>OU795044.1:12227760-13496369 GCA_917208275.1 Patella pellucida
GAAATACACACTTTTTAGCTGACTATTATCCTCATTATTATATTATAGAACAAGTAAAATTTACCACCTAAACGTTAAAGAATATAGACACATAAATATGAATTGTTGTGCAAGGTTTCTAAATATGTTATAACAACATGCCAAGCTAAAATTGCACAGAATCTAACTTTGTAAATCAGTTGTTTCAGAAGTGTGTTGATGGTGGTAGTTGAAAAGGGTCATGTGTTTGCTGTAATGAGCCTCCAGTATTATATTTAAAGTCACAAAAGTGGTGTCAGAAGGATAGTTTTAAAGAGTATTGTTATAAAGTAGATATCTACCAAAGTAGACAAACATGGCAGAGTTTTATGATCCAGCCAGCCCAACAGAGTAAGTTACAAATACTGAAATAGTATAAAATCAACCCCAGACTCGACTCCGGCTATGAATGATGGGTTAGATTTGACCCAAACATTTAATATGTATACTAACCAACAATCGCATACATGAATCGCCAATTTGGAAAACAATGTGCATTGTGGGAGAGAGGTGAGAAAACTTACGAGAAGCGACCATTGCTTTGCCAAGACTCTGCATGGGTTTTTCTCTGACCAAATTTCGAAAAACGCTGATTTTACGCTTATTTTAGTACACCAACTATCTGTGTCTCTATCACATCATATGAAATATAACCCATCACTAAAATTAACGTAAAATCAGCGTTTTTCTATATCGCGATATTAATCTTATTGTAGCCAATGTAGGCTATGAATCGTGATGCGCATCGTATCGTTGTCTGGCCTAATAGAAACCTATAGGTCATTATATCTTATTAAGTGCAAATACCCCTTTTTTGCAGCTTGCATTGCGTAAAATGGAACTGGCACATATTTTCGTACTCTAAAAGGTTTACGGACCGATGTCAGAAGTTGATGTATGACATTATTGGTACCGTACATGTATTTCTTTTTTTAGAGGTCTACTAGTCTGGGATTCTGTGATATCGTTTTAAAGTTTGTCACAAATCCACTCTAGTCTACTCTATTATTTACTCTACTTTTTTTTTTGTCGCATTTTATCACCAATAGTCTATAATTTTCTTGTGACTTATAAAATGACGCCACATGATCGAGATTATTTCATTTTTTGTTGGCTCTCGGATTCGAAAGGATTGTGAATATGAACATGACATTTAGGTGTGCAATGGAGCGCTATCTCACACCTAAAAAGGCAGGACCTGGGAATATCAGTCTTTTTTTGTCAAATTATTATTTGGATAACAAATCGCGATGCAGCCATTGTTTATATCGTGCATCGTGGATTTTTAAAACTACCGATTATATACCTCTTTATAACAAAACTTGTCGGTGTCCTCTCTTTTTTGATGTCTAAAAATCTTAAGAGTGTAACAGTCGTCCTAAAATGTCGACTGCTTAAAAATACAAGAAAGTCAACGGAACTGGTTCTGACTTTAGCTATTGTTAAAGATACATTATGGGAGATGAGATAATGAGTTTGCAGTTCTCACTATAATAGTTAAAAACTACATAATGTAAAGGAAATTTGCTGAAAATTTCAGTCAAATTGATCCATTCGAATGAAAGTTCCGCTTAGCCTCGATCATCATTACTGAAGTCGGTAAGGTGAAACTAATAGTCTCGATTATCTATTTATTTGTTTAATCACGAAGGGAAGTTTTCTTGCAAATTGGACAACAATCCAACAAATATCGTAGTCAAGCCTTACCATCGAGAGCTAAGTATGGTCTTAATAAGTTAGTTAATGTTTAATTTATAATTTCTATAACATCTGAAGCCTAAATTAAGACTTGCAGTTATCAGATTTAGCTCTTGAATATTGTAACTTTAATCCAATCTAAATACTTCTCTGCATTTCTAACTACATGTGTATTCTACCTTGTTTAATAAAACAAAATATATTCATAAAGGCTAGAGAAAACGACATTATAGTAGATTTGTTACAACATTCAACACGTTTCATATCTCATAATTTCTTGCAAGAATACAACTTTGGATTTTAGTTAAATTAACCAATCATAGAATTCTACTTGCAAACCCTGAATTATTTCTTTATTGTCCAATAAATAGATGCCTTCTAGTTTACTTTATTCTATTCTTAGTAACATTGTGTAATCGTAATATTATCGCCATACATATTCTATGTCATGTACAAGTATTGTCTTGTATATTATCATAGATATATATTGAATTAAAAAATGGTTAAAATGAACCAAGCTAACTAGGTAAACAAATAATAACCACAGCCTTAATTTTCATGACATTAAAGAATTGTATATTTATTTGAAAAAATTCCTGAAATTTTTGCATATGTAATGCCTTTTAGTTTTAAACGAGTAGGGCTTGTGACTTGCACTTTTCTGTTTTATGTTTAAAATTGATACCAAATGGTTACTAACTGCTTTAAATAGCTACAGCTATTCGAATAACAAAAAGTCCTAACTGAGCTCTAATAACCAAACAGATATCATCTATCATCTATCAATATTTGTAGGACAATTAAAATTAACACAATAATTCCAATCAATATGAAAGCGATCATTCAGCCGCTACCTCAAGTCAGTGACTGATTTTAAATCATGAAAAAGGAAAGAAATTAGTATCCAGTCAGAATTGTTTTACAAATGTACGATTGACCACATACATGCAGTTGTATTGAGCTTTTTGTATGATTTTCAATAAGTGGATGTGGGTTTTTTATGTTATAAAAAGAGAATATGTTGTCTACTTTATAAATAAGTATGAAGTTTATTGTAAACTGTGAATAATAACTGTAATATTGGGCAAATATTGAGCATTAAAATTAACTTAGCATTATAAAAAATGACCTATTTACTTATAGTCTAGCAATACAGGCCTGTACCATAACAATCACAAATAGTCGTGTCACAACCCCCAGATCCATGACCATTTCTCGGGGAACAAGGTTTGTCGATGGTTTTTGATAGAAGGGACCCTAGAGAAGATATTTGTAGTTTACTACCTCTGAAATATACAAGCTAACTCCAGGGTAGCCGAAAATCCAAGATGGCAACCAAAAATAGTCTGAAAATTGACCTTGACAAACATTATTGGCGAAATTACCGGTGTAATATATCATTTTATAGATTTTGTTTGTCATCTGATTCATTTTGGACATTTTCCGATCAATTTCACTAATCGTTGATCCAATATGGCTGCCAAAACCCAAAATGGCGACACAGAAATTGGCTTGAAACGTATTCTGTCAATACCAATAGCAACATACATGTGTGATATGTCGTTTCAGGGTTTGTGCGGGGCGAGAAACACGAATACGCCATTTCCAAGCTGATAGAACTAATTTGAAAGGAGATAGCATACAAAAATGAAGCATTTTTGCGACTACTGATTGTTCCAGACATTCATGAACCTTATCCAAAATATATTCCAGCTATCATAATACACTATAATGCACTTTATAATAATGTATTAGGCAGTCGATAATCTCAGAAAATATGTGTCAAGACTCGGGGGGGGGGGGGGGGGATTTTGAGTCATCTATCGGACTTACGCACTCAGATTGAGAAGTAATGTTATCGGGGGAGTTATCGAAACTGTTTAAACACCTATGCATAGGGCATCGGGTGTGTAATATAGAATTTCCAGTCAAGCCTAAGAGGCAAATGTTGATTTTGCAACATAATGTAGGATTGATAGTTATCACAAACTTGTATGCTTCCATGGTACTGAATAGTTTTTGTTCTGATATAAATGGCTGCTACCAAATTAAGGCATTTATAGTCTTTTCACAGAGTATGTATGTAGGCAGTGAGTAGGCACTCAAATCACAACATATTTAAGGGTCCATTAGAAGTTATATTACCAAATCTGCTTCTTTTTGATAATGGCTGAATAGATACAAGTATTACCCGGAATACATATTTAGCCATTATTCTCTTCTTTAAGGCTACCCCTGCATGTTATGAATTATCTGCATGACTTTTAGAAGAATCATTCCCTTCACTCACTTATTGTAATTCCACGCCTCTGGTCCATTTCCTGCCCAGTTGAATAATCCTGTGGAAGCATTCGTATATGAACATACTTTTTAAATTTTGATTAAACCTACCAGTATAAAGTGGTTTGAGGGAGTCGAAAATTAGCAGGTTTTTGTATGAACTATCTTCTATTAAACCCTAAATGTGTCGGGACAACTATTCAGTGACTTGGAAGGATAACAATTAAATCGGTGTAGTTTTATGCAAACGGTCAAAAACTACCAACCCTACATTATTTATGCTGCATTACAGAATCCACAAGCGATACACACCCGATGCACGTGTATGTTGCCATTGGTATTGACAGAATACATTTTGAGCTAATTTTGGATAGAATAAATTCAATCAATTGTACAATTCTTGTATTTTTTAATTTTTTTTAGGGAATTTGAGGCAGAATTTGGTGATGGCATGAGACACATGAATAGACAACGTAATGATCCAGGCTTTATAAAAAAAGATCCAGCTTCAAAACTGCCCAGTATTTTAGATATCGAGATTCCTATAACTGAGAGATGGGTTGAAGTTGACGAACCTGTCATTGATGGACCGGGATATAGAAAACCAAAAAAGAAGAAAAAGAAGAAGAAAAGGCTAGACTCATTTGATGATGGACCCATGAATATACCTGTGGAAACTGAAATTGTTGATGAAGAATACAGTGAAAGGTTCAATGAAAGACATCATGATTTTGGTCGCAGAAGATCTGACTCTAGACACCGTCCACGATTTGGAGAACCTTTTAATGAAGATTCAAATGAATCTGATCGCTTTGAGAGACCCCCGCCTCGGTTTGGTCGTAGAGGTCGACGGCATCCTAGATTCGATGATAGTCCCGGATTTGATGGTCCTCGTTTTGATTTTGTAGATGGACCACCAGAATTTGACAGACCTCCAGAATTTGACAGACCCCCAGAATTTGACAGGCCCCCAGAATTTGACAGACCACCAGAATTTGACCAACACCCTCCATTTGATGGTCCACCAGGGTATGATGGACAACCAGCACCTCATTTTATTCCACCAGAATTTCAGCAATTTGGTGGTGATCCACAATTCCCTGGTAATAATTTTCCTCAACCAGGATATAATGGACCACCCCAACAGTTTCCACCTACTGTTCCCCAAGATCAATTTCCAGCTAATTTTTCCCAAGGTTTTCCTGATTTTCAAACATTTGTGCAACATCAAGCCTTTTTTCAGCAGCAACAACAGCAGATGTTAGCCAGCCTGCAAATTCCTGTAGCAATTCCTGTTCCTACTGAAGCTATGCCAGTTCCACCTGAAACTATGCCTGTTCCTCCTGAAGCTGTACAACAGTTACATCCTCCTGAAGCTATGCATCAGATACATCCTCCACAATCTGCACCACACGTAGTACAATCTATAAATCACGCAAATCCTGCACCTGCTACAGCTCCTTTGGTTTTGGATGAGATTCAACTCCCACCACCACCACCCGATAACACACTTAAAGAGCTTGAAAATAAAAACACTAAAACTGAAGTAGCTAACACTAACTTAAAGGCGCCTTCTGGCACTGGAGATGAGCCAATTGAAATAGAGGATTCTCCTCCAAATTCTGTTGAAGCAATAGAAGAGCCTGAGGAAATTATCCAAGAAAAAACAGAACATGAGGAGCCAGAAGAAGAACAATCAGCTGCTAGGAAACTATTAAATAAAATCATGCAAGCCACAAAAAGTGGTGAAAAACAACTTCCCGCTTTGAATCAGTTACCACCTATGATTGGTAAAGGACTACTAAATGTAAAATCTAGTGTTAAGAGTAAAATATCATTTCAGCTGAAACCAATTATTAAAACTGTAGAAGGATCAGGTGGTGAATCTGAAGAAGAAGAAGAGCAACAACAAGCAAATTTGAAGAAAGATGTGCCTTTAAGGCCTAAAGTTGTAAAGAAACCAGAAATATTCAAACCAGATCAGGATATAAATGATCCAAGTGTTCAACAACTGGTCCAAATCCGTGATACGCTTGAGGCTAGGGAGAAACTGCAGAAGGAAGAATACTACCAAGCTTTGGCAATTTTGAATCAACAAAAAGCAGAACTTCGTGAAGAACCAACAGTACTTGTCCAAAAATTTGCTAAGAAAATAGAAGAATCACAACTTAAAACAAAAGTAAAATCTCGGTGGTCAGATGGTCCTGATCAAAATAATAGTAATGCAGAAAATGCAAACACAGAGGTATTTGACGATATCAAAACAAAAGATACTCCAGAGATAACACAGGAATCTAATGATATTGCAGCGAATGATAAAGAAGACAAAGAGAATGACAACACTGCCAATTCCTCTAATAAAGACAAAAGTCGTAGTCCATCAAAGGACAGAAGTAAGAAATTAAAAAGGCAAAGTTCCGAGAAAAGTACTTCAAGAGATAAAAGCAGAGAGAAATCCAGACATCGTTCAAAAGAAAGAAACAGAGAAAGGAAGTCAAAAAGATCACGGTCAAGATCTGGCTCTTATGATCAGAGATCAAGTAGATCCTACAAAAGACGTTCAAGATCAAGAGATAGAGGATATGACAAAGGACATGAGAGAGGGTATGACTGGTCACGAAGAGGAAGACCTTGGTATCATAACAGACAACCATATGGCAGATACCAACATTATCAAAACTATCATCATCGCAGATATGTTGATGATTATAGAAAATCTGATTATTATGACCAAAGAAGAGATAGAAGAAGTTCACCCTATAGATCGCGTAGGAAGAGTTCATATTCTAGGTCAAGGTCTAGATCTAGATCAGTGAACAGAGGAAGAGGTAAATCAATCGAAAAAGTTATTGCAGAAAAAGTTGATGAAATGTTAAAATCAGAAAATGGCAGCCAGTCTCGCAAAGGGCGTAAAATGAAGGAAAGACAAAAAGAAAAAAAGAGAAGAGAAAGTAGTAGCAGTAGCAAGTCATCTTCTGAAGAGAGCAGTGAAGAAGAAGAGGAAGAAGAAGAAGAAGAAGAAAAAGTACAAGTCAAGACTCTACAGTCCAAAATTAAATCTAAAGATGTTACAGAGAAAATGAAGGAAGATTCGGAAAGTAGTGACTCTTCAGAGTCGGAGGTTGAAAGTGAAGAAAGCAGTGAAGAAATAGATCAACTAAAGCACAGAAAGCAAAAAAATGGTAAAGAAAATAAAGATGTCAGGAATAAAACCTTAACTGAAAAGGACGAAAATTCCAAAGTACAGAAAAACACTAAAGTGCAGAAAAACACTAAAGTAGAGACACAATTGAAAGCGGAGAAAAGCAGCAAGGATACTAGAAGTAAAAAAGTAGCAGATACTTCTGATGATTCAGATGATACAAGTGATTCAAGCTCCAGTTCAGAAGATGAGAGTGAAGATTCACGACCATCTAAAAGACATGAAAGATATGCAAAGGAAAAAGAGGTGTTCGCTAAAAAGCAGAAAGATTCTATTGATTATGTAGTCAAAAAGAGGGATGAAGATATTAGAAAAACGCAAAGACATTCTTCAAGTAGGAATTATGTTTCTGATGAAGAAATAATGGAAACAAGTAAAGATTCAAAAAAATCTAAAGACTCTTCAAAAGAAAATCGCACCAGAAAAAGACATGATACCACTTCGGAGGATGAATCATCATCATCTGAAGAGGATAGGAAAAAGAAGAAACAGTCAAAATCTAAATCACCTGTTCCAGATAAAAGTAGAAAGCGTTATGAAACCAGTACAAGTGATGATACATCACCAGAAGATAGAAAAAATAAAAATAAAAAATCAGCGAAGGAAAAGGTCCACCAGAAGAAAGTGAAATCAGACAGAAAAGACAAGTCATCAAACCATTCCAAAAGAAAATATAAGAAAAATCGTGAAGAAAGTGAGAAAATGGAAGAAGGATCAGATGGTGAAGCTGATGTGAGACCTACAGAAGAAATAATGAAATCTAAATCCAAATTAGCCCAGAAAGATCACAACCAAGAAAAAGATGAAGATGACAGCTCACCGGAGTCTGAATCTGATTGTTCTGAGAAGGAAATTAATGCATTATCTTTGCAGAAACATGACATCAAAGAAGATTATAAAAATAAATCGGCAAATGTGATTCAAATGGAATTTGGAGATGCTAAATTGGAAAGGTATCCTAAATATGACAATAAACAGAAGAAGGAATTAATGGCTTCTGAAGAACGAAAAGTAATGGAAAAGACCATTAAATCTAAGGAGTCTGGACAAAGGGATGATTTTAAAGGCATAAAGCGCAGAAACTCTTATGAAGCTGAAGAAAAAGAAAGTGAGTATAGAAATGAAAGTAAAAGGGACAAAAAAGAAGACACAAGAGCTGATGATAAAGCAAAGGAAAAAACAGGATTGGATGTGCATACACCTTCCAAGAAAATAATAGAGACTGAAGAGAATTTAGCCACAACTGGCACAAGACTCAGTGATGAAAGCATAGAACAACTACGACAATCAAATAAAGAATTTTTTGAAAAAATACACGATAAGTCAAAGAAGAAGCATGACAAAAAATCTGAAAAATATGGACAGTCAGGCATTTCTATCAGGGATATTAAACAGAAAATGGATGATGACAAAATTCAACAATGTCCACTCCCAAATGATAACTCTGAAGATGTTACATATAAATCAAAAATTTCATCCAAACATGATGGAGAGAAAATGAGCAGATCCAGAAGATCTGGCAAAGAATTACTTATTGAAGAATTTGATCAAACGAAACAAAAACATTCTGGGAAGAGACACAGTAATGAAAAAAATGAAAAACCTTTATTTAACAAAGAATTCATTAAAGATGATTTTCTTAATTCTAGCAATGCACAAGATTTAGATGATAAGCTTGAAAAACCGAAGAGATCGAGCCAAGAATGTACTGAGGATAATTTTGAATCTGAAAGACACAAACAGACTGATAGAAGACACAGCAATGAAAAACCAAGTAAATCTAGCAAAGAATTTACTGCAGACGATTTTGATACAAACAAGAAAAATGACACAGGGTTGGATAGACCAAGAAAATCTAGTAAAGAATTTCTTTATGATGAATTTGATACGTTAAATCAAAAGCATTCTGGAAAAAGATACAGTGAAGAACATTTGGGAAAACCCAAAAGATCCAGCAAAGAATTTACTGAATTTGAATTTGATGCTTCAAAACACCCGGACAAGCGATACAGTGATGAAAAGAAAGAGAAGCCAAGGAGGGGTAGCAGAGAATTTATAGAAGATGATTTTGGCATTTCAAAACATCCAGGCAAGAGACAGACTGATGACATAATAGACAAACCTAGAAGATCAAGTAAAGAGTTCACTGAGGATGATTTTGGTTCTTCAAGGCACAGTAAAAGACACAGTGATGAAATGGAGAGACCTAGACAATCAAGTAAAGAGTTTAATGAAGATGATTTTAATGCTCCTAGACATACAACCAAAAGACATAGTGACGAAAAAACAGTCAGACCAAGACGGTCAAGTAGGGAATTCACTGAAGATGATTTTGATGTAACCAGAAGAAAATTTGATGACAATCTTAGGCCAAGGCATTCTTCCAGGAGATTAAGTGAAGAGAATCTGCCAGAATCGAGACACATGGACAGATATCTTGAAAATGAAGACCGACTGACCGACAGAAGGTATGAAGGTGATGATTATAACAGAGGAAGAATTCCTTATCGGGATGATGATTTTGAGGAAGGGAGATCTTATAGAAGACAATATTATGATGAGATTGGCCCATCTGGTCATGGATCGTATAATGACGATTTGGAAAGAGATAGATGGTTAGGTAGAGGTCACCCTGAAGACAGTGCCAGGGATTCTAGGAGATATAAAGACGAGAGAATTGAATTTACACCAGTGGAACCTGGATATTTGTCACCATCCCATCCTTGCTATGATGAACGGGACAGACCAAGAAAGTATGAAAAGTTTCCACAATATATTAGAAGTAAGTGGGAATCTTCAGAAACAGAGTGGGAAGATACTTATAAGCATGAATATGGTAGAGATTTTCCAAGGGAAGAGGACGATAGAGTTGATGATGCTATAAGGAAAGATTGGAATATTGAGGAAGACAGGAGATTTGAGAAACGTGATGGTTATTATAGGGGTAAAGATGTTTGGCCTGATAATCCTCAAGACAGACGCAAAGAAAGGAACATTCCAGGAGATGACATGGATCTAGATTATCCCAAAACAAGAAGACACACTGATTATGATAGAGATAGCTCAAAAGATTCGAGAGATAAATCCCACAGACACAAATACTATGATGAGGATTTTGAAAAAAAATATAAAAATGAGGATAGAATGGTTGTTAAACACTTTGATGGTGATTTTTATAATAGAACTAGAAAAGAAAGAGAAGTCGGTAACAAGAAGTCTGCAGCTGAAGCAGAGATTGATTATTATACTGGGAAGAAGAACCGCCATTTTGATAGTCCAAAAGGAGACAACAAAGTATCCAGTAAACATTATAGAAGTCCCACAAGTTCAGACATCCCCGAAAAAAGAGACAGAATGGAAAAGATAATTGATCGAAAGGACCAAGAAATTCCCTCTCTGATGGATTTAGACTTACAATCCGGTACAAAACATCTACAGTTGAAGGAGGAATCACCTCAAATAAGGGGCCCCATAAGTGATGGTAAACTTGAGACTCAGACCATTGATGAAAAACAAACCCACAGTTTTAAGAAACAGAGGCGAAAGTTTACAGATTTGCCAATGAGTGATACAAGTAAAATCGAATATGAATCTAAAGATGTTGAACTTAAGGATAAAACAACTTTACGTCATAGCCCTTGTCCAGTTATTGCTACAGATGTGAATAAGAATAGCTCATTATCTTCGCTTCAGACATATGATGAAATAACATCTGAATCAGATCTAGAGTTGATTAAAGTCAATTCACCTCATAAAGCATTACCTATTAAGGAAGCCGTTGTGGCTGCTTCTAAAGTAGAAACAGTTGCATCAAAACTAGTATTGGATGCCAAAGATGCAGAATTAATTGAGGCCAAGACCAATCATATTTCATATGCAGCAAACAAGAATATAGAAGATAAAGAACAAGTAGCAAAATTTGAAGTAGAAAAACCTGCTTTGAAAACTCTCACGGTAAACTTGGAAAGATTAGGTGATATATCTTTAGATAAATCGGGCAAAATGGTTATCAGTCCCCCAAAGATTAAATCTAAATTAGAATTTCCACACAATACAAAATTATCGCCGGTTGAGTTGCAAGTTTCTGCAGCCAGAATGGGGCTAGAATTGATTGATATTCCCCTTCCTGGGGAGCAGTCTGCACCACCCCCAGTATCGGTTCCAGAAATAAAAAAAATCTATCCAAATGAAGTTCCTATTTCAGCAACTTCAAACTTGTCTTCAACATCTATTCGTAGATCAACTAGAATATCAGCAAGAAGGGAATCGGCTGACATTTCTGAACCACATCCTTCATCAAAACCAGAATCTTCATATAAAATCTCAGCAGATGTGAACCCAACTTCAACCAGTCCCATCATACAGTGTGAACTAACCTCTAGCTCTGTAGTAAATTTGCCTAATGCAGATGCAGTCAGACCAAAAATAACAATGAAATTCTCAACCAAGTGGGACAAAGGCAAAGTGAAAGTTGGAGAAACTGAAATATTTGGCATTGAGGCTGAAACACCAAAACTTAAGTTTAATCCATCTTTATTAATGGAGGATACAGATAATAATTTAATACAGGAACCTTCAAAACCAGAAACGCCAAATGCACCCATGCAAGCACAAGAAGCCGTTATAGCAGAAATTTCACAACCTAAGGAAGGAATTATCCCAAAGCCTGTTGAACAAATTAAATCAAAGTCACCACCCGTGATCAAAACCAGAAGAAGTAGTAGATTAAGTGCCCATGCAGCTAAAGAAGCCCTACTGAATCTAAACAACAGCTCTTCTAGGAAAACTAAAGGTAAAAAAACAGTTGCTTTAGATCCCATTGCTAATGAAGTAACCTCTCCGTCTACAAGTCCTTCATTAACTCCAGAGGTTACACCAAAAATAGTAACAAAAGAGCCGGTTGAAGCTATTCCTACGGTGGAAGCTGTACCAGCGGTGGAAGCTATTCCTACAAGACGAAGAAGTACCCGATGTAACAAACAACCGCAAACCGAAGGCTGTACTTCTGAAACTACTGACTTTGTTTCTACATCAAATCAGGATGAAGTGAAAGTTCAACAGCAAGCAGCACCTCCATCTGAACAAACTCAAGAAGAAATGCCAACACCAGGTAATCTTTTGGATGTTGCACCAACAGGAACAGAGATGGTGACTGAAGAAGCTGAACAGAAGAGTGAAGAAAAAGAGGCTTTATTTGAACAGGTAGAAGAAGAAATAAGGCAGAAAATCATACGGGAAGTAGATGATAGAAAGAAAGTAAAATCAGACTGGCAAGATAGAGACTCTGAGCGTAGAGATAGAAAAGACAGAGATAGATATGATGATAAAAGGGATAGAAGCAGAAGATACCATGATGATGATAGAGATCGTGATCGTTATCGTAGCTATGATAGAGACCGAGATTATGATGATAGGAGGTATCGTGATAGAGGAAAATACAGAGATAGAGAACGGGATCGTGAACGAGATAGAGATGATTATCACAGAAGTAGCCGACGTGGTAGTGATAGAGATAGTAGAGATCATTATGAAAGACGATCTAGTAGAAGATATGACAGAGAAAGTAGCAGTCGATCTAGGTCACCAGAATTCATCAGTAAAAGGCCAAGTAAAGTTGAAAATGAGAAACCCACAACGGAAGAATTTCCTAAATTTGATCCACCGGTGAAAGTTAGACCTTTAGATATATTTCATGCAGATGTAACAAAAAGCACTTTTACTCCACAGGCCATATCGCCAGTTGTTGCATCATTACGACCCACTAATCCTCCACCCTATTTTAAAGACATGACAGATATTGCTGATATTCCACCACCACCAAACTATGCTCCTTCTCCTCAGTCTAATGTGATCACAATTGTTCCTACACAAACTCCAGACTCATCCACAAGTCCGCCCAAACCTATGAAAGTCAAGTCAAGATGGCTACGTTTCAGTGAAGCTGAAGCCTTAGAAAATAGTGATTCTAGCCCAGTGACCAATATCCAATATGTTGATGATCCTTCTTTGATAGCAACACCACATCAGTCTGGAAGATCAACATCAAACCTTGTGCCTTTAACTGGACCTTTGGCTTTAGCACCTGTTTCTAACATACCCCTACCATCAAAATCCCAACCAGTACCAGCACCAGTACCAGTAAATATAAAATCAAACGCTCATTCAAATCTAGTATCTATTGTTCCGGTGGAAACATTACCACAGACTGTTCCCTTCCAAGTCGCTAAGGCCCCAATACCTTCCACTTACAGACCTTTTGCAGAAAAACTACCTCAAATTGATGAAACTGTTACTCATCCATCTTTATCTTCGGAGAACATTGAACACCAAGCTCTTATTGATGAAAAGTCTTTTAAAAACAGAACTAATATATTTGATACCCTGAACTCGCAATCCTTTGATGAAAATCTTAGATCCGATGTGTCCAGTAGCCAGGAAACAGTCACCATTTCTCAACCTTCTATAGACCGTGGAGATACCACTCCAAATGAGTCTGCCAACATAGAACCAATTGCTGAAACCATGCCATATTTTGAACAAATTGATGAAAACCTCTATCTCACTGAGAGGTAAGTTTAAGTTTTTTTTACAATAAATCTAATGGCCTGTTCTTATGCACAATTTAAACTGGTTTAAAATCATTGGTGATCATAAATTTGTAGCGCATAAAAACCAGTTTAAAAAACCAGACTAAGAGAATGCTTTTCTTAAAAGCTATCTTATCCAGGCCGTCTGAATGGGGCACCTCCATCTTGCTTTGGGCACACACAGTAAGCTATCGTCTTGTCAATATTTTGACATGGTGCCCATGTGTCTAACCTTTAACCGACGAGGTCAAAATAGTCAAACTGGTTTGCCTTAAAAGAATATGGTATGTGTGAAAGCCACACTATATTGTGTTAAAATCCTAGTTTATTTTAAAGTTGTTTAAATATAAGCGTCTGAACTGACAATTAATTACCAAATATTCACATTTATTTGATGATCAGTAGTCGAATACCGCGTTTTATCAGTGAAATATAAGTGTTATTTTACTGACTAGCAGTAGTCCATGTTGTTTTTACCTGAAATGATTGTAAAATCATAAAATAAATAGAATATTTGTCGTTTTGTCATGAATAACATATTTTATTTCATCTCTAAGCAAGAAAACGTTTATATTTTCACTCATCCTACGCATTCGTGAAAATATAAGTTTTCTTGCTTAGAGATATTCACGACAAAACGACAAATATCCCCTATTTAATGATTTTGTTATGTCTCTTTCATAGAAAGGTATTACAATAGAATGTAAATGATTACTTTTAACTGTTTTGTAAGATATGGAGATATTTGAATGATATGTGTATTTTGTTTTATAAAGACATCAATCTAAACAGATGAAGAGAATGGTATGTGATTGCACAACAAGTAAGGAAGATAGAGATAATGGAATAGAAGCTTGTGGTAATGATTGTCTCAATCGTATGTTGTATATCGAATGGTAAGTAAGGTTTTCTTTTCTCTTCTAACAAGAACTGTAGACCTAGTAATGAATGCTTGTGTATTACTGACGATAATAATGATAGATTTCATTGAATTTGCAGCATTCAAGTTCACCTATGGGAAAAAATGCAACATTTAAAGCTAACTTTTTATACTCCCACATTGGAAATATGATTGTATATTGCCGACACCTCCCATTCATACATGTCTGTAGATCCGTCTGTCATCCACAATTTTTTGTTAACACTCTATTGACTACATTGACTACATTGATTATTTTGAAATTGATATATTTGTTTACACTAGTGTTAGGGGTGGGCAAATGGAGGTCGAATTTTGGGAACGAGTGTTTTCTAATGCGATTTTGGCTGCTGAATCCGAATCTGGTGAAATTTTTGTTCTGTGACGTCATTTTGAGCTGGTTCCATGGCCATTTTCGAAATGACTTTTTTTCAGTTATAACCCTCATATCGATATAGGATGTTATCAAATCATAAATGAGAGTGCAATTTTAGAATCCACGGTCATGAAAACATATATTTTAACATATTGGACAACTCTTTCCAATATTGTCTCGCTTTTATGAGAAAAAAAGTCATTTTTGGGCCGCCATTTTGAAAACCACAGAACCAGCTCAAAATGACGTCACAGAACAAAAATTTCACCATATTCGGATTCAGCAGCCAAAATCGCCTTAGAAAACACTCGTTCCCAAAATTCGACCTCCATTTGCCCACCCCTACTAGTGTGATGAAGAATCCAATTGATTTTCAGTGAATTCCGATAATTACTTTGAAATATCTTGTGGACGCTCTGGAGGCTAAAGTTAATATCCGATTGACTTTAGATGTATACATACATAGTATTTAAGTTTGTGAGATGAAGAATCCCAGTGGTTTTCAATGATATCCGATAATTAATACTAATACCAGAGTTATGGCCCTTGATCAGTTTGAAAACTGTCTTGTGTATGCTCTAGAGACCAAAGTTATCATCCAATTGATAACAGAATTTAAGATCTTGAGACGACCAAGTATATTGATTTTCAATGAATGTTGATAACTGAAACAGCTATATCCATGATATTAAATGTTTTGTATATTAAAAATTAGCATGAGGCAGAACTAAAGCCAAACAAATTCTAATGATTTTCTGATAATTACTTAATAAGTTATTACACTTAATCAGATTTTGGTGTATTATTAATGTTTCATTACCGACAATAGAAAAATTATGTGACAACTCTTGTTGACTGCTCGGATGACTTACATGTACATGTAGCTACTGTGGGCATATGTTTCTTTGCCTGGCAACCTATCTTTTGGTAATTAATTCATTACGGTACCTATAGGCCAGAATGATAACAATCTAGTAATACGTCTCACATGCAATTGAGGTAAAATAATTTATGTTTCGTTGCCTGGCAACCTATCTTTTGGTAATTAATTCATTACCTATATATAGGCCAGAATGATTACAATCTAGTAATATGTCTCACTGTCGAAAATGGAGGTAAAATAATTTAAAGATAATAGACTTAGATCCCCTGTCATATCATCATATGAATAGATGATTACAGGACGGAAAGTTGCATTTTGTCAAAAGATTTAGATTTATACATAAATACAATGAATTTATTTTTTTCAGTGGATCACGATGTGCATGTGGTGAATATTGTAACAATAAGAAATTTCAAAATGTAAGTTTTTATTTATTTATTTCATAATTCTTCTTCAAAGAGACATCTTGACAAACAATTCTCAGTAACTAAGAAAAGTATTTATGGTCCCCTACCGTTAAACATTGTAGGTTTTCTCCGGGTCCTCCGATTACCTCCGACTACTAAAGACCCCTATGTGCAAGTGAATTATTGAAATAAAATTAAAAAACATATTAGTCCTGAAATAACCTAGTTTGTGTCGAGTGGATGTTAAACCCCATTTCTCTCTCTCTCTCTACCCATACCGTTGAAATGGATAAGATACAGTATACCCTCCAATATCTTGACTTAAAGCTTGATAATGAGCATTTTCGGCAATTTGGTTGGTCAAGACTTTGGAACATGATACTGTTAGCATTGCTTTTACATCAATTACGTGGCCAAGTTTGAACATGAGCATTTGTTGCTGCACAGGTTGAATAGGCTGTTAAACAATTTGATTGCTCAATGCTTTATAAAAAGATATACATGTATGTGCAAGTAATATATAGATCTTCTATGTATTTTGTGATTGAAACAGGGACATGAGACTCCTGGAATTAGAATGTGATGAATGATCTGTCTTCAACTGAATTTGCTCATACAATGTTTTTTAGAAATGTGAATTATAAAATTGTTTCCTATATGACGTTTGTACTGACAATTGTATTTCTTGCAGAATTTTCACTATGCAAAATTTTGAAATGATGAAATTTTGGGGAAAAATAAAACATTAGAATACCAGCTATGTAATTAATAATGCTATATTACATCTAAATACATATAATATTCTTTATAGATTGTATACAGTAATGTAGAAGCTTTTCAAACATCATGGAAAGGCTGGGGTTTACAGGCTGTTGAAGAACTAGAAGCGTAAGTTTTATATAATCCGATTATGAGAAAGTTTGCAAGAAATTTAATATCAAAGAAATGAAATGCACACAAAAAAGGGGAATTGAAATGTTGTGACAAAGTTTACAACAATGTCATGACAAAGATCTTTTGATTGGTCGATAAATATAGCACAATTATCAAGGGCAGATAATTTTACTACCTTGTAATAAGTCTTGTAATAAATTTGTGTCTTGCCCTTAAATTGGTTAGTGAAGTAGATCGGAACGATGCCACTGGGGACAACGGTAATACTGGCAGGCTATGTTGCAAGATCTTTGTATGGTCATTTTGTTGTTTCCAATCTACGAATGAAAGCAGAAACTGTATAGAATTATTGTGTTGATGGGCTTTATAAATTTTTATATATTATTTTTATTATTTAGATAAAAAGATGAAAATGTTTTGTTTTAACAGAGATAAATTTGTAATGGAGTATGTAGGAGAGGTTTTAGATTACAAGGAATTTAAGAATAGATCAAAACAATATGCAAGAGATGAAATCAAGCATTTCTATTTCATGGCTTTGAACCCTGATGTTCTAATTGATGCTACACTTAAAGGGAATATTTCACGATTTATCAATCATAGTTGTGATCCAAATTGTGAAACACAAAAGGTAAGTAAGCATTTATATTCCTCTAATGGAGGCAGAAGGCATTATATAAATATATGGTTTGTGTCTATGTCTTCCAGCCTCGTTGGTTTTCTCTGGGTTAGTCCCAAAATGACCTAGTTTGTGTTGAGTGGATGTTAAACCCCATCTCTCTCTCTCTCTCTCTCTCTCTCTCTCTCTCTCTCTCTCTCACTCTCACTCTCTCTCTCTCTCTCTCTCTCTCTCTCTCAAATACAAATTAACTTGATCCTTTGTTATTGATTATTAGTACCTGAGAAATACAGACAGTTGGTCTTTGCAATCATTTGAAATATTTTAATTATCCTTTTATGTGTCTTGTTTTTATTTATGAAAAGTGCATTAACTGAATGTCATTCTGCCAAAGATTAAAACATCAAAATCAATCAAGAGAAAATGTAAAAAAAATATTTCAATAAACTTGTATTTACAGTGGACAGTTAATGGTGAATTGAGAATTGGATTTTTTACTAGAAGAACTATTCCGCCTGGTGAAGAACTCACTTTTAATTATCAGTTTGAAACCTATGGGTATGTTTATTTTCATGTGTGGATTAAATCCATTTATGAATTTTGGCATGGTTTCAATTCCTTGGTTGTTAAATATTGACCTGGTTATCAATCATGATATGAATCGTATTGTAACACCTGAATTTGAACTACACTGGAAATACCCAGCACTAATTTAATATCCATTAGTCCACATGCCCTAATTAATGGCTTGAAAATCTTAAAATACAATGTAGTTGAAAAATGGTTATTATTTATACATTGCTTATTTACTTTTGATTTGATATTTTTGAACAGAAAAGCAGCTCAGAAATGTTTTTGTGGATCGGATAATTGTCGTGGTGTAATCGGTATTGAGAAACCACTACCATATAAGAATAAGAAGAAAGATAAAATTATTAAGAAGAAAGAAAGTATGTTTGGTGTGGATGAGGTAAGATTTTATCTGTCTGTAATTGTAAATAGTTTATGTAATTATCTCTATCAGTATTTTATTAATGTCAGTGATGTAGAATGGAGGGCCTGATAAGGAAATTGATAATTGTTGTTTACATTTATGAGACAAATAAGCCTATTTAATTTCAACAATTTCCTTTAAAGTTATGGCCCTTGTTTCACTTTGTAGAATCTTGTGAACTCTCTAAAGACTAAACTTATCATTCGATCTCTTTTAATTTACAGTAAAATAATAAAGAAGCCTTTTTAATTTCAGCATTTTTCGATTTCAATTTGTTGAACCCTGTGAATACTCTATAGTCATGAGTCATCAGCTGATCTGTATGAAATTAATATGCATTATTTAGATTAGTGCAACAAAGAATCATATTGAATTTCAGCAGTTGATTACTTCTAGAGTTACCAATCGATCTATGGTATTCTTATTAGTGTCTTGTAAATGCTTACATAATACTTACGAAAGAATTAATATGCGACAACCTTGGTCGACTGCTTGGATGATTTAGCTGCTGTTGTCTTATATTTCATTGCCCGGCAACACAACCTATGTTTCTTAATGATTGCATATTGACCTGACTTTGTTTTGTATAGATTGAAGAACAGATTGAGAGGATGAGTGCTGAAGGTTTACGTAATAAGTATCATGTATTAAACTTGTGTCGTCTGATGGTCTACGTACAACAACCAGATCATAGAATAGCCATCTTAAAAATATTACAGGTAAAAACAGACAGCTGGAAGTATGCCATTAGATAAACTTAATAAGTATTATCTTGTGTTATAAGATCTACAGTGGCTAACTAACCTGGAGGTACCGTGTTCAATCCCTGTGTTGGCTGAGAAAGTTAATTATTGTTTTTTGGCGTGGTTCCCCTTTGTCAACGGTGCAGGACAGTGGGCTGGCATGTGACAATTAATAGTCATTTGGATAGCACCGAGGTCCCATGTACACATTGGGGTACACACAAAAGATCACTTTGCATTTGAAATTCGATATAACATTAGACCATAGCGCTGTTGTCTGTAAAAAAAATTGCCTATAGCACACTGTGTGGCGTATACACATCTTTATTAGACTCGTTGTAGCAGAACATTAGTATGCTAAACTCAATTTCATTCATTATTTGTTCTATTTGACCGATTTACACAATATGAATACACATAGATATACACAAACTTGGAATATTTGAAGTATGCTATATATTACAGAATACTCCTGAACCAGCTTGTCAGAGATTATTTGTTGATTATCATGGTTTACCTTTGCTATGGAGTTGGATGGCGGACTCTCAAGAACCATCAGCAGAGTTTCAATTTGAGGTAATGTTTTAGGCAGAATATCTGGTGAGACAAAACGTAACCATTTTGATAATGTAAGCTGTCAAAGCTTGTCATAATAATATTCTGTAACGTTAAACCATTTTGAATTCCTTGTTTACGACCACGGAAAATAATTAGGAAACATGTTATAGACTGGCGTTATCGTACTTTGACCCTGAGTAATCAATTTTTTTTTTAAACCGCACTTTTGCCAAAGTGATGGCAGGAGAAACAAAGAATCAATTCAACACGGTCTTATTAATTATTATTTCAACCAAATGTTTTGATCAATGTATTTATTTCACTTCAGGTTGTGTCTTTATTGTCTGAGTTGCCCATTACAAATAGAACAATTTTGCAAGATAGTAAAATATTGTCGGTTATTGAAAAATGGACAGAAACTTCTGAAGCCGATAGTAACATAGAGTTACCTCCCCCTCCTCCATCTACAGTGCCAGTAGTAGGAATATTATCTTGTGCCAAAGACACTAAAGAAGATAAAGAAAAAGCTCCTAAAAAGCGTGTCACATTTGCTGAAGAAACAGTCAGTTCTGATAGTGATTTATCAGACTTAATTACTACATCAGAAGCTTGCTCAAGTACAAGTATGTCGCTAGGTTCAACAGAAACAATACCTGAAGGCCAATATTTAGGAAAGTTAGAAAATATTGAAGATGATGGTTTAGAACAGTCTGACTTAGTGCAATCAAGTGAAGACACCGATTCTAATATGGAGTCTGCAGTGTTGAAGCAGACATCAAGTCAAAGAGAGGCTGATTCTAGTGTATCTGGTGATATAGGAATGGATACACCTCTAGTAGAGAGTAGTGATAAGAGTGAATGTACAGTAGAAAGTAGTGCTATGGAAGAAGAGAGTCAGGATGATGAATCAAGTATAGACAGTGGTGAAAAAACCGAAAGTTTGTCATTGTGTACCGTAGCCAGTAAATTATTAGAACGATGGAGTAGTCTCAAGGTAAACATGAAGTTTGTTTTGTTTTTTAACAAATACAATTTACATATTGAAATTTATGGCTTTACTTGTGGTGGTATCACTGGAAAATTGGTATGGTTTATCTTGGTGTATATAGTTTAATTTCGGCTAATAATGTACAACTTGTACTTGTGTACAACTTAAATCATAGCGTTTAAATTTCATTACCAAGTGTCTGATTAACAAATGATTTAAGTTGTACCCAATTATCCGAATAAAAACTATGAATAATTTAACACCGAAAATAAATTAGGGCTATATACGCCAACAGGGCTAGAAATTCACGCGAATCTCCGAGTCTAATTTGCGCAAGGATTCTCGCAAGAGCTTACCGTGCGAATCTATAAGGATTCGCGTAAAACTTTAGTAAAAAAAAAAAAATCTCGGGTCCGACTATTGAAATTCAGTTATGGTGTTTTGAATCAAAGTTGTATGACTTACTTTATAGCATACTACATGTATAATAAAATAAAATAATTGTTGTGTTTTTGTTTTACTTTTAACTTATAATTTGGACGAGTTACAGGCTGGCCTTTGTTATGTAATAAATTGTGTGGAAACTTCCACGATCACGACACGGCGACGACTTTTAGAAGTAGAGCATTTATGCATATTTCAGTTACGATACAAAGTTATCGGTTTCCTTATTATTTATTTAAATCCTTCTTAAAAAAAATAAAAGAAACTACTTTAGCATGCCAACCTTAAAACGAAATAGTTTGGGGTTCCATGATTTTATCCTTTCGAACGGCGATTTGATCCCGTTAGTTGTTAAATTGGGTCATTCCAATTCTATTTTATCACTGTCAAGGTCGGCCACGGACTCGATGTCGCATGGAATTCTCCGCCTTCCATATTAGGCATGGCTTACTACGAAATGTGTAAAAAGATTGCTTTTGGCGCGAAATAGCTGTCAGCAGCCACGTACACCAACCAATAACAGACATATCACGGACCTTATAATACATGGACTAAGTGCATGCCGCACGAGACGGGGAAGTTGGTGATGCCTTTTTACGAGGGATAGAATTCCTCATGTATAAATTAATTTTAAATCCAGTTGTAATATTCACAACCAGAATGTGACGTTACTGTGTCCAAGATGACGAATAACCCGTTACCCAATCGGACATTACCAGCTTGGAGGATCTTCTATTCGCCTCCCTAGACATACGTTGCCAATTTTTAAAGACACGTGGTTTTTATTTTTATTTGTACTGTCTTGTGCGGACTCTCTTGTTGTTTTTCGTCAATACGATTATCGCTATATTTGTTAAAATATTATGTACGGGAATTGTTGTACTTGTGAATTGTAATTTATTGCCAGTATTGAATTTTTAATTAGCAGTTAAAACGGTAGCCGTCAGCTATTCAGTGCTCTAACATATCAACGCAGTAAAGACAATGACATTATTAGCCATGACAATGACATTATAGAATTTATATACAGTATCCGATTAATCGGCATCGATACGATTTTTGGCTGGCCAATTTACCGATTCAAGAATTTATAATCGTGACGTAACACTAGTGGATATTTTCCCGACGGAATCTCGCAGTGTTCGAATTCCAATAACACGTGACATCTTGGTAGGAATTAGGTCAATTAACCAGTTCTGCATTTGCGTGTACCGTTTTGATAATTTTTTTTTATACACATGCTGACAGATGCTTAAGTTTTGTAATGAAGGATATATCCTAGTCGTAGGCCTACTGAATTTTACTTTATAGCAATTGCAGTTTTGGTTTTCACGTGATCATTGTACCGTTTGTCTATCAATAGTATCATCGACGAATGAATAAAAAATTGTGCAAGTTTCGTGATAGAAAAAAGACTAACCATTGTGTGATACAGAATAGCATGGTGCCGTATTAGTTTATTTTGTCTACGGCATTATCTGGATATTACTTTTTACACTATTTAAGTGTTTACCGAAAATTCTATCTGATTGTTTTATTTTTATCATTGTTGTTGAATTGTGGTGTTTTAGATTAATACAAAAAACACAATTTTGTTTTTTAGACATTATTATAAATTAAGATTCGGAGGATTCGCGCAGATTGCATATATGAGAATCCTCTTAGATTCTGGCAAAAAATGACGAATTTCTAGCCCTGGCCAACTTAAACCATACCAAATTTTCCAGTATATGAATGCCTTGTTGTTTCAATTACAAAACTTTGTGAATAATTTAATAGGTTTATGCATGTCTAGTTATGTTGATGGTAAGGATTTCCCTGCATACATGTTAATATAGTGGTTGATTTATAAATTATAGGAAGTGTTTAAAATACCAAGAAAAGAAAGAGTTGAAGAAAGAAAGAGAACAGAACAAGAACTAGGTAAATCATTTATATATCATAGTTGGATGCAAATATGGGGGTTGGATGGCTAAATGGTTAGCATGTGCACGCTGTATCATAAAACCTGTCATTGAGTCAACTGGCCTGGGATTTGAATCCTAGGTTGTACGTTACAAGGAGTAGGGTCGCCTGTCCAACCTCGTGGGTTTTCTCCAGGTCCTCCGGTTTCTTTCCACTGATTAAGACCCCTACGGACAAGCGAATTATTGAAATTAAGTTAAACCATATGTTAGTCCTAAAATGACCTGGTTTGAGTGTCAAGTGGACGTTAAACCCCATTTCTCTCTCTCTCTCTCTCACACCACTATCAGTAATTGTATCTGTATTGGCCGATATTTAATATTTGTAAAAGTGATATTACTAGTAGTCATATTGGACCATCACTGTTTCTTATTATTAATTTATTTGTGATTGTTGGAAACTTATTATTTATTAAATAAGAGTTATTGTAATATCCAAATCTGACCTACTTCCTGGATTTTGAGTTTGGTTTTTTTTTTTAACCCAGATACAAGATACCAGGAAATTGGTGGGGATTCACCTTTTGGTAAGTTTTGGAAAATTTTTTTGTGTTGCATCACGAAAAATATATATATATAGATGTGAGAAAACATTTGAACACCAAACAATTTAATTATCACTTAGTAACATAATTAATAATATTTGAAAGAGGGCAATGGTCTATTTTTTGAAGCCTGTTTCTAATTCAGCCATGACAAAAACACCTATTTTTTGTGTGTTTTTCATTTGTTGCAACAAATTCAACATACATGTACATGTTTGTACAAGGTTTAGCCCAACATCTAAGGAATCAGATAATCTATCTTACAGTAAAATTCTGAACAAATGCAAAGTACATGTAGCCACCATGAAATTTGATACAGGCAAAACATAATTGTTGTTTTGTTTGTTTTTTATTTTGTCCTTGCAACAATTGGTTGTTCAATGGAAAGACCAAGATTTTCAACAAGATTTCTATAAATCTCAAATATATATTGATAAATAATCTCCTCTATGACACAAGCAATAAAGTTTAGTTTTGTAAGCGAGAAATTAATTTTAATTAAACCTAAAGTGACATAGTTGGTTCAACAGATTTGACATAAGTTTACTGCTGAATTGTGTTCGCGCATAGCCCTATGGCCAAAAATCTGATCAAATGGGCTGTTAATTAGGATATTATAAACACAAATTTATGTTTTTTAAATGTTTAGTACACAAAGCTGTCGCGTAAATTCAGTCATTAGGTTTATTTTGATGTCATGTGCAATCATGACAGTTTGCAAATGAAAAGAGAATATTTAGTACTAAAACAATCAGCATGCCTTCAGCCAAGTTTGTTAAAACTAGTAGTTAGAAGCCCGGTTGCATAACTTTTGTAAACACAGTTATTTTTCAAACAAATAAAATGTTATCAAAGAATAGGTTAAGATACATGCACAGTGTATGTTGTTCTCCAGCTGTACTGACCAAACGGTCTGTGATCATTGTTGTATTGGGGATGTGTTGTGTGACTTAATTTATGTGTTGTGTAACTTAATTTCAGCCAATTGGGCTTCAAAGAGGAGGGCCAGTAAGGCTAAAAAACGTGGTGCACCAAATGAGGAAGTTTTCTTAGATCCAGGTAGACCAAGGTATGAAATAAATGTTCTTTATATTGCATTCATTAGACAACTTCAAAAAAAATATTAAAGAATCTAGGTGAACTGTAGGGTATTATTGCCCAGACCCTCCGAGTTCAGAATCCAGTCCAGTAAACGTCCATTTCACTGTAAATGTTTTAACCTTATTTGATGTCAAAACGATGATGGTAGAAAAATCCACCTCGAACTCTTATCTTATTTTCTTTTTTTTATCCTAGACGCACCCTTCTACCAACACCACCCAAGATGAGTAAAGAAGAAAGGCGTCAGTTATTTGAGGCACAGGTTAAAGCACAAGATGAATTGCAGGCAGAATTTCAGCGTCAACAACTTGAAGCCTTACAAGCTGCTTACCCATGTGTTCCCACAGAGTTCTTTCAGGATCCGGGATTCCTCCATGCATTGCAACATAATCCTAATTTTGCTCTACAACTGCATGATCCAAACTTTATTTTACAACTTCAAGATCCGAATTTTATAATTCAGTTACAAGAACAAATGCAGATGCAAATGCAACAAGATTCTAGTATGGCCATGCAAGATCCAAATTTGGCCATGCAGCAAGATCCTAATTTGGTCATGCAGATGCAACAAGATCCTAATCTCATCATGCAGATGCAGCAGGATCCTAACTTAGCCATGCAGATGCAGCAAGATCCAAATTTGGTTATGCAAATGCAGCATGACCCGAATTTAGCAGCTCAAATGCAGGATCCGAATATGGTGATGCATTTACAGGGATCTCAAGCACAACAAGTGGTAGTTGGTGGTCTCCCACCTCAATTAACTGGTGTACCTCAACAAGGTAAGAATCAGTTTACTGGCAGAACCCATCTTTAAACCCAAGTTTTGGTTCAAAAGTTTGATAGCTGGAAAATTTATTGATTAAGAAGGCATTAATCTTATCGGTGACAAATCCTTATCAGTCATACCTAAGTGAGAATAGACCACATGGTTTATGATCCGAGTAACTAACACCTTGAACATTAAATTTTGATAATCCCATAAATATACGCTTATGCTGTTTATTCATAACAGGTCCAGTTAGAATAACAAACAACAAGACTGACAATATGTGGAAGTCTGTGATGTTTTTTGATGAGTGATTAATCTATCAATGTAATTGTAAAATACGTTTTTATAAGGCAGATGTTTAGACATCATGAACTAAATATTCTTATCACACACCATTTGCTTTATCTGGAAAGGGGGTTGGGATGGCCTAGCGGTCTAGAGTGCTGCGCTTCGACCTCTAGCTGGCCTGCCAACCCTGGCTTGCGTCTGGTTTCGAGCTGTGGTGTGAGCGTATGTGGCAGGGGCTCCTTTTCAACCTCGTGGGTTTCCTCCCACTGCTAAAAAGACCCCTACGTGCAAGCGAATTATTGAAATAAATAAAAAATAAAATAAAATAAAAAAAACCCCAAAACCCATGTTAGTCACGAAATGACCTAGTTGTGTTGAGTGGATGTTAAACCCCATCTCTCTCTGTCTCTCTCTCTCTTTATCTGGAATGAATGAAGGTCATAATATTGAACTTGAAGTCGGTATGTAAATTAAATAATGAAAATATCTAGGGTGTCATATTCTGACCGGTAATATTTATAGTGATAACAAAAAAATAAGTACAACAAATTAGAAAGAACATTTTGTTTGAGTCTGTTTGAGAATAGGAGCTTATCGACCCTTTTTATACGCCCACATTGAAATGTGGTCGTATATTGCCGTCCGTCCGTCCGTCCGTCCGTCGGTCCGGCCGTCGGTCCGGCGTCCACAATTGCTTGTGGACGCTCTAGAGGCCAAAGTTAAAATTCGATTGACTTTAAATTTATACACAGTGTTTAAGGTCATGAGACGAAGAAGCCTATTGATTTTCGATAATAACTGTCAGAGTTATGGCCCTTGTTCACTTAAAAAAATCTTGTGGACGCTCTAGAGGCCAAAATTAATATCCGATTGACTTAAGATTTATACATAGTGTTAAAGGCCATGAGACGAAGAAGCCTATTGATTTTCAGCGATTTCCGATAATAACTGTCAGAGTTATGGCCCTTGAACACTTCAAAAAATCTTGTGTACGCTCTAGAGGCTAAAGTTAATATCCGATTGACTTTAAATTTATACATAATGTTTAAGGTCATGAGACGAAGAAGCCTATTGATTTTCAGCGATTTCCGATAATAACTGTCAGAGTTATGGCCCTTGATCACTTAAAAAAATCTTGTTGACGCTCTAGAGGCCAAAATTAATATCCGATTGACTTTAGATTTATACATAGTGTTAAAGGCCACGAGACGAAGAAGCCTATTGATTTTCAGCGATTTCTGATAATAACTGTCAGAGTTATGGCCCTTGAACACTTCAAAAAATCTTGTGGACGCTCTAGAGGCTAAAGTTAATATCCGATTGACTTTAGATTTATACATAGTGTTTAAGGTCATGAGACTAAGAAGCCTATTGATTTTCAGCGATTTCCGATAATAACTGTCAGAGTTATGGCCCTTGAACACTTCAAAAAATCTTGTGGACGCTCTAGAGGCTAAAGTTAATATCCGATTGACTTTAAATTTATACATAATGTTTAAGGTCATGAGACGAAGAAGCCTATTGATTTTCAGCGATTTCCGATAATAACTGTCAGAGTTATGGCCCTTGATCCCTTAAAAAAATCTTGTGGACGCTCTAGAGGCCAAAATTAATATCCGATTGACTTTAGATTTATACATAGTGTTAAAGGCCATGAGACGAAGAATCCTATTGATTTTCAGCAATTTCCGATAATAACTGTCAGAGTTATGGCCCTTGATCACTTCAAAAAATCTTGTGGACGCTCTAGAGGCTAAAGTTAATAACCGATTGACTTTAAATTTATACACAGTGTTTAAGGTCATAAAATGAAGAAGCCTATTGATTTTCAGCAATTTCCGATAATAACTGTCAGAGTTATGGCCCTTGATCACTTCAAAAAATCTTGTGGACGCTCTAGAGGCCAAAGTTAAAATTCGATTGACTTTAAATTTATACACAGTGTTTAAGGTCATTAAATGAAGAAGCCTATTGATTTTCTGCAATTTCTGATAATTACTGTCAGAGTTATGGCCCTTTATCGCTTATAAAAATCTTGTGGACGCTCTAGAGGCTAAAGTTAATAACCGATTGACTTTAAATTTATACACAGTGTTTAAGGTCATGAGACGAAGAAGCCTATTGATAATTACTGACTGAGTTATGGCCCTTGATCACTTTCAAAATTTTGTGGACGCTCTAGAGGCTAAAGTTAATAACCGATTGACTTTAAATTTATATAAATTGTTGAAGGTCATGAGACGAACAAGTATATTGAGTTTCAATGAATTTAGATAACTTGAACAGCATGGAGGAGAACTTTATCAAAGCCAAACAAATTCCAATGATTTTCTGAAAATTACATAATGAGTAGTTACTTTTAATCAGATTTTAGTGTATTATAAATGTTTCATTACCGAAAAAAGTAAAATATGCGACAACTCTTGTTGACTGCCCGGACGATTTAGCTGCTGTGGGCGTATGTTTCGTTGCCTGGCAACCTATGTTTCCTACAGTTGACAATGACTTTTTTGGACCCACTTCAGTGATGAGCTTTTGCTGATTGGGCTACATGTATGCAGCTTTCCATCACAATTATCTCTGAAGTAAATATTTGTTAGGTGAAATATCTTGAACATGTTCAATGATGAACATTTGCTGCTTAAACTCAACAGGGATAAGCAATTTGATATGTCAATGTTTTAGAACACAATAAATTTGATTCTGATTGATTGAAAGTGGTGACAGATGTAAATATAGTGCCATCTATTTTGGGCAACATTAATAATATGAAAGATCTTTATAATCAGTTGCTCTGATTATAAGACTAGTGGACATATTATGTTTCATTGACATGTAACTTATACATGTAGTAGTTATAATGTGTGATACGCAGCATTGGTTCTTATTTGAGTTGTAATGAAATCTTTTATGAAGTAAATTGAAAATGAGTATTTGTTTTACAGTGGTAGATGTGAATGGACAATTAATACAAACAGGTCATTTACCACCTGTTGACCCTAACATTCCTCAACAAGCTCAGGTTATAATGGACTCATCTGGTCAACAAATAATATATCATCCACAACAACAACAACAATATCAGGTAACTGTTTATGTAATAACTATTGTCTTTCCAACCTCATGGGTCTTCTCCGGGTCCTCCCACTGCTAAAGACCCCTATGCGCAAGCAAATTATTGAAATAAAAAATTGAAAAACCATATGTTATTCCTTAAATAGCCTATTTTGTCGAGTGGATGTTTAACCCCATTTCTCTCTTTCATAAATATTGTATATACAGCAAAATAAATTACGAACAAAAAATGGTAATAGGTGTTATTTGGATAGTAATTTAGAAGTTAAGCAGGCCTTATACTGGCAGGAGCTATATCCGCCTATTGCAGATCTTTCTTTAGACTTGTAATGTTATCTAAATTATTAATGAGACATGAATTAACATGACAAGACCATAATCGACTCTTTGCTATATGATAAGTCCGATTTTAAACAGATTTAAATCAGATCTGCCGTCCAACAGCATTAGTTGATTAATTGTACAAATGGATAATTGAGACGGTTAGAATGACAATCGGGGCTAAAGTGTTGATGAAATGGGAATTCCTGGGCTCAGAGTGAAGCATACTGATTGGAATTTTCAGCGTATTCGCTTTACATTATCTATTTTTATAGCAAGAACTGTCAGATATTTGTGAGATAGTGTTAAAAATGGCAGAGATTGGTTGAGTTGTCCTCAAGATGATTCCTATGGATCCTATATCTAAATATTATTCCTTGTTATCAGGTACAAACTAGTCAAGGTGTAATGCCAGCCCCACAGTATTACACTATGCCACCAGGGGTAATAGTTCAACAACCGCAAGTACCCACGTTACCCCCACAAGTCCAGGTAGCAGACCAAAACTTAGTTCATCAGGTAAGATTATTAGCATATGTTATATAATATGTTGGTATGTATATGATGTCTAGTGTATGTTGATATGTTATTTTTATATGGTTTATTTAAAAAAGCAAGCTGATTTAGTGCTACTTATTTAACAAATTTTGATCATACAGACTGGTTTTGCAGTTAAAAATGTCTATTTCTGGTGTTTGCTGGTTTCTAACAATTGACTGTTTATTTAGTGTTTATTAATGTGTGAAACAAACTTAAGCCTATGGAATATTGTTGAATAATTATCATGTTATTTGGAGGTATTTTTTTTATATTGTTCAATGAAATTTATTTCTTATTTGGGGTATATTATACCATAGACCTTTATTGATAAGTAAATTAAATGATACACATATAACTTGTTTATTATAGCAATTACAACAGTTATTGAATATTCAGCAGAATTTAACAGCTTCTCTTCCTTCAACAAGTCAACCTGTAGAAGATGATGTTCCCCCACCCCCTTCACCTCCAAAAGCTAAAGTACCTAAATTACCCCCTCACTGGAAGTCCGCAAAAGATGCAGATGGAAAAACGTATTTTTATCATGGTATAACAAGGTAATTAATTCCTATTTATTATCCAAACTACACATACTGGAGCAATATCTCGGATCTACCTAGTCACACAAGGTATAAAGCCACACAAGGTATTGACAGGAATAAATTCTGATATTAACACTCTTTGATAAAGTATAAATTTGCATTGATGTATTGGATGGATGAATTAGATGGGAGCAGGACAATTTTGGCGGGACAACTTAAAGATCACATTCACATCAAATAGAGAGCACGTGTGCACTGTATTATAAGGTCTGTCATTGAGTCAACTTGCATGGTTTAGATTCCCTAGATTGTACGTGACAAGGAGTAGGGTCACCTGTCCAACATCGTGGGTTTTCTCCAGGTTCCTCACACTTCTAAAGACCCCCTACGCGAAAGTGAATCACTGAAATAAAATTTTACAAAATAATTAACAAATGACAATTTTACATCACTTGCTTAAATTCCCCAGTTTTGTATTTTTTATTAATATTTTATTTTAGACAAACTCAATGGGATCCACCAACATGGGAACAAGGTGATTTAGATATGGATCTTGGGACTCCTACATTTGATGAATTTGGTAAAAAGGTGAGATAAGATTTAAATTTTTTGTCCTCTGCCTTTTGAAGAATTGAGGTGACGATTAAAATGGGTTCGTCCATCTATCAGACCTTTTGGCATACAATTGAGCTGGAATGTTTTAACTTGGTGTTCATTAGATAATTATCTTGACTGATTTAGATGATGATCAATTTGATATGTCGGGATTTTGGAATTGGTTAAGCGGAGAGGTACACAATGGTTTATGAAAAGATAAATATGTATCGGTACTAAATTAATGAGTGTCATCTTTTTATTTTGAGATTACACACAGGAGGACATCAGTCTTATTAATATCTTGTTAGTTATTAATTTAATCATAAAACATTGAATATGTCTTCAAAAATATAAAAGTTATTGAATTGGACTGCAAATTACAGGACAAGGTAATCAAATATGTGCGCCTTTGTTATCACCATTATCAGTAATTTACCTACATGTAGGTTCTTATATCATTGCGGGGGGGTTGGATGGCCGAATGGTTGGCTAAAGACCCCTATGCGCAAACAATTTATTGAAATAAAATTTTACCATATGTTAGTCCCAAAATGACTTAGTTTCTCTTATATCATTGTCCCGGAATGAATTCACTTTGATGGTAATTAATTGTTTTACATAACACAGTTTTATGGATAATTAACAATCACAACATTTCAACAGGATTTCACTGGTTGTTGTCAAGCAAACAAATTTGTATTGTTTATTGATTGAAATGTTTGTGTGAAGTGTTTTATCTGGCTGTTTGTCTTATGCTTGTTAATATTCTGTGCAGTCCTCCTGCACTTACAATAAATTAGCCTACTGAATTCTGTTGTTGATGAATGTTAAATTTTATCATTTTACAGAAAAAGAAAACTTTAACAGCAGCAGCAGATACTTCAAGTGAAGTAGAGAAAAAATTAAAAGATATATTTCGCAAGGGAGTAAGTACAGAACTTTGGCATTCCAAAAAAGAATTAAAAACATCTAAAATTGTAAAACTTATAGAAAATGATTGCAGGGAATTAAACCATTATTAGAGATTCATATTTCACAATATTGTAGTTAGCAAGTGATTCCTATTACTTTAAATGGTGCATCAAGACTTTAAGTTAAACATACATGTATAGATTATACTGGTAGAATTGTTCTAGTTGTAATTATATTAGCAAACTTAAGACTTCTTTTTTAAAATTATTTTGTTTCAAAATATGTGTTATATTCCATGTAGGTGCAATGCTTAGTAAAGTGCCTTATATTATAATAATATGAATCTTCTCATTTATTTATTGTGATGTTTTTTACACATGAATCTTTCCTTTATTTATTATATGATGGTTTTATTTTTTACAGATGTCTCATTATATTGTGTCATGTTTAAATCCCTACACAAAGAAAGATTGTAAACTTGGTCGTATTAGTAGCACTGATGATTTTAAACATTTAGCAAGAAAGGTAAGAAATATACATTTAATAATTGTAACATGTTAGAAAGTTTAAAGATGGTGAGATAATTGTGAAATGTTAGAATATTAAAGGACAATAAAATAGTTGTGATATGTTAGAATATTAAAGGACAATGAGATAGTTGTGATATGCTAGTATTTTTAAAAGAAATGAAATAATTGTGATACGCTAGAATTTTAAAGGACAATGAAGTATTATGATGTTGAAAAGGGTGAAAGAAATATTGTTCAAAAGATGCTATACAGAAAAGAAATGAGGGATTTGCTTGAAAACTACATCCAATTAAAACAACAAAATCCTAAAAAAAATATGTTTGTTTTAAAGTTTCTAAATTGGTATCATTCCAAGCAAAATGAGATCCTGAAGTATATCGAAAGTACCATTTTATTGAAAGTTTATTATAATAGATTACCGGTAGTTCCAGTGGGAATTGCAACCAAATTCAGTTTTTAAGATGTATTATGTCATTTAAGATAAAATGGATAAACAAGACTTTGTCAAAAATTCAAACACTCATGACTTTGCTCAGAATCAAGTAATTTGAATGAAATTTAATGGCTAGCTCTTTATCTAAATCTTACATAATGCCTCTTTAACAACAAAACACTTTAACTCTGATTAGTTCTAAAAACCAGCATCCCAGAATAGAAAGGACTGTGACTTCATTAGTTATTTCCCAACTTGACTATGCAAATGCTCTTCTCGCCGGAGCACCTAAATTCTCTCTGGATAGGTTGCAAGTTGCACAAAACAATGCTGCTAGACTAGTAACTAAAACACCAAGACGTGAACACATCATTGACAAACTAAAGGAATTGCATTGGCTGCCAGTTAGAGCGCGAATTGAATATAAAATCCTAACAACTGTATATAAAAGTCTCTTCTCTATATCCGCTCCCAGCTATATGAAACAGATGTTTACACTGTATAGTGATGTACAAATACGTCGAAACCTCAGATCCTCCAACGATAACACATTACTATCTGTTCCGAAATACAATAAACTATGTGGAAAATATTCTTTCCCGGTTAATGGTGCTACTCTCTGGAATGATCTTCCAAAATTAATGCGGGAACTATCTACATTTACAGAATTTAAATCTGTTTTAAAAACGTATCTATTCAATAAGGTGTACTAGTGGTGTGATCATAAATATACTCTAGAGATACTTTCCACGTATACAATGTGGCTGAACAGCGCTTAGAAATGACCATTGGACATAATGTAGCGCTACATAAGACAATTATTATTATTATTATTATAGAAACCCCAGAATCAAGTAAATCTCAATTATTTCCTGTCACAAGTTTTGCACTAGGTTAATATTTCTACTTGTTGTTTCAGCTAACGCATCATGTAATGGCAAAAGAGTTAAAACACTGTCGTCATGTAGAGGATTTAGAAGTCAATGAAAATGTGAAATCCAAGGCTAAAGACTATGTAAGAAAGTATATGTCGAAATCAGGTCCTGTGTATAAGAAACCTCTTGATGATGACATTTATTAAACAGACTTGTATTTTACTTTAATAGCTTTGGAAGAAATGTATATAATTATTTTAATACGAATGAACTGAAGTGGGATTTATAAAATCTCTGTGTTTGTGAGTTTTTATTCAGTGATTATACAAGTGTTCTTATTTGCAACAGAAGAGTTCATTGACGACTGTTCTAAGGGATGACAAAATAATGGCACCATAAACAAACTGGATCAATTTGAAAATAGAAACACTGCTATGAATTAATGGGAAACAGGTCAGTGGATAGAATTTAAAATCAAAAGGCATCTTAAATATTTAAATGAAAGAGACCAACACAAATGTCTTGTGTTTAAATTTAGATACTGCATCAGAAAGTGCTTTTTTTTATTGGAGATGTTGAACACACAAGCTATCTTTAATTAAAACACTCTCTTTGAAAAAGCGAACATAATGTTACATATGGTAATTTTAAAAGCAATAACTTTAATATAAAGTAAATCATGTTGCTTGTATAAGGAGAATGTTTTAATTATAGTCTAGCATCTATTTTATACTCTCTAAATATGATATAAGAATCAATCATGTAAGTTACCGACCTGAATTTTGCTGTGTCCTGTTTTAATAGACCATTAAAGATTTAATACTTGAAGATTAACAGTATTGAATTTTTGTCTTCATAATCCTAAGATCAGTGATCTATATTGAGAGGTTAATGTCTCAAGAGTTTTAAGAAATTTTGTGTGTTACTTTATTTAATGAGAATTTATAAGATTATCAGTTCAGGATGAAAGATTATTTTATCACTTTATTTGGTGTACCTGTAATACTAAATTCACAACTTTGTAGATATTTCATTTTTGATTAAATCTGATTTTTTCATATTCTTTTGTACATGTAACAAACATCTATATTGTTCCATTGTATCAGTCAGTATTTTTAAGCAAGGCACAAGCTAGTATATATTTTAAAGTTAAAGACAGGAATGGACTAGAGGTCTATGATTGACAGATTCCACTTGATCAATCGCTGATTTAAAGTTATAGATGAATGATAAGATAAAGCTTGTAAATGTTTATAGCCTTTTTCATGTTTTTAATAGTTTATGTATTACATCAATGATTAGCTGCTTCACATTCGTGACATTAACCAATTTTTCAATTGAAAAATAAAAAACTGTAATGCTGTTGGAGTCCGCAAAGTTCTAGGTTATTTCTATTTGTTTATCAGTAGTTGTTATGGTGACGATGTCTTGTTGGTCATCTCAGATTATTTTATAGAGTGTGTTTTCCTCATTAGATGTATTATAGTTGTCTTAAATATATTTTCTATGTTGAGAATGTATTTTGGTTTTGATTCTTTGCCTACATTTTTTTTATATATCATGTTAAACAAATTAGATATTAGAAAGAGATGTAACTTAATATAGTTATTTGTACATACTACATTAAAAGTAACATAAAATGTTTGAATTATTAGATGTTGTTTATCTTTTCTTTCCACTTGTTTCACAACACACCACATGATTTATGTGGATTTGTATCATTCTATTTATTTGCTTATAAGTCTGAATATTTGCATTACATGAAATTGTGGGAGTCACAGTGGCTGCCTTGACTGAGAAAGATAAAAGATTTTCCGATGTGGTTTTCTCTTGTCAGTGGTGCAGAACAGAGGGCCTGGCAAGGGCAGCTGTCTAGTCATTCGAATGCGATGGAAAACCAAGGTACTGCTGTGTATACATTTGGTGCATGTAATAGATCTCTTGGCAGTTGGATGCCTGGGCAAAATTTCCCTAATAGCTGATCACATGGTGTATGCCCATCTTTATTAGCCCAGACGGAGCAGAACAGTAGGACGTTAAATTACACCCAATTTCAGTTCACATGTAATTTGGGTACTGCCAATTCTATTTGGATGTAAAAATCTATAAAGTTGATGTAGATGTTAATCAGCATGCTCATTCAGTCATTGGAACCCCAAAACGTTATTTTATCAGAAAAAATATTTTAAACTAGGAAACACAATTTTGAACCAAAGGTAATTCTGATAAAAGTACAGTTCCATATTTCATTTCGTTATTTTTTTATCTTTTGATGGTCTCTACTACATAGAGATCTGACTGGTTGTAATGGAAGGTTGTGTCAGATGTCATACCATACAAGTGGCTTTTGGCCCTATGCTGTCAGACATTTGATTACCAACTTCTCCGTTCCCCTCATGCTTAAACTCGATGTAACAGTCCGTTTCATTGGCTTATCCCTCAAATCATCCAGAACGCAGGTTATATACCAAATCTTCCAGATTCTAATGTAGTAAAGACAAGTAAAATGAAAGTTTGAACTCAATATTTCTGTCTGCCAACAGGTAAAATAACAGCCATTTTAATACAGCATCAAGATCAGATCAAAATACAGAAATGATTTAATACTTAACACAAGACAGCATGATCTAATTGGTGACATTGAAAACACAAATAGTGAAGGTTTGAAAACAGTTAACTTGAAATTGAAATCACTGAATTTAATATAAATTTTTTTTTTGTTAGTTTAGATATTGTTACTAACAGATAGTAGCATATTTATGGTTCTGATTTCCAGATAAATATATGTATAAAATAAACATAGTCTGTGATTTTAAAACATTAATAATATTCTAAACAAATGATAAAATTATAGTCAATATTGGATCACAAACTAAAAATGAAACAAGATTAAACATTTTGTCATTGGCAGAATACATTAAATTAAGTCAAGTCATGATGTCTTATCAAATACCGGTGGTTACTTCTTAGTTGTTGCAGATCCATGTTGATGAGACAGTCCATGTATTATATTGTTCATGTCCGAATTGGAATCAAAAACATTGAACTGCCTCTGTACCACATTATGATCTCTAGTCATGATATCAAAAGGATCAAGAACTATAGAACTAGAAGGTACCTTGTACACTAAAGTCACATCTACTAATTTTGGCATGGTTGACATACCAGGAGTTGATGGTTGGCTGAACATATCTCTATGTCTCACATAATCTTCTTGTGTTGTCAATTTAGCAGGAATGGTTCTTCTATTCCGTAAGTCTGATCGGAAAGCCAGGAAAAGTTCAGGCACCGGAAGTTTTTCTCCTTCATTACGTTCAATTGTATCTTGACCAACCTTAGTACTAGCTACACATCCCATACCCTACAAATCAAAATCCGTTCATCAGAAATTATTTACAACACCAATAAGAAAAAGACCAAATTTATTCCAAGGAGAAAGATAAATATTGAAAAAAAAGAGAGAGGAATAAGGTTACAGTCCACATACAGTTATTTCAGGACTAACTTCTGTTCTGTTTCTAATTCAAAATTCACAATTTTGGAATTTGATAGTGTCATTGACTCATTACTTAGGTGAGTCTACTCCTCCAGTCCTTGTCACGTGCAAGCCGTGAATCGAAACCACACCATTTGACAAAGGACCAAAATTCAAGGTGGAACTAGAACAGTAGAAAGAACAAAGTTAAGAACGTCAATAAATTAATAATTCTAAATATTCAGATGGGATTGACAATACAAGTGGACTCGTCAGTGTGCAGTTTCTGGCGAGGGTGGGTGGGTGTTCATGGACAGCGTTTTGGTAAGACCCCCGATTTCTTTATCACAGTCCTGATAATGTTGCTGCCTAAGTTTAAGTTTAGCCTAGGGCCAGCCTACCGTACCGGTACCTCGGGCTACATGCCACAGTCGCCACAGTGTGATTTTACTTTTTCTGTCGAAGATACTTACCTCATCATATTTCACATCTTTGTTTATTTCAAATAAATGTTTGGTAATGTGAATGTCGGGCAAATAATATATCTCTGTTGATGGGCCCTGATGTTATGAAAAATTCGTCTGCTCTTGTCTACCGGAAGTTTGATTTTGTTAATAAAAGTTAAAAAAGGCCCTTACTTCCTCCAAGATGGCGGTAAATTCAATAACAAAGTTTGAATAAAATAGTTTTTTGCGTATCCTTATCGAGATAAAGCATGTATGTAAAAGAAAATGTCATTTTATTTAAAGCCACCCAGTGGGACAATATCTCTAAGTAAACTAAATGAATTTGCTTGCCGAAGACTTGATCTACTTGCAAGAATTCATGAAACGGGAGGAGATCGAATGAAATTGTTGGATATCGTCAACGACTTGAGCATCGTTAGTCACTCGGAGTGTTTAATCGGTGGCACTCAGAAAGACAATGTTTCACATTATATCTTAAGGTACATTACTAATCTGATAAATGTAATGAATTGTTATATTGATTGTATCGCAGTGAAATTAGCTAAGAACTTCTAACGCTTAATCTTCCTCCTCTCGTCGATAGTCTAGGTCTGCTGACAATTAATTGACTGATACATGTAGGTCTACAAATGTTGCCTGTGAACTCTAGTTAGACGCCTGTTTCTTGTATGAGCTTACACCTCATGCACATGCATACCAAATCGAGTCTGCATTTGGGCGACTCGTCAATGTTGATAATAACGGTAGTTAATATGTTTAGGCATTCTCTGAACAGTTGAGTTTCGTTGATGATCGCCTGAATAAATTGTTTGGGCTTACTCCGGGTCTCCTCCGGGTCTCCTCCAGACTCATACACTTATGGTTATGATTTCCCCCAAAAAAGACATTGAATAATTTAACCTAACATTTTATAGGTGACAAAGTTCGCAAAAGATGCTGAATTTTGGGGTACGGTATTTCAAATCATCATATTTTTGTAAATACCGAACAGAACCAAACTATTTTGAACTGATATTCCTTTTTGGAAGATTAAGTTTATGTCAAACAGAATAATCAGATGCTTTAATCAGATTACATTATCAGGACAATGAATACTCTAACAGACTTAGTGAATAAAGGCAAAGCCTAGTACCGCTGTTCCACTTCAAGGCATGATGATTCTGTCCCCAACCCCCAGACTTCATATTTCTACAGTCTTAAAATTCACAATGAAGAAGCCAGGCTTATTATGATAGACGATATACCAATGACCGTTTTGATGAAAAATATTTGTCAGTTTTTGTTAAAAATTACTTCCCATGTTCAAATATGGTTGTCTAAGTATAAACATAATTTATATCTTAAATATTGTTTCTTTTACTTTACAGGTTAATTCTATCAAGAGAAGAAGAAACTTCGAAATTCTTATTGGAAACTGAAAAAATACTCTTTGATTTTAGGTCCTCCTGTATGACACAAGATGAATTATATAAATTCCTCAGATCCATGAATAAGTTCAAATTATCAGGTGTCCATAAAGAGCATGGGGTTGAGTCTATATTGTCCTCTTTACTTTTGGTTAAGAAATTATGTAATAACTCATGGAAAATGGTTGTCAAAAAATATTTTGAATGTGGAGATGATGAATATTTTTATGTACCATTTCAAGCTGTTTTGCCTCTTGTGGCAAAGCGGCAGGTTTCCCTCAAAGATGGTATGGCCTTGGTTCCTTTCTTGAAGTTGCTAGATTTTTTAAGGGAAATATTCTCTTCCCTCCTTACTGCTGGAATTAAAAAAGCTGGATGTAAAAGCAATACCGATGAAAGAATAGAAATATTGTCCAGACAGATCATGGTAAGTCTTTGAATATGGTAATCAGATTAATATTATAGTTCTACAATAACTTTGGTTTATCAATTCATTTACCTTTCTCAAATATTTAATTGCAGATTTACAATATTTACATGAATTTTGAAAAAGCGAAATTAAATCTAATCATATAGGTTATAGTTATAACTTTTAATACTTTGTAAAGACTTGTTGTGATTTATTTGTAGTTGTATCTTTAATATTGTTTTATCATTATAGAAGAGATTTAAAAACCAAGTTCACTGTTTTTCCAGCAACCTGAACTATAAAATGACATTATTACACAATGAGGTTGATAACTCAGTTAAAAGTTTCCCACCTTGTATGATCCACCTTCATTCTGTTTTACGAGAAAGACATAGATTAAGTCATCATGCTCGGGTAAGTTACCTTTTTACATGTATATTTTATTATCAGCAAGTGATTGTATTGTCACCTTGGCTCTTCTTTGTTAGTTGCCTGTCCTACCTTATGGGTTATCTCCGGGTCCTCCCTCCTGTATCCTATAGTTTAAAGATCCCTGCGCGCAAACTAATAATTATTGAAACAAAATTGAACCATATGTCAGTCCTGAAATGACCTAGTTTGTGTCAAGTAAATGTTAAACTCTCTTCTCTTCTCCTCTCCCTCTCTCTTTTATGACATACCTATTTTGGGACATCATGAATATAAATTATAAATTTCTATGCTACAAAATATTAATTATTTACAAGTATAATCTGTTGTTGAAATGAAATCTTCAGACTTAAAATTGTTTTATCATGAACTTATCAGGCCACACATGTTGGATATTATTGTGTTTTTTTTATTTTGTCTCGTCAGTCTAGTTACATTTAGTAATTCCATTAAGCATCTAATTATTGGTTTGTGGTATCTGTTTCCATTGATTGGAAGTTTCGGGCATCTGTTGCAATCACTACATTATCCTCTAAAAAAATGGTTGTTTACATTAATGACACAAAGAAATCTATCTTTTTAGTATTTAATGTACCTTATAGACTTCTAAAGTATGCTTCTACAGAAAACAATACAAATGATTTTTTTTGATTTTTTCAGATACAGTATAGTTTATTTTTAAAAGAAATAGGTGTACCTGTTCATGAAGCTATTATATTCTGGAGATCAGAGTATTCACAGTCAGCTCCTCCTGGTGTAGACTGGGGACATAACTGGAAGGCTGATGGACAGAGATATATCTACAATATACGTCATCTTTATGGATTGGAGGGATCACGTAAAAATTATAGGGGACACTGTTGCCATTCCATACAGGTAATGATTAGTCACTCGGTTCATCATGCACACCAAAAAGTAACCTGCGTATTCCTGATGAAAGAATAAATTTGTGGGAGTCTGATACCAACTGTAACTAATACTAACCTGTAATCTGGGTAAAAGCAGATCCATGGTTTATTGAGTTTCATGAAACATTGTGCTTATATCATAGTTCATATGGAAAATGGGATCACATGGCTTTATAAGTGGGTAAGATGCTGGTGTGCAGGTAAAAGATCCCTTGGCAGTTGGAATTCGATATAAGAATAGGCCATAGCAAAGCTGATCGGGCAAAATTTCACTCATAGCACACTGTATGGCGTATGCCCATCTTCATATGCCCAGTTTAGGAGCAAAACATTCATATGGAAGATTTTAAATATTGTTACTTTATATGTTTAATTGTAACAGTTTATGCTTTGACTTTTATTATACTTTTTAACGGATGCTATAGTCTTTCCTCAGAATTTAAAAAGAAAGCTAGATAGACTTGAATCAGATTTGTACTAGTATTTATATGAAATGAAGTTTTATTTGAATGTTCTAAATAAGTCAGTTTTTCAAAATATCATTTAATACTATTCCTATTTATTTTCAGAATCAAACAGTCCAACCAACAAGTGTTGGTGGGTGTCCTTTCGTTCATTTTGATAAAAATAATTTACAGAATTTCCTTTCTACCCAACAAATTGATTCAAAGACAATTGCAGCCATCAAGGAATGTAAGGAAAAAAGTATGTTTAATGAAGCATGTTCATTGTTTTTAAAGGGCAAAAACCCAGAACTTTTTAGAGATGACCATTCAGATATCACATATAACTATTGTAAAAAGGGAAGTTGTAGTTTGAATAATACTAAATCAGTATGTACTGTAAATGAATCCGGTACTAAGTGTACTTTAGATGAATCCAGTACCAAGTGTACTAGAAATGAAATCAGTTCCCAGTGTACTGTGGAGGATACCAATATAGAGTGTATGTTGAATAAATCTGGTACAAACTGTACAACAAATGAATGCAGTACCCAATGTACTTTAAATGAATGCAGTACTTTAAACGAATGCAGTACAAAGTGTACTTTAAATGACACAAGTACGCAAAATGACAGAGAAAGTCTGAAAGACTCTAATCTTCACAAACTTATACACTCTACGGAAAATAGACCCCTAGTATATTCAACTTTAGAGCAGATGTTGGCAAAATGTAATGGACAGTATCAGAGAGGAGGATCTCCAAACTCCCAACATAATAAAATCCTTCATGTTAGCAGTTCAGATAGTTTGAATGGAGAAAATGATCCCGGTTCTGTTGATCTTAATGAAAGTCATTTGATTGGATGTAACCATGAAATTTGTCCATCTCAAAATACAAATAATATGTACAAAGATTTGCCTGTGATAGAAAAACCTGTAGATTACTGTATCAGTTACAAACTAATGATAGAAAAATTACAAACTTATTCTCATAAATAATCTTGACTCTAGTTTTATTCATAAGTGAATTTTTAATGAAAATTGTTAATTATAAATGTCTTCCATGAAATTTACGTATACTAGGTTGATGTATTGTTAATTTTATATGCAATGAATGCAATTGACCATATTACAATATTTACATAGATTTTTAAAATGGAAAAATAAATTAAGATAGATTCAAATTGGTAATTTTTTATAGATTGGCATCAAGGTGATACCTAACGTTGATGAAGGGAGGGATTTAGCGCAACGGTTAGAGACTAAAGAGTAGGATTTGTGACCAGAATGGTGCGTTGAGTTCTCGTGTCCTTGAATAAGACACTTCATCCCTGTATTCCAGTCTACCCAGCTGTAAATGGGTACCGGTAGGATGGTGTATGTATTACACAAAAAACTGTTGCACTCCTTGAAGCAGCATAATATTGGTGCTCTTTCTAAGTGTTCAGGGGTAAAGGGAGTTAATCAGGCTTTACCTGTTTCCTAGAGACCGGAATAATAATTCTGTAGCGCTTTGAGCATAAACTTAGTTTATTGATATAGCGCATTATAAATACTCACATTATTAATAATTATCCTATTGTAATACATTAATAAATATAGACAGGACTATCTTGGCTCTAGGACAATTCATCCCCAGACAATTTGCCCAGGGACTATTAGTTCCAAAGGAGAAAGGACTATTTGTTCCAAAGGACTATAGTACCAAAGGACTATTTGTTCCAAAGGACTATTAGTCTCCTAGACAACTAGTCCCCATGGACAATTCATTCCCAGCCAGTTCGTCACATCCCTATTTGTCCCCTAGGACAGTTTGTCCGTGGACTACAATAGTGGTAAATCCATTATCAAAAACTGAATTAATCTTTTTTTTTTATCCTAAATCTCAGTTTTGATGCAAGTTTTACATTTAGTATTAAATCACCTCCGTGGAAACGGACGTAAATACAACTAACTCACACACAACCATGTCCCGTGATCTAATTTCCTTGGTGATCGAGACACCTTCGGGTTTGTCAAAATGATCATTTCACGATTGAAATTTTTAGAAGCGTGCCTTAAAGGGACAATAACACTCTTCTTGCTGGCTTGACAGCTCTAGAAAATAATAATAGCCTTATTCTGAGAACTAGACGTTTAAATGTTCTACCTGTCGTGTAAATTATTCATTACAACCTATCTTACTTGTCCAGAGGGTTCGAAAATATGTTTAATTCCAAGTCACATTTGAAAGTGTTTACGTAAGGCTTTTCGAATCATACAGTTGTTTTTTTCCTAATTTTTAAATTAGGTGTGTTAAGATGAAATAACAATCGCGTTGACGACAGACTTTGTTTGTAGTATAGACCATTGAGGTTATCAGAGCTAGGCCCGTTCTGTTGTAATTAAGATGATTGGACCAAATGGGCTATATCGAGTTGCCCACATCCTATTACCACATTTTATTTAAAAGAAAAATCATCGCGCGGTTCCGGAAAAGACGACGAAAATAGAAAACGTAACCAGAAATGTGGCGCCACATCCTTATTACTTACAAATCTGACATCCGAGGCAATCAGGAACTTATGTTGGAAAGAACATGAATCTCTGTTTAATTTTTAATAGTTTACCTGTAGTTATTTCAATAACGTAAATTGTATCTAGAGCAGAGCCGATCCAATTTACGTTACTTGAAGTAACTAGTTTACGTGGGGCTATTATATTGCCCTATTAGGGCACTGGCTCACTAATCAGCGTCTAGTCATTCGGATGGTACCAAAAATTAAGGCTCCGTGTACACCACTTTTACGTTCAACGATTAATTTTCGTGCGTACGTAGACCAAATTCAGATGTCATCAAAAACACTGCTCAAGAGAACCCACAACCTTTCATTCCTATCTTAAGACCCCCCCCCCCCCCGAGAGACGAGGTGCAGAAGAATAGGACGTTAAACCCCATTTCATTTCATTTCGCTGATGGAAGAAATAAATCCACTTCCGCGTACAACATTAATTTTTATGTTAAAAGTTAGACTATGAGTCCGCTAGTACATAACGATAACTTAAGAATGCGAAATCCCCCTTTATCCCGGATAAGAACGACAAAACAGGTGACCCATGGGTGAAATGACCAAAATTACGATTTAATTCGACTTTTGCGTACACCGATCAACTTTCGTGCATGCGTCGACCAACCTCAGATGTCATCAAAAACTCTGCCCTAGAGATGAGTCAATTTGAATTCTAAGCACAGCATTATTTGTTGTGGTTCTTATCTGGTATGGATGGGGATCTCGCATTCTTAAGTTAGTGTTATGTTCTTGCGAATCAATAATGGAACTTTTAACGAAAGAGTTAATGTTGTACGCGACATCGGAAGTTGGTCGACTAATGCACGAAGGTTGATTGTTGTACGCAAAAGTCAAATTAAACTCGAAAATTTGACGTTTTGTCGGATCCCCCACCCTCATGGGAAGGGGACCCGCAATTAAGAATCAAGGTTCAGAGCATCGGACACCACCGTCCACGCATCTAGCATAGTATAAATTGTGTACGCGTTTTTCGAAACAACCTGAACCTAGTCCCCTAACTAATAAGGAGCCCTTGTCTTGTATTTAGAGTCGATTTGAAATTTCGACATGTTCTTCCGTTACCTCAATCATTATCCCAACCACGCAAGTATAAACTTTCTTCTGTGTCACATTTGAAGACTTATAAATGTTCAATCCGAAAATTTCGAATTTCGATAGTCCGCGATTTGCGATCCGAAAATTCCGATGTGAAAAACATCCGTGTGGACAGAAGCACGGTACATGGCTAAGAATGTGACTCGCTTGTCTGGAGGTCGGGTGTTCCATTCTTGCATTATTGGCTTATAAAGTTTATCAGGATTTTTTCGATGTGGTTTCCCCGTGTCACTCAGCGGTGCAGGACAGGGGGCCTTATAAAGTCAGATGTCTAGTCGTTCTGATGGGATGGCAAATGGAGGTCCCGTGAAAACATTGGCGTGCGCTTAAAGTCCCAATAACACGCTTGTTGTAACTGAATAATATGTCCCAATCATTATTCTGGTCAACAAATTGTACCAATTTACAATATTCCAATTGATTGATGATACAAATTTCATCTAAACACACCGAATTTAAAAAATTGGAAAAATTCAACTACATGTACATGGTTTGAAAAGCTTTACGTAAACCTTTTCAAATGTAACTTAGATTTAAAAATATCTTCGAAGCCTCTGGACAAGTAAAATAGGATGTAATGGATAATTTACACAACCGGTAGGAATGACACTTTATCATCTAGTAGTTAGAATGAATGAATGAAATGGGGTTTAACGTCCTACGCTTAAGCACCTAACCTGGGCTAATTGAAGACGGGCATACGCCACAGTGTGCAATGAGGGAAATTTTTCCCGGGCAGCGGCGCTACGGCCTACTCTTATATCGAATTCCAACTGCCAAGGGATTTTTTACGTGCACTCCAATTTGTACACGGGACCTCGGTTTTTCGTCCCATCCGAACGACTAGGCAGCTGTCCTTGTCAGGCCCTCCTTCTGCATCACTGACAAGTGGAAATCACGCCGGAAAATCGAGATGAACTTTCTCGGCCAATGCAGGGATCGAACACTCAACCTCCAGGCTAGCGAACCAGCGCCTTATCCACTTAGCCACCGTGATCCCCTAGTAGTTAGAATAATGCTTAAAAAAATTCTGGACCTGTCAAGCCAGCAAGAGTGTTATTGTCCCTTTAAATGATCCACTTCGCGGTTGGAATTCGATATAAGAGTAGGCTATATTGCCGCCCCGGGAAAAATTTCCCTCATAGCACACTGTTTGGCGAATGTGAGTTTTCAGAGGATATGGATTGATCAGGAATTTAAAATATCAACTTTTTCACTTTTGGTCTAAAATTGCTCCCGTGCGCTAGGATTTGTGTCGGTTGATTTGACTTGCCTATTATTGTCTATTATTATATCCAGGCACTATTAAGAGGCGTCAAACACGAGTGTCTGGGTAATAGAGAGGGAAGTTGTCGTAAGTAAATTTCACTCTGTATTGTCACTGAAACGCGCCAACTGACATTTTATTTTCAAATAGCTGACCAAGAGGAAGAATCTTTTCGTACTTCAGATAGCTAGACGATAAAAAAAAAGATTGTGTCTTTCCACGACAAGGGAAACTTTAAATATGTTACCATTAATTCGATAATATTTCTATTACTTCATGGAATTATATTTATATATTTGATATAAAAAAGGCTCTTGTGTAGATTCTCTGGCTGAAACATAAATTGATGTTGCAAACGTGAGCTGATCTCCCTTTTACCAGAATGGACTAGTCCGTTTGTGACGTGTACTGCTTTCTGCACGTGCGGGGTAGTTTTAATTTTATATCAAGGCCCGTGCATGGGCTACGTGTCCCCACTTGCTTGCTGTCTTGTAGTCAATAGAGCACAGAAGTGTTTTGGATTTGTTTGGATTATAGTGAGTAGATCTTTTCTTACCTTTATACTGCTTTATCATTCAGTGTATGTTGGCTGTATAATCGTAAATTAGTAGCTGCTTACACTTTGACCATCGTAGGCTTGGGTAGGTAGAGAAATAGGGATACCCCCTAGATATTAGTTAAAATACTTTTAACGTTAAACTTGGTTAAAATTGATACAGTCTAAGACTCCTTACGCAATAGGAGAGAGAGAAATGGGGTTTAGCGTCCACTCAACACAACGAGGTCATATGGTTTATTTTTTAATTTAATACTTCGCTTGCACGTAGGGGTCTTTAGCAGTGGGAGGAAACCGGAGTGCCCGGAGGAAACCCACGAGGTTCAGAAGGCGCCCATACGCTCACACCAGGGCTCGAAACCACAGCCGCAAGCCAGAAATTGCCGACCAGCTAGAGGTCGAAGCGCGACACCCAAGACCACTAGGCCATCCAAAATGACAAATAGTGAGGACTGGGCCACTAAAATAGTTACCGAACACTTTTTCTTTGTGGTAATGCGTTCTACATTTGCAAAGCAACGTTTCTTGTAATGACGTATTACGCAAATAAGCCGCCATTACACCATTTACATTTAAGCGTAGCACTTGGGTTTCATCAAATATTATAATTATGCGGTAAGGCTTCACCTTTATTTCAATGGGAATGTGCAGTATTGTTTTGGGTGAGTAGTATGTGTAAATTAAGGGAGCTATAGGCTAGTAACTTTTTTGTATTCATTTGACTAAAAAAACTTGCGCAAAGGAATTCTGTAGGACAAACCACTACTGCGATGGAGTAAGGCGGAAAATATCAGTAGGGAAACCATTTCTACCTAGATTTAAGTAGAGATAGACCTAATTTCCCTCAGCACACTGCCCGTTTTCAAATAGCCCAAGTTTGGTGCAGAAGCGTAGGACGTTAAACCCCCATTTCATTCATTCATTATTCTTACAATATTAACCAGTTTCATCCCTAGAAGTCGTTATAATACTATTATTTGCCTTTTTATTTATTAGTTGGGTACCTTCACAGTATCTGTTGCAGACTTGAGCTAGTTCCCCGTTGGCCAGAATGGACCAGCACGTCTGTGACGTGTATTATTCGTGCACGTGCATGGTTTTTGGTATGAAGTCCTGACGTACATTCTGAAAGATTGTGTGTGCAACGACATAAAAGGAATTACAGGATTTATAGTCTACTTATTCATTGGATTGCTTGTAGTGAGTAGAAGCTTTATATACATGTATATATTATTGGCTGAGTATTGTATACTTATATGTTGCCTGTCGCTAGTGTTGGCTTAGTGGCTGTGTATCCTGATATATGTAGTATATACTTGTCTGTCGCCCCATCATAAACGCCTTATCACTCGGGCCACCACAGGCTAGGTGGTTGAGACCAGCGGGCCTAGAGGCAATCTCGAAACCAGAATAACTCAGGGTAGCCATTTTCCCGAAAGTGTCGAATCACGTGACATGTATTTATATTACATGGCCGAATCATTTAAAAATATAACTACGCGTAGTTATTTTACGTGCCTGGATGACCGAATCACTTAAAAATATACCCACGCGTAGAAAAATGGATCATTCCAAAAACTTGAATGTGTACGTTTAAGATCCAATTTTTTTTATGTCGGCAAGTTGACTTTGACTCAGGAATCCTTTTACAACAAACGAAACGACGATCCGACCTCTAGTTATCGAGAAATCGACCCAAAAAAATCGACCCGAGGTCAGAATGGGCGGGGCTTAGCTGTGGAAAAATTTGCAGAAAATGGACGGTTTATGGCCGCAGAGGCCTGGGGGGGGGGGGGGGGCCCGCGGTTGACTCTGGGAACGAGATTGGCCTAGAGGCAGACCAATACCCGATTTTACTTTATCTCTTAGACAGGTCAAATGGTGAGACGACCATTTTATGCTTTCCATAAAGACATAGGCCCTGCACATATTCTGAAGGTCGGTGTGTGACTTGTTTTCTTTAGGCAAGTCCATATTGTTCACCATGATTAATTTTGTATAATAATCTAGTAGGATGCCAAACACCATTTCATTTTCCATGTGAATGTCCATATAATGTGACACCTGTCTGTTATCTGACGAATGTCGAAATACCTTCAGCTTCTGAAATACAGATAAGCATTGCTATGTGTTATGTATAAGATAGATATTTGCTGTTTCTCTAACATCAGATACCACTCTACACTTACAAGATTTAACAGGCTTACCTTTTGTGTATATTATACATGTCTTATTCCTAATGTTTCTTTAAATATTTTTTCAGGTGGTGTTTGATCCTCACATGTCCTGTTATTGATTTGTTACCCTTACAATAATGCCTGTATCCGGTCAAAGGGCGTGTTATGGACGATGATCACTCTATCTACAGGCCTTGCATCCTACCAAATGGTAAGTCACAGTGATTGTTTTCTTTAGACAACTACCCTTAGCCGAATTCCAACATCTATACGAATCCGAACGACTACTCTCGCAATGGGAACCACGCTGAAAAATCTCTAATTCACCCGTTTAACAGTTACCAAGGTCACGACCATGGGACCATTAAACCACCATAGTATTCCATAGTCCCTATATTTGTTGCAGACTTAGTGTTATTTGGGAAACATTTGACGATTTCAATTTAAAATGCTTCAATTGATGGTAACATTTTATCCATTCACCAAATGTATTAACTTTATAAACGAGGGTGTTTACAGTGCACTATGCATAGTGAATAATACTAGTGTATTACAATTTTAGGTTTGAAGTTGGATCGACAATGATCACTCATAGATGTAATGAGATTTAAGTGCTTGTGGTTCCTGCTATGATTATGAAATAACTACAACCGGATTCAGTAAATGATTGACAGACAATACGAGGTGATATTTATTTTAATTCCTAGTTAGTGTCATTGCAGTGATTGGTTTAGGATGGAACCGTCTGGTTGCATTCAGTATGACGTGTTCTCAATCTGCGTTGTAGCTCATCGTGGTTAAGGCTCTTCGGCTGAGGAGCAAAGTGTGCCTAATCTTTTGGAAGGGGTATGGAATTGAGGCCCAACCGTATGTACACTGGACCCGTACGTAAGGGAACCCCAGGGACCGTACAATATAAATATATTTTTACTTCCTTAAAATATCATTTCTCATGAAATTATAAAATATAAAAATATAAAGTTTCAAAAAATATAAAGTTAACCATTAAATCAAGGCATTTTGTAACCCCCAGCTTGCTACTTTCATTTCCTAACAGTGTTGCAACAGGTAAATCTGCCTATTGCAGATTTTTCTTTAGGCCTGAACTGTTATCAAATTTAATTAGACATTATTTAATTTATCCAGACCATAATTAACGATTTGCTTTTCAACTTTCATGAGTTAATTATGAAATATATAACCGAGATAGTTTTTTTTATCGTACCGACTTTAGTAATGAGGCCACACCGAATTTTCAATGGCTAAAATCTCGGTTCGGAATGGAAAAATTCGATTGAAATCTTTAGCAAATTCCCTTTTTAGTTTTAGCTATTCGTAGTAAGAACTGACAGCTCTGTATCTTATCCCCCATAATGCATATTTAATATTATGATGATATATGTATATTAATGTAGCCAAGTCTCTAACTCAGTATTGTCTAAAGTCGTCTATACATTTAAAACCCGAATTATTTGTCAATTTAGATCAACATTGTTGTGGTCTTACCCAGAGAAGACGGGCTTCTGATATCCAATATTTAAAACCAAATAAAACATTTTGCCATTGCTACACGAATCGTTTACCATAATGCGTATCGGGACATTTGTAGCAAGGGACTCGGAAGAACGAGACTACACATATTCCACAAGTCGTGTAAAACGGTGGCGTCTTATTCTAATCGGGGAGCATGCCCAATAAATGCTATCGGTGTAGACTGGAATAACTAGATGCTAGAGATTGCCATTCGACTTAGACATCTGGCGTATTTTGCCGGACATCTGGCGTATTTTGCCGAACATAACTAATTTAATATTAAGAGTAAAAACAAAGAACGATTTAATGTAAATCAGTTTATATATATTTATATATGTTGCAAGCCCTCGTGTCAATTTCTAGATATTATATATAAACGACTTGGCTCCTTTAGGCAAGACCTACTCTTATTTCAAATTCCAACTGCTAAGGGGACATTTTACCTGCACGCCAATTTGTATACTTTAAACCCTATCCCACTTAATACTCACGTGGTATTAGATACAGAGATAAATTAAACTTAAATGGCGATATCAGCCCGGGTCACATGGCGAAGTAGGTCTAAATGTTTCTATATTGTGCGAGGGTGGAGATAGATGATCATTGAAGGAATCATCTGGTTGTAATATAGACCAAACAGCCCATAGACTAGACGAAGAGATGATAAAACAGAAGTTATCGTTTGTGACAATGTTGATCTGTTAGGGTTGTTGCTGGATTTACTTCTGACAGATTTCTAGAGACATCTATTGTCCTTTCTAAATACGGCCGTGTTTGACGTGCGTCCGTGGCGTGCACGCCCGTTATTCGTTAATGTATTCGTCATCTTTGTCTCTAGTATATCTTAAAGAAGGGGAGTTTTAGGGTCTAAAGATCAACGTTTGTCACCCTGTTCTCGGAGTCAATTCAGTGGACCATGTATGTCGATCTAAATCACCAGACTAGAAAGAGAAGATACTACAGAATACATCGTGGGTGACTATGTTGATCTATAATATTTGTGATTTGGTTTTATTTCTGCGAGTTAACAGTTATAACTCCATCGGCCAAGTTGTGGCATCATGCATAGAGAAGACGGATAGATGAATGAATCTGGACTTTAACCAGATTAACAAATATCAAGCAAGATGGGAAGAGGCAACAGTCGACATTTCTACCACCCTAACGCAAATAAGAAAATATATAGCGCTGTTCCGTCTAGCGGCCGGAGTGGATATCTTTATTTAAAGTCAATGTTTATCTGAAACATCTGCGGCGTCCCCACCTACTGTCATTGAATTACAACTGTCAAGCGATTTTCTACGTGCAGGCGAATGTGCACACGTTTGCGTCACATTTTTTGGATGTCGTTCGTGCGACCAGACACAACCTATTTTGACCTGGCATATGGGTCCCTAGATTAAGAATGAATGAAATGGGGTTTAACGTTATGCACTTAACCTTAGAAACCATTCGGGTTATTCGCAGTCGATGCTAAGATTGAAATCGTGACAGTCGATTCGAAAAGTCACTTGCTTGTTCTAACCGCTAAAATACCTAGAAATTGACACAAAATGGGTCGCAATACACATAATAATGTAATATGAATGTGTATAAACCGATTTACATTCAATCGTTACTGTTTTACTGTAATTTGAAATCAAGTTATTTTCGGCGAAATACGCCATGGGCCGTATTTATAAAAATTCTTAGAGTTTTCTTAACTTTTACTCTATGACTTCCTTAAACAACATTTAGTTAAAAGTTACTCTTTAGAAATATTTATAAAGGCTCTTAAGAGTTACTTTTAACTAAATGTTAGACTTGGGTCCGAACCAAACCAAATCTGTCACAAAAAGAATCCCACCATGTCCATTCGATATCTCCTTATCAACTCGTCATTGTTGTACTCCACTAAGAAATCTTTGCTTGTTTTAATCTCTTAGGCGGCGTACACGGACGGCCATGTTAACCAAGATAAGAGTACTTTTAACAAGCTAGGAGTGCTACAGGAGGATTGCTAAATATGGTCATAGTTAGGAGCAATTCTTAAAGTAAAATGTTTTATAAATAGGTCTTAGGAAAATCTACAAAGTTAGGAGTAATCCAACTCTTAGAATGTTTATAAATACGGCCCCAGGAGTCTCGATCGATTGGCAATCTCTAGCGTCTGGTTATTCCAGTCTCCACTGATAGTACTTTTTTGGGCATGCTCTACAGAAAAGAACAGAACGTAACCGTTTGACAGGACTTCTGGAATATCTCTAGCACCGTTAATAGAGTCCCTTGTTACAAATGGCACCGAAACGCATTATGGCACACGATTCGTGAACCTATGGTAAAATGTTTATTTTGTCTTAAATATTAAAAGCTGATCTTTTCCCGGTAAGATCAGAACATCAGACAATGTTGCTTTAAATTGACAAATAATTCGGGTTTTCAATGTCAACGACTTTTGATGTTATTTGAGTTCGAAACTTGGCCAGTGTAAGGTTGTCCTTGACACAATATGTACAAAATCTTTAATATTGTACAATTATCATTTTTATTAAAGATACATTATGGGAGATTAGGTAAAGAATTATTAGTTCTCGCTATAGTAGTTAAAACTCGATCATCTAAAGGGAATTTTCTCAAAATTTCAAATTGTTCCACCCTGAACCGGGATTTAGCGATTGAATTTCGGGCGTAGCCTCGATCATCATTACTAAAGTCGCTACATGAACGACAGTCTGGATTATCCATTTTCTGTTAATCAGCAGCAACAGACCGGATTCTAGTTCAGTTTATCACGAGCAAGCGATGACATCGAGAGTTGATTGTGATAAGCAAATTAATGTCTAATAAAGAATTTAGATAACATTTCAGGCCTAAAGAAAGACCTCGATTGGTAGTTAGCTCTTGCATAATGCATGTTTAGGCAGCAGATATCGTACCGCACCGTCCCCCACACACCATATGGCCTCAATATTATATTTGCGATAGGTTATTATACGAGATTCTAATAAATCTATGATGTAATACTTTTACATGGTACGATAGGTTATATGGGATTATAATAAATCTATGATGTAATATTTTTACATGGTACGATAGGTTATATGTGATTATAATAAATCTATGATGTAATATTTTTACATGGTACGATAGGTTATATGGGATTATAATAAATCTATGATGTAATATTTTTACATAGTACGATAGGTTATATGTGATTATAATAAATCTATGATGTAATATTTTTACATGGTACGATAGGTAGGTTATATGAGATTATAATAAATCTATGATGTAATATTTTTACATGGTACGATAGGTTATATGGGAATATAATAAATCTATGATGTAATATTTTTACATGATATTCGATATATATGGGATTATGATGAATACCTTTAGATTCTAATAAATCTATGATGTAATATTTTTGCATGATATACGATAGGTTATATTGGATTATAATAAATCTATGACGTAATGTTTTTACATGATGTATGGGATTATGATGAATACATTTAGATGCTGCCGTAGGTTATGAGATTATAATAGATATATAATTGTATATGGTACGATGGATGATGTGGGATTAAAATAAATCTGATATAATAGTTTCACATGAACCCAAATATAGTCACTAAATAAACGACCATGTTGTACTTTAAAAGGCTAATGACCATTTACTCATAAAATACTAGACTGAAAACTGGTTCCAAGTGTCGTCCATAACATCCAGCACTTTTTGAGTAAAAGACAGGTTACTTGACCTTTGTCTTGCTTAACCAGTCTACCAATCATTCTACGTTTGATTGACATGTCGGGATAATCAAGGCGACATTTTTACGAAACATTACAGAAAGTTGGAACAAATTAAAATTAGAAATTAGCACGTTTGTCAACTCAACACCTGTTTTAAGAAACTTGTAAAAAATGAATTGAAACTGCTGCTAGTATCATGTTCCGGCCTAACCCAAGTCTTTCATAGATATTATTTCTACTAAACCAAACAGTACAGTTATAATAATGCAATTTAAAAAATAAAACGACGTAATTTCTAAAGCTGCTGTAATAACAAAGAAGCTAAATTTGACTGCTATTCCAAATCGTCAACAATAGATTTTTAAGGCTCTCGTAGCTGAAAGATTTGTAGAGAATTGCACGTGTCATGGCTTTTTAGTCTCATACACTCCCCCGCTGACCTATTATGATAGTTCGAGACAACCACTGAAACTGCACGTGGCCGTGTCGAGAGACCAACTTTCTGTAGAGCACGGGGCACCCTAGTATGGGATTATAATAAATATGATGTAATACTTAATCCTGGTGATATGGTATTTAAAAAAAAAACCAGGAGGTAATATATTTTAAACGATATACAATACAAGGTATATGGGAATATACAAACTCTTATGATGTAATATCAGGATCTGTCTATATGGCACCCTCTTGTCTGATCCCTATGTGCATGTTCTATTCTGACATTTTTTTTCTCACTATTTCCTTTTTACTTTTTTGGGGCCCAACACGTTTCTAACATTTCCTACTTTCATTTTCTTTCTTAACATTTTGTTATAGATAAGGGGTGTATTTGTCATATTCTGATTGTTGATTTATATTGGAGTATTCAGATAATTGTATTCCAAATTTCTTCCAAACTTCATCGAGATAATAATTATAAAGTATATTAATCATACTATTAGAATTGTTCATAGTGGACGCTAAAGATTCTATAGAGAGCAAAGATTACTTATAATGCGACGTGGGAATGAATATTGCTTTAAAGAAATTTTTTTTCGGAATATTGTCTCAAGAAAAACGTGCGAAAGTTAACCGTCAAAATTTTAGAAGGTACTTCTTTGCATACGGTAGGATGCCCCATGCTCTGCAGGAAGTTTTGTCTAGACACGGCCACGTGCACGCTCAGTGGTTGTAACTCTAACTATGATAATAGGTCGGCGGAGGAGTGTATGAGACTATAAATAGCCATGGAACGTGCAATTCTCTACAGATCTTTCAGCTTGTAAAGCCTTAAAAAATCTATTGAAGCTTAGTTATTACAGCAGCTTTTGAAATTACGTTCGTTTTATTGTTTAAATTGCTTTATTCACTGTAGGCTACCGTTAGGAGTGCTACCGTCTGGTTTAGTAGAAATAATATCTCTGAAACACTTGGGTTAGGCCGGAACATGATACTAAAAGCAGTTTCAATTTACTTTTACAAGTTTCTTAAAACGGGTGTTAAGTTTTCTGTAATGTTTCGTAAAAATGTATTCAATGATTATCCCGACCTGTCAATAAAACGTAGAATGATCGGTAGACTGGTTAAGCAAGACTAATGTCAAAACAAAGGCACGTAACCTATCTTTTACTCAAAAGTGCTGGATGTTATGGGCGACACTTTGAACCAGTTTTCAGTCTAGTATTTATATGATTAAATGGTCATTAGCTTATTATTTAGTGACTACAATTGTGTAAAACTGATTTAAGGCTTGGTATATAAATATAGTGGAGTAATAATTATCGAGTTATTTGGAGATATTTATTTATGGTGGGGCACCCTATATATACTGGTATTTTTATACGCCCCATATTTCATGTAGGCGTATGTCATCACCCCTGTCAGACACTTACAGGACACACATATCCGATTTTAAACGAAACTTGAAATGTAGGTTTATCTCATAATGATCTAAATTTCTTTCGATATTGGCACGTATCGGATCGAAACTTCATGAATTGAGGCCCCCGATTGAACGAAAAATCACGTTTTTACCTTGAGCACCCTCTAGGGATCATACTTTTTGAACCGATTCTGATGAAACATGAAATGCATGTTTATAACCCAAAGATCTTTGTTCCAGGAACCTCGTGTTTCATCATTTTAAAGAATTCATATATTGGCTTATTTTTGCTGTAGCCTACTCCTGTATCCAGTTAAAACTGGTTCTCGTGGTAGTGGTAGTGGTATCGATGGTAATTTAATCGATGAGGGACCGTAACAAAATGACTAGTGATGGATATGTGACGATGAGGTGATGACTACGTCGATGGGCATCTGATAATGAAAAGATGGTCGATGATGTAATCCCGATACAGTCCAAGCCCAGGTGATTATGTATGTTTTAATTGATGATAATTTTAACTGTAATATTTATGGTGTATGCAGTGTTATATAACACCAGAAATATTTACCTTTAAAAAATTTCAAGTTGTGGGACTTCTAAAATATATTCCTTTTTATACGCCCACGTATATTGTCGTCGCCACTGTCCATCCGGACATCACTATGTCTGAACGTCCGTCCGCCCCTCTACAATTGTTTGTGCATTCTCCGGGTCGCAATTCTTATCAGATTTTGACAACTTAAAATATAGCTCGCCCGTCACCCCTGGCTTGCGGTTGTGGTTCAGAGCCCTAGTGAGTGTATGTGACATGGAGATGGGGGCGCCTTCTCAACCTCTTGGGTTCCCCCCGGGCACAACGGTTTCCTCCCACTGCCAAAGATCCCTACGCGCAAGCGAATTATTGAAATAAAAATTGAAAACCATACGTTAGTCCCAAAGTTACCTAGTTTGTGTCGAGTGGACGTTAAACTTCATTTCTCTCTCTCGGCTGCTTTCGATATTAGCATGTATCGGATCGAAACTTCATGGATTATGGTCCATGACTGTACGAAAAATCACGTCTTAGCTTGTGGATCCTCTAGGGGTCATACTTTTGAACCGATTTTGATGAAACTTGATATGCATGTTTATAACCCGAAGATCTTGTGCATATCAGATCGTAACGTCCTGAATTATGGCCCCTGATTGTCGAAAAAAATTGCCTTTTTCTACTCCCATATTTTCATGTTGTCGTATTATGCCGTCTCCCCTGTAGATTCGGACGTCCGTCCACAATCATTTGTGACTCAGTTAATAAGATGCTGGCTCCTTAACCTGGAGGTCCTGTGTTCGACCCCTGCGTTGGCGGAGAAAATTCATTGAGTTGCGGTCCCCCCTTGTCGGTGATACAGGACCGAGGGCCTGGAAAGAAACAACGTACAGTTGCTCTGATTGGACGAAAAAACAAGGTCATGTGTACAAATTGGCGTTCACTTAAAAAGATCCCTTGGCAGATGGAATTCGAAATAAATTACCGATTTTAGCTTGTGGTTCACCTGGAGGTCACAATATCAGATTTAAAAAAAATTTGATTATATCACTGTTATACCGTAATGAAGGTTTAGTTCGAATTTTATGAATATCAAAAGTGCCTGACAAAATGGCCACCGCTTGTACTTGGATAGTGTAAAAAAAAAAATTACCAAGGTTTTTGGCCCTGTAGACGTCACAATTTAAATCCGATTTTGATGAAATTTTAAATACATGTGCATAATCCAAAGATCTTGGTTCCTGTCAAAATGACACTTAATGAATTACGGCCCTTGATTGTAGGAAAGATCACTTTCTGTTTTGCTTGTTCTCTATCAATCTCTCGAAAATGTGGGCGTATCCTATCATGCCACCGCTGGTTAATTTTAAAAGACACGGACTTAGCTATGACACATTACATGCCACCTTACAAGTCAGTTCCCAGTAAAAGTCTTACGGCGTCAACTGCTATTGGGAAATGACTCGGCTATAATGCCTGCCGTTCGAGACAGTTTTGTCTATGGCCACTGCTATTGCTGTTGAGTGATAGCACTGCTAGTGAGCGTTACGATAGGTCTAGTCACATAACCCAGACCGTGAATGAAGTCGAATTAAAATAAAAAAGACAGCTCCGGGTAGCTGTGTAGACGGTTATACTGTAATTCTTAATATTTATATCTTTTCAGGTGGTGTGTGGTAGACAATTCTACAGTCAGGAATATATCTTCTAAATCCTATTATTTTGACATAAACATGTCCTGAGTAGGGTAATAGTTCGGCAATAACGGTACATTTTTGAAACCTATCCTCCTTTGCTACATTATAGCGATAGGTTTATAATACCGGAATTTAATGACATATTGCTTTTATTCATGAACAATTAAACATATTTTATATCTGGGGTCACGGTCATCGAACTGGACTAACAATTACAGTGTCCCAGATTTGAATCTTTGCGGGGGCGGAGAGGAACCTTCGGGCTTTATCAATCCCGGTATCCATTTGTCAGGGGAAAGGCCTCCGGGACTGACGAGGAAAATGTGCCTTATCATTTGGATAGGACGGAGAACCGTGATCCACCGCAACACATTGACGTGTACGTAAGAGAACTCTTGCCAGATGGAATGTGAAGAGTATTCGGAACACCACCGTTCGGGCTAAATTCTATTTTCCCAATTTGCACGTAGCCAATAGTAGCCATCGTAACAATAACCACGTGTTGGTCTCAAATCGCCCTAGTAAAATGTCAACGAGATGTTAAAACCATTCCACCTAATGACAATATGAATTATTGATTTGATATACATTGATTATAAGCAAATATTTCTACTCAAACCACAAGACGGAACAGTTGTATGTTTTCTAATCAATGTAAGGATACTGGACATAAAAGACTACATGCCTTCCAGACTGCATTATCAAGAACAAATAATACGGCCAGGTCATATAATAACCAGAATAGAAGATCTTGGTAAAGCACAATAGAAGGTACTGAATAGCAAATTCGGTAAGCGGAATGGAATATACTGAACATGCCGTAGGCATAATAGAAAATACTGCATTATGTTGTAAGCAGAATACTGTAGAGAAGATACTGTACTCAGAATACAGTAGAAGATACTGCAAGCGAACTTTATGGTTTGTGACAATGTTGATCTGTTGTGGTTTGTTGGTTTTACTTCCGAAAGATTTCTAGAGACCTCTACCATTTCTATATACAACCGCGTGTTTGACGTGCGTCCGATGCGTGCACGCCCGTTATTCGTTCTTTCATCATATATCCGTCATAGTCTCTAGTGTATCTTAAGGATCAACATATGTTAAACATTATCGCCTAGATGAGCTGTAGACCGCACGGTTGGTGACAATGTTGATTTGTGAGGGTTTGTGTTTTGTATTACTTCGGAGAGATTTCAAGAGACATCTGTCCTATCTCTATACAGCTGCTTAAATGGCGTGTACAGCCAGTGTTCCTTCGTTCTTCATATACCGCTCATTTTGCCTCTAGTATATCTTGAAGGTCAGTTTTTGGGGTCTAGATCATGTCAAAAAAAAATGATCCTTGTGGATATTTGAGAAGATACTACAGAATACGTGATTAGTGGCAATGATGATCTATTAAGTTTGTGATTTGGTTTTACTTCTAAGATTTTCTGGAGACTTTTCTATCCTTTCTCTGTACGACCGTTTGTTCGGATTTCGCGAAATACGCTTTACGATTTTATCTAACGATATACGAACGACCGTTGTCTCCAGATATCTTAAAGGATAGTTGTAGGGTTTGAAGATCAACATTGGTTAAGGTGTATTCAACTGTTTTAATACAGAACAAGAGGACATACGGCCAATAACTCTCAGAAACCAAATGAAATGATACAAAAGAATACAGTTTACATTTAATAGAAAAACGAACCTTGATGGTTTTCACCAGGACAGTTGATTCACATAGAACAAGCTAGCTGGGAAGTGACAGTAAAGTCTTAGTCTATACATAATTAGAAAACATGGAGAACTGTTCGGTCTTGTGGCAAGAGTAGAAATCTTTAGTTCGGGGGGGGGGGGGGGGGTTGCCTAGGGGGAGGTTTTCCTCTACTATTTAAATTCCAACTGTCGAGAGCTCTCCTGCTGCCACGTCAATGTGTACACGAGTGAGTCACGATTTTTCGTGTCATTCGGATGACTAGACACACCTCCCCAGTTCCGGAGACATTAACCCGGGGTACCCCTCAACAAATAGGGAGACAAAGCTTGAAGCCCAAACGTTACTCCCAGACCCTGACGGAGATTCGAAACCAAGATATTGTAATAACGAGTACAGTTCTCTAACTGTTCGGACCCCTGTATTCTAATTTCTCCAATACCAGTTATGATTGGCATTTAAACAAAATATAAATCTAGATTTTATTTTATCTCTATCAAATTATTTGTAGCAACCGTGTTATTGCCGATATATCATTTTTGTAATGCAGTAGTAGATAATTTGACCCGTAAGCTCGCAGTCGAATATTAGTTGAATGAATGTTGGGTGCCATACGGAAGTAAGTAGAGGCATGACCGTTTTCATTGTCGGGTACAATGAATTTGTTTCTTTAAGACCAAGCCCAGAGTTCACAAAGCATTCTCGCTCAGACTTAGTTGAGAATTTACTCAAACGTGTTCACCTTATTTTAACTAAAATATAGCCCCTTATAATAATTATAGGCAGCTGTGTGCAAAGTTTATGTGCAAAGTTGTTTCTGGACCAAAGATATTTCATTCGATAGTTTTTCAATGAACCATATGTTATTCCCGAAATGACCATTCATCTCACTAAATGTCATTGTGCTTGATAACGATAAGAGGATACTTGTCGAAACGTCGTGCTGTAGAATAAACTAGTGATTGTATCCCATAAAAACTGTGTTCTGTTAATCTCTGGAGTATATTGTCGTCGCCCTTGTCTCGTCAATCCGTCTATCAGTGCTTAATATTACCATTCGATTTTTTTTCTAATGTTTACACATATTTTGATTTTAATAGAACGATGTCAATATATTTCAGGGATTTTATCCCAAATCATTTTAAGCTAAACTAAGTAAATTTAAAAAAGGAATTCAAATTTGTGCCTCGAATTGCTGCAGGTGGGCAACTACTTCGTTGTCCAGTTTGTATATTCTATCGCCTGGAAAATGTATATTTTATGTATGACACATGGTTATTCCTTAAATATAGGATTATTGTGTGGTTGCATGCATAAACCTAACAAATCATATAGTTTATTACACAAGGTTTGATTAATATTTTTCAGTTTTTCTGCCGATTTTCTTGGTGTTGGCCGTCTGCAGGCTGGGTTGGTCTCGATTACTGGGGACGAGACCAGCTATATAGTCAAGTTCAGTTCCATTTCATTTTATACCTTAAATATCAGTCAAATATGAAAATATTAGTCAACATGTGTTATGGTCTAAAAATTATTTTCGGTAAATAGTCCTGGTCGTTCTATTATTGAAACTATAAAGAATTAAGAGTGTCGGGACATCGTTATTGATACAGCCACACCCCTTGTCATTTATTTTGGGAATACATCTAACAATTCTGTTCGTACCATTTGTATGTTCCAAAAATCCAAATTAAAGCATACTGTTTTAAAGATAATTGATTTGTAGCAGGTTCATGTATTCAAGTACATTCCTTTCAACATTATCTATATTCCAATATCTTACTATTATTTACGTTAACCTCGGACACCATTCAATGTGTATGATGCATCTATATTATCAGCTAACTGGCATCCATATTTGATATTTTACATGCTAAGTATTTACATTGTTTTAGATATATTTACCTTTATATTTTAATGTTTTATTGTCATAGATATAAAAATAAAATTATGTTCTTGTTTTTAAAAGGCCCATATTTTCATGTGGACGTATATTGTTGTCGCTCCTGTCCTTCGTCCACAATTCTTATCAGATTTTGACGAAATTTGAAACCTAGCTTTGCCACCAAAAGATCTCGGTTGCTTTCGATATTGGCACCAACAGATCTGTTACTTTCGATATTTGCATGTATCGGACCGTAACTTCATGGAATATGGCCCCTGATTGTACCAAAACTCACGTTTTTTAAGCCCTCTTTTTCATGTGGACGTATTTTGTCGTCGTCCCTATCCGTCCCTCCTTCCGTCCACAATTGTTTTTGGACTCTCTACAGGTCCAATTCTTACCTGATTTTGACGAAACTTGAAATATAACTTTATCCACAAGACTACTTTCGATATTGGCATGTACCGGATCGAAACTACATGGTTTATGGCCCCTGGTTGTACGAAAAATCAAGTTTTCAGCTTTTGTAACCTAGTCACAATTTTAATTTGATTTTGATGTAACTTGAAATGCATGTTTATAACCCAAAGATCTTGGTTCCTTACGATATTTGCGCATATCGGATCGTTACTTCCTGAATAATGGCCCCTAATTATACGCAAAATCGCCATTGTTTAGCTTGTGGTCTCCTCTGGAGGTCACAATTATTATCAGATTGAAAAAAAATCCACCCAAATGATGGTGGAGTTCAAATTTCGGGAAAACAGAACAAAATTGCCATACAAAATTACAGCCGTTTGAACGCGAATACTGTTAAAAAACTATATCATGGTTGTCGACCATGTATAGGTCACAATTTTAATTCGATTTTGATGAATCTTTAAATGCATGGTTATAGCCCAAAAAATCTTAGTTCCTTTCCTTATTTTTGGGGGTTTTTTTTAAAAAGTTTATTGGCTCAGTAATACATCACATCAATTTATCAAAGTGCATACGTTGACATAAGGGTAAGGATACAATAAATAGACCTACAATTTGTAATTTTAAAATTAATATAGTATTGTACACTGTACTGGGGTTGATCAAGGAATCAGAGTCACGATACGTCATCTAGTTACTATACATCATATTGCCAACTCCAGTTAGGTTTTACAAATAGTTCAAGTTCAATTTTGTTTCTAATGTAAGCCATATAATGTTCATGAGTCGGTGTTTTAACCATAGATTTTAATTTGAAGATGAAATTTTGTTATAATTCTTCTAACTGGGATTTGTTATCAAATTTGCTAATATCTTCATGTAAACTGTAGTATCCTTTCCTTATTTGCACATATCGGATCATAACTTCCTGAGTTATGGCCCCTGATTGTCCGAAAAATCCCCTATGGTCCCTCTGGAGGTCACGATTATTATCAGATTTTAAAAAAAACCGTTTGACTCCCATCACCGTTACACCCTACGGAAGATTGAGTTCGAATTTCGAGAAAATCGGACAAAAATTGAATGACAAAATGGCCGCCGTTTGTACGCGAATAGTGTAAATTTATGGTATATTAAAATTGTGACCTCTACAGGGTCCACAACTTTAATTCGTTTTTGATGAAACTTTATAACCTAAATATCTTGATTCTTTTCGATATTTGCGCATATCAAATGGTAACTTAATGAATTATGGCCTTTGATTGTAGAAAAAATTACTTCCGGTATTGCTTGTTCTCTATTCATCTCTCGAAAATGTGGGCGCATCCAATCTGGCAGTGCAAGCTTACATTCGGCAAACCTCGACAGATTCCGGTACCCTCCGTAACCCTACATCTAGACTCTGATGCATGACAGTACGTGATAAGACCATACATTTGTGATGCGGCTAGTCGACTACCGATTTACTTTAGGAAAACGTGCCGCTTTTACAAAATGTCCCAAAATGGCAGCCATTTTTTAGTTTGTTGATATAATCTCCATGGGGGCAGCCATTTTTTTATCCGGGTCCTTTAGAATAGTCCCAAAATGGCGGAATTCGTCGTACATCCGAGTCTAGATGTAGGGTACCAGAATCTGTCGAGATTTGCCGAGTGTGCCAGCTTACTATCTTTTTAGCTTATGGTCCCTCTGGAGGTCACAATTATTATCCGATTTAAAAAAAAAACAGCTTGATTATATTACCGTTACACCGTAAGGGAGGTTGAGTTCGAATTTCGGGAAAATCGGACCAAAATTGCCATACAAAATGGCCGCCATTTATACGCGAATACTGTTAAAAAATGGTATATCATGGTTGTTTACCCTGTAGAGGTCATAATTTTAATTCGATTTTGATGAAACTTGGAATGTATCGTAATAACCCAAAGATCTTTATTCCTTTCCTTATTTGCGCATATCGGATCGTAACTTCCTGAATTATGATCCCAGATTGTCCGAAAAATCGCCCTTTCTAGCTATTATCCGATTTAAAAAACACAAAACAGTTTGATTACATCACAGGTTGTGGATTTTGATCCGGTTTTAAAACTTGAAATGCATGTTTATAACCCAAAGATTTTGGATCAAGTCGATATTCGCGCATATTGGATCCAAATTAACTTCCCGAATTATGGCCCTTGCTTGTTCGAAAAATCGCTTTTTGTTGAGCATGTTCTAGACCTATCTTTTGCAAATGTTGGCGTATTCTTCCGGACATCCTTTGGTTAAACTATCCTGAAATGACCTAGTTTTGAGTGGGGGTTAAACCCATTTTTATACGCCCACATTTTCATGTGGACGTTTATTGTCGTCGCCCCCGTCCGTCCACAATTGTTTTCTGGACTTATCCGATTTTGACGAAACATGAAATATAGGTTTATCGCCGAAAGATCTCGGCTGCTTTCGATATTCGCATGTATCGGGTCAAAACTTCATGGATTATGGCCCCTGATTGTACGAAAAATCGCGTTTTCAGATTGTGGACCCTAAAGTGGTCACAATTATTATCCGATTTAAAAAAAATTGTTTGATAATATCACCGTTACACCCTAAAAAATAAATTATTTGATCACGTGACTATTTCTGCGTGTCATTAAAATAAACATTGGGCTGGAGTAAAATAGTCACGTGATCAAATTTTTTCTCCGTAATATGCAAGGAGTAAATATTGAGCAGAAAATCTAAAGTAGAAAATCTGAAGTTGAAAGACAAATGTCAAAAATTGATTATTAAAAGTAGAAATTCTGTTGTTTAAAGTAGAATATTTACCCCAATATCCAGGACTTGGCATTTCGATGGTGTCCCGGACCTAGGATGACTAGTCATTGCCACTAGCAGATGATTTCCGACTATGCTCAAAACACTACCAGAAAAAAAAAATAGGTCATTAAACCCCATTTACGAAGTGATTCCTCCTTGACAGTGGTGCAGGACACGGGGCGGGGGAGGGGGATAACGTGTAGTCGTTCGGGTGGGACGAAAAACCGAGACCCCATTAACATATTGGCAAGCACGTAAAAGACCCAGTTGGAATTCAGTATAAGAGTAGACCGTAGCGTCGCGATCGAGGTAAAGTGTCCCTCCTAATACACTTTATAGGGTATGTCAGTCTGCATTAGCCCAGTCGGAGCAGAACGAGATGAAATGAACCGAGTTTAACATCCTACTGTAACGCTAATGAAGACAGGATTACGCTATTCAGTTCGTTATGAGGGACATTTTTCCCGGACCTCCGTTTTAAGTACCACCCGAATGACTAGACAGCTGTCTTTGTCAGGCCTCCTTTTGGACGTTAAACCCCATTTCATTTCATTTTCCTACTGATCCGAACCAGAGCCTTATGTATATATAAGGCTCTGATCAGAACAAATCGGGCTATTGAAGATAGGCATACGCTATGCAGAGTGATGTGACGGAAATTTTCAATGGACCGAGGCATTCTTCATCGAATTTCAACTATGAAGGACTCAGTTATGTACACGCCAACGTGTACACAGGAGTTTTTTTGTCCCATCTACAATACTAGACACTGTTCTTTGTTAGGCCTACCGACATGGAGAAATAACGCTGCAAAATGTCGGGGAACTTTCAGTGTACATAATCATAGTATTGGAAGAATATGGCCGATAACCCGTCATCACGGCATTTGAACCCAATAATACGATATTTTTACGCGACATTACGACACTTAATATCGTGTCAGATAAAAATGTAGTGATGTCGGGTTAAAATGTCAGTGATGTGGCCTTATGAAGGGCGACATCACGACATGATACCAATCAGCCACCATATAAATTGTTTATTACTTGAAACGGCCAGCGTTGGCTTTGCCTTGCATAATATATGGAGTTATTTCCCTTTAAATGCAGACTCAGTTTTACCATATCCCGCCTTCTAATTTCGGTGGTGGTCGACAGGAACCTTCGGGTTTGTCAAAATGACTTTTTCACAATTGATATTCTTAGAAGCGTGCCTTAACTTCATTGTCCAATCCTTATGTTAGCCAATGAATGTCCAAACTATCGTGTTTGCGATTTACATCGACCCTTGAGCAAAGGCCTTCTTTTCTCATTAAGTTGACTGGGCCAAACGGGCTTTGTCCAATTGCCCACACCCTATTACCAAATTTTATTGAAGAGAAAACCCCCTCGTGCAGTTCAGGAAAAAAAAAGAAAATGGAAAACGTAACCAGAGGGGTGGCGCCGCGCCCTTATTACTCGCAGTTAAGGCAACAGGAACATAGTTTGGAAAAAAAACCCCATGATTTCAAATTCTATTAAATTGGCACTGCAGTAGCTACTTTCCTGTCTATAGGCGACGTGAGCATAGGCGTAGGAGCTCGATGACAGTTAGGGGGGGGGGGGGGGGGGAACCCTAAATGCCCGAAAAATTTTCGGGTTTAAAGACAGCAACGACCTTGCCCCCCCCCCCCCAAGCAATTTTGTAATATTTGACGGCTGTAAACACGTTTTCCTGCTATTGCAGCCGGTGAACAAAGCAACTTCAAAGTGGTCTAATATAGCCTAATTAAGGGGGCCTACTCGAATTCCAATCAATCATTTACAGTCCTCGAAGACGGGATCGTTAGGAGAAAATTTTGAAAATTTAAAAGTAGCAAACGCGTTTTCCTGCTATTTCAGGCTTGAATACATCAATTTCAATTTGGTTCAGTATAGCCTACATGGTTGATCAACCGCAACAAGGGTCCACCATGTCCAGGGGCCAGTTGCTCAACACTAAGTTATTTTAACGATCCGTTAAACTCTAACTCTAACGGATCGTTATCTTGCTAGCGTGTCGTTTTTTAACGTCCCGTTAAATTTATGTTGCTCGAAAGTTAGTTTCATAATCCTTAGATAACGGGTTGATTAAAGTTAATCCCAGAGAAGACTTTTTGTTCATTGTTTAATTTTAAATTTCTAAATTCAATGTTCATGTATATAACAACTTCATAGCAGTTAGCATTAACAAGAAACTGGGGACAGTGAGACAACTAACTGTGCAGTCTGTTCACAGACCTCGATTAAAGACAAAAGGATAATTTAATACAGAAAACACTATAGAATACTTTATTTTTTTCTTTAGAATTTTTGTTGCATAAATCTGTACGGTATGGAAAATTATGGCATTTGGACTACAGAGTATTTTGGGCCATTATTTTTCACAGCCCCCAAAAGTTCTGCAGGATACTAAATAATTTCATCCTATAGAAAATGGAATAGCTCCCATCGCCCAATCCTCTAGAATGTTCTATATATAATTTCACTGGTAATCTACATGAATTACTTATGCTAAAGCTCACTAGGTCACCGTTAAACGGCAAGTTAACGACACGTTATAAAAGTTAACCGGGATTCCAGTAACAAACCTTCTCTCCCAATCTCGTTCCCAGAGTCAGCCGCGGGGCCGGAGGCCTCTGGGGCCAAAGACCGTCCATTATCTTCAGATTTTTTAACGTGTAAGCCCCGCCCATGCTGACCTCTGATTGGACAATCTTTTTGGGGTCTTTTTCTCGAAAACAAGAAGTCGGATCTTCGTTTTGTTTGTTGTGAAATGATTCTTGAGTCAAAGTCAACTCGCTGACATAACAAAAGTGGATCCTAAATGTATAAATTTAAGTTTTCGTAAAGATCTATTTTTCTTCGCGTTTGTATATTTTTAAGTGATTCGGTCATCCGGAAAGTAAAATAAATACATGTCACGTGAAAATCGTGTGATTCGTCCCTTCCGGAAGAAATTTCTTTCTCCAAAATTTTTCTGGTTCGAGATTGCTTCTCTCCGTTAAAGTAAACGAGCTTTGAGCGACCGGCCCAAGGAATTTAAAAATGGAGGGCCTCGCGCCTCGTAGGACCCTATCACAGCAACTAGCAGATCAAGTCCTCGTTCCGCCCATGCTTACGTCACTAATTTAACAACTGCGATTTTTTGTGTTTTGGCACCTTGAGTGGTTTGAGGGGCTTTGGTAATCCGGCGCTGATCAGATGTGATGGTTTAAAATTACCCCTTCTTAACCATCCCAATATACCGGATAGGCCTTTTTCCCTTACAATTATTCAAATATTAATCTTTTATATGCTGTGTCGCAACTTTCATGCACCACTTTACTTGATTTGACTGTTCCCCTTTGACTTACGATGGCTAAATATGTCGCCGTTATTCCGAAAGAGTAGGCCGTAGCGCCAATGCTAGGAAAAATATCTTTTATAATACACTGTATGGCGTATGCCACCCGTCTTTATCAGCCCAGTCGGAGCAGAAAAGTAGGATGTTAAAGCATATTTCATTTTTGTCTTTTCGGTTCGATGACTTAAGTTAACTCCAGTGAGCTATAAAAAACACAGAACCCATTTATAAAATCAACCCAACTTTTTATTTGTAACAATGTTAGGTAGTTTAAGTGCAGTTCATGCTCTTTAATAATATAATGATAATATGCTACTTGAGCCGGTAATAACTGAATCACTCAATAATCTTTATTCTGAACTAAAAAATTAACTTAACCACAACAATTTCAAAATAAAATCTGTGCATTTGACACAATATTGTAATACTAGTTGGCAAATCTAGACAGATTCCGGTACCCTACATCTAATCTCGGATGTATGACAATAAGTGACCTGTACCTACGCCCATACATTTGTGATGCGGCTACCGGTTTACTTTAAACAGGAAAACGTGTCTCTTTTACAAAAAGAGATAAAATTCCCTGAGAATTCCCATAACCCAATGCCAAACGTGACGTTTGTTGATATAATGCACTCTCCACAGAAATCTCCATGGGGGCAGCCATTTTTCATTCGGAACCTTTAAAATAGTTCAAATATGGCGGAAATGGTCATACAGCCGAGATAAGATGCGTAGAATCTGTCGAGGTTTGCCGAATGTCTAAAGTAGGTTAGTTTTTAAATTCAGATGTTTCATACTTCAATGACAACACAATTGGAATACAGCTTGATTGTGACACTGTAACCATAAGACCCCAATGTGTACATTTGTTATGAGTACATAATTTAATTTGAGTTAGAAACTTCCAGATTATATAAAAATTGTGATGACGTTTCTTATTTTGTTTAGCTATAAATTAATCAATTTCACTGAAAAGAATGCATGTGTCTAATATATACTAAGCGTCATAGAAATCGCATCACTTAGTTTTTCGTATAACAAAATGTACAGTAGATGATTGTACAGTGTACGCTGTGCAGCGAAGTCGCATGAAATTAACCATATTTTGACCCCTCTGACTTTGTACCGTTGATTACAGAATGAATGAATGAAATGGGGTTTAACGTCCTACTGTTATGCACTTAACCTGAGCTAATTGAAGACGGGCATACGCCATACAGTGTGCTATGAGGGACATTTTGCCCGGGCAGCGGCGCTACGGCCTACTCTTATATCGAATTCCAACTGCCAAGGGATCTTTTACGTGCACTCCAATGTGTACACGGGCCTCGGTTTTTCGTCCCACCCGAACGACTAGGCAGCTGTCCTTGTCAGGCCCTCCTTCTGCATCACTGACAAGTGGAAATCACGCCGGAAAATCGAGATGAACTTTCTCGGCCAATGCAGGGATCGAACACTCGACCTCCAGGCTAGCGAACCAGCGCCTTATCCACTTAGCCACCGTGATCCCTCTCCAATAAGCGCCGGGCCTCTAATAAGCGCCGGGGGGTCAAGGGTAGTTGAGAAAATAAGCGCCGGGCCTCCAATAAGCGCCGGGTCTCTAATAGACATTAGATTGCTTTTGATCAAATGCCGTAATTCAAAAGATTCTCCGACCCAATGTCCATGGTAAATGACGGCTTTACCCTAAGTTCAATTTGCTATTAAAGAAATAAGCGCCGGGCCTCTAATAAGCGGCGGGGGGTCAAGGGGTGCTGAAAAAATAAGCGCCCGGGCTTATCACTAAGTGATACGTTTTCTATGGGGCTCAGTATAACACACCACACAAGGTCAATTAAAATGTTGTAAGTTAGTTCCAACGCACAGAAGCAACATATTTTAATTGCAGAGGCGGACCCAGGAAATCCTGGGGTCCCCCGATAAAATTTTTGAAAAAATCGGGTGGCAGTGGTGATTTGTGGCGCATATCTTTTTTATACTGTTATTTAGGGGGGCCCAGGACCCTAGCCCCCCCCCCCCCCTGGATCCGCCTCTGTTTAATTGAACTGTTATGTAATATAAGTCGAGTAAAATTATAAACGGGTCCATTAAATTGATCAAAATAGAATTGTTTTTATATTGTATAAGTTCATGTAAAAAAATCGTAAAAGTTTAAATGTACCTGTATCGTTTACGTTTCCCCCTATAAATTGACTTTAGTTTATTAACATATTTTGAAAACTGAACATGTTTAGCGTCACGATTCCACTTTATTTTGTAATAGCACTTATCGATAATCTATTTAAATTGTTCTCACACAACAAATAAATAATATTAATATACACACAACAATATAGCTTTAATTTTAATTGTAATGTCAAGTCACGTTTGGCAAATACTGGTGCTGTTACTCTCCCCGTCACAACACCCCTCCATAAGATGCTTATATTAACTTATAGATACAAAGTTACCATTGATCTGTCACGGCTGTTTTCACTGTCTTCTAAAAACAACCACGCGGTTCCATTAAGCGAACAGAATCCGATATGTAATAAATAGTATTTTTGATAGTTGTAATTCAATTCTAATGAATGATTCACACACATTTACACAATATACTTTCCATAAAAAATATATGTACATCCACAGAAATGAACTACAATATTACATTTTTAATAAATATATATCCATATTACAGTATCCACTCACAACTTGATATTATTTACATCATTTTGAAATGTTTCCTTGAAATCCGTTGTCACAACAACGCTTTTGTGCAACTGCACCGTCACTTTAAAACTTTGAACTCATTTTACACTAAGTCTCCCTTTCTGCGTTTTCGGATTTTTTTTATCGTCTTTTCAATGCACACTTCGCTCATATTCACACAAAAAATGATTCTCTAATAACTTGTTTCAATGACAATATTTGTTCTACCCAAAAAACGAAAACGCCACGAACCGTCCATTTTGAGCATTTTCAAGCAATGGTTTTATCTATATGTTGTATATTTCCCCATCGCGCCTACGCGTCAACGTCAATGTAAGCTGTCACATTATATTATTATTGTGATGGTTTCAATAAGTTAAATGAACACATGTCAATGAACTGTCATTTTTTCTTCTTCAAAAATACTTCTATGACATTATCCAGACACAACTTTATTTTCAAACATATTTTGTCTGATTTGTGAACAGACGCGTTTCAATTGTTACACCCCTTATATAAAGATGTATAACTTAGATCACGTGATGTCTGGTTTTTCACAAAGACAACACATTTTGCTTTTGGCATTGTTTAATTAGTCGCCAGAGTAGCAATCATTTTGATTGTTATGGCTACCAATTGTCCGATATTATTATTATTTGTAGTGTCAGGGACACACGCACAATTATTTCCATGGCATTAACCATAACAATATGTCACACTAATTAAGGGTTGATGATCTTTCAAAACTAGTTTACAAACTGATCATTTCCTTCTTGAAACTGGTCGGATCCTGGGCGCCTTTAATAAATATGTCAGCAAGAACGATGCAGTTGGTAGCCGGGACACACACTTGGCTTAAACGTTCTGTGATTTGACATGTATTGACAAGAGTTCCCGGTCTGCTTCTGACATGGGTTGACGGACGTATGGAATCCGAGGAACGACTGCTGCAGCTGAACGATTTCCTCCTATATCCGATGTTAGCCGAATGTCTTCTGTTTCTGACATACTTGTATACTCGTTTCCGGACATCTTACGTGGTATTGGCTCCTTCTTGCAACACTTACATACGTGGTCTTGGACCTTGCGAAACAAATAGAGGCGTCTGAAACAGAGTTTAAATTACATGGACTGTCAAACGCACCTAACTCTATCGCTAAACCTTACATGTTACAATGTATAAAGACTCCAGTAAAATAATGAACAACCCACCGGGCGGTAAATATATTACTTTATTATGGTGAGATAGAGAGAAAAATGGTTTAACGTCCACTCGACACAAACTAAGTCATTTCGGGACTAACATATTGTTTAATTTCATTTCAATAATTCGCTTGTGCGCACGAGTCTTTAGCAGTGGGAGGAAACCGGAGGACCCGGAGAAACCCCACGAGGGAGGACAGGCTAACCCACTCCTTGTCACGTACAACCGGTAATTCGAAACCACACCAAGTGACTCAATGACAGGCTTTATGAGCTTTTTAATGAACCCATAAAGACAGCACCGTGAACGCAATAGTTTACACATCAGTTGTAAACAGACTAAACCATTTCGATTTGGGTTAAATTAAAAATTAAATATTTTTCAATGTGGATATTTATCTTGATTTAAAAAAATAAAGGCTTCACATAGTGCGACTGAATTTTTGTGTAACAATCGACAGCTTACGTTAAACGCAGTATTAATATCTGTAAACAAACCAAATTCCTCCTAATATCGTAAACTATTGTAAATACATATTTTATAATATTTGAAATCAAAACCCAAACTCAACACGTTTACAAACCAAATCAAAAGGTTGTAGTCCATTTAACATAAAACCAAATGTTAAAGGGTAATACAGTCGTTGCTATTTTATTCATTATCTAATATTAAAATAGTTTTAAGAAAGTACAATTCGAAATATTAAATCTATTCGAAAAAAAAACTCTATCGACTTATTAGAAAAAATGACATTACTCTATCAGCAAACCAGTTTCACGTAAAATCATGTTAATACAAGATAATAAATAAAATAATAAAAAAGTTGCAACGACTGCCGCTTCTCTTTAAAAGAAAGATTGTACATGGAGCTGCAGTGCTAAATTTAAAACGTAGTTAACCCAGTTGAATATTCCAGCCAGAACCGAAACATACCTGCAAATACGTGTGCTGAATATACCATATATTACCGGATTAGCCGCGGAATTCAATGGTGCCAAACTCTGAATAAACGTGGATATTTTTCTCGTAGACGGATTTTTCCAGTCCACATAACCATACACATCACACAGATTAAAAATAAAATATGGACTCCAACACACAATAAAAACTGCAAAGAAAACGTTTACTGTGAATTAAATTACGAACATTTTTTCGGTATATATAACCTGCCTACACAGTTTTGGTGACAGGGCCAGTGTAAAATTAATCCGAAAATTTCAATGTGATTCCTCCTTTGCACTGGGTGAACATTTCCAGCCAGTTTTAAACAAAATTTCAAAAGCTCTGACCAGTAAAGTATTTGTGAAAGGACGAATTAACGGAAATGGATTACAGCCATATACAAGGGATAATGTCAAATATGTTTAATGGAAGGGAACTGGTTAATTCTGCATGCATTTGTTTTTAGATCTTGCTAACCTAGACGGAGCCACGGTGATTGAGTGTTCGATCCCTGCATTGGCCGAGAAAGTTCATCGGGATTTTCCGACGTGGGTTCCCATTGTCAGTGGTACATGACGGAAGGCGTTACAAGGACAACTGTCTAATCGTTCGGATGAGACAAAAACGACACTTTCCCTCATAGTACACTGCATGATGTACGCCCGTTATCATAAGCCAAGTACGAGCGGCACAGTAGGACGTTAAACTTCTTTTCATATCTAATCCAGATAGGGTTTGTTTTGCATAGAAGTTTGCTAACTGACTACTATTTTAACATGAGTCTGAATTCTTACCTAAAACAATAAGAAAGGTCATTTTAATGGTTCTGATTTTAGCTTGAGGAATAACACCACGAGAACTACTACAACTCTCTCTACTTGAGTTACTGCGACTGTGACCATTTAAACATTCTGAAAGGCAAAACGAAGTGATTGATTCTCTTTATCAAAATGGTTGACTAATAACGAGATATTGACAATTAATTAGGACAATGCCCGCAATGCAAAAATAGCAATACTGTTATTTGACAGTTATTGCGGATTTCATGACTGCTAACTTGATGCAAACAGCAATAATATTACACATGATATATTTAGATGGTGCGCTTGGCGTAAAGAAATGGGGCGCTTATAAATATGGGCTAAATCAATCTAACAAATCACTGTTCAGAAGCCCAGTATGCTGACCAGTTACAGACAGGGCCGTATCTAGCGGGGGTGTAGGGGGTCCATTGCACCACCATCTGAAATGGCGCCCCCACCCAAAAAAAACCCAAACTTTTTTTGACAACATTAAAAAAAATAATAATACATTTGATTATGATCAATATCAGTTTCTTGGACATTATATTGGCACCCCACCACTCTGCTGCATCCCCACTTTTGAAATCCTAAATACGGCCCTGGTTTCAGACTACAAAGCATACGAATGTTATTGGATGATATTACAAGGTCACGCAGTTACCCCATAGAAGAAACAGAAAAAATGGTAGTTTTATGGTCAGAAAAGAATCAACCATTATACACATACCTTCATCTTTCGACTTATAAGATTTGAGTGATTTTTGAGAATCGGACGGTTTGAGTAATCTACTGCTTCTCCAGATGATGGCCACAATAACAACATAACAAATACAGATTATAATAGCTGGGATAACAAATATAACCAGAGCAATCATCGATAGGTACAGCTGAAATAGATAATAACAAATAATAGTATAGAGATTATAATAGTCGAGATAAGCAAATTAGCAGATCTTCATCAATATAATATATAATTGAAAAAGATAGAGCAGATATTTTCAACAACAGATAAACCAATAATAAGAGAGTCAAATAGACTAATATTAAAACGTAATTCAGAAAGACCTGGGTGAAAATAGACACCACTGAAAGAGATAACAAATATACGTCGAGTAAATAAAACCAGAAAACACTAAATATAATTGATACGGATAACAGCAATTATTAATAAATAAGTGTGCGAGGGCGGAAATTTTGGCCCGACAGCGGCGCTCGGCCCAATCTTTTCCCTCTCTCTTCAATTCGCACCAAAATCTCCCACTAATTAGCAGATCCACACAGAAAATAAGAACTTAAATTCTTTAAAAAAGGACGTACCTGCCATTGCCACGCCTCTGTTAAATCTATATAACACTGCGGACCACCATAGTGGTGCTTCTCCTGGAACAAAAATAACTGTGGTGCTGCAAACAACAGGGATATCAACCAAGCTGATCCTATCAATATCTTGGCTCGTAACCCTGAAATAACACAGATAAATAACTAGATATTCTACCCGGTCAGGTTCTACAGGCTCGAAAATGTTAAATTTAATCGTTAATTATTGTAAGTACTTAAAAAACGAAGAATCGCGACTGCAGAAATTAAGAATTCGTTTTTCAGAGAAAAATTTACAACTTTGAAGTGACCAAGAAACATAACTCTTTTTGATGAAAAAATCTACCGCTATAACGCTACTTGGGCGACTGCAGAAATTAAGAATTCGTTTTTCAGAGAAAAATTTACAACTTTGAAGTGACCAAGAAACATAACTCTTTTTGATGAAAAAATCTACCGCTATAACGCTACTTGGGCGACCAACTTTTCTACATATTAGAAAGTCCCATTCAAATTGATAAAGCGAGAATTTCATACTTTCTAAATATAATTATTCTATTTATTTTGCTCAATAGGATATAACTCACTATTAATTGACCATGCGGGCATTTTTTCCCACCCTTAAAAATCATTGACACAGAAAATAATAATACAATTACCCCCCATTTCCTCCATTCATTAGCTTCCTTCAAACGTCCGAATTTGAATATAAAAATATATTTTTGCCAATTTCTCAGCTGGCAATAGTGAATTATAGGAATATTCTTTAAAAAGGTAGGACTGTTTGTGGATACCATAATAAAAATATAACTTAAAAATTTGAAATTGTAGCTTTAAATCAAAAATATATCCAATTTAGCAATAGTTTAATTGTTCATGAATGATGATTTTAATGGTAAGTCTTATTATTTTTGTTAAACTAAGCCCCAAATTAAGCTCGTTTATTGGATTTAGGTTATGTGCACGAATCACTCTACCAAGCGATTGTTTTGTGTTTGATATTGATGTTAAGATACATTAGTTAAGATTTGATAAAGAGTTGGCCATTCTTGCTATAATAATCCAAAAATATGATGAATAAAAAAAGAAAATATTGAAAATTTCATTCAAATTACTTTATTCTGAGCGAAATTATAACTGTTACTAGTTTTGACAAAGTTTGTGGTAACCAAAACACTGGTATATTCGCGACTTGGCCTCGATTTCCCATTTTTAAATTACATTTTTAAATAGCGAATCGTTCTAAACTGGTTAAAATCTCATCTCGAGTATCCGATGTCATCGACAGTTGATTATGGTCTTGTTTTGTTAATAAATGTCTAATTAATAGTTTATATTACATTTCAGGCCCAAAGAAAGACCTGCAATAGGCAGATTTACCTCTTGCATAATCATTCAGTTTTTATTCTTTGTTATGATTTTGTCTACTCAGTCATTTTAAGATTACCTTAAAATAACAGACATTTTTATTGGGAATATCCTTTTCATTAAAGAAATTGTATAAACTTGAGCCAGTAAGAAATTCTGACTGTCCCGATCTTCTCTCTGTAATTCAAATCAATTTGTCCAATTACGGACTAAAAGCTTCTCTTATATCAAGTTGTGATCAAAGTGGTCATCTTATTTGCTCCATTTTGTCATATTGACAATGTAAATCGATTTAATGTGGTCGATACTTTAATCACTAGAGAATTTACACACCCCTCAAGGCATACTCAACGTTCCTCCTACACAAACATTTAACAGAAACATTGTGAAATTCGAAAAATGAAACCCGTTCTCAAGTGTTAAAAAGAAAACCGTTCTGAAGTGTTAAGAAGAAAACCGTTCTGAAGTGTTAAGAAGAAAACCGTTCTAAAGTGTTAAAAAAGGAACCCGTTCTAAAGATCGATGCTCAAGTCATTAAAATAGACTCTCTTTATGGTGTATACGAATGAGCATGTGTTAGCTGTCATAAATATAGACATATTAGTCAAATTCAGTCTAAAAACACAAGGCATTAATTTTTTAAAGCGCATTTATTTATTGCGCAAATGGACAGACTTAATATTAAAGAGATACTTAAAGTTGAATTTGACTAATGCAAGAGCTAAATAAGATTACTGCAAGTCTTAATTTGGGCTTCAGATGTTATAGAAATTTTGAATTAGATCTTTATTTAAACAACAAGCCCAAAATCAACTCTGTAGACCCACGGATGGCTAGGCTACAGCTTAGATTTAAATGGGATTTCACTGATTAATTAAAACAATATGGCGCACAGTGTTGAGATTATTAACTGTTATGTTTACGGCATCAGTTAGATCGAGGCTAAATGACAGAGTGTTCTAAGCGAGGCCGATGTTGATCGATATTCCGCATGCTATTGAAAACGTTACTTGATAATCGAGATTATGTAGGTGGAGTTAACGCCTGTCAATCAAACGATAGGCCAAAGTGAAGACACATTTGGACCCCATTTCTTGTCAAATATTACAACGCTAATACCTTTGTACAGAATAAAGTAATTTGACTGAAATTTCAAAATATTCTTCTTGTATCATCTACTTTTGAACTGTTATAGTAAGAATGGCCAACTCTCTATAAAAATCTCCCATAATGTATCTTTAAGAGATACTTAATAACGCATATTCTAAAGCATGGAAGAACCATAATGTAACAACAATATTTAGTCTTACAGGTACACGCATACAGGGCCTTACATGAATTTTTGCAGGAGGGCTTTGCCAGGCTGTCGATAAGATAATTTGACATTTGGCAATGTATGATACCATCATCGTCTCTAAATTACACAGGCACACGTACACATTGGGCTTTGATGTCAATTTTAATAATGTTTCAGGGGCACATTGTGATTCAATTTCATCGATGCCCGGCATTCCATTTTTTTATGTAGCTGAGCAGGGATTGGTTTGCGCCCCCGCCCCTCTGGATCCTGACATACCTTGAATAAGTTTCAGTATCGATAATCTTATGTTCGTCTATCTGTTGAATAAAGGTTTGCTACTACGTAAGGTCGTTAAGCGTCTCGTCTTTTGACGTATATTATTTGATTTCGCGTTGTTTGCGTAGCTTTATTTTCAAACAAAAGGCCAGCTATTTTTAGTTTTAATGGCATATTTTATTTCCTTCAATCGGACAATGGTCGCGAAATCACCAGATGTTTACATCTCTTATCTGCTTCAGACTTAATTTGTTTCATTTGATTTCCGTTTCGTAGGATAATACGAAACGAAGACTAACTTTAAAAGCTTGATTTTGATCAGACGAGTTAATATATTTGTCATGAAGACACTATGGCAAATCCGAGACTATTGGTTAATCGCGGATCAATTGAAGCCAATCAAACTTCATAGGTTACAGGAAATGTTGAGAAGCTAAAGCGGAAATAGAATTAAGGGTGATAGGAATCTAATAATCTCTAGCCAATATTTCTTGTTTCCATTTAAATGTCGTCTGGACATTAAAGTAGGGAGATGCTAATTGTATGCTGGTAAAGGAGGTCCGTTTTCTAGATGACATTTTTTATAGTCTGGGCATACACGCTAGACGACGTTTTTCAACATTTTGAACAATCATCATCCATCTGTCAAGATAACAGCAAAAGTAAGTCATAACAGCATATATTTCCTTGACACTACCGTTTTTAAAAGTAGCAACACCAAAATCACAGGCCAATTGAAAACAAAAGTATTTTTCAAAGAAACCGACACACATCAATTATTGTTCAAAAGCTCCTTTCACCCAAAACATACGTTCTCTGGCATCATAAAATCTCCGATTCTCCGATTACATAGGATATGTACTCAGAAGACCGACTTTGAGTCAGCGTGTCCATTGGTATTTAGCAAGCTCAGGGAAGGGGGATATTCCAAACGACATCTCCGACGTATAAAAAACAACACTCTAGCTGAACTTGCAGCCAAAGAAAGACATAATATGCAATCGGCAGTAAAAACCAACACCTGTGGCCACCCAAGATTTCAAACATGCAAAATTATTAATATATCCGACCATTTCCATAACAAAACATCTGGCACAAAATTCCCAATTTAAGATCAACTTCCATGCAGTAGTTCAAACATAGTCTATCTAATTTCATGCGGACAGTGTGACATGCAATGCGTAGGTGAGACCCAAAATGCACTTCGGGAATGAATTAACGGTCACTGGTAAGACATAGTCACTCAAAAAGACAAACCGGTCTCAAATCACTTTAACCAACCAAATCATGACATTTTCTGGTCTTTATTGCCACACAAATAGAAAATGCTAAGAGCGATTTTGAAACTACAGAAGAAATTAAAACGTTTAGGTTAACAAAAGAAAAATTCTGGATTAAAAACAACAGCCCCCATAGGTTTGAATATTCATACGGCTAGCGCAATAGTCCCTTTTGTAGTCCCATTTAAGGCAACAGCAGCAAGTGCATCCCAAATCATCAAAAAAACACTATACTGATCTCCATCCTAACCCAAAATCCATTTCTTAGTAGGAAACACACTAATGTGGCACCCCCCCCCATCTTCCCGAAGCAACGGCCGCGAGTTTAACAAAATCTAACCCTTGCTTCAACACTTGGCTATTCCTAACATTTTACGCTGGTTGTGTTTACACGTGACTAATTAGCATTCATATCATTGTCCAATCAGAGGTCGTGGCACATAACACACTCACATTGTAGCACGTGACTGTAGTAAACAAATATGGCAACCTCCACAGAAAAAGAATGAGAAAACCAAAAAGGCAATTGAAGCAGTTTTAGGACCTTGACATTAATCGAACCTTGACCTTTGCATCTCGATTGTCACATTGACATTTTATTTAGAAGCGCGAAACTTGATAATCGTGACGATTTTTTTAAGGAAGGATAAGTAAAATAAATTGAAAGTAGTCTTATTTTTAGTAACTCATTTAACGAAGAAATCTGATTGGATCACGGTTGGGACCGGTACCCAATTAAATTTAGTGCCGAAAAATGTAGTGTTGAGTGAAGAGCTTGATAAGCTGTATGTAGTTAAGGCGAGATCAAGCCTTCTATTGAAGATGCACAACCCCGAGAGCCCAAAATTTATTCCTTTTTTTCAGAATCACAGACACAAGAGCACCATAAGTACCATCCAAGGAAGACCATGATCGCCACCAGCACCAAAAACAGTTAAATTACCTTTGTATATTTACATAATGTATTGTATGTATTTTAATAAAACTAGGAAATATCACGAACTAATTTTCCATCAACCTAGGTCAGTGCTTACGTGGAGATTAAACCTCTCCCTCAAATTCTTAAATCTAACCCTTTAGGAGCTTTTCGGGTTGGCGGGGTATGTGGAATTGCTATAAACAGAATTAAAGCCAGACACAAGTTTGATTACCTAGAAATAATTACGAACTTTAGAGCTCCCGAAGAAGCATTACGTCGCTCATCATCAACACTATTGACATCTCAAAGGCAGTGAGTACCAACACATACCAGACATTTTCTCTCATATTCTACAACTAACCCCTTCCTTTAAACTCAACTTGTGACGTCAAGTGTTTTATAGAAAATTGTAAGCGCTGGAGATTACGATATGATTCTTCTATTAGCTCCCACAACAGATATCTGATGCCCCTTGTCAATACTCTTCAAATACGCCTGTCACTTGATGTTAACAGTTCCAATAAAAACTGGGTATTTCTATAGACATTAATTATTCTATTTAATCATGCGATACCGATGGAAGTTTCTAAAGTGTATTGTATAGTTAATATGGAGAGTAAGAAGTCATGGTTGTCCAGGTTGATTTTGTCATCAGTACAATAATCGGGAATATGATTATGCGTTGGAATCCATACCAGGGATATCCTAATTAATGTCAACTATAGTCCACTGTATACATCTAATATTTTTGACAAGGAAAACGATAGTTTGTCAGTCAACAACCGCAGCTTATTATCAAAAAAAGTTAGATGGGATGAAAAAATCGCGAAGAACTGTCATGAAACTGCCGTATTTCACTTTACATGATATAAAACCGAATGTAATTAACAACTTTTACTACATGTATTATATAATTATTTGTTTTACTTTACGCATTATATAATTAAACATATTTTACTTTATTTGTTACAGAATTAAATATCTTTTAGTTTACGTATTATAGAATTAAACATATTATTTTACTTTATTTGTTACAGAATTAAATATCTTTTACTTCATGTACTATAGAATTAAACATATTTTACTTAACGTATTACAGAATTAAACATATTTTACATTAAGTATTATAGAATTAAACATATTATACTTTATTTGTTACAGAATTAAATATCTTTTACTTCATGTACTATAGAATTTAACATATTTTACTTAACGTATTACAGAGTTAAACATATTTTACTTTAAGTATTATAGAATTTAACATATTTTACTTTCAGTGTTATAGAATTCATCACAGTACGTTATCTATTATGAAAATGAACAAACTTTACTATTCCGACAGTGTATACAAATTAATAGGGTTTCATACTATTTCGGATTACACGTAAACATGTGAAATGTCTAATACTATTCGGAACGGCAACAAATCCTCCAGAGAAACAGGTCATTAACTTATAATTTTAAGTGACAATTGTATCCTGTGGCCGTGAAAAGGGGCATCCATTTTAAATACCGTATGCATCCATTGTCATAAACTCATAATTACAAGGAGACCCCTGAACTTTAGCTACAGACTTGAGACATCGGTAAATTAAGTGATGAAAATGATAGCATTAGGAGAAGAATCCAATAATACAATTATTCAACCCTTGATCCAAACTACATTTATTCAGGGTTCGGGCCATCTGTTAGTTATATATATATAGATTATAATATGTCTATAATTATATGAGAACAAATGAGTTTGTACTTACAACTACCAGAGAAGTTCATTGGTCTGGCCACAGCATCTAATCTGTCAATACTTAGAGACACCAACATGAAGGTTGATGCGTACATCACTGCTGCCTGATATTAAACAAAAATATAACTATAAAATAAAACCAAGTACGAACGATCCAAACCGTAAGACAGAATTCGAAGTCCTAAAAAACGGCAAAATAGTGTAATCAGGCAAAAAAGTGTAGTCAGCATATGGACTATTCACCGTGTACAAATTGCACGACAAACAGTGGTATCATATATATTTACCGCTTATACTATAATGGATACTGGAGAAAAACCAATCTCCTAAGATGGACCAACAAGTTAGAATTACATAATAATCAAATTATAACGTTCTGATTTGATATTTCTGGTTCCAGAAACATGCAATCTATTAATCACCTTCTACATTGATTGAAAAAATGCCAGTAAAATTGAAATTAATATAGTTTCTAATTGAATTCATGCGTGAAGCTTATTGCAAATTTAACATAATGCCCATGATTGTACACTCGCAAAAAACAGAATGCGGATTATTTTGTGTGAAGTAATTGTAGCGTTCGACAGTTCATCGCTGAGGAAACTTAATTTGATGTCGCTTATCTGCAATAAATTCATTGTGCGAGCTGCTAAAGAAACACCTTATGCATCATGAAATCACAGCTTTTTACTATCTCATTGATGAACATGAAAAAGTAAACAAACATTTCTAGGTGTATTCCGGTCTTCATGCTATAATAATATTAACAATCATAGCCACTCTTTAACAAAGGCATTTCTGCTTAGGGTTACGGTTAGGGTTAATGTTAGGTTCCCACTGCCGTGCGATACGTTACGATAGGATTTTTCCCATGGAGTCCACGATCGGACACGTATCGATACGATCAACACGTTTGTTACGACTGACCTCAATATATGACAAGACCTGATTTCAATGGTAGCAGGAATCTAGCATAAATGGTCAAAAAGGGATTCCTGTGTGTAATGGCTTCGATTATTAATTTTGAACTAAATTTTCTGACCTTTATCCAAAATATCCAGCCTCGTGAGTTTTATCCGGGTTCTCCGTTTTCCCCCCACTGCTAAAGACCACTACGCACAAGCGAATTATTGAAATGAAATTAAACTATATGTTAGTCCAGAAATTACCGAGTTTGTGTCGAGTGGACGTTCAACTCCATTGCTCTCTCTCATTTTACCCAAACTAATGCGTACAATAGTGCAAAAAATAATTGTTAGCAACACAAAGGTGGTATCTGGTTTTCTTGTAAGTGTAAACATGCCCCTCCTTGTGCACGACATCCGTTACATCCTATAGATACCTGGAGCTATGGTTCGGACCTACATAAAATTTGCACTGTTACCATGAATACCATGGAATGATAACCAGGCGTGCCCCCCCCCCCCCCCACAAGGTGGGGGCACAACATGATTTTATTCGAGATTGGATTACTGTAAATGCCGAGGAATATTGACTGACCCTTGGTAACACATATAGTTCATATTCAAAATTAAATGTATATAATTACCCTTGTATACTGTATGAATCGACACACGATGTCTCCAGCATACCAATATATAGTTATCTTTGTGATCAGGTCAAATAATACATTCAGAGGACCATTTAACAGATCTAAAATATTCAAAATATATATTCTAATTAATATTTAAAGACAATATGAACAGAGCTATTTTATCATACGAAGGAAGCATAATTGTATTGGACATATAATAACAATGATAGAAATATATGAAGTAAAACTAATCTAAGTAATTTCGGAGAAGGTTGGTGGGTGTGAGCGCGTGTGTGTGTTCGCCCCATGTAAACTGTATAACATCTACGAAAATTGCTGCTCAAGTCAGATAAAGATTGTCTGGTTGTGTACGTTTGAAAAAAAAGGAAATACAAGTTATTCGTAACTGGACGAGAGAAATCTGTTGACCTTACTTAACCCTGGGCAGGTGCAAACAAGTTTAGACATAAGCACTATGCTATTGATAATGGAAAATAGCCGAGAAAAACAGAAAACGAAATAAATGAATGCATGAATTGAATTACAATTCTTGTCCCGTCTTCTCAAGGGAATGCCACAGATAATCAGAGGTTTTTTTGAGACCATAGAAATTGCTTTAATGTTTAATGTACCTTGCCAATACGAAACCCCGGCATCGACATTTAATTGATGTAAATAAAATTGATCCGAGAAGAAAGCACCATGTTGAAATGTCGTCTTTGATTATATAAAGGCACCACTCTACGGTGACTGAATTCAGTCATGTTAATCACAATTCATTATTCTCCAAGGATGATTTTAATTGCAATTAATGTCAAGAATACACTCTTGAATCTTGTATCCATCTCCATAACCCTGGTACAATATCTTTCGTTTGTATATGTACTGCATCAAATAATTGTATTTCTATGCGTGACGATCGATTGTCATCGATTCTTCGATAAATTATGTTCCACATTTTACATGGCCGATTCAAATCGATTAGATCGTATGTTCATGGTTTGTATATTCCTGAACTAAGTCAATCGAGACAATCTGCCGAAAGACAAAATTATGTCACTACATTTCTTCTGTGTTTGGTTGATTTGATACGAATAATAATAATAATAATAATAATAATAATCTATCCAACAAACTGGTTGCTCAATAGCGCTATCTACATAATATATCTTTAAAAGATGAAAATAACCAAGACACGGTAAACATTTAAACACATTGAAGGGATCAACAGAATAAATGTCCGAACTGGTAAAATTACCATAAACTTAAAACTAAGGGTTAACAGATGTTAAGAGTTCAGTCTTAAGGGATTTCTTAAAAGATGTCATGCTTTCAGAGCCTTTAGTCGTTTTTGATAGCTTATTTAGTTTTCACTGGAGGACATACGAGAAGGTTTTCATTCCTAATGCCTTGGACACACAGTATTTTTGAAGTCGGCGTGTTTCAGAGCGGACGGTATCGCGATGAGAAGGCGTGTTAAAAGTCGATGACTACAAAATATAACGTGGTCGAATAAATTTCATAATTTAAAGAGATACCAAACTATTCAAAATTAGAGAAAAACCCTGCTATCAAGTGAGTTAAAACTTAACGGTTTCAGTCTACTTCGTAAAATGGCGATTGGATCTTGACTGTCTGATACACCTACAATCTGGACCAAACTCAAAATAGTATTCATTGCCGTCCCGGCATCTTACAAAACAAAAGAACCTACTCAGCATCATCAAATATGGAGATCTGAGATTCATGCTTTATAGGATCGAACCCAATATTGGCAATTTGCTACAGTAGCACCAAGCACGCAATAAGGTCGGATTAATAAATAAACACGTGATTTCAATTTTATAAATTTCTGATTTGGTTAATCAGCAGTGGAGCCATGTGACAATATCTCAAACAGGTTTGGAAACCATAGACTTAAGTTCTTAGAAACTGCGCACAATCTTGTTTCATCATTTCAAGCGATATTCCAGAGACCTTGTTGTCAATTATCTGATTATCAACCATCTTCCATCGAAGGTAATTAGGTTCCCTAAGACGCAATTTAAAATTGAAAGGTAGACCCATATAGACTATAATAAAGACTAGTTTATTGTTTCAAAATTTCATAGTTAAATAGTTAATGGACACGTTAAGAAAGACATTAAAACTCTAATAATTGGCAGACTTATAAATTGAACTATGAGATTCATGCTTTCCAGTAATGAACCCAATATTTGCTACAGTAGCACCAAACACACCATTGGTCAGATTAGTAAATAAACCCATATAGACAAACGAATAATTTCTTGTTTCAAAATATTATCAGAATGTAGATTTTAAGAAATCAAATAGTTAATGGGCACGCTAAGAAGAACATTAAAAGTCTAATTGCCAGACTTAATAGAAAGCCGTTCTGTATATAACTCTTGATTAACACCAGGAATTTGACGTAAGATTTTATGATCATCTGTTTGTCCAGACTACTTCAATTAATGACTCGATGTTTTATACCTAAATACTGAAGACTGTAGTTAACATACACTTTGTTAAAGATACATTATGGGAGTTTTTTTTTAATAGAGAGTTGGCCATTCTTGCTATAACAGTTCAAAAGTAGATGATGAAAGAAGAACATATTGAGATTTCGGTCAAATTACTTTATTCTGAACATAGTTGTCATCGTCGTAATATTTGACTAGAAATGGTAATGAAATAGGTCTTCACCTTCGCCGATCGTTTGATTGACAGGCATTTACTCCACCTACATAATCTCGATACCAAGTCTGTATTTATAACAGTAGCAAGCCTGTATTTTAACCTGTCTGCATGTATGCCTGTAGCAAACCTGTACTTTTACTCTTTTCGTTTTTTACCCAGTAGTGCGGTTTTGTGGTGCGGACGACGCTCTGTGCTACAGATACTGTGATATTGCTGTTTAGGAAGTGAGAGTTGGAAGTTCAGAGACCAGGATATCGTGGTGTGGGCACCGTTGCTGTAAATATTACATTTTCCGCTTTTCGGGCCCGTAGCCAACTCATAAAACTTTGTAGGACTACGGATTTCTTTGGAAAGGTTGAGGATGTGGCCGGCCAAGCACGCTCCTATGAAACCATTATTGTTGGGGCGAAATATTGGGTGTGGGGGGGCTAATTCATTTGGGGTGAGAACAACCAAGTACCGTGATTGGTATCAAAATACCTTTGTGTTAAATCAAAAATTAATACATGATCATTGCAGAAGAAATATTCGATTTTCACGGTTCCAACTGAATATTTGTGGCCCGTCTTTGTATACGGAGATACACATGTAGACCGACCTCGTAACTTGGGGAGGAAAATTAAAAGCAGCCAACATAATATCAATTTGAGCGCAATCAAGATAAAATTATGCACGGGATTTTTGTTTTGCGAATGGCTATTGATGGTTGGTCTTGTCATATCATTCAATATATTATTATTATTATTATTATGGTTGTAGAGTGCAAGACTTCAAAGCTAAGATCATTTATCTTATATTATGATGTAGACATCCTTGACCATATGTTAGTAAACATGACCTTTCTCTATAAATCAGATTAAACCACACTGACCATGTCAAACATGTTCACCAAATCATTTATCAATCGATTATAGATGATAAAAGCACACCGCTAATCGCCGTCGAATATACTATCAATATCGCAAAGTGCCCTAGCAAATACTCTCACGTCTTGGAACAAATGCCAAGAGGGACCAAATTGATCTTCGCTTTCGTTCAGATTTTTGGCCAGTTTTTAATGACTAGCTTGAATATCGTTTTCATTAATGTCGTCAAATTCTTGTCCTTGGCACCTTAGGATTTCCGGAAAATTAATGGAAATCTAAGACCTAAGGCTACTTGGCAATTCAACTCCCATAATTGAGGATCATTTTTCAAGCTTATTCCAATATTGTATTAGGTGGAACTTCTACTGCACATGAAGCTGGATGACTACATGTTGATTACTGTGGTATTTTTTTATTTATTCATCGACGGTCAGAATAGTCTTTTTCAAATAACATATTCCCATGATATTTACAGATAGTGCACTACATGTACCCGTTCTATTGAGGCAAAGCTTAACTGAAGCGGGGCCCTGGGCCTGACTAGAATCGCGGTCACCCCTAACGCGACGAAAAGATTCATTCATACCCTTTCGAATGACACGCAATTAAACAGTCTGTAATTCAAGAATAATTACATAATCTGATCCCATACGACATCTATCATCCCCGAAGCCAGAAACCAAAATTTAGCCGACATAGGGGGGGGGGCGAGGAAGATAAATTTCCGACAACAAAAAATCAATGAACGAAGGTCATCGCCGACTGCTGTAAACAGGAGGAGGGGAGAGCACGAAAATAAGAAGCTGTGAGGGTGAATTTAGGCCTCTATGACATGCAGGTGGCGAATGTGTCGGAAAATTAAGAGTTTCCAGCCGACATTAACTATCTCTCGGCCAAATTTGAGAGGATATGTCGTACTAAAACTCTCTCCCGGCGAAAATGCGAGCATAGCCAACCAGCGATTTTTTTCCGACGCAGACAGAAAAATTCCGATAGGAACGGCCATAGTTCGATTATCGTGAAACCCATCTGGAATTTGAATTTTTTCCCTTTTTGCCATGAACCAAACACAATCAGTCATACATTTTTTTACAAATCCAGAATCCGACATTTTACCACCTACTTCAGTAGTCGAAATTCGCCCTGGGTCAAGACTATTTTCTTTTTTTTTTTCTTTTTGGTGTTTAACGTCTGCTTCCACTTAAGTGATATCACAGACAAGACATAGGAGAGCCGAAGCTGCTTCCTGATTTTTAGAATATGATTTTGCAATCTTTCCATTTTGGCCTTAGGCCATGGATTAGGTTTTAGTGGGAAGTTCTTCCCTTTATTTAATAAAAACACATCGTTGGTAGATGATCTCTTCTTCTGGATTGGTAGATGTCTTCTTTGTGGGATTTGTGTTTAGGTACCAGGCCTGTCTTCTCGTGGCCTCCCCTTCCTCCACTATCCCACTGGTATTTGTTTTGGCAGAATAGTGTTTAGATGCCGAGCCCGTCTGATCATGACTATCCCGCCAGTTTAGTAGATGTTAGTAGTAAATTAAACAAATATAGAATTAAATAAATAAAGAGAGTATAATAAAGTTGTAGTCAAATAAATTAAAGGTAATAAAATAACGTAAATTAAAGTAAAAGTAAAGTAAAGATAAAGTAAAATGAATTAATTAAAATTTATTAGTTAATTAAATCAAAGGTAATAAATAAAAATAAAATAAAATAAAATAAAATAAAATAAAATAAAATAAAATAAAATAAAAGTAAATAAAAGTAAATAAAAGAAAATAAAAGAAAATAAAATAAAAGTAAAGTAAAGTAAAGATAAAGTAAAATGAATCCATTAAAATAAAGTTGTAGAGTGGTTGGGCTTCCTTCGAGAGGACGTTTTTACTTCCCCACCCTACGTCGTATAAAAAAATAGAATAAGTTAAGATAAAAAAAGTAGAAAAAAAAAAAAAAAATTGAGGTAATAAATAAAAATAAAATAAATTTAAGTAAAAGTAAAGTAAAGATAAAGTAAAATGAATAAATTAAAATAAATGTATAGGATGGTTGGGCTTCCTTCGTGAGGACGTTTTTACTCAACCATCCTACGTTGTATGGAGAATTTATCCAGCCGTGACCCTTTCTTATTTCACTTATTTACATAGTCCAACTGTGTCCATTAGGGTGTGGATTTCTTCGAAGATTTGTAGCTTCAGATCTGGTCTAGGGAAGAGTAGGTTCTTAGTGTTGAATGGTATGTTATTGGTCTCCATCATTCTCACTAAGTCCCGTCTCTCTTCCTTGTAAACCTCGCAGTCTACCAGGACATGGTTGGTGGTACACTCTTCTCCGCACTCACAGACGATGACTTGGTGTTTGTAGTCTCGCAGCCGCTCTTTCACCCTTAGTTTCGATATGAGTCTGCATATATCTCGTCTAGGGTGATTGGTCGCTGTCTTGGTGTAGATCTCGTCATCCAGTCGGAATCTGTATGTGTCAAGTTCAACGAGATTTAATTCCCAGATTGAATTGACCTGTCTTTTGACCATACTGTAGATTTCCGTGGTGCTGTAGTCTATGAGGCGGGGTGTAGCTGTGTCCTTGAGACCCTCGTTGGCGAGTCGATCTGCCTCCTCGTTTCCTTTAATGTTGACATGTGATGGAATCCACACGAGCTCTAATTTGCTTCCCTTCTCTAGGACCCTCTGATATAGCTGCCTGATTTCCAAAATGACTTCTGGTCTTGATTCCGAGTTGTCATTTTGGATTGAAATCAGACTGCTCAGAGAATCGCTTGGAATGACGAACTTGCCGGTCTTTTGATGGGAGATCCATGAAATAGCGTCACGAATGGCAACAAGCTCTGCAGTGTACACCGAACAGTTATTGGGCAGTTTCCTGCTTATTCCCTGTTCCCCGTTTGGCAGGTATATTCCAAACGAGCTGGTGCCCCTTTCAGGATTGCGTGAGCCATCCGTGTACACATGGTCCCAGTCATCAGACGGCCAGTTGTCTTCCAAATGTTCTAGAGAGAAAGCACGTGCAGCACTGGGGTTATTTTTCTTGTCGGTTTTCTGTAGTAGATCTAGATTGACCAGTGGTATAGGGAGCGTCCAGGGGGCGACAACTGGAGGGTCGTGTTTATTTATCACGAGCTCCCCCAGTCGTAGTTCCTTGATCGTTTCTCTGATACCCTGGCTGAAGGTTTTCTTTTTGGGATCTCTTACATATTTTGTCTTTTGTAGACTGACAAATGTTGGGGATCTTTCACCTAGTTGTGATATCTTGACCCAATACCTTGTCGCCAGTTCTTTTCTTCTTAGGGATAGGGGCAACTCCCCGACTTCTTGTAGTAGTGCCTCTCGCCTAGTCCCGAGCCCTACGCCAGTCGCAATACACAGAGCTTTGTATTGGATGGTGTCAAGCTTGCTTAAGAGTGTTGGCGCACAGTTCATGAAGACCAAAGAGCCGTAGTCTAATACAGAACGTATTAGAGCACGATATACCATCATTAGTGTAACTCTATTGGCGCCCCACGTACTGCCCGTTAATTTTCTCATTAAGTTTAGGATTTTGGAGCATCTATCTACAGTCCAGTCGATGTGCGGTTTCCAGGTCAACCGTCGGTCAAAGATTACGCCAAGGAACTTGGTTTGGTCTTTGAACTCGATGGTTTTCCCGTTCATACACAGAGTCATTCTGTTTATCCCTCTATCCCTGCTCACAAGCATGCCGACTGTTTTCTTCTCCGAGACTTTAAATCCCCAGTCGTTTGCCCATGTCATGAATTTGTCTAAGGCTTTTTGCATATTCTTTTGTAGTTCACAGAAGCTCGTCCCATTTCTCCATATGGTACTGTCATCGGCAAATTTAGCCAAGTCAGTTTTGGAATCGAGGTAGGACGATTTGTGAATGTCATTGATCATGATGTTGAAGAGAGTGGGACTGATAACAGACCCCTGAGGCGTGCCATTTTCTAATGTTTGCTCGGCACTCAGGAATCTGCCAACATTCACCTGTATCCTTCTATCGCTCAGAAAGCTTTTAATCCACCGAAACATTATGCCCGTTATACCGATACGTCCTAACTTGAAGAGCAGCCCGTCTAACCAAACTAGATCGAAAGCCTTGGTCAGATCTACGAACACGGCACATAACAGGTTTCCCGAGAGAAGTGCCTGCGACATGACTTGCTGTAGTCTAACCAAGTGGTCCATTGTTGATCGTCCTTTCCTGAACCCACTTTGATTTTCGTCGATCAATCGGTTGCTCTCCAGATAGAACTGTAATCGGATATTAACCATTGTTTCCAAGGTTTTGCATAGTGTGGATGTCAAACTTACTGGTCGATATGACTCTGCCTTGTTCTTCTCTTTCCCAGCTTTCAGTAGAGGTATGACGTTTGCTTTTCGCCATTCTTTAGGTACCTCTCCTGACAGCCAGGATGTGTTGAAGAAGTTTAGTAGTATCGTTTTGGCGTTTCTTGGTAGATGTTTGAGCATGGAGTACTTTACTTTGTCCTCACCAGCCGCACTATCCTTCTTGAGGGAAAGAGCCTTATTTAACTCTCCCTCAGAGAAGGGTAGGTTGATTGGTTCAGCCACTTCATTAGATTCAATTACTAATGAAGGGTGCTGCGAGTAAAAGATTTCCTTCCTCTTCAGAAACTCTGGTGATTGGTTTTCGTCTCTGCTTGCGTCAGCAAAAGTTTTTGCTAGTAGGTCTACCTTTTCCTTGCCGTTCGTAACGTACTTATCTCCATCTTCAAGGTTTGGTATGTTGAATGATCTGCGTTTCCCGTTCATGGCGTTCAGCTTCTTCCAGACGGCACCCGTTTGCGTGTTTTTATTCAACGCATTACAGAATGTCATCCAGTGCCCACTTTGTGCCTTTTTTATGGTGTCTCTTGCAGCGTATTTCAACTTAAGGTAATTTTGGTGGTTGGCTTCATTGTAGTGGCGTTTCCGTAGGCGGAGGGCCTTCCTTCTGTCGTTGACTGCCTTCTGACATTCCGGTGACCACCATGGTTTTCTAGTCCTTGGTTTTCCTCCAGAAGTCTTTGGAATAGAGTCGTTAGCAGCACCTATAATAGAGCTCGTAATGTTGGTAGCGTACACGTCGATGTTGGTATCGATGATATCTTCTTCCTTCCACTCAAGGCAGCCTACACGGAATTTAACCCAATCAGCTTTTTTCATAATCCAATTGGGTCTCCCGTTATAGACTTCCCTGGTTGCTTCGGCCTGAATGCAGAATTCTATCAGGAGATGGTCACTGCCAAGTGTTTCATCTTCGTGTACTTGCCAGTCGCAGCGGTTTGCCAGACCAAGCGTACAGAACGTGAGATCTAGGTGCGAAGGTGGGGCATTTCCTCCAACAAAAGTAGGGCTCTCATCGTTCAGCATGCATAGGTTGTTTGCTTCTATTATTGAGCATAGGCTAGTCCCCCGACAGTCATTCCTCGGCGACCCCCACAGAACGTGTTTTGCATTGAAATCTCCGCAAAACACTGATTCGCCCTGTGGAAGTTGATCGAGAAGTGACTGGAAGTCAACTGGTTTTTTCGTGACATCTGGGGGTACATAGACATTCACTATTGTCAAATTCGTATTATTGCTCAATGTGATGGCTATGCCCATTGCTTCTAGAGGTCCGTCTACGTCCAGTGAAACAGAAATATAATTTAGGTTATCACGGATATAGATGGCAATGCCGCCGCCACGTGTCGTACTTCCTGGTCTGTCCCTTCTTTCACAAGTGTACCCGGGTATGTAGACGTCTTTCAAAGTTGGTAGTAGCTTGGTTTCTTGGAGGCATATTACATCTTTGGGGTTGCGTGTGATGTATTTTCTCAGCTCAGCACATCTGGTGGCCAGTCCATTAACATTAAGTTGTAAAACTTTAACCTGGCCCGCCATAATGACTGTCCGGATGGATGCCCCTCAATGTTGGAGTTCTATTGATCTACTGGTGTCTCGATTTCCATAGAAGGTACCTCATTGGTGTTCGCCTTTGGTGTTGCAACCGACAAGCAACTAGAAACACCGCCAGTGTTCGCCTTTGGTTTTACCATCGACGAGCAACTGGAAATATCTCCAGTACTGTAGTGGCGGACATGAGATATCCTCCTACGTAATGCGAGATTTACCTCTTGATCATTCTTCTCGTCTTCCTCGTCGTCATCTCTATATCTCTTTTTAACTGTGTTGATCGAGTTGACGAGGGTGATTAGGGTGTCTGCGTTTACCATATATGCACGGAGTTTGCCTAGGAGGCTTGCCGTTTTTGTAGTTTTGTCTTCGTCAAGACTATAGTTAACATAGGAATTTATAGAGATATCTGAATGCCATATAACATGGAAACCAATTATGTCGGATAAGTCTTTTGAGAAAGCTATTTCACAAATGCCGTTTAGAAGTGTATTGTTTTTTTTAGCAGGTATAAAAGTACTAATCCTCGTAATCGATTTCCTGCAAAACATGGATTCAGTTATTGTGTAACGATAAGATCAGACGTGACATTCATGAGATATCATTTCTCACCAATTACACGGAGAGTAGAATTTACTGCGGAGTAATGACTTTCGCGTTCGTCGGGTCATAAAATCATTTTATTTCCTCCTACAACCTCGCTTAAAGTGTGATGATGTTATTGACAACTAACTTCAGGTACTTAGCCCAATTTTGGCCTGGATGGTGGCGATAACACTTGCGGCCCTTTAGATCAAGGACGACACTCCGCCAAATTAGCGCATATCTGGAATTGTTAATAGTTATTGTGAATATTATCACATACTAAACTTAAGCCGTTTGTCTACAGTTAGCTCCGTTTCAGAACATACACTAAGTTAGTTGACCGACACTTCAATCCTTAATCAACGATTTAAGTCAAAAACACTTGGTATACTTCGAGAAATTTGTTAATCATATATTCTGCTCTATTCAATAAAATTGAAAAAAGTGTATTTTGTCTTTATGTGTATGACAGATGTGAAACGGAGTAGAACTGCATTACAAAACAGTATACTATTTTTGGATATGGCGACTATTTAGGACAGAGATCTACTCTCGAGGTATGAAGTAGATGGATCTCTGTGTGCAGAATATTATCGTCGTTGTACTAGTTGAGAGACGGTTACTATGATTGGCTTTTAATCCACCTATATATTGATTTGTATTAAATGTTGTAAGACGATCTCCGTCATAAGATTGACTCGATCTGACAAATTGGCCACTGATGCATTTATAATTAAACATCTATGAACATTCCTTTCCCTATATATTTTTCCTTTGTAAATTCCGAATCGCATACAACTATTTTAATCAGATTGACGAAGGTCTATGGTGACACAACTCTTGCCATTTTTTCCCAAAGTAGCTTTGGTTATCATGCCCAAAATAATTCACAGTAAGCTACACGCAGTTACTCATTCTAGTGTTAGTGCCATACTAATTTAAGAACACTCGGAATTACTGCTGAATCTGAAATATTTAAAAAAATCGCCTATACTATCGTATCCAAAAAGCTTTATAGAATAAACACATTAAACCCATCAAATCATTTCAGTGTAGAACAATGGCTACCTTATCTACTAATGAATGTAAAGACAACAAAAGGATTGGGGGTGGGGGATAGCATGATGATTTTAATAAGACAACCATAATAGTTACCTGCTATTGCCAGATGCATAATGAAAAAGTTCATTCTCGACCTCCGCCGTTCACGTGATAAGGCGATGGCGGCAAGGACGATGGAGTTACCAATGACAATAAATAGGAATAATACAACCAAGAATCCAATTTGTTCATCCTGAAACGATATAAAATATAAAATTATTACATCATAGTCTCCACATAGTCTCATATACTGTTGCATATCTGACAAATATGTGTAATATTTAAGAAATTGAGAAATTAATGTTCTCTGCAAGAAACTGTTCATTTTAAGCTTAATTCAGGTATTAATGTAATGAAACTGAAAACCAAGTTGCACCATTCTCGCGTAGTTATTATCGTGCTCCAAAGCAAAAAGCCTCGGCAGTTAATTCTCATCATCGATCTCAGTCAACGCGTTTGCCTAATAAACAGCCAAATTGGAAGACGAGTTATTGTGTTTCAAAAAGTGTTACAGACAAACAGAAAGATAGAGGGGCAGTCAGACGAATAGACAGACGAGCTCATAATTAAAGTTTCGTATCAATGCCATGGGGAATAGATCTAGAAGTTGAAAAACAATATTATTATTCCTTCAAATACGACAGCCGACCAATATACATTTTTATTAAGAAAATTGTAACCTATAATTACAAGAAAGTCGGACTGACGGACAAGTATGGCGGCAATATACCACCACATTAAAATATAGGCGTGAATCGCTCTATAGGCTACATCTGCTGCCTGCCGCCTGCCGCCTTACATTTGAAAGATGAGCGGAAGGAGGACCTTTTGTTAGTCAAAATAAATAAAAAACAACTCTATATTGCACGATATTTCATATAAAGAAATACCTGGATGTTTTGTAATAATACGTTAAAGACATTGAAATAACAGATAAAACGATTCCATCAAGTGTTGTGCATTCACTTATCTTTCACATAAGTAAACAATAAGGGTATTATGTTGAACTGTATATATATCTTCATGTTCATATTATTTATTATTACTGGTGTATTATAATAATAATGGCGGCTATTATGTGGTGACAACAGATCCATTAGATAACGTCAAAATAAATAATATTATAACAAAGCATTTAAAATATAAAAGGTGCATTATAGTCAAACCTGCCTATTGCCATTCCTTTTTTGGCTTCAGATGTTATATTTATATTATTTAGACATATTGTAGACACGAGAAGCCCACAAAAAACTCGGACATGGTAATCGCGACTTGTTTTATTATCGTGACAATGTTACTTGAGTCTTGACAATTTAGGACATTTCCTGTCAATACTTGAAGCATTCATAACTCTGCTAAAAATAAAGTAATTTGTCTGATAGTTTTTATATATAGGATATTAACCTACCCTAGGTTGATATGTTATAAAACCCGTGTGACAAAGTGATTTATATTTCTCATCAAATTTAACAATATCATTCAGGTGCATAGAACTTTTAAATGGAATCTGCTAATTTTGACAATATATGATGTGGCGTTTCAACTCTCTATAAACTTCTGCCAAGACACGATCTTCTTAAACATCTAATTCATTTAATATGTTCATTACAAGCTATACATGATATGTGTACACGATCCACATGACTTCAAAGGAATAGGCATTGGTCAGTAGGCATGCCGTGAAGAGATAAAAGAGACACTTGCATGTATGACCATGTGTGCAAGGGTTCACTGACAGTTAGTAAGAGAGGAGCCGGCAGGAGAAGAAAGAATTGGACGAGTGTATGGGCCCGAATTCAGCCACTGTCTTTGCAGGGTGTCAGATTGGTAGATTTAATATTGTTATATGTGTTCCTGCAGAAGTTTAGTTCTAGAAGTAGATTAGTTCGTGTTGTATATGTATGTAACTGAAGCTGTTTTAGATAGCTAATGTAAATAAATCATATATGTAAGAAACTGATCTTCTGTTATCCCTAACATATCAATCCGAGGGGGAGTAGGTTTATATCCTACATATACAACGCCCACCCTTAAATTAAATGAGCCCCTCCATTAAAAGACAACAATGATTGGATACCTGCTCGATAGTTTCCGTCATAAAACGAATTAATCACGTGACAGTATTGTTTATTCTTTCGCCATTTTGTGATTTTAGACCAGAGAAGGATTTTACAAACTGTATTAAGTGGATTGTACCCAAAAATACTTTACAAAGGAACCCTTAGGCTATAAATACTTTCAACTCTTGCAGTGTGTATAGGATATTAACCTACCCGAAGTTGTTATGTTAAAGAACCAGCGGGCGCAGCCCAAGGGTTCTATAACATATCAACAGAGGGACAATAGGTTTATATCTGACATATACAACGCCCACCCTTAAATTAAATTGACTCTCCCATTAATATTCAACAATGATTGGATAACGGCTATGTAGTTTCAGTCAAATAACGAACATTACCGAATTAATCACGTGCAATTACGAGATGATGTTTTTGTAAATACACTGCCATTTTGAAGAATTGAATTGCACTCAAAAACAAAATGGATAGTAATACGAAGTCAGGGTAATAATTAATCCCTTTTAGCCAACATACTGACGGTGGAATTGGCGTGAATGAAACTGTCGATGAGGATCTATCCAAAGCCCAAAGAAAATTGGGATCAAAAGACATTCTTTCCGATAATTCTGACAGTAAACTACGATTGGAGGTTTTCGCTATGTTTTGTAGACAGAAGGATTTGACAGACTGTTTTAAGTACATGGGCTGTACCCAAAAATACTTTATAATGGAAATCTTGTCCGATAAAGTCTAGGAGTGTGTGGACGGAAAGATATCTTAGAGATGGTCGAGTATGGATAACCGATTTAAATATACCGATAAGTACATCGTCTATTTATGTCTTGAATGTTACAAACTGTACCATAATAATTTTTAATTGTCAAAAGAATAAAAAAAATATTTGTATTATTTCGATCATCAGCGGTTGATACATCGACCTGAGATGACGTAGTAAGCGGTTGATCACGACGTTATCAGCGGTTGATATGAACAGAATATCAACCTATGATGACGTCATGACAGTTTGTTATAATTTATAACTGTTATGCACATCAAAGAGAAAACTACCGCCAGTTGTATATGTGGAAATATAATCGAAATATGGTCGATAATAAAAATTTGTAAGATATCTTAGACATGGATAACAGATCTAATAATAAATGCAGGAGAACTGCACTACACGCAAAACAAACAAAACAAAAAAATCTACAAGATAATTAAACCTGCGGACAAGACAGAAAATAGACATTGCAAGAACTAAACAATTATCAAATCAAGTGAATGGATCCGGGGGCCAGCCGTAAGCGTCCACTGCGCTGTACAGTCCTGGGCCTGTCTTGGTACAGGCTTCACTAAACTGATTTACATAAAAGACGCAACAAAAATAAGCCGATAATTATGCCATCTGTCTATTTTGGTGCTGAGTGATACAAACTGTGTGCCATAAAATAATTTCATTGTCACAAGAATAAAAATGTTTTTCCTGTGTTCTTTGTATTTTTTTCGACCATTATCGTCATCAGCGGTTGATATGAGCCGAATACATCGACCTGAGATGACGCCATTAGCGGTTGATATGAAATATCAACCTGTCATAAAGTCATGTCATGACGTCATCAGCGGTTGATATGAACCGAATATCAACATATGATGACGTCATGACAGTTGTTATGACATATAACTGCTATGGACACAAAAGAAAAAACTACCGCCAGTTTTATATTTATATATAACCATAGATAATCTAAAAAGTGACCACCAAGGAAAGATATATAATAAGTATGCATATTCAACACATCATGTCAAAAAATTAATGTCTTTCATACAAGTTCAAAATAAAAACAATTATTGATAAGAGTAACGGACAAAAACGCGCTCATGTCGGTTACATGTTTCTCAAATTTCAACTAAATTTTTCAAATTCCTTATTAAATCCTTCAAATTTTGGATATCAAGATATTATGTATAATATGCATATCTATATTTCCTCGATTTCTGGTGCATTATCAAACTAGTTAAATTCTTTTTTTAAATATCATTAAGCCGAATTATCTGATAAGTTCTCATAAGTTGAACACATCGTTCGGCCACCGATTCCATGATTGTAGATTAAAAACTGTTCCCATGAAAACTCTATTGTCGATTGTCTAACTAGATTTTATCATTTGAAGTCTGATTAGCTATAGTCTATGAACTCATGGTAGAGGGGAAATCACGACAACGACCTCTAATTATTGTCTTTGACCCGATGGAAGCGATACAGAATAGTAATCCACCATTACTACGATGGATTCAACATTCAGGAATATAATTAGTGACGTAAATGATGGCGCCAAGAAACCAACCAAATATAGCTTAATTGACTCGTGTATATTTTGGCGTTCATCTCCTACACCATGACCTGGACTTTGACCACATTCGGAGAACGGTAATCCCCCAATATCAAGATAACAAGAAAATGTGACGTAAACGATGAATTAGTACACTATGTAAGAGGGATATTAAATTCAGAATCATGTTTGATTGACAGGTTTACCGATCATATAATATTTGAGGAATACTTATCAGCAGATCGTTATCGTGGTTTGGAGAGAGAGAGAGAGCGAGAGGGAGACATTGGGTTCCAGGCATATACCATTCGAGATCCGTTGAGACATCAACTGGATTCCAGAGGGAGAAAAAGACTTTATTGTAATCTAAGCTTGTATCTTACGTAACCAGTGCTTGATATATAAAATGTAAAAACAAACTGTTGCATTGTTAATCCTGATAAGAAAAACATCTTAAAGCCCCAATATCACTCTTGTTGTAACTGTAACAAATTGTACTATTTTACAATATTCCAATTAATTGATGATACAGATTTCATCTCAACACACCTAAGTTAAAAAAATTGGAAAAATTCAACTACATGGTTTGAAAAGCTTTACGTAAACCTTTTCAAATGTAACTTAGATATAAAAATATTTTCGAACCCTCTGGACAAGTAAAATAGGATGTAATGGATAATTTACACTACAGGTAGGACATTTAAACATCTAGTAGTTAGAATAAGGCTATTTTGTCTGGACCTGTCGAGCAAGCATCATTGTTATTGTCCTTTTTTATGACGAGATAAATGTCTTAAAGGCGGAGTAGTAAGAGGAAAATACACAACGTGAAAGAAAGCAAAGAAGACAATGGAAATAGTCAAAGATGCAGCAAAACGAAACTACGAAGCTTGTTTATTTCCAATTTCAAATGAGCTTTTCAGTGTTGGATTAACCATAAGGCAAATAAGGCACGTGTCTAAGGGCCAGCCGAAATCCAGGTCTCAAAATAATAAAGTAAAACTTTTTTAATAATTATCAGGTGGTGACATAAATGATTGCCTTTATTTTTATGTAAATAAATTTCCTTCTTCTTCATCTAAGCGTTTGTCCTTAAAAGCTTTTAATACTCTGGCAAAGGGCTGACATGATGTTTCGTCCCTTTACACACGTTAGGTGTGTTTACATTTGTTGTGGGAAAGAATCTCGTAATTAATTTCATATTTTTCAAAAATATCATCGATCTCGCAATTGACATTAGATGTATTTCACGTAATTATAAACATGCATAGACCAACATAACGACATATCCTGTGAAAGGTGTGTCGGGTCAGCAGAGGTTTAAAGTCAACAGCTTTTATGTCATCGTCGATCAACTGAGGAATGCACTACAAAACGTATTGAGGCATATTCCATGGTGCTGCAGAGGTTTGGTGTTCTGACTGGGTATGTCTGATGACGATATCGATGTTGCTGTTTCATGACTTGTTGGTGTGTATTCAAAGGGCTTGTCTTCCAATTTCCCAGCAGAATTTCGTCAATTTATATGTTGGTATAAAGACCAGAGACCCGATAAAATAGCACCAGTCGGAAGTGCTCAGGTGATGTTTCAAATGCTGCTTGAGTTCATCATGCATTTCCGAACACGGAACTAGCACTCCGAATTTATCTATCTTTAATGGCTACGAACTGCTCAGGGGAACGCTCTTTTTCGCAATTAAAGAATTAAAGATGTAAAACGGTCCACGATGGTTCAAAAACGACTTGGTATACTGGCACGTCTCTGCATTGAAAGTGTTTTACTTAATAAAATTGACGTTAAAAAACTAACTGACGAATTACGCAGTCACAAAAGCACGCAAGGGAATATGTAGGCTACTTATAGTATATACGGTACTGTCAATGTTGTTTGTAAAAAAAATTCTGTTGCTAAATTTAACTTAATTCCTTTTGTCAATGAGCCCAACATATCGGTTTTTTCAGGCCACCTATCAAAATGTGCCTTATTAATTCGATACTGTAGGTCTTCATAAGATATCAATTGTTTCTTGGCTAATCAAAATAATCGATGCATCTTTTTCCATTACTCCTACGGGCGCTGATTAAGATTTTTTTCTGTAAGTTATATTTCATCTGAATCCGAGTAGAAGTAGCTGTGTTTTTATGTGTTTGGTATACTATTTCCGCTAAAATGTTAAGATATAGACTGCATATTCAATTCAAGTTGTATCAATATATACTCACCAAAACCAGGGGCGTCGCCTTTTATAGTAAAGCTTATCACTGTACAGTAATTGCCAGTTTATTATCAATGCGAAATGATCGTATCTTCCAGTAAGAGTGTTTTATGAATACTCTAATAAGCTTCATTACCCATGGCTGTCATGAATGGAAGATACGTGTCAATGTAATCAAGTACAGCTCGACTGTACACGTTGTATAACTTTAGCTTGCATTATGGAAAGTAATTGACAACGGATTCATTTCTGGCAAATTATATATGAATTAGTCATTTCCAGATAGAATAATGACAATGATGGTGTTGATGGGGATGATGTTTTCCATTAATTTGGGAGCTTAAATATACAGTATAAATAAAAGTATAATGTACATTTAAGCTCCCCAATTAAAAGAAAACAACAATTGGATATATAAGTTTCAAATGTGACTTTGAAGTCGTTTTGCTCACTGAATATTCGCTAATTGCCGCTCCAACCAATGCTCTAGTCTTTCGCGAAATACATCTGTGAAACAGGTAGGTCGTTTTGTACAAGAATCCATTGTCTAAAAAGATCGGGTTTTCCAAAATTTCAAGTTTAGTTTATTGTTTCAAAGATTTCTTATTGAGAAGATAAACTTACATTTGAGGAAGGGGGTAGTACTGAAACAAACTATCGCGTAGGATGTCTTGTAGATATATAACATTTTCAGTAGAATCAATGTTCTAAATGAACAATGTTGCTCAAAAATACACAAATCCCCTGTTATCTACTGGGACACACGCTACAAATGTGCAGAATCGGTTTCTTCCAAACCATTGTATGGCTGGAAAAACCGTACCCAAATCGTGCATATTCCTTTTAGCCGCCATGAGGTACTTCCGAATCTACACGACTTTTAAGGATATGCTACGGTTGCCCCGACTGTGGTACGATTAGGTATAAGAGTGTCATACCATTTATCCTGGTGTGTTACACCTACTCTACAAACGGATATATACATGTATTTCTCCCGATCTACCGGCTACTACTCCAGACCCAATCAATTGCACACTTAATGTCAATCTCGGATACTTCAACAACAAGTGTTTTGTTTCTTCGATATTTAATGTACGACAGGTTACTGTTAATGACCACTGAGCAAAATCTTGACATATCTACATATCAGTGTCTCCTGAAATCGTATCGAATCCTGATAAAGTCTTGTCAAAGCCCATCGTGATTAATCTTCATTATTCTTAGGACAATGAAACGTGATTTATTGTATGTTTTCGTCGATATTCTTGGCGGCTTTCATAGAATAATCGTCTCTTACCGTAGACAATCGTCTGCCACCGTAGTATACTCTTAACACTATCAGTACCGCTGTACCCTTAACACTATCAGTACCGTAGAGTACTATCAATAGCGTGTTGCACCCTTTTAAGTATCAGGACCGCAGTGCACCCTTAACACTATCAGTACCGTGGTGCACTATCAGTACCGTGGTGCACTATCAGTAGCGTGATGCAACCTTAACACTACCAGTACCATTGTGTAACCTTAACACTATCAGTACCATGGTGCACCATTAAGACTATCAGTACCGTGGTGTACCCTTAACACTATCAGTACCGTAGTGCACTATCAGTAGCGTGATGCAAACTAACACTATCAGTACCATTGTGTAACCTTAACACTACCAGTACCGTGGTGCACCCTTAACACCACAACAAGTACCGTAGTGCATTATCCGTAACGTGGTGCACCCTTAACACTATCAGTACCGTGATTCACCCTTAACACTATCAGTACCGTAGGGCCCTATCAGTAACGTGGTTCAACTTTTACACTATCAGTACCGTTGTGTGCCCTTAACACTAGCAGTACCGTGGTGCACCCGTAAGACCACAAGTACCGTAGTACACTATCAGTAACGTGGTGCAACCTTAAGACTAGCAGTATCGTGGTGCACCCTTAAGACTACCAGTTCGCTAGTGAACTATCGGTACCATAGTGTGCCCTTACCACTATCACTTCGACGTTCAAGTAAAAGATCCATTGGCAGTTGGAATTCGATGTAAGAGTAGGCCGTAGTGCCGCCATCCGAGCAAACTGTATGGTGTACGTCCGTCTTCTTTGGCCCAGTTCGGAGCAGGACAATATGACGTTAAACCCCATTTCATTTCACTAACGATTGTCCCAACAACAATCTCCATTAATAATTGCACGAGTAACGATAGCAATTAAAAGTAAACCCATGTCAGTCTCAAAATGGCCAATGCAAACTGTCAATTCTCATTATTATCATACTCCTCGCAGTGTTTCGTTTGATTAGAGGTAATCCACTACACACTGCTATTTTGAGTGGATATTGTTGTTTTAAATTTTGATTGGTCAGTAGTCCGTCTACTGGCCAATCACTAGCTGTCCTACAAAAGCTATACATTTAACACGAGTGCCAGTATTGGATCAAATATGTTTACATAACGTCACGTCATGGCTCACGATTTTATTATGACTAATTAACTAGTGCATAGAGAATACTGCAGTAAAACTAATTGCATGACAAACGAGGCTATCAAGACGAATAAAATGTAAACAATACTGTTTGGAAACGAACATACTTTCACGGTTTTTAATACCTTAAATCGTTGTCCAAAGTTTCAGGAAAGACCCAGAATGAACGAAGGGCTGTCATGTTTCTGTACTTAAGTGATATTTTTCATTGAATGGAGAGAATAGACACATTCCCGCCTAAGTTCAAGAAACAGACGCCATTCCAACAATGGCCAGAGAGGGATTTCTCGGGCCATTGCTTCAGGAATATGATTATTATTCATTCTATTATTTGAACATTTTATCTTTGGTAATAATGTATAGGCCGTGATGCCACGGAGTACTTGTGGAAGATTGTCGCCATGTCTTCTTGTTGTTTGATGTAGCCCTTTGAATGCTATACAATACAAGTTAAGAAGCTTAACAAGCCGATTAATGTAAATATCATCAAGTATTCAACAAAAGGCAACCTACACAACTGTCAGTCAAAACCAAGGAAAACAATCTATAGCAATCATGTGATGTCTGTAATATTTTCTCAGGCTGTAAGAAAGGATATTAATGTCTTAATAGAAAATACAGACTTCTCTGTGATTGATTAAAAAAATATCTGCACCTATTTGTTTGTTATTTTCAGTTAGGCGAGTTGGGGGTGGATGACGAATGGTTAGCACATGCGAGTTGTATCAAAAAGCCCGTCATTGAGTCAACTGGCGTGGTTTCGAATCTCCGGTTGTTCGTGAAAAGGAGTAGGTTTTTTTTCCGGGTCCTTCGGTTTCCACCCACTGCTAAAAACCCCTACGCACAAGCGACTTATTGAAATAAAAATAAACTATTTCCTAATCCCGAAATGACATAGTTTGTGTCGAGTGGGCGTTAAACCCTATTTCTCTCTATTTTCAGTTCGACCTTTTCGGGTAGAGATAAAGAAGAAGAAACCCGATAAAGGGATGGGTTTAAGGTCTCTCCGACACTTTTTTCCCGTTAATTTTGACCCCGTGGTATAGGTCACCCCAATGGATGTAAACGCCGTCCATGTTCGCTTCCGATCATCTATTCGTGTGAACTGTACATTACCCGGAGTTGGGGATGAAACCGAATAGGTTTATTCCTTGGAAAATTCCAAAAGCACTAATGCTGTAAGGATTTTTGATTTTTGCCATCTGCCATTCAGCTTTCAAGCGCTATTCTAAGCCGTTCATGACCGGAAGTTGATGAAGCTGGCTGAAAGCATTGGGTGGTTCTACACGGAGTCGAACTTGTTACTTCTTTTATTACGTTGGCAATGAAAAAGAGGGAAATTTGTAATCTTGCATATCGCATAAAAATTACATAAATTCAAAGTTTACAACAAAAGCACAACACATGTATATATGGACATAAATACCTTTTTTTATTTAAAAACGGGAAGGGGGTAGCGCATGTGTGCTGTATCATAAGGTTTGTCATTGAGTCAACTGGCGTGGTTTTGATACCCGGTTGTACGTGACAAGGAGTAGGGTCACCTGTCCAATCATATGTAGGATTTTTCCAGGTCCTTCGGTTTCTTCTCACTGCTAAAGAACCCTACGGACAAGCGAATTATTGAAATACAATTGAACCATAGTTAATCCTGAAATGACCTAGTTTGTGTCGAGTGGACATTAAACCCAATTTCTCTCCATCTCTCTCTCTCTCTCTCTCTCTCTCTCTCTCTCTTTAATAACGCCGTTTCGAAAAAAACCAGGTGATGCTTTCAAGTTTATCTATAATCTATATATTCCCCGTGTTGTGTTTTTGTTGTGAATATTTATGCCACCATTATACTTCTGTGATAAATAAAGTAATAATATTTTTTTTCTTATTGGGTGTATTTCATTTTAAATAAACAATAATATTGAACTTTATGTTATTTTTGGAATATTTGTGAGTCATTTGTCATGTTGCCCCATTAACGACAATACATATTGTGTAAAAACAATTATTTTGAGGAATTAATAACAACGTATTTCTCCTTTTCCTGGTTTTTAATGGAAAGTTGATCTTTAAGATGTACAGACGTCTACACCATACAACAATAACAATACAAAAGGAAAATGATTATCGGTTGTCTGGTATAAAATCACCACACGATGAAAGAAGTAAAAATAAATGAAAAAAAAATACTGTCTGATAAACAAGGAGACTTTTCAGAACTGATGGATTGAAATATATTCCTGTATGACATATCATATATTTATATTTATATTTAAAATACAGATGTGACGCCACCCTTTGATGTTGGGGTACCATTATATCAAATAATGTACGAGCAGCTTGCCAATAGTACATTATCATAATAATAGACTCGAGTGACGTATTTTTCTGTAAACGCTCCTGCGGAGTGTCTGTATTTTAAGTCGTTTAATGATCTCGAGCTTAAGACTTTGCGTAATATATTGTAAAAACACTCGGACCTACGGTCCTCTTGGTGTTACAATATATTACTTAATTTTCTCGTTCTCGAACCACACATTGACATATACTTGGATGTCAGGGCCGGATTAACCTTGTGGGGGGCCCGGGAGGACATACCAACTGTGCGGGGCCCCATTTCAAATTATTCGTACTGACCGCGGATCGTACCAGTATGTACCCCGCCCCCTTGAGTGCCTGGGGTTTTTTCCTCCAGAGTTTATTTGTTTAAAATGAAGATTAATTTCAGTGCATCTGAGACAATTTGTCCCACTTTGCCTCCCCTAGATCCAGCACTGTTGAATGTTGATGAACAAATAAATTGTATTACTCCCACACAGACAAAGGTGTAGAATACAGAGTTGATGATTGTCAACCATCTTGAAATAGAGGTGAGGTTCAGTTGGCCAAGTGGTCCAAATCGGGTTGCTTACGTCCGCGTCGACCTGGGACAATATGTCAGACAAATTCATTTCTTTGCCTAGTTATTTATGAAATGCGGGTTAACGTCCTAATGTTCTGTCATGGACTGGGCTAATGAAGACGGGATACGACATACAGTGTGCTGCTGTTGGGGGGGGGGGGGGTACATCGAATTGCTACTGTCAATGGATCTTTTGCGGAAAATCTGGATGAACTTTCTCGGCCAATGCAGGGATCGAACACTCAACCTAAGCGCATTACCCACTTAGCCACGTCCACCCCACTCTTTAAGGAGGTAACTCAATATCATCCATTGTCTTTGACACCTCAAACACGACTTATTGGTCAATTAAAATCAACACTTATTGGTCAATTTAAATCAGCATTAATGTAATTAACTTACATTGGAAAGATGAGCTTCTGATATCCAATATTTAACAGAAAATTTAAAAAATGCATTCGCTTGCCATTTTTAATGAAGCGACTCGATGAACAAGGTTGAACATATCCCACAGGAGAATACTACCGGTGTAGTCTAGAACAACCATACGCCGACGACCGCCATTCAATTTGGACTTTTCGCGTATTTGCCCAAACATAACTGATTAGAAATTACTGTAAAACAGAAGTGATTGAATGTTACCCAGTTTATATACTTTGAACATTCATGTTACATTATTATATGCGTGGCGACCACTTTGCCAAAGAAGAGCGATTTAGCTCCTTTAATGAGACTAAGCAAAAACTGTTTAAAGTATAGCAGGAATTCAGGTAGTAATCTAAGAATTTGCTACCTTTATTTAAGACAACTCTCATCCAGGGAGACCTTCAGTCATAACTTTTTCACGACTTGTGGTCGGAACTAGAAACCGAATGCGGGTGGCTCGGTCATCATCTGCCCCCCCCCCCCCCGGACATAGTGCTGTCATTTTTATTCCCTTTTAGAACTGCTACTTGAAGATCCAAACCAAGACACGTTGATTAATCATCTATGCTATATGTTATATAGTTTAATAAACAAATAAAACATTCATGAAATTAAATTTGAGCAACTCAAATTATTTTTTTAGAGACGCCACAATTCCTTATAATTTGATTTTACTTTTCGCATAGCACAAATATTGAAATAATGCGTAATTTTTAGGCTTATATAGATTCAGACATAACATAAGAGACAAAAACAATATCTGCTCATAGAAGTAACAACCATTTAAAATTCTTTCAAGCTTTCCTAAAATCATATGCTAAACAAAAATAGATTCTTTCCAAATATTCTACATTTACGTTTCATCGACACCCGCCATCTTGGAATTACTCCGGCCATGTCACAATAGTAGCACACGACCTGTACTAAATGAAATTCGGATAGTCAAGGAAATAACGGTAACTAAAGGTCTCCCCGAGGTTAGTACATTATCTAACCTTCGGATCAGTGGGACGAATCACTGAAATAATTTAAACGAGAATTGGTTTGTCACGTGATTATGTAATTACCATAAACTAGGTTATAAATATTATAACACATTACCAGGGGTAAAGTTAATATTCACGGACTTAGACGGATTACTTGTCTTAGGAAACTATGTTTAAATAAAAGATTGAATGAGATAGTAATTGACGCTGTCCAAAACTATTTTCGTCAATATCGTAATTTTACACCACACGTTATATTAAAGGTTTATACCAGCACAGGGAAAAGATTTGGCATGTTTACGTGTATATAAGAAAAGAGATAGAAATGGGTGTTATCGTCCACTCGACACAAATAGGTCATTTCGGGACTGACACATAGTTCAATTTTATTTCAATAATTCGCCTGTGCGTAGGGTCTTTAGCAGTGGGAGGAAACCGGAGGGCCCGGAAAAAACTCACGAGGTTGGACAGGCTACCCTACTCCTTGTCACGTACAACCGAGGATTCGAAACGAGGCCAGTTGCCTCAATGATATGCTTTCTGACACAGAACGCACGTGCTAACCATTCGCCCCGCCCCCCTGGTATGTTTATAAAGCAATTTACTTAAATAAAGAATGCACGAGTATTGTTATGGATGATATACAGATATAAGAATATGATGAACAATATTTTAAAAGCATACATGAAGCAAGAGCTAAATCTGCCTAATGTAGGTCTTTGTTTAGGCCAGAAATGTTATCTTAATTATGAATTAGACATTAATTAAGTTATCCAGACCATAATCAACTATTGATGTCATCGCTAGCCGGCGATATTTATTGGATTAGGATCCGATTTAATGCTCAACTTTAATTCGTGATTTATTTTAATAGTACCGACTTTAGTAATGATGATCGAGGCTAGGCCGAAAATTCAATCGCTGAAACCTCGGTTGAGAGTGGATCAATTTGACTGAAATTATTATAGTTAGAACTGCCAGTTCTTTATCTGATCTCCCATAATATATCTTTAAACTAAAAGATTCTGATATAATTATTTATTGATGTGACGGACTGGATGTGATAAACTTTCATACGAACTGAAAACGTCATCGTTGATGAACAACACACGTCATATAATCTGGTGTCTTTTATAAAGAGAGGAAGAAAAGGGGTTTAATGTCCACTCGACACAAACTAGGTCATCTCGGGACTAACATATGGTTTAATTTTATATCAATAATTCGCTTGCGCGTAGGGGTCTTTAGCAGTTAGAGGAAACCGGAGGACCAGGAGAAAACCCACGAAGCTGGACAGGCGACCCTACTCCTTGCCACGTACAACCGGGGATTCGAAACCACGCCAGTTGACTCAATGACAGGCTTTGTGATACAGCTCGCACGTGCTAACGATTCGGCCATCTAACCCCCCGTCCTTTAAAAGACAGATAGTAGAATAAAATTGGCTAAAAATCATCCAAACAATGGCAAGAATCTGGAGAGCACGAGGAAAACCCACGAGGTCAGGAAGGTGGTCATACTCCCGTTTATGTACAAGCCTGGGATAAAAAATCATGGAATTTGACTCATTCATTTGGGGTCTTGATCGACATGTGGGCCAATAATATTTTTTACGTGACAGACAAATTAATGAATACTGTTTATATAATTGTCAGTTATCCATGTTCGGCTGTCAATTAAATTCTTGATTTGTCTCCAAATTATTATTTTATTGAATGTTATGTTTACTTTCTTATTGAACATAACCATTTTATTTGTCTATCTGTCGTCTAATGTTGTCAAATATAGAAGGGGATCGACGCCACATTAAAAGACATGTAAACACGAGTAGAAGTTACTATGTCAGCATATGAAAGTGTTGTTTTGATGATTTTTCCATGTTCGATTTTACAAAATAGAAAAGTGTTGTCCACTAACGAAAAAATACATGTACAAACGCGCCTTGTAACGTTTGTATTTTCTACATCTGATCTTTCAAGTGTTGTAATTTCTACTAGTGCATAATCGACATATGTAACTTCGACATCGGTATTTTCTTCCAATGTAATTTCTCCACATGTCACATCCATCGAGGCGTGGTTCCGATTTTAGCCAAAGCTAGCGTCATAAAAACAAAACCTCCGTTCAAGTAGTCTCGGTCATCCAGACAATATGGCTCCTCCGTTAGTCGAGACTACTTGAACGGAGGTTTTGTTTTTATGACGCTAGCTTCGGCTAAAATCGGAACCACGCCTCGATGGATGTGACATGTGGAGAAATTACATTGGAAGAAAATACCGATGTAGTAAATACAAACGTTACAAGACGCATTTTGACATGTGTTTTTTCGTTAGTGGACAACACTTTTCTATTTTGTAAAATCGAACATGGAAAAATCATCAAAACAACACTTTCATATGCTGACATAGTAACTTCTACTCGTGTTTACATGTCTTTTAATGTGGCGTCGATCCCCTTCTATAGCCAAAACACATCACTATGGCACTAAAGGAATCCGGGTGCTTACAGGTCAGACGTCTACATGGAAGAGAGAGAGAGGGAGAGAGAGAGAGAGAGAGAGAGAGAGAGAGAGAGAGAGAGAGAGAGAGATGGGGGAGGGGGGAGAGATGAGGTTTAACGTCCACTCGACACAAACTAGGTCATTCGGGACTAACATATTTTTTAATTTTATTTCAATAATTCGCTTGTGCGTAGGGGTCTTTAGCAGTGTGAGTAAACCGATGGACCCGGAGAAAACCCACGAGGTTTGACAGGCGACCCTACTCCTTGCCACGTACAACCGGGGAATCGAAACCACACCAACTGACTCAATGACAGGCTTTATGACACAAAATTCATGGGATAACTTTTTAAGAATTTCAAAACTTCCTGGTATTAGTTCATACGAAAGAAGCATACGAACGCCTTGTAAGTCTGCGATACATATCCATGATAACGGATGTGACGAAAGATATTGGGCGAATGTTTCGTTGCCCCAAAACCTAAGTTTAATATTCTGATAATAATAAGTGGAAATCTCCCGCCATTTAATTCATCCATTTGAAGTCATTGTAGAAGCAGTACGGCCATGTCAAACGGTCAGTTACTCCGTTTACTGACAGACTTATAATGATAAACCAGCCGAATAATCAATCGACGAGGGCATCTTTAAACAGGATTGATCCCACTAAGTGGTTATGTCGGATAATTCGAGAATTATTAATTCACGTGGTCAAGGGTTTTATTATGGTAGAAGAAGGTAAACGAAGCGTTAAATCAGTTAATATGTATTAGTGGATGTTGACAGTTTTAATTACATCAAAGACACATACTCAGAACGAATGAATAAAATGCGGCTTAACGTCCTAATATTCTGCTGCACCGTCTGGGTTAATGCAGACGGATGTACGCCATACAGCTGCAATACGACCTACTCTTGCATCGAACTACAACTGCCAACTGTCCTATACCGTACACGCCAATATCCCTTCCGAAAGACAAGACACTATTCTTGTTATGCCCTCCGTTCTGCACCACTGACAAGGGGAGCCGCGGCGGAAAATCCAGAAAATCCTTATCGGCCAACAACGGGAGCGAACCCGAGACCTGCTGATTACCAAGCCAGTGTCCTACTTAATGAATCATCGCGGCCCTCAGATAGTTTAATAACTTTAGACGTATATTAATGTTTTTTTTTTCAATATTTGCAAACTATATGGAATGATATTGATAAAATAATAAGTTTTTAGTACATCGGTAAGATTTGTGAATTATTAGTCGAATATCTTTCCTTTCCAATCCACTACTGTTAATTTTGATTTCCCCAGTGACGCCATGATTCAATCTTTAAATTTGACGTGACATTTTACGAAAGAACATGAAATGTTTGACAAATCTTGATATACTAATAATTATCTATTTTAAGTATACACAGCTTTTAATTTATAATATAACAAAATCTGTTATAGTTCGGATGGGACGAAAAACCGAGGTCCCGTGTACACATTGGCGTGCATGTAAAAGGTACCTTGGCAGTTGGAATTCGATATAAGAGTAGACCGTGGCGCCGCTGTCCGGACAAAAGTTCACTCATAGCACACTGTATGGCGAATGCCCGTCTTCATTAGCCCAGTTCGGAGCAAAACAGTAGGACGTTACACCTCATTTCTTTTCATTTAATTTCAACAGCCATGTTTACATCCCCCTTTCAGTGTAGTCTCAATAATAATAATAATAATAATAATAATAATAATCGCGTCATTTTACAAGGGTAGCAAATTAGGCCTGGGGCCTTTTTCCAATTTGGCCCTTGGCACAGATCGTGCGAATGATTTCGATCATTACTGCAGGAAGAAACCGAAGAACTCGGGGGAAACCTGCCTGATCGGACCGAATATCCCTCTCACTTACAACGATAAAGCTCTTTCCCTGAGCTAAGATTGAACCCTCGTTGCATTGGCGAGAAGCCGCCTCTCTATCGCCACGGCTATCCGACCAGCCCAATATAACCTTATTATCTCTAAGACAGCCATGTTGACATACTTCATTGTGAGTCTGTGAATCTTTTAGATACCAGACATAATGCGGCTGATCTTGACAGTGGTCGTCTCCCCAAAGGCGATAATCTGCCAGTTGACATCCCATCGACTCGCATGAGTTGGAACGTCAAATAATTTTAACAATAAAGGCGATAACCCGACTAGAATCTCGTAAAACGCTAAAACTAATATAAAAAAAATCAGGGAGCTGATTCTGGGTTTGTCATGGTTATGTCTAAATAATGGTTTACATAGCATTTGAAGTCAAAATAAAGACCTGCAATTACATAGGCTAATGCCTGTTCGCCAATCCCATTTAGACAACCCGAATAAAAAAAATTGCTTTAAGAAAGAGACCTTCAATTGGCAAACTTAGCGCTTACATACATGTAATGCATCTTAAAATATATGGAAAAAACATACATGACACTTGTAAAAACACACTTAAATATTATTTACTCAAGATGCCATCCACGCTCACCGTGGATAAATATAAACATACAGAGTTTCCAGCATGTAAATAGTTTGATAATTAATTGTAAACTACTGAAAGTCTATACAATGATGTTGGCGACTGAAATCCATGAACAACACGGAGACATCATTGAACGTGGTGTACTGCTTAAAGCTATAATCTCACATTTGTAAGTTATATTTTTAATTTTTTTTTAAAATGGTAACCATCAACAGTCTTACCTTGTAAAAGAATAATCATATTAATCCTATAATTCACTATTGCCAGCTGAGAACTTGGCAAAAACATCATTTTCAACTTCAAATTCCAACGTTTGAAGGAAGCTAATGCATGGAGGCAATAGGACAACAAGGGAGGTAATTTTTTATTATTTCCTGTGTCATTGAATTTTAAGGTCGGAAAATAATGCCCATGGTCATGTAATAGGGAGTTGATGACCTATTCAGCAAAAGACATAGAAATAATTATGTTTTGACTTTCTTAGAAAATATGAAATTCTCGATTTAAAGGGGCTGTAAACCAGATATTCTAAAGACAGCTAGCAAGGTAAATGAACATAAAAATAGTTGATATTCTCACCCAGTCTCTAAATATGAAGTTAATCAGATGGGAACTTTATTGCCCTCCACCATTCGGAGCAGAATAGTATGACGGTAAACCCCATTTCATTACAATTATTGCCTGCAGCGTCCAAAGGCTTTTTCGAATTGATCAGTTAAAGTAGAGAGAGAGAAAAAGAGAAATGAAACCCCTCCACCCAACATATATGAGTCTATCCCACCTCATATATACCTATAGATAAGGTTTGTCTAACCGACTGTACGTGACAGGGAGTAGGGTCGCCTCTCCAACCTCGTGGATTCTCCGGTTTTCTCCCACTGCTAAAATTGAACGGTATGTTAGTCCCGAAATGACCTAGCTTGTGTCGAGTAGACGTAACCAAATTAAACGTTTTACCCTTGGTGTACCATAATGCGTTTCAGCACCGTTTGCAACAACGTACGAGGCCAGACATATTCCACAAGTCATGTGAAACGGTAACGACATATTTCTTTCTGGAGGGCTTGTGAAAACGATACTATCGGTGTAGACTTGAATAAACAGACTCTTGAGATTGCCATTCGATTGGAAATTCTGGCGTATTTCGCTGAACATGACTGATTACAGTAGAAACAGAAACGCTTGAAGCTTGAATGTAATCAATTTATAATATATGCGTTGCGACCCCTTTGAGTCAATTTCTAGGTTCCAAATATTAGCGATTTAGCTCCTTTAATATGGTCTAGATTTATAAGGAGTAAAAGCAAACTAGATTTATAAGAATGCAGACAAACATCGATTGACAATTTGCACTCGATGTGGCTATAATTGTACAGAGCGGACCAGACAAAATGGAAGTAACTTATTACGTGAACAAAATAGTTGAGTAAATAAGGTGAATGCATGAATGGACAGGGGTTTAATGTCCTACGGTTCTGCACCTAACCTGGGCTTATTGAAGACGGGCATACGCCATACAGTGTGCTATGAGGGAAATTTTTTCCGGCCACAAACTGAATTCCAACTGCCAAGGGATCTTTTACGTGCATGCCAATGTGTATACGGGACCTCGGTTTTTCTTCCCATCCGAATGACTAGGAAGCTGTCCTTGTCGAGATAAATTTTATCGGCCAATGCAGGGATCGAACACCCGACCTCCAGGATAGCGATTCAGCACCTTACCAACTTAAGTTAATAAGGTGACAGCACAACTTAGGGTAAGGTAAGGTGACAGCACCTCTTAGGATAAGTAAATTCGTTTTATCTAAATATGTTCCATGTACCCATACCCCCTTCCCCCACCCCGTCTAATAACAATTTGTATGGATGGGTGCATGAGATCATGTTTTCAGGGTGGGTCGCAGATTGACACGATAAATTCACGAAACCAATAATCCATGATATAAAATATAGTAAAATATTAAAATATCACAACACGACCCGAAATTATTTCATTATCATTTTCACAATAAGAAATCTATTATCATTTATTTCATAAGGATCATTTGTTTCACATATAAAGGATGCAGCCAACATCTTATTTCATTTTTCACTGAATGATCAAATCGGTGCAGCTCGTAAACGTCTTACACATATTAAATTGTGCACTTTTACATATTGTTCACAGCAGTGCCACTCAAAATTAGATGTGACTCAACATTTTACGTATGGCGAAGATCACATCTTCAGATTTCTGTGCCAACCATTATGCTCTCATGTCATGGAGACTAATTTATTACCCAATGTAAGATTAATATCGCCTGGCTTTTTCTATATTTACCTGTCAGTTTTTATGTAAGATCTTGTATAAATAACATTCAGTATCACAAGTAAGAACGCAAGATGATGGATGCGAATGAACGCATAGCCCCAGTTTCGTATTATATTATTGTGAGTTATAATCAGTTGAACTTGATTTCTTCACGAGGTAATTGGTTATGTTACACGGTGTTAACTTGTAGTTTGATTGTTATCATTACAATAACTTACTAGTAGATCTTTATCGTTATTAGCCATAATAACACACTTGTGTTGTTTGATGCTGACAATTTGCTAGTGCTACCCAGTCAATATACAGTAATGTTTGAATTGCACTATTTTTCCTAAACTAGCATTCACCATTTGCGGAAACCAAAGAAACCATTAATATTACCTATGCATATTAATGGAGTGCATGCATTATATTATAAACTCATTAACCATAACTACATTAACTAGGGTGGTAACAGCTGAACAATAATTACGTCGTCACCCAGGAAGTAAAAAGGGCCAACGTTATTTTTAGTCTTTCTCTTCGTTTCCCTTTCCCCTTTACATTGCGTTCTTTGTCGCCTTTTTTGCTGTAGAATCGAAGAAAGGGTTTTGAATATACATTTTCTACCAGATTTTAGTGAATAGTCATGATATGGAGGCGGAAGAATACGAGAGTTAGGAGTTTGGTTAGGTTGAAAAGTAAGGCGGACAGTTGCATGTTTATTGATCTCTACTTCCAGTTTGTGTATCTCAAGTTTACCATGGTGAACCCCATCCCTGTTTTTGCGCAAGCGGTTGCCGCGTGTTGCTCCATCTGTGGTAGAAAGCGTTCAACTTCACGAAATTTGGGAAAAGTTTGAGCCGGTCTAAGATACGAGAATTATCATTTTAAATCAAATGGGAAAATAATTTGTGATCTGTGGCCTGGGTAAACAGAAAAAAAAATATTTAAAACCTTGGTCAGGTACATCGTGTATTCCCCCCCCCCCACTCCCAATTTCCTTGTTCATATCACTCGGACTGAAATGAACTGTATGTTTATTCCGAAAACATCTATCAATGTCCGTTTGAGTTATGTATATCAGTTAAACAACTTAAAGGCCTAATTAGTACTTACTTGATGGACTATTATCAAGTATAGCAATGGTTAATGAGGTGATAATACTCCTTAACATTCCTCAGAAACCTAGTCACGTTACGAAGTCGTATTTTACCGGGTAGGTTTAATTAATTTCGTTTTTTATTTTAAAGATTACTTTGGTCTATTATCATAGTATGAAGATCGCGCCTAAGTCTCGATTATCCATTTAATCGTCAAATTCTCAATGGATGTTTTAATCCATTTAAATCTAGCGGGTTGATTGTGGTAATTTGCATGTAAATATATACTAGCGATGAACATTAGCCCTTTAAGATTATATATTCAGGAGAAAGTCGGCATTAGTTACAATTATTTATGTTCTCTCTCAACCGTACCACAATATAACGCCGGGGTCAGGGCAGCAATTTATGAGGGTACGCGCAGAAATAATATTCCATGGGAACACCGTTACCCAGAAGCCCCACCTGCGAATGAAACTGAGCTAACCATGTATTTCTATGAACGATTTCACACTACATAGAAATTCAAAACATGTAAAAGCATAATCAGATTCGCTTCCAATTCCCTTCTCATCTGGGTATTTCTGTACTCTTCATAAAAGGGTACAATGTAACCAAGGAAGGGGTAGAATTTATAAAATCAAGCCATTTAGGAGTTACCTTACAAGTGATATATTTTTGTAGAATTCTTCAAACGTATGATTGAAATGTTGTGATATAGAGATACTCGGCATCTCACAACATCAAACCATGTTCAAACAAAGCTTCCATGGCTTATTGTTGCAATTGGCAGTCATCCATCAAGCCAAGAGTATGCTACACTGCGTGTTTTAAAAAGGCCGAGGGTTGTACAATTATACCGGTGTTCTTGTATCCAGTAGACATGGTACAAGGATTAATCAGCGAAATGGATGTATGAGATGTGTTGTTGACGTTTGGAAAAGTAGACGAAGGGAAATGTGTAGGGAGTGATAGTTAGATGTATTATATTATGAATGGTTAGAGTGGCTGTGGTGTTACGGTTAAATACTATGCCGCCACCGTAACACCACAGCTTTATGATTTGTTAGACAGGAGTGATGTAATAAGTCCGACAATAATAAATAACATATTTCTGATTTTATTGTCGTCTTTTCCCACTTGCACTGGTTGTACGCCATTTTGAAACTAGCTGACGAAGACAGCTCGGGCGGCGATTGTTCGACTCTGGGCTGCTCTGTCAGTATCTAACATATGCATTTAGTTCGCGTACAACTTTTAAAAACCGAATGTCAGTATGGTATTTCTCACATAATTGGTTATCGCAAAAACAGAGTAAACTGAAAGCGAGTAATCTCGACTTAAAACTATAGTCTATAGCCTACTTACTACACTCGTCACTAGGCTTCCTATACATATTATAATATTCCATTTACACCCTTGTTAATTAACACACCTTATCTAGAGTTTTTTTTATCGAGATCCGTAGGTATTTACCATTTTGCTAGATTTTTAAAAGGCAAACGTATGTTTTAACATTGACCTATTACTCAGTGATAAGCCTCCGCCCCAAACAGAGTTCTCGCCTGTTATTATTAGTATAATGACTTCCTCATGTGCGGCAGGCTAGTTTGCTTCTAAAATCACTGTTTTCCGTTCCGAAAAATACAAAAGTAATTTTCTACCAGTCAACCATGGTTCTATTCACCGAGACTAGATAATTTCTCTCGGTGTAAGGATATTATCGCTATGGATAAGTTCATACACTGTTGAGAAAATAATCCCATTGGTTTGCTTAGCAACAAATCGAGCGTGAATCAACTCTGTACTGAAAATTTTGTGCGTGATATATATGAACTGTCTTCACACATTCGGTTTATAATAAGCGATACACAGGTACAATGGCAAGTGTTCTACTTCACAGACTAATACCTCAAAAGTACCTCCGCGCGAAATCCGTGATTTTGGTACAAGAAAAAGAAATAGTGCCCGTGCGCGTGCCAGTAATACAGAAACTAAGAGTTTGCGCATAAAAATGCACGAACGTACCAGGCCCGAGGTCATCAAGCACATTATAATGTATGTGTAATACGATGTTATCAAGTACATTATACATGTATGTACAATACTTTATCACCCAAAAATACATTCTACAGTAGAAATCGCTTGTGATAAATTTCATAATCTACTGCGATATCTCATAAGGAGATAGATATAGCTTTACATGCATTTGATTGGTCAATCAAAAAGGAACAACTTTTTTTTATTTTAAAAGAATAGTTATTTTTTTTTTTTTAAAAGAATAGTTAATTTTTTTATTTTAAAAGAATAGTTATTTTTTTTTATTAAAGGGAACCTTTTTCTTATTAAAAAGGAACTATATTTATTTCATTGACTTCGATGGAAACACTGGGAATATAGAGGACTTTGCAATGGTTGAATTGCTGTCAAAAAATTGATGTATCACTACGTCATAATGTACCCGGGTTCAGTAAAAGTGAAATCTATAGCAAAGAATTATATATGTTTTTTTTTGCATGTAAAAAGGGATTGGGTGATAAATAAAATCTCCTACCCGTCTTTTTTGATATCAGTAGGAGACTCTCTCTATGTTATGAAGAACATTATACAGTATACAAGAATATCATATAGTGTTATATTATGTTTTCAAGAATATCAAATAGTTTTATATTATGTTATCAAGAATATTATTATAGTGTGATACTTTGTTTTCAAGAATATCATATAGTGTTATATAATGTTAACAAGAACATTATTATAGTGTTATACTATGTTATTGTTATTAAGAACATTATACAGTATACAAAATTATCATACAAATTAAATGTAGTGTTATATTGTGTTATCAAGAACATTATTATAGCGTTATATTATGTTACCAAGAACATTATACAGTATACAAGAATATCATATTATAGTGTTATATTATGTTATCAAGAACATTATTATAGCGTTATACTATGTTATCAAGAACATTATACAGTGTTATACTATGACATCAAGAACATTATATAATACTGTGTAATACCACTTTCTTCACACCCTTGGACCATTCCCCTGTCACGAAAGATAATATAACTTCACTAACTATGGCGAAATAAGAGACGAATCTTCTTAGATAATGGAAATAAAATAAAATGGTATTGACCGATTAGGAAACCTTGGGACAGGCTATATAATAACAATAATCGCTTGTGCGAAGACAGCGGGTAGAAGCGGACGTTAAGCCACACACACGTACGAGTCGTGCGATAAGGATTCGATTAGGCAGCGTGTCTCCATAGCATATTACTTCATTAAACACTGCCGTAAAATCTGGAAATATCCCTTTAAACGTAAATGTAATTCTAAACGTAAAACGTGTTAAAACCACATTATTTACTCCATCGCCCGAGTTACATTCACTGGGCGTATACGCTAGCTATTTGTGGCTTCCTCATAAATCACGGCAACAAAAGGAACACGGTCTTTAAAATCAAATGAAGCATAGCTTGTCTTTGACCCACATATATTCCTTACATTAGTAATTAGTAAACGTTAATGGAAATACAAAACGGGGATGTTATGGGTTATTTAAAGGGGTCGGTTTTAAACCATAGCCTGATCGACCTTAAAGGTGGCTAAAATAGAATAATCTGAACATTTGTAATGATCTTTCCGAGAAAAAAACACAAAATATCCGCGGCAATTTGTTATAGTTTGTGACATTTCTATTCTGTTTCATGGACCCACGCAATACCGTCCAGTTGGCCCAGCAACGATTTATCAAAGATTGGTGGAAACATCTAAAATAATCGACTGAGGGAGGAAGTCGCCAAATTCATTTACTCTAGATCTTTAAAGTCTTGACAAATATACTTTATATATATACATGTATACTGTATGTATATTTTATTTATTTATGCATTATCTTCCGTAAACAAAGAAGTACTTGTACTTTATCTATACTTTAATATATATTATATATATAAATACAGGATAAGCTGGCAATGTGGAATGGTTATGGATAGTATAATCGCATAGATTGAATAGTTTGTGTGGTTGGAAAGCAGATAACAAGGTAAGTCTGCGAGCAAATGTAAACGGTTCTAATTCTCTAATGAGAAAGAAATCCGCCCAGCGGAAGAAGGTGCAACTTCAAAAAGAAAGCTAATGCCACGGTTGTTTACGGTTCAGTGGATTAATGCAGTTTGCGCCCTAATAGATTTTAAAACAATTTATGAATATACTGTATTTACAATTATTTGGTCTGAAAACTGAATATTTCTTGTTTATCTGGGAACTTAGACACGTGTGTACTTGGGTAATGAAAAGTCCAGTGGTTTTTTTCGTATTTGGAGCTGAAGAATTTATCATTTTTTATTATAAGAAATTAAGTGTTGGCTGTATTCATTATTAGAAGCTGAGATTACAAGTTGATAGATTATTGATCCAAAATCACAAACAATAATAGACTAGTCTGGTTTTATCTTTCCCTGTAGATTGAATCAAAGTGGCAGTTTCAATCGGTTACCCCTATCTCACCAAAAGACAGATCCTACTTCGTTTCGTTTTTATAATTCAAAATTTCGTTTTTCTTGCATTTACTACACTAGGATCTGGAAGAGTTGTTATCATTGACGTGTTCGGGATGATGTGCTGCTTTAGCCAACCAAACGGTCTGTTATGGCAAGCTTTAGGCGTGTTTTGAAAGGAACTGTCGGTAATCCATCCGTGACATCGATGCTGATTGGTTAATCAAATGTCTGACGTCATATGGCCAAAAAGCGTTCGTATGACCTCAGACGTAAACTCCCACTAAAACTTGTCAGATCTTCATGTAGGGTAGGCCATCGAAAGTATAAAAAAACCCGGAACGAAATATAGATCTGTATTTTAATCAGATTGTCGGTTACCCATACTTAATTATCACAAAGTAATGACTGTTCTGAGGATGTGCTAAATGATGTTTAAACGATTCCTTGAAGTGATTTGGCTATAATTTGCGTTGTTGTAATCAGTTTATCGTCTGCTGACACTTTCTGCTTGTTAAAAAAACATTGAAGGTCATATAAAATATTCTATACAAATTAGCAGTTTCCCATTGCTATTTGTGTTATCTTTAAATTGTAAAACAATAATTTTCTATCGTTTGATATGAAATATAAACAGTTTATTAGGTTCTATAAACTCCATTTCTGATTTAAAGCATTTCAAATACCAATTCTTTTTTTATTATGTTGGCAACCAAAATAGCGCCAAGACGCCATGGAGTGACGTATTGCTTGAAAGATTTGCATGTAAATTAATATTCCACATCAAGAATAATACAATTCTATAAATTTATTTCGATTAGCACCATGCCATGATATTAAACAAATATATGATTGCTCGCCAGTGCGGGAAGATACATTTAATATTAGTACAGTGTTGAATGGTCTCAGCATCTTAAAGAGAGAAAGAGAGAGAAAGGGAGAGAGAGAGAAGGAGGGGGGGGGTGCGTATCTGTATTAAGCTGTTGGGGCAAATCGGGGGAAGCCAAGAAACCTCGGGAGTTTGGACTCTTTGTCCAGTACCCTCGGGGAATCAGGACCAAGCAACCTGATGCAATGCTAGATCTTGTGATCTGAATAAACATGTTCATTGTTCATGTATGTCTGAAGCATCACCAAGGCACAATTACACTCCATAACAAAATATAGAACTAGGAATATGTCTTACCCGATAAAACTCAATGAATGTGTGAGTTGGTTCCGTCTCGTTAACACTGCTGGAATTCACCGTTGTAAATACATCATCTAATGGTAGATCGGTACTCGTGACGTCACGTCGGTAAAGCACCGGGGGTATTGTTATATCCATGGTGACCGGGGGTATCGTTTTATCCATGGTGACTCTCTTTTTGAGTCTTGTATCCAACTTCAATCCTTTTACAGCTAAGCTGGACAGTTTATTTTTTCTCTTTCATTAGGAATAACTAGCATCTCCATCCTGGGTATTACTCCATGTAACCTACAATATTCACAAAATCTCAATAAATACCCAGTTTAATCAAATATTACACTAAAAAGGAATTAGAAACCCGCTATGGTGCCAAGTCCGGTTATGTTTGACACATCTATTTAGAAACATCTTATTTGCAGGTAAAAATAAGTTTTGTGGTCGAACAAGTGACCTATTCAATTTGGAGGAGAGATATTCTAAAATAAACTATAATATTGCGTCGTCGAATGACTTGCCAATCCTAAAATACACTACAATGTGCCAATTCTTAATAAACTAAAATGATTTGTGGTCAAATTATTTGCCAATCCTAAATAAACTACAATGTTTTGTGATCGAATGACTTGCCAATGCTAAAATAAACTACAATGTTTCGCGGTCGAATGACTTGACAATACTAAAATAAACTACTATGTTTCGCGGTCGAATGACTTGACAATGCTAAAATAAACTACAATGTTTCGCGGTCGAATGACTTGACAATGCTAAAATAAACTACAATGTTTTGTGGTCGAGTGGTTGGTCAATCCCAATATAAAGTACAATGGGACTTAACGTTCACTCGACACAAACTAGGTTAATATCGGAAGTAACATATATGGTTCAATTTTATTTCAATAATTCGCTTGCGCGTAGAGGTGTCTAGCAATGGGAGAAAACCGGGGGACCCGGGGAAAACCCACGAGGTTTTACAAGTCACCCTAATCCGTATCACGTTCAAGCGGGGAACTGAAACGATGGCACTTAACTCAATGGCAGACGTTAAACCACTAGATGACTCCCCTCCCACCATTAATGTTACATACTTTTCTAATAATTGCATACAGGGCGCGGTCATTTTGCCGGACGAAATTCGAAATCAATGATGTAACGGTGATAAATTTGATCGCTTATTAAAACAATTGTGACCTGGTACAATCAGGGACAATAATCCAGAAAGTTACTGTTACTGTCCGATACAAATCAGTATCAAAAGGAACCGAGATGTATATTTCAAGTTTCAGACACATGGCATCAATCACCCAAAGCAGTCTAAATATCGATTAGAACAAATGAAAGATCACACATCATCAGTCGCAGGTGTTACGTTTGATTTTGTTTCCACCCACGCACTTTCATATTCTAGGATAATTATATTATAAGGACGTATTGCCCAGGCTTACAATGGTCATCAACAGTAGAAACAGCACAGCAAGAAATAATGATACGTCTGGAAGTTTAATAACAATTGATAGCTTTACAAATTATGGCTTCATAACACAACACCACAAATTGCATAGTCTTGGTGGAATGGGGCATTTTAAAAACTCGTAGAAACATTGCCCTGTATCTCAAGATTGGACCTTTAAAGGGAGGTGGTTTCAAACTTAAGACAATCAGCTGGCACCACAAGGAACTCTTCAGCGACGCCATCGTTAAAATTGATGGACGAGCAATTTCTTAACAGATAAATATATACATGTATGCTAAATCAAATAAAAGATTAGAGCAAGACATAAGTGCCTTTTCTATTTCGTCTGGAGTTTTAAATATTGTAGTTGATCAGGCCCATTATTACCACTTGTTCGTCTTCTGTGTAGCCATACAATTAATATCCTCTGGGAGTAAGAGTGTTCGAACTTATTTGACCAATAGAATCTTATTTGAAACAGTAACTGGTCGTAATCTAGCCAGACACCCTTTTATAAGAACTGCTGTAAGCTGACAGTTGTCCTGTTTACTACCGTTATATAAACTAGCAGTAGACTTAAACTGACACATATATGTTGTAAAATAACACAAACCTATTCCTGGCTTTGCGGGGAATCGAAGCAACGCGACTTGGGTGACAGACCTCATCATCAAACGCGCACACGTTAACCATTCGTCCAACCAGCTTCCCTGCTCTGAATAAAAAGAATAGCCCCCAACCCCTCCCTCCCAGCCACAATTTTAACTCTTTAACGGGACAGAGACGATAGTAATTACTCCTGTATCCGATGACGTCAAAGTGTATGGTAGATTCATACTGTAATGCGCCCCCTGTCCTAATCTCCTGTATTACTGAAACTTATAAAATTTCAGCTTTATGAATACATCTATATTTTTGTAATTTATCACAATTATAGACAGCTGTTAAAGGCTGAAAAAAAGGGTTTGCACTAGGCCCTACTCTTATGTCGAATTCCAACTGTCAAGGGATCTTTACGTGCACGCCAATGTGTACACGGGACCTCGGTTTTCGTACTTGATAGCTGTACTTGTCAGACCCTCTAACACGAGAGAACCACGCTGGAAAATCTGAATGCACTTTCTCGACCAATGCAGGGATCGAACACGCGACCCCCAGGCTAGCGATGAGGAGAGGAAGATTTTAAATAAGATTCAACGCTATTTTAAATAGCTAAGCCATTATCGAGTGACTTTACTCACTTCGGTAATTTTTAGACTAGTATTGATGTTGATCTTGGTAGATATAACTGCCATCATGCTGTAATAGAGTTAAGCTCAGCTCTACTACTAACACGTACGCGGATCGAAAATCTGCCTAAACTCTGAAACTACATTGACGAAAGTCAAAAGTCTCTATCTATTAAATTTCTTTGATTTAGATCTAAATATTGATAATTTTGAGTCAGATTTCAAAGGTAACAGCGGTGCGCCCTATTTCATAGCCACTGAAACTTCAAATAAAACTAAAATAGTTCAGTTTCTCCGATTTCAAATTATATAAAAAAAACAACGACTAGACAGCTGTACTTGTTAGGCCCCCCGCCCTGCGCCACTGACAAGGGGAAACCAATGAACTTTCTCCGTGGCTTCCAGGAATCTCAATATCAAATACTAAGGTATTCAAGCTACATGAATTACACAACTTACGTGAGTTCATTCTCTTAAAGGACAATATTGGCGTCAGTCATTATAACACAACAACTTTTGGTCTTCGAAGGAATTATTAGTGAGCAGAAATACGCCCATGTATCTGTTATCACTCGTCACTTCAGTCAGTTATATATAGAGGGATGACTCGTGTTTGGCGTTAATAACCTGTATTACTCAGCTATCGTAGCAATGATCTCTAGAATTATATTTGGAACGTGTTTAACCAGCTATATCATGTGATAATGACTGGCACCAATATTGTCCTTTAAATGACCAATCATTCATCACCAACACGCTATTTCGACATTTCAAACATTAGTATAAATATAGACACCATTCAGTTAATTAACATTAGGATATTAGTCGCTACAATCTCTAGGGAAATTTAAAACAGAATTAAGCGAGAACGAAGTAAAAGTAGAATTCATCCCAATACACAAAAGATGTTAGTTATAACGTTAACAGTTATGAGTGCTTGTCAAAGTGGAAGACGATCGCCGCCGAAAATACAAATTAATGTTAAACAAACCTTAAGGTAGTACCTGCCGATCGCCCTAAACGTTAACGACTTTAAATACCCTATTTGAAATTTAAAAACAAATAGAAATAAATTATCGTTCAGATAACGGTAAAAGAAATAAAATAATGGCGGCATATATTATTAGAGTTATCGAACTGTACATAGATTTCCATTCGGCAAAGCTCGACAGATGATTCTACACATCTTAATCTCGGCTGTATGACCATTTCCGCAATATTTGATCTATTTTATAGGTTCCAAATGCCAAAAAATGGCTGCCCCCATGACGATTTCTGTGGAGAGTGTATTATATCAACAAACGTCACATTTGGCATTGGGTTTGTGGAATTACCAGGGAAATTTATCAAACAAGCAGCGTTGAGACAATCTCTCTGCTTATTAAGGTATACACACACTCTACATAAGACGCAATTTGGGACTTTTTTTTGTAAAAGCGACACGTTTGCCTGTTTGAAGTAAACCGGTAACCACATCGCAAATGTATGGTCTTAGGTACATATTACTTACTGTCATACAGTCGAGTCAATAATATGTTGGTTGATAAGATTTTCTTTTGTTGCGTGAATATGGTCTTAAATCAAAAATTGCATTGTGTAATTGTATTTTGTAGTACAGCTATGAATAAAACGATGTGTGGAAGTTTCCGATCTTCACTCAAAGTAGAATGGTACACGGTTATTTCCCTTGTCGTTGCGGGTGGGGGGCATTTTGAGTTAATCCCGTGTCCAGAGGCGGATCCAAGAAATCCAGTTAGGGGGGAGGGCGTAGATCGTCCCTTGAGAACATTTTTGAAAAAATCGGGGTGTCAGTGGTGTTTGTGGCGCATAATTATTTCTTATACTGTTATTTAGGGATTATGGGGGGAGGGGCATGGCACCGTGTCTTCCCGTGTCGTTGCACACCTAGGACTACAAACCACAATGGACGAGCGAGCGATCGAACAAAAATTTTTAAAAAATGGGGACAAGTCGTCTAAATAAAACCTTCATGATCATGTTGTATGTGGCCGGTGGCTTGAACGGGCCGCCAAGTCATCTCTGGAATCTTGAATGGGCTAGTATAATAATAGACTTGCAATGGGGATTCCGAATTTCATTCGAAAACTTCATCGGATTCACCCGACAATGTCGCCCGCAAATTTACTAATGGTTAAGTCACCTGCATCGATTATAATTTTGAATGCAGCTGAATTTAGAGTGGTGAACAGTCCATTTGCTCAATACACTATTTTGCCTGATCACACTATTTTGCCTTTACAGTTTTTTTAAGACTTCGAATTTTGACTAATGCTTTGGATTGTTCGTACTTGGTTTTATTTTATTCCGGTTACAAATCCATTGCATACTTTTGGAGTTGCTTACACGGGCTTTTGCGGTGGTAAAATTTTCAAAATTTTCTCCGCGTGAGGCCCTAATACCCCACGACGATCGATTGGTTTATTGGAATGTGTGTCAGCAAGGTCGTCTATATTGGACCAAATTGAAGTTGCTGTATTCACAGACTGGAGTAACAGGAAAACGCGTTTGAAGCAGTCAAATTATTAAAATGTTCTCCTAATGGTCCCATCTTCGGGGTTCAATTTTCAAAATTTGCCCGAGGGAGAGCCATCGCCCCCCCCCCCCCTCCGTCCGGGCTCCGTAAAAGTGGCCGCTCCGACACGGGAGCCCGGGTCGGTTCCCGGTCTCAATCCGCCCCTGATTGCGTGGCTTGCCGGATGCTTTTTATGTTGTGCAATCCTGCTGCAGAAACTATAAAAATACCGAGGAAAAGTAATTGTGATCGCCAAAACACATCATTTATTATAGGACTCTATAGGCGCTTCATTTATTACATCATGAAAACTGTAGACAAGAAGAGAGAGATGTTTAATTTGGATAACTCGTATTATAAACACAAATAAAGGAATGAAAATAAACTCCCATCACAAATCATGAATTACAATAAAAAAGATGTCGGTATATCGATTAGATCAAACTGCGACAAAACATGTAAATTTATGACTTGCATGGAACCATCGAGGCTAATGTAATTATTATACGAGTATTAGAAAACTTGGTCTAAATGCATGATTGGCGTTAACGGAACATTTCCTTTAATGATGTCGCTTCGAGTTCCAGAGGTCATTTCGTAACGTCTGAATTATTGATAACGTCAATTGTAAATCGCAGTTACAAGTAAAACATTGGATGAAGTTATCACACCTTGGCACAAAGAAATCAGAGGGGCTGACAAAAGTGTTTAGTCGGTTTTCCACACGCGTTTTCACCGGTTACATAGAAACGGTCCTATTACATCAGTATTAGACCGACCTTTTCCGCACCGAAAACGCGTTTAGAATCCCTGCAAAACCGACCGTAGCCATGATAAAATTATATTTAAAGCAACATGATTTATACAACACTTAACGCAAAAACGCCCCATAGAGAGAAGCGCCACCTGGAGTAGTAAGGGGGCCTATATGGCTACGCTCGTGCGTGCATGCGCAGACGCATGCACGTGCATGCACATGACCTTGCACGTGTTTGACCTTGATGACCCCTAGCACGTGTGTGACCCCTTGCACGTGTTTGACCCCTTGCACGTGACCTTGCACGTGACCTTGCACGTGCAGAAAGAGAGGGCGCGCGCGGAAGAAAGAGAAAGAGGGAGAGAGAGAGAGAGAGAGAAGAGAGAGAGAGAGAGGAGGGGAGAAGAGGGGAGAAGGGGGAAGAACTCTTTTCCATTGATTAAGTTGGCCCTGAAAAGGGCCGTTTGGTCAGACTAGAATGCGAGGGTTAGCAGGAGCATTTCGGCTGTTCTGCCAAATACCTTGGCCGCTTCTGGCATTTGAGATGATGTTTCGACCGCCTATGGCATGTGTTCGACACATCTACCCCACACCAGAAGCAGACAAGGTAATCGGCATCCGGCCGATTACCCGTAAACATAGGGTGATATCCCCCGCAAGTTGTACAGACTCTCTTATCCTTAGAATCCATTTTGTTTTTGACTTCTTTTGGCTTCGACACTCCTATTTATAGCTCGGGACGGGACGAGTCTAATGTGTTGGGGCGATACCATGTTCCACCAATCAGAATAGCATGACGTCACATGACGTCACATGACGTCACAAAAAAAACCAGACACGTAATATGTTGTCGACATTTTATTGAACTTGAACACATTTACAAAGCATATTATTGAACACAAAATTGAACTTGAACACAAAGGCATTGAACACAAAAAACATATTTACAGAGCAAAAAAGCATCGACACCGTTGTCCCTTCTTCTGGTCTGGTTGCAAATCGGGGAAATGATCCCTGGCCCATTGTTCGACTAGTATATCGTTTACACGATACACGCGACCGAAAACGGAGAGGGCGTGTGTGGAGGGCACGTGAAATCGATGACATAGATAATACAAACAATAATGTCCGCACACCACACTGTCGAGTCCTTGAATCCATCGGGGTTGGTAGTGGAGTTGTAGATCTCGGACGAAACGTCGAAAGGCTTCTCCGTAGACATCAGGGTGACAACCGTACGAATCGAAGAAGGTAACGTGATCTGGTCCTTCGCATACAAACACGGTCCAGTGTTTGCCGGGTTGGTCTTCGTCGTCCGTGTTGATGACGTAGGCTTTAGGGTACGAGGTCGGGCGTAGAGTATCCAGATGATTACGAGCCCATACACCCCCGAAAACGTTACCAGGGAGATGTTTTTCTAAAGTCTGTGTCAATTGTTGATTGGAGAGAGCCTCACCAATCTGTGATGACTTGTCGGTTAGCGTCGATTTCCAAGACATTGTCGTATTCGGCAAACACAACAAGACTGAGGTGATTGGTCGGGGCCGCAGCGAACTTGAGTTCCAAAGACAGGTTACCCGCCGCTTTGGGATGAAAGTAGTTACCATCGGCTCCGTGGTCGTTGGTCAAATCGAAACAATACAAGGTGTACCCATTGATATAGTCGTGGAAAGGGAGGTCCAGGTCTTCTCGGGTGTTTAAGACGGCCACCCTTTTCATCAAATCCAGGTAGGGAGTGATGGCTTGTCGCTGGGGAAAGTTGACGTCGTATTCGTCTACAATTTCACCGTTCTTGGTCAATTTGATGTTTTCCAATTGATTGTGTTGGAATTCGAAGGGATTTCTGTTTTTTCTTCCATCGTAGGCCGTGTTACGTACCATACCCACGATTAATCTCTTTGGTAGGCTTTCGTTGACAAACAGATTGTCTAAGACGTGACTGGTGCGATTGTCGGGAATGACCATGTCGCGGACCACCACGCGCTTCAGGGGATACTTGGCGTTGGACGATTGAAGTTGCGCAGCCACCCGTGTGTAGGTACTGGGAGCCAGAGTGACGAACGGGATATCCAGGTAGGCTTTGGTGAACTCGACTTTGTAGTCTTCTGCATCGTTGCCTTCACCGTACATCAGAAAGAATTTCGTGGATTGCTTTTCCAATTTCAACCGCAGGTCCACACCGTCAATCAAATACCGATCTTGTAAACACATGTCCAAGTGTAGACGTGACTGCAATTCAAAGGTGCGACTGGCAGCGATGGTTTTCTGGCGTTCTTCCAATCCTTTGTTAGTCGGTGCCTGTCGTCCACCATCCCCATTGGTGGCGACGGATTTCGTGGAATTGAACTGTCCGGCGGTATCTTTTTCCCACAGGACTTGTTTCGACAGGTGGTCGTTCTTGGCTCCCTTACCGAAACTCAACAAATTCTCCAAGTAAGCCCGATAGGGATAGGTGGGCAGAGAGTTGGTGACCAAAGTTTCGGCATCCTTTCCCAGGCGTAATTTGACGTCTTTAAACAACGAATGAAACAAGTTGTTAATGGGTGCGACTTGACTATCCGCATCCAGGTCTCCCCCGTCGTTCTTGGTCACCTTCAGGGCCACGTGTAGTGTCATGTTGGCCAGATCGATGAAATCGGTGGTGGCATTGGAAATATAAAATTCGATGGGACCATCGTGGTTCAGGTCGGGTGTCAGTGGATACTTTCTAATGTGGGTCACCTTGTTTATGGCCGTCTGCGTGTCGGGTACACTGAACAAATTCTGCAATTCGTCTCGCGCGCAGGGACAGGAATCATTGCGCATTACCTGCGTAGCCATGGTCGAAGATATCTAGTTTACGTCGTTTGTGAGAGGTGACCTGTGGCTTCTTCTTCCTCTTCGGACGATGTGAAGTGGACGGGGTTCGTGAGGGGTCTTTTATAGGTTCCAGGTGGGCGACCACGTTCTTGAGTGTGTCGGACATCGTGTTTGACAACGCGGGGCGAAGCGTGTCCTGGGCGACTTTCTTCCAGTTCCATTTTTCACGACCACTGACGGCGTCGAGCACGCTTTGCCCCACTTTGGGTAACATTTGGACCACATTCTTTTTCACGGCCTCTTTGCCCGCCGACCACAAGGTCTTCCCGACCGATTTGACGGCATTCAATAACCCCGACCATCGACCGGCACCCTGTTGTCTCAGAATTCCCCCCTTGTACACTACCAGACCATTGCCAGCCCCTCGCTGTCTGAGCACTCCACCTTTGTACACTCGAATCATCATCGGCGGCGAAAATGAAGTTGGACCACCACCTTACCGTCGAGAAATGGCACGGCTTTCCCCATTCCGTTCCTTATATAGAGACCAATGGAGTTTAGTCGACTGTACTTCAGAGGTAAGTAGTGAATCCTGGCGGGGCGGTGATACAATCGTCGACTGGGAATCACGTCCAACAAAGTAGCCTTCACGTCGCCTACGATCTGGGGTTCGATAATGTCCGTGTAGATGTAAAACAGATCGAACTGGATTTGAAGATTCGCGATGTGGTGGGCGTAGAAATACCGTAGACTTTGGCCATCTTCGCCGGTCATTTCGATTGACTGCAGGGAAATCATCATTTCGTTTCCAGTCCATCCCAACATGGACACGATGGGACCACACAGACGAAGTTCGATTTTCGGCAACACGTCCAACCAGAAAAGCGTCTGCACGTGATTGATCTTCAGATACACTTTATCGTTAGTGTTGTCTTTCTTGAAAGACACGAAGGAACCTCTTGATACGGCCCCTTGACGCATCATCTCTCGAGTTTCGTAGGCGATTTGCTGTTTCTTCTCTTCGTCGGTCATTTCCTTGTTATTGGGATCCAAACGTTTGGGTTGATTGGCCAAATGATCGTAGATGGGAGTCAGGTTCCACAAATCATCCAGTCTAGTGTTCAGGACATCCAGGATGTGTCTCAGCGACTCGTAGTCGTCACTCTTGATGTGCGTTTCCATTTCGATCGATCCCTTGATCTCACCACCCTTTACACCTTTGAAACAATTCGACGGGTCAATCCTGTGGCGGTCCCGACATATCTTTACTTCGGACGCCGTGCTCGGGGGCGACCAAGGATGAATGCGTAAGCCGAGCGTGTTGTCTCGTTGATCGATGTTTTGCCAATGGTCAGGTAACGTGATCATGGACAGACCCACTTCCCAATCCCGATGATCGACAAGAAGTGGCGGTTCCAGGTGGGTGTGATACGTGGAGACTTTGTTGTCGGGATACCACGACATGGAACTGTCACTAGGAAGCGTGAGGTAAAAGGGTCGGTCGTTGTTCATTATGTTTGGTTTTCAAGGTCGGTGAAGGTAACAGGTAACCCAAGGTACTGGAGAGCAAAGCCGTCCACAAGGTAGTCTGCGATCCGTCGGGTTTGAAGGCCAACTGGGACAAAGAAACTCCCGCCACGACGTACACTAAAATCACTTGACAGAAAAAGACAATTTCCGCTTGTGGCACACGTTTTCCCAAGAGCGACCAATTGTGGGCACTCGCGGACGTAGACGTGATTTCGTCTTGCATGTTGACTGAGGTTGACGTCTCTCGCTCCTATTTATACGTTTTGGAGACTGGTCCTGTCGATCCACGAATTAAAACTCGCCGGATAGCCCAACCATTTCACCAAAACTTTGTCTTTTTTTCTTTCGAGTACTCTTTCGATGGGAAAGATCTCATCGTCGTTGACTTGGACCGCTTGCAATTCTTCGGGATAGAAGGTGCCCTGTATGGGTTCACCTCTTTCGTCCAAAAGTTTGTAGCCGGGACCGATGTTGGGTGTAACGTTGAATGTTTCCAGAGTCCAGTTTGGCCAGTAACCTTTATCAAAAGCCCCATGTTTCGGTAAAGCCAAACGTACGGTCGTGCCGGTGTCCATGGTTTTCTTTTTCTTTTTGGTGGGACGTGGAGGTGTTGTCAACATCCATTCGTGTTCGGGACGAACGTCTTTGGGTGCCATGCCAATGGTACGATGTCGTCTAGCATTATAAGCCCGAACCAATTCGTCTAGCACATCGATGTACCGTTGTGTTTGTCGATGAGTAAAGTATCGCCACATACGCTCTTTCAATGTCCGTTGAAATCGTTCCACCACACTGGCCTTGGTTTCGACGTTGTGTGTCACGAAGAAATGAATATTTTTCTTTTTCAGGTACGTTTGCATTTTTCGATTGAGGAATTCGGTACCTTTGTCCGTTTGAAGTCGTAGAGGTTGTCGACTTTGAAAGATTCGACGAAAAGCGTCCACCAGACTGTCCCCCGTCTTGTTTTTGAGAGGCAACACCCATGCGTACTTGGAAAATACATCGATGACGCACAGCAAAAACCTGTATCCCTCATTCTGTTGGGCCAAGGCCGACATATCGCTCAAATCTCCTTGCCATTGGTGATCTATCCCGGCCACCACCGTGGGGGACCGAGAGAATTTCTTTTTCAGTGGTTTGTGCAAGGTGTACGCCCTTTGTTGTTTCAACCATGTCTTGACTTGGTCCAAAGCCACACCAGTAGCTTTGTGAAGGCCCAGGGCTCCACCGAAAGCGGCCGGGTGTTTCGGGTCGTAATATACTTTCTTCAGCTTTCGTTCCATGTTTCAATCGATTGTCATTTGATCAGGCTATTTATAGGTTTTGCAAAGACAGCCATCTTCTGGTAGATGTACTAGGGGTATCCGTACTGGAGATTTTCTTCTTTCTCGGACGTCGCGGCGGAGGCCGCGTGGGTGGCGTGGACAATACGTTCCATCGTTCTTGATTACCAATGGCTTCGCGCGGTACGTTCGTGGCCTTTAAACTTTGCATCACGCCAAACCATCCCATGGGGGCCTGGGTATTCTTTCGCCGACGAACCAAATCGTTCACAATGTCAATGGCATTGGTACCTGGTACGGGTACGCCATTCCGAATCAATTCCAAGTTCTCATTCCACGACCAAGGTGTCTTTTCTTTCATGTGTTTCAACAAAAGGCGAGCTCGATGTTGATAGGCTCGGGGAACCGACTCCAGAATGGGTATCTCCGACACCACGGCTGTTTCTTCTTTGTGCTCGGGTATGTTTTCGTCCGACAAGGGAATGACCTGTTTTCTTTTCTTTTGCATCGTTTGATAACGCTGTAACAACTGTCCGTACCGTTGCATTTTATTTTCGTCGCCCAGTGTTGGGTCGTTTAGCACGCGTTGCATGTCTTGGTGAACATTTTCGACGGCCTGCTGCAGTGGATCTCGATCGTACACGGGTTCGACTTGCATGACTTTGACGGGTTTGACGTCGGTGGGTCCGTCGAAGGGTACCAGTTTCATTTTCTTGGCGAATTTCATCTTTTGGAAAAGACCGAAACAACCGGGTGAAGAATCCTCCTTTTTGTTGTTTCAGAAGTCGCCGACGGGTCTTCCAAGGTGTTTTAGACGTGCCCAAACGTCGTAACAAGGGGGCGTCCTTTTTCAAACGTTTGATTTCTTTGTCGGCCACAGGAACGTTGCCACGAATTAGGTTTCCAATACACTCGCACACACCGTCGACGATGGGCTGGGTCTCGAGTAAAAGAGGACGGTCTTTGGGTGCAGTGTTCAATAGATACCGCAGTGTCTCCATGACTGAGCTCGGGGTCGTGCACCGGTTCCCTTTTTATACCTTTCTGTCCCACGGGTTATCCACCAAATAGTTTCTTGAACTCGGCAAACCCAGTGTTCGCTCTCTCGCTCCTTCGTGTCCAGGGATGTTTACCACCCTGTTGTCCTCCCAATAGTTTAGATACCAAGGGGGCTAATGCTGGAATGGCCATAGCGAGCAAGGCACCGATAGCACCGCCTTGTTGTTTGAGAAGCTTTTTTTTGACGTTGGGTGATGTTTGTGGATTAGTCAATTTGCGAAGCAATGCTCGATGTTGATTCAACTCTTTGGCACTCAGACCCTTTCCACGCTGAGCGGTTCGTCGAACGAATTTATTTCGTTTCTTGTTTCTTTCCTCTTGCAGCCTTTCCTTCCATCGCAGCAAGATACGAATCAACACGCCCCCGAAAAATCCACGTCCTCCGGGTTTCATGATCAGAGAGAGTTTTTCAGCCGTCGGCATGTTTTTCTCCGTCAATTGGGTCAACACCTGGCGATTTCGTTCCACCCATTTCTTGTGTTGTGCATGCAGGGGTTGGATGTTATCATTCAGCAAATGGTTGGCCGCCAACTTGAACCACTGCAACAATCCAATACGCGCCCTGCCCGTATTTTTGGCCAGCTGTCCATAAGCCATATCGGGAGTCAGTTGTTGTAACTTGCGAATGAACGCCTTCAATCCTTTTATAGAACTCTTCTTTTCTCTTCGTGGTCTTCGTGGTCTTCGAAAGATCGGCGAGGGAGACCGAGAAGGGGAACGTGGTGACATGGGTCGTGGGGGTGTGACTGGGGAGAAAAAGCGTGGTGGTGTGAGCGGTAAGGGAGACATAGGACTCGTGGGTGGTGTCAACGAGGGGGGTAACCATTGGGTTCTGGGGGCCCTCATGTTCGGACGAGTGCGCCTTCGTACCGTGGGACCACGAAGGTCCGGTGCCAAGGTCGGGAACGTCGCCCGGGGAAGGGTCGGAGGTGGGTGTTTCCGCTGCGTATTCTTCGTGCGAGCCATCGTGACAAACAGAATCAATTCGAGGTACAGGTCCCCCTTTTATACTTTTTGGACGTAGACGATGGGTGGTTCCTCTTCGGGTAAAATGTTGCTTCTCAACCGCAGAGTCTCGGGTGTGTCGGGCTTCAAATCAACGAGTAAGTAACTGCGAGGGGTACTCGTCGCATCCTTGAAAGCTTCCTCCATATACTTGGTATGGGAAGGGTACATCTGACGGGCCAACGTACTAATTTGCGAGGCGTCTCGAGGATTTTTGAACAAAACCAAGTAATGGGCATTCAGGCTGATGGTACGCTGTCGCTTGTCAAACAAGTTTTGCACAATGTAAATGACACTCGTGTCGTGGTGATGACTTTTTTTCGTAAACCACTGTTGCAATATCTCCGTGTCTTCCCCCATCAAATCGTCCACGATTAAACATTGGGGCCCTTTGACTTGCCCCATCACGTCGTCAATATCCGTCAATCCTTTGACATAAGTGTATGGAAAGTGTTCGTAACTCTCTTGCCATTCTCCGTAGGCCCACACGGTGCGTTGGGGAGGGATGTCGAACAGAGACGCTTGGAGAAATTTCTGTACAAAGACCGTCTTGCCAACCCCTGTTGGACCGCTGACTAACATGGTAAAGGGGTGTTTGAACGCCACATCCATCTTGCACTGTCCCCCAATCCCCTTCTCCCCTGCCTTTTATACCTTCGCGCCCACCACAGAACAACAGACATGAAGTGAAATAAGAACAGATTTTATTTTACAAAAAATACAAAAAAGAGCATTCAAAAATACATTCAATACAACATATAGTACAAAGGAAAAGAAAAAATGTTAGTTAACGCGTTCTCTCTTCAGGATCTCTTGTCTCAACCAGGGTACGTTTCTCAGGACACGAGGAATCCAATACACTTTTCCCAACAGCTTCTGCATCGTATCGTGTGGGTGCCAGTCTTCCACTTCAGCAAACGTGACGACAACGGGTACCCATTCGCTCATATCGAAACAGGGGGGATACGCCAAGACTTCGGTCATATCTCTCGGACCCGCATACTGGATGAATGCTCGGGCAAAACTTTCTGCTTCCTTCTCCGCCAACAAAATAACAGCCGGCTTCGGGGTTTCGTCAGTTTCACTCGTAGTTGGGGTAATAACTGGAGGACTGACAGGCTTCTGTTTTCTGTTTTTCTTTGTAGCGCCTGTAGAATTCGAACGCTTCTCCTGACCAGTACCAGTATCGCTGACTGCGGGTGTTGTCTCTGGGCATATCGACGTTGTTGTCGAACATGCGACTGGCAACGGCTTCAAAGTTGTTTTCTGTTTGGATTTCTTTTTCGCACTCGAGCAGGCCGTGACCAAGCTGTCCACAGTTGAGACATTTGTGGTTGTCGTCGGTGGGTCTCTTGATCCCGTAACACTTTCTTTTGACGTCTTCTTTTCTTTCTTCGTCACTTTTCGCTTTTTGGGCTTCGGCTCGTTGTCCACACTGGGGCGCCCAGTGTCCTGGTTCTCCACAGCGGTAACATTTTCCATAGGAACCATAAGCTGATCTGTCTTGTCTTGGTTGTGGATTTCGTTGCTGCTGTTGGGAACGAGCAGGGCAGTCTCTATACCAGTGTCCGACATTGTTACAGGAGAAACAAACTTGACTAGCCATTGAGAGTAGAATGAAATTTTATTCTGAGACTTGGCTTCTTATACCCTTGGTTGTGACGTCACTCTCTTTTGATTGGTTCTTTCTTTTCCTTCGTTTCTATTGGTCCGTGTCTAGTCTATGATTTCCAGGCTTTCCACGTACTTTTGCACTTCTTCCCAATCAATGACAGCTTCACTCACGTGACAGGCCTCCAACAATGTCATCAGGCTGGCTCGATTACCATGTCTTTGTCGCCACTGGTTGAACACGGTGAAAATTTGCATGCGCGCGTTGTTAGGATGACTCATCTTGGCTTGACTGATCCGTGCTTCTCTGATTCCCAGATGTCTGCCAATACATTCCCAGCCTTCGCCCAGTTTACCGGACATGACGTTGATATCCATTTGATCCAGGAACCATCGTTTCTTTTTCTCTGGTAGCTCGTCCATCCACCGACGTATGGGATTCTCTTTGGGTTCGATGAACTCGTCTTTGCGTTTGATCAACACCGTCTTAAATCCCGGAACCACACTCCAAAACTTTTTCAAGGCTTCGTCCACGTCTTCTCGCCATTGTTGTTCGTCCTCCCACGTCTTGACTCGGTCGCGTGGGTTGTCCACCATACTGCCTAACACGCTATCGACGTCTTCTGGTTTCGGCTCGTCCAACCAGAGGTAGTGATTGTAATCGTCGACAGGGTGTGAGGCTCGGCCCGTTATGGAACACACGCCCAATCCCAGACACGAATGGTATCTCTGACTGGGGTGATCGTACTTGCATCCAATACACTCCTCGTGTTGCTTTTCCTCTATGATGGGTAGGTAACACTTGCAGACCCGAAAATTGAGCCATCGTCGTCTTAGTTTCTCGATCAAATCTGTATTTTCTGTCGGTTCGTCTCCATCTCTGTTCGGTCGCCATCCTCCCGAGACACGAAAGTCAGTATCCATGGGGGTAAGTGTTGATCGGTTGGCCATTGTCATTGAATTGAACTAAACGCTTGTCGTACACGATTTTATACTTTTTGTTCTCGGGGCGTGTCCAGAGATCACGTGATCTAAAAATCTTAAACGGTTCTTCCTATTTCTGCTCATGTTGCATACGGTATTGTACAATAAAAAAACAGACATAAAACTAACAACACTGATTCGAGTCTATGATTACAGACTGTCCACATGCGGTAGCAGGTCGTCCCAAGCGATGACGGCTCCACTCGCGAGACAGGCCTCTATCAACGTCACTAGATTGGCTCGCTTAATGTTTCCCTGCATTTCTCGTACCAACAGGCCAGCTTCCTTGTCGTACATTCTTCGCCATTGGTTGAACATGTTAATGATTTGTTTCCGTGTGTCGTTTGGGTAAATCTTCTTGGCGTGACTAATATACTCTTCACTGACCCCCAGCTGTCTGCCGAGAGATTCCCAACCTTCTATCACCATGTCAGAGATCTCTTTAACAGCCATTTCATTCAGTTCCCAATATAACATTCTCTCCGATGACTGCTCCATCCATACGTGTATGGGGCACACTCCATTTTTGCGTTTGATCACCGTCCTCTTAAACCCAGGAACGATCTCCCAGTACTTTCTTAAGGCTTGCATGACATCTTCCTGCCAACGTTGTTCGTCTTCCCACGTCTTGACTCGATCCAGTGGATCGTCCACCATACTGTCTAATACTTTATCGACGTCTTCTGATTTCGGCTCGTCCAACCAGAGGTAGTGACTGTAATCGTCAACAGGGTGCGAGGGTTGGCCCGTTATAGAAGACACACCTAGTCCTTGACACGCATGGTATCTCTGACTGGGATGATTGTGCTTGCAGCCGAAACACTCCTGGCGCTGACTTGTTTCTATTATTGGCAAATAACACTTGCTGACACGAAAGTTGAGCCATCGTTCTCTGAGTTTTTCGACCATATCCGTATTCGTTGCTGCTGATTCACCATCTTCTCGGTTTGGTCGCCACGTTCCTGACAAATGAAAGTCAGTATCCATAGGGGTAAGTGTTGATCGGTTGGCCATTGTCATTGAATTGAACTAAACGCTTGTCGTACACGATTTTATATTTTTTGTTCTCGGGGCGTGTCCAGAGCCGTCGATCACGTGATCTCGAAATCTTGAACGGATTGGAGATGACAAGCGGTTCGTTTTGATTGACGTGCCGTACGTTCTCCTTCATGATGACGTAATTCAGTTGTTGGGAGGCACGATAATTCAAGGTGAATCCCCGGACTTTGCATACCGTTTTTCCATCGCTTTGCCTGTACGCATAATTCTTTGGTCCTCCGCTCACAAATTCCTTAATGGTGACGTTCTCGGGCAACTCGTTCTTCCACTGGCCTAAACTCGAACCTTCCGGGGGATTCCATGATTGAGGATTATATTGGTAGATGACGCTGTCCGTGTCAAAATAGCATACGCGCTCTCCCAACTTTTCCAAGACGGAATAGAGTTTCAAACGGGCCTGGGCCGTGACGAAGGCGGCGATAACCACATTGGTGATGGGACAGGGTGCGACATGTCCTTCTTTTTTCAACGTTTCCATCAAGACCATGTTGTCGTTGACTAACTGTACATCTCGCACGGTCTGGGTCACGTCCAACATTTTTTCAAAGAAGACGCTGGGCTCTGTGATATATTCTGTCTTGGGAAAATTGTCTCGCTGTCCGAATTTCCCCCAAGCCGTGTTGAGCTGAAGTTTACTAAACGCCCGCATCCCTTTGTTTGGTTTTATCGATGCGGGATCCAGACGAATACCTTCGGTGTCGTACACGTCGTTCACGAAGCGGATCTTGTCTTCTTCGGTGTGACAGGTGTCGGGATAGCCGCTACTTTCCATCTTCTTCTTTAGGTAGTGATTAATGTACCCCGTAAACAGACCACCCGTTTTGGCCTCGGGATCGTAGGTGCTGAATTCTTTCCAGTGCCAGACTTCGTACACTTTTAATACGCGATATCCCAGGCTCACCGCTTTCTTCAGTTCCAGAGTGACAAATGTACCCACCCAGGCTCGCTGTTCGTCGGTGTGATCACACGGTTGGTATTCTGCAATCTCCCCTTGTTGCATGTGTTCGTCGACGCAGCTTCGACACAGGGCAAACACCAGTTTCTGTTTTCGTCGAAACGGGAGCACCGGGTGGTACAGGCCACGAGGTGGTAACACGGAACACTGGATCAACCCTTCGTACTGCTGCCACTGGTCTTGATCGGGCTGTGTGACGATCGTGGGTTCCTTGATGGGAAAGGTACCGTACTTGCAGATGTAAGGGTACAGGGACACCACGTCGATGTAGCGCATCTCTTCGGCCGACTCGTTGACCAACAGTTGAATAGCATTCGTTCTTCCGCCAAAGAAAGCGTTGCGGGGCATCAGAGGTTCGGGAGCGGGCCATTGCTGATCTTCCAATCCAATCAGAAATTCGTCCATCTCGGGATCATGGCGTCGTTCTTCTTCCATCTCACACTCCCACATGACGCGAATGGTCTGCATACCGTACTGTTCCTGGAGTTGACGGTGACGTTCCTGGGTCTTCTGGTACAAGTCTCGCATACTGCGCGAGGGATCGTAGGGATGTTTATGTTGAACGTCTTGGACGGGACCCGGAAAACATTTGGGACAACCGTGAAAGGCACAGCCGTGAAACTCGTACACTGTACCCGTGGTCGTGTCCATACCATCTAAACTATAAGGGCCGACTCGACATTCACTACCATTGCGGGCGTGTCGAATGTTTGGTAGAGGGGTCTGGTTCCGGAAAGCGGCCATGGTCTGTCGATGTTGTTCCCATTCCAACCAACGAAGTGCTTTGTTGGACTGTTGTCGAGGCTGGAAGCGATGCCAGTCTTGACCCGATGTCGGCTCTTGCATCAGGGCTCGAGGAATGACGACGAGTGTGTCTTTCTCCAGGTAGTGTGTGCGTAGTACGCGACTGCAGGCGGAGGCCAGGGTCAGGCTCTTCTCAAAGGGATCGATGCCCGTGTCCATCAGGAATATCTCGCGAAACACACCACAACACCGACGCAAGACATCCACATCGCTCTTACAGTAGGTCAAAATTTCCTGGCGAAAATCAAAGACGTCGTGACTGTGTTGTTGGTACCACGCGTGAAACTTCTCTCGTTCCGACACGCTCATGCCATCCGGATCGTAATCGGTGTTGGGAGGATAAGCGCCCACGTAATCTTCATTCTCCGGTCTGTTAAAGTGGTGAGGGAAATAACCTTTCTTCAATTCTTGCAGGTCGAAGGTTTTGGGCATGTCCCGTAAAGCCATTGGTAAAAAGTTGAGGGAATCGATGAATTTGACCGTACCAACAGTGATAGTCATCGCTTTCCCACCCTGCATTATAACTTCAGGTTGCGCCACGGAATGTTTGTGCAGCGTCTGTAAAATTAGCAGTCCGTCGTAACCTTTAAAGTTGTGAGCCACGGCGATCACGGGACTCGATTCGTGACTGTCATTTTTCCGACCATCTACCACCGTACCGTGAGCAGCGAGTTGTAAAAACCATTTGCCCACATCGTCCAGTGTGTTTGGTCCTTTAAACACAATTTCCCGTTGGTGATTCCAGTACGTGTCACAGTGCTCGCAGGGTTCTTGGTTATCGATACAAAAGTGACAGCACACTTGTAGAACACATAAGTTGGGAATGTGTTCACCTGTATCTTGCTGGCATTCAAAGTCAAAGAAGACGAAACGGGTCAACGTTGTTCTCTGTTGTTTGTCGATTTGTGTCTTTCTGTCTCTATCCATATCGATGGGTGATTTTAGCGGTTGAATGTAGCAAAACTGTTTTGCGGCCGTGTGCCACTCACGACAGATGGAGCACTTGTATTCTCCGCATCGATGTTCTTCTAAATTTCGCTTGGCTGCGATGACGTCCCATTCCTTCTGACATTTTACGCATTTCTTCCACCGATGACATATACTACCGTTGGCTCTGGAACGGATGGCGAGATGGTTATCGAAACACTGCCGGCTCACAAACACACGATGACAACAGTAACACGTCTTTGTGTTGGGATCGGGTAGACAGGGTGGACCCACTTTCTTGCAGCCTTGACACATGACGTGACACGAATGTTTCTCGGCACCATTGTATCCCACTTGACAGGTCTCGCAAAAATACGACCTTTCCGCAAAGGCGGGCATGGAAGTAATAACGTCATAATGTCTGCTGTGTAAATACAGGTTCAGTTGTTTTGGTGTTCCAGTGACGTGTTTTGTTCCTCGATAAATGGCCTTACCAAAGATGGCTTGAGAGAAAACGTTGAGTTGGTATCCTTGTCCTCCCAAATACTTGGCGTACAGTTCCCATGTTTCCATCCCCGTACAAGCTTCCTTGGTTCCACCGGCGGCATCGATGAGTGCTTCTGTTTTCTTCGTCTGCCACGAATGGGGTCCTGTCCTCTGTAGTCTTTTCTTCTCCCTTTGCCACTCAGGGGTGTCTTGTTTGTTCGCATAGTGACGAGCGACGACAATGGCTCGCTGGAAACACAAGTCATCTGTATTCTTTATGGTGACGAGACATCTCTTTTTCTTTAAATACTCGTCGAAATTGGCGCTTTGTCTCTTCTTGGCGTTTGTTCCGCTACCTCTACCATCGGGAGGGGACACGTGACAAATATTCATGGACATGCGTTGATCGAGTCGAAATTCCTCGTTGCTCTGTAAGACGGCAGCCACTTTCTGTAAAATATCTTCGGCTTTTAACAGACGATACTCTCGAAACGGTAACCAAATAGGTGTTTTGAGTCCCGGGTGACTAATGGCAATTCGTACGTAGTCACTTTCGCTGGCGTTCAAAGTTCGGCGAATTTCCTCAATGATGGCCTCAACGGTGTTGTGTAGTTGCTGAGGCACATCAGCGGCTGGAACGTGGGACCAATCTTCCAAAAAGTCTATGTCTACACATAGCGACTCGGTTCTAAATAAGCGACTGTATCTTCTATCGACGGGGCGTAATGTAAAACTCATCTTTCTTCGTTCGGTGATAGCTTGAAAATGCCAGAACCGCTCCCGTCGCTCGCTTTTATCCCTGTCCGACACCCCACGTGATATAACGTTGCACATACGTTGTATAACGTTGCATTACATCTCTATTTAGCCTCCAACGTACACCCTACGATGCATAACGTTGCATCGCATCTATATTTAGCCTTCAACGTACACCCTACGATGCATAACGTTGCATAACGTTATCCTAAGCGCTCTAACGCCACGCTATGAATGGACTCGTCCGTGACGTCATATCAAATGGATTCGTCCTAACGGTTATAAAACGACACAACATTCATCTCTCTTTGTCACAATGGCAAACGGTGCTCCGATCATTCGCCTCGGTGAAAACCCCAATGCGGACACCTTGATGTATCTCAGGGGTGATACTCTTGCCATCATCACCCCAGACGATATCTTTGTCTTACCTGACGAGGTATTAAAAACACCTCCCAGGAAAAGACCTCCTCCCGAATTAGTGGAGGCCATTAGACGAAACCGACATAAAGTGCGGCGCACTCTCCAATTCTAGTGAGGACAAACGGCCCTTTTCAGGGCCAACTTAATCAATGGAAAAGAGTTCTTCCCCCTTCTCCCCTCTTCTTCCCTCCTCTCCCTCTCTCTCTCTCTCTCTCTCTTCTCTCTCTCTCTCTCTCTCTCTCTCTCTTTCTCCCTCTCTCTCTTTCTTCCGCGCGCGCCCTCTCTTTCTGCACGTGCAAGGTCACGTGCAAGGTCACGTGCAAGGGGTCAAACACGTGCAAGGGGTCACACACGTGCTAGGGGTCATCAAGGTCAAACACGTGCAAGGTCATGTGCATGCACGTGCATGCGTCTGCGCATGCACGCACGAGCGTAGCCATATAGGCCCCCTTACTACTCCTGGCCTACAACACTAATAAAATTATGATAAAATTAATGAATTGAAATACATTCAGTAGGGGGGGGGGAACGCAAAAATGTCCCACAGAGGAGAGCGTCATCCGTCCTAATAAAACTATGATAAAGATAATGATAAAATTAATGAATTGAAATACATTCAGTAGGGGGGGGGGGAACGCAAAAATGTCCCACAGAGGAGAGCGTCATCCGTCCTAATAAAACTATGATAAAGATAATGATAAAATTAATGAATTAAGATACATTCAGTAGGGTGGAACGCAAAAACGTTCCCCAGAGGGAAGCGTCACCCGTCCTAATAAAATTATGATCAAATTAAAGAATTCAAATACGCTCAGTAGGGCGGAACGCAAAAACGCCCCCCCCCCCCCGAGGGAAGCGCCACCCGTCCTACATCACTAATACAACTCTAAACTTAAACTTTTAAAAAAAATATCTCCTTTTGACTAAATAAATATTGATTGTAGATCATATCAAGCTATCATATATGCCAATAAAACCAAAACCACCGTAAGACCAGATGCTCTCTAAATTTAACGCAGGGATTGGATTCTTCCTTCAGAGAACCAATAACAAAAGGAATGAACAACAGATATATGAAAACAATGCCGCCATACCTGACAACAAACCCAAATGGAAGGTAGAATGGACCAGGGCATACACCCACCAACAAGCCCCAAAGAAGAGTTTCACCGCCCTCTCATTCAACCGAAAAGAACGACCAGACCGACAAAAACGACCCAAGATATATGTACTTGATGTGTTTAAATGTTTGTAATGTCTATGTCTGTCTGTCTAAATGTTCGTCCATATCCATTTCTAATCTTTGAGTGGCATTTAGCGATTGAACACATTAAAAAACACAACACAATTTATATGGAAATGACAATCACTGGTTTATATACATATAGCACGACGTTTCGACAAGTATTCTCTTATCGTTATCAGGCACAAATGATAATTAGTTATATTCTCTTATCGTTATCAAGCACAGATGATAATCAGTTATATCCTCTTATCGTTATCAAGCACATTATGATAATTAATTAACTTTTTAGTTGTCTGTTTGTCAATGTCTGTGATTGTTCCTACTAGCACGTCATTACTTTACACCTGTTATATCATGCCTCGTCCTGTCATCTATTGTCTGTACATATATATATATAAAATTAATTATCCTTTATTTTTTCCACTAATCACATTGCAAATATTTTTGACTACCTAAATATAGTATGTAATTGTCTGTGATTTCAATTCGGTGGAAACGGACGTTAAATAAAACTCTTTCACACACATACAACACTTGATAATGTTGAAATTGTCTTTTTTAAAGGGCATTATTCAAGAGCTAAATCTGCCTATTGCAGGCCTTTTGTAAGGATTTATATTTTGTATAAATTAGATATTATGAACTTGAGATATTTATGAACAATAATCAAGTCACGGTGCCATCAGAACCTCAGATTTTCAATAAATTTAAATACTATTTTCGATTAATGATTCAATTTAAAAATGAATAATCGAGACTTTGTTTATTATCGCTCAGAATGGTCTATTATTTTTATAACTATATATAGCGCGAATTGCCGGCTTTTTTTATCTGAATTTTACATAATGCAGGTTTAATGAGAATGAAATCAAATTTAAATAGTCTAATAGTTTTCTAACGAGTTCGACAACAGTCCAATGCGTTCACTAACCATGTTCTATGTGTTAAAGGGAGGTTGGGTGACCGAATGGTAAAACACATGCGCGCTGTATCATAAAGCCTGTCATTGAGTCAACTAGCGTGGTTTCGAATCCCCGGTTGTACGTGGCAAGAAGTGGGGTCGTCTGTCTAACCTCGTGGGTTTTCTCCGGGTCCTCCGGTTTCCTCCCACTGCTAAAGATCCCCACGCGCATTCGAATTATTGAAATAAATCAAACCATAATGTTCGTCCACAAATGACCTAGTTTGTGTCGAGTAGATGTTAAACCCCATTTATCTCTCTCTCTCTCTCTCTCTCTCTCTCTCTCTCTTTCTCTGCTTTAAAGAGAGTCTGTGGCCTATATATTAGATGAGACTGTTATATAAAGAACATTACGTAGAAGAAGAAGACCATTAAAACCCACACCAGTCCTGCATATAAATAGGCTAAAGTAAGTCTGAGATTAGGGCGGCTGATAAGTCATATAGATTGCACGATTGAGTTAGCAAGAAAAGATTCGGAGACAATTCCCTTTCACTCACTTCATTACTCGCCTGTCATTTTACCGCTAGCTTTTACGTTAAACATTTTGTAAAAACCTGTTCTGTAGATCTATTAAATTTACCGGCACACCCGTCTATGACTGTTTACCGCCACCAACTCACCAAAATCGATATGAAAGACTAATTCGCTAAGATATCTTTGCCTCGTCGTGGTCTCAAAAATCCACCTAGAGGCCTATTAACAAGAAGTTCCTCCACGACAATTTAAATCTCTTATTTAACGCACGGCTATTCCATAAATCCAATTGCCTGCGCAACAATTACGTTAAGTTACGTATTAAGGGTTATTGCTAGATAAATGTGTATATCTTCTAGAAAAGTCTGTATACATGCCAAACAAAGCAGGGGAAACTGTAGCTTCGCTTCGCTTTAGGTATACAAATGCCACGGTATATTATAGTCTTCACACACATCCCATAGTTGATATACTAGTAAATTCAAGAAACTGGAACTATTTTAGATCAGTGTTCCTATTACGTATTGAATCACCAAAATGAATGAAATGGGGTTTAACGTCCTACGCGTCTGCGCCTAAAAAAGCAGACATGTTCCAGGTTAATGTGTAACAACATAGAGTTATTGTGTATTGTAATATTTACTTCATTTATGTTTTTATATACTAACTATGTCACTGGGTTCCATACAAATTTAACATACAGATTGAGACTGGATGTTCCAATGTAGATTTATTTCGACAGGACATCAGATCAGTTCTAAATGTGAACGGACCTTTTACGTGCACTGTGTATCCCCGCTTTTTCCCAACAATGTTGAACAAGTTGATTGAAGAAAAATATCTGACACTCGCTTTACTGACGCACGGCAGATATGAATATGCCTTTTAAACCGCTGTTTATCATTCAAAATTTTGATTTTATCGCCATTTTTCCCCCCAGCGAAAACATAAAGAGCCGCACTTTTTGTCAACCTCTAGTCGGGTTACAATGATGTGTATGGACGTAAAGCTACAACCCTTGTGCACCTTGTGCACCATTATTAAACCCAATTTGTACCTAGACTGATTACATGCATAGATAAAACTTTCAATAAAACTATACAATATATACATACATGAAGTAGATTGATTATTCTACCGCGGGCTACATGAACAAAATAACGGGGTACTACACTGTAAAAAATATCCATTTGCTTAGTTTAACACCCTTTTCTGTTAATCGATAAGTGTGAATTATTTCTTCAAATTACGTATTTTATGTATTTCTGTGGAATATCCAGTGTTAAACAGGAAATTAACGTGAAATTTAAGGATGAAATGTTCTTTTGCTATCTATAATGGACTTAATTCGGTTATTTTTTTTAGGAATAAACGGCGGAAAGACGTAGGAATTTACGGATTATTTATGTTTGCAAATGCAACAATAAGTAATCGTATACATATATAATCACTCAAAATAATTATCATGTTATAGTATTCATCTCACTTTATTAATTACAATATGAAGAATAATGTAAAGTTTGGTAAATAAATTGTCATGGTATATGTATACACATCTAATTCCCATTATTCATAAGATCTATATATTACAAACGGTAATCAGATTGTAAGTATTTTCATAAATTGGTAAAAATATGTTTTAACGGTCCGTATTGCCACAGGTCACTAATTCTTTCGCCAATGACTCTAATGTTAATTCTCTCTCTTAGACTGACTCTAACTTTTTCAAAAATTTTCGTTGGGTAAAACGCTTTTTGCCACAGATGGAGCAACATTTAGCAAACTCATGCTCAAAAGTATGAATGAGGTTGACAATGAGATACACAACTACAAGCTGGAGGTAGAGACAAGAAACATGCAATTTCAGGCCCTACATTAAAACGAAACCAACCTCACAACTCTTGTATCCTTTTTCGATTCTACACCAAAAAGTCAACAAAAATCGCCATGCAAAAGGGGGAAAAGAGAAAAGGAGAGAGAGGCTAAAAATAACTTTCGCCCTATATACATTCGTGGGTGACGGCCCAGGAATATTTGAAGACCTGTGTCCGTATGTATAGATTGTATTATCCGGTAATCAAGCACCTTAAAATCCGGAAACCATAACTGATTGGCCAGTGTAAGCTGATTTGTCTCTGCAAATAGATAGTTCCATCCACAAGCTTACATCTGAAATCCTCTAACCCGTCCAATCCCTGACGAGTAGCGGGTTGTGATACCTAATTGCTCCCTATTAGGATATTCCTTACTCTTATATTAGCGTAAAGAGGTTAGGTATAAAGATTGTCTTCGATACCACTTCGGTGGAAACGCATGAAGTCAATGAAATTTTTATCAATTACATGCACAGGAAGCAAAAATTATCAGAATATTATTTTCTGTTAATTGAAGGAATTTGTGTAAATTACAGGAAAAAGAAATACGGATAAAATTTTTCTGGTAATTTTTGTTTCCGGAATTGTTCACTAGGATATTTGCTGTTAATTGAAGGAATTTATGTAAATTACAGGAAAAAGAAATACGGATAAAATTTTTCTAGGAATTTTTGTTTCCGGAATTGTTCACGTTTTTTTCACGGATATTTTTGTTGCAGTGTACATAATATAACAATTATTTTATATAATGACGTGTAAATGTAGGCCTATTAGGGTCTTTTTTTTCTAGAACAAGCTGCATTCCTGATGATAATCGATATTGGCAATAAACCTTTACAAATGTTGTTGATGTCCTGGGTGATAAAAAAGAGTTATTTTTGTTTTATTTGAATCAAGATAAAGATTGAAATGACGCATGAAGACAATGCCTTTAGTCTACAAATCTAAAAAAAAAGATTGGATGATAAATTATGTAGTCTGTAACATGTATTTATACAAGAAATTATTGTGAATACAGAGCCGGTTTATGGCACATTTGACCAATTTCTCAGTCACCCGCCGCCGGTATTGATATAGTAGGGTTCCATTATGAATTGGGGTGGGGGCTGGCCTAATGGTGGTCTAGAGTGCCGCGCTTCGACCTCTGGCTTGCGGCTGTGGTTTCGACCCTGGTGTTGGCGTATGTGGCATGTAGATAGGGGCGCCTTCTCAACCTCCTGTTTCCTCCCACTGCTGAAGACTCCTACGCGCAAGCGAATTATTGAAAAAAAATTACACCATATGTTAGTCCCGAAATGACCTAGTTGTGTTGAACGGACGTTAAACCCCATTTCTCTCTCACTCTCTCTCTCTCTCTCTCTCTCTTCATTATGAATGACAATATTATTAAGAATAAAAGTTCAAACCAGTAAAACTCTTAATAATATTTTAATTGTATATACAGGTTTTAATCAATAACTAGGCCAACTTGTGAAGTAAAGCATAGTTGGCCTTAAATATAATTGAATATAGACCTGTAATGTATTCATATCCTGTAACTTCGGACCTCCCATATTGGACCAAGCATCTTCCACAACAGGCCCTGACTGGAAGGACGGACAGGAACAAAGCCCAGTTAAGGCATTGGCCTGATGGGTCTAGGCCCAGGACCCAGCGGTTCGTGGCAAAAAGAGAAAAAACATAAAATTCCAGATGAAAGTTTCACGTTATCGGTATCGCGGCACGAGGGCAGAGACTGAGCTATCCCTCAACTTTCTCTGTGAAGTTCCACTCGGTGATCAGTCTAGGCTTTTAGACTTGTATGTCATTCGGAACTGACTAGATTTCCTGTGTGATCAGATATGTTACAGACCGTTTAATAATAGTGGGTTACGAATGCGTGCTATTCAAAAGGAAATGGCCCCGCGATTCTAGACAGGAGTGACAGCAACATCTGTTAGCTATACGTGACAATATTACTCATGACAATCAACATAGTCAAATAAAGTAAGACTATAAAAATAATACGAATAGTGCAGCAGATTAATACTTGATCTCAGAACTGACCCTACTTCTAACAGTGACGGTAATCAAGCCAAGTGTTGTAAATAAATACAGAGTTACTAGATGTAGTTCCGGTAATCAAGCCAAGTATTGTAAATAAATACAGATAGGTATCATATTAATGATGATGAGACTGATATGATGTTTGAATATACTCTCGTCACAACTATAACCCACACAGATGATGAGGTTGTTTAAAGTCAATATGAGTACTTGTATCTGATTAATATATACCACGCACTCCAACATATAGTTAAACAAATACATAAACCCAATCTTAAACCTTCGTTTGTGCGCAGTGAAGGGTGGGGTGCTGGAAACCTCACTAGATTAGAATGAAATTACATGGGGTCTAACGTCCTACTTCTCTGCATTGACTGGACCGAGCATACGCCATACAGTATACAGCTGCAGCGGGGTTACGGCCTACTCTGATATGGGGTTCTATCTGTCAGGGGTTCTATTCCGTACACACCAACGCGTACACGGTCCACTGGGACCTTTCGCGTCCCGGTCCTCTTGGCTAGTGAGCCAGGGCACACTACAAATAGGATTTAACTTATTTTTATCACAGATTGTCGTTTGGAATGAACCATACCTTGTAATATACAAAGCTGTAATTTCAAGTGCGGGTATCGTGCACCAGACAGCATGTGCATACTATTTTGAAACACCCGATACGGAATACATGAATAACGAGAATATTATGGTTGATAACACATACTGTGTTTAAAATTACAAGAGGTAAAAACAATAACTTATTCCTCTGAGTTTTTGTGTTTAATCCGTTTTTAATGGACCAAATTTAAACCGCGGTCATTAGCATATGTCTTTGTCTAGGTTATAAGTGGTCAAGAGAGATTATCAGTTAGAAACCCATTGGCTTACACTAATATATCTACAGTCTTTGTTAATTGACATTACTGACTATTATACTGAATATATAGTTTGCCTATTTTCAAATCTTACAGTTTTTATAGCGATAAAATGAGAGAGGCAATCTTTATGGTGCCGTATATTATCGTACTGTTTTTACCACAGATATCTAATGCCAAGGAGGCAGGAAAACATAAACACTGTGATTTATATTTGGTTAAAGGAACACAACCGGATTGGTAAGATTGTTCATTGGGTATGAAAACGCATAAGCACCGTGACTTATATTTGGTTACAGGGCCGGCGAAAGCAATTCTTGATCGGGGGAGCTTCCATACTAAGTCCCTATAGGCGAGGGTCCAGGGGCCGCAATAACCTGAAGAAAAGAGTACTTGCGGCCAAATTATTGGGGACCTACTTCTCGTTAGTAAAATTCTTCATTAGGTATGAAAACACATTTTTGGCCTTTTAGGAACCGGTTACCTTAATATCGATATATTAAAACAAACAGCATGATAGACATCATCATGACATCGATTTTCAAGGAGAGACACAAAAGATGGCGGCGTTAAATAAAACGACAGTATGGGGTGTGCATTAGTAGGTGACCCACAATCTGATTAAAACATAATATATCCTTTTTCGTTTCGTTTTTTATAGTTGAAAATTTTGTATTACCTGTCTTTACTACACTGATATCTGAAAGAGTTGTTATATAATCCGCGTTCTGGATGATGTGAGGGATTAGCCAATGGAACGGTCTGTTACGGCGAGTTTTTGGCGGGAGAAACCAGCTAGAAACATTAACGCTGATTGGTTAATCAAATGGCCGATGTTGTAGGGCCAAAAGTTGCTCGTATGACTTATGACGCGACCTCCCACTAAAGCATAAATAAACGAAATCAATATAGATCTGTATTTTAATCAGATCAGGTGACACACTTAAATAATACTACTACCCCTTCCTCAGTTTCATACCGTCTTGGCATCGATGTTGATGGATAAAAAAAGTCACCGTACAGACGTGAAACTTAAACAGACAGTAATGTGATCAGTAATGTGACATCCTATTAAAATCGTACATACAAGATGCCATATAGGAATTCAATGATGATTTCATAAATTCATGTGCGCGACACGGCAATCAATCTGTTTTTTAAGCAGTTAAAAGGTCTCAAGCGAAACACTGCCTGAAATATTTTTAACACACTTTACACATCCTGTTATGGTTTTTATTCTTTTATTTCCAAAGTGTGATACACCACCGATCATAAATTCATGTGTGCGTCACGACAGTCAATCTGTATTTTAAGCGGCTAAAAGGTCTCAAGCGAAACACAGCCTGGAATATTTTCAACCCACACCTTACATATCATCCTGATACGCTTCTGATTTTTTTATTTCCAAGAGGGATACACCCGATCATAACTTCATGTGCGCGACACGACAGTTAATCTGTATTTTAAGCAGTTGGAAGGTCTTACGCGGAACACTGCCTGGAATATTTTCAACCCACACTTTACACATCCTGATACGGTTCTTATTCTTTTCTTGGTATAAACATACAGTTTTATTTCCAAAGTGTGATACACACCCGATCTTTAAACTGGTAATTAAACCCCGCCTTAGTTTTAATAGTTATTTTATTTCTATGTTTTAATGTATTGGATTATAAAGACCCAATTAGTTGGATTTAGTATCTGAAATGTTAACCCTAACCACACTATAAAATATATTGTAAACATCAAACAAAGGTTTTGGGATGTAAAGGATTCTATCTTTGTGTAAAAAAGTATATGGTCTATTTTTGTTGATGGTATTCAGGAAGTATTCAGAATATAATAAATCAAAATACGCACACTTGATATCTTTTAGTTTTCTCAATTCTTAAAATAGCTTTCTGAAATGAAAATTAACCTCCTACTGTTCCTCCTCAAACTAATAAAGACGGGCATACGCCTTACAGTGTGCTATGAGGTAAATTTGCCGGGCTAGCGGCACTACGGCCTACTCTTATATCGAATTCCAACTGTCCAGTGATCTTTTACGTGCACGCCAATGTATACGCCAATGTGTATACGAAAATTTGGTTTTTCGTGCCACCCGAATGACTAGACAGCTGTCCTTGCCAGGCCTTCCGTCCTGCAACACTGACAAGGATGAACCACGCCGGAAAATCTTGATGAACTTTCTCGGCAAATGCAGGGATCGAACACCCGACCGTTTACCCACTTAGCCACCGTGACCACTTCTTAATGTCTAAATCATATTATGTGGACTGATATTGTTTTTTACAAAAACGATAATTGAAAATTTCACAAAAGCGACAAATCAATATTTCACAAAAGCGACAATTTGAAATTTCAAAAAAGCGACGATTGAAAATTTCAAAAAAGCGACAATTGAAAATATTTAAAAAAGCGACGATTGAAAATTTCGCAAAAGCAATAACTGAAATTTTTTACAAAAGCGATAATTTAAATTTCGCTAAATGTGATTTCGCTCTTTAGTTAAATCCTCTTCTCCTGGATTTATGTGCGGCCCAATGCGCGTTCGTTATACCACATTATACCACATAATGATCTGATGGCAAGTATCGTGGACATTTCGGATAATGTACATGTACATGTAAAATACGGTAGTAGAAGGTTTAATGGGTATAAAATAGCTGTTAGAAGTCAAAAGAGTCCAAGTAGTATTCACAAGCCAAAAGAAAATAAAAAAACAGGATATGCACTAAAAGCATGTCTCAGAATTCGAGAAAGTTAAAACGGATTTTGATAAAAAAAAAACCTCCAACAAAATCTTGAAGTGTTTAGTATTAGTATAACATTATGATTTTTCTAAAAAAAACTGTATGAATGAATGTAAGTTTTAACCAAACACGTTAGTTTTGATAAGTTTTGTCTATGAAGTACATCTAATTACGAACACTAATGAAATTATTATGTGGGCTCTTACCTTATAGTATCCACTGAGTCAATCTAAAACGGTTTAACCACGAAAAGTTTTAACTGCTTAACTCCATTCTCGTATGTATATACAATGTAACTTGACTTAGAAATGTAGTTCTTATCTATTCCCTTACCAATTCTTATTAAATTTAATAAAGTGATTATGTCCCTCTTCGTACACGAGGCGAGCACTCAATCAATAAAGTAAACCTAGTGATCATATAAACGATAACACGTCTATTCTAATATACCGCCACCGCGTGTAATGACTTTCCTGTAACAAGCATCTAGTATTGATACACAACGCTAAATCATTTAAATAGAACTGTCTTTAAATCTTATCCGGACCAGCTATACTAGTTACACAAAGTTTTCAACACTTTTCAACAATTATATTATACGTCTGAATAATACTTTTCGCTATCATTTGGAGGCTCCAGACCAAGACATACCGGATAAGTGTTTTGGTATAAAGCGAAAAGAAAGTGTTAGCTATACGAACTTTTCGATATTAATGTTTTGGTCGGACATTACAGAGGTCCAGTTTCTCCCTGTTAGAAAGTAGCCGATTCGTATTAACATGCATAAACATTCGTGTACTTTTAATTCTTAAATCCGTCCAAGAGCTGATTGAATTTTTAAAACAAATTTAACGCGTGAAAGGGTAATTGAAATCCCTAAAAGACAGTTTAACTAAACTCATAGATATATATAAAGGTTTTTGTTTTTGTGTGTGCTTCTATGAGAGTTTTTAAGAAAACGAAACTGAATCGAATAAACATTTGTCATGATCTCACAGGTGTTCTCTTTTAACAATGATTGAAACCCTTCTGGCATATAACAAATATAACAAACTATTAAAATATATATAAAAAACTACTATTACTACAGACTGTTAAAATACTATTACTACAGACTGTTAAAATACTATTACTACAGACTGTTAAAATACTTTTACTACATACTATTAAAATAATATTACTACATACTATTAAAATACTGGGACGAAAAACCGAGGTCCCGTGTACACATTGGCGTGCACGTTAAAGAACCTCTGGCAGTTGGAATTCAGTTGCTGCCCGGGCAAAAATCTCCCTCATAGCACACTGTATGGCGTATGCCCGACTTCAATTAGCCCAGGCTAGGTGCTTAAGCGTAGGACGTTAAACCCCATTTCATTCATTCATTCATTCTATTAAAATACTATTATTACAGACAATTAAAATATGACAACACTTCTACTATTACAGACGTTTAAACTATAGATCTATCCCTACAGTCTATTAAAATATAGAACTATCACTACAGACTATTAAAATATAGAACTAATCGCTACAAACTATTAAAATATAGAACTATCACCACAAAATAGTAAAATATAGATCTATACGCTACAAATTATTAAAATATAGAACTATCACTACAGACTATTAAAATATAGAACTATACGCTACAAACTATTTAAATATAGAACTATCACCACAAAATATTAAAATATAGAGTGCAATATTATTACCACGGGCCAACACATCTAAAATAACTATAACCATTGATTCATTAATTACAATGTCAATAATATTCTAGAGAAATATCGGATTACCGCTAGTCTTCGTTATACAAAGTATCAGATGTTACGGTAACTCTAGGAGAAAGACTATAGTGTAAATAAAGTATGCGCAGGTGTAGACCATATTGGTAGGATATTTTTGTTATACTCTACAACTAATACGTCATATACTTAATATCTCGATATTTTGACAGTTCATATGACATTCGGTAGAACTGTACACTCATAGGGAGGGGGAAGGGTATCCCAAGGTAATCGAAACCATGCCCGTCGACCCAATGACAGACCTTATGAAACAACGCGCATTAAAAATAAGGCGGCTAGACTTTGGGTTCTATAGCTACTCAGATTTGACGTATTTCACTTTTAATAAGACTGTATTTTTTTCAGGTGGTTGGATGGCATTGAGTCAACTGGCGTGGTTTCGAATCCCCGGCTGTACGTGGCAAAGAATTAGGGTCGCCTAACCAACCTCGTGGGGTTTCTTCGGGTCTTCCGTTTTCCTCCCATTGAAATAAAATTAAACAATATGTTAGTCCCGAAATGACATAGTTTGTGTCGAATGGACGTTAAACCTCATATCTCTCTCTCTCTTTCTCTCTCTCTCTCTCACTCTCTCTCTCTCTCTGTATTTCTACCCGCCCCCACTATATTCGCCTTTTCCATTGTTGCCCGTGAACGCCCTCGTGGTGTTTGTTTTCAATTAGGTTAGAACACTGTTCATCATAAACATCTATTTTTAAAATGATATATCTGATATGACAAAGTTCTAGACATCATTATTATAGTTTATCTATTATTTCTTCATTATTATTTTTTTTTAGATATAACCAGTTATCTTAGATTCAGAAATGGTTTGCCAGTTACAATTATTTCTACCGGGTTGGAGGGCCTCACATGGACATTGACGTAAAACGATCTCTTAAGAGTTGAAATGGGATATAAGAGTAGGACATTACACCGCTGTCCGGGCAAAATTCCTTAATAGAAAACTGTATGGGATGATGTGGTCGTCTCCATTAGCCCCGGATCATGGATTTTATTTGCTGTTCTCACACCTGTCACGCGCCAACCTACGACAATACTGTGAAAGTAGACAAAATAAACAAACAGTTTGAATATCTGACATGGACAGCTGTTCAGTCGTTCGATGTACACATTGGTGTGCACGTAAAAGATCCCGTGGGAATTGGAATTCGATATAAAAGTAGGCAATACCCCAGTCGGAACAGAACAGTAGGACGTTAAACCCCGTTTCATATAAAGAAAAGAAGTGGGACAAGGCGTTGCGTCACCTCGAACGGTATTTTCACTAAGGGCATTGACATTTTGAGATACTTCTAAATACCTCTTTATAAATCATTTTTGAGAGACCCAATAATGGATATAGATAGAGAATCTCCTACCAGTCGTTTTTGATATGAAAAACACGAGTAAGAGATTGTATTTAACACTCAATCCCTTCTTACATGCAGAAATACATAAATATGATTATTTGCTATAGATTTCACTTTTACTGAACCTGAATACATTATGGCGTAGTGATACATCAATTTTTTGACAGCCATTCAACCATTGCAAAGTCCTTTATATTGACCCACTGTTTCCATCAAGGTCAGTTAAAATAGTTCCTTTTTTAATTAGAAAGAAGTTCCTTTTAATAAAAAAAATGAACTGTTCTTTGAAAAAAAAAAATAGTTCCTTTTTGATTGACCAATCAACTTCATGAAAAGCGATATAGGAGATATCACAGTAGATTATGAAATTTATCACACAAGCGATATCTACTGTAGAATGTATTATTGGCTGATAAATCCAGAAAGCATGTCCCATGTACTTGTCAGACCTGAAAACTCCATAATGTCTATCCTCAAATCTAGGGGAATTCTAGTCCAGGGCCCTGTTTCTTGAAATCTTAACTTGAGATAAAATCCAAATTTTAGTAGATACTTTAATTTTGATTGGCTTGGGACTCTAAAGTCAATCTAATATTATCCAATCAAATTACTAAAAATTGAATTTTATCTTTGAAAAAAATTCGTGAACGGGCCCCAGAGCCCAGTTGACTAATTGATGGGTAACGACGACCCGTCTGTGTCATGATCAAGGTTAATGGCTATGGGATCATAAACCGCATAATTAACCCTAATCAGCGTTCCCGAATACATATTGAGTTCATGAGTTCCTTCGTAAGTCATCGATGAGTACAGCTGTTAACAAAATGATAACCCTAATCATGGAAAAGACCAACAAGAAGTCATCGATCAAGTATATTTTATTACATGCCAGAGTCATCTCCCAGAGGAACCCAGCAGATCATCATGCCATTGATCTATGCCAACTTAGGATCAGTAATCACCGTCACTATTTTTCATTAGAACATGGAGACCCATGGTCAAGCGAAATATGAACTACTCGTGTCGATTTCTAATCTTTTAACACCTTCAATAATTTCTCATTTTCTCTCAGTAGGGGTATAACTCATTCATTACACGCCACATTGCAAACAATTATTATGATGGGTGCCATTTCATTGCTGTAAAGAGAATATGACTACACGTTTTCGGATAAATAACTTGATCGTGGACAGCGAGGTTTCTTTCGCAATATAACAGAGAACATAGTTATTATTTTACTTCAGTGTATGTTTAAACTATAATTATCAATCAAATGTTTTTTGTTATTCTTAAAAGTATTAAGCTACTCGTACCATTAAACATACATTATGTTCCTAGACGTTCGGATGGGACGAAAACCCGAGGTCCCGTGTACACATTGGCGTGCAGGTAAAAAATCCCTTGGCAGTTAGAATTCAGTTGCTGCCGGGGCAAAATTTCCCTCATAGCACACTGTATGGCGTACGTCCGTCTACAATTAGCCCAGGTTAGGTGCAGAAGCGTAGGACGTTAAACCTCATTTCATTCATTCATTATGCAAGCGCTAAATCAGCCTAGTGCAGGTATTTCTTCAGGCCTGAAATGTTATCTAAATTATTATTAGACATGTTTTAACAAAACAAGACTATATGTACCTTCAGTGTCATTGCTAGTCTGTAATATTTACTGGATTAGGATCTGATTTTGCTGCTCAACTTTCATTCATGATTTAATAATGAGCTGGATAATCGGGATTATCTTTTTTATAGTACCGACTTTAGTAATGATGTTCGAGGCTAGGCCTAAATTTCAATCGCTAAATTCTCGGTTCAGAATGGATCAATTTGACTGAAATTTTCATGAAATTGCCTTTACATTATCTATTATAGCGAGAACTGCCATCTCTTTGTCTAATCTCCATCAACGTATGTTTAAATAACAATAAATTTCTAAATATATCGTCTAATTGGGAAGAATAGTATTATTTGTATTTATTTGGATTTCGAAATATATAATTCTACGCATATGTATAATGAGCGAAAGAATAGCTATTGCAGACATTAATCAAGGGTTATTTTCTGTTAATTAGCTAACTTAGACCATTGGAAAACATAGTGATATTACCTACCTGGTACCTATCACACCTGTTGACAGGGCGTGGGATGCTATTCTTTATGTATATTAGCAATCGTGATTGTAATATTGATTTTGAGACAAGGCTTTTTTCCCTAATCAAGGACATAATGATATTGTAGGACTAAGAAAAAGTTGAATAATCTCTTCTGTTTTCGGACTAAAACTTTGGCCCGTGACAGTCTTTCATTAATGATAACAACGGTTTCCTTGGGTTTTTTATTGATAGGAGTAAAATAAAACATCAAAGACATGGGTAGAAGAACCGAGCTTTCATCTTTGAAAAAAATATTACATCCATTTTCTGGCGTTTTTTTTTGGAAAGACGTAAACAAGAGTAAATTAGACTGCTTTTGTTTTCGATTCAATATTTCATTAAATAATGCTCTTAGATCCAAAAGATGAAAGATGTCTTTTTTAAAAAAACAAATACCTAATCAAATCCCGTTCAATCTACAGTTGCATAATGATTATATTACCCAAGTTATAATGTAATAATATAGGGATCACGTGGCTAAGTGGGTAAGACGCTGGCTCGCTAGCCGGGAGGTCGGGTGTTCGATCCCTGCATTGACCGAGAAAGTTCATCCAGATTTACGGCGTGGTTTCCACCTGTCGGTGATGCAGGACGGAGGACCTGACAAGGATGGGACGATATTTGTGTTCACATTGGTGTGCATGTAAAATATCCCTTGGCAGTTGGAATTCGATATAAGAGTAGGACGTGGCGCCGCTGCCTAGACAAAATGTTCCCCATAGTACACTGTATAGCGTATGCCCGTTTTCATTAGCCCAGGTTAGAAACAGAACAGTAGTACGATAAATCCCATTTATTGCATTTATATTGTAATATACATGTACTAATCAAAAAAAGTAGGGGATATTTGATTTTTAAGTGTTATTAAAGTATATTATCAAATATAGATATAAATTACAACGTTACAAAATAATAACATCAAATATCAGTTCATATGCAGCAAGGTGAGTATGGCCCGTAGTATATGGGATCTATAATTCAAGTACGTTTTAAAAATAGAAATAATTAAGTAAAAAATACTGTCTTCGTGTTATTATTAACTTCTTAAATATAGGAAAGTTGTCTCAAATATCTCCAGTCCTTACCTTAAGTACAATTATTACAAAAAAATAATCTAATATCAGCTCATACGACACTGCTTAAAAAACAATAGCCAAACCTTCTACCGGAAGTAACTAACAGTAAGTCAACTTCGCGCATGCGATGTCCAACATAATTCATCGTCAAATGACAGATACTGCAGAGTCAGTTATCCATATTATATACGATCTTTGCTGTAACATTCAAAGTCAGAGTCGTGCAAACCTTGGGTTGGACCCCCATGATGATCCCAGCTCATGCGGTAGCTATTGGTGCGTTTGGGCGTCACATGTAACTGGAAATGTTTCTTCTGTTAGGTTCTATAGTGACTTTTTTCGTAGTCATTTGCATATTTTAGTATTATGCCCCCAAAATCAAATATCCCCTACTTTTTTTGAATAGTTTATAACAGATAGCTAGCCAATGACCAGAATACGCCTGTTAACTTACGATCTGTACTGTAACAACATCCCGCTGAATACCGTCGCGTCGCTATTATTCCCACTCGAGTGTATTGGCAGACGTATTACTGTGTGAACAAGCTTATTTATCCCACAAAATCAATCCACGGGGTGAATTGAGATAATAAAATAAAACCAAGTACGAACAATCCAAACCATTAAACAAAATTCGAATGAATGAATGAATGAAATTGGGTTTAACGTCCTACTATTATGCACCTAACCTGGACTAAAACAGTTTTGCCCTGACAACGGCCTACGTTTTTATCGAATTCCAACTGCCAAGGGATATTTTACGTGCACTCCAATGTGTACACGGGTCCTCGGCTTTTCGTCCCATCCGAACGACTAGGCAGCTGTCCTTGTCAGACCCTCCTTCTGCATCGCTGACAAGGAGAAATCATGCCGGAAAATCGAGATGAACTTTCTCGGACAATGCAGGGATCAAACTCCCGACCTCCAGGCTAGCGAACCAGCGCCTTACCCATTTAGCCACCGTGATCCCCGACAAAATTCGAAGTCCCCCAAAAAACGGTATAGGCAAAATAGTGTAATCAGGAAAAATAGTGTAATCAGCATATGGACTGTTCACCGCGTACAAAATACACGACAAACAGTGATAACAGGTGCCCAGAAGAGAAAGCTTATCCAATTTATTCGATGCTGTTGCAATTCTGAAATATCTGTTAAAATCATTGTTGACCTCAGTCGCCTGCGCCAATCATATATTAAGACGTGCGCAGTTTAGAAAGTTGTAATTGTCTTTCCCTATAAGCCCGCTCGATTGTTTTAGTTTTGACACCCCCCCTCCCTAAAATGCATTTGTTTTCTTTGACTTGATTATTGTTGATATGTAGATGGTTAGGATTAAAATCAAAATTAAAAAACGATCCAGAAGACGATTTTGATATTTGATGGAATAAATGAGGCAACCAAACTTAAATGTACCCCTTACTATGCTGATATACTGCGCAGTGCCATCAAGAATATTGACTTGGATTCGATATAAAGAAGCCGTTAATTATAAATAACAGGCAGTACATGTATACTTTATGGAAAAGACCGTGGCGTTTAGATAGTGGCTAGACACTCTAGAGTAAGATATATAATTTTTTTTTACAAAATATCTTTTTCATGAGTGCTATAATGGGGTTTAACGTCCACTCGACACAAACTAGGGCATCTCGGGACTACCAAATAGTCTAATTAAATTTTAACAATTCGCTAGCGTAGGGGTCTTTAGCAATGGGAGGAAACCGGAAGACCCTGAGAAAACCCACGAGGTTGGACTGGAGATCCTACTCCTTGTCACATACAACCGGGTATTCGAAACCACACCAGTTGATTCAATGACAGGCGTTATGATACAGCGCGAACATGCTAACCATTCGCCCCCAACCCTTAACTGCGGAGGTTGGAGACATGTAAGAAAGAAGTACAAAACAAATACATACCTTGATTTATCTGGCGAATAAATACGTTTGTCAAACCCTTTTATATTTATTCGTTTTGTGGTAGATAAACTCTTACAAACAGTTGGAAAACTTACTGTTTAATAGCCTTAACCTGGTTTTACTTTCATTTTCGTCCTGTTGTAAAGATCCACTAATTTACGACAATTCCATTACATCTCGTAAAAAAATGCATTACCATAAATCGTTTTCAAAACACCAATAATTTTCTTAAACAATCATTGCCTTACCATCAGTTATATCACATTCTTATGTTAATTCCACCTAATATGTCGCTTATATTTCTCAAACACACATACATCAAATACTATAACTGATATTAGATTGTCCCTACGAGTGGCAAGAATTTCACATTAGCGCAATTTGTAACTGTTGGTTATATAAATACCCAAAAAGCAGCACGAACATTGCTCAACCCAAAAGACATTATGCACTCAGAGCTTTCAATAGAAATTGGATAGTGGACGTTGATAAACAAACATATTATATTTGACCTTATAGAACAAAATAAGTATCTTGACAAGAGAGCAAAGTATTTAATTGAAAAGGGTTATTCGCGCAATCTGCAACCAATTGTCATTTTGAGTTTCTCCGCGACAAACATCCTAATATAGTATGTATTTTCAATCTGCTAAATGCTGTTTCTCCATTTTATCGAACGTGTAATTTCTTTCTCTCAATTTGGGATAAATTGTTATCGTTATCAAAGTCTTTTTGTTTATGAACAGTTATAGTATTATGCCTGATAAAGACGTGCGTAGTAAAACAAACTAGTCCAGTACGAATCCGTGCATTTTTACTCATTTTACGCCGTCGCGAACAATTTTATGTATTTATTTACACTAAGGTAATATTTTTTATCTAGATACACTTGTAATAACATAACACAAGGTACAATTTTATGGATACACAATTACTGAGTTTGATACTAAACGACGTCTTGATAAAGACGAGAGAAACCTCGTCGACACGTCGCTTAGTATCAAACTCAGTAATTGTGTATCCATAAAATTGTACCTTGTGTTATTATGTTCAAATACTAAATGCCAATCAAAGAAGTTGTTACAACATGTTTATTTTTTTCTTAAAGGGGAAGACCAACGATTTTCAACAAGGTTTCCATAAATCTCAACACAAGCAAATAAGTTTTTGTAAGCGAGAGAGAGAAAAAGAAATGGGGTTTAACGTCCACTCGACACAAACAAGGTCATTTTGGGACTAACGTATGGGTTATAATTCGCTTGCGCGTAGGGGTCTTTAGTAGTTGGAGGAAATTGGAGTTCCCGGAGGAAACCGACGAGGTTGAGAAGGTGCCCCTATCTCCATGTCACATACGCTAGGATTCGAAATTACAGCCGCAAGCCAGAGGTGACCGGCCAGCTACAGGTCGAAGCGCGGCACTCTAGACCACAAGGCCATCCCCCCACCCACCCCCTTGTAAGCGAGAAATTATCTTTTTTTTAAAACCGGAAGTGACACAGTTATTATAATATCCTAATAAACATGGGCATTTGATTAGATTTTTGGCTAAAGGAAGACGCGTGATCACAGTACAGCAGTTAACTTATGCCAAATATGTTTGCTTACTATAGAGCTGAGTGAGCGTGTTGAACCAACTATGTCACTTCCGGTTTTAATTAAAAAAAAAAAATTTCTCGCTTACAAAAATTTTTTTGCTTACATAGGGGATTATTTATCAATATATATTTAAGATTTATGGAAACCTTGTTGAAAATTGTTCGTCTTACCCTTAATAATTTAAAAAAAATGTTTTAGAATTTAATTTGCAGAAGAAGAAAATGTAAAATTGAGATCCACTTCTGTCGCCCCGATGTCACCTGTCTCAACGATAGTGTCAGTCAAGCGAATATTTACTGATCAGGATAGTTAGACTCAGCGAAGTGGAAGTATGGTTCTAAAAGATTTACCAAGAACATATGCCAATTTAATATCACTATCAATTTTTAGAGTTGATACATTCTTGTGGCAACTATATCCACTGTCTATAATTCAGTAAAATCGTACTATTATTATAAAAACCTGGGCCCTGTTTCACAAAAACTTAAATCTCCTTAAAATCATTGTAAACTAAAATTTCATCCTAACTTACAATAGAAGCGTTTCACAAAACGATTTTAAGCATTGTAGCTAAAATCCACTAAAATAATATTGTAAGTTACAATTGTATCCTAACTTAAAATAGTGGCGTTTCACAAAACTATTTTAAGGACAATTTTAACTAAAATCGATTGTAACTTAGGATAGCTGTCACCCTCTCCTAACTTACAATCACGACATTAACAAACATTGATTAGAGCTACATTGTTTGATTTATTGCGACATACAGATATAATTGACACATAATTTTAACATACAATCATTCACAAAAACAATTTGCATTCAATTTCTTTTCATAGTATGGGATATACAGCTACGATCCACCCGTTTATTTTATTGTAAGGCAATTTAAGCATTGGATGGCGCCCCATATTAGAACTCCAAGAAAAACCCCACCCAAAACGCCAGTAAACTACACACTAAAAGAAAATTTATATCCAATGTCATGGAAAGAAGAGCCCTCCTATTTATAAAGAAAATATCTTCGTGTTTAATATGTCCAATTTCTTGGTATTAGAAGGCCTAAAGGCCTATTATACTAGACATGCCATAATATGTAGTATTTACTCATGTTTTTGGGGTTATGATGATTAGTATAAAGATAAATCAATAAACACAAAAGTGTCTATTCAAAAATGTTATAGGCCTATTTGAAATTAAATTTTAATATCATAAATTTATTATAATTTCTTAATGAAGTTACGTTAATAAAACAACATCAATAAAAAAAATAGGCTCCAAAACTATTTTATCTTGGGAAAAACTCATTTAATTGAGTAAGATAGATAGACTCTTTTGCATTTTCAAAGTATCATTGAAAGGGTCTATTAGAATGACATTTATAATCTAGGCATCGGAACATTGCCTATTTGGCGTATTAATTTCAAAGTTGATAAATACTTTTAAACTACGACAAAAAAATTGAAGCCTAGATTAGTTGTTTGAGTGACACATATCAAAATATGTTTGTGAAAATTCTCAAAAGTTTCTCTTGTCCAAATTACTATAAAAATTCGAAATTCAAGCGCTTTTGTTTATCGATACACATTACTTCTATTGAAGCCTGCGAGGAAATCAAATGCCAAGTTCAAGGTCAACCCACCAATACATATTTCGAAACTAATAATACGCAATTAACTCATTTATTTCATCTTTCTACGACTTTCTGACCATGTGCAGACATTTCTACAACGTATGAAACTCTCCCTATTGATAATGTAACAGTTAATTCAGTTTGTCAACAGTTTTCAGTTTCGAAGCGTATTTGCTTTCACCGTAAGTACCCGCAACGGAAATCTGCACTGCACGGGCGCAAGCGATTTTAACTAAAATCTATTAAAATTGCATTTTAAGTTACAATCGATCTTCGTGAAACGCATAAAATTTAAAATCTCATTTTGATTTTAGTTAAAATCGATTTTAAGGATTTTAGTTTAAGTTTTCGTGAAACAGGGCCCTGATTTTCTGTTGCATAGGAACATAGTTTGTGTTTTCTTCGGGTACTCCGGTTTCCCCCCGCTGCAAAAGACCCCTACGCGCAAGCGAATTATTGAAATAAAATTAAACCATATGTTAGTCCCGAAATGACATAGTTTGTGTCGGATGGACATTAAACCCCATTTCTCTCTACATATACATATATTTACATTCTAAACCAGCATAGTCGTAGGCTTGCGCAGGACGGGGTTGAGAAAAGCAAATAAAAGCCATGCTATGAGGGGCATTTTGCCCCGACAGTGGCGCTACGGCCTAATCTTATATCGAATTCCAACTGCCGGGTGATCTTTAACGTGTACAACAGTGTGAACAAGGGACCTCGGTTTTTCTTACCATCCGCATGACTATACGTTGCCCTCGGTCTTGCACCACTGACAAGGAGGAACCACGCCGGGACCGACCACGGGACACCGTGATCCACAATCTTTAAAAAAAATACATATGCGAAGCCCAAAACTAAGAAGAGATATCGGATGTTCCAGATAGAAGAGACTTACCCCGTGTCGTGCATGACATCTGCCAATACTGCAATAATGGTTCAAGGGATGAACAAATAATCTCACTCCCACCACTCAAAAGTACATATCCATCTATTTTTTCTATATACATACAGTGTACTTAGTAAATTTCTCAACACAATAAGAATATTTTTAGTTATAAGTTTACTAATAAATCGTTTATAGTACAAGTGAGTGTTCCAAGATAAAATCTTACATAAACTAAAAAAAGGTATTATTTTTTCAAGCTGAACCAAAAATACCGATTTTTTAATATATATGTCATATTATCATCTTCCATCTTGAAACACAAATCTTTTGCTCAGATGGTATTTTGAATAGACACTGATTATACAAAAGGTTATTCGATGTATTCATGTATGGGATATCATTACTATATAGATTGACAAACAGTAATAACCATATTTATCATCGCTTTATCATTTTCTAACGATCTACCTATGTCATTGTCAGTCTTTAGTTAGTTTATTCATCCTCTTCCATGAAAATAGGTTGATTTCATTTTTACTATTCTTTGATGGTATGCGCTGACGTTCTTTTATTGTTATGAACATAAAGCCCAGATCTCGATTAACCTTCTTTGATGACAGGAGGGGTGGGGTGGCTGAATGGTTAGCGTGCGCGCACTGTATCATAAAGCCTGTCATTGAGTCGGTCAACTGGCGTAGTTTCGAATCCCCGGTTGTACGTGACAAGGAGTAGTGTCGCCTGTCCTACCTTGTGGGTTTTCTCCGGGTCCCCCGGTTGCCCCCCACTGCTAAAGACCCCTACGCACAAGCGAATTATTGAAATAGAATTAAAAAAAAACCATATGTTAGTCTCGAAATGACAAAGTTTGTGTCCAGTGGACGTTAAACCAAATCTCTCTCTTTCTCTCTCTCTCGTGTCATTGTCAGTCTATAGTTAGTTTATTCATGCTTTTTCATGAAAAAATGTTGCTTTAATTTTTACTATTCTTTGATATGATCTGATGTTCTCTTATTATTATGAACATAAAGCCCCGACGGGCTAATATCTCGATTACACATCGTTTGATGACAGGAGATTATAATTTGCACGTTTGTACTTTTCGTTAAAAATACAAACTGTGAAGGTTTAAAGTCAGAAATAGAAAGAAATACATGTTATCTTTTTATTCATTGCCTATATCAAAGAATGCATTGACATGACCCTCTCGATTTAATACCATGATGTTCCACTAGTGAACAAGCGCAATTAAAAACAGATAATTTCACAAAAGTGCTTTATTATTATTATGGCGTTTGGTCGTGACAAAAAAACGTGATCCCGTATAAAATTGATGTGCACGTAAAAGAATCTTTGACAGTTATAATTCGATAAAAGGTAGATAGGCTATATTACACACGCAAGTTGGTCTGGTTGTAGAATAGGATTCACCAGTTTATCCCGCCTTTACCTTTGTTGTGTTGAGTGTCCGAATTGTTTAACATGTGAGCTTTAGATCATCCGCCAATGACTATCTTTGAGCCAGAGAGAGAAAATGGGGTTTAACGTCCACTCGATACTAACTAGGTCATTTCGGGACTAACATATGGTTCAATTTTATTTCAATAATTCGCTTGAGAGGGAACCGGAGAAAACCACAGGCGTTCCTACTCGTGGGTGTTCTCCGGGTCCTCCGGTTTCCTCCCACTGCTAAAGACCTCTACGCGCAAATGAGTTATTGAAATTAAATTAAACCATAAGTTAGTCCCAAAATGACCTAGTTTGTGTCGAGTGGACGTTAAACCCCATTCCCCCTCTCTCTCTCTCCTTTGTCCTAATAATAATACAGTCATGATAGATCATTTTATCTTTCTCAAATATCATATTTGTCACAGGATGATAAAGAATATATTTCAACTCACACAAATACAAAAAGTTTAATAGAAATCTACAAACTTATCAAACACAACATTTGTACAAATCACGAGAGGAGTCAGATCTAGGTACCGTACCCGATGTAGGCTACATGTACTAAGAATAGTTAAAGGCAGCTAGTACAGTATCTCAACCCTAAATCTCTGATGTTGTCCAATTAACGTTACAAATCTATTACACCTTTCAACATAGATAAATATACTTGAACGATAAAAAAGAAAGCAGAGAATCTGTTTAGACTATTAAGTATTATTTATCAGATATAAGCTATATTATGTATTTTGTTAAATTTAACCATGCTCAAATTGAACCAGGTGCACCGAGATAGAGTAAACAGTGTCCGTATGATGTTTGAAAAAAAAACCCCTTTAAAGTCATGTTTGAGCTTATCTCTAAGTCAATAATATCAATTTTAAATATACTTGGCAAATATGTCAGCAATACTTTTTGAAAAATCTGTCGATGAAGCTAATTATGAGTTATATGCACAACATGTACAATGTAAATTCTACTCACTCTCAAAAGTCAACCAAGCACATCATTGGTTATGAGAGTGTGCATTTAATTTGTTTTTACGATTGTATACATAACTACTTACAATATTTAATGTTATATATTCTTTAACAAGTTTTATCTAATGTCAACTTCAGTATGGGTAGCTATATAAACGCATTCTGCACCCATGAAATAATACATAGTTTTATAAGCTACCTATTCTTGGTACTCCCAGTGATTTCGTTCCGTTCTACTCCACCAACCCCTGGGTACATCCACGAGGTTTTCACAAGTTCAAATTATCTGCCCTTGCCCTTGATCGTAGCTTGATCCTACCAACCGATCAAAAACAGTTTACATACCAGTCCTAGCGTCATAATTAACATTCTCCACAATAAACTTAGTTGCGAGTTAATTTCCTTCGCCCAATCGGTTGGTCGATGTACAATAATGAACATTGCACGGGTATCAAGGGTGGGTAATCTGACTATGTCTTCCCTGTGGATGAGCCCCGCGGTTAGTTGAGTAGCTACACCCATACAATTATGATGCTGCAACCGGTTTTATTGCAGTTTTAAGAAAGAAGTTCTCAAAACGACGTCGATCAAAGAGTGTTTAGAGTTTTCATTACAAAGCTGTCTTTTGTTTAAAGAAAATCGGGAAAACTTAAAAGAAACCCAGCTTCGGGCATTGAGATAAAATATTCTTCCCTGGCGTCTTATGGCCGACGCCATTTTGGATCCGGGAACTTGAAAGTAGTTCCAATGGCGGAATGCCTCATACAGCCCAGATTAGACGTAATTTACGGGAGTCTGTTGGAGTTTGCCGAATGGTACAAATTGAATACAAACAGTTACTTGAAAAGTGAACACGAGCAACTAGCAGCAACTGATGGTTTTTAAGTCGTAACCAGTTGCCGGCAACTAGTTATCCCTAGTTGCATGCACCGATGAACGCGTGCTTTAAATCAAAGATATAATTGTATCCCATTATAACCATTTTTCGCAAAGGTTGATAATTTATGAAATGTTTGTAAACTCTCTTTCGTTACCTAAGACGATAAAAAAGAACAGTTTTGGTTAATAATGGCTTCATACTATCTCGACAAATTAAGTTCATAGATAGATAATTCATCGGCCAATATGTAACCTTTAGATAAAAAAATAACTAGCGAAATTCTCAAGTACCACCTGTGTTAGCTGGTTAGAAGATATGATACATCTGAGCCATTCTGAGGTTACAGTTATTCACTCTACCAAATCTGTAATACACAGATGGCAAGAATGTGAAGGGAATAAATAAGACCATTCGGTAGTGATCAGATATAATCGTTTGGAAACAATCCGTTGCTTAATTCACCAATCAACAACAATGGAGTTAAATTTAACATCGCTTTCCGAAAGTGATTACACTTGAATTTTAAAGGCTACCCTTACGAATTTTTTTATCGTACGTTTGACAATTTACATTACTTTTCCACCTTGAAGTTTGTTTATACGAAGGATTTGAAGCTGCATGTACCATATGTCAACCCATTATCAATAACATACAGCATTGGCCAATTTGACAAAAAGCAAATTTAAATACATATTTATATCAATATCAACATATGTATGCCATTGAAACCATAGTAGTGTTAATATAGAATAAATAAAGGTTGAAAAATGCTTCAAGAAAGTAATATTATAATTGTTTAATTATCTACATGTTTCGCACGAGCTTGCCAAGATGTACTCATCCGCCAACGCCCTGTCACAGTTATTCCATTACTGTTTGTTTACTTGTATAAGTAGAAATTCTGGTACGCTTTACTGTTAAAATATCAACACTGTAAACCTAGCATTATGTTGTCTGGATCGTAATTTCATTCCTAGGTGGTTCTTTCTGTAGCTAGAATTACTAGTATACCAAATGACAACTCTTGAGGGGGAACAGCCAAAGAACCCAATCCTATAGAAATAGATACATTTGTACTTTGATGTTATATCAGTTGATTTTATTAGTTTGTATTGAGGTTAAACATGTTTTATATAGACAGAAAATTATACTAAAACATACCACGCAGCTAAATATAAACCGTCAAGCTTTCAAATAAGAAAATACTTGTCAGTTTTTTTTACACTAAACATACATTATGTAAGAGCTAAATCTGTGTGTTGGACGTCTTTCGTTAGGCCTGGAATGTTATTTAAACTATTAATAAGACATTTATGTATATGAAAAGTCCATAACCATATCTTGATGTTCTAATATATTCATTGGATTTGAATCCGATCTGCTGTTTAATGCCTTTAACAATGGAGGTTACAGTGATTTTAAAATAAGGTTTTCGCGTCTGAGGGTGAAGAAATTTGACTGAAATTTACAGCATATCCCCTTTATATTATCTACTTTTATCTAGTGCAGTGAGAACTGTATCTTTAATTTAAAGGAATATACAAGCTGGTTAAAGAGGCACTTATCATTCTCATTCAAGACAATCTTAGAAGCCACAAAATCAAGGCCGTATACTAACTAGAGAACGATATTGTTCGCCATAGTTAGCTAAACTCCTCGGAAACTACTAAAAACTGTAAGTCTTGCTGACAATAGGTTGACCAATGTCTTAGAAATATTGAATGCAATCTTATCTGAACACTAAGTATATAGCCATTACAAATGTAGAGTATACTCAGTTCGAGTCACTAATTCGTCTTATTTACCAAATGCCGAAGACGCCCAAAGCGCTTTAATATAGAAAAAAATCATAAAACATTGAGTTTAGACAATCTGTATCAATCCTTCTTTTTGACAATTGAAACTCTATCGAATCAAACGTAGCTTGAATAAACCGGCTGTATTTCAAAGATTGACAGGCCTGAATAAGATGATACTTTGCCCCAAGGTAAATGTAATCATTAGCTCAGTATAGCATTTTAGGTCACAAATATACCTATTTGCACTTTTTATATAATGATGTGTCATAAAGTTCTTATTATCGCTATTTCTGAACATCATCACTCTGGATTTAATACCATTTATTTCCACTTTCCGTATATAAACGGAAAAACTCGTATAAGCTAACTTCTATTTCTGGTTTAACCTCCCTATAACCGTGCCTTCCCTTACTATAAAACCGGATATAACTTCTAAATTATCCGTAATGCTCACATGTTATGGTGGTGGGTGAGGATTGCGAAATGTATCTCAACACATGTTAAACAATTATGATATTTTTTGTTTCAAATGATGAAAATCGTGACTGATATTGATAGTACACATTATGTTAAAGTATACTAAAAGATACACTGTGACAAAAATATAATTCTTTTATATTGACGTGTGTTAAACATATGTAGAGTTGGTTTTATATTTGTATTATACTTATAAAAATACACTGTTACTCTAGTTGTATTCCAAGGTGAGTACCTATCTTAGTCGTGGTCAAAGTATCGTGTTTGTTTATTTACCTCAATATTGATGCGGGTCGTGTATTATTTTGGATGATGGTTCTGGTCTAGTATACTAAGTTTAGATTTGGCCATGTTTTGCTGAATTGTTATGGTTCTTAAGTTGCGGCAATGGTGGGTGTGGTAGGGGGAGCCACCCATAGTACCCCCAAAATTGGTTTATTTAAATACCACTCTTGTTGTAATTGAATAATATGTCCCAAACTTTATTCTGACCAACAAATTGTACTATTTTATAATATTTCAACTAATAGATGATACATATTTCATCTTAACACACCTAATTGAAAAAATCAACTGTGTGATTTGAAAGGCCTTACGTAAACACTTTGAAATGGAATTTGGATTTAAACATATTTTCGAACCCTCTGGACGGGAAAAATAGGATGTTCATGTTATGGATAATTTACACAGCAGGTAAGACACTTAGACGTCTCGTAGTTAAAATAAGGCTATTTATTTCTGGACCTGTCAAGCCAACCAGAATGGTATTGTCCCTTAAACATGGAAGGTGCAAGTTCCACTCCAGTGTCATTTGACAGAGGAAAGTGCTCTGAATTAAGAAATATAACTGAAGAATGAGATTTGTGGTGGAAAGGACACTTAAGAAGAGGTCAAAGGTCATCAATTAGCAATTTTTTCGGTTTTATTAAGAACTATATTCCCGTTAACTGGTGACCTTTTCCAGATATGTTACACAGAACTAACGACATGTTTTATACTGCTAGTAGTACAAATATGAGATATAAAATTAATGACATAATCTACAAATTAACGAGAATATCACTTGACCCCCTCCCCCCTTCTCATCGATAATTAAACTTTTAATCAACATGAAATATGCGAGTATGAAACCAAGCCTAAAGTGTGTGGATTAATATCAGAAATTATTATCATCAACTCATTGGTTGAAAAGGACAATGAGGAATAAGGAGTCGATCAGGATACCCCTGATGATGACTTACATCCTCTGATGAATGACAGTTGCCTCTCCTAATTTAGATTTTGGTTGATTGGGTCTTGATTGATGTCTGCATTAACATGACATAAATCTGTGTTTTAAATGATTATTGGAAAGAAGGAAGTGGGTGGAAATTAATGTATCACTATTATCATCAGAGATTATGAGGAAACATTCTGACCTATTTTACTGTTTGTCGATGATTTTGTATGGACATTGGTCGCATCTGCTGTTCTTAATTCCATTGTCACCAACATATTCATTCTTAAGTTTGTGGTCTTGATTCCTATGATCTTTCCTACAGGCTACTCATTGTTCCAATGTCGCACCTTTCATGTTAATTAAATTTCTAAGGGGTCACTCGGTGCAAACCAGCATTATTTTCTTCTTAATTACACCGACCAGTCGCACTAAAAAGGTAGGTTCTTTTCTAGCGTAAATACATAATATATAAATCCAAAGTTAATTACATAGCCGCTAGAACAACCGTGGGCATTCACAGGAAGTATAACATTACTGAACAAGGGAAATAAGTCTGACAGTGAATTTTATGGATGGACGGACAGAGTCTACAACAATATTCAACAAAATTTTAACATATACAAAGCAAAACTACACCACATACCCAAATGTCTGTGATTCCTGCCTTTATTTTATTAAAGAGTGTTTATCATCATAAGTCAAAGTCAACCGGGTTATTGACTGCGTAAAAACAAGAAGACAGTAAATACATACACAGATAATCTCCTACGAGTCGGTTTGATATTAAAAAAAAGGACGACGAGTAGGTTTTATTTATCATCCAACCTTTTCGTACACGCACGAATAAATATATATTATTCTTTGGTATATATTTTTTTAATTCAAGTAAAGCCATATCTCCTCGTAGATTATGAAAGTTATAACACAAGCGATATCTACTCTAGAATGTGCAGAATATAAATAATTACCGTTAATCGTGATCATTTTGATGACACATATTTACATACAATGATTACTGTAATAAAAGTTCACAATGCGATTTCAGAATAAAAGAAAATCTTTCACTTATCAGAACCAAAGCACAGTTGTATCTGTTACACAAATCAAAGAGATTTTGCTATTAGGTTGTACGTGGTTATACGCAAGAATTACAAAGAAAGAATTGTTACGTGCATGTATAAATGTTAAAACAGCAGGATTCTACCTTGACATTTTACTATTGAAGGTTCTCGTAATGCTCAACTTGATAAGCACCATCTTATATATCTGTACTTTTCTTTGAAACACTTGACCTTCTTAAACTTAAAATCTAGGTCAACTAGTGTTAACATACGTATAATTCTACTCCGTTTGATTTCTTGTCAGTTATCCTAATTTGTTGAAAAGTTCCCCCGATCTGAAATCAAAACTTGAGTTATTATGAACAATATTTTGTTAAAGACATGGGCGCAAGTAATGGAACATTTAACGGTCTACTTTTCTACTCCGACTGGGTTAACGAACAGCGCCATGACGGCTTACTTTTATATCTTAATTCAAACTATCAAGGGTTCTTTTACGTGGACGCCAATGTGTACACGGTACCTCGTTGTTTTGTATCATCCGAAAGACTATGCGTTGTCTCGTTTTACCGAGCCCTCCACCCTGCACCGCTGACAAGGGGAAATCACACCGGAAAACACGAGGAATTTTCTCGGTAAAGACTGGGTCCGAACATGGGACCTCCGGGTTAGCGAGCCAACGTCTTACTCCCTGAGTAACCGTGCTGCCTCCTCCCTCACTTACGTTTGTTTGTGACCTCTTCGTATTGTGCCTTGTCTGTAGATTTGCTTTGTGTATTTGTGTGTAGTGCAGTCCCCCTGTACTTACTATTAATAAAGGTATTTCAAGGGGTAGATGTAAAATAATTGCATATCTTCATCAAATCACATATTAAAGTTGAAATCGATATTCATGGTGGGCGATTGAAAGTGATTTTCAGTTTTTATCAAATCTACACAAATCTAATATAATTCTTTCAATAACATATTTAATCTAGTTAAAAGAAAATTCTCTGAAGGAAAAACTACAATAATGTCCTGATTATTGGATTTATCACTGGGAAGATTGTAGCAATATAGCTGTGACGACATTGTATTTATAGGCAAGGAATGGTGAAATTAATGATGACTTAATATTTCATTAATTTGACAAGATGGTTTAACCAATATTTTTATCTTTACAAATTATTCTCTATGACAGTATATTGGCATTGGTATAAGTTTATTTAAAACGCAAATTAATTGTTTTGAAATACTGTGAGAATAACGGGAAAGAGGGTCTGAGTTCAAGGATAGATTGTGTCGAAATACACGTGATGGAAAATCACCATTACATCATTCGACGTGTTTGACCAATCTCTTTACTCATTTACATCATACCTGACCAATTAGATAATTGAATGTCCAAATCCAGCAGATACAAAATTATGCTACTGGTGAGAATTTGCCAGACAACATTTGGTTGCAGAAGGAGGACGATGTGAGAGCTTCTATCAGTAAACTCGCCCAGCGGGGTTGTCTGGTTAGGGTTGATTTAGTATTGACTGTATTGTAATAAGTACTATGCTTATATGTATACCGATGCTACATAAAAGGTAGTAACGAACTGTTGCATTGTTGTTAGAAGAAAAAGACACAGCGTGAAGGAGAAGGAAAGATAGCTAGGGACAAATTCTAGACGATCACATTCTAACAGAATTATGTAACAAGAAAGTTGCATGGGTCATAATGTAGGGTGTGGCGACCATGCTGGGTTGCTAAAAATGTGCAATTGCAAATTGGCAATGTAGAGAAATATGATAATTAGATCAAGGTTTGAGAAAGTAAAATCAGGAGAAGTTAAGGTGTGCTGTTATATTCATAATATTTCTTTTAAAATTTATATATCAAGATTATTATGTCTATTATATATCTGTTATATTTATATCGATAATATTTACATCCATCCATCTATCCATCTATCTATCTATCTATCTAACTATCTATCTAACTATCTATCTATCTATCTATCTATCTATCTATCTATCTATCTATCTATCTATCTATCTATCTATCTATCTATCTATCTATCTATCTATCTTTCTATCTATCTATCTATCTATCTATCTATCTATCTATCTATCTATCTATTATATTTTTCTAGCTATTTCATTTATATATCTATCATTTCTATCTGAAAACAATATGTATCTATAGCTATTATATATTATATTTGTCTTGTATGATCTAAAGTGATTACGTCATATAGCAACCAAGATGGCAGCTTTTAAATTTTATCTTTAAAAAAATGATTGTTTACCTGCATTCTTCCAGATATTCCTTCTTTTAATGGATTAACTCATGACATTTATGATTCTGGTATGGAAAACTAATGATTTTATGTAGGCTATCTTCCTTGTTCCTGTTGTCATAATTCAAACTGACAAAATGGCGGACTCAAATCTAAAGTCTTGCGTTGAAGATGTATCTGTTTCAGCTTCACGTTTGTGTAAACTGAAGTTGTTACCAGTTATAAGCGGAAGTCTGCATCATTTTGCCAGTCACAGCCTATGTAGGACTAGGCCTACTATAGGCCTACAACAATCGTATGTACTTAACATGAAAAAAACCCCCAAAAACTGTTGAAAGCAACTTTTCGTGACGACATCACAATCTCCAAAACTGGCGGTGGAACCAGGTTACATTACCTTGAGTTTAGACGTGGTCTTGAATTTTTCTACGCATGAGCGAAGCACTTAACTTTTAAAGGTAGGCCTATGCATTTCACTAAGAAAGTTGCTGTTAAATCGCAAGTTGAATCTTCTATAATCGGAATGAACTCCTCAGAGAAAAAACGTAGATTGTAGATACACTATAAATCTTTATCACACAACAGTGTAAATGAAAATATTTTTCTTTCTGATCATTTACCTGATATAGTAACTGAGGAACACGAACATTGACGGAGCTGCTAATCTTAACGACAATTTTAAAGATACACTTCAAAATAGAATTACGATTGATCAACCTGGCAACAATGGGTCGCCCACAGTTAAACATACCTGTCAAGTAACTAACCTTACATAGGTCACACCGGGAAACATTTTTTCCTCGCCTGTAGCAGCAGAACATACACCATGCAACACCTATCATTACTCCAAAAGCAACAGTGACTAAAAAGTTATGTTTATCTTCATCATCAGGCTTGCGTAACAAATTAATAACAAAATCAGCTGCCAGCAAGCCTGTTACTCGAAGCTCCAAATTACACAGCACAATGTAGTAAACCGCCGGTCATTAAACCAATAATTTCCCAATTAAGTACCATTATATCATCTCACTTTTGAAACTTAAACTCGAATCAGCCGAATGCGAACTGACTAAATCTAACGCAGAAAGCTTAAGACAAAAAATTACAATATTAACTGAGGAAAATAAGGAATTTTCGTCCATAATACACAACCTTGTTGTTAAAAGTGAATCACTTCAAAAATTAGTGTACTACAAGATGAAAACACAATGCCTCAACATAACATTAAATTAAAGTCAAAATGGAATGAAATTGTGGATAATACACCACCAAGTACATGTATCTTAGAACGTTATGAAAGAATGAAATTAATTGAACCATGGACCGTATATAGTACTAATGATTGTATTGAACAGTATACAGAACTCATAAAATTGTGCCGAAATATGTTTCCTTATGCTTTCTTTGGACTGCTACCCAGAGACTCCAAAGATTTCTACCTACCTGTAAAAGAACTGGATAATAATTTACGCATGTTGAATAAGCTGAAAGCTTTATGAACATTGGCAACACTACCAAGCATGCCCTGCATCATGATACCGTCCATCTTAACGACATTGGATCAGCCAAGTTAGCTTCCATGAATAATTTATTATTGTTCTTATACCCGCATTTTCAACTTTCACCGAAAGATATTACATCAACTCACAACTTCAAACCAAAATATGATTCAAGGAGTCAAGTACCATCGTTTTCCTATCCATCATTTATACTTCCCCCACCAAATTACCCACAATCCAATTGCTGTTTTTAAACTTTGGATTATTCGTTTCAATTCCGACATAAACTGTCAAAACTATTCAAGAAAACCAATTTAAAAAAAACCAAAACATTGTTCCTGAACTCTTTGTATATGACAAGATTGTTAAGTGCTTTTGTAGTTCAATGTGTCAGACCTAATTACTAATTTATTGTATTGTACGAATTTACGTACTGCGTAGGTATATCAGTGCTATTTTCTGGTTCATTATATTTATTTGGTTGTGCAGGAAACAGTCTGTTAATTTAACTGAGAATTTTTCGCAGCTTACGCACTCGCTATAGATACATTGACCAGTTTGTTTGTTGATAATTATTTGTGATTAGTTTAATTTTGTTGTTTTCAATAACGGTATGTATAATTATCTGACCAAGAAAGGTCTTCACATAGAACATTTAATTGTTTGTCATTTGATATTTTTGGTTTCATTGAAACACATTGATCAGAATCTGTAAATGATGGTTGTATTATTTTTCCTGGTTTTCATTTACCATTTACAAGAGGTAATAGTACATTTAGTTCTTCTTGCACTTTGTTATATGTAAGAGAATCTAATTTTAAAAGGAGTACAGATTTAGAACGCGATACTCTTGAAATCATTTGGATTGAAATTACTATGAAAAAGACACCACCTATTTAATATGATGTTTATACAGAAATTTGACATCTTATGTTAAATGGCATGATGAATTTAAATTGATGATTGATATTGCTTGGAATCAAGAAAGTGAACTATCATTTTTTGTGACATAAATATCGATCTATTATGACGAATTCAATCAATTTTTACAATTTAACTCCAATCATTTCTTCTCCAACCCGTGTTACCAATTCAACTTCTACGTTAATTGATCATGTCATTGTATCTGCCCCAAACCATATAATTGAAACTAAAGTGCCATGTTATTCTATATCAGACCACGTTCCAACCTGTTTTACATAGTCCAAAAGAGGAGTAAAGATCCCCAAAACAAAACATATATATGTTTCATGCAGATCTTTTCGAAATTTCGTTGAAGATAATTACATGCATGACTTACGCTTAAATAATTTTTAAAATATTTATCGGATGAATAACCAAAAAGATGCTCTTCAATTTTGGTGTGAATTAGTAACGCCAATAGAACTAGACGTAACAAGACTGGTTTCAAACCTCAATGGCTCACTAGTGAAATGTTGAAATTAATGCGACAGTGTGATTTCCATAAAAGTAAGAAAAACGATACCGAATATAAAAAAATGTCGAAATCGTTTTAAAACAACAATTCGTGAATTTAAATCTAAAGCACCGTGTTTTATGTTGAGATTTATCATATGGCTGGTAAAATATATAATATGTATTATTTAATTGATGAAATTTTATGTTTCTTTGACTTTATGCGCAATTATTTGAGAAAAACAAATCTTAATGGAAACTGCATGTCGGAGAGTTTTATCGAGAATGGCAACCGAAGATATTTCTAGTTAAACAATAAATAAAATGGGCGTAGCTAAAAGAAGGAAACAATACAAATAAACAATAGTGTATTCCGCCATTCTGACACCCCGTTGTGGGTACACAGGTCAAAACAATAGAATATTTCTTACGAACAAATTGGATGCAGAAAATGTTACCTTCAACGTTCATTTAGATATTTAAAAAAGTATAAGACCGCTTGACACATGGTTTTACTTCAGATTCGGTTAGTGTTTTTTTGTACCATGTTGGTATAAACCTACAAGAAGTTCTGCCATTTTAAATGAAACGTTACTTTTAGCATTATAACCCAATCTATTATGTGTTCCTGAAGCTACCAGCGTCATGCAAAACCTGAAATGCCATTTGATCATTAAACCAACAACATTTATTTATATCCAACAGTATAATATATAAAATGAAATGGGTTTAACACCCCAAGTTTCTGCACTAACCGATGGTTATTTTTCGAATATCGCTTAGGTGCACTTTTTAATATGCATGTACAATGGATGTGCTATTTTATAAACTGTTTTTAGATAGATCATGGATATACTATATACTGTTTTCAGATGCATCTTGGATGTTTATAAATTGTTTTTAGATGCATCTTGGATGTCTATAAATTGTTTTCAGATGAATCTTGCTTGGATGTACTATAAACTGTTTTCAGATGCATCTTATATGTACTATAAACTGTTTTCAGATGCATCCTGGATGTACTATAAACTGTTTTCAGATGCATCTTGGATGTACTATAAACTGTTTTCAGATGCATCTTGGATGTTTATAAATTGTTTTTAGATGCATCTTGGATGTCTATAAATTGTTTTCAGATGAATCTTGCTTGGATGTACTATAAACTGTTTTCAGATGCATCTTATATGTACTATAAACTGTTTTCAGATGCATCCTGGATGTACTATAAACTGTTTTCAGATGCATCTTGGATGTACTATAAACTGTTTTCAGATGCATCTTGGATGTACTATAAACTGTTTTCAGATGCATCTTGGATGTACTATAAACTGTTTTCAGATGCATCTTGGATGTAATGTGAACTGTAAATTTATGGGTTTCGGTTTATTGGAGGAATATATTTACGGTTCCCTTCGTCCAGATTTATTTCTAACAATAGCTTTTGTCTCTCATAATTTTCTAGCTTTCAGAATTAATGAATGAAATGGGGTTTAACGTCCTACGCTTAAGCACCGTACCTGGGCTAATTGAAGACGGGCATACGCCACAGTGTGCAATGAGGGAAATTTTGCCCGGGCAGCGGCGCTACGGCCTACTCTTATATCGAATTCCAACTGCCAAGGGATCTTTTACGTGCACTCCAATTTGTACACGGGACCTCGGTTTTTCGTCCCATCCGAACGACTAGGCAGCTGTCCTTGTCAGGCCCTCCTTCTGCATCACTGACAAGGGGAAATCACGCCGGAAAATCGAGATGAACTTTCTCGGCCAATGCAGGGATCGAACACTCAACCTCCAGGCTAGCGAACCAGCGCCTTATCCACTTAGCCACCGTGATCCCCTTTCAGAATTAACACAACTCGCTGCTTATCCAGTTTCACAGACTAGTTATATACTTAAAAAATATCTTGGACACCTGTTACCACTGTTTGTTGTGTATTTTGTACACGGCGAACAGTCCATATGCCGATTACACTATTTTGCTTATACCGTTTCTTAGGACTTCAAACTTTGTCGAATGGCTTGACTGTTCGTACTTGGTTTTATTTTATTTGCAGTACTTGTCCAGTTTTGCAGTCTAAAAATTCAGTTCACAATTATTTACCTTTAATACATAGAAATAATATATTTACGGTTTCTTTCTTCCAGGTTTACACTCTAATAATAGGTTTTATCCTTCAGGACTTGCAGATTCCTATACTTTTGTTTCTTTTTCAGTGCTAATCCAGTTTTTTCACAGTCTAATTATACATTTTACACATCTTCGTATTCAGTACTTAACCAGGTTTTTTTTACAGTCTGAAAGTATATTTCACAGTCTTCTATTTTCAGTTTATTGAACCAAAACCCCCCCCCCCCCCCCAATTCAAGCCCATTTACAGTCTTATATCAAGGTTTTTTTTATATATCTTTAATGGTTTTCTGTTCATTGAATTCATATATTTTATGAATATTTAACGTTTTAATTCATTATTATTGTTTTTTTACTCCTGCATCAGCGATCACTCTTGATCACTTATACATGCACACCTCCCTTTATTATATTGTTTATCTATAGCTCAGATTAATATGTTTTCCATTAATAGTGTAAATACACTGATCTTTATATATAGTAGCATTCACCTCCGTTTAACCCCGGTAAGAGATTTCAGTTGTGTAGGTTTAGTTCATAATGTCCCCCTAATCAAAGGTGTTGAGCTTTAATTGCATTTGATTATTATCTTTGTTGCATATTCTGTATACATTTACCCACAAATCATATATTTGTATCATTTCCTTGATAAAGACCACGAGTGTCCTCGTCGAAACGTCGTTTAGTATCAAACTCAGTTATCGTGTATCCATCAAAAGTGTACCTTGTGTTAGTTAATATGTTCAATTACTAAATGCCAATCAAAGAAGGTGGTTACACTATTTTGCCACTACCGTTTTTTAGGACTTCAAATTTGGCTAATGGTTTGGATTGTTCGTACTTGGTTTTATTTTATTTTCACATACAAATAACTACATGTAGACCTGCATAATGCCATTGTTTATATCATACCATTTTTTCATACGAGTTTCTGAATATCATTCGTCCCAATTCCAGAATAGTGTATTCAAAGGTAATCCAGATTGACTTCCGTTAAAATATATCATTTTAAAGGATATGTTATGTGTTTGTAATTATTGTTTAATATGAACCATTTTACATTGTAAAAATCTTGAATTCAACATAAGGACTTGTGCTTGTTTCTGTTTTACATTAACACCGATAGGGCTTGGGAATTTGTGGAAAAACAATCGATATTTTGTAACAACTTGAAGTACAATATCTTTATTACTAAACCGTGTAATTTTATGACAACAGCTTTGATTGGTTGTGTAGAATCCCTTTAATACAAATCATTAAAATCAGAATATTTAATATCAACAAAATTTATTTATAAGCTGCGGATGTATTTATATGTTTATATTTAACAATAAATGCAGGGGGCGGCACTCACACAAACAAAACCTATTAAATGGTAGACGGGTTGCAGTAATAAACAGGAATAAGACCGCCATATTTATTTTTTATGTCACGACATTAACAGAAGTGAAAAAGATGATTTATTTGTGGTAGATTTGGCACTAAACAGATGGTCATTCGTTCTTATTCTAATATCACCAACACCCTTCCGTGTCTGACTCTTCCCATTAGAGCTGAAATCTCATTACCCAAGACAGAAAAATAGATTTAACTTAGAAATGCTATTTCTTTGCTAAGAGGAAATATGTTCTTTGAGTTTTTTATTCAGAAATGGCACCCAGATATAACTTCTGTATTTTTGTGAAAAACAAACCAAACCAAAAAACAAAAAAATAACCAACAGAAAAACAACAAAAAACAAAACAACCTCTTATACGATATAATTCAACCAAACTGAATGTGAAAAAATAATAATATGTCCGATATAAGAGTGTTTGTGGTTTGCTCTTTCTTTTTAGAAGTGTAAAGTCTTCTGGGATGTATGATTCGTCAATTCTTTAATATACCGGAACATAGATATACATTTATATCTTGATACAGTACTGACAAGCCATCTACCACAGAGTCAGGGTTCTTTCAAAATGGTGGCAACTTCGTGGTATCTATGGGGAATCAAATAATATGATTAGGTCTACAGTAAAAACATGTACATTGTAACTGAAAATGAATGGTGATTAGGTTAAAAATGTAATAGGGAATTAAATAAATATAATGAACAAAATAACATCGTTAAAATGACGGTAGGTTAACACCTAACTAGGTTATTCTTACAAATTGGTTTCTAAAAAAAACTACCATCTGTCATAACGGAATATCAAGAAACAGTCTAGACAAATAGGAAATAACAAAGCAATAATAGAGTCACCCCACTTGAAATGTGATATCAGGTACTTGTGGATATATAACTTGTATTTTCTAAAGAAAACTTCTATCTCGTATATTGCAAGGGGCTGAGAATATGAGGTATACTTCACATTGTTACACGATATATAAGTATTATTTCTACATGGAGTAGTATGTTATCAGCTTAACGAATAAGTATTCAAATATTCTTAAACGAGCTAAATCGCTAAAATTTAGGACCTAGAAATTGACAAAAGTGGGTCGCAACGCATAGGATACTGTAATATGAATGTATATAAACTGATTTACATTCAATGGTTTCCTTTTTTACTCCAATTTCATATCAGTTATGTTCGACGAAATAAACCACGAAGTCTCAATCTAGTGAACTTTTCTAGCGTCTGGTTATTCCAGTCTACATGTACCGTCTGGTTTGGTGTAATGTGTCTAGCCTCGTCCTTCGAGTCTCTTATTACAACTGGAGCTGAAGCGCAACATGGTACACGATTCGTGTACCAATGTTAAAAAATATATTTTATCTTAAATATCGGACATCAGAAGCCCATCTTTTCGCGGTAAGTTAACATCATCAATGTTGATTTAAATTGACCAATAAATCTTGTTTTCAAAGTCGACGATTTTGGAGGATTTGGAGTTTCGGACTTAGGTCCTTTAAACGATTGTTTCTACTTGTGTAGTACGATGTTAACCTATCCGAATGGTTAGCACATGTGCGTTGTATCATAAGGTATGTCATTGAGTCAACTGGCGTTGTTTCGATTCCCCGGTTGTACGTGGGTTTTCTGCGTGACAAGGAATATAGTCGCCTGTCCAACATTAGTGGGTTTTCTCCGGGTCCTCTGGTTTCCTCCCACTACTAAAGGCCCTTTCGCGCAAGCGAATTATTGAAATGGGATTAAATTACGTGTTAGTCCCGTAATGACTCAATTTGTGTCCAGTGGACGTTAAACCCCATCACTCTCTCTCTTGCTCTCTCTATCTCTCGCTCTCTCTCTCTCTCTCTCTCTTCACCCATGGTATAGTCGTGATCGACCTATAAGTGATTGCCCTTTCTCCAACAATAGAATGTAAAAATAAACCACGTCTGTTATGTGTAAAGTACCTTTATTATACGTCCGGTAGGGATTCCATATTATATGAAATGTACAAGACTTACAATCGTCTGTCGGTTGTCATTTATGACACAACGATGACATTTCTGCTATATTCTCATTGACAAATTCAACCAGCCAGTAAATATCATTTCTGGTGTCATCTACGTGTTCATCATACAGGTAGTAAATATGGCTTCCTATCATAAACATGTTCTTGCATAACGCTAATCATTTATTCCTAACAAAATAGGTAACAAAATATCCCTAACCAAACCCAACCCAATCCAAAGGGTATTACGTAAGATTTAGATAAAGAACTGGGGCCGGTTGCTCAAAGCTCAGTTATCTTCAACGATCCGTTAACTTTAACGGACGTATCTTGGTAACGTGTTGTTTGTTAACTTTCCGTTAAATTTAATACAGAAACACTATAGAATACTTTATTTTTTATATTAGCATAAATCTGTAGTAAAAATTTGCACCACAGAATGTTGGGGGACTTTGTTTCCCTCCGTTAAAGTTAACGAATCGTTAAAAGATAACAGAGCTTTGAGCCCCAGGTAGTTTTCTCCATAATATTTCAAAATAAGCTAATGCAAAATCTATACATGTATATTGAAATTTTCATTCAAATTACTTTATTTTGAGCAAAATTTTCAGTGGTTGTAGTTTTAAGATGGGTGCATTGATCGTAACCAATTCTTCATTAAATCATTGAATGGCTGAAAGATCTAATCTTCTTAAAACTGGAGCAACCCGATGACATCGAGAGTTGATTATGGTCTTGTCGTGTTAATAAATATCAAATTAATCTATATAAATAAATCAAAGTGGGTATGTACGTGTGTGTGAAAGCCCGCGCTCGATCCTCATGTGATATCAAATTAATAACCAGTTTTAGGCCATTTGGGCCCCGGGAGAATCACGCTTCGTGTCCGCGGGCCACACCAGCATGACCCTATGAATGGTTCAGGCCATAGATTTGGTTCCCGGGCGAATTGGACGCCTAGTGCATTTGGGCCCCTGGCGAATGCATGGCGCCGCTTGAATTTGGGCCCCGGGCCAAGCCGGATATCCTGCTAGTAATTTAAATGACATTTAAGGCCCAAAGAAAGACCTGTGGTTGACAGATTTGGCTCTTACATAATGTCTGTTTAAAGTACAACCATTATAAGTTTATAATGGATTCTATTATTTCCACTCTTCACGCTAAAAACCTGGAGGCCTCGAGTTAAATCTCGCTGTTGGCGGAGAAAGTTCCTTTGCTATTTTCCGGCTTGATTTGCCCGTGTTATTAGTATATTACGGCTTTATGTGTCCATCAAATCAGACGTGAGATTCTAATCGATTTGCCGTAAATTTGGAACTGACAGCATAAAGATAAAAAACCTGGTAATTTCTTTGATATTCTATTATCGGGATATAAATATATTTTGTGAAATACCTGACAGAGATGATCTTTAAGGGTACTCGATCAAGATTTAATGCTGGTTTCCATTCATGTCGCGTTTATGTTAATTTGTCAAATCACATTATTTGACACTCGAATAGAAAATATAACTGGTAATATGAATAATTTTATTTTGAAGTCGGAAAGACGCAATGATTAAAACGCAGTAATATTCCTCTGAAATGTCTTACTGAATCTTTTTTATTATTTTGGGGATCACGTGGCTAAATGGGTAAGGCGCTGGCTCGCTAGCCTTGGGGTCAAGTGTTCGATCCCTGCATTGGTCGAGAAAGTATATCTCGATTTTCCGGCGTGGTTCCCCTAGTCAGTGATGCGGAACGGAGGGCCTGACAAGGACAGTTGTCTAGTCGTTCGGATTGGATGAAACACATTGGCGTGCACGTAAACCATCCCTTGGCAGTTGGGATTCTATATAAGAGTAGGCCGTAGCGCCGCTGCCCGTACAAAATTTCCCTCGTAGCACACTGTATGGCGTACGCCCGTCTTCAATTAGCCCTGGTAGGACATTAAACCCTATTTCATTTGATTTCTAATTATTTGACTTATTGGTATTTCCTATTAGGTAATTCCTATTTACAGGTCTATATAATACTATCAATATGTTCCACATTAATATATCTGTATTCAATATAATGATAGAAAGTTACGAAGCTGAATGTACAGGGTTAAATAATAGCTCACAATCGAATTATGAAGAGAAAACCAGATGGTCCACAGGACGTTTAGTCCCATCCGAACGAATGCACAATGTCCCTGGCCATGCTCTCTGCCCACTGACATGCACTTTGTCGATCTACACATAAATCGAACACCGGACCTTCAGGTTAACGAACCAACGTCTTACTCACTGAGCCTCTGTGACTCCTGCAAAAGTTAAAAAAGTAGATCAAGCCTTATGACGATACAAATGGTTCCAAGTTTTAACAGGGTGTCAAAGCTTTTATCTGTTTATATTCTACAACATTACAAACACTCCATTAAGAAACCGACAAAAATGAAAATAAAACATGGATAATACTTCATTCCGGAAGTCATTGTTTTGTTACGAAGTAAAAAAAAACCCAGTGTGATGTTGCTATTAGGGGAATACGAAAGCGCCATTAACTGTTTTTTTAAAAACTATGTGAAAATAAGATAGTTATTTTTATAATGGCACACACCATCGAATCGTCGCCTACATAAATAAATAGAGAGATACTGATAAAACACAAAAGGTTTTTGTAAGTATGAAACAATTTTCGAAAGAGTGGTTTAAGCCACTCTTTCGAAAATTGTTTCATACTTACAAGTAGGGACCGAACTAGTAGGGACCGAACATGACGTGATCGCACCCATCTTGTAATTTTGATTTCATTTCAAACTTCGATGCAAAACTGTTCAAGGAACAAGAATGCCAAGTTTTATGTCGATCGTACATGACTTTGCGGAATCTTCTGCTTTTTTCGAAGCGCATCGCCTTTGAATACATTCTGGACATTAAAGCGCTAAATTTGTATATAGTGACAAATGTCATACTAAGAAACTCGTATGTATTACCATAAGTTAAGAGGAAAAATTGCCACCAGCCTGTCTTTCAAATATGGAAAATGTATTGTTGACTAGCGGATTGAGACATTTCCAATAAGTCATACGCGAACAGCCAGAGAATAATTTACTCTATATACAATATAGATTGGGCTGGTCTAGATTACCAGACTTGCGTTATTAACCATTTTACCTCACTTGTCTAATTAGCGTCTTTGGTTTATTTGAGGGGATTTGATGTCTGGACTCATCTTAAACTCTTCAGTACTAACATGTATATTCCTTTAACTGATAGAGATTACGAATATTGATACAGCTTGGATTTTCGCATCTCAGAAAAGGCGAAAGGCAGAAACTTTATAAATGAGACTTCTAATCTCGTTTTTTCGGACACTGATATGCTAGAGGATAGAGATTACAAATATTGATAAAATTTGGATTTTCGCATCTCTAAATAGGCGAAAGGTGGGAACTTTATAAATGAGACTTCTAATCTTGTTATTCGGACATCGATATGCTACAGTATAATCACATAAAGGGACAATAACACTCTTGCTGGCTTGACAGGTTCCGAAAAAAAAAATAGCCTTATTCTAAGAACTAGATGTTTCAGTGTCCTACCTGTTGTGCAAATTATCCATTATAACCTATCTTACTTGTCCAGAGGGTTCGAAAATATGTTTAAATCCAGGTTGCATTTGAAAAGGCTTACGTAAGGCTTTTCAAACCATGTTACGGCATGTAGTTGAAATTTTTCAATTTTTGTAATTAGGTGTGTTAAGATGAAATTTGTATCATTTTTATTAATTGGAATATTGTAAAATAGTACAATTTGTTGACCAGAATAAAGATTGGGACAAATTATTTATTTACAACAAGAGTGGTATAGGGGCTTTAATAAAGACATCCGTAATAAAACACTAATGCCATTTCTTTATGTTATCATTCAAGCTTCGGTTCATTGGTCTTCACTACTATGGGATATAGAAGTTGATTGGATTATATTCTGCCATCTTTAAATCCGATTGTGAGGTAAAGCTAGTATTGTTATTTTATTTGTTATTCAGTAAAAAGTTAACCAAGTATTTGGCACATGTGGTGATGATTTAGTATTAAATACTCCTCGGATTTATTAGGTTTCTGTAAGAACACGTGTTTAACCCGTTAAGTGACTACACTAACATTGCTAATTTTGTAGGTAAACACAAACTAAGTTAGGTATATGCCAATCTAATTAAAATACAGATCTATATTTCGTTTCGTTGTTTATACTTTCGATGGCCTACACGAAGACAAGTCAAACGAAATTTTGAACGATAAAAACGAAAGGAAAAAGGATCTGTTTTTTTTAAAAATCAGATTGGTTATATTAAGGAAATTACTAGAAAGGGATTACTGGGTAAATAAATATTCTGGAATTTGAAAGTAATAGTGGGTGTTGTGTACAGCATGAAGATATTCTTTATGCTGTGTGATGCCACGCTTTATCTTGTTTTGAGCATCAGAACGGATAATGACAATCTATAGCTTCAGGAGGACAACACCATCATCTACAAGATAAACCCGCGGTCAAGACAGAATATAGACATTGCTAGGAATAGACAACATACCAAATAAAGTGAATGGATCTGGCGGCCAGTCGTAAGCGTCCATTGAACTGTACAGTCAAAGGCGTGGGGCCCTGGGCCTGACTAGAATCGCGGGGCCCCTGGGCCCTAACGCGACAAAAAGTTTTTTTCGTATCCTTTTGGATGACACGCATGCGTGACACACTAATTAAACGGTCTGTAATACACGAACAATTACATAATATCTGATCACATGCGAAATATATTCAGTTCCGAATGGTATACAAGTCTAGAAGCCTAGACGGATCACCGAGTGGAACTTCTGAGATAAGGTTGATGGACAGCTCAGTCGCCCTCGCGCCGCTTTAGATCGATTGCCGAGAAACTTTCATCTGAAATTTGATTTTTTTTTATCTTTTTGCCATGACCCCTCCCCCTCCCTAAATCGTGGGGCTGTGGGACTTGACCCCTCAGGCCCATGCCTAAGCTGGACCTTGTGTACAGCCCCGGGATTTAGCAGTATCTATCTTGATATTAAACTTTAGTGACTATTTTTCGGCATATACTTATATAGTGATCTTGCTGTTAAAACATGTTGATTTTTATATCTGTTTTTCTACCAAAGACCACAGACCTGCTAATTTATAGCGTAGATAAACAGACATGGAGTCAGTGGTATTCACTTAAAGGTGTACCAAACTACTTATCTGTCTGGCACTAGGGATCTGTTTCATACATCATATAGGTCATGTTTACATTGGCAACAAAATACAAAGCTCCATCAACACTTCTTTTATCTAACCTATGTGCAATTGAAGATAACCTCTTGTTTAAAACCCTGGTGTCCCACTAAGTATAAGTGTCAGCCACTCGACTTGGTGGTCCATATATAAAAGTAATGGTGTTCGGGTGTGACTAAATTTACCTTCTAGAACCGCTAAATTTAAATCTTAAAGCACAATTAAACCAAATATATGTTAATAAGGTCATTTGTGGATGTGTATTTAAGAATTCGGACTTGTATTGGGGTTACATATCCCCTACAGTAGATGCCGTAGATTTGAATATGCCCAATTTAGGAGCTTAGCTTCCGAGATCTGGTTCTAAGAGTTCACAAAGCATTCTCAAACTTAAGTTGAGAATTTATTCAATTTTCAATCACTTTTTATGAGAAATATCTTTGGTCCAGAAACACAAAACTTTGCGCATAGTGTCTTTTTGGTGTATTTAATATATTAAAACAACAAACGTTTAATAAAGGGATATATTTTAGTTAAAATTAGGCTAACAATTTTGAGTAAATTCTCAACTTAAGTCTGAGAATGCTTTATGAACTCGGGGCCAGTTCTCGTGGAATTAGGTTATTGTCATGCTGAAGATTCTTTAGTATGTGTTACTCAAAGTGTCATTCCTTAGACGGGACTTCAATTTCACGTTCAATTTATCATTGTATTTCTGGCAGCTTAAGCCATTATGATCCAAATTTTCATCGACCGATTTATTTGTTTTTTCCCTTATTTTCTTTCTGTAGCATATTTTAATGTCAAATGACACATAATTCCCCTGAAACTGCAGATGAGAAGAAAATTGGATTTGTCAAATTAAAAAGGAAAACCCCCAGAAAGAAGCGATGCTTTAATTTGATCAAACTATTCTTTTATACAAAAATTTCAATATTTTCAATATCTTTAACATCAAAGAAAATACCCCACATATATTGCAAAGTGTTTCAATGTCATTTAGTAATTGAACCGTAACTACACCGGGAACAATTCTATGGATTTTTGTTACTTTATATTAATAATGTACGTTTCAACGTGGCTTCTCTACTCTATAGCAAGCAATGCGAAAATAAGATATGACGGGACGCTATATGAATTCAAGACTCATAACTTGCGTGTCTAGATTTGCAAGGTGATAAATGTTTTCGCTATAATGCAGACTACCTCAATTATTTGAAGATCCTGAACATAATTTATTCTACTCCGGTGGTCCATGGCAAATAGGGGGGTTGGATGGCTAAATGGTGAGAGTGCGTGGTTTCGAATCCTCGGTTGTACGTGGCAAGGAGTAGGGTCGCCTGTCTAGCCTCGTGGGTTTTCTCCTGGTCCTCCGGTTTCCTCCCACTGCTACGGACCCCTACGCACGAGCGAATTATTGAAATAAAATTAAACCATATGTTAGTCCCGAAATGACCTAGTTTGTGTCGAATGGACGTTAAACCCCATTTCTCTCTCTCGCTATTTACCAAGATACTACAACTATACAACTAAAATATTTTAATGATTGGAAAACGAAATAAAATCAATATTTTGAATAAAACATTGCTAGCGCGTTTTTATAATTATTAAATAATTAACCCTGGTCTATAATCCGTGTTTTGTAAAAACAAATCAGTGAAAATTGTATATTAACTTAATTTGACGATCCCCAACAGTGTCATCAGTTTCACATATGACGAGCTTCGGTGGCCATTATGGTAGATAATATTTAAATAACCTTGTTAGTTTCAATAAAAGAAGTCCTCCTACCCACCCCCGAGAATTTATTTGGTGGATCAGGCCCCGAGTTCACAAGGTAATCTTAGCCTTTAGTTAAGAATTTACTAAACTTTCAATCACTGTTTATGAAAAATATCTTTGCTCCAAAAACACTAAACTTTTCACTTAGTTTTTTTGATGATGTATTTGATACATTAAAATAGCAAAAGTTTTATGAAGTTCTAAATTTTAGTTAATTTAAGACGACGAACAATTTTCAGTTAATTTATGACGAATAATTTTGAGTTAATTCTTAACTTAAGTCTAAGAATGCTTGTGAACTCGGGGCCTGAATTAACTAACCAAAAGATGTGCTTATCTGTCCGTCTCAACCCCATGGCTGGAGAAAGAGTCATAATAATCGTTTGCTCTTCCTGTTAGTATGGATTCTAACAGTGTATTGTTTAGCTGTTTCTCCTATTGGCATTTGTTTAGTATATAAACCAACTCGATAAGAGTAGAAAAGTACTAAATATTCTCCTTATTTTGTAAACAAACAGTAAAACTAATCCTGTACTTCTATCTATAGTACTTCATAGATAGACTGGAAGACAGTGTCGAGAGTTGCCTTCCGGTTACAGGTGTTACTAGAAGGTTACGTATCTATGATAGATTGAACTGCTATCTTCCACAGTAAGCTTCGTGCCTAACATTCCTGATTGTGTCTTTAACTCTTAACATTTATTTTCTTGGGGTATCTTTGGTACTTACTGTTTTTTATCAGTATTTGTATTGGCCCCCAAAAGCAGTGACACAATAAACCACTAGCCAGACTTGTTATATTAGTCTTTTACCTTGACCTCATCCTTTTTTATTTAAGCAACCTTCCCTTCCATTACTATTTTACCGAAATTATAGTCTTTACGATTGTAGTAGAATATGTATTTGTCCGCAATTAATGTAATAACACGCAACGATCAATTCTTATAAACGTTATTTGTGATACTACATCCCTATTGGATATATTTAATGCCCTTCTATTATTTGAATGATTCTCCATTAAGAACATCCACATACTATATTACCTCCATTTTGCTTTCCGTGTTATAAGCCTATTACGTACATTGGCGTATTATGGTTAAAATACACGCAACATGATATAGAAAATAAAATGTACTTCGAATTCACAGTGTTGACAAAAGGCAGGAAGGGGTGGGGAGGGACAATCCAAGACTGGGTTATCCCTGATTTAAATCACCTGGTCGTGGAGTAACCATGGAGACTTTAACAATGTGTTTATGTGAATATTCGAATATTTTTGTACATAGATTAATAAAAACCAAAACACGATGCTCGTCCATTTGCAAAATAATATCACGAACAACTGACATGATTGTGTAACAATTTTGTGTGCCGGGATGATTTCCCTAATAATTTGATTAAAATCCGGAAATGCTAAACCAAAATGTCAGCTATTTTTTAGGTTTAAAAAAATCATGGCATTTCATCATAACCCCAAAAAATAAAACAAAAGATCTCGTAATCCAGCCAATTATCTTTGATATATACAAATCTTTTTTTTTTCGATGAAAGATCGAGCTAGCTAGATATCAAGTGTTCCCGAGGGAAAAATTAAGATTGGTCGATAAGAACGAATTATGTATAACCAATGTTTTTAATAGCATTCTACTGCTCTTAAACATGTTGAGCTTGATTTAGCAATCAAGAAAACCGATCAGTCAAGTCGGCTACACATGGTGAATACGGAATAAGCTACAATTTCAAAACTCTGAACCTTTACTTTAACAATTCAGTTACGAGACTTTATCGGAAATGTTTTTACATTTTAAAAACAACTACTCGAAACTATAAACGTGCGCGTACAATTTTCTTTCTTTTAGAAGAATCCATGATTTCAAAAAAGACTGCTCAGTAAATTGGTAATTGGAAGTGAGGCCAATTTGTTGCACGATTACCCCCCCCCCCTATATACCAACCTAAACCGCCCCCGATATCTCCAATGACCTGTTTACGGAGATTTTGAGTTGCAATGTAGGTGTCTGTTCAGTGTTCACCCATCTGGAGGTTGGATCGCCAAATGGTAAAGCACCTGCGCGCTGTATCATTAAGCCTGCCATTGAGTCAAATGGCGTCGTTTCGAATCATCGGTTATGTACGTGACATGGAGTAGGGTCACCTGTCCAACCTAGTGGGTTTTCTCTGGGTCTTCCGGTTTCCTCCCACTGCTACAGACCCTACGCGCAACCGAATAATTAAAATAAAATTAAACCACATGTTAGTCTAGTTTGTGTCGAGTAGACGTTAAAACCCCACCTCTCTCTTTCTCTCTGTTCACCCATTTCACAGACTTTCTTAACAATACGGTAGAATTGAGAAGTGAAAGTTTGTGATTGGAGTGTATTTCCAACCTCCTAGATCTACTTTAAGACATCTATCAATAAGACCATTCATCATTTGGTTGAAAGGAAATATACGTGGATTGTTTTGACACACGATGTAAGAAAAAGAAATTAGTCGGCACATTTGACGAATGATTGGGAACATTATCTACTATTCGTGGAATGAATACACCGTCTATTTAGCATGAACCGTCAGTTATTATAATTAACATAGTTTAGGGGTTTAGCCAGTATTATCTGGTCTTTCAGCTTTAAGTCATGCTAAGTAAGCTAAGCTGACTGATGTTAATTCTAATAGCCCATAATATGTAATATTAGCGTTGCCAGTCAACATAACCATATCAAAGATTTTAATGCAGTATGATATTTCCTGTAAAATAAAACCCCACAAAGAAGCAAGTCTGGTGGCGAGAGAACGTTCATCATCGAAATGAAAAGAAAATATTTTGAAACATGACCAATGTCTTTAATCAAAATTAAAGACCTAATCTTTTAGATCTAGACGTTTCAACTGTAATTAAGATGCTTCATCGTTTAAACCATATCTTACATAGTTTTGCTAGATAAAGAAAACATGTCTAATATGAATGAGTGAAGCTACTCTGCAATACCTTTGAATAAATTGAATGGGGGTGGGGTGGACGGCCGAATTGTTAGCACGTGCGTGCTGTACTATAAAGCCTGCCATTGAGTCAACTCGTGGGGGTTTCGAATCCCCGGTTGTGTGTGGCAAGGATTAGAGGCGCCTGTCCAGCCTCGTGGGTTTTCTCTGGGTCCTCCAACTGCTAAAGACCCCTACGCGCAAGCGAATTATTGAATTAAAAATGGACAATATGTTGGTCCCGAAGTGACCTAATTTGTGTCGAGTGGACGTTATACCTCATTTCTCTCTCTCAATTGTATGTAGTCTCAAGTAAATATTTACTACTTTTAAAGCAATTAATAAATCGAACAAATTACTTCAAATATTCCACTGCCAAAAATGTACATTTACGTAAGTCTGAATGATAGCAGGTGAAAGAACTAACTATACAGGTAGGTGAAATTTACTCAATTCCAAATTGATCAAATATCTGTTAAAAAACATATCATGCAGGGTTTAAATTAGGATTACACTGGATAAGCAGATTAAAGAAACTTTGGGAAATAAAATACAGCATTATGACCGGTGGTTTAATTGTCTGTTCTCTCGCTCAAGTCAAGGTCCGGTTATAAATTCATATAGGCTGGATAAAAATCTGTTTCTGATACTGCATTTCGCAAATTATATCTGTTTTCTCTGAGACAATCACTGCCGATACATTATATTATGTCCTAACAGTAAGGATATGTGATTAGAGTTGACGCCCAGCTTTACGTATCACAACGCAACCAGTGATTGCACCACAACACATACAGTGATTGCATCACAACACATACAGTGATTGCATCACAACACACACAGTAATTGCATCACAACACATACAGTGATTGCATTTACAGTGATTGCATCACAACACATACAGTGATTGCATCACAACACATACAGTGATTGCATCACAACACATACAGTAATTGCATCACAACACATACAGTGATTGCATCACAACACATACAGTGATTGCACCGTGTATTAAAAATAAAGAACATCATGGTCAATCTATGAATCGTTGCAGCACTGATAAGATATATATGTAATGTTATTATGGTTATTTAAATCTGTATTATGACTTAAACCAGCGGCTGTCAGACAGGATACGCCGACATACAAGCTAAGAAGAAAGTAAGTTTTCCTGGGCCATAATTCATGAAGTTACGAATCGATATGCACAAATATCGAATAAAACCAAGATCTTTGGGTTATAAACATGCATTTTAAGTAACGTAAACATCGAATTAAAATTGTGACCTTTACAGTGTCCACAACCTAGATATACCATATTTTTTACACTATTCGCGTACAATCGGCGGCCATTTTGGCAGACATTTTTATCCGAATTTCACGAAATTCGAACTCAACGATGGAACGGTGATATAATCAAAGTGTCCACAAACAATATGTGGACGGACGGACAAACAGGGCCGACGACAATATACGTCCACATTAAAATGTGGGCGTAAAAAACCGAATATGTTGGTCCAACTGCTGGTTTAGTCTATAAACTGACCTTCGTCCGATTGTTCTTTGGTCCAAATTGTCTATAATATAGTTACCATGGGCGCCTTTACATATAAGAGAATGATTTATGAAGGACAAAGGTGACCTTAATGTCAATAAATATCAACATGGATACAACAATGTTAATACATATTAGCAATAGAAAACATGCTAATTAATATCTCATATAGCATGTTTACGACTAGCACTTCCGATCATCTTATTACATAGGCAGTGGCTACTGTTACGACGAGTCGTAAAAATAGTCCTCAAGTTATTGTTACGACGTTGTTTTCAAAGCCATCCATCGGAAGAGGTAAAAAACTGAAAAGTCGTAAAAATAGTCCTAACCCTAACTCTTTTAATCTCTTAATTGCTGCCTTCAGTTCTGAAAACGTTGAAAATACGGCTTCTGTTTCAAAGCTGGTTTTGAAGAGATTGGCAGCCATTTATGAATTCGTTCTAAACTTTGCTCAATATCGTCGTAACAATAGCCACTCTGTATTACATAACTTTACAATATATATCAACCTCATAAGAATTAAAGATACATTGTGTAAGATTTATATAATGAGCAGGGTCCTGTTTCTCGAAATCTTAACTTAAGACAAAATCCAAATTTTAGTGGATATTTCAATTTTGATTAGCTAAGAACTAAAATCAATCTAATATTATCCAATCGAATTACTAACATTCGGACTTTACCTTAGTTAAAACTCCCCCGGACCTCGGACCATTCCTGCTAAAATAGCTCAAAAATAGAAGATAGGTTGACAGGTAACGAAACATACGCCCACATCAGCTTTATCGTCCGTCAGTCAACAAGAGTTATCGCATATTTGTACTTTTTTCGATAATGAAACATTTATAATACACTAAAAATAGTTCTAACCCTAACTCTTTCCATCTCTTAATTGCTGCCTTCAGTTCTGAAAACATTGAAATTACGGCTTCTTTTTCAAAGCTGGTTTTGGAGAGATTGGCAGCCATTTTGGAATTCGTTCTGAACTTTGCTCAATCCCGTCGTAATAATAGCCACTCTGTATTACATAACTGTACAATATATTTCAACCTCATAAGAATTAAAGATACATTGTGTAAGATTTATATAAAGAGCAGGGCCCTGTTTCTCGAAATCTTAACTTAAGACAAAATCCAAATTTTAGTGGATATTTCAATTTTGATTAGCTAAGCACTAAAATCAATCTAATATTATCCAATCGAATTACTAAAATTCGGATTTTTATCTTAGTTAAAACTCCCCCGGACCCCGGACCATTCCTGCTAAAATAGCTCAAAAATAGAAGATAGGTTGACAGGTAACGAAACATACGCCCACATCAGCTTTTATCGTCCGTCAGTCAACAAGAGTTGTCGCATATTTTTACTTTTTTCAGTAACGAAACATTTATAATACACTAAAATCTGATTAAAAGTAACAAAATCAATAGGCTTCTTCGTCTCACACTGTGTGTCAATTTAAAGTCAATCGGTTATAAACTTTAGCCTCTAGAGCGTCCACAAGAATTTTTGAAGTGATCAAGAGTCATAACGTTGACAGCAATTATCGGAAAACGCTGAAGATCCATAGGATTCTTCGTCCTATGACCTTACGCACTGTGTATAAATTTAACGTCAATTGGATATTAACTTTAGCCTCTAAAGCGACCACAAGCAATTGTGGACGCCGGACCGACGGACGGACTGACGGGAGCCGAGACAATATACGACCACATTTCAATGTGGGCGTATAAAAATGTAAAAATTAAAATTTCGAAACTTTCATTCTATTCACTTAATGTTTGTAGTTTTGACAATATGTGTGGAATGTGGTAACCAGGACACTGGTATATTCGAGACTTAGCCTCGCTTTAAATTATTAAATGTCGGACCGTTTTAATCTGGTGAAAATCTCAAAATGTCTAATTAATACTGCCCCACAAAGTCAAAGTGACGTAACTTAACAAAAACAACGTAAGTGAAGTAAGATACTGAAGTCACTTCCGGGAAAATCAAGGTCAACATACCATTCAACACTAAGACCTTACTCTTCTCGAGACCAGATCTGAAACTGCTAATCTTCGAACAAATCCACGCCCTTATGGACACAGTTTGACAAAGTAGAATAGTGAAGTAAGGGGGGGGGGGCACAGTTAGACGGGCTCGGCATCTAAACACTAAACTACATAGGGGATTTATACCAAACTGGCAGGATAATGGAGTAAGGGAGAGTCACGATCAGACGGACTCGGCATCTAAACACAATTCCGCCAAAAAATAAACATCAAACCCACAGAGTGGGATAGTGGAGTAAGGGGGGCCACGATAAGACGGGCCTGGCACCTAAACACAAATCCCACAAAGATGACATCTACCACATTAGCAGGAGTGGAGTAATTGGGAGTTACGGTCAGACGGACTCAACACCTAAACACTATTCTGCAAAAGAAACAGATACCAAACCCATAGAGTGGGATTGTGGAGTAAGGGGAGGTCACGATAAGACATCTACCAATCCAGAAGCAGAGGAATACATCTACCAAACGATATGTTTTTATTAAATAAAGGGAAGAACTTCCTACAAAACCCAATCCATGGCCTAAGGCCGAAAATGGAAAGATTTGCAAAATCATATTCTAAAAACAGGAAGCAGCTTCGACTCTCCTATTTCTTGATGACAAACCCTAAGTAGTTACAGTAAACCGAAGCCATAATTTATTACTTATCTAAAGAACTATGAGGTGTTAAACGGTCAATGAGGTGTGCAATAAGAAAACCATAACTTTTGTTTCGGTAACATTTTTATTTGCAATGTATAATGGCGGATTGTTAGATAGTATACGAGGCACTAGATCACGAATATACGTAAATAATCAAATAATGATTAATACTAAGGGCTAATCCAATATAAATGAATGATTTGGTGAAGAAACGAGTAAAGCCAGCTTACCCTGAATGAAAGTAGGAAGCCATTTCGTAGAGAATCAGAGATTTACAATAGGGAAAATTCACCAACTTTGACTTGCGATTTCGTATTGATGGAAGAGAGGTGACAGAGATTTTATTTTCTATATCGATAGAGGGTATCAAGTTGTGCATAAAACCATTTCGATATTTGGACCTACCCCCGCATCATAGAAAATAAAGCGAATCTACGCAGGTGCATATTTTCCGTTTTTTTCGCTATATGTTACAATTTTGCTGACCATTACACCCAGAAGATAGAAGCGACTTTATGGTATTCACGCTGGGGCACAGGAAGACCCCACTAACATCCCCAATCACCAACATTTCCATCCAATCCCTACACTCGCCACAATAGGTGGCTAAAAATTGACCAAAAATGACCTGAAAATGGGCAAAATTGGCCAAAAATCACCCGGATGCTGTATCTCAAAAACGGTTTAATTTTGAGATCGGCCCTTCTGGCTATGAAGTAGTCTGGGGGAGACATAAAACCACTTGAGATGAACTCGATCTGCCGACCCCCCACCTTCTCGATTCTGCATGATTTTGCATGGTTTTCTCGTGGAATGAGCTGTGATATTTTAAAGTTGGGAATTAGATGAACAAATCCGTTTTAATAGTCCTCTCCCCTTTTTCGACTATCCCCATGGATATCACGTCAACAGTGACTTTTAACTGGGATAAAGCTTTTTAAATAACTTGTCAACTTTAAATAAGTTTTTGAAGCTTTTAGATTATTAAGAATTTTCTAAAGACCAGTTCGATTTGAATGTCTTTGTGTCAATCATACAGGTTTAAAATAAAGTAGTGATAGATGTCGTTCACAAGACAAGATGTGCACACTCATTCTATGACATTGGATACCAGTGTACCACTGAAATGAAATTACCGCCGACAAAATACTCTGCATTGTAATAACGTCCACGCTGATTGATTAATCAATGTCTGACGTCATAGGGGTCAAACGCCGTTCCAATCAATCTGATTCGAATATGATTGCATTATTAACATGTTTTTCGACAATTGTACGTGATTACACCTCAAATAAAAAATAACATTTATATTTCTTTTTATATAAAAAAACAACAACCGTAAAAAAGTCGGCGGTAACAAGTATTTGGTCGGGGGTAATCATATTACGGTCGTAAGTCATTACAATACGGTCGGCGGTAAAAAGTATTTGGTCAGCGGTGGTCGGCGGTAAAAAGTACCACCAGGGTTTAATGTCCTACTAAACTGGGCTAGTGAAAGCGGGCATACACCATAAAGTGTGCTATGAGGAGACTTTTGCCCGGACCGCGGCGCTACGGCCTACTCTTATATCGAATTCCAACTGCCATGGGAGTTTTACGTGCACGCCAATGTGTACACGGGACCTCGGTTTTTCGACCCATTCGAACTACTAGACATCTGTCCTTGTCAGTTCCTCCGTCCTGCATTCTCGGCCAATGCAGGGATCGAACACTCGACCTAAAGACTAGCGGGCCAGCGTCTTACTCTTACCCACCGTGACCCCTTGGATACCACTTTTCACCTACTACATGGTTCACATCGATATCAAAGTTTATTCTGTGTTTTATATTTTACAAGTTGCTTACCACGGCAATGAATTAGACACCAACAAATTCAACAGCCAAGGGGTTTAAAACAATAGACCTACACACGTTTGTTAATAATATGAACAATTAATATCGCACTGAAGCCAGACTAGCACAGAAAACACCCATTACTACATTAATGTATTTTTGTTTAAATCACAGATTTAATGAATGAAATGTTTGTACTGTTCTTTAGAATTGAAAACCACCAGTGGGGAGTGGATTATTATCTATGGTAATGGATAAAAGCAGCCGTTAATGCCAGTTCTGGGCAGTGAAAGGTCTTTCATTCAAGTTTATTCAAGCGGCCCCAAACACGTTACAAATAATTCATATGAAAGGCTTTAAACAAAAGTCCTGTGAGAAACTTGGTTGTCATCAATATAACAGCAACTTGATAACATTGGGAAAATACTCTTCGAAATAATATAGTTATAGAAGCTGTTTTCCACACAAATATGTTTTATAGTTTATTGCCTATCAAGTTACTAAATGCCTCTAATAGATATATAGTTGTCTTTTGTTATTATTATGTCAAATATTTTATGAAATCGTTTTATAACAAGATTTGCTTACATCTATTTAAAACGTTTACTTAATTTTTATTATCTATCTTTATGAATATAAAATCTGGTTAACCTTAATTAAAGATACTTTATTGGAGATTAGATAAGGTAGTTCTCACTATAATAGTTAAAGATAGGTTGCCATGCAACGAAAAAATACGCCCACGACATATTTTTACTTTTTTCTGTAATGAAACATTTATAATACACTAAAATCTGATTAAGAGAAACAATTCATTAATTGTCAGAAAATCATTAAAATTTGTTTGGCTTTTATAAAATTCCATTCCATACTAACGTTTAGTATACAAAACATTTAATATCATGGATTTAGCTGCTCTAGTTATCAAAATTTATTTTTGAAGTGATCAAGGGCTATATCCCTGGCAGAAATTATCGGAAATTGCTAACATTGGAGTTATGTAAAAAAATGAAATGATCCTATTTAAAATGAACGGCATTTTGTCCACCTTATTTCACTCGCACCCCCAATTGTCAAACTTGCAACGTTAGTCGGGTAAAGATAAGCCAAATGGAGTGGATACCTAGAACAAATTGCAACAGAAGTTTTCTCGATGGAATTTGGTAGAGGGGTACCTGAAGGTCTCCCAAACAAAAATCGCCCAAAATAAAAAGATAGGTTTTCGAGATATTAGCGTAAATCCAATATGGCCGCCATTGGCACCTTAAAACGCCAATAACTCATGAATGGTTGAGTTTGGAGGGTGTCAATGTATTACGGGTAGATAGGAAAGTGGTACAGATGGCGCAGAAAAACATAGCTAAAAGACGTTCCTGTGTCGTCATACCGTCATGCGGCCAATAATTAGCATAAATCCAATATGGCCGCCATTGAAACTTAAAACTCCGTTATCTCGGGAATGGATAAATTTGGAAGGTAAATGTATTACGAGTTGATAGAAAAGGGCTACCAACGAACTATGACAACAATGCCAGGCGACTTTCTTGTGACGTCATAATTAGCACAAATCCATGCGTCAGACGGTCATACGGCCAACAATTTGCATAAATCCAATATATCCGCCATTGACACCCTAAAACGCCAATATCTCGGCAATGGATGACTTTGGAAAGTATAAATGTATTACTGGTAAGGTAGATATGAAAGTGCTACCAATTATTAAAGAATCAGAAAAAAACATTGCCGAATGACGTCACCGTGACGTCATACGTCCAATAATTAGTATAAATCCAATATGGCCGCCATTGAAACCCAAAACACCCAGTTTCTCGCGGAAGGTTGAGTTTAGAGGGTCAAAATGTATTACTTGTATCAAACAATTCGTATATTTCTTGAATATTTGTATACATGTCATCAGTTTGGAAAGGTTTTAACAGGAATATTTTACTTCTGAAAGACCTTGATTTCAATTATAGACTGCAGTACAATTCTTGAGCTAACAATTCTTCTGTTTTGACGATTTCAGGGACTGTGGTATCAAGTATGGAATTGGTTCAGGTTCATGCTAATCGTTTGGTACACACAGGGGCGGATAGGGGCCGGGAACCGGTCCTGGCTCCAGTGTCGGAGTGGCACCTTTTACTGACGGTGGAGTCCGGACAGAAGGTCCGGGGCTCACCCCTTGAAAATTTAGAAATATGAACCCCAAAAAAGTGATTTGGTGGCATAAATGTCAAATTATATATCTCATAAATCGATTAATTTAGGCCAAAACCCCGAGCTTCCAACCATCGCCCTGCGAAATTATCATATCGTTATATTATTAATTAACGTACGGGACACAATTCATTTTTGAATTTTTGCAATTTGAGACTATTCCCGACATCCCAATTCTGCACCAGTTTCAGGAAATCTCCTCGCAGACTTATTCAGCTAGCAGAACAGCTATCATCAAATTATTTTGACGCCTTAAAATTGAATTGTGTTTTTTGAGTTACGAACCACCGGCAGACGTTTTTGGCGTATCCCAACAAACAGGGTGCAGGTGACTTAATAATTAGTAAATTTTTGGGCGACAGTGTCTGGTGAATCCTATAAAATTTTTGGATGATATTCGGAATGCCCATTGCAGGATACCCCCAAATACCCCCCCCCCCCCATATAATGTTCAGAAGAATTTTTTTTTTAAAGACGAATCAATTTTTTTTCCGACCGGCCCTTCGGGCGTTCGCCCGTTGGCCAAATCTGCCCCTAACTACGAAATTCAATCTTTGCGTTCGTGTCGGGTGACTTAGTTAACAAACTTGGCAGGTCTAGTTCTGGAGTTTATGTCCATGTGTCTCTAGAAGGGTGGTTAATAATAATACTTTAGTCATTTAAATAATTATCGGATATTACATTCTATAGAGTCAAATCCCACGTGGCGACTTTACTTTGCTGCTACGGCGATGGAAAATGAGTTTAGAGCGCATGAAGATCGCCATAAGCGTGGTCACAATGGTCGCAAATGATCGCCGAGTCACGGCGTTTATTTTGGACATGTTCAAAACAAATGCCAAAATTCTACGATCTAATACCCCCGGCAGACTAAGGTGGTGTCCTTACTGCGACGCTACGTCGACGTAAAATGGCCGCAGAGCCCGTCAAGATAGCGCGATATTAATAAGGTCATATGTCAACATATTGTGATTATTGTGATGACTTTACTACTTAAAAGACAATTTTAGCTCAATTAATTGAATCAACACACCATGGTGTATGTCACCATGTCGTTCTTAATGCGCGTGTTTGAGTAATAGTATTGATATTCTGAAGTTTTGTCAACATATTTCATTTATCGCAATTTGGTATATCGGCATATAGCACGGCGATTTGGAATATGTTGACAATGCTTCAAAATAGCAATATGTTAACGCATACGTGCGCATTCAAAACGCAATGACGAGAAACGACATGGTGCGTTGTTCAATTAATTCAGCTAAAATGTTTTTTTTAGTGGTAAAGTCATCACAATAATCACAACATGTTGACATGTGACCTTATTAATATCGCGCTATCTATCGCGCTATTGACCCCTATACGCTTCCATACAAACGTGTACACAACAAAAGAAAATGTCCCAAAATATCACAAATTTGAAAAAAAAAATGTACTTTTACACATCTTTCCAGGGCAGATCGCAGAACCTTGGCGTTGGTTTTAAACACGCTCAATACAAACGCCGTGACTCGGCGATCATTTGCGACCATCGAGACAACAGCGCGATATCTGGCGTTTCCACCACACTTTACCACGCTTATGGCGAGCTTGACGGGCTCTGTGGCCATATTCCGTCAATGTAGCAGCGTAGTAAAGGCACCACCCGGTCTGACGGGGTAAAGAACGCGACTTCTTTCAAGTTTGTAAATATTTTGGACATTTACCCGCGTTGTGTTTACGTTTAGAAGCCACTCGGACTGACGGGGGCATAAAGAAGATGAATGGTATTTCTATATACATTATAAGCAATAGTGATGTTTTGGTAAATTCCTTACAATTGTCAAAATATCCATCAACTTCTATCTGTTTATGACATGTGGTTGATAGACCAAAAAGGGTATTGTTCTCCCCCTAGTTTTGGGAGAATGGGGATGCTTATTCCATATTTTGGAAGGAAGTGAACGCCTAGGTCAGTCTATGACGTTCAGAAATTAGGGGGTTATGCAAGAGGATGTTGAATGAAATTTAGCATAACTCATCCTGATATTCCCAGCAGGTATCATCAATGCTTCATTGAGAACAACGAACGTAGAAGTCTTGCAAGCAGTTAAATAGTAAAGCTTTAGAAATGAGCTAACTTTTAGTTTTATTTTATTGCAGTTTTAAGGTTCCAATGGCAGCCATATTGGATTTATGCCCATTGTTGGATTATGACGTTATGACGTCATAGATTATGCTTTTTTATTACTTGGTACCACTTTTATATCTATCCCAATACATTTACACCCTATAAAAGTACATTCTCCACGCAAGTCTAACTATCCAGTATACGACTCTGCCATCGGCTCGCGTTCAATAAACGTTTGACCCGGGGGTCATCGATCACGTGATTTACTACTTGGTCAAAAATGGCGCCTGTCCGCGAAATGTTCTTGGCGTTATAAACACTTTTTAATTTTATGTTTTTTTAAGTAAATTCGAAATGTTTATCCCGCAAAGTGATTTTTCTTTCATATTTCAAACATATATCGAGAATTATTTGATTTTGATTAACTAGATTTTTCTAAATTAATTGTTGGGCCTGTCGATCACGTAGTACTGATAAACAAACCCACGTGTGTTATATTCTAAAATTAGCACGGCGACATGCGCAGTTCGGTATTCCGACGATTTTACCCGTAGTCTTACGCAAAAGAGTTCCGTGTAATATCTGTATATACATTGTTACTTTGCAATTGTGACTCCATTTCTATTTCAATATGGTAATAGTATTAAATATATTATCATTTCTATGTTTTAAATCGTATTGTTTATCATTGTCTATCTTCACCAAGAATCTTGGTGGCGTAGTCAATTGAGCCGACAGCAGAGATTAGTGTACTGCAGGGGAAAGACAACTCTGTTTGGGAGATTGATAAAAGTAGTCACAATCCCGAGATATTGGAGTTTTGAGGTGCCAATGGCGGCCATATTGGATTTATAATAATTACACGAAAACCATGCTTTTTTATTTGGATTCATTCCAATTGTTACCCGTGTGACTTAAGACGTCAAAAGGACGTCACCAGCATTGTTTTTCTAGTTCTTTGGTAGCGCTTTCATATCTACACGTAATACATTTACCCTACAAGAGATATATCGGAGTTTTAAGTTTCAATGGCGGCCATATTGGATTTATATTAATTATTGGCCGCATGACGGTATGACGTCACAGGAACGTCTTTTAGCTATGTTTTTCTGTGTCATCTGTACCACTTTCCTATCTGCCCGTAATACATTTACACCCTTCAAACTCAACCATTCATGAGTTATTGCCGTTTTAAGGTGCCGATGGCGGCCATATTGGATTTATGCTAATATCTCGAAAACCTATCTTTTTATTTTGGGCGATTTTTGTTTGGGAGACCCTCAGGTACCCCTCTACCAAATTCCATCGAGAAAAATTCTGTTGCAATTTGTTCTAGGTCATTTATTATTTTTACCGGACTACGTGTACTGGAACACGTCGCGTATTTCGTTTTCATTGTAGGCAGTGATGGGAGTGCTAAATAACACTAAAACTAATCAAGAGACAACTCATAAAGCACTTATCAGAAATAATAATAGATCTAATTGGCTTCATAAACATGTCAATATTTATTAAACGCTTATTATATAAATCAGATGATAACATAAACAGTTTCATTAACGGACATCATTGACAAGCAATATAATTCGTCGACCCATGAACATTAACACTGTGTATACATTTCAACTCAATCGGATAAAAGCTGGCGAAATGCCACTAAAGCCATTTCATCTGAGATTAATATAAGGGCAAGTGCCAGATTTTTCAAGTCATTTCGGCATTTCATTTTAGCCTTGGCCGCCCAATGTTCCCGAAGCAATGACTGCGAGTTATGCAGCATCTATCCGTTGAAGAAAAGCAACCTTACTAGCATAATGGAAGAACAGAAACTAAATAAGAAGGGGTTGGAGTAAGATGTGAATTTAGTGGGGCATAGCATTATCATAGCCGAAAAGCGGAAAAGTTCAAGCAACCTTGACATTGAACGAACCTTTAACTTTACAACTTGATTATCTCTGCTAGATATTTCAACTGGAAATCGCAGAACCTGGTATTCGCGATCATATTTTCTGTCGAGGAATCTGAGTGGTCCCCAGTTGGTTCAGTAACCAATCGAACTTAGTGACGAAAAATGTAGGGTGTTGCGTGAAAGCCTTGACAAAATGTACACGATCAAGGAGAGCGGTTCACTAGTCCGCGGGTGCACTAGCCCGTCGCTATAAGAGATACTATAAATATGGATATCAATGAAACTAACCCTAACCCAAATCTCTCCATAATAACAGATATCACAGGACTAATGAACTCTGGCCCAACCCTAAAGCTAGTAACATATATTGGTGGACTAATGAACCCGCGGACTAGTGAGCATTCCCCTGGTTAAGTCTTCTATTGAAGAAGTGGAGACCAAGTAGTACGCAGATCTAATATTCCACAAACCCGATCTCGAGCGCACAAAATGTCGTCTTCATATATACGGACAGCCGAGAAACAAACATAAACACAGGGTGTGATGCCTCGAATCTCGTTATCGACTATAACACCCCTCACAAGATTACACTATTTTGCCTGGATTACACTGTATTGCCTGATTATACTATTTTGCCTATACGTTTTTTTAGGACTTCGAATTTTGTCTAATGGTTTGGATGGTTCTTACTTGGTTTTATTTTATGATAACTCACATGATATGTAAATTATATGATATTCTCCGGACGATTTGTAAAACGTGATTATAGACAGATATTATCCGTTTTTCATAAACAGTTCTAGTATGTCCCGGTATTCATTAACAACCCTAGCTTGCCCAAGTATTCATAAACCGTCTTAGCATGCCCCCAGCATTCATCAACAGTCCTAGCATGCCCCAGTATTCAAAAACAGCTCTGACTGTCCCGGTATCAATTAAACAGTCCTGGCATGACCCAGTATCAATGAACAGTTCTCGCATGCCCAAGAATTCATCGGCAGTCCTGGCATGCCACAGTATTCACCAACAGTTCTAGCATGCCCCGGTATTCATAAACAGTCCTAGCATGCCCCAGTATTCATAAACAGTTCTAACATACCCCAGTATTCATAAACAGTCCTAGCATGCCTCAGTATTCATAAACAGTCCTATCATGCCCCAGTATTCATAGCCAGTTCTAGCATACCCCAGTATCTATAAAACCGATAACTAAGTCAAGTCCCACCTACGCTGGATCATGGTTTTCACACCCAGACATAAAACAAACGGGAGATTATTGACATTCATTAGGATGGGTATTGCCTATCACTTAAACCGAACGGTTAAAGTAGATAAGTAGATACATGATGTAAGACTTAGATAAAGAGCTATCAGTTCGTGTTGTAATAGATCAAAAATAGATAATCATAAATGAAAATGTCATTCAAATTACTTTATTCTGAGCGTTTTAGGGTTTGATCTAGCGTAGATGGTTCATTGTCGTAGCAGCGGTACTTCACAATCGCGACTAAGGCTCGATTATTCATTTTATCGTTAAATGTTTAAATCTGGTGGGTGTTAATATAATTGAATCTGTCATCCGATGATCTTAGGGTTGATTATAGGTTTAACATTTAAATAAATGTCTGAGCAAAAACTAATTTAACATTTGAAGCCAAAATAATGCATCGATTTAACTCTTACATAATTCACTTTTAAGGCTTCTTCCCGTGTCAATTCATAAACAGAACAGTTGCACTTTACAGAATGTTTTTCACGATGAGTATCCGGTTACATCAAAGGTTACAAGATGTAAAAAGGGCTAGCAGTAATGCAAACCCGAAGCCCAATTCTAGACCTAGCTACAATGCTACTCTAACCCAAAATCGCCAACAATCTCAGCGATCTTGACGAAAATTGAGTTGGCCTTAACAAACAGATGTAGCCTTAAGTCACCTTGAAAATCAGGTATAATGCTATTCCGGTCTCAGGATGTAACTGCCATAGAATACTTTTTTATTAAACAATAGCTCAATATTGTAATAATTCATAATTATAGCTAATTTGCACCAATAATGAAGCATAAAGCAATTGTGAAACACGCATTATCATTTGACATAGTTTAAGATATGATTAACAACTAATTTAATCGCCCACATATGGTTATTGAGCTGATGGTGGTCGTTTTCGATGGTGGTCATAGGCGACTGGGCCCGATGGATGCTGTGTTTGGGGTTAGGGAGAGGGAGACACATGAAATTCCCGAAACAATTCCTGTTTACAGACGGTGGCATCGGTTGTTAGCAAAAGCCGAAGTCGCGGAGCTTACCGTGTAGGTGGCTCCCAAAGAAAGCCTAAAATTTGACGCTCGCAAACCCGATTTCTGCTATTCCAGCCCGCGAATACAGAAACTTCAATGTGGTCCAATATAGCCTAACTTTGGTGGTTGACCTGAATGCAAGTCCTGCTCGAGAAATGTTTAAAATTTAACCGCTGCATATGCTTAACCCGTTGTCAAATGGTTTAACAACCGAAATCCCACCTTGTCCTATCTACGCTGACCTGAATTCCAATCAGCAATCCCAATCAGAGAGTTGCAACTGAATCTATTATAATAATCAATGCCCGAGAATTATCGCACAGAGCAATGTGGTTCGAGACAAAATGTTTGAATCCAAATTCGCGGTATTAATTAGAAGGAAAGTAAAATTAGTGTTTTATTAGGTTTCAGGCATATTTTGTAATCTGATTAAAACTCAGATCCTATTTTTTTTTCTTTTTTCTTTCAAAACTTCGCTTTACTTGTCTTTACTACTGTAACCTGCGTTCTAGTTGATGTAAGGTATAAACCAATGAAACGGTCCGTGTGCGGTTTAAAGTACTTTGGGTCTTCCACTAGAAACATCAACGCTGACTGGTTAATTAAATGTCTGACGTCATACTTGTATGACCTCTGACCCGACCCCTCACTACAACCGGTCAGTTCTTCATGTAGTGGAGGCCACCAAAAAAATAAAAAGGGAAACGCAATATAGATCTGAATTTTAATCAGGCCCCAAGTTCACAAAGCATTCCCAGACTCAAGTTGATAATTTACTCAACTTTCAATCACTGTTTATGAGATATATCTTTCACCCAGAAAGACAAAACTTTGCACATAGTTTATTATGGATGTATTTGATACATTAAATAAAATAAAACCAAGTGCGAACAATCCAAATCATTTGACAAAGGTCGAAGTCCTAAAAAAACGGTATAGGCAAAATAGTGTAATTAGACAACGTAGTGTAATCAGCATATGGACTGTTTACCGTATACAAAATACACGATAAAAGTTTTATAACAGGCTATATCTTAGTTAAATAAGTCAAACAGTTTTGAGTAAATTCTTAACTTATCGGAGAATGCTTGGTAAACTCGGGGCCAGATTATATTCGCCGCTGGTACATTCGTCCTTTTCATCGATTTGAATTATCAACCTATCCCCCTCCTTATAAGATTTGATTGCAATTAACCAGCTTATTGATGGTACCAATGTACAAACAGATATTGGGTAGCTAACCCATTATACAATTTTAAATATGTAGAAAACAATAATTTATAGATATTCTGGAAGCCTAATTTAAAAGTGTAATTGGAATTCTAAAAAACAAAGAGATACTTGATGTTGGGTGACATCAAGCAATTTAATCGCAAATGGTAAATAGAAACAGGGCTAATATAACGTCGTGTACATTTAATTTGTGATTAAGATAAGCAATCCTATGAACGATAAATGTAGTCCCCCGGCTGCTGTCGTTATCAAATGGGATGAGGTCAGCATCCGTGCATAGCCAGTCTATGAATTAGTCTCGGTTACCCAGAACCTCATACGGAGTGCCCGGATATGTTGTCGACATAATTAGCCAAAAGGTTCCATTGCCCCTGTGTAAACGGGTGTTTTTTTTTACGTGACTGATTTTCCAGTAAATCATGCAGTCACTAAGAGTTGCGCCCCTTCCCGAAATAAATCTCATAACTCATCGTGATGACGAATTAGGATTAATAAAATAACAAATATAGATATAGTCAACAAAGAGAGAAATTTTATGATATTGAACTGGAAATCCAAACGTTTTTTTTTAAATGGCAATTCTTAAATTAATTTCATGGGCGTTACCTCCCTCATATTCTGTTCGTAATAATTAAAATACCAGATAAATAAAATGTAGCCAATGTTAACAACTCATCCAGACTTGTATTCATAGAAAATTAGTCTGAATGTGATAGAGAATATCGGTGAATAGGCTATTCCCTTACTGCCCTTGCTCTGATTGTTCTTTAGAGAAATACGTGTATGTGACTGATTAATCTATCGAATGTTTTCATTCTCATTTAAAAACATGTCTGCCTTCTGCCATAGCAGTCATACTGAACTAGACAAGTATTTTGGACCTTTTCGCAGCATATTTTTAAGATTGTATTTTTGTAAGAATTGATAGTTTACAGTAAGGTAATTAGTAATATCATAATATAAGTAACTAAAAAAACTTTACCTTTTTTTTCAATCGGAGCAGACCAGTAGGACAGTAAATCCAATTTCATTTCAATTTGAATTTGGCCGTCTAAGAAATCATTATTGTTGGTGAAATATTGGGGGGGGGGGTAATTCGATTTCAATTAGTTATAATATAATGGTGATTTGGAGGTTATCATTGATGTTTCCAAAATTCAAATCAGAGAGTTATAAAAACTTTAGTATTGATCATCGTATATCCAAAACCTCAGCTAATGGACCAATTCGTTTTTAAAATTGGCAGGTGTTTTCACTAATCATTCTTTAGATCGATTATCATTCTTCAATTGATAGAATTCTTTAATCTAGAAAGCCAAAGCGGAAACACCATTGTCCCGCGAAATTCTCCAACCTGGAATTCCAAACTACAGGAATAAATGAAATGGGGCTTAAGTTCTACTGTTTTGGACTAATTAAGACAGGTATACAAATTACCATTATAATTATCTCAAACTGACCGCAATTACACCAATTACACAGCATTTTATTCAAACAGAAAAACGTATCAAATGGACAGTTGTCTTAAACTAAGAAATGAAACGAAACGAAGTATACTATCATCTAAAATCAGAAACAAAACGAGGTGTACTACCATCTAAAATGAGAAATGAAACGAAGTGTACTACTATCCAAAACCAGAAACGGAATGAAGTGTACTACCATAATGAGAAACGGAATGAAGTGTACTACCATCTTAAACCAGAAATGGAATGAAGTGTACTACCATCTAAATCAGAAACGGAATGAAGTGTACAACTATCAAAGCTGAGAAAAGGAATGAACTGTACCGCCATCTTAAATGAGAAACGGGATGAAGTGAACTATTATCAAAACTGAGAAACGGAATGACGTGTACTACCATTTAAAATGAGAAACGGAATGACGTGTACTACCATCTAAAACCAGAAACAGAATGAAGTGTACTACCATCTAAAACCAGAAACGGAATGAAGTGTACTACTATCTAAAACCAGAAACGGAATGAAGTGTACTACTATCTAAAATCAGAAACAGAATGAAGTGTACTACCATCTAAAATCAGAAACAGAATGAAGTGTACTGCCATCTAAAGTCAGAAACGGAATGAAGTGTACTACCACCTGAAATTTTATTTCAATAATTCGCTTGCGCGTAACGGTCTTTAGCAGTGGGGGTAAACCGGGGGACCCGGAGAAAAACCACGAGATTGGACAGGCGACGCTACTCCTTGTCTCGTGCAACCGTTCGAAACCACGCCAGTTGACTCAATGCCAGGCTTAATGATACAGAACGTGCTAACCATTCGGCCACCCCCCTCTAAAATAATGAATGAAGTGTAATACCACAAAAAATATGAAACGGAATCTAAAACTGATAATTTGAACTGCATTGATGGGTAGATGTTCAAATATAGTTGGTATGGAAGGAATGCCATCAAACTTGGGTTATTTTGGATCAAATATTACATTGCTTGTGTTCTACCGCAATAATTATTTCAAATTGATCAATTTTTGATAGTACTGCTTACATTGTTTCACGTAGGCGATAACCGAGCAATGTCCTATTGACCACTGCATATAAAGTAGATTGGTTTAAATCTATCCACGCATCTACGAATTAATAATTATCACTATCGATGACGAAAATATATAACGTGTAATAAACGTGTGTGTTACCATTATTACGGTGTCCTGTATCGTAAGGCCCATGACCTCAGTTATGAAACGCGTAGGAGATAACCGAACAATGTCCTATTGACCACTGTATATAAAGTAGGATGGATTACATTAATAGTTAACAATAATTTTCACTATCGATGACGAAAATATTATAACGTGTAATAAACGTGTGTGGGCTAATGAAGACAGGCATATGCTATACATGTATACAATGGGCTATGGTGGAAATTTTGTCCAAAAGTTTGCCTACTCCTATTTCCAGCTGTTAAGAGATCTTTTACGTGGACGGCAATATGTACACGGACCTCGTGGGTGTATAGAAATATCCACCTGGTTGTCCCACTGCGATATCTATTGTGAAATGTCATCCCTTTTGTCGTCATAATTTAGAATTAATATATAATCGCGGTATTTGTTTGATCGCTATACGAAAAACAACAAACGGTTAAACATTAATATAACTGATTAATTACCAGTTTGTTTTTAAGTAGGAATTTAATGGCAGTATTTTTATTCGTAAATTGGTGCAGTATATAAATATAAAATTTACAATTAATGAAGTGTTATTTTTGATACATTTTATAACTTAAAATAATCGGATTCCCTGATATTTATATTTCACTTAAGAAAAGACGATGTTTTACTGTCCAATGTAATACCTGGCATGTAAGTTTTGTTTAACAAACTAGGTCATTTCGAGACTAATATAATATGATTATTTCAATGAATCGCTAGCCCATTGGGGTCTTTAGCAGTGATTGGAAACCGCCAAGGAAAAGCCACCAGGTTGGAGAGGCGTCCCGACCCCTTGTCACGTTCAAGCATGGAAACGAAACCACACCACTTGACTCAATAACATACTTTATGATTTGACGCGCACGCATTACCCCCCCCCCCCCCCTCAATTAGAACAAACTCATGTCATTCAAACTGGATTCTTAAGCTGTGAATCCGATGTTATTCAGCATTCACAAAAGCCATCAAATGAATTACCTGCCTTGAAGAAAAAAAATACAAAACGCAAAATGAACATATTTCAGCGCGACGTCGCTTGAATTCTCTATAGCTTAACATTGAACAGGTGACACGACACGACACGCGAGAAGTGGCGGAAATAGAACACCATACAACAAAAATCTCATCACCAAAACTATAGCCATTTTGAAAAAACCAACGTCACACGAAGAGCAGTGTATCGCTTTTTGATTGGCGGTGTCGCTTATATTCTCCATTGTTAAACACCGAGAAAGGCGTAACAAAACTCACTGCGGGAAGTGGCTGAAATAGAACACCATACAATGGTAATCACGTGTTTTATATGTGGTCGACAGGAAATGCGACACCCCTCTATGTTATTTTTGCTAAATAAATGTTAAAGGGATATTTGTAATAGATTAAATAAGTTACACAGTAAACACATTTCACATCGTATTAAGCAAACATTTATAATTAAATAATCAAGTGCTCTTGTGTTTACTATAAGTGATCAATATTCCCACAGCCTGTGGTGGTTACCCTCGGTAGTAGGCTAGTAAGCGATATAGCTAAATACTACACAATCTGGGACAATTCTTTAAAACGCATTATCACTCTAATCATAAACTAGAGAGAGAGAGAGAAAGAGAGAGAGAGAGAGAGGGGGGGGGTCAACGTCCACTCGACACGAACCAGGCCACTTCGGGATTTTTCTTTCAATAATTCGCGTAGGGATCTTTGGCAGTGGGAGGAAACCGGAGGAACCACGGTAAACCGAAGAGATTGGACAGGCGACCCTACTACTTGCCACGTACAACCGGGTATTCAAAGCAACGCCAGTTGACTCAATGACAGACTTTACGATACAGAGCGCACGCTAACCATTCAGCCATCCAACCTCTTAAACAAACAAAGGTTTTTTTTTCTATCCGCATGGATGTTACCAAACATCAATCAGCTAGAGCTGGGTAATACGCTGGCTCTCTAGCCTGGAGGTCGGGTGTTCGAGGCCTAGAAAGTTCATCCAGATTTTCCGGCGTGGTTTCCTCTTGTCAGTGTTGCATGACGGAGGACCTGAAGAGGCAGCTGTCTAGTCGTTCGGATGGGACGGAAAACCGAGGTCCCGTGTACAGTTCGGCGTGCACGTAAAAGATACCCTGGAAGTTGGAATTCGATATAAATGTTCTTCATGGCACACTGTATGGCGTATTTCAGTTCATTTCCTATTCTAACATGATTGTATTATGACAAATAGAGAAGATGACTCGCCCTCTCTTCTCACGACAACGAATTTTAACACCATGTTTCAAAGTGAAAAATTTGTTATATATCCCCCCCACCTCTGCTAAAGAACCCTACGCGCAAACGAATTATTGGAATAAAATTAAATCATATGTTAATTCCGAAATGACCTAGTTTGTGTCGAGTGGACGTTAAACCCCTTTCTCTCTCTCCTCTTCGTCACAGACAACAAAACATACTAATATACACTGGAAATATAAAGAATCACACACATGGTAGCATAGTTAATCATGTAAGTTCTGGACCCTGTTTCTCGAAATCTTAGTAGATAGTAGATACTTCAATTTTGATTGGCTAAGCACTGAAATCAATCTCAAATTATGCTATCAAATTACTAAAATTTGGATTTTTATCTTAGTTAAAATTTCGTGAAACAGGCCCCAGTGCGTTACCTACGTTAGCTGCTCATTTTTTTGAGATCGCCAGAACAATTATAACATAATATATTTCTTAATTAATCCACCGATACTACCTTAATAAATTCTACGAAACGTGTTGATTTGTTTCCATGTACATGAATATTGGGGTCTGGAAATTCAAATTCCAACCACTTTAAATGTTACGGCCTTGTTTTGTAGAATTATTAATGTTTGAATATAAAAAGAACATGAGATAATTACATTATAAGCCGATTAATGTTTTGGTTTTAGCAAATATAGCTTCAACCCGTAGAGGTGACCGGTGCGTTTAGAAACGTTTGCCAAATAAACTGATTAACATTACAAGGTCTATCACCCGTAAACCTGGTTTGACATTTACTGCTGCGTTTAGATTATAGATAAATCTGGACATATAGTTCAAGATATTTTGGTACCAGGTCTATCGTTTTATACTTCCTTACTGCCTTTTAATGTGTTTTGTGTTTATTTTTTCTAATAAAACAATATAATAAGGCTGTTGTGGATGACATTTTCGTTGAGGTGTATCAAAACTGATTGAAAACCAGAATGTTTAAAACACCGAATGACATCCATAACAAAACAATCGGGATTGTATTAATGAATACATTTGACTGCTTTTTTTGTGGCCGCCATTACAGAGTACATTTTTTTATCATTTGAACTGCAGCTAAACAAAGCAAGGCGATTCGGTTCGTTATCTAATTTAAATAATAATATTAATGTATATTTGTAATGCGCTTAATAATCCACCCATATACGCATGCTCAAAGCGCAACATTTAAAGGGTTTCTTGTCAATAAAAACACACATAAACAATCTGTTTCTAATCTGGATAATATAGTTTAAGCAAAGTAGTATTTTAGTTGTGACTTAAAGAATGTGAAAGTTGAAGATTCTCTTATGTTAACTGGTAACTGATTCCAAAGGCGAGGTGCAGCAACACTAAATCTGTTATGCCTAAATTGTTTTAGTGTTGTTTTAGGAACAACAAGTTTATTAAGCGACCCTAGGGTACGTCTAGGTTTGTAATTTCTCAAAAATTCAGACAAATATAAGGGAGCGAGATTATTTTAACATTGATGACAGAACTGACAGTAACAAGTGAAACGACTTTAAAGTCGAAGTAATGGATGAATATTTTAAAGTTATTGTTTTGGATTCTTTGTAATTTAAGTGTTAAGGTGAGTCCCAAACTGTTTGCATAATCTATAAGGAATAGTAATAGCGCCTGAAAAAAGTTTTATTTTGGGGGGTTTCTTTCTTTTTTCTAGCTTTTTTACTCCACTTTTATTAGTACTTGGAGGTCAATGTGTTAAGGTAACATTAAATGCCTACTTTAAAAATACCCAAACAGCTTGATCATTATCACTGTTCTAGAAAACATCCGTTTGTGCATGATAAAAAAGCAATAATTAGGCAAGCCCTAAAACAGTTTACTACTCCAATTAGCTCTTTGTTATCGCACATCAATCATATTGTTTTATTCTTTTTATATCAATACAGCACCAGTGGTAGATTACATACCCGCCATTTCAATTTTTTAAACTCTTAACATAAAAATTAAGATGCCTTTGAATGGGAAATCTGGACCAAGGTTCACAAAGCATTCTCAGACTTCAGTTGAGAATTTACTCAAATTTGTCCCCCTCATTTTAACAAAAATATAGCCCTTTATTAAACGTTTTTTTTTATTTTAATCTATTAAATACACCAATAAGATGATATGTGCAAAGTTTTGTGTTTCTCGATCAAAGATATTTCTCATAAAGGGTGATTGAAAGTTGAGTAAATTCCAATTTAAGTCTGAGAATGCTTTGTGAACTCGAGGCCAGGATAACTCGTCCACACTTCTGGGATATAAAAATGTATTTTAAGATTCGTGACAAATTGATACAAGTTGCGGTCTGTCGGATGTCCACAAACAAAAACGAACAGACGTCCTGCTTTGGCGTTCATGGACCACGATATACAATGTCACATGAAAATGCGGCCGTATAAAGATATTTTTCATTCAAATAGGTGCAGGAAGTCGCCATTGAACTTTTGTTGAAACAAAATATTGTAAAATTATCAGAATGTTAAATGAATCCATCTTTGTAATATATTTTTGAAACCGAAAGGCCATATACACAATATCTTGGTTTGTAGTTATTGAATAACAACCATGTACATGTCAAATTGTGTATTCTAATTGTATTGAAAGAATTGGTCAATCTGTTAGAAATGTCTGTTTTTTTGCCTTTAGTTGGTGCGCATTTCATTTGTTTAAATTTGGGAGACCTTTAGTAATAATCCAGGATTATTTTTCTTTGGCGAGAACATCGTTTTAGAGTATGTTCAATATATAAATCTTCCCCATTTATAATTTTATATCAGAAGATACGATTGGGTTCACGTCATTTGCCTGTTTCCGGATAGGTCCCATATATATACAACACTGATACCTAACTGGATACTATTGGCTATTTGAAGTTCAGATAACACCGTTTTGCTTATTAACATAAGTAGTTATTAATAATATAAGAATAATTTAATAGATGTAGAAACAAATATATGAAGACGACTACACGTTGATAAATTATTGGAATGTTTCTTTTGAAATAACGGCGCGATAATAATACCACAATTCTCGCCGTGCCAAGCTTCAACAGACACCATGAGTAGTATGCTATTAATGTCCATGGAACATGATTGCCGCAAACCTACGATAAAGTGTGCCATTAAGCCTATTCATATCACGTGTAAAGTCATTTTTGTTATTTTTTAAAAAATCAGTTTAATATATTGTTTTTAAGCAGCCATAATTAACTGCCTTATTATTTTAGCAGTACCAAAAACAATGATAATAATAATCAGTATACATTCGAGGTCTCAACCTGTCAGCCCACTCCACCCCAACTTTTCAGCATTGTATACAGTCGAAATCCCCAACTGGTCAGCCCACCCCATCCCACTTGTCAGCAAGAAATCAATTTGACAAACCAATTTCTTTCTGAATACAGTATGTATCCCATCTTGGAAAGCTTCGTGACGTTATGGAAATTATATCTTTTTGAGATATCTTAACTGCCTCTGTCTGAGCAAAGCAGCGATCTTATGTTCTGTTTTATATCTTATTAAGATAAGGTAATTATTTCTGCCCGAGTGAGATATGTTTCACATAGTAGTATCTTATTGAGATTAGATAATTATCTCTTTATTTTACCATTCATCATAACACTCAAAAATACAATTAACTATACTTGAGTGGGTAAACAGAATCGAGTGATGCCTTGGGTAAATCTCAATACATTTCACACTTACAAAACAGGACAATAGGACAAAACATTAAACTAGGCATTGAAAACGTGGGGTTTATCTGTTTCAGAATCCCTGGTCGTGATGTGGGGGGCGGGTGAGGTTAGAAGTTCCTAGCAAAACTACCACCCGGTAAAAGGTCGATTCTCTTAAAGTAAAATTAGTCATAAGATGGGTCAATTCCGTTCAGAAATGACAATGATTTGGCTAATAATTGGAGGGTCTAGAGCACACGTTATCTAACTACCAACCGTTTAGAGCACAAGTGATCCAACTACCAACCGTTGTAGTTAGTGATCTAACTACCAACCATGTAGTTAGTGATCTAACTACCAACCGTTGTAGTTGGTTGTTAGTTCACACGTGATCGGTTGCAAGTGGGATCACTTGTGCCCTAGACCCTCCAATTGAGAAACCGTCTTCAATTATCCCAATGAGAAAAGAACGGTTGCGCTACATTCGAGTCCTATACAGACGACATAGATAAGCTAACATAGATTACACGTGTGGTAGACAGTTGTATATCAAATAATATTGATCACAAAAAATATTCGTTATGGCCTCCCTGGCACTGCCAATTAAGCAAGCCAAGTTTTACCAAGTAAATTATGTATCTGTTAATTGGACCAAACTATATATACTATAGAGCTATAGAGGAACTTTCCAACTGCAGCCATATGAATACAGAATCATAAGTGTCAGTGAAAACAAACGGAATGATAGTTCTGTACATACATAAGATACATTGGGTTAGAGGTGGCAGAAGTGTAAGAATATGTAAATGCATAGCACTAAGATCAGATAAAATATCAATTCGATCACCCACTTACAACTAAAGCAACAGCTCATCAGACGTATAAGCTCTCGTTCATTCTGCAACTGATGAATAAAAGAACAACCTTCTGGATCTTAAATTACATGTAATCCCCACATTCAGATCTAGTTAGTGCTTATTGATAAACACTCTTCGTCTAAGAACTGATTACACAAGTCACACTGCCATTTGTGGAATATCTGGAATTAATGATGGACAAGATGAAAGGATGGTTTGTAAAATATCTTTAGAAAAGCAATATATGAAAGTGGGTTTTTATTATGAGGAATTACAACACATGTATTACTGTATGAAAGGCAGGTGACGTAACTCATAAAAAGTAAAATGATGTATGGGCTTTTATATATTTAAACTGAAAGAAACCCAAATCAAAGTGGATGTTGAATAAATGGAAGTGATATCTCTTAGGAATAGTATTCATTAATAAAACCAGCATGTTTTATACTTAACTAGGCATCAAATGAAAAACCCCATCAACTTTACTCGCCCACCTATTTTACGGGGGCTTATTGTGAAATTATAATGCCTACATTAGTCGGGAAAACATGATGGCATTATTATTAAAGTTGTTAGTTTCTGGATAAGCAACTGTACCAGAACACAATTTTTTTCAATTTTCTCGACTGTCTTAGAGGTGGCATTTCCGACCATAGTAATCACACAATTATTATGGATATCAACCTAAAACATGGTTCGAATCACTTAAGTCTAATAAATCGAGGTTCTAAAATTATTTAATATAGATCGTCTCCAAATTTACAATTGTTAATTTGATGTAATTGTAGAACATCCGTACAACACGTGAAACGATTTATAATATAAGATTTATGAAAGAGGAAGTAACTGTACAGACAGTTTATAGTGCATTTCACTAAATACAAAATCGCATTTCCCAAGAACTTGTACATAATTTTAGAAATCGCAAACATAATCATCCTATTATATAACGATATAATCTACTGGAAAACTGAGTGATTTCAGGCTCTTGCGATGCAATACGGACTCGGAAATGGAAACCCCCCTCCCCTCGGCAAGTAGCCATATTATCGAAGATACCGTATCAACAATTTCGGATTTAGGCATAAGCTAAACAAGCAACACCTTTTGGCCTCGCGATCCAGAGAGGTATCGAACAACTCCAGACAGGGAGTGAGGGTTGCAGGGACATGTACACTACCACAACTTTTTATTAATGAGAGTGGGGGGGGGTCGGGTTGTAATATGACTTACATTGCTATGAAATAATAAACATGTATATAAAATATAGATTTCTTTTAACTTTATATTTGAGCCTCACCAAGTCTAAATTAGACATTGTTATTCAAGAAAAATTTCAATGTCGCCATATCTATGAAAACACAAATTGATATGCATCTGGCATTAAACAGCTGAAGTAAGTTTTTTCTTATACTACATATCTCTATTATCAGATCGATCGTCTTCTAGTTTAATTAAATCACGGAACTGACAAGCATCACTTGTATATAATTATCAGATTGGAAATTATAGAGAACAATGACTGAAATTATATAGAACAATCGACGTCTCCATATTGAAGTACATATTATTTCTTAAAAATGTAAGCTTGATATTGTCTTCGTTTATAACATAGGCGGCCAATATATACTGGCCCCACTATGCGTTAAACTGTTGGTTATTTACTTATTTAAACTTTGAACGTATGAATAAATGAATGAATGAATGAAATGGGGTTTAAAGTCCTACTATTATGCACCTAACCTGGGCTAATGAATGACGGACATACGCCATACAGTGTACACGGGACCTCGGTTTTTCGTCACATCCGAGAGACTAGGCAGCTGTCCTTGTCAGGCCCTTCTGTCTAGTTTATAGCATAGGCGGGAAAAATATTATATATTAATATACTGGCCCCACTATGCGTTAAACTGTTGGTTATTTACTTATTTAAAACTTTGAAAGTATTAATGATTGCATTTTCTGAATAAATGTTACAACGCAATAAATTTATCCCGAAAGTACACAATACATGTTCATGTGTATACAATTACAATAGGGGACCAGGTTTTTTTTTTAAACTGTATTTTGACCAATACTAATTATAAATTTAAAATATATATAATGTACTAACAAACGAACCATGCTTTAAAATAAATCATAATAATGTCCTACCTGTATATCAATAAAGTTCACCCAAAACTTGATGATAAATAAAATCTAAGTCTGTTTTTAATGAAGCGTATCCCGATAATATTTATATACGTAAAGTTATTAACTATTTGTTCAATACAACACCAACGTGACAGCGGCTTGTGCGCTTTTCACGCCAAACGATTTCCGCAAATTACACGTTCATCCACAAGCACACGAACAAATACGCCAGAAGGCGTGGCACTCGAGTGGCACGTGACTACGAGATTCCGCCAGTGTTCGCGTGCCATTCTCGCTTTATGTTCGTATGAGCGACATGAATGGAATGGATTGTGGAATTCAGCTGGAAGTAAAACGTATGTTTCAGTAGGGGAAATATAAACACGCTAAATGTATATAAACATATATAATCTTAATAACAGATTACTACGTTGTACACCTGACACTCACCATTATTTGTTTTTTTGTATGCCAATAGGTCAGGCGGTCACTAACTAGGGTTTGGTATGTACGGTCCATGGTTCTGTTATTAAATAGCGTTACCGCGTTATTAACTTATTCCTACCGCCGAATCTTCATACTGATTCAAAGTGTGGGGATTACGGTGGCTATTTGGTTAATACGCTGGCTCGCTAGCCTGGAGGTCGGGTGCATTAGCCGAGAAAGTTCATCAAGATTTTATGGCGTCGTTTCCCCGTGTCAGTGACGCAGGAAGGAGGGCCTGACATGGACAACTGTCTAGTCGTTCGGATTGGAGAAAAACTGAGGCCCCGTGTACACATTGGCGATGTATGTAAAAGATCCCTGGGCAGTTTGAATTCGATATAAGAGTAGGCCGTGGCGCACTGCCACTATATGGCGTAGATAGGTTTAATATGGAGTGCATGGGGTTTGCGGCACTACTACATTGGTACCCTATTAATATAAAGTCAAAGAATGGACAACTGTATAATGTAAAAATGTTTAGTTTATATTAAAATCTCAAATAATTTTATATTTTGTATATTGATATATGCTCTTGTTGTATACATGTTCTGTATGTACATAACGTAAACTTATGTTTGTAATTTCGGGAGAGAACTCAACATAGGCCCAGCCTGTTCTCCAATCCAATTCCAAATGAAATAAAATATTGTCTACAAAAAAAGAGAAAAAAGCACGCCAGAAAATCCCGATCAAAACCGCGACCTACGGACTAGGGGGCCACCGCCTTACTTAAAATCAGACGCCGGTTTCATATACTCGGTAATCTTCTTTAGCCCCCTCTAGGTGTGGCTAAATTCTCTCAACAAATAATAAGGCACTGCAAATTCGAGTACCATCGATATGAAACTTGTTCTTCGGACACTTGCGCATCATTGACCGATTTCGATGTTTGATATGGTGACTGGGATGACTCAATGCTCTTGTCATTATTAATTGTAACAAAACATGTAACAGTACGAAAAGACGAAACCAATGAGAAACTCACTGAAAGCTCTTCATTAATATTGATGTTGATTTTTATTTATTTAATACAAAATGTAGAAATGTCTAGACAATCTAAAAGATATTTGTTTCAGAATATTTCTTTTCTTATGCTAAAGTATGAATATGGTTCTTATGAATTAGCTTGCAGAAGGTCTATATGTATTTTCAATCGATTTGTCATAAACAATCGACTCCGTGGCATAATAAATCAAGATGTATTTAAAGATCTGGGTCTAGCCATCATCAAAAGGCTTAGCCGGAATGCGTCTTTACTATCATGTAGTTAAGTTGTCTTGGAGCATTAGCGTAAATATCAAACCGATCATTGTATCCTCATTATTATATTAAGCTCGAAATTAGACCATTTTTTAAAAAAAAAAAAACCCAAAAAACAAACAATACGTACAAGGGATTGGAATACGGCTTTTAATATCGTTAACAGTTTTAAAAGCACTTACACCGTTCGCTCGTATCGTATATTATGCCTTTCTGAAAGTTGGAACCAAGCGTGACGAGTTTCTAAAGCCATATGATATACTCAGGCCCGGCGGAGTGGGAGGCTGGGGGGGGGGGCTTAAGGCCCCCAATAAACAGCTGGCAGTTCTCACTATAATATTTAAAAAAATTGGGATTGGAATACGGCTTTAAATATCGTTAACAGTTTTACTGTGTCAATTTTAAAAGCACTTTCATTGATAGAACTTACTTTCACCGTTCGCTCTTACCGTAAATTATGCCTTTCTGAAAGTTGGAACCAAGCGTGACGAGTTACTAAAGCCATATAATATACTCAGGCCCGGCGGAGTGGGAGGCTGGGGGGGGGGGGGGGCCCTAGGCCCCTAATAAACAGCTGGCAGTTCTAACTATAATATTTAAATAAATAGATAGTGAAAACAGAAAATCCTGAAAAATTCAGTCAAATTGATTCACTCTGCAACGAGATATTAACGATTCAATTTTTGATCAGCCTCGATTTGTAACGAGATATCAACGATTCAATTTTTCGTCAGCTCGATCATCGTTACTAACGTTGGTTCTATATAATAAACATACTCTCGGTTGTATGGTTTTACCTTAATTTATCGTCACTTTTTGGCTAGCCTCGATCAACATTACTAACGTTGGCATTATAATGAACAAAGTCTCGAATATCCATTTTTACGTTAAATTATCCACCACAAAATGTATTCAAATTCACTAATGATCGCAGGTTAACCATAGCATCTGGAGTGGATTGAATCTGGTCTGGATAAGTTATGGTCTTTTTTTAAAATTTGCATAATATTTCAGGCCTAAAGGAAGAAAAGGAGACCCGCATTAGACATAATTAGCTCTTGCATAATTGTGTTTCGCTTTTATAACACACATCCCGAACGGCTGACGTTCAGACACGAGAAGTCTTGGAATTTACAAATGGATCCTCGTTCAGTTTCAGGGAAAAACTGTTCATCTAATGCTGTCAACATATATAGCTTTACTACAATTTCACGTTCAGGTGGTGAAGCATATCGTTGAAATATACAAGCAAGTCAAAGGTTATTACATCTCAAAAGTTTACCGTGTGGAGTTAAAGGGTCAATCTCGATAATGTTTTTGAGAATAAAACTGCTTAATTTTGTGTTAAAATCCCTTAAAATCCCCTACCTTAGGGCCGAGCAACTAACACAATATATGTGATACGTTTTCAACAATCTTAACCCACCAGTCTATATCTGGTAATAGAGTCCGGTGTCCTAAACTGTATTATGCGGTGATTGGATAAAACCAGACTTTTTTTTTATAAAAATAACGTGTCGGTGAAATTTACTTTTTGTTATCAAGTACAGCACATGGACCATTCACCGCATAGACCTCTAAAGGAACGGGAATCGAATATCGGGTCACCCAACGAAAGAATTGACCCGAAATCTTAAAAGGGTTACGTGTTTAAATTTCATACGTACTCGTACTTTTATTTTTGAGACTCTGTTTGATTCGGGACTGCCCCTTTAAAGAAATCGCATAGTACCTCAAATTTAAGATAGAGATTCCTCAGCGCAGTTATGAATAACTACATTATATGTATAACTGAATGCTAAACCACATATCATCTGAACCACTTCAAAGCCTAATAAACATTGATCATATTGTTTCATTCGAAACAAACAAACCACACGAATGTTTACTTAATAACACGTCTGTCGTGTGGTTTCGTGGGAATGAATTACACGCTTGTCTTTCGTAGGACTGAAAAATGCGCATGCCTTGTGATTTTCGTTCGGATGGATTACACGTCGAATTGCATGACTGTCTTGTGTCTTTCGTTGGTTTTAATTACACGTTTGTTTGTGTCTTTCGGTGGGCAGAATTACATGTTTGTCTTGTGCCTTTCGTTGGGTTTAATTGCACACCTATCCCGTGTCACTCGCTGGATTGAATTACACGTTTGCCTTGTGTCTTTCGTTGGTTTGAATTACATGTTTTTCTTGTGTCTTTCGTTGTGTTGAATTGCACACCCATCGCGTGTTTTATGTTGAGTTGAATTACACGTTTATCTTGTGTCTTTCGTTGGGTTGATTTGCACACCTATCCCGTGTCTTACACGCTGAGTTAAATTACACGTTTGTCTTGTGTCTTACGTTGGGTTGAATTGCACACCCATCGCGCGTCTTACGGTGAGTTTAATGACACGTTTGTCTTTTGTCTTTCGTTGGGTTGAATTATACACCTATCCCGTGTCTTGTATTGAGTTGAATTTAATCCTCGCTGAGGTTCTTTAATTTGGTGGAATAACAAATTTGTTCGTTTTCTTTCATTGCCATTGAATAAACTCAATTGAATATGACTGGTTGACCTAAGCTACATATCTGATATCTTTAACACATATTGATTTGACATATCTGTACCACGAAGAACAAATATTGTCTTCCAGTTTCTTTTTAAAATGCATAGACTGTGTCTGTTTCCTCCAGCTATATATTTATTGCTTAGTCATTGTCTTAAATTCTTTATTTAAAAGGATGTACTTCATTTACATACAATATTAAATTAGTATCATGTATTCGGAGAAGGAATCATCGACACGTTTCAAGAGTTAAAGGGGCTATACCACTAACTCAATTTCTCCACACAATTCGAAATTAAAAACACGATTTATAAATATATATTGGTCCATTTTAATCAATACTGATGTTGGTTTCTTGTTATCTTGCCGTGAAGATGTTGGATCTTAATATCAAAAACTTAAGACGCAATGAACAAATAATAATCAATACACGAATCGTGTATTATCATAGATTTCCGTCACGATGCATTCACATATACATTCATATACAAGGTGGGTCGAAACAATGTTACCCATTCTGAGAAGGGGTTCATGGATTGAGCATGTCTTTAATTATTGAACCGTGTTCAGAAATAGTGAAAAAATAGAAGACTCTTGGTATCCGATAATAACTTCATGCTTCTGTCACATTTTTCCGAGAAAAAAAATTATTATAGTATTACCATTCTAAAAAGTAACATTTTTTGGCCCACCCTATAAGACCACGAATTTGATAAAAGTGTTAAAACGTGCGTATGTATATATTGAATGTAAATATTTTTTAAAAGGTCTCTCATCATTTAATCTGAGTAGATAAAAAAGATGTCTTAATGAATTTGAAAATCAAATCTTTAATATTCTTATGCTTACATAGTAGGTATTTACATAGGTATATATTATTTATTAGAAATCTTTAGAGTAGTAATTAAAAAAATAATAACCAAAGAAAGTGTAGAATGACTTAATAAGCGAAAATGAATGGCTTTCAATTCGGTCAGTTCGTGTATCTATCTCACCGAATATAATCGATTATAAATTACAATAATTAAAAAAAAGAATATGTGCTTTTGGACGCAATTTTCTATACTTAAGATTCCAAAGAAAAGATCTATATAAAAACTTGAATCTTAAAGTGCATTATTTTATCCTGAAGAACTATCAACAATTCAACATGGGTAAATATAGTCTTTCTGTTTTCTTAGACAGTATGTGTTCAAGATTGTATTTGCCTTAAAGCGAAGGCTGTTATAACAAAAATGATAAAATCGAATTTATATCCATTGACACTGGCAGTGTTCCAATCAGTACTATTTTAAATGGCCCATTAACTTTTATGAATTTCATAACATTTAGTTCATTAACTTAATTTATATAATTTCTAAAAGTTCAAAAATATACAGTTCTAGATTATGTGACAGCTTTTATACCCGAGAGCACTGTACATGTAATAATATTGTCGTGCAAAATACGCCATTGATTGTCCCATTACAATATTATACACGGTTCTAAGGCCAACTGGTTTGTCCTGTGCACAGAAAAATAAAATGCTGCACAAACTCTATATTTGATTGAGAGGGTATTTACGATTCTTAATGTCTACTCTTATATAAACACAGTGACAATCTATTTACACTCCCGGTAAGAAAATAAATGATATTACAACCATCTTACGTGCTGAAGTAGTCATTTACAGATGCGAAAATTCGATCAGCCGATTTTAAAATTGTTGCCATTTAAATTATAGTTTCGCGGGTATAATGGATATAGACTTGCGCTTAAAAGCACAGCTCTTACTACACACTCGAGGAAATTGTGGTCATCGATTTAGAGATTTTGAACCCGTGACGAGTACCATTATATTCAATTAAAGAAAACGATTATCAAGTCGGCCATCGTAAGAATAATAGTTAGTCCGGTATAGGGTAGAATCCCAGCAGACATGCGTTTCCTGTATAAGTGCCTGTTTAAAGTCTTAACGTCTGGAGTTTGTTCCGAGTGAATCTGTTATTAAAATACACAGACTTTATTATTAAGAGATATAGGGTGATGAGGTTATTTAACAGCTTATATTTGATATAACATAGCGATATTAAAACAACTTATATTGGATATCATATAAATAATATTAATTATATATCTGTTTTATTACAAAAGTAAAGGTCAATGTTTTAAGACACGAAAGTTAACGTTTTAAATATAGACGAAGGTCAGCTCTTAAAAGAGAAATTTTAAATTGATTTGTCAGTGAACAATTCTCATTAAAACCTGTGTTGGGCAGCTCATAGATATATTTTTTTTATATTTGTATAGGCGAATAGTCTGACCTTTTCCACTATATGTTTTGATTAAGGTCTTGGTGGTCATGGGAGAGCCAAAATGATAAACTTCCGTTTTTCGTAACACCTGCTATATGTTCCCTTTGGGGTTAATTAATTATAGCTTATATATTCCTGGAATTTTTATGTGTCGCATTGTGAATTGTGGCTAATTTGTGACAACTTGAGACGTGGTGATAGACGGGTCTAGGGTTGGTTTTTAGTTTTAAAAAGATTTGATTCAGATTAAAGAGTCACAAAAAGTGTATAATAAAAACATGCATATTCAGGGCCGGAACGCACGAGAACATTCTCAAAAATCTCTCAAAACACAATACTCAACAAAAGTGAAAGGAAATGGTGTTTAACCTCCTACTTCACCAAAAGTGAGCAGGAAGCGCCTAGCACAGGTACATATCTCATCATAGATTTATAATTATGACTAAAACATTTTGTTAAAGGGACAATGCCACTCTTGCTGGCTTGACAGGTCCAGAAAAAAATAGCCTTATTCTAACTACTAGATGTTTAAGTGTCCTTTCTGTTGTGTAAATTATCCATTACATCCTATTTTACTTGTCCAGAGGGTTCGAAAATATATTTAAATCCAAATTGCATTTGAAACTGTTTACGTAAAGCTATTCAAACCATGTTTTTACCATGTAGTTGAATTTTTCCAATTGTTTAAATTCGGTGTGTTAAGGTGACATTTTTATTATCAATTATTTGGAATATTGTAAAATAGTGCAATTTTGTTGACAAGAATAATAATAAGGGCATATTATTCAGTTACAACAAGATTGGTAAAGGGGCTTTAATCAAATTTTCTGATTATTTTTGACGCTAGAAGAATTTTGCCGTATATCATTGAATTAGACAGTAAGCTCTGTCAGATATAACCAGTTCCATTTAGATTTATAAAACTAGAAAGTGTCTGTGGTGTCGTTCATTTTGTTATTTATTAAAGGGACGTCTTCCCTTTTACCGTGGCAAGGATCAACTAATCAGACAGGATTAATACAACTATAGTATATAAATCTAACGGATTAAGGTCTAGTTTATTATATATTACATCATTATGACCGACAGTCGTTCAATGTTTAAGCTAAAAAAAAGATGGCGAAATTCGGTTAATGTTTAAGATTCCCAGTAATGATGTGTTGCATCCTGCACACCCACCATCTTAACGTTTATATTATGTATTTATGATGATATCAACCTATACTAGGATACATTTCAATGACAGAACACTAAGTCAAATGTACGAGTGGGCTGATACCTAATAAATGATACCGAAATGAAAGTAAAATCTGACATTCAAGGATGATTTAGTTAGGTAAAGACAGATATGAACTATTGAGTCTTCACTAGGACATTAATAAAAATGTTGGACTAAAACGTGGATTGTGGGCCAAGGACGACGAACCACTCGCTGCACATGCCATCTAATTGATTGTCATTTGCAAAATTATTGAATTACAAGCCTCTACATTTCTCAAGTACAAAGTTTGAAAACTCTGATTATTAAATTGATAGGCTACCAATATAAGGTTTATTTTCCGTGATACTATGGAAGCATGATGTAGCCATTTTAAATAGACTGGACGGTTTGAGATTTGTGCTTTTGGTGTCTCTACAACTCGTTAAAAATAGTTTTTATGGAACTATACAATGGCCCCGTGGATCTTTAAATTATACTGTACGCAAATCTTTCAGACGAATCTTTCAATAAGTTGGTGACATTTAGTTTAAATTAATTACATGTCGTTACTTTATGAGAGAAATGATGACCTTTAAGGTTCAAACCAAGACCTTGTGAGAGAAATGATGATCTTTAAAATTTAAACCAAGACTTTGTAAGAGAAATGATGATCTTTAAAATTTAAACAAAGACTTTGTGAGAGAAATGATGATCTTTTAAATTTTAACCTTGTGAGAGAAATGATGACCTTTAAAATTTAAACCAAGACTTTGTGAGAGAAATGATGATCTTTAAAATTTAAACAAAGACTTTGTGAGAGAAATGGTGATCTTAAAAATTTAAACAAGGACTTTGTGATAGAAATGATGATCTTTAAAATTTAAACAAAGACTTTGTGAGAGAAATGATGATCTTGAAAATTAAAACCAAGACAAGACAAATAAATGCAGGGTCTGGTTAACTAAAGATTTACATTGTATTGCAAAATGATTAAAGTAAGCATTTGATCTAGCATTATAATGACGTCCCTTTGTAAAATAATAATACCCGGAAGTTCAAAATAACAAATACACAATTCAATGAATTAATAGGCTGTATTATAATGATAAGGACCCGCATCAGTAATACATAGTAATTATATTCCATTTAATTGCGACCCCTGTATTCCCTGTTCACTAAATACCATTGAAACAATATATAATATATATTTAAACAGGAAACCCAATAAGAAGCGTAATATACCTTATAATGTAAATGTACGTATGCTGTAAGTATAGTATATTATACCTTTTAACGTACATCCAATTGGGGGGTTGGGATGGCCTAGAGTGCCGCGCTTCGACCTCTAGCTGGCCGGCCACCTCTGGCTTGCGTCTGTGGTTTCGAGCCCTGGTGTGAGCGTATGTGGCATGGAGATAGGGGCGCCTTCTCAACCTCGTGGTTTTCCTCCGGGCACTCCGGTTTTCCCCTACTGCTAAAGACCCCTTCGCGCAAGCGATTTATTGAAATAAAGTGAAACCATGTGTTAGTCCCGAAATGACCTAGTTGTGTTCCGTCTTCAATTAGCCCAGGTTAGGCGCTTAAACGTAGGACATTAAACCCCATTTCATTCATTCATTCCTAGTTGTGTTAAGTGGACATTAAACCCCATCTCTCTCTCTCTCTCCCTCTCTCTCTCTCTCTCTCTCTCTCTCTCTCTAACCTACATCCAATGTAAGTACTTAATACCTGATATGATATTACAATGGTACTTATATACGAAGTTAGAAGTCGGAACTTTGAAGTTGGAATGTCCCATGGTTATAGTATAATCGCATTATCTAGAAGCGTACAAGAACCTTACAATGTAAATGTACGTATGCTGTAAGTATAGTATATACCATGTAACCTACATCCAATGTAAGTACTTAATACCTGATATGATATTACCTTTTTAACTTTAAGCACCGTATTTATTTTATAAAAAACGCATTACACATCAGTTGATCGGATTTCAACTTGTGTAGTATAATGATACCATTACTAAGCCACAATATCCCAACAGCCGGGAACAGTAGTATATGCCCGACCAATATTATATTAAAGCGAAAATTTCATTTTTTTCCAAGGAAATCAAAACAGAATTATTTGATTGTCTTTTACTAAATAGGTTCTCAACTCACTATTATATGATCATAGGCATCATTCTAACACATATAAATCATTAACATGAAAATTTGGAATATTTTCTTCTCGCCCTGAGCTGCTTGGAAAAAATATCATTTCATTTCACTGGAAAACGACGTTTACATAAGGAAAGGGCTCAGGGCCAGTTAATGATAATGATGCCTTGTTGACCGTGACATTAATAACACAATTACCTCCCTTGTGTTTTTCTCTAACCTGTGAAACCATAGGAAGTCTATATTTCTATGTGCGAAACAACTCGATCTTCTCAACGTTGAGATTCGAAATTGAATATGATATTTTTGCCAATTTCTCAACTGGTAATAGTGAATTATAGGATTAATAGGATTATTCTTTAACGAGATAGGACCGTTTATAGATACCATCTATTTTGGGGGTTTAATTTAATACATTTTAAAAATAAAACTTGAATATTTGAAATTCACGCTTTAACGGATAAATTTGCACTTTTTTAAACCCCCTTCACACATAGACCACTCTACCCAATCAGATCAGCCAGGTCGTAGCAAGGTTGTGGGTGGGGCCAGGAACGTGAAGAGCGCAATAGCCCATGACCTCACTATCGGCGTAGTGACGTGATGAAAGCGTAGAGATTATGTAGGAAGATCGGGGACTGTGTACCGAGACCGGAAAGAAAGACCCTGGTAGAGCAGTCGCCACGCATACAGCTTCCAAGTCACACTCTTTCTGCGACCAATCAGACCGCACCACGCTCCAATTCAAAAGTTTCTTGGCTGACAAAACGGACTGTCTGCATTCGACCGATCCTCGAATCATTTTACTTTATTGGAAAGTCGTTTCTTTGTTTTCTGTAATTGCGGTTCATATAGTGAGTGTATTAGTGATCCCCGTTAGTTCAAAACACCTAATATTTGCTACAAAGCGATGCAAGAAGATTTAATTTATGCCATATTTTTTTAAAACATGAAAATTACCGAAACACTTGTTTCGTTTATAAAATAAAAAAATACACCATGTAGATTGTGCCTTAATCTGAGGTTAACTGAAATATGTATAGGAAATCAACCTACCCGAGGTTGCTATATTATATAACCCGCGGGCGCAGCCCAAGGGTTCTATAATATAGCAACTGAGGCATGATAGGTTTATATCTGACATATACAACGCCCACCCTAAATTTTAAATGGACTATTCCATTAATATTCAACAATGATTGGATAACGGCTGGGTAGTTTCCGTCAAATAACGAATATTACCGAATTAATCACGTGCAATTACGAGATGGTATTTTTGTAAACACAGCGCCATTTTGAAGAATTGAATTTCATACAAAAACGAAATGGATAGTAATACGAAGTCAGACGAATAATCAATCCCTTTTAGCCAACATTCTGACGATGGAATTGGCGTGAATGCAACTATCGATGAGGATCTATCCAAAGCCTAAATAAAAATTGGATCAAAAGACTTTCGCTTTCCCGATAATTCTGACAGTGAACTACGATTGAAGGTTTTTGCTATGTTTTATAGACAGAAGGATTTGACCGACTGTTTTAAGTGCATGGACTGTACCCCAAAATAGTTTATAATGGAAATCTTGGGCGATAAATACTTTCAAGTCAACGAGTGTGTGGACGGAAAGAAGATCCTGAAAGATATGGATACCGATCTGAATATGCTGATGAGCACGTCGTCTATTTCTGTCTTGAATGTTTCAAACTGTTCCATAATAATCTTTAATTGTCAAAATAATAAAAAAATATTTCTGTGTTGTTTTGTATTATTTCGATCATCAGCGGTTGATATGAGTCGAATACATCGACCTGAGATGACGTCATTAGCGGTTGATAAAAATATCAACCTGTCACGACGTCATCAGCGGTTGATATGAACAGAATAACAACCCATGATGACGTCATGACAGGTTATTATGAGATATAACTGCTATGCACATCAAAGAGAAAACTACCACCAGTTGTATATACATTATATATTAACATTTCAGGAGTAAAATATTTGTATTACATGTTTATATTTTCAGTACTTAAAAGGTTCCTATAAACGTCACTACATGTAGAATGTATAAATAGAGAATCTCCTACGAGTGTTTTTTGATATCAAAAAATATCAACGAGTGTTGATATTTTTTGGTATCAAAAAACACGAGTTGGAGATTTTATTTATCACCCAATCCTTTCTTACATGCACAAATAAATAAATATAATTCTTTGGTATAGATTTCACTTTTACAGAACCTAATTACATTACAGCGTAGTGATACATCATTTTTTGAAAGCAGTTTAGCTATTGTAAAGTCCTATATACTGACCCAGTTTTTTTCTTCAAGGTCAATTAAATAAAAGCAGTTTCCTTTTTTTTTTAAAAAGTCACTCTTTACTTGAACTAAGTGGTTTCTTTAAAGTAAAAGAAAGTAGTTTCTTTTTGATTGACCAATCAAATTTATGTAAAGCGATATCACCACTGTGTATATATCACAGTAGATTATGTAATTTATCACACAAGCGATATCTACTGTCAAATGTATTATTGGGTGATAATATACAATAATTGTCTTGAAAATCTTAATATCTTTCTATGTAGGAAATGATTGCTTTATATCCTGGTGAGTGTGCGGCAACGAGAACATTTTAATGTTATAAGCTTATGTTGGTTTTACTGTTTAATATAGTTATGGTGGTAAATGTCTACATATCGGCTTTTCTTTTCTAAATAAGACAAGTTATTCCTGGTAATCAAAGAACGTTTGACATTCTCGCCCCTTTAAAACACCAACATCCTTATAATTTGACGATATATTTATGCTTTAACGCGTTTGAAGTTTACAGAAAATATCTGGTGATAACAGTTTGTGAAATATCGTCCCTACAATCAATAAAAACGTAGAGACCCGTAGAGGCTGTCGATGTGCGATGATTACATTTAATGTGGACCGAAACATAATTGCCGTCATCATTATGGCTGAGGCCGATGTCCTGGGAATTGCACCACCAGAAAAAAAAATCGACAAATTTAACGCTTTTTTGCTTACAAGTTGTCAAAATTAATCAATTCTTTAATGTACTAGAGTAATTTATATTGAGGAACCGTCAAAGTGGGAGTATGTTTGAATAGAGTATGTCGCAAATATGATTGTTTTCTCTAAGTAGACATCATTAAAGCAAGATTTACATTTTAGTGAAAGAGTTTTAACCTTTAATACGAGAAGTGCTGGTATCGTTAAAAATTCTGCTTTATAAGCAGAAGCACCCCCAGACGTTTGAAACGGTCAATTCTATTACAGAATCGCATGCCATATTATAAATTATCGCCTAATTCGACCGAGAAAAGAACTAGCTGAATCTGAAAATTAAAAGTATTCTTACATAGGAGATAATCTTATAATTGAAATTAAAGTACATTTGATTTACTGAATGCAACTTTTGACCGGAATGTAAATCTTCTAAAGGCCATCCCTACAGGCGATTATCAATAAATCTGCATTTAGTTTTCTCAGGGCCAACTATCAGCTCGCACAACAACGCAACCTTTTAATCTTGACTACTGACTTGAACAATCTGTTATTTTTAGGTACACGGAATTGTAACTAGTCTCTATCATCCAAACAAATATTCTATCAAAACATCTCGCTTGTCAACAATGATACTCTCTAAAATTTTGTTTGTAAAGGTTTTAATTGAAATGGTAATTTTCTCTCGTCATGAATCATCAGACGTACGGCCTTTCACAATCTTCTTAATTCTTCATCGCTTCGCAATATATATCACTTACGAGACTTTAGCCAAAAGGTTCTATTGCCCATGCGTAACCGGGAGTTTGGTTTTTTATGTGGTATATTATCCAGTAAGTTTCGTCAAAAATTGACAACGGACCCAGACCCTCCCTACGTTGAAGACTAGGGGGTTCTGGGTGACCGAGACTAAATTGTAACAAATTCCAATGTATGCTCCATATCTCAACATTATTTTATATAAATCAGTTTACTTGACCTGTTTTTCATTCTTGGCATACTTGCTTGGCATAATTGCTCATAAATAATTAACACACTTTAGTATACTGTGATAAAATTGATTAATTTTCCGGTTCCGCGGACTTTTTCTGTGGACAGGATAACAGTAAAGTATTCAGCACCTTGAACTTTTCAGATTATTGTTGACACAGTCTTTCTGTCAATATCAGTCTTTTGTGGAAGGAATTTTCTTGCTCGAATAATTTGTTGACATAAGGAATATATAATGTGCTTAAATATGGAACAATCAATCAATAAATAAAATAGTCTTCAGTATAATGAAACGAAAATATTTCATAAAACTGAAAACCTTGATCTTCGTTTCAACTTCCGACTTCTTGTCTAATTCCAGCTTAAATTTCCAGGGAAAACAATTGACAATTTGCAATGGTATTCAATGCACAAAAGTGTTAAAAATAATTTTGATTATACTGTACACTTAAATTCTGTGAGGTAAAAAATAAAGATTTAACAAAAACTAATTTAAAGTAATTTTGATTTGTCACTGCAATTATACCACAGGCACTTAAATGGATTAAAACAAAACTTCTAACTACTGCTTGACTATATATAATAGTATATATAAATAACCTGTCGCTCACGTATTTGATCTGTTCTGTTCCAGACACGAATAGCCAAGTGGTCATGCCTCAAGTTTGATTTGTAATTAGTGACATTGTAAAATAACAATAATAATATTACATTCGAAGGTTATAATGATCAAATAAAGCCTCAATGGGCATTAAAAACGACGGGAAGTGTTAGAGCCAGTGAGTATTGTGAGATGATAGCAGATGAAAAATGTCTTGAACGCGTGAAAACAAAATGGCGTGTGAGAAACCTTGTATATACTGTGTCCCTTGATTGTATAAACACGGTACCGCACACAACTAACTTGACAAAAAACGCGCGAGAACTTAATTCATAGAAATTGATTAGTTAAACAAAGTCATAGAAAATTGAAAAGGAGATTAATGAGTTACTATAAGACGATGGGCAAAATTTAGAATTATCTTGTACTGTAACCGAATCCATTAATCAATCGACGACACTTTTTTAAGTTTGTCATCCAATATACTGGAACACAGTATTCGAGAACTGAGAAAGGTCGTGGGTACGTGCTAGTTTTATTCAGATGGCGTACGTGTTCTTCATTGACTAGCCTGCTTTCTTTACACTTGCATATTATTAAAAATATTCAAAACCCGACAGACGGCTCGACGCTTCCCGACAAACTGAGCATTCATTCCCGAAAAGACCATGACCATTCCCGACAAGGCCATACCCCTACCCCACCTCATTTTCAAAAACTCCTCGAATAATGACCGATCTCACAATTCTGAGCTTATTTTAGATTTCTTATTTTTTTTCGTGAAAATATTTGGGGGGCCAGGCCCCCCCCCCCCCGCCCCCCCAGCCTCGTACGCCTATGAATATATAGTCAAGCAGTAGTAAGAAGTTTTATTTTAATCCTTTCTAGTGCCTATTGATTATAATGTACAATTATTAAGTCATTTCGTTTACACGGTACTGATTATCTACTGTTTTGACAACTGATATGAAACTGACCCGCAATGAATCATTACTCCCCTAGGTGGAAGTGGACGTTAAACTCCAACAGATGAAGAAGAATCATTGAAATTGGAGTGGAGAGAGTTAATGAGGCCTCGGTATCAATTTATTTTAATTTCTGTAAATTAAATTTATAAACATTTTATATTTATTGAATTGTCAAGAAAATAAATGTTTTTTGAATTATGTCTGGATGAAAAACATATATATTTAGTGTAGATTGTTAGTCTACATTAAATGGTACGCAGAGGCTTAAAATGAGTAAAGGTGGTAAAGGTTCCAGAACCAATTTCTATTACAACGTCTAACTCAATATTTTCCACAATCTTCAGGAATAAGAATTCAATATTGATCAATTTCCATCAATATTGATGTTGTTATCTTACCGTAAATTAATATCCAATATTTAATATACAATTGACATTTTACAGTCGGTTAAATGGTTTTGGGTGCCATTTTGTAATGGACATAAATATATAAAAACATATCCTTCAAGCTACAACACAATTACCTTTTACTACTAATTCTTTCAAAAATGCAGCTTTACCATTTAATATTGCCTGCTCGTTCTTGTTAAAAACCCAGATGAAATCATTCGTTGTTTGTGAACGTTAGATATGACATCACACGTGACGTCACCTTAAAGTCATTGATATCTACGTAGGCACTGCACATTGATAAAACCTATCAGTTGTTAAGTGCATATTTGTACAAAACACCGATTATAAAACGAATGAAAACGAATTTGCAGTTACCCCTTCGTACACGGTGTACTACCTTTTTATATGAAAGCCCCCGCGCCCTCCTCCGCTTGCTGTTCCTTTAATTTGTCGAATTCGTCCACATAATTATTCCAGTTTACTACTGATATGGGCACTTTGTACTTTTAGATTCAAAGTTATTCTTTGTCAACGTGACTTCATGGTATATATCAAAGATTGTTATGTGCCTGTTTTTTTGATTTGTTTTTATCATATATGATAGCAAAACTACCAGACCCGTCACAATCGTAATTTGTAAATGGAAATTGGGAATCATTTTATAAACTATTGGGGTGTGAAACAATATCCTTTCATCAAGAACGAATGTTACATACACAGGGCGATGAAGTGGTCATGTAAATAGTTTTAGTTTTAAATACGTTTTATTCAACATGTAACAACATACGCCATTACTTCTAACAGGAAATTAAAGCAGACAGTTGGTGTTTGTGTGAAGGAACATCCCACTGTTAGCTGCGGATCTTTTATGAACTAAATACGTCACAAGCCGAAATTGTGTAGAATTTATGATGAAGAGCTGATTACACGAAGCTTAAATTTGCCTTTTTTTTTTTAATTGATGTCATTATAATTATTTTTGGAATATTTGTGATGATGTGTTGTAATGAAGATGAGTATTATAACTATGATAATCAGCACTAAGTTTTTCAGATCTAAGTTCCGCTTAACATATTATATCATAGCTGGATAAGTCTTCGTGATTCTGACGTCAGTGAACTTTCACAAACCTTATTCATCGCTTGTTGGAGGGTACAGGTGTAATATATCCCAGATAAATCACATAACCACAAGTATCAATAAAAAGATTTCTATCTCTATTATGGCAGTTCTATGTCTAATCTGTAGTAATATACAGGGGTGTAGATGGAACTAGATATACGAATACCGCTATGACATTCCAATAGAAGTAAAGACTCATCAAGACAGCATTGTGTGTGGACACTAAATAGGAAAGCACTGTGTGTAACACTAGTCCATTTGCAAAATTGTCATATCTGGTATATATCATATATTTTGGTATATAGCTAAACTACCAACACAGCAAACTCTACATTAACCGTTTTCTTTCTGCTCTCCCTAAAGGTGATGTGACATGATTGGTGTTAACTTTGTTTATCTGCAATAACTAGTATCCATATGTGTTAATACATGTAAATAAAAAGATACTTTAATAATTATCCGAGTTTCGGTAGACCTGTACCTTTAATACAGATATACTTCCTTGATTCCCCGTCTTCAATTAGCCCAGGTTAGGTGCAGAAGCGTAGGACGTTAAACTCAATTTCATTTTTACTTTCTTGATTCGGCCGTATGTGGCAATTACATACATCTTTATAATATATATAATAAAATTGTATATATTCGATCGTTCATTCCTGCCATTCCGGTGATATTAAGTTATATGCCAACCTGTATGCTTGGCTATCAGCCCGGCGCTAAAGAACGGCATTGTGTCATTTGTGTTAAATTAGAATGAGAAGGAATACATCTATCTCCACGTTGGCATCATTCATTTATTGGAATGGTGGAAGTATTGGGTTCATAACTAAACGCTGCTATGAAATCTGAAATTAAGCGTTAAAAGACTTCACCATTGTGGAAATTTACAAATAATTAGAAACTAGCCTTAATTAGGCTGTTTTATCTAGGGGCACTTCAAGAAAATGACGGCTTCTTAATTAAAATAGTTTACATCGTATATAAGCAACCAATTGAAAAGAAATAATAAGAATGACTAGACTTCCATCTTTATTAAGATTGGGTCTCTATTTCCCTGAATATCCAGACCAATTGACATCTGGTCATATCCGCGGCAATAATTACATATAACAAGGCCTCATTTAGTTATTAGACTGGACGTTCGTTTACTCATACAAAGTAAACTATAGAATGAGGTTCTATTCAAAAGTATGATACTGTTGTAGTGTATCTTTGTATATATGTTATAATATAATTGTTGTTAAAGTAGTAATTGACCAATTGATATCTCACTAATCTTTCAAGTCCTTTAACTGTTTGAGTATGATACTGTTGTAGTGTATCTTTGTATATATGTTATAATATAATTTTTGTTAAAGTAGTAATTGACCAATGTCCGAATGATATCTCACTAATCTTTCAAGTCGTTTAACTGTTTGAGTTTATACTTAATGTAACGATATGTATTACGTAATTATAGTAAACACGCAATTTTGCTATGTCCATATCTTCTTCTGTATTTAAACGTCTGTTTCCTATGTGCAATTTAACATTATATCAAATATTAATTATTTTAATCCTAAGCTGGTATATACGTTCTGTATTATATTGTAACTTTAGTCTTGGTGACCGGCTCGCCCTAGGAATCGACAATACTATATACCGGAAAACACAGGAAAGCAACCGAAAAACATCATTTTATACTGAATACCGGAAAACACCGAAAAACCACTAAATACCGGAAAACACCCTTAATTTCGGAAATCACCCTAAAAATATGTCGAGTTATCGGCCATATTCCTCGCAATACTATGATTATATACCCTGATCCTTGGATTGGTCAAGAAACTTCCCCTGAATTTGGCAGTGTGCTTTCTCTTTGTCGGTAGTACAGGACAAAGGGTATGTCTAGGGTTAGGTTAAGGTTTAGGGTTAGGGTGGTGGGAACGGGTTAGGGTAAGGTTCAGGGTTAGGGTGATGGAAACGGGTTAGGGGTATGCTCTGGGTTACATATTTAGGGTGTTTTCCGGTATTTAGGGTGTTTTCCGGTATTAAGTGTTTTCTGGTGTTTTCCGGTGTTTTTTCGGTATATAGTATTGCCCCCAGTGTTTTCCGGTTGTTTTCCGGTGTTTTCCGGTATATAGTATTGCCCCTAGCGATACCTATCTTGTTATTGTGGCCGTTAGCCAGTTTTGGACACTCGTAATTAAAAGTACAAGTTTTACTATTTATCTGAGTTTTCGTCGTAAGTGTTGCAATAAGCTACTACAACCCCCAGAAGGCAGCACTTCGGCAATACCATTGTTTTGAAATGTTGAGAAATAACAGCCTGGTTTAAAAAGTATACAAATAAATCATGTTTTAAAAGTTTTTAAACCTATGCCAAAAATGTAAATATTAAATTTAGTATTTTCTCTTTATAAAGTCGACATTGATGATACCATTAAAAGAATGAACATGGAATAAAATTTGACCAGTTCTTACCAGACTTAAATTCGCCTTGATCATTATCAGTTTCCAATGACTTACTATACAGTTCCTTGAAATAATAAAACCATGTTCGAGATTCTAGATTTTGATTATTTGGACTTTGGGTTAAAAGCTTTCACTAACTTCCTGAACAGGGTCGGGTCATTCAAGCCGGACTGTAAATTGCAATGTACTGTTCTTTGTAAGTGCCTTTCTTAACTTTACAGATATTCTTGAAATCATTCAAGTATGTTTTCACTTTGAATTGTTGTTATAATGGCGATCAATGTTCTATTTGTAGTTATGGTATTTAAGTCACCCTTATTAAGTAGGTTACGTTATGGGTAATCTGTTAAAACGTTTATTAGATTGTCTTCTAGGTTTTCGATTCCACGATTGCCTGTATCAATATTATAGCCTTCTGTGGTATGCATTAAACGAGCACAATAATATATACCATCCAGCGATTGTCCCTTACCTCTGATGCAAGAAACAAAATGACATCATTTGGAAAATTAAGATCGCAGATCACCCTGTTTCTATCAAACCAATCACATCAAACAATTTATAAAATCAATATCAGATAGTATTCGTTTTAGGCCGTTTACATTCCATCATACACAACGTAGACAATAAATAGCAACTAGTTTTTTCTAGCGTCAACCATCAATGATCTTTAAGTTACAGTTAAATACACGTCCTTGGTAGGTACGACTAAAACATTAATAACAGTCAGCGTTTTTCAGTTCATCTAAACAATAAATAGCAACTTGTTTTTTTCTAGCGTCAACCATCAATGATCTTTAAGTTACAGTTAAATGCACGTCCTTGGTAGGTCCGACTAAAACATTAATAACAGTCACCGTTTTTCAGTTCAGCTAAAGAGTAAATTCTTCAGTTGATCAAAAGCTCATAAAACATGCAATTTTGCGCCATGTCCAATATCACGAGCCTTGATCATATGCTTTATGAGTTTCTTTCTGGTTTGTCTAACTGTATACGAATAATCACTAGATATATAAATGACTGGATCATTGGGGGCCAGGGCGGCGGAGATGATCATACTTTTATCCCTGTTATTGGATAGCTTTACTTTAACACGATCGATCTTACTTTTGAAAAGCTTTATCAATCATAATATCTTCTCTGATCTTCAGTGTATCTTTAAATAAAGCACCGACATTCAGTTCAAACATACTTACTCGCATGTCCAGACCGTTGATCTCAAATTGTTTTTGTTGGGTTTCATTTTCATTTTCTATGATATCTATTCCTTTTTTAATCTTCTCGGTATCTTCTTTGGCGTTACTTTATTTACATCAGATAACAAACTTTCATCTCTCGTATCTCCCTCTATATATCTTTACAATCATCGGTAACATTCATTCTTCCTGATTCCTACGATTTTTTTCCCATCTGGACTTATTCGATGGTGGTGGTGGGATGTATTCTATATCACCAGCTAACTGGATTAACAATTTGATCGCATATAAACCCTATCAACAACAGAATGCCAATCTGATTAAAACACAGATCCAATTTCGTTTCGTTTTTTAAAGTTCAAAATTTCGTTTTTTATAGTTCAAAATTGCGTTTTTTATAGTTCAAAATTTCGTTTATTATAGTTTCAATTTTCGTTTTAACCTTGTCTTTACTACTCTTGGATCTGGAAGACTTGTTCTTTAACTCTTGAAATGAGGGGCCAGTCAATCCAATGGTCTGTCAAATAGACAGTTTGACCTTTATGGCGCGGAACTATGGGTAGACATTACCAGCCTATGACATAACACCAGAGAGAGATAGAGAGAGAGAGAGAGAGAGAGAGAGAGAGAGATGAGGTTTAACGTCCACTCAACACAACTAGGTCATTTCAGGACTAACATATGGTTTAATTTTATTTCAATAATTCGTTGCGCGTAGGGGTCTTTAGCATTGGGAGGAAACCGGAGTGCCCGGTGGAAACCCACGAGGTTGAGAAGGCGCCCTATCTCCATGCCACATACGCTCACACAAGGCCCGAAACCACAGACGCAAGCCAGAGGTGGCCGGCCAGCTAGAGGTCGAAGCGCGACACTATAGACCACTAGGCCATTCCAACCCCCTACTAACACCAGCGATTGAAATCAAAACAAAACAAAGTAGATTTTAAAAAGCATGACACTCGCAAATTGGTTAATCGAATTTTGAACGTTATCGAGTCAAATGTCGAGTGCATTTATACCGGACGTCATAGAACGTGAGCTCCCACTATAACTTGTTAGATCTACATGTAGTGTAGGTCATCGAAAGTATAAAAACAAAATAGATTGACAGAAGGTTTACCACGTACATCTTATCAAGGTCTTCAAGCAAGACCCTGCATATTTCGGCACTCATTTCGATTGTTAATTCATCCAGCTTGGGAACCTATCAGATTCCTCGATCTCGCTAATACAAAGTCCCTCGCTTTCAAGGTAAGATGTCTACCTGTGATAATCGAGTTGCAAAGTTCAAAGTTCGTTCAGTGTCAAGGTTTCCGTAACGGTCGCTATATCACAACCACTGTTCATGTGTCTGCAGCTAAACCCCTTAATTTATAAATTACATCGGACCCAGCTTCCCATACAATTATTATCTTTAGGTTCATAAGTTACAGTACAAGTCTCATATTAAAATTAACATGTCATTATAGTCGCCAGCTAATCAATTGTGTCTCAAATTTGTTTTTTTAGAATTCGAAAATTTATGTGATGTTTCATACGCGTCTGCACTTAAAATTAAATTAGTAATTTGTCTGCTGACAATTTCATTGAAGAAACAATTTATCAATGAACATGTATGTGTAAAATTGTATTAAAATTAATGATCGGTTGAATCAATAAAGTAAGACATAGTTCACTCTCGTGAAGTTTACTGCACGTTCACTTTTTTTTTTAGAGCTGCCCATTCGTGTTTCGATGTTACCAACATAACACTACATTTGAACAAGTTGGCAAATGAGGTACACACGCAGTGAAACGTGTTTCGAATTATTTGTTTAAAAAATGTAAATACAAGTATCTATGTCTGACCATATAGGCTATATCTGTTCCGCATTTCGTAAAATACGTCTGAATTCCAATTTTCTATTTTTGGCAATTAGTGACGCTTTCTAACATATCTGGCTAATTGTCTTTGTACAGATATTTTATCCCTTTATTAAGAGTTTTTAATTCTGTATCGACTGTAGAGTTTACACGGCACATTAATTTGAATTATGTGTAAGAAAAGCACATAATGAATATGAGCGAAAATTTTCTAAATTAGCCACACTTGTATAATTATGATTTGTGACAATTATAGGAAAAGGGAGATCTGGTTTATTCGCCCCCTGGTGATTTGATGGGGTTTATTTTGCAACATTCATGCAACATGATATTTTATGAGCCATGAATGTGAAATCCTGTTCAATTTCAAATAAAAATTCCACCATTTCAAGGTAGGTTATGTGGTGCAATCAAGGCTTAGCGGGACTCGCAAAACGCGCAGTTGGCATTAAATATTTTTTTTAGTTTATTCACCGTGAGGTTACTAAACCACTCTGCGTTTAAAACATATTTTGCTAGGTCATAAGAATTTAATTTTAAGCATTTAGCTTCAATAATAAGTTTTCGGGTTGCACTAGATGACCCAATGAACTCGAGGTAACGGATGTTTAAATGTTTCTGCTATCTGTTCAGATTATTGCTACGAGAGTGCTCCATGCAATTGCCAATTAAACCACACGTGTGCTGGCGCATAGAAACTACATGTATAAACATTAATACAAAGTACGTGACATGGAGATGGGTCGCCTGCCCAACCTCGTGTGTTTTCTCCGCGTCCCCCGGTTTCTTCCCCACTGCTAAAGACCCCTACGCGGAAGCAAATTATTGAAACAAAATTGAACCATGTTAATTAGTTTCTTTCTCTCCCTATCCCTCTCCCTTAATACAAAACCGAAACATAGTACTTTTGCATGTTGAAAAGATATTCATCGGTTACATGGATTGTATTTAGCCCAGGTGTTCCCAGTCATTTGTTGAATGCGACCACATCCAAGTAACTATCATTTGATCGTGACCCCGTGAAGAACTAAGTCACTTTTAACTATGAAACATCATCATTATCTACAAACCGCCAGAGAGGTAAAACGATTGGCCATATGGCAAAGGGTGTATAGATCAGAGACTTTTATGCTTTTCCTGGAAACATACCATTTTTCTAAAAGTATCGAAGTTGTCCGCCTCGAAAAGTGCCCCTATATAATTTCGACCTATAAAACCGTTCTTTCTTTTCCATTTTCTTAAGTATAAGGGTTTTATTCTATGTGTTATTATACATTCCCGACACCGAAAGTCGATCCAACGTCCTAGCACCATTTAAACTTTATAATTGTAGCACTTTCCACCCTGGAAAATCTTACTTTTTTTTCGCGTAAAACACTATTAATGGTCACCGGAAAAAGCGTCATAAAAATATAGACTAGAATTTGAGCAGAAGAACTAAAATTATGTTGTTTTCGGGAGGCCTTTAAACCTTATCGCATTGTGGATTAAGGATCATAATAGGGCGACACAGGTACATTTTACAGTCGTGTTGCATGCACGTTTACAGTGCATAATTCTTATATACATATATGTAAAAACAGATTCGTCGGTCCATGGCCAAATCTTACAATGATCCTCATCTTCAATTTCTTTAAAGATAGTTTGCCACGACAGTATAAAGAAAGTAGAGGCGCTCAATCTTACCCGGCAAATACTGGATTCCCAAACATGTAAATGTGTCACTAATAAACAATCTGTTTGAGTGACGTATTTTATGTTGATTTAATAGCTAACAGTTGTGAGAACAGTGTGAGATATAAGCTTTCAGTAGACTCTGCGATTAAACCATGGAAAAATATTTTGCAGAGGACAATCCAAATAGGCAAATGCACAGAACCTAACTACAAATATAAACAGAAAATGGATTCTCCCTCAATCAAGTCATGTGAAGAAAACAAAAACGCCGGTGAAAAATAGATTCTATTAGTTTTCTTGTGATTAAATTGGCTTGTGGGGTATATGAAAAAAACTTTTTATAAATGCATTAGTTTGGTTATGTATTTAGTTCAACTGTATCACCAAAAACATGAGAAGACATCTTTAATACACAAATTACCAATAAGGTTTCAGAATCTATAAACTAAAAATACATAAATCTTTGATATATTCAGTTCCTTTAAAACATATAATATCTATCAAGGGATAAAACGGAACAGCTTATCTTTCTAAATTAGATCAGCCGATGAGAGACAACTTCCTATAGTACTCATAAATTAAACGTAACAACAATAAGAATGTAATATTTGAAGCACTTGGTTCAGTTAGAAAGGTAATAAATAATATCCCCAGATGTGTGTTTAAGATGCTCGTTGTTGATGTAAACAGAAGAAAACCTTTACAAATACTTCACTGGATGGTTGATAAGCAATGAAAGATAACTGGAATTGACATCATTCTAACGTTTGTAGTAGATTTGTGTCGATTGATGTATTCCTTACACAGTTGGGATTTTATTATTGGGTTTCAGATTTATTCTTGAATAAAGGGTTGGTTTGTTAAAGAGTTCGCGTGCATCTATATAGGACCAACTGGCATTTTTTGCCGTAAGGGCGTACAACCGATGGAAATTAATGAGCTTCAGCAACAGGTTCCCCGGTGCCCCGGGATGGTTCGGAAACATCACTTGCATTTGAATCCTCGGCAACTATACAATGATGGAAATTAATGTGCTTCGGCAACAGGTTCCGAAGCATCGGGGACAACACTTGCATTGAAATATTTACCGATGTGCTACCGACGCGTTGTCGGGAAAAAAGGCAAGGGGGACACCACCAGTGCTTTCCAGATAGACACGGAACCCGAAGCATCGGCGATTATGTCGCGCTGGAGTATCACGGGACCTTTGATGATATTTATTGGAATCCTCGGCCATCATACGATGAGCTTTTGGTGACACATACTTGATCTCGGGGTTGCATCTCGCTGACAGCCATCCGGAGTACAATTTTGTATCTCCACATCGCTGAAGATTGCTCCTCAGTAGGATATAGGCTTAAAACAAATAACATATAATTACAAAATGGTTTCTGAAATTAACTGAAGTGGGATTTAATGTCCTACTGTTCTTCTCCGACTGGGCTAATGAAGATGGAAGATGGTTTCTAAATATCCGCTACATTTTTTTTTAACAAACTGTCAGCAGTTAGTACGTTAGTTATAGAAATATAAACCTGTTCTTTCGCAGAAACGAAAATGTTTCCACATTGCGGTTAAATGATGTACACGCTGAGTGATTGTATATCGATATAAAGACATGTTATAGAGGAGGATTGCCAGAAAGCAAAGCGTTTTTAATGTTCTCTCTCACTGTTAGCTGTCATTGTTAGCCCATCAAAATATGGTATTTGTTGTAGATTTGTTAACTATTTTATTTAGACAATATATTCTGACATGATCGGCGATGTAAGTGTCAAATGACTTAAACCCTATTTTTATTGTACTGTAGAGTCTGAAATAAAAATATCTGATATTCCCCGGCTGTTCTGGTTTCCTCCAACAGCGCAAGTCCCGACGCGCAAGCGATTTATTAAACCATCTGTTAGCCCCGAAATTACCTAGTTTTAATTTCTTAATATACAATGGGTCAATTCAAGTCCTTGGTTAAGATAGTTTTGTGTTTAACACCAGTTAGATCAGTATAGCACTGGTGTAACGTTGTGCTAACTCAACCTGAGACCCCCTCTGTATTTGAAATCAATCCGAGTTAAGGTCTGTGGTGTTGATGCTGTGTTAAACATGGGTATATTCACACAACATGAACACTAGTGTCGTATCTGTGTTACCCAAACACTAACTTATACCCGAGCCTTCCAGTTTGTCTATATTTTCAATATCAATTTTCCGATTTAAAAAAAAAACAAATGTATAAGAAAAAATTATCAGGCAATGAGCTTTGTGCAATATTATTTCTAATAACATAAACACATGTTTGATAAGAATAGTTTGGTAAAAAATATTATCTTGTTAAAATTAACTCCAACACTAACCCCTAGGGGTTAAAAAAAATATGAGTTCAAGTCACTTATTTCAACACTGGTGTGAAACAGCAGACGACAAAAGTGGATTTTTTCTTAAGGCTTTTAGTTTTAGTTTTCACGCTTAAAATGATGTTTTTACATGTACAAAACAGAAGGCAAAGGAATGTTTAACGCAGACCTGCTGATTTACAAGAAATCCCAGAAAGGAAATATCGACTGAATAATGATATAATACATGGAGACAACAGAAATTCAATATAAATCCCAGTTACCCAACTTCCCGAAAGCGTATAGAATTTTTTTTCAATTCCCTTTCGTTTGGTGGTTATAATAGTCAGCCAGCCCATGCGTTCGGGATTTATTTACACATGAAGTGGTGGATTTTTCGTTTGACATTTCGGACAGATTTATAACATTTCCTCAGCCAGCCGACCTTGTCAACCTTAGAGATCCAATCCAATTGTCCGATGGCAGAAATATGTATGCGGTTTTGTACATTGATGGCATGGTTGTTAAAATACAACGCCCATCTCGTGCTGGCGACGCCTTTTTTTGTGGCCGACGTGGTAAATCATGTGATGCCCTGAATGTCCAATATATTGTGGACCGGAGAGGAGTGGTGAGACACATCGTAAGTGGTATCCCTGGCGCTACACATGACAAAACTGCAGCAGAGTGGTCAACCCAGTTTTTAATGTATTTAAACCATATGCATCCTAATGATGTAGTGTTGGGAGATCCAGCTTACAGAGGACTACATGTGTGACAAAGTAATACATACATAGAACTTTTCTAGATTTTACATTATATTATATTGGACATTTTCAACTATAAACAACTTCTGCTAATGTGTTCAATATGTTATTTACGGGCAACACACAAATGACCTCTCTTAGTTTTGACAATACGCACGATCTCATTAAATATCTTAATTATCCATTTGTTATTTATAATCTACACATGTTCTATGTGTTGAACACTCAGCAGAACTTCGCGACTTAAAATGGAAATACGAGGTGTGGTTATAGAAACTATAATCTCAATTCCAAATAAGTTAATCTGTCATGTATCATTATTTTCAATTACTGTATGCTTTATAAAGCCAGAATTAACTGACAGTAAGTAAGACTTGAATAGAGCTCCGTCCGACCTATGTCTATTCTATGTTCTCAATAAAGATCTACCAACTATGCTGACCGTCTCTTATCTGTAGTGTTACAGATAGTAGATCCCTTTGTAGGGAATAACCTTCAAGCCAATCAGCAGCAATACAATACTGATCATAGGCGTCTCCATCAAATCGTTGAGTGCACCATTGGCGCAACAGAATTGAAATGACGTTTAAATCAACTCAAAGGAAACAGATTTCCTGCCAAAAATGATGTCATATTTGCCTCGAAGTGTACCGTGGCAACAGCGGTATTACATAACAGATACACCAATTTTTTTGTGACTTTATTAAAATTAATAAATAGTTATAATATCAAAATGTTAACATAAGAAAATCTTATTCTTTTGATGCCTCTTTTATATTGTTCTCTAAAATCAATAATCCCACCACAATAAATAATGTTATCTTCTAAAACATCTTCAACCATTGTAACACGAATAACAAAAGAGTTAACGAACTGAAATAAAAGGGGTTTACTGTCCTAATTTTTTTAACCAACCAGGCTACTGAAATGGAGGCGAGTGGGGGTGGGGTGAGATGGGTAACAGTTAGCAGTTTTCCAACAGTTTAAGAGAACATTCTCCCCCATTTCCAACATTTTTAACAGAGACCCCCCCTCCCCCCCTTAAAACACAAAAGTTTATCCTTGTGAAGCAAAAAACAGAATAATGTACGATGCAGTTCAAAAAGACGTCGATGTTGATGGTTGGGATAATGTGGATGAAGTGGCTTCAGACTCCCCAATTTTTGTTTCTTTCGTTGCAGATGCAAGCGTAACATCATATGAGTACGTGACAATACACCTGTCTAAATATGCTTATCTCATTGATTAAATCTTTGATTAATTTATTGTGCTCTTGCATCAGTTCGATGTGCGAGGTTTGTTCATTTCCCTTGCATTCACTCGAACGTCTTTTCTTTGACTTTGGTGCTTGTATAGTCTCAGGCATTTGTGATTCCCTGGGTATACTATCAGATTCTGAAAGAAATAATCTCATTTTAAGTGAATCAAACAGAAAAACAAAATATATAGTAATTAATATTGCAGGTCACTTTATTTACCGTGCATTCCGATTCAAAACCCCCCAGTGACATTTTCAACATAATCTCTGTTACGTGTATATAACATTAAAACAGATTATTATGCCTTACGCTTAGCTCAACTCGACGTATTTACTTATATACAATAAGCGTGAGTGGTGTGGTGGAAACAAACTTGTCAGCCATAATACGTCTATAAGTGATCCGAAAAGCTTCGCCTGGCCAGCAAGAATTACTGAAACTGATCATTTTCTCCAACTCCTTCTTTTTGTTATTCTCTACCCCAGATAACCATGGTATTATCGATCTTACATTAGACACTTAAGAACAGCTTAATGTTTTAGCTATAGTGATATTGTTCTATAATATGCACACACGTTTCTTAGTTCATGCACGACACTTAACACTCACGATTTTACAGTCAAACTTACGAAAATTATTAAAGCAACATACCGAAGAATTCTCACCTGTTGACGTAGTTTCCTAAATTTTACTCGGCGTAACAATGAATGCAGGCTTGTAAGCCCAACCCTTGGGGAAATACAGGTTGTAATAATCCTCAAAGATGTTGTAAAGGCCCTGACTTTCCCGTAGCCGCTCATCATCATTTTCGGTGGCACTACCCGAAATGGTTTGTTTTTGTTTCATAAGTCTGTATTCCTTCCCCAGGTTATTTAACAAATGGAATAGCAATGTCAGTAAAAAAAATGATCAAGTTTATTATTTCTTCTGGCTAATTTATAGGCATCCACCTTACTGATAAGGGTCTGTAAACAGTCGATCATCTTGTGAAGCTTCCAGTTTGTTCGCATCTGCGACATGATGGTGGTCAGAACAGAATTGACAGAAGGAAAAAGCAAAACTAGAACGTACTAGTGTGTTTGTTATTTCCCGCCAGTGTTAACACTGGTATTAAACTAGTGTAGACACTGTTGTAAACACTAGTGTTAAATTGAGAGGCTCAGGTTAAGGCATAAAAAAGAACACCAGTTCTACACCACTATAACACAACCATAACACAAGCTTAACCCGGGATTTGAATTGACCCAATAATGTGTTTCATTAGATTATCGCCAGAAAATAATGTAAACCACTAGACAGTAAAAAAATCAGAAATAAATATATTCTAATAACTCAGGTATTTAAAACTCAAGGGTATTCAAACTTGTTCGTTCTACTAACAATTCCAACTAGATAGACAAGATTGACCAGCTGGTAAATCGTTGTTCGTCTACGTACGTTGGCCGGATCGATAGAATCGGTGTTTCTTTGGGGAATCCCCTCCCCGGAAATGAAATACCTACTCAATTAAAGCATATTGGTATAACAGTTGTATCGATCCGGAGAGCGTTGAGAGCGTTCATTCGACACAAACTAGGTCATTTCGGGACTAACATATGGTTCAAGACTAACAGTGTTTCCTTCTGACAGTGGGAGGAAACCAAAGGACCCGGATAAACCCCAAGTGACGAGTCGAAACAACGCGGCCATTGAAATGATATTCTGAAAGATTAGAATGTCGAATAAAGGATTTTTTATAGAGCTCACAATGGCCTTCAAAATTAAAATTGATCGGAATCTCTATTCCGGCCGACAAAGAATAATCTGTTAATTTAGGATATTTTTAAAAGCATCGGTATATTCCTCGCTATTCTTTAGGGAGGAAAGTGGTGAAAAAGAAAAACGTCTAGTCGTTTGAATTGGACGACAATACCGGCTACAGTTTGAATTTGATGAAAAGAATGTGGCAATGACACTGTCCAATAAAAACTTTCCCCATATCACAGGGACAGCACGTAAGGCTTTCTCCATTTTTATTTAACAAAAGGTACATCGTCGAGTGGTCATTTCAATTAAATACACATATTCCATCTTATCGATCTTTGTTTTATATTTTCACGAATGTGACATTAAAAAAGAAGGCGAAGAACATTCATCTGAATTGAAAATCGTAAAATAAAGATTTCAAGGAGGTATGTTGTGACAAGTAAAGAATGGGATCGGGAGAGGTTATTCAAGAAAACTGTAACTAAGATGGATTTCAATTTAAATATATAGATCGATATCTAGATTACTAGCACATGGAGTAAGATTTCACTTCATAAAGCTGTTTTTACTCAGCCATATGTTTGTGATTAAAAACTGTAATTCCCCGTGGCGAAATGTTCTAGCATCAAGAATGCTCGTTCACTACAATGACAATACATGTAGAAATAAACAAATTGGTAAGGCATTATATTGGTAGGCCTGTGGATTGCGAATTTGAATTTGTAACTGAGGGTTGTTATCCGATAAAAACTGAGTTAAGTGTACCAACCCCCATCCGCACACCCTCTTCCAACAACTTAAGGTCTGATATTAATTTAGATCTGCACCTAACCTGGGCTAATGGAAAACGGGCATATGACAAACAGTTTTCTATGAGGGAAGTTTTTGCCCGGGCAGCGGCCTACTCTTATATCGAATTCCAACTACCAGGGGATCTTTTACATGCACGCCAATATGTACACGGGACCTCGGTTTTTCGTCCAACCCGAACGACTAGACAGCTGTCCTTGTCAGGCACTCCGTTCTGCACCACTGACAAGAGGAAACCAAGGCAAATAAAAGACAAGAGTTGTTTAGTTTAGATTTCACCGAAACCTAACATAAATAATATAACATCGAATAAAAATCTTGACGACATCAATGTGTACGTTGTTGTGTTGAGTGGACGTTAAACCCCATTTCTCTCTCTCTCTCTCTCTCTAGCTTTTTAGACGTAAATAGTTTTATTGAGTACATGGTGAATACCCACGAGACTACTAGACAGCCATTATATTACCAAATCGTCGAAAAAGTCGTGACGTAATATGAGATCACTTCTAAAAACACAAGAGGATCTTGATTTTTATTGAGACGACGTAATACTAACACCTGCTTGTAGGATTTTACCATCTTAGTTTCCATTCTAGTAGTTGTTTTATAAACACTTCCGTTAGCAGTAAACCATTTACTTTTTATAGGGAAATCTGTTTTACATCCGATATTTAAATTACTTACAGATTATAAAATCTGGTATATATGTATTTGATAGGTTATAAAAATATGGTATCGATATATTTTATAACCCCTTAAATTCTAAATGAATTGTAATCGAGATCGGTGAAAGGCGAAAGCGTCTATTTAATTAAATCTAGCTTTGTTTATTTTGAATTGTATATACCCAGCGACTTAAAGAATAGGTTAATATCAAAGTGTTAAATACCTAGCTGGTCGGATGTTTTATTATTATCCGCAATGGGATAAGATCACGAGTTAACGACTGTTGAGCACACAATCTGCTAAATACGGATAGCAGACACATACTCATGCCACACAACAAATTAAATTATGTCGACATTTAAGAAAATCAATCACAAAGTTTCCTTTTTTTCCTATTTAAATGCAGCATATAAAGAGGTGTTAAAGTGTTTTAACATGATTGTTAACGTGGTCGTGTATTGTCAGGGCATCATTTATTAGCAATCTAATTTAAAAACAGATCCTTATTTCCTTTCATTTTTAAAAGTTCAAAACTGCTAACTTTGTTCTAATAATAGCATTGAACAAAGCCATTTTGGAATGTTCATTAGCCGTTCAAAATAGTCAATTACACATGTATATACATCATTCTGGTATTAGAAAGAAATAAATAGACGCGAATTGCATCAATTGAGTGTGAATAAACAAAGACGTCATACGTGGGATACTGATAAATCATTTTATATATAAGAATATGAGAGAGAGAGAGAGAGAGAGAGAGAGAGAGAGATGGGGTTTAACGTCCACTCGACACAAACTAGGTCATTTGGGGCTAACATGGTTTCTGGGTTAATTTAAATAGTTCGCTTGCACGAACCCGGGGAAAACCCACGAGGTTGGACAAGCGACCCTTATCCTTGTCACCTACAACCGGGGATTCGTAACCAATGACAGGCGTTATGATACAGGACGCACGTGCTAACCACTCTGTCATCCAACCCCCTTTTATAGAGAGAATTGTGCGATTAATATAATTCTCACTAGTGACAAATCCTCTCACCAGTTTAAGGTACGATGATACAGTGATTGTTTTAATAAAACTTTCTTATACGTGGAGTCTTACTCGTACTCTGTAGACCAAAACATTATTTATGTAATTATTTCGATAGATCTTATACGTCATTGTAACAATGGGCGACATGCTGAATCTCGTGAGATTTTCCTCTGTGCCATGACGTGATACCATGTATTAATCCCTAAATGGTAAATTTGTGTTGAGCGGACGTTAACCGTTCTGTCTCTATAACTTAAAAAAAACATTCAGTCCCTTCTTAAAATATGACTGATTAAAAATGACAAAAGTTATGAAGCGTTGATTTTTGAATCAGTTGGCTTGTCTGTGTCTAGTGTACTGGAACAAAGTCAGTACATAAATCATCATTGATAGGCGGCTACGTTTTCTCCTGGAACTAACAACAACATTTCACATGGAGCTAAAAGAAGTTTTAAAAAGATTAATTGATCAAAATTGTCAACAATCTATTAAACCTAAACCCATCAGCGATTTACAAAAAACAAAATCAAGTATGCATGTTTCCAATGTACATCGAATTGACCGGTTGTACTCCAAAATCAGTGATTTTATTTTATTCTGTGTTAGTCACCTTTGTACCCTTACTTTTATGACATACTTGGGTGCAGTGCCATCTGGTGCGTTTTAATACGACTACTACGAAAAACTGGTAAAACAAACCAAAAAGCAACCCCAAACAGCAGTAACTTCGAGGTTGTTCATTAAGCGGAAGAACCACCTGCATGGTAAATTAGTTATTGACTTTACGGTACACATAACATAAAAACATAAAATGGCAACTAAGTAAACAGATTATGCGGTGTTTATACATGCGACTCAACGTCACACTGATGATTTTATTTAATATTTGGGAAAGTAAAATACACGTACAAAGCTGAATGCCTGGATGATTATTTTTCATAGGCGAAACACAGACGTTATGTGCGTATTCATATTAGTTTAAGTTTGAGGAAAAGATGTGATGAAAGTTAAATCGTGACTTGAAGAATCACAGAATATAATGCAGATATATCCATGATAGTACTATAGTAAGTTGAAAGATAATTCTTTTATACAAACAAGTTATTCTAGAATTTAAAGTAATGGAATTATGTAACATGCACTCACAGCACTAGATTTTGCTTCCTTGAATATGTTCAAAAAAAAAAAAAAAAAAAAAATGCGTGAAGAAACAAATCGAAGGATGGAGGTAATTTGATGTTTGCCACCACCCACACCTGCTTGAAAGCAAGACATACGTTTTTAAGCCATATACGTGTGTCGCTGTATAAATATTATATTTTAATGAAAACCATTTTATATCCCAACAACAGGTAGGGCTACAATTATAAAGTTTAAATGGTGCTAGGACGTTGGGTCGACTTTCGGTGGGCGGAATGTATAATAGCACATATAATAAAACCCTAATACTTAAGTAAATGGAACAGAAAGAACGGTTTTATAGGAAGAAATTATATAGGAGCACTTTACGAGGCGGACCACTTCGATACTTTTGAAAAAATGATATGTTTTCTTGAAAAGCATAAAACATATCTGATCTATACACCTTTGCCATATTGCCAATCGTTTTTCCTCTCTAACGCTCACGATGTGTTCTCTCAGCTTCCCATTACAACATTATGATTTGTAGATAATGATGATGTTTCACAGTAAAAAGTCACTTAGTTCTTTAAGGGGTCACGATCAAATGGTGGTTATTTGGATGTGGTCACAGTCAACAAATGGCTAGGAACACCTGGGCTAAATACAATCCATGTAACCGATGAATATCTTTTCAACATGCAGAAGTATCATGTTTCGGTTTTGTATTGAGAGATAGGGAAAGGGGGAGAAAGAGACTAAACAACATAGTTCAATTTTGTTTCATAATTGTTTTGTTTGATCGTTTGTGATTTGTTCTTATCTGATAAATTGTCATAATATAACAGTAAGCCATTTTACAGGTTTTGTTTAATTGTGCTTCCATACTCATGGTCCTGGTTAATGAAGACGGACGGGGTAATTGGATTGTCACCAACGGGGTATCATAGCATTGTGGGCCATTTGTTGGCAGCTGTTGTTTAGAGCCAATAAACACATATTCTGTTTTCTCATTTGATGACATCCGTTAATTAATTTCCGATATATAGCTTTCGATGTTGCATTGGGGGGGGGGGGGGTTAAAGCTTTATAGCTGAATAAGGCAGACCAAAATTGTCCCTGGTGTGGTTCGTGCAATGATGCTTCAAATGTCTAAATTATTTATTTTATTTTAGACAGTATACCAAAGCAGAAAACATAAACAACGCAATCAACGTATTTGGACAAAAGTATAACCTACTTCAAGTTTAGAACGGCATCAAAGACGAAGGCACACTTAAAATTATTCACAGAATGAATGAAAGAGGGAGTACCAGGAAAGGGAATTAGTTTTATGTCCTACACCTTCAGAGCTAACGAAGCCCATACACCATTATTTTGGATTTTTCGTTCCACCCGATCGACAATATGTTGTTCCTTGTTAAGACCTATCAGAGTATGTTTGAAGATAGAAATAGCGTATCTAATAATGGTTAAAATTGAACTAATATTAAAGCCATTATCATTACCTAATTTCACTAGACACAAACCATTATATGTTACATCAAAATATGTTGGCATGAAAGAAGTTGTCAAGTGCAAACTGCGGGAGAATGTTGAAATGGAATGAAATGAAATGGGGCTTAACGTCCTACTATTTTGCTCACTTCTGGGCTAATGAAGACAGGCCTACTCCATACAGTGTGCTACGAGGAAAATGTGCCAGGACAGCGACACTAAGGCATACTCTTATATCGAATTCCACTGTAAATGGACCTCTTACGCACACGCCAATGTGCACACGGGACCTCGTTATTTTGTCCTATCCGAACGACTAGACAACTGGAAAAATACAGTTTGTGGATAACGTGAGGAGCATCTTAAAAGATCTAAACTGATATATGCGGTCAGTTGAGAATATTGAAACATCTGATGATGGTAATGGTGACGGGCAACCTCCCAATAATGTTATAATCATAGAGAAGAACCAAATTGGTATTGACATGTTTTATGCTCGCTGTAATATTCTTGCTCTAATTTAAATTAACCGTTTTTACTTTGAATGACCATGTTGGCCATACGTTCCTACAATGGCTGTTACATTTACATAAAGTAACTTATTTAAAGTGTGATTAATACAAATCATGGAACTGTTACGGGTAGAAAACCATTACGATAGGAAATGTATTACAGTCTAGTATAGACAGCAGAGAAATTAAGCGAACCGAAATGGCAATCTTTTTTAATACACAATATTACAAGACTTGGCAAGCTGGGGAAATCACAATGTTTATACACAATAATGGATTAACTTTCCATCTTTTACTCGGTTTTTTTACGTTCATCAATATATTACATTGTGCCTTTGCATTGCGGAAGACAATTGGCCGCCCTGTTATTTTACGATGACTATTTATGATTTTAAGTCAGTAAGTAATCGATCACTAAGCGTATATAATCAACTTTCTAGAGTGAAGTGTTAAGGATTCTGACGATGTCCGCTATAATTATGGGATGTAATTTTATCAATCGTTTGAAGTTAAGATCTTGCAAGGACTTACCAAGTCTTTGGTTACTGAACTACAGAATTTATCTTGTCAATTAGATATGGTCAATGGTCGTTATCGAGCAACCAATGAGTAATAAGTATGGCCTTGTCGGGTTTCATTTAATACTGCGGTTACTCAAAATCAAATTGGTTAAAGGCCATTTATTCATTAGTCAAAATCATAAGGTGCCTGTACGTAGCTACAAGAACGTAGCTAAAACGCGGAGATATGTTTGTTTTAACAACAATTGAATGATTTTCGTTTCACCTGGCTAACTTAATTTCTTAAAGAGGCTTAGTCACATTAGTGGATTTATCCTGAGATTTTATATCCGTAAGCTAAATCCTTTCATGTGAACGGGAAAATTTGTCCTATAGGCTATAGATTTTCTGACCTACGGACAAATCCTTAGGTTTAGAACAAGTCCTATTTTCGTAGGATTTGTACTGTGAATTGACCAATCAAAATGGCAGACGTCTAACTCAACCGGGCCGAGACAGAATTGTTTTTTATTTTCAATCGCCAAAGCGTGCTGTGGTCTATTCAGTCCGAAGATTACCATAAACGAGAGAAAAGAAAGATAATCTTTGTAGTTCCTTCATATTTACATTTCTGGTATTACTGATCACATGACCAAAACCTATAGGATTTTACTTAATGTATGATCATAAAAACCCAGAGGATCTGTCCTTTAAGACGTTCGCTAGGATTCGTCTTAAAGGAAAAATCCACTAGTGTGACTCAGCCTTTATGGAAGAGCTAAATCGGGCTTCAATTGTCATATACATGTGAACTATTATTTAGACACCTATTTTCATGACGGGTCACAAAATAAAGTCTCTAGATCAATGGGTGGTGAAGATTTAAATGGATTTGAAGTTGAACGGTCACTAGAATAAACATCTAACGATAAAATGGATAATTGAGATTAGGTCTCGTTTGTCCAGTACCGTCGCTACGACAACCTACATTATCTACGCTACACCCATAACTTCACCCAATATATTCATTTTTCATTGTCTATGTTTAAACGACTAGCTATACACCTAAATCTTACAAAATGCATATTTAACTAATGCATGTAACAGCTAAACAATAAGATAATATTATACCATAAGAACTAATTAAACATACGCGACCTAATGTAGAGACACAAAGTTCGCCTGACTGCAAGAATTATCGGTTAAGTTAACCAAGCGGTGTTGTTAACTGACTTGAAGGAATGGCCATCGACGTCCATTCATAATTACGATACACTGCTCCTGCCCCGGTTGGCCAAATGTAGCGACACAACTTTCGCCTAACCACAAAAATTGTCGGTTAAATTAATCAAGTTGAGTTTTTAACAGACATAAGCTGTCTCTGTCTGTTTGGTGTTTAACGTCTGCTTCCACTTTAGTGATATCGCAGACAAGTTAAAATCTGAGAATACTTGACATAAGCGGCAATTCAATCCTATTTATAGTTACGGTGCATTTCTCCTCACTGACCCTTGTACGCCTCTTTGTATGGAATATGGGTGGGGCCTATATTTTGCGCTATTTATTTTGCAATGCCAAAATGTGCTTCAGTTTTAGAAAAGTTATTGTTAAGAGTCTTACATAATTTTCTCCACTTGCGATTGTCCCATGTTATACACGTCATATATTTAGCCCCGTCATTATGACGTTAAAGTCAGACTTCTTCCATTTTGAAATGTCGGGCATAGCAACAGCTTCCAACTCTTCGATTCAAAGGGGATGATTTGTACCTGTGTCAAATAGGATTATATGCCTAACTGTTGATGGGTTGGGTGAAACATTCCCTATCTCCAGACAAGCAGGTTCGAGAGATGGGATATCCTATAGTATGCCCCACTCCTCGCAGATAAGATGTCCTATAGGCTGTGCATGTCTATATCTCTCAAACACTTATAAAGACGAATTTTACATTTTCAAGTTTTTGTAGATATTCTCAGATTTTAACCCAATAGCTTGTGAAAACTACAGGCCAGGGGTTTTGTCGGATTCTTCCAGGAAATGTTCGTTCATGAGTGATCATAAGGAAGTATTTATTTCTCCTTGCAATTGGGCATGTTTAATTCAATTTAATACGTCTTTGTTTTACAGAACAAACTTTCTTCATTTAAAGGCTTACACACTATCCATAACCATATAGGTTTTTATTTTAAAAGCCCTTGTAAATCCTCGTACTTCCGGTCCGTCGAAGATACGAATAGCCATCACGCTTCAAGTTTTATTTGGAAGGTGTATAATGATCAAATAAAGTCTGGATTTTATGTTAGTTAAAATTTCGTGAAACAGGTCCCAGAACTCAAGTTGAAAGAAACGCCGTTGTACAAAACCATAGGAATGTCTAAAGTAGTGTATATCACACTGAAAGGAACAGGCTAGAATAACCGCCCATGCAATGACGGTATTTCCTTTTTTATTTCGAAATGTAAAATAATTTTTGTTGGAATCGTGCCAACAAAATCAACCAATACTTAATTAAAATACAAATATAGACACCTACGCAATGGGTTTGGTTAATTTTTTTATCGTTTTGTTTTTCTCTTGCACACATTGATTGAAATAGAATTTCTTTAGCTTCAGAAATTCAATCCTAATGAAATCTCTGAAGAAATGGTGAGGATTGTTCAATTTAATTTAACACCAGCAATATAATGGCAAATCACAGTTCAATAAAAAAATATTTGAATATCTTTCTTCAACTGCCAAAGATGCATAGGAAGTAAATTAATAGATAGTCAGTTGAAACTCTTCTAGTTCCACGGAAAATATTAGTACAAAATAGACATGAATTGTTGCAAGTGAAAAACCTCATTTATTACTTTTTCACGTAAAACAATTTTTGTGAAAGTCTATTAAAATAATATGACCGAACATTAACATACACTATTAAAAGTCACCGGAAAAACGTCATAGAAATATAGACTAGAATTTTCGCAGAAGGACAAAAATTAAGAAGCTTTTCCGGAGACCTTTAAACCTTATCATTGTGGATTACAGATCATAAAAGGGCGACACAGGTACATTTTACAGTCGTATTCCATGCAAGTAACAGTGTATAATTCTTATAATAAATATATGTAGAAACAGATTTGTCAGTTCATGGCCAAATCTTACAATGGTCCTTATCTTCGATTTCTTTAAAGATAGATTGCCACGACAGTATTATAGAGTAGTACTTGCCAATCATAATAGGGTATATAAGGAAAGTAGAGGCGCCCAATCTTACAAGAAATATGTTGGAATCCCTGATACTTTATACTGGGCGTTCATGTAAGGGTGTCACTAATGATCAACCTGTCTGCTTGAGTGACGTAGTTGGTGTTGATTTCATAGCTAACGGTTGTGAGAACAATGCGAGATATACGCCTTCAGTAGATTGTGCGATGAAACCGTGGACAAATATTTTGCAGAGGACAATTAAAATCGGTAAATGCTCAGAACCTAACTACAAATACAAGCTGAAAACGGATTCTTCCTCAATCAAGTCATGTGAAAAACGACGCCGGTCAAAATAGATTATATTAGTTTTATTGTGATTAAATAGGCTTGAGAGGGATTCGAAACAAACTTTTGATAAAGGGATTAGTTTGATTATGTATTTAGTTCAATACTATCACCAAATACACGAGAGGAGATCTTTAATACACAGATTACCAATAAGGTTTTGGAAATCTATACTCTAATCTATAAAAAAAAATTACATAAACCTGTAATATATTCCGTTCCTTTAAAACATTTAATATCTATCAAGGGATAAAAGGGAACAGCTTATCTTTCTAAATTAGATCAGCCGACGAGAGACAACTTCATATAGTACTCATAAATTATACGTAACAATAATAAAAATGTAATATTTGAAGCACTTGGTTCAGTTGGAAAGTTAATAAATAATATCCCCAGATGTGTGTTTAAGATGCTCGTTGTTGATGTAAACAGAAGAAATGCTTCACTGGATGGTTGATAAGCAATGAAAGATAACTGGAATTGGCATCAGTCTAACGTTTGTAGTAGATTTGTGTCGAGTGATTTATTTTTACACAGTTTGGATTTAACTATTGGGCTTCAGTATATTCTGTTTTTAATTAGAAGGGTTTGTTTAAGATGATTCCGTGTGCTTATACATAGGTCCTTTTGGGCATTTTTTGCCTTAAGGGCGTACTACCGGTGAAAATTAACGAGCTTCTGAAACAGGTTTCCCAGTGCACCAGGAAGTATCGGGGGCATCACTCGAAATATTTACCGATGAAAATAGGCCAGGGAGGCACCACCGGAGCTTTCCAGATATATACGGAACCTTTCTGGAGCTATAGCAGAAAATTCTCCCCGAGACCTCGGCGATGTCTCGCTGAAGTACCACGGGCCCTTCGGTGATATTTGAATCCTCGGCGACCATACAATGATGGAAATTATTGAGCTTCGGCAACAGGGACATCACTTGCATTGAATTATTTACCGATGTGCTCCCGATGTGTTGTCGGAAAAATAGGCCCGGAGACACCACCAGAACTTTCCAGATAGACACGGAACCCGAAGCATCGGCGATGACCTTTTATGATATTTGAATCCTCGACGACCATACGATGAGCTTTTGATGACACATTTTTGATCTCGGTGTTGCATCTCGCCTCGAGCCATCCGGAGAAATATTTTATATCTCCACGTCGCTGAAGATTGTTCCTCAGTAGGATTTAGGCATAAAACAAATAACATATAATTACAAAATAGTTTCTGAAATTAACTGAAGTGGGATTTAATGTCCTACTGTTCTACTCCGACTGGGGTAATGAAGATGGAAAATGGTTTCTAAATATTCGCTGCATTTTTTTTTTACCAAACTGTCAGCAGTTAGTACGTTAGTTATAGAAATATAAACCTGTTCTTTCGATTGAATGATGTAAAGTGATTGTATATCGATATAAAGACATGTTATAGAGGAGGATTGCCGGGAAGCCAAGCGTTTTTAATGTTCTCTCTCACTGTTAACTGTCATTGTTAGCCCATCAAAATATGGTATTTCTTGTAGATTTGTTATCTGTTTTATTTAGACAATATATTCTGACATGATCGCCGATGTAAGTTTCAAATGACTTAAACTTTAATTTCATGTATCTGAAATTCGGCAATGCCAGTTTAAGTCATTCTTCTCAGAGTGGAGGACGGTTGGGTGACGTAGCGTGGTTTCGATTCTCTACTTCGATTCTCTGCTTGTACGTGACAGGAAAAATAAGTGCCGGCCCAACCTGTTTGATATTCTCCGGCTGTTCTGGTTTCCCCCAACGGCGCAAGTCCCGATGCGCAATCGATTTAATGAACCATCTGTTAGCCCCGAAATTACTTAGTTTTAATTTCTTAATATACAATGTGTTTCATTAGATTATCGCCAGAAAATAATGTAAACCACTGAACAGTAAAAAAAATCAGAAATAATATATTCTAATAACTCAGGTATTTAAAACTCAAGGGTATTACACACTTGTTCGTTCTACTAACAATTCCAACTAGATAGACAAGATTGATAAGCTGGTAAATCGTTGTTCGTCTACGTACGTTGGCCGGATCGATAGAATCGGTGTTGCTTTTGGGAATCCCCTCCCCGGAAATGAAATACCTACTCAATTAAAGCATATTGGTATAACAGTTGTATCTCTTTATTTGTCTAACAATTTAAGAAATATTTGATATCTTTTAATGTTACTTATATTGACGTGTCGAAAGAGGGCGATAGAGCGTTCATTCGACACAAACTAGGTCATTTCGGGACTAAAATATGGTTCGAGACTAACAGTGGTCTCTTCTGGCAGTGGGGGAAAACCAGACGACCCGGATAAGCCCCAAGAGGTTTGACAGGCGACCCTACTCCTTGCCACGTACAAGTGACGAGTCGAAACAACGCGGCAATTTAAATGATTAGAATGTCGAATAAAGGATTTCTTATACAGCTCACAATGGCCTTCAAAATTAAAATTTATCGGAATCTCTATTCCGGCCGACCAAGAATAATCTGTAGATTTAGGATATTTTTAAAAACATCGGTATATTCTAGAAATTTCCTCGCCATTCTTCAGGGAGGAAAGGGGTGAAAAAGAAAAACGTCTAGTCGTTTGGATTGGACGACAATACCAGCGACATCTTTCTTCTCGTTGCCGTGCACGTAAAAAAAACTGTTGACAGTTTGAATTTGATGAAAAGAATGTGGTAATGACACTGTCCAATAAAAACTTCCTCCATATCACAGGGACAGCACGTAAGGCTTTCTCCATTTTTATTTAACAAAAGTTACATCGTCGAGTGGTCATTTCAATTAAATACACATATTTCATCTTATCGATCTTTGTTTTATATTTTCACGAATGTGACATTAAAAAAGAAGGCGAAGAACATTCATCTGAATTGAAAATCGTAAAATAAAGATTTGAAGGTGGTATGTTGTGACAAGTAAAGAATGGGATCGGGAGAGGTTAGTCTAAAAAACTGTAACTAAGATGGATTTCAATTTAAATATAGATCGATATCTAGATTACTAGCACATGGAGTAAGATTTCACTTCATAAAGCTGTTTTTACTCAGCCATATGTTTGTGATTAAAAACTGTAATTCCCCGTGGCGAAATGTTCTAGCATCAAGAATGTTCGTTCACTGCAATGACAATACAAGTAGAAATGAACAAATTGGTAAGACATTATATTGGTAGGCCTGTGGATTGCGAATTTGAATTTGTAACTGAGGGTTGTTATCCGATAAAAACTGAGTTAAATGCCCCCCCCCCCCGTCCCCACACCCTCTTCCAACAACTTAAGGTCTGACATTAATTTAGATCTGCACCTCATCTTGGCTAATGGAAAACGGGCATATGACAAACAGTTTGCTACGAGGGAAGTTTTTGCCCGGGCAGCGGCATACTCTGATATCGAATTCCAACTACCAGGGGATCTTTTACGTGCACGCCAATATGTACACGAGACCTCGGTTTTTCGTCCCATCCGAACGACTAGACAACTGTCCTTGTCAGGCACTTCGTTCTGCACCACTGACAAGTGGAAGCTAAGGCGATATAAGGCAAATAAAAGACAAGAGTTGTTTAGTTTAGATTTTACCGAAACCTAACACAAATAATATAACATCGAATAAAAATCTTGGCGACATCAATGTGTACGTTGTTTTCTCTAGCTTTTTAGACGTAAATAGTTTTATTGAGAACATGGTGAATACCCACGAGACTACTAGACAGCCATTATATTACCAAATCGTCGAAAAAATCGTGACGTAATATAAGTTCACTTCTGAAAACACAAGAGGATCTTGATTTTTATTGAGACGACGTAATACTAACACCTGCTTGTAGGATTTAACCATCTTAGTTTCCATTCTAGTAGTTGTTTTATAAACACTTCCGTTAGCAGTAAACCATTTACTTTTTATAGGGAAATCTGTTTTACATCCGATATTTAAATTACTTACAGATTATAAAATCTGGTATAGATGTATTTGATAGGTTATAAAAATCTGGTATCGAAATATTTTATATCTCCTTAAATTCTAAAAATCTGGTATCGATATATTTTATTTATCACCCAATAATACATTTGACAGTAGATATCGCTTGTGTGTTAAATGTGATATATACACAGTGTGGTGATATCACTTTACATAAATTTGATTGGTCAATCAAAAAGGAACTACTTTTTTTTATTTTAAAGAAACCACTTAGTTAAAGTAAAGAGTGACTTTTAAAAAAAAAGAAACTGCTTTTATTTAATTGACCTTGAAGGAAAAAACTGGGTCAGTATACAGGGCTATACAATAGCTAAACTGCTGTCAAAAAAGGATGTATCACTACGCTGTAATGTAATTAGGTTCAGTAAAAGTAAAATCTATACCAAAGAATTATATTTATGTATTTATGCGTGTAAGAAAGGATTGGGTGATCAAAAAACACTCGTAGGACATTCTCTATATTCTAAATGATTGTAATCGAGATCGGTGAAAAACGAAAGCGTCAATTTCATTAAATCTGGCTTTGTTCATCTGATTTTGAATTGTATATACCCAGCGACTTAAAGAATAGGTTAATATCAAAGTGTTAAATACCTAGCTGGTCGGATGTTTTATTATTACCCGCAATGGGATAAGATCACGACTTAACGACTGTTGAGCACACAATCTGCTTAATACCTATAGCAGGCCAACTGTACGTGTAAACTATTAAGTGTAGACAGATACTCATGTCACACAACAAATTTAATTATATCGACATTTAAGAGAAAAAAAATCAATCAAAAAGTTTTCTTTATTTCCTATTTAATGATGACACCATATAAAGAGGTGTTAAAGTGTAAACATGATTATTAATGTGGTCGTGTATTGTCAGGGCATCATTTATTAGCAATCTAATTTAAAAACAAATCCTTATTTCCTTTCATTTTTTAAAAGTTCAAAACTACTAACCTTGTTCTAATAATAGCGTTGAACAAAGACATTTTGGAATGTTCATTAGTCGTTCAGAATAGTCAATAACACATGTATATACATCATTCTGTATTAGAAAGAAATAAATAGACGCGAATTGCATCAATTGAGTGTGAATAAACAAAGACGTCATACGTGGGATACTGATAAATCATTTTATATAAGAGAGAGAGAGAGAGAGAGAGAGAGAGAGAGAGAGAGAGAGAGAGAGACATGGGGTTTAACGTCTACTCGACACAAACTAGGTCATTTGGGGACTAACATGGTTCTGGGTTAATATAAATAGTTCGCTTGCACGAACCCGGGGAAAACCCACGAGGTTGGACAAGCGACCCTACTCCTTGTCACCTACAACCGGGATTCGTAACAGGCGTTATGATACAGGACGCACGTGCTAACCACTCGGTCATCCAACAACCCCCTTTTATAGAGAAAATTGCGCGATTAATACAATTCTCACGAGTGACAAATCCTTTCACCAGTTTAAGGTACGATGCCACAGCGATTGTTTAAATAAAACTTTCTTATACGTGGAGTCTTACACGTACTCTGTAGACCAAAACATTCTTTATGTAATTATTTTGAGAGATCTTATACGTCATTGTAACCATGCTGAATCTCGTGAGATTTTCCTCTGTACCATGACGTGATACCATGTATTAATCCCCAAATGGTAAATTTGTGTTGAGCGGACGTTAACCGTTCTGTCTCTATAACTTAAAAAAACCATTCAGTCCCTTCTTAAAATATGACTGATTAAAAATGACAAAAGTTATGAAGCGTTGATTTTTGAATCAGTTGGCTTGTCTGTGGCTAGTGTACTGGAGCAAAGTCAGTACATAAATCATCATTGATAGGTGGCTACGTTTTCTCCTAGAACTAACAACAACATTTCACATGGAGCTAAAAGAAGTTTTAAAAAGATTAATTGATCAAAATTGTCAACAATCTATTAAACCTAAACCCATCAGCGATTTACAAAAAACAAAATCAAGTATGCATGTTTCCAATGTACATCGAATTGACCGGTTGTACTCCAAAATCAGTGATTTTATTTTATTCTGTGTTAGTCACCTTTGTACCCTTACTTTTATGACATACTTGGGTGCAGTGCCATCTGGTGCGTTTTAATACGACTACTACGAAAAACTGATAAAACAAACCAAAAAGCAACCCCAAACAGCAGTAACTTCGAGGTTGTTCATTAAGCGGTAGAACCACCTGCATGGTAAATTAGTTATTGACTTTACGGTACACATAACATCAAAACATAAAATGGCAACTAAGTAAACAGATTATGTGGTGTTTATACATGCGACTCAACGTCACACTGATGATTTTATTTAATATTTGGGAAAGTAAAATACACGTACGAGCTGAATGCCTGGATGATTATTTTTCATAGGCGAAACACAGACGTTATGTGCGTATTCATATTAGTTTAAGTTTGAGGAAAAGATGTGATGAAAGTTAAATCGTGACTGTAATGCAGAATGTAATGCAGATATATCCATGATAGTACTATAGTAAGTTGAAAGATAATTCTTTTATACAAACAAGTTACTCTAGAATTTAAAGTAATGGAATTATGTAACATGCACTCTCAGCACTAGATTTTGCTTCCTTGAATATGTTCAAAAAAAAAAATAAAAGAAACAAATCGAAGGATGGAGGTAATTTGATGTTTGCCACCACCCACACCTGCTTGACAGCAAGACATACGTTTTTAAGCCATATACGTGTGTCGCTGTATAAATATTATATTTTAATGAAAACCATTTCATATCCTAACAACATCATATGGTATGTAAAAGAAACACATCATAGGATATGTAAAAGAAACACCACAACCATTTTATTTAATGTTTCTTTCAGGCCATGAAATTGAAAACGTGATCGAAGCAAGCAAAACAATATAACACCCAGCGCTTGATGTGGTTTAGAATACCAGATTCTCACACACGTTTTAATAATAAAATAAGAAATGAATAAAAATAAGAATCGAGAATAATATAGTAAAGAACCGGGGGGGGGGGTGTTCAATAAGATTCTGGAGACAATTAGAGTTGTGTAATAAGAAGTCAGCGAGAATCTGGATGTATTTTATCAGAATAAGGAGATAATCAGGGTTTAAAGATGCATTCCCGGGTACAAACTTAGTGATTTGAGGATATATTTGGACTAAACACATATTTAAAGTAACCAATCTATCAAAAATTTGCTTCAATTCCCTTTCAAAACTCTGTTTTCGCCGGGGATACCTATAGCTGTAAGTAAGCTGTTGTTAAACGCAATGTCTGCCAACTTAACTTCATTGTGGGAGGGTCCATTTTTCAAAATGAATCTGTCATTACTTACTTTACATTTACCATATTATTGAGGCCTAATTAAATTCTTACTTATTTCTGTCAACTTCTTTTTACACCTTTTAATTGCAGAGTATTTTGTACGTTGACAACCCGCAATGTTACCAAAACCGCCTAACCATTTGAGCAAGAAATAACAACTGCTCCCTGACCTAAGCTAACAGACAATAAGCCAGCAAATCCTGTCGGGTTGACAGTTGGTGATTCCCTGACAATATTGCCCAGTCCTTGCCCCATGGGCGATTTTCGCGTAATCTAGTATTTTTCTAGTAAGATTGGGTGTCTATACTTTTCATAAATACCAAATTTGCCAAACTTTTATGGGAAATAACCAGCCGATAAATACTTTGCTGGGAACCAATCTTTAATAGACCAAAAGGAATGTAATATCGTCATACAAAAAATAATAGAATTGGGTTACTTACAAGCATGACATAATTTATAATATGAAGTATACAATGTCATATGTAAGAAATCTACCATTACATAATTGGTGACTTGCAAATGTAATGCCAATAATATTATAAACACAATGGCCGACAGCGAATCAAATAAATTGCATATTCAGTTTTCACCCGAAAGTGCAAACTTTGGTCTAACGTCTTCTTTAATCAGTAAAAACAAACGGTTGCCATGAAAGATACGCCCACAAATACGATTAACGTACAACCAGGAAGTTGGGTACCGATACACAAAGCGGCCCCGAGAGCTTGGGGATATAAACATTTATTTTAAGTTTCATCAAAATCGGATATAAATTTTTCCGACTCTTAGAGGGACCACAAGCGAAACACTTTTTTTTTAAATTTTAAACAATATTTTCATTCAACTATTTTTGGTAAAGAGATTTCATTTTTTTAAATCGTATCCTAATAAAAGTGTAATCTGAATATTGCTACAAGCGTAATAATTGAGGTTTTTCACTTGCAACAATTCATGTCTATTTTGTACTAATATTTTCCGTGGAACTGGGAGAGTTTCAACTGACTTTCTATTAATTTACTTCCTATGCATCTTTGGTTTTTTATAATTTCTCTCGATCAGTGTTGGCAGTTGAAGAAAGATATTCAAATATTTCTTTTATTGAACTGTGATTTGTCATTATATTGCTGGTGTAAAATTAAATTGAACAATCCTCACCATTTCTTCAGAGATTTCATTAGGATTGAATTTCTAAAGCTATAGAAATTCTATTTCAATCAATGTGTGCAAGAGAAAAACAAAACGATAATTTTTTTTTAACCAAACCCATCGCGTAGGTGTCTATGTTTGTATTTTAATTAATTATTGGTTGATTTTGTTGGCAGGATTCCAACAAAAAATATTTTACATTTCGAAATAAAAAAGGTAATGGGCGTTTATTCTAGCCTGTTCCTTTCAGTTGGATATACACTACTTTAGACATTCCTATGGTTTTGTACAACGGCGTTTCTGTCAACTTTAGTTCTGGGGCCTGTTTCACGAAATTTTAACTAATATAAAATCCAGACTTTATTTGATCATTATACACCTTCCAAATCAAACTTGAAGTGTGATGGCTATTCGTATCCTCGACGGACCGGAAGTACGAGGATTTACAAGGGCTTTTAAAATAAAAACCTATATGGTTATGGAACGTGTGTAAGCCTTCAAATGAAGAAAGTTTGTTCGGTAAAACAAAGACGTATTAAATTGAATTAAACATGCCCAATTGCAAGGAGAAATAAATACTTCCTTATGATCACTCATGAACGAACATTTCCTGGAAGAATCCGACAAAACCCCTGGCCTGTGGTTTTTACAAGATATTGGGTTAAAATCTGAGAATATCTACAAATACTTGAAAATGTAAAATTCGTCTTTATAAGTGTTTGAGAGATATAGACATGCACAGCCTATAGGACATCTTATTTGCGAGGAGTGGGACATACTATAGGATATTCCATCTCTCGAACCTGCTTGTCTGGAGATAGGGAATGTCACATCCAGCCCATCAACAATTAGGCATATAATCCTATTTGACACAAGTACAAATCATCCCTTTTGAATCGAAGTGTTGGAAGCTGTTGCTATGCCCGACATTTCAAAATGGAAGAAGTCTGACTTTAACGTCATAATGACGGGGCTAAATATAATTATGACGTGTATAACATGGGGCAATCGCAAGTGGAGAAAATTATGTAAGACTCTTAACAATAACTTTTCTAAAACTGAAGCACATTTTGGCATTGCAAAATAAATAGCGCAAAATATAGGCCCCACCCATATTCCATACAAAGAGGCGTGCACGGGTCAGTGAAGAGAAATGCACCGTAACTATAAATAGGATTGAATTGCCTCTTGCGTGATACATTTTTTACAGTCCGCTTCCTTTGTTTCTTTAAGGTATGTTGATTATCATCACGCAGTCCTCTTAATTTAACTGCTTTTAAAGATCTAGATATTAATCCACGCCTTCAGGTTCACGAAGATGTTATTTACGTATTAAACTAGTTTTGGTAAAGAGATTTCATTTTTTAAAATCGTATCCTAATAAAAGTGTAATCTGAATATTGCTACAAGCGTAATAATTGAGGTTTTTCACTTGCAACAATTCATGCCTATTTTGTACTAATATTTTCCGTGGAACTGGGAGAGTTTCAACTGACTTTCTATTAATTTACTTCCTATGCATCTTTGGTTTTTTATAACTTCTCTCGATCAGTGTTGGCAGTTGAAGAAAGATATTCAAATATTTCTTTTATTGAACTGTGATTTGTCATTATACTGCTGGTGTTAAATTAAATTGAACGATCCTTACCATTTCTTCAGAGATTTCATTAGGATTGAATTTCTGAAGCTATAGAAATTCTATTTCAATCAATGTGTGCAGGAGAAAAACAAAACGATAAAAAAAATAAATAACCAAACCCATTGCGTAGGTGTGTATATTTGTATTTTAATTAATTATTGGTTGATTTTGTTGGCAGGATTCCAACAAAAAATATTTTACATTTCGAAAAAAAAAAGGAAATACCGTCATTGCATGGGCGGTTATTCTAGCCTGTTCCTTTCAGTTGGATATACACTACTTTAGACATTCCTATGGTTTTGTACAGCAGCGTGTCTGTCAACTGGAGTTCTGGGGCCTGTTTCACGAAATTTTAACTAACATAAAATCCAGACTTTATTTGATCATTATACACCTTCCAAATCAAACTTGAAGTGTGATGGCTATTCGTATCTTCGACGGACCGGAAGTACGAGGATGATTTACTAGGGCTTTTAAAATAAAAACCTGTATGGTTATGTAACGTTTGTAAGCCTTAAAATGAAGAAAGTTTGTTCGGTAAAACAAAGATGCGTGGGATTAAATTAAACATGCCCGATTCCTGGAAGAATCCTACAAAACCCCTGGCCTGTAGTTTCCACAAGCTATTGAGTTAAAATCTGAGAATATTTGAAATGGATGATTGTTAAAATCTACAAATACTTGAAATGTAAAATTCGTCTTTATAAGTGTTTGAGAGATATAGACATGCACAGCCTATAGGACATACTATAGGATATCCCATCTCTGGAACCTGCTTGTCTGGAGATAGGGAATGTCACACCCAACCAATCAACAATTAGGCATATAATCCTATTTGACACAAGTACAAATCATCCCTTTTGAATCGAAGAGTTGGAAGCTGTTGCTATGCCCGACATTTCCAAATGGAAGAAGTCTGACTTTAACGTCATAATGACGGGGCTAAATATATGACGTGTATAACATGGGACAATCGCAAGTGGAGAAAATTATGTAAAACTCTTAACAATAACTTTTCTAAAACTGCAGCACATTTTGGCATTGCAAAATAAATAGCGCAAAATATAGGCCCCACCCATATTCCATACAAAGAGGCGTACACGGTGAGGAGAAATGCACCGTAACTATAAATGGGATTGGATTGCCGCTTATGTCAAGTATTCTCAGATTTTAACTTGTTTGCGATATCACTAAAGTGGAAGCAGACGTTAAACACCAAACAGACAGAAACAGCTTATGTCTGTTAAAAACTCAACTTGATTAATTTAACCGACAATTTTTGCGGTTAGGCGAAAGTTGTGTCGCTACATTTGGCCAACCGGGGCAGGAGCGGTGTATCGTAATTATGAATGGACGTCGATGGCCATTCCTTCAAGTCAGTTAACAACACCGCTTGGTTAATTCTTGCAGTCTGGCGAACTTTGTGTCTCTACATTAGGCCGCGTATGTTTAATTAGTTCTTATGGTATAAAATTATCTTATTGTTTAGCTGTTACATGCATTAGTTAAATATGCATTTTGTAAGATTTAGGTGTATAGCTTGTCGTTTAAACATAGACAATGTAAAATTAATATATTGGGTGGAGTTATGGGTGTTAGAAGATGTAGCGTAGATAATGTAGGTTGTCGTAGCGACGGTACTGGACAAACGAGACCTAATCTCAATTATCCATTTTATCGTTAGATGTTTATTCTGGTGACCGTTCAACTTCAAATCCATTTAAATCTTCACCACCCGGTGATCCCTGAATCTAGAGAGTTTATTTTGTGGCCCATCATGAAAATAGGTGTCTAAATAATAGTTTACATGTATATGACAATTAAAGCCCGGTTTAGCTCTTCCATAATGCATCTTTAAGAAATTAAGTTAGCCAGGTGAAACGAAACACATTCAATTGTTGTTAAAACAAACATATCTCCGTGTTTTAGCTACGTTCTTGTAGCTACGTACAGGCACCTTATGATTTTGACTAATGAATAAATGGCCTTTAACCAATTTGATTTGGAGTAACCGCAGTATTAAATGAAACCCGACAAGGCCATACTTATTACTCATTGGTTGATCGATAACGACCATTGACCATATCTAATTGACAAGATAAATAATGTAGTTCGGTAACCAAAGACTTGGTAAGTCGTTGCAAGATCTTAACTTCAAACGATTGATAAAATTACATCCCATAATTATAGCGGACATCGTCAGAATCCTTAACCTTCACTCTAGAAAGTGATTATATACGCTTAGTGATCGATTACTTACCGACTTAAAATCATAAATAGTCATCGTAAAATAACAGGGCGGCCAATTGTCTTCCGCAACGCAAAGGCACAATGGCGCAATGTAATATATTGATGTACATAAAAAAACCGAGTAAAAGATAGGAAATGAATCCATTATTGTGTATAAATATTGTGATTTCCCCAGCTTGCCAAGTCTTGTAATATTGTGTATTCTTCTAAAATAGATTGTCATTTCGGTTCGCTTAATTTCTCTGCTGTCTATACTAGACTGTAATAACTTTCTATCGAAATGGTTTTCTACCCGTAACAGTTCCATGATTTGTATTAATCACACTTTAAATAAGTTACTTAACCCCTTTATGCAAATGTAACAACCATTGTAGGAACGTATGGCCAACATGGTCATTCAAAGTAAAAAAGGTTAGTTTAATTTAAGGTAAGAATATTACAGCAAGCATAAAACATGTCAATACCAATTTGGTTCTTCTCTATGATTATAACATTATTGGGAGGTTGCCCGTCACCATTACCATCATTAGATGTTTCAATAATCTCAACTGACCGCATATATCAGTTTAAATCTTAATGCTCCTCACGTTATCCACAAACTGTATTTTCCCTAGTCGTTCGGATGGGACAAAATAACGAGGTCCCGTGTGCACATTGGCGTGTACGTAAGAGGTCCATTTACAGTGGAATTCGATATAAGAGTATGCCTTAGTGTCGCTGTCCTGGCACATTTTCCTCGTAGCACACTGTATGGAGTATGCCTGTCTTCATTAGCCCAGAAGTGAGCAAAATAGTAGGACGTTAAGCCCCATTTAATTTCATTCCATTTCCAATTCAACATTCTCCCGCAGTTTGCACTTGACAACTGCTTTCATGCCGACATATTTTTATGTAACATATAATGGTTTGTGTCTAGTGAAATGATAATGGCTTTAATATTAGTTCACTTTTAACCATTATTAGATACACTATTCCCATCTTCAAACATACTCTGATAGGTCTTAACAAGGAACAACATATTGTCGATCGGGTGGAACGAAAAATCCAAAATAATGGTGTATGGGCTTCGTTAGCTCTGAAGGTGTAGGACATAAAACTCTAATTCCCTTTCCTGGTATTCTTCTTTCATTCTTTCTGTGAATAATTTTAAGTGTGCCTTCGTCTTTGATGTCGTTCTAGACTTGAAGTAGGTTATACGTTTGTTCAAATTCGTTGATTTGTTGCCTGTGTGTTCTGCTTTGGTAAACTGTCTAAAGTAAAATAAATAATGTAGAGATTTGAAGCATCATTACACGAAACACACCAGGGACAATTTTGGTCTACCTTATTCAGCTATATAGCTTTAATCCCCCAATGCGACATCGAAAGCTATATATCGGAAATTAATTCACGGATGTCATCAAATGAGAAAACAGAATATGTGTTTATTGGCTCTAAACAACAGCTGCAAACAAATGACCCACAATGCTATGATATCCCGTTGGTGACAATCAAATTACCCCGTCCGTCTTCATCAGTCAGGAACATGAGTATGGAAGCACAATTAAACAAAACCTGTAAAATGGCTTACTGTTATATTATGACAATTTATCAGATAAGAATATATCACAAAAAGATTATGAAACAAAATTGAACTATGTTAATTAGTCTCTTTCTCCCCCTTTCCCTATCTCTCAATACAAAACCGAAACATGATAATTTTGCATGTTGAAAGATATTCATCGGTTGCATGGATTGTATTTAGCCCAGGTGTTCCTAGCCATTTGTTGACTGTGACCACATCCAAATAACCACCATTTGATCGTGACCCCTTAAAGAACTAAGTGACTACAAATCATAATGTTGTAATGGGAAGCTGAGAGAACACATCGTGAGCGTTAGAGAGAAAAAACGATTGGCAATATGGCAAAGGTGTATAGATCAGATATGTTTTATGCTTTTCAAGAAAACATATCATTTTTTCAAAAGCATCGAAGTGATCCGCCTCGTAAAGTGCTCCTATATAATTTCTTCCTATAAAACCGTTCTTTCTGTTCCATTTACTTAAGTATTAGGGTATTATTGTATGTGCTATTATACATTCCGGCCACCGAAAGTTGACCCAACGTCCTAGCACCATTTAAACTTTATAATTGTAGCACTTATCACCCTGGAACATCTTATTATTTTCCACGTAAAACAATTTTTGTAAAAGTCTATTAAAATAATGTGACCGAACATTAACATACACTATTAAAGGTCACCGGAAAAGCGTCATAGAAATATAGACTAGAATTTTCGCAGAAGGACAAAAATTATGAAGCTTTTCCGGAGACCTTTAAACCTTATCATTGTGGATTACATATCATAAAAGGGCGACACAGGTGCATTTTACAGTCGTGTTCCATGCAAGTACACAGTGTATAATTCTTATAATAAATATATGTAAAAACAGATTTGTCAGTTCATGGCCAAATCTTACAATGATCCTTATCTTCGATTTCTTTAAAGATAGATGGCCACGACAGTATTATAGAGTAGAACTTGCCAATCATAATAGGGTATATAAGGAAAGTAGAGGCACCCAATATTACAAGAAATATGTTGGAATCCCTGATACTTTATACTGGGCGTTCATGTAAGGGTGTCACTAATGATCAACCCGTCTGCTTGAGTGACGTATTCGGTGTTGATTTAATAGCTGACGGTTGTGAGAACAATGCGAGATATAAGCCTTCGGTAGATTGTGCGATGAAACCGTGGAAAACTATTTTGCAGAGGACAATCTAAATCGGTAACTGCTCAGAACCTAACCACAAATACAAGCTAAAAACGGATTCTTCCTCAATCAAGTCATGTGATAAACGACGCCGGTCAAAATAGATTATATTAGTTTTATTGTGATTAAATAGGCTTGAGAGGGATTCGAATCAAACTTTTGATAAAGGGATTAGTTTGATTATGTATTTAGTTCAATACTATCACCAAATACACGAGAAGACATCTTTAATACACAGATTACCAATTAGGTTTCGGAATACTATACTCTAATCTATAAATTAAAAAAAAATACCTTTAATATATTCCGTTCCTTTAAAACATTTAATATCTATCAAGGGATAAAACGGAACAGCTTATCTTTCTAAATTAGATCAGCCGATGAGAGACAACTTCCTATAGTACTCATAAATTATACGTAACAATAATAAAAATGTAATATTTGAAGCACTTGGTTCAGTTAGAAAGTTAACAAATAATATCCCCAGATGTGTGTTTAAGATGCTCGTTGTTGATGTAAACAGAAGAAATACTTCACTGGATGGTTGATAAGCAATGAAAGATAACTGGAATTGGCATCAGTCTAACGTTTGTAGTAGATTTGTGTCAAGTGATTTATTTTTACACAGTTTGGATTTAACTACTGGGCTTCAGTTTATTCTGTTTTAAATTAGAAGGGTTTGTTTAAGATGATTCCGTGTGCTTATACATAGGTCCTTTTGGGCATTTTTTGCCTTAAGGGCGTACTACCGGTGAAAATTAATCAGCTTCTGAAACAGGTTTCCCAGTGCACCGGGAAGTATCGGGGGCATCACTCGAAATATTTACCGATGAAAATAGGCCAGGGAGGCACCACCGGAGCTTTCCAGATATATACGGAACCTTTCTGGAGCTATAGCAGAAAATTCTCCCCGAGACCTCGGCGATGTCTCGCTGAAGTACCACGGGCCCTTCGGTGATATTTGAATCCTCGGCGACCATACAGTGATGGAAATTATTGAGCTTCGGCAACAGGGACATCACTTGCATTGAATTATTTACCGATGTGCTCCCGACGTGTTGTCGGAAAAATAGGCCCGGAGACACCACCAGAGCTTTCCAGATAGACACGGAACCCGAAGCATCGGCGATGTCGCGCTGAAGTATCACGGGACCTTTTATGATATTTGAATCCTCGACGACCATACGATGAGCTTTTGATGACACATTTTTGATCTCGGTGTTGCATCTCGCCTCGAGCCATCCGGAGAAATATTTTGTATCTCCACGTTCCTGAAGATTGTTCCTCAGTAGGATATAGGCATAAAACAAATAACATATAATTACAAAATAGTTTCTGAAATTAACTGAAGTGGGATTTAATGTCCTTCTGTTCTACTCCGACTGGGGTAATGAAGATGGAAAATGGTTTTTAAATATTCGCTGCATATTTTTTTTTACCAAACTGTCAGCAGTTAGTACGTTAGTTATAGAAATATAAACCTGTTCTTTCGATTGAATGATGTAAAGTGATTGTATATCGATATAAAGACATGTTATAGAGGAGGATTGCCGGGAAGCCAAGCGTTTTTAATGTTCTCTCTCACTGTTAGCTGTCATTGTTAGCCCATCAAAATATGGTATTTCTTGTAGATTTGTTATCTGTTTTATTTAGACAATATATTCTGACATGATCGCCGATGTAAGTTTCAAATGACTTAAACTTTAATTTCATGTATCTGAAATTCGGCAATGCCAGTTTAAGTCATTCTTCTCTGGGTGGAGGACGGTTGGGTGACGTAGCGTGGTTTCGATTCTCTACTTCGATTCTCTGCTTGTACGTGACAAGAAAAATAAGTGCCGGCCCAACCTGTTTGATATTCTCCGGCTGTTCTGGTTTCCCCCAACGGCGCAAGTCCCGATGCGCAATCGATTTAATGAACCATCTGTTAGCCCCGAAATTACTTAGTTTTAATTTCTTAATATACAATGTGTTTCATTAGATTATCGCCACAAAATACTGTAAACCACTGAACAGTAAAACAATCAGAAATAGATATATTCTAATAACACAGGTATTTAAAACTCAAGGGTATTACACACTTGTTCGTTCTACTAACAATTCCAACTAGATAGACAAGATTGATAAGCTGGTAAATCGTTGTTCGTCTACGTACGTTGGCCGGATCGATAGAATCGGTGTTTCTTTTGGGAATCCCCTCCCCGGAAATGAAATACCTACTCAATTAAAGCATATTGGTATGGCAGTTGTATCTCTTTATTGGTCTAACGATTTCAGAAATATTTGAAATCTTTTACTATGAGTCATGTTGACGTGTCAGGAGAGAGAGAAGGAGATAGACAGAGAGATTGTCGTACATTCGACACAAAATAGTTCATTTCGAAACTAATATATGGTTCGAGACTAACAGGGGTCTCTTCTAGCAGTGGGAGGAAGTCCGAGGACCCGGAAAAACCCAAGAGGTTGGGCAGGCGACCCTACTCCTTGTTACGTACAAGTGGCGAATCGAAACCACGCGGCCATTGAAATGATATTCCGAAAGAACAGAGCGTCGACAACAGGATTTCTTATAGGGCTCATAAGGACCCACAAAATTAATATTTATCGAAATCTCTATTCGGGGTGACCAAGAATAATCTGTAGATTTAGAATATTTTTAAACACATCAGTATCCAACTGTTGGCCGATAAATTTTCCTTGCGATTTTTCCGTATTTAATCGGGGGAAAATGGGTGTTAAGGAAACACGTCTAGTCGTTTTGACGTGTCATAAAATAACTGTTGACAGTTGGTATTTGACGAAGCGCATGTGGTAATAGAATTGTCCAATAAAAACGTTCCTCATATCACAGGTACAGCTGGTAAGACTTTTTCCATTTTTATTTAACAAAAGGTACATCGTCGAGTGGTCATTTCAGTTAAATACACATATTTCATCTTATCGATCTGTTTTATATTTTCACGAATTTGACATTAAAAAAGAAGGCGAAGAACATTCATCTGAATTGAAAATCGTAAAATAAAGATTTCAAGGTGGTATGTTGTGACAAGTAAAGAATGGGATTGGGAGAGGTTATTCTAAAAAACTGTAACTAAGATGGATTTCAATTTAAACATAGATCGATATCTAGATTGCTAGCACATGGAGTAAGATTTCACTTCATAAACCTGTTTTGACTCAGCCATTTTTTTGTGATAAAAAAACTGTAATTCCCCGTATAGGCATTAAATTGGTAGGCCTGTGGATCGCGAATTTGAATTTGTAACTGAGGGTTGTTATCCGATAAAAACTGAGTTAAGTGACCCCCCCCCCCCCAAATCCCCACACCCGCTTCCAACAACTTAAGGTCTGATATTAATTTAGATCTGCACCTAACCTGGGCTAATGGAAAACGGGCATATGACAAACAGTTTTCTATGAGGGAAGTTTTTGCCCGGACCGCGGCCTACTCTTATATCGAATTGCAACTACCATGACAACTGTCTTTGTCAGGCACTCCGTTCTGCACCACTGACAAGGGGAAACCAAGGCAAAATAAGGCAAATAAAAGACAAGAGTTGTTTAGTTTAGATTTTACCGAAACTTAACATAAATAATATAACATCGAATAAAAATCTTGGCGACATCAATGTGTACGTTGTTTTCTCTAGCTTTTTAGACGTAAATAGTTTTATTGAGAACATGGTGAATACCCACGAGACTACTAGACAGCCATTATATTACCAAATCGTCGAAAAAATCGTGACGTAATATGAGATCACTTCTGAAAACACAAGAGGATCTTGATTTTTATTGAGACGACGTAATACTAACACCTGCTTGTAGGATTTAACCATCTTAGTTTCCATTCTAGTAGTTGTTTTATAACCACTTCTGTTAGCAGTAAACCATTTACTTTTTATAGGGAAATCTGTTTTACATCCGATATTTAAATTACTTACAGATAATAAAATCTGGTATAGATGTATTTGATAGGTTCTAAAAATCTTCTTCTTCTTTTTGGTGTTTAACGTCTGCTTCCACTTAAGTGATATCACAGACAAGACATAGGAGAGCCGAAGCTGCTTCCTGATTTTTAGAATATGATTTTGCAATCTTTCCATTTTGGCCTTAGGCCTTGGATTAGGTTTTAGTGGGAAGTTCTTCCCTTTATTTAATAAAAACACATCGTTGGAAGATGATCTCTTCTTCTGGATTGGTAGAAGTCTTCTTTGTGGGATTTGTGTTTAGGTACCAGGCCTGTCTTCTCATGGCCTCCCCTTCCTCCACTATCCCACTGGTATTTGTTTTGGCAGAATAGTGTTTAGATGCAGAGCCCGTCTGATCATGACACCCTCTTACTCCACTATCCCGCCAGTTTAGTAGATGTTAGTAGTAAATTAAACAAATATAGAATTAAATAAATAAAGAGAGTATAATAAAGTTGTAGTCAAATAAATTAAAGGTAATAAAATAAAGTAAATTAAAGTAAAAGTAAAGTAAAGATAAAGTAAAATGAATTAATTAAAATTTATTAGTTTATTAAATTAAAGGTAATAAATAAAAATAAAATAAAATAAAATAAAATAAAATAAAATAAAATAAAATAAAATAAAATAAAATAAAATAAAATAAAATAAAATAAAATAAAATAAAATAAAATAAAGTAAAAGTAAAGTAAAAGTAAAGTAAAGATAAAGTAAAATGAATCAATAAAAATAAAGTTGTAGAGTGGTTGGGCTTCCTTCGAGAGGAAGTATTTACTTCCCCACCCTACGTCGTATAAAAAAAAATAAGTTAAGATAAAAAATAAGTAGAAAAAATAAAAAATTAATTGAGGTAATAAATAAAAATAAAATAAATTTAAGTAAAAGTAAAGTAAAGATAAAGTAAAATGAATAAATTAAAATAAATGTATAGGATGGTTGGGCTTCCTTCGTGAGGACGTTTTTACTCAACCGTCCTACGTTGTATGGAGAATTTATCCATCCGTGACCCTTTCTTATTTCACTAATTTACTTAGTCCAACTGTGTCCATTAGGGTGTGGATTTCTTCGAAGATTTGTAGCTTCAGGTCTGGTCTAGGGAAGAGTAGGTTCTTAGTGTTGAATGGTATGTTATTGGTCTCCATCATTCTCACTAAGTCCCGTCTCTCTTCCTTGTAAACCTCGCAGTCTACCAGGACATGGTTAGTGGTACACTCTTCTCCGCACTCACAGACGATGACTTGGTGTTTGTAGTCTCGCAGCCGCTCTTTCACCCTTAGTTTCGATATGAGTCTGCATATATCTCGTCTACGGTGATTGGTCGCTGTCTTGGTGTAGATCTCGTCATCCAGTCGGAATCTGTATGTGTCAAGTTCAACGAGATTTAATTCCCAGATTGAATTGACCTGTCTTTTGACCATACTGTAGATTTCCGTGGTGCTGTAGTCTATGAGGCGGGGTGTAGCTGTGTCCTTGAGACCCTCGTTGGCGAGTCGATCTGCCTCCTCGTTTCCTTTAATGTTGACGTGTGATGGAATCCACACGAGCTCTAATTTGCTTCCCTTCTCTAGGACCCTCTGATATAGCTGCCTGATTTCCAAAATGACTTCTGGTCTTGATTCCGAGTTATCATTTTGGATTGAAATCAGACTGTTCAGAGAATCGCTTGGAATAACGAACTTGCCGGTCTTTTGATGGGAGATCCATGAAATAGCGTCACGAATGGCAACAAGCTCTGCAGTGTACACCGAACAGTTATTGGGCATTTTCCTGCTTATTCCCTGTTCCCCGTTTGGCAGGTATATTCCAAACGAGCTGGTGCCCCTTTCAGGATTGCGTGAGCCATCCGTGTACACATGGTCCCAGTCATCAGACGGCCAGTTGTCTTCCAAATGTTCTAGAGAGAAAGCACGTGCAGCACTGGGGTTATTTTTCTTGTCGGTTTTCTGTAGTAGATCTAGATTGACCAGTGGTATAGGGAGCGTCCAGGGGGCGACAACTGGGGGGTCGTGTTTATTTATCACGAGCTCCCCCAGTCGTAGTTCCTTGATCGTTTCTCTGAAACCCTGGCTGAAGGTTTTCTTTTTGGGATCTCTTACATATTTTGTCTTTTGTAGACTGACAAATGTTTGGGATCTTTCAACTAGTTGTGATATCTTGACCCAATACCTTGTCGCCAGTTCTTTTCTTCTTAGGGATAGGGGCAACTCCCCGACTTCTTGTAGTAGTGCCTCTCGCCTAGTCCCGAGCCCTACGCCAGTCGCAATACACAGAGCTTTGTATTGGATGGTGTCAAGCTTGCTTAAGAGTGTTGGCGCACAGTTCATGAAGACCAAAGAGCCGTAGTCTAATATATAACGTATTAGAGCACGATATACCATCATTAGTGTAACTCCTTTGGCGCCCCACGTACTGCCCGTTAATTTTCTCATTAAGTTTAGGATTTTGGAGCATCTATCTACAGTCCAGTCGATGTGCGGTTTCCAGGTCAACCGTCGGTCAAAGATTACGCCAAGGAACTTGGTTTGGTCTTTGAACTCGATGGTTTTCCCGTTCATACACAGAGTCATTCTGTTTATCCCTCTATCCCTGCTCACAAGCATGCCGACTGTTTTCTTCTCCGATACTTTAAATCCTCAGTCGTTTGCCTATGTCATGAATTTGTCTAAGGCTTTTTGCATATTCTTTTGTAGTTCACAGAAGCTCGTCCCATTTCTCCATATGGTACTGTCATCGGCAAATTTAGCCAAGTCAGTTTTGGAATCAAGGTAGGACGATTTGTGAATGTCATTGATCATAATGTTGAAGAGAGTGGGACTGATAACAGACCCCTGAGGCGTGCCATTTTCTAATGTTTGCTCGGCACTCAGGAATCTTCCAACATTCACCTGTATCCTTCTATCGGTCAGAAAGCTTTTAATCCACCGAAACATTATGCCCGTTATACCGATACGCCCTAACTTGAAGAGCAGCCCGTCTAACCAAACTAGATCGAAAGCCTTGGTCAGATCTACGAACACGGCACATAACAGGTTTCCCGAGAGAAGTGCCTGCGACATGACTTGCTGTAGTCTAACCAAGTGGTCCATTGTTGATCGTCCTTTCCTGAACCCACTTTGATTTTCGTCGATCAATCGGTTGCTCTCCAGATAGAATTGTAATCGGATATTAACCATTGTTTCCAAGGTTTTGCATAGTGTGGATGTCAAACTTACTGGTATCGATATATTTTATATCTGTACGTGTAAACTATTAAGTGCAGACAGATACTCATGTCACACAACAAATTTAATTACATCGACATTTAAAAAGTTTCCTTTATTTCCTATTTAAATGACACCATATAAAGAGGTGTTAAAGTGTAAACATGATTGTTAATGTTGTCGTGTATTGTCAGGGCATCATTTATTAGCAATCTAATTTAAAAACATATCCTTATTTCCTTTCATTTTTAAAAGTTCAAAACTACTAACTTTGTTCTAATAATAGCGTTGAACAAAGACATTTTGGAATGTTCATTAGCCGTTCAGAATAGTCAATAACACATGTATATACATCATTCTGGTATTAGAAAGAAATAAATAGACGCGAATTGCATCAATTGAGTGTGAATAAACAAAGACGTCATACGTGGGATACTAATAAATCATTTTATATAAGAGAGAGAGGGAAAGAGAGAGAGAGAGACATGGGGTTTAACGTCCACTCGACACAAACTATGTCATTTGGGGACTAACATGGTTCTGGGTTAATATAAATAGTTCGCTTGCACGAACCCGGGGAAAACCCACGAGGTTGGACAAGCGACCATAGTCCTTGTCACCTACAACCGGGGATTCGTAACCAATGACAGGCGTTATGATACAGGACGCACGTGCTAACCACTCGGTCATCCAACAACCCCCTTTTATAGAGAAAATTGCGCGATTAATATAATTCTCACGAGTGACAAATCCTCTCACCAGTTTAAGGTACGATGCCACAGTGATTGTTTAAATAAAACTTTCTTATACGTGGAGTCTTACACGTACTTTGTAGACCAAAACATTCTTTATGTAATTATTTTGATAGATCTTATACGTCATTGTAACCATGCTGAATCTCGTGAGATTTTCCTCTGTGCCATGACGTGATACCATGTATTAATCCCCAAATGGTAAATTTGTGTTGAGCGGACGTTAACCGTTCTGTCTCTATAACTTAAAAAAACCATTCAGTCCCTTCTTAAAATATGACTGATTAAACATGACAAAAGTTATGAAGCGTTGATTTTTGAATCAGTTGGCTTGTCTGTGGCTAGTGTACTGGAGCAAAGTCAGTACATAAATCATCATTGATAGGCGGCTACGTTTTCTCCTGGAACTAACAACAACATTTTACATGGAGCTAAAAGAAGTTTTAAAAAGATTAATTGATCAAAATTGTCAACAATCTATTAAACCTATACCCATCAGCGATTTACATAAAACAAAATCAAGTATGCATGTTTCCAATGTACATCGAATTGACCGGTTGTACTCCAAAATCAGTGATTTTATTTTATTCTGTGTTAGTCACCTTTGTACCCTTACTTTTATGACATACTTGGGTGCAGCGCCATCTGGTGCGTTTTAATACGACTACTACGAAAAACTGGTAAAACAAACCAAAAAGCAACCCCCAACAGCAGTAACTTCGAGGTTGTTCGTTAAAGCGATAGAACCAACCACCTGCATGGTAAATTAGTTATTGACTTGACGGTACACATAACATCAAAACATAAAATGGTAAATGAACAGATTATGTGGTGTTTATACATGCGACTCAACGTCACGCTGGTGATTTTTTTTAATATTGGAAAAGTAAAACACACGTACATAGCTGACTGCCTGATTGATTATTTCATATGCGAAACACAGACGTTATGTGCGTATTCATATTAGTTTAAGTTTGAGGAAAAGATGTGATGAAAGTTAAATCGTGACTTGTAGAATCACAGAATGTAATGCAGATATATCCATGATAGTACTATAGTAAGTTGAAAGATAATTCTTTTATACAAACACGTTACTCTAGAATTTTAAGTAATGGAATTATGTAACATGTACTCACATCACTAGATTTTGCTTCCTTGAACATGAAAAAAAAAATGCGTGAAGAAACAAATTGAAGGATGGAGGTAATTTGATGTTTGCCACCACCCACACCTGCTTGAAAGCAAGACATACGTTTTTAAAGCCATATACTTGTATCGCTGAATAAATATCATATTTCAAAGAAAACCAAAAAAAAACCCCAAATTTTATATACTAACAACATCATTGAAAAGAAACACATCATGGGGTATCTAAAAGAAACACCACGACCATTTTATTTAATGTTTCTTTCAGCCACTGAAATTGAAAACGTGATCGAAGCAAGCAAATTAAGATAACACACAGCGCATGATGTGATTTAGAATATCAGATTCTCACACACTTTTTAGTAATAACATATTAAGTAATAAATAGAAATAAGACTCAAGAATTGATTATATAATAAAAAAAAACGGGGTTGTTCAATAAGATTCTGGAGACAATGAGAGTTGTGTAATAAAAAGTTAGCGAGAATCAGGATTACTATTCTCCGAATAAGGAGATAATCGGGGTTTATAAGACAAAAGGGAAAGTAATATCGTCATATAAATTTTTAGAACTGGGTTACTTACAAGCATGCCATAATTTATAATATGAAGTATACATTGCCATCTGTAAGAAATCTACCATTTCATAATTGGTGACTTGCAAATGCAATCCCCATAAACACAATGGCTGACAGCGAACCAAATAAATTGCATATTTAGTTTTCACCCGAAAGTCTAACGTTTTCTTTAATCAGGAAAACAAACGGTTGCCCTGCAACATACGCCCACAAATACGATTTACGTACAACCACGAAGTTGGGTACCGATACACAGATGGGCCCGAGAGTTTGGGGATATAAACATTTTTTTATAAATTTCATCAAAATCGGATACAAATTATTGCGACTTCTAGTGTGACCACAAGCGAAACACTTTTTTTTTATAATTCAAACAATATTTTCATCCAGTGCGTCTGAATTAGAGAACAGACTGAGAATGTGGGCGTATTAAAATATACTAAATTATATTACGTGTTATCAATGAAATGAAAGTGGATTCAACGTGGTATATAATACATTCCTCTAACTAATGTGACGTATACAAATGGTCAAAGACTGTGTGTTGAACAGTAATATCCAATGATAACTGTTAATTACCAGATTTATTTATACACAGAAGAATATTCCAATATACTGGGTACCTTCTTACTTTCTCATGATATTGAAATAAAATAAAACCAAGTACGAACAATCGAAACCATTAAACAGAATTCGAAATCCTAAAAAAACCCAAACCGGTATAGGCAAAATAGTGTAATCAGCATTATGGACTGTTCACCGTGTACTAATACAAGACAAACAGTGGTAACAGATATCCGGAACAGTAAGCTTACCCTTCCTGTCGTCATGACTCTGTGTGGAACAGCAATATTCAATTCCAACCTTTAATACCAGGATATTGTTTCTAGACAATAATGTAAAACTGGGAGCATCAGTAATTTTCCAACTGAAATCCGGAACTGCTTAAATTAAGTAAAAACTAGGTGCTGCTTTACATACTATTGTAGCCTGTTGTCTAAAGAACTATTTCCATGAACGTGTCATTGACTGGCTCGCCATTATCCACGGGGATAAATATCGACACAAACCAAGTCAGTGGTAAAGATGCCTCTAGCATGATACATTTTTTACAGTCCGCTTCCTTTGTTTCTTGAAGGTATGTTGAATATCATCACACAGTCATCTTAATTTAACTGCTTTTAAAGATCTAAATTTAATCCACACCTTCGGGTTCACGAAGATGTTATTTACGCATTAAACTAGTTTTGGTAAAGAGATTATTTTTTTTAAATCGTATCCTAATAAAAGTGTAATCTGAATATTGCTACAAGCGTAATAATTGAGGTTTTTCACTTGCAACAATTCATGTCTATTTTGTACTAATATTTTCCGTGGAACTGGGAGAGTTTCAACTGACTTTCTATTAATTTACTTCCTATGCATCTTTGTTTTTTTATAATTTCTCTCGATCAGTGTTGGCAGTTGAAGAAAGATATTCAAATATGTCTTTTATTGAACTGTGATTTGTCATTATATTGCTGGTGTAAAATTAAATTGAACAATCCACACCATTTCTTCAGAGATTTCATTAGGATTGAATTTCTGAAGCTATAGAAATTCTTTTTCAATCAATGTGTGCAAGAAATAAACAAAACGATAAAAAAAATTAACCAAACCCATTGCGTAGGTGTCTATATTTGTATTTTAATTAAGTATTGGTTGATTTTGTTGGCACGATTCCAACAAAAATTATTTTACATTTCGAAATAAAAAAGGAAATACCGTCATTGTATGGGCGGTTATTCTAGCCTGTTCCTTTCAGTTGGATATACACTACTTTAGACATTCCTATGGTTTTGTACAGCGGCGTTTCTTTCAACTTGAGTTCTGGGGCCTGTTTCACGAAATTTTAACTAACATCAAATCCAGACTTTATTTGATCATTAAACACCTTCCAAATCAAACTTAAAGCGTGATGGCTATTCGTATATTGGTTATGGAACGTGTGTAAGCCTTTAAATGAAGAAAGTTTGTTCTGTAAAAAAAAGACGTATTATATTGAATTAAACATGCCCAATTGCAAGGAGAAATAAATACTTCCTTATGATCACTCCTGGAAGAATCCGACAAAACCCCTGGCCTGTAGTTTTCACAAGCTATTGGGTTAAAATCTGAGAATATCTACAAATACTTGAAAATGTAAAATTCGTCTTTATGAGTGTTTGAGAGATATAGACATGCACAGCCTATAGGACATCTTATCTGCGAGGAGTGGGACATACTATAGGATATCCCATCTCTCGAACCTGCTTGTCTGGAGATAGGGAATGTCACACCCAACGCTTCAACAATTAGGCATATAATCCTATTTGACACAAGTACAAATCATCCCTTTTGAATCGAAGAGTTGGAAGCTGTTGCTATGCCCGACATTTCAAAATGGAAGAAGTCTGACTTTAACGTCATAATGACGGGGCTAAATATATGACGTGTATAACAATCAATCCAGACAATGGGACAATCGCAAGTGGAGAAAATTATGTAAGCCTCTTAACAATAACTTTTCTAAAACTGCAGCACATTTTGGAATTGCAAAATAAATAGCGCAATATATATGCCCCACCCTTATTCCATACAAAGAGGCGTACACGGGTCAGTGAGGAGAAATGCACCGTAACTATAAATAGGATTGGATTGCCGCTTATGTCAAGAATTCTCAGATTTTAACTTGTCTGCGATATCACTTAAGTGGAAGCAGACGTTAAACACCAAACAGACAGAGACAGCTTATGTCTGTTAAAAACTCAACTTGATTAATTTAACCGACAATTTTTGCAGTTAGGCGAAAGTTGTGTCGCTACATTTGGCCAACCGGGGCAGGAGTAGTTTATCGTAATTATGCATGAATGGACGTCAATGGCCATTCCTCTAAGTCAGTTAACAACACCGCTTGGTTAACTTAACCGATAATTCTTGCTATCAGGCGAACTTTGTCTCTCCACATTAGGCCGCGTATTAATTAGTCCTAATGGTATAAAATTATCTTATTGTTTAGCTGTTACATGCATTAGTTAAATATGTATTATGTAAGATTTAGGTGTATAGCTTGTCGTTTAAACATAGACAATGAAAAATGAATATATTGGGTGAAGTAATGACTGTTAGAAGATGTAGCGTAGATAATGTAGGTTGTCGTAGCGACAGTACTGGACAAACGAGACCTAATCTCAATTATCCATTTTATCGTTAGATGTTTATTCTAGTGACCGTTCAACTTCAAATCCATTTAAATCTTCACCACCCGATGATCTAGAGAGTTTATTTTGTGGCCCGTCATGAAAAAAGGTGTCTAAATAATGGTTTATATGACAATTGAAGCCCGATTTAGCTCTTCCATAATGCATCTTTAAGAAATTAAGTTAGCCAGATGAAACAAAAAACATTCAATTGTTGTTAAAACAAACATATCTCCATGTTTTAGCTACGTTCTTGTAGCTACGTACAGGCACCTTATGATTTTGACTAATGAATAAATGGCCTTTAACCAATTTGATTTGGAGTAACCGCAGTATTAAATGAAACCCGCGTGGCCATACTTATTACTCATTGGTTGATCGATAACGACCATTGACCACATCTAATTGACAAGATAAATTCTGTAGTTCAGTAACCAAAGACTTGGTAAGTCCTTGCAAGATCTTAACTTCGAACGATTGATAAAATTACATCCCATAATTATAGCGGACATCGTCAGAATCCTTAACACTTCACTCTAGAAAGTTGATTATATACGCTTAGTAATCGATTACTCACCGACTTAAAATCATAAATAGTCATCGTAAAATAACAGGGCGGCCAATTGTCTCCGGCAATGCAAAGGCACAATGGCGCAATGTAATATATTGATGAACGTAAAAATAAACGACTAAAAGATGGAAAATGAACCCATTATTGTGTATAAATATTGTGATTTCCCCAGCTTGCCAAGTCTTGGAATATTGTATATTCTTCTAAAATAGATTGCCATTTCGGTTCACTTAATTTCTCTGCTGTCTATACTAGACTGTAATACATTTCCTATCGTAATGGTTTTCTACCCGTAACAGTTCCATGATTTGTATTAATCACACTTTAAATAAGTTACTTAACCCCTTTAGGCAAATATAACAACCATTGTAGGAACGTATGGCCAACATGGTCATTCAAAGTAAAAACGGTTAGTTTAAATTAGAGTAAGAATATTACAGCAAGCATAAAACATGTCAATACCAATTTGGTTCTTCTCTATGATTATAACATTATTGGATGGTTGCCCGTTACCATTACCATCATCAGATGTTTCAATATTCTCAACTGACTGCATATATCAGTTTAGATCTTAATGCTCCTCACGTTATCCACAAACTGTATTTTCCCAGTTGTCTAGTCGTTCGGATGGGACAAAATAACGAGGTCCCGTGTGCACATTGGCGTGTACGTAAGAGGTCCATTTACAGTGGAATTCGATATAAGAGTATGCCTTGGTGTCGCTGTCCTGGCACATTTTCCTCGTAGCACACTGTATGCAGTATGCCTGTCTCCATTAGCCCAGAAGTGAGCAAAATAGTAGGACGTTAAGCCCCATTTTATTTCATTCCATTTCCAATTCAACATTCTCCCGCAGCTTGCACTTGACAACTACTTTCATGCCAACATATTTTGATGTAACATATAATGGTTTGTGTCTAGTGAAATTAGGTAATGATAAGGGCTTTAATATTAGTTCAATTTTAACCATTATTAGATACGCTATTCCCATCTTCAAACATACTCTGATAGGTCTTGACAAGGAACAACATATTGTCGATCGGGTAGAACGAAAAATCCAAAATAATGGTGTATGGGCTTCGTTAGCTATGAAGATGTAGGACATAAAACTGATTCCTTTTCCTGGTATTCTTCTTTCATTCTTTCTGTGAATAATTTTAAGTGTGCCTTCGTCTTTGATGCCGTTCTAGACTTGAAGTAGGTTATACGTTTGTCCAAATTCGTTGATTGCGTTGTTTGTGTTTTCTGCTTTGGTAAACTGTCTAAAGTAAAATAAATAATGTAGAGATTTGAAGCATCATTACACGAAACACACCAGGGACAATTTTGGTCTACCTTATTCAGCTATATAGCTTTAATCCCTCAATGCAATATCGAAAGCTATATATCGGAAATTAATTCACGGATGTCATCAAATGAGAAAACAGAATATGTGTTTATTGGCTCTTAACAACAGCTGCCAACAAATGACCCACAATGCTATGATATCCCGTTGATGACAATCAAATTACCCCGTCCGTCTTCATCAACCAGGAACATGAGTATGGAAGCACAATTAAACAAAATCTGGTAAAATGGCTTACTGGTATAATATGACAATTTATCAGATAAGAATATATCACAAACGATCAAACAAAAAAAAATTATGAAACAAAATTGAACCATGATAATTAGTCTCTTTCTCCCCCTTGCCCTATCTCTCAATACAAAACCGAAACATGATACTTTTGCATGTTGAAAGATATTCATCGGTTACATTGATGGTATTTAGCCTAGGTGTTCCCAGCCATTTGTTGACTGCGACCACATCCCAGTAACCACCATTTTATCATGACCCCTTAAAGAACTAAGTGACTTTTTACTATGAAACATCATCATTTTATCACCCAATAATACATTTGACAGTAGATATCGCCTGTGTGTTAAATGTGATATATACACAGTGTGGTGATATCATTTTACATAAATTTGATTGGTCTATCAAAAAGGAACTACTTTCTTTTATTTTAAAGAAACCACTTAGTTTAAGTATAGGGAGACTTTATTTATTTGTGCATGTAAGAAAGGATTGGGTGATAAATAAAATCTCCAACTCGTGTTTTTTGATACCAAAAAATATCAACACTCATTGATAAAGTAAAAAAAACTCGGCGGAGGCTCGTTTTTTTTACTTTATCAACTTGTGTTGATATTTTTTGATATCAAAAAACACTGGTAGGAGATTCTCTATATCTACAAATCAAAATGTTGTAATGGGAAGCTGAGAAAACACATCGTGAGCGTTAGAGAGTAAAAACGATTGGCAATATGGCAAAGGTGTATAGATCAGATATGTTTTATGCTTTTCAAGAAAACATAACATTTTTTTTTTAAAAGTATCGAAGTGGTCTGCCTCGTAAAGTGCTCCTATATAATTTCTTCCTATAAAACCGTTCTTTCTGTTCCATTTACTTAAGTATTAGGGTTTTATTATATGTGCTATTATACATTCCGGCCACCGAAAGTCGACCCAACGTCCTAGCACCATTTAAACTTTATATAATTGTAGCACTTACCACCCTGGAACATCTTATTACCTTTTCACGTAAAACAATTTTTGTAAAAGTCTATTAAAATAATATGACCGAACAGTAACATACACCATTAAAGGTCACCGGAAAAGCGTCATAGAAATATAGACTAGAATTTTCGCAGAAGGACTAAAATTATGAAGCTTTTCCGGAGATCTTTAAACCTTATCATTGTGGATTACAGATCATAAAAGGGCGACACAGGTACATTTTACAGTCGTGTTCCATCAAGTATTTTTATAATAAATATATGTAGAAACAGATTTGTCAGTTCATGGCCAAATCTTACAATGATCCTTATCTTCGATTTCTTTAAAGATAGATTGCCACGACAGTATTATAGAGTAGTACTTGCCAATCATAATAGGGTATATAAGGAAAGTAGAGGCGCCCAATCTTACGAGAAGTATGTTGGAATCCCTGATACTTTATACTGGTCGTTCAGGGAACATACATGTAAGGGTGTCACTAATGATCAACCTGTCTGCTTGAGTGACGTATTTGGTGTTGATTTAATAGCTAACGGTTGTGAGAACAATGCGAGATATAAGCCTTCAGTAGATTGTGCGATGAAACCGTGGAAAAATATTTTGCAGAGGACAATCAAAATCGGTAAATGCTCAGAACTTAACTACAAATACAAGCTGAAAACGGATTCTTCCTCAATAAAGTCATGTGAAAAACGACGCCGGTCAAAATAGATTATATTAGTTTTATTGTGATTAAATAGGCTTGAGAGGGATTCAAAACAAACTTTTGATAAAGGGATTAGTTTGATTATGTATTTAGTTCAATACTATCACCAAATACACGAGAAGAGATCTTTAATACACAGATTACCAATAAGGTTTTGGAAATCTATACTCTAATCTATAAAAAAAAAAATTACATAAACCTGTAATATATTCCGTTCCTTTAAAACATTTAATATCTATCAAGGGATAAAAGGGAACAGCTTATCTTTCTAAATTAGATCAGCCGACGAGAGACAACTTCATATAGTACTCATAAATTATACGTAACAAAAATAAAAATGTAATATTTGAAGCACTTGGTTCAGTTGGAAAGTTAATAAATAATATCCCCAGACGTGTGTTTAAGATGCTCGTTGTTGATGTAAACAGAAGAAATGCTTCACTGGATGGTTGATAAGCAATGAAAGATAACTGGAATTGGCATCAGTCTAACGTTTGCAGTAGATTTGTGTCGAGTGATTTATTTTTTACACAGTTTGGATTTAACTATTGGGCTTCAGTATATTCTGTTTTAAATTAGAAGGGTTTGTTTAAGATGATTCCGTGTGCTTATACAAAGGTCCTTTTGGGCATTTTTTGCCTTAAGGGCGTACTACCGGTGAAAATTAATGAGCTTCTGAAACAGGTTTCCCAGTGCACCGGGAAGTATCGGGGGCATCACTCGAAATATTTACCGATGAAAATAGGCCAGGGAGGCACCACCGGAGCTTTCCAGATATATACGGAACCTTTCTGGAGCTATAGCAGAAAATTCTCCCCGAGACCTCGGCGATGTCTCGCTGAAGTACCACGGGCCCTTCGGTGATATTTGAATCCTCGGCGACCATACAATGATGTAAATTATTGAGCTTCGGCAACAGGGACATCACTTGCATTGAATTATTTACCGATGTGCTCCCGACGTGTTGTCGGAAAAATAGGCCCGGAGACACCACCAGAGCTTTCCAGATAGACACGGAACCCGAAGCATCGGCGATGTCGCGCTGAAGTATCACGGGACCTTTTATGATATTTGAATCCTCGACGACCATACGATGAGCTTTTGATGACACATTTTTGATCTCGGTGTTGCATCTCGCCTCGAGCCATGTTACAACCCCTATTGTAATAACAACCCCTATTGTAATAAATGTAATAATTGTAATAACATTTCAGTCAACCCCTATTGTAATATCAACCCCTATTGTAATAAATGTAGTAATTGTAATAAAATTGTACTTAACCCCTATTGTAACATCAACCCCTATTGTAATAATTGTAATAAATGTATATTTCCATACAATAAATCAAAAAGTATATGAAATTTGATAACCATCTGAATATCAATATTTAGAAATAATGGCATGCGTTTACACTGCATAAAATATTATGAAACACCACTACCGAGAACATGACTAAAAGCCGTTAAAGAGTTTGGAGAAATTATTAAAATGGAAGGTCCAACCCCCATTGAAATCAATTATATTTAAATAAACGTAAAGTATGATCTCTCAAAGATCTGTCGTCTGGGGATTTTTATCATCTTTTCCGTATGCACATCGGATAAAATAATTCTACTTATAGCATTTTTTAAATCCTTCTCTACACTTAGACATATTTATTACAATAAGGGTTGATATTACAATAGGGGTTACACGGTATAACCCCTATTGTAATAAAATTTCTGTTAACCCCTATTGTAAAAAATGTGTTCGTCTTGCCAATAAAATCGACACCTAACTGTAAATGTCTATGTATTTTCATCACCATTAGCGTATCAATATATAAGGTAATAGTATGCCTTAATACTGTATAGAATATTATGAAACAAAACCACCGAAACATGTTTTGAAGCCGTTTGAAGCATTATTAAAATGGAATGTCAACCACTATTGTGATCAACGATATTTGAATAAACGTAAAGTATTTTCTCTGATATTTATGTCGATACTTTTTCCGTGTGCATATCAGATAACATAATCCTCCTGATGGCATTTTAAAAATCCTTCTCTACACATTTATTACAATAGGGGTTGATATTACAATAGGGGTTACACAGCATAATCCATATTGTAATAAAACATATCTGTCAACCCCTATTGTAATAAATGTTTTGAACCATACGAATAAACTCCACCAGCAGGATTTAAAAAAGCTAGCAGGAGGATTATTTTATCTGATATGCACACGTAAAAGATATTCCAAATTTTAAGACGACAGAGTTTTAATTAAATATCGTTGATTACAGTAGGGGTGGACATTCCATTTTAATATTCCTGCAAACGGTTTCAAAACATGTTTTTGGTGGTTTTGTTTCATAATATTCTATACAGTATAAAGGCATACCATTATCTTTCGGTGTTATTTCATATTAGATGTCGATTTTATTGGCATGGCAAAACACATTTATTACAATTATTACAATAGGGGTTGACAGAAAATGTATTACAATAGGGGTTATACCGTGTAACCCCTATTGTAATATCAACCCGTATTGTAATACATGTGTCGTAGAGAAGAATTTAAAAAATTCTATCAGGAGGATTATTTTATCTGATATGCACATTGGAAAGATTTTCAAAACCCCCAGACGATAATATTCTATACGGTATAAAGCCGTTTGGAGAATCAATAATATTTAAAAAAAAAACCATAAAGTATATCCTCTGAAAGATCGGTCGTCTTGGGATTTTAAACACCATTTCCGTATCCATATTAGATTACAAAATCCTCCTGGTAGCATTTCTTAATTCCTTCTTTACACATAGACACATTTATTACAATAGGGGTTGATATAACAATAGAGGTTAAAAGGTATAACCCCTATTGTAATAATGTGTTTTGCAATGCCAATAAAATCGACATCTAACTTTAAAGGTCTATGGATCTTGATCACCGTTTCCGTATGAATATATACGAGTACTGGTATGCCTTTATACCGTATAAAATATTATGTAACAACACCGCCGAAAACATGTTTTGAAGCCGTTTGCAAGATTATTAAAATATAATGTCAACCCCTATTGTAATCTATACTGTTTAGACTATTTTGACCCCACACGGAAATCGTGTCTCAAAGCAATTTGGAGAATTAATCAAATGGAATGAATGAATGAATGAAATGGGGTTTAACGTCCTACTATTATTCTACTAAACTGGGCTAATGGAAGACGTCATACAGTCTGCTATGAGGGAAATTTTTGCTACGGCGCTACGGCCTTCTCTTATATCGAATTCCAACAGCCAGGGGATCTTTTACGTGTACACGGGACCTCGGTTTTTCCTCCCCCCCCCCGAACGAGTAGGCAGCTGTCCTTGTCAGGCCCTCCTTCTGCATCAATGACAAGGGGAAATCACGCCGGAAAATCGAGATGAACTTTCTCGGCAAATGCAGGGACCGAACACCCGACCTCCAGGCTAGCGAACCAGCACCTTATCCACTAAGCCACCGTGATCCCCTAATCAAATGAAATGTCAGTTCCTATTGTAATCAATGATATTTAAAGTATATTCTCTGAAAGATCGGTCGTCTTGGGATTTTGAACATATTTTTCGTATGCATATCAGATAAAATAATCGATCCAATTGCATTTTGTAAATTCTAATATACCGTTAAATATAGTTATTACAATAGGGGTTGATATTACAATAGGGGTTACACGGTATAACCCCTATTGTAATAAAATTTCTGTCAACCCCTATTGTAATAATTGTAATAAATGTGGTTGGCTATGCCAATAAAATCGACACCTAACTTTAATATTCTTTGGTTTTGATCACCATTTCCGCATCAATATAATGAATGAATGAAATGGGGTTTAACGTCCTACTAGCATCAATATAAGATAATGGTATGCATTTATACTGTATATAATTATAATGAAACAAAACCACCGAAATCATATCTTAAAACTGTTTGGAGAATTATTAAAATGAAATGTCAACCCCTATTGTAGTCATTGATATTTTAATAAACATAAAGTATAATCTCTCAAAATTCTGTCGTCTGAGGATATTGAAAACTTTTCCATGTTCACATCAGAAAAAAAAATCTTCCTGGTAGTATTTTTAAAATATTTCTCTAAACTTAGAGACACATTTATTACAATATGGGTTGCTATTACAATAGGGGTTACACGACATAGCCCCTATTGAATAAAATTTTTGTCAACCCCTATTGTAATAATTGTAATAAATGTGTTTGTCATGCCAATAAAATCGACACCTAACTGTAAAAGTATATGGATTTTCATCACCATTAGCGTATCAATATGTAATTAAACAAAGCCACAGAAACATGCTTTGAAGCCGTTTGGAGCATTATTATTGTAATCAATGATATTTAAATAAACGTTGAGTATTTCCTCTGAGATATCTGTCGTCTGAGCATTTTGAAAATCTTTTCCGTGATAAAACAATCCTCATGATATAATTTTTTAAGTCCTTCTCTACACTTAAACACATTAATTACAATAGAGGTTGTTATTACAATAGGGGTTACACGGTATAACCCCTATTGTAATAACATGTACGTCAACCCCTATTGTAATAATTTTAATAAATATAATTTGCCATGTTAATAAAATCGACACCTAACTTTAAATGTCAATTGATTTTGATCACCATTTCCGTATCAATATGTAAGATTAATGGTATTTCTTTATACTGTATAGAATGTTATGATAAAAAGAACACCGGAATCATTATGTCTCAAAGCCAGCCGTTTGGAGAATTAAACAAAAGGAAAGTCAACCCCTATTGTAATCAATGATATTTAATGAAAAAAAAAAACAATAAATGTGTTTTACCATACAAATAATATCGACATTCAATTTATTAATTCTCCAAACGGATGGGTTTGAGACATGATTTGATTTCGTTTTTTTTATCATAATATTCTATACAGTATAAAGATATACCAGTATTTTTACATATTGATAGGGATATGGTGATAAAAATCAATTGACATTTAAAGTTAGGTGTCGATTTTATTAACATGGCAAAACATATTTATTACAATTATTACAATAGGGGTTAACATAACTGTTATTACAATAGGGGTTCTGTCGTGTAACCCCTATTGTAATATCAACCCCTATTGTAACAAATGTGTCTAAGTGTAGAGAAGGATATTAAATATGATATCAGGAGGATTTTTTTTATCTGATATGCACACGGAAAAGATATTCAAAATCCTCAGGCGACCGACCTTTCAGAGACGATATATACTTTACTTTGTTTTTTTATTATTAAATATTGTTGATTGCGATAGGGGCTGACATTCCATTTGATTAATTCTCCAAACGTCTGGCCTTGAGACATGATTTCGGTGGGTTTTTGTTATCATAACATCTATACAGTATAAAGAAATACCATTAATCTTACATATTGATACGGAAATGGTGATCAAAATCCATTGACATTTAAAGTTAGGTGTCGATTTTATTGACATGGCAAATTATATTTATTAAAATTATTACAATAGGGGTTGACATACATGTTATTACAATAGGGGTTATGCCGTGTAACCCCTATTGTAATATCAACCCCTATTGTAATAAATGTGTCTAAGTGTAAAGAAGGACTTAAAAAATACTATCAGGAAGGGTTTTTTTCTGATGGAAAAGGTTTTAAATATCCTCAGACGACAGAAGTTTCAGAGATTATACTTTATGTTTATCAAATATCAATGAGTACAATAGGGGTTGACATTTCATTTTAATAATTCTCCAAACAGCTTTAAGATAATTATGATTTCGGTGGTTTTGTTACATTATAATTCTATACAGTATAAATGCATAGGCCTACCATTATCTTATATTGATGCGGAAATGGTGATCAAAACCATAGAATATTAAAGTTAGGTGTCGATTTTATTGGCATAGCCAAATAGATTTATTACAATTATTACAATAGGGGTTAACATAAATATTATTACAATAGGGGTTATACCATGTAACGCTTATTGTAATATCAACCCATATTGTAATAAATGCGTCTAACTGTGGAGGAGAATTTACAAAATGCAAATTGGGGCGATTATTTATGTGATATGCATACGAAAAATATGTTCAAAATCCCCAGACGACCGATCTTTCAGAGATTATACCTAAATATTTTTTAAAATATCATTGATAACAATAGGGACTAACATTCCATTTTATTAATTCTCCAAAATGCTTTGAAACACGATTCCGGTGTGGGGATGGGGAGGGAGGGCATAATATTCTACACAGTATAGATTACAATAGGGGTTGGACATTCCATTTTATTAATTCTCCCGCCTTTAATCATGTTTTTGGTTGTGGTGTTTAATAATATATCTATGCAGTGTAAACGCATGCCATTACATCTAGATATTGATACTCAGATGGTTATCAAATTTCATAGACTTTTGATTTAGATGTCGAATTTATTGTATGGTAATATACATTTATTACAATAGGGGTTGATATTACAATAGGGGTTGATTGAAATTTTATTACATTTATTACATTTATTACAATAGGGGTCGTTATTACAATAGGGGTTGTAACAGAGCCATCCGGAGATTTTTTTGTATCTCAACATCGCTGAAGATTGTTCCTCAGTAGGATATAGGCATAAAACAAATAAAATGTAATTACAAAATAGTTTCTGAAATTAACTGAAGTGGGATTTAATGTCCTACTGTTCTACTCCGACTGGGGTAATGAAGATGGAAAATGGTTTCTAAATATTCGCTGCATTTTTTTTTACCAAACTGTCAGCAGTTAGTACGTTAGTTATAGAAATATAAACCTGTTCTTTCGATTGAATGATGTAAATGCTGAGTGATTGTATATCGATATAAAGACATGTTATAGAGGAGAATTGCCGGGAAGCAAAGCGTTTTTAATGTGCCTCTCACTGTTAGCTGTCATTGTTAGCCCATCAAAATATGGTATTTCTTGTAGATTTGTTATCTGTTTTATTTAGACAATATATTCTGACATGATCGCCGATGTAAGTTTCAAATGACTTAAACTTTAATTTCATGTATCTGAAATTCGGCAATGCCAGTTTAAGTCATTCTTCTCAGAGTGGAGGACGGTTGGGTGACGTAGCGTGGTTTCGATTCTCTACTTCGATTCTCTGCTTGTACGTGACAAGAAAAATAGGTGCCGGCCCAACCTGTTTGATATTCTCCGGCTGTTCTGGTTTCCCCAAACGGCGCAAGTCCCGATGCGCAATCGATTTAATGAACCATCTGTGAGCCCCGAAATTACTTAGTTTTAATTTCTTAATAAACAATGTGTTTCATTAGATTATCGCCACAAAATAATGTAAACCACTGAACAGTAAAACAATCAGAAATAAATATATTCTAATAACACAGGTATTTAAAACTTAAGGGTATTACACACTTGTTCGTTCTACTAACAATTCCAACTAGATAGACAAGATTGATAAGCTGGTAAATCGTTGTTCGTCTACGTACGTTGGCCGGATCGATAGAATCGATGTTTCTTTTGGGAATCCCCTCCCCGGAATTGAAATACCTACTCAATTAAAGCATATTGGTATGGCAGTTGTATCTCTTTATTGGTCTAACGATTTTAGAAATATTTGAAATCTTTTACTATGAGTCATGTTGACGTGTCAGGAGAGAGAGAAGGAGATAGACAGAGAGATTGTCGTACATTCGACACAAAATAGTTCATTTCGAAACTAATATATGGTTCGAGACTAACAGGGGTCTCTTCTAGCAGTGGGAGGAAGTCCGAGGACCCGGAAAAACCCAAGAGGTTGGGCAGGCGACCCTACTCCTTGTTACGTACAAGTGGCGAATCGAAACCATGCGGCCATTGAAATGATATTCTGAAAGAACAAAGCGTCGACAACAGGATTTCTTATAGGGCTCATAAGGACCCACAAAATTAATATTTATCGGAATCTCTATTCGGGGTGACCAAGAATAATCTGTAGATTTAGAATATTTTTAAACACATCAGTATCCAACTGTTGGCCGATAAATTTTCCTTGCGATTTTTCCGTATTTAATCGGGGGAAAATGGGTGTTAAAGAAACACGTCTAGTCGTTTTGACGTGTCATAAAATAACTGTTGACAGTTGGAATTTGACGAAGCGCATGTGGTTATAGAATTGTCCAATAAAAACGTTCCTCATATCACAGGTATAGCTGGTAAGACTTTTTCCATTTTTATTTAACAAAAGGTACATCGTCGAGTGGTCATTTCAGTTAAATACACATATTTCATCTTATCGATCTGTTTTATATTTTCACGAATGTGACATTAAAAAAGAAGGCGAAGAACATTCATCTGAATTGAAAATCGTAAAATAAAGATTTCAAGGTGGTATGTTGTGACAAGTAAAGAATGGGACTGGGAGAGGTTATTCTAAAAAACTGTAACTAAGATGGATTTCAATTTAAACTAATGCTGTGTTCACACTAGCCTTTTAATGCGCATCGAATGCGCATTAAAGCCTTAAGTCGCTAAAACGCGTCACACTCAATGCGCATTAAACCAAAACTAAGCCGCTTTAGCGAAACCGCATTTCTAATGCGCATTGGCTGAAGCGATATAACTGACGCGCATTACAGCGTTGAGATCGAACAGCGCTTGCGCAGTGCAGTACTTCCGTTTTATCGCATGGGGAAAGCTGTTAATGCGCATTGAGTGTGACGTGTTTTAATGCGAATCGAATTTGTAGTGTGACGCCACCCGTGGTAACGAAAGCGCCTTCCGTAGGGCGTTTTACGGAAAGCGCTTTGAAAGCGCATTAGGTGTGAACATAGCAATAGATCGATATCTAGATTGCTAGCACATGGAGTAAGATTTCACTTCATAAACCTGTTTTTACTCAGCCATTTTTTTGTGATAAAAACACTGTAATTCCCCGTATAGGCATTAAATTGGTAGGCCTGTGGATCGCGAATTTGAATTTGTAACTGAGGGTTGTTATCCGATAAAAACTGAGTTAAGTGACCCCCCCCCCCCAATCCCCACACCCGCTTCCAACAACTTAAGGTCTGATATTAATTTAGATCTGCACCTAACCTGGGCTAATGGAAAACGGGCATATGACAAACAGTTTTCTATGAGGGAAGTTTTTGCCCGGACCGCGGCCTACTCTTATATCGAATTGCAACTACCAGAGGATCTTTTACATGCACGCCAATATATGTACACGGGGCCTCGGTTTTTCGTCCCACCGAACGACTAGACAGCTGTCTTTGTCAGGCACTCCGTTCTGCACCACTGACAAGGGGAAACCAAGGCAAAATAAGGCAAATAAAAAACAAGAGTTGTTTAGTTTAGATTTTACCGAAACCTAACATAAATAATATAACATCGAATAAAAATCTTGGCGACATCAATGTGTACGTTGTTTTCTCTAGCTTTTTAGACGTAAATAGTTTTATTGAGTACATGGTGAATACCCACGAGACTACTAGACAGCCATTATATTACCAAATCGTCGAAAAAATCGTGACGTAATATGAGATCACTTCTGAAAACACAAGAGGATCTTGATTTATATTGAGACGACGTAATACTAACACCTGCTTGTAGGATTTAACCATCTTAGTTTCAATTCTAGTAGTTGTTTTATAAACACTTCCGTTAGCAGTAAACCATTTACTTTTTATAGGGAAATCTGTTTTACATCCGATATTTAAATTACTTACAGATTATAAAATCTGGTATAGATGCATTTGATAGGTTATAAAAATATGGTATCGATATATTTTATATCTGTACGTGTAAACTATTAAGTGTAGACAGATACTCGTGTCACACAACAAATTTAATTACATCGACATTTAAAAAGTTTCCTTTATTTCCTATTTAAATGACACCATATAAAGAGGTGTTAAAGTGTAAACATGATTGTTAATGTTGTCGTGTATTGTCAGGGCATCATTTATTAGCAATCTAATTTAAAAACAGATCCTTATTTCCTTTCATTTTTAAAAGTTCAAAACTACTAACTTTGTTCTAATAATAGCGTTGAACAAAGACATTTTGGAATGTTCATTAGCCGTTCAGAATAGTCAATAACACATGTATATACATCATTCTGGTATTAGAAAGAAATAAATAGACGCGAATTGCATCAATTGAGTGTGAATAAACAAAGACGTCATACGTGGGATACTGATAAATCATTTTATATAAGAGAGAGAGAGATGGAGAGAGAGAGAGAGAGAGAGAGAGAGAGACATGGGGTTTAACGTCCACTCGACACAAACTAGGTCATTTGGGGACTAACATGGTTCTGGGTTAATATAAATAGTTCGCTTGCACGAACCCGGGGAAAACCCACGAGGTTGGACAAGCGACCATACTCCTTGTCACCTACAACCGGGGATTCGTAACCAATGACAGGCGTTATGATACAGGACGCACGTGCTAACCACTCGGTCATCCAACAACCCCCTTTTATAGAGAAAATTGCGCGATTAATATAATTCTCACGAGTGACAAATCCTCTCACCAGTTTAAGGTACGATGCCACAGTGATTGTTTAAATAAAACTTTCTTATACGTAGAGTCTTACACGTACTCTGTAGACCAAAACATGCTTTATGTAATTATTTTGATAGATCTTATACGTCATTGTAACCATGCTGAATCTCGTGAGATTTTCCTCTGTGCCATGACGTGATACCATGTATTAATCCACAAATGGTAAATTTGTGTTGAGCGGACGTTAACCGTTCTGTCTCTATAACTTAAAAAACCCATTCAGTCCCTTCTTAAAATATGACTGATTAAACATGACAAAAGTTATGAAGCGTTGATTTTTGAATCAGTTGGCTTGTCTGTGGCTAGTGTACTGGAGCAAAGTCAGTACATAAATCATCATTGATAGGCGGCTACGTTTTCTCCTGGAACTAACAACAACATTTTACATGGAGCTAAAAGAAGTTTTAAAAAGATTAATTGATCAAAATTGTCAACGATCTATTAAACCTATACCCATCAGCGATTTACAAAAAACAAAATCAAGTATGCATGTTTCCAATGAACATCAAATTGACCGGTTGTACTCCAAAATCAGTGATTTTATTTTATTCTGTGTTAGTCACCTTTGTACCCTTACTTTTATGACATACTTGGGTGCAGCGCCATCTGATGCGTTTTAATACGACTACTACGAAAAACTGGTAAAACAAACCAAAAAGCAACCCCCAACAGCAGTAACTTCGAGGTTGTTCGTTAAAGCGATAGAACCAACCACCTGCATGGTAAATTAGTTATTGACTTGACGGTACACATAACATCAAAACATAAAATGGTAAATAAACAGATTATGTGGTGTTTATACATGCGACTCAACGTCACGCTGGTGATTTTTTTTGATATTGGAAAAGTAAAACACACGTACATAGCTGAATGCCTGATTGATTATTTCATATGCGAAACACAGACGTTATGTGCGTATTCATATTAGTTTAAGTTGGAGGAAAAGATGTGATGAAAGTTAAATCGTGACTTGTAGAATCACAGAATGTAATGCAGATATATCCATGATAGTACTTTAGTAAGTTGAAAGATAAGGTTTTTTTTATACAAACAAGTTACTCTAGAATTTTAAAGTAGTAAAATTATGTTACATGCAATCACAGCACTAGATTTTGTTTCCTTGAATATGTTCAAAAAAAAAAGCGTGAAGAAACAAATCGAAGGATGGAGGTAATTTGATGTTTCCCACCACCCATAACTGCGTGACAGCAAGACATACCCTTTTAAAGCCATATACTTGTGTCGCTGAATAAATATCATATTTCAAAGAAAACAAAAAAAAAACCCCAAATTTTATATACTAACAACATCTTTTAAAAGAAACACATCATGGGGTATCTAAAAGAAACACCACGACCATTTTATTTAATGTTTCTTTCAGCCACTGAAATTGAAAACGTGATCGAAGCAAGCAAATTAAGATAACACACAGCGCATGAAGTCATTTAGAATACCAGATTCTCACACACTTTTTAATAATAACATATTAAGTAATAAATAGAAATAAGACTCAAGAATTGATTATATAATAAAAAAAACGGGGTTGTTCAAAAAGATTCTGGAGACAATGAGAGTTGTGTAATAAAAAGTTAGCGAGAAATAGGATTACTATTCTCCGAATCAGGAGATAATCGGGGCTTATAAGACCAAAAGGAATGAATATCGTCATACAAAATATAATAGAACTGGGTTACTTACAAGCATGACATAATTTATAATATGAAGTATACATTGTCATCTGTAAGAAATCTACCATTTCATGATAAGTGACTTGCAAATGTAATGCCAATAAACACAATAGGTGACAGCGAGTCAAATTAATTGCATATTCAGTTTTCCCCAGAAAGTGCAAACTTTGGTTTAACGTCTTCAATGAATTTCCGCAAATCGACCATTACAGAACATGCTGCATCTAATGGCCACACCGATTCAACAAAAAAAGAAGTTGATGTATCCAAAAGAGTTCTTGTTGATAAGTTTTTGACCATGTTTGACCAAGCCGACAAAGCCATGTTGACCCTAATCCGCAACTTCTACTTCATCGCGAAAGAAAACATCGCCCTTGATAAAGCTGGTTCCCTCAACGAATTAGCGGAGTTAAACGGGTGTCAGATGACGTCGAAGTTATACAGAGATCGTACTGCAGCATCCGAATTTGTTGAAATTATTTCTTCTGATATATGTGATAAAGTAATCGACGATTTAAAGTCAAGTCCAGTATTTTTATTCATGATAGACGAGAGCACTGACCTCTCCAGTGAGAAACATTTGATCATTTATGTGAATTATTTAAAAGAAGGTGCATTAAAAAAAATTATTTGCGATTAATTCATGTACACGACGCAGCTGCCAAATCATTAACTAGTACAATTATAGCATTATTTAGAACCATGTCATTAGATTTGAATAAATTATGTGGTATGGGGTCCGATGGGGCAGCCGTTATGTTAGGAAAGAAAGGCGGTGTGGCAGCTTTGCTGAAAAACTATTATCCCCATTTAGTTGAAGTGCATTGTGTGGCGCATCGCTTGGCCCTAGCCATTGTTGATGTCGCAAAGAAATCACCAGACGTGTCGTCGTATGAGAGTATGCTGAACACATTAACTTCATTCTTTCGTCGTTCACCCGAGCAGTTGTCACAACTAAGAGTATGACAAGAGATCTTCGATCAACCCAAGGTCAAGCTCTCAGAGGTCCATCGGGTACGATGGCTGTCGATGACCCAGGCCATAGACAATATCATAAAGTCCCTGCCCGCCCTTCTAAAAATGTTAAGAGGACCAGGCAGAAAATGACATTACCGCCAGTGCCCTTTTTGAATACCTGAAGACCTACAGGTTCATGTTTCTGACTGAATTTTTACAGGACCTATTTGCGGGCATTGGTATCCTTAGCCGTGGTCTCCAGTCCAGAGACTTATCATACGAAAAAATGACCATGTTAGGTAGTTCGTTCATCTCTTCTCTCAAATCGACCTATCTTGCCGATTCCCCCGAATATGGGCCCAAATAAGGATTTTTTTTTACATGAAACAAAAGACTCAGATGTGCCGTATTTGGGTCACATATTAAAAAGAAAGCCTCGTGATCATAGTTTACTAAAAAAGGTTGCAGAAATTATATCCGACGTAGTTGTTAACATGGAGGCTAGATTTCCCGACAACCAGATATTGTCGGCATCTTCGGTGTTTTCACCAGCCAATTTTCCAGGTGCAGCAGATTTATCCAGATATGGTAGTAGCAAAATTTCCACAATTCAAGAACATTTTCATCAAACATTTGAGGAAGCTATCAACCCCGAGTGGCCAATATTTAGAACCCTTGTTTATGAAAATTATCCTCGAGAAATGCGTCCGTTCTGGGTTGTCTGACCAATTCCCGAATTGTATTTCGGCAATGCAGATCGGACGTGTTTTGCCGGTCTCCAGTGTAGAGTGTGAGAGTGGATTTTGAATGCAAAATTTAATTAAAATAAAGCTAAGAAACCGCCTCTTCACTACTACACTGAATGAACTAATTAGAATTTCCTCACAAGGACCGACTCTCGAGGAATTTGACCCGCACGTAATTTTAAAGTAGTGGAAGTTATCCAAAAATAGGCGAATATTTGATGGGTCCATTGGTCCAAAAATCACAAAGTAGACTGTATACATGTATTCTGTTATTGTTGTTGTTACTGCTGCTGTTTTATTAAAATAATTAAATGGAACGTACCTGAAATAAAAGAAAAGAAAAAATACGTTAGATTGTTGTTGTTTTTTTTATTACTACTTGATTTGAATATTTTGTTGCCACGTGGTTTTAAATTGTGGTCTGACCCAAGATAACGTTAAGAGTTATGCCCCTTTATTTTCGACAAAATGTTAAGAGTTATGCCCCTTTGTTATCGGCAAAATGTCCGACTGGGAAAAGTTTGAAATCCCAACACTGGTATAAATACAAGACAAACAGTGGTAACAGATATCCCGAACAGTAAGCTTACCCTGCCTGTCGCCATGACTCTGTGTGGAACAGCAATATTCAATTCCAACCTTTAATACCAGGATACTGTTTTTAGACAATAACGAAAATCTGGGAGCATCAGTAATTTTCCAACTGAAATCCGGAACTGCTTAAATTAAGTAAAAACTAGGTGCTGCTTTACATACTATGGTAGTCTGTTTTCTAAAGAACTTTTTCCATGAACGTGCCATTGACTGGCTCGCCATTATCCACGGGGATAAATATCGACATGAACCAAGTCAGTGGTAAATCTGCCTCTTGCGTGATACATTTTCTACAGTCCGCTTTCTTTGTTTCTTTAAGGTATGTTGATTATCATCACGCAGTCATCTTAATTTAACTGCTTTTAAAGATCTAGATTTAATCCACGCCTTCGGGTTCACGAAGATGTTATTTACGCATTAAACTAGTTTTGGTAAAGAGATTTCATTTTTTAAAATCGTATCCTAATAAAAGTGTAATCTGAATATTGCTACAAGCGAAATAATTGAGGTTTTTCACTTGCAACAATTCATGTCTATTTTGTACTAATATTTTCCGTGGAACTGGGAGAGTTTCAACTGACTTTCTATTAATTTACTTCCTATGCATCTTTGGTTTTTTATAATTTCTCTCGATCAGTGTTGGCAGTTGAAGAAAGATATTCAAATATTTCTTTTATTGAACTGTGATTTGTCATTATATTGCTGGTGTAAAATTAAATTGAACAATCCTTACCATTTCTTCAGAGATTTCATTAGGATTGAATTTCTGAAGCTAAAGAAATTCTATTTCAATCAATGTGTGCAAGAGAAAAACAAAACGATAAAAAAAAATAACCAAACCCATTGCGTAGGTGTCTATATTTGTATTTTAATTAATTATTGGTTGATTTTGTTGGCAGGATTCCAACAAAAAATATTTTACATTTCGAAATAAAAAAGGAAATACCGTCATTGCATGGGCGTTTATTCTAGCCTGTTCCTTTCAGTTGGATATACACTACTTTAGATATTCCTATGGTTTTGTACAGCGGCGTTTCTGTCAACTTGAGTTCTGGGGCTGTTTCACGAAATTTTAACTAACATAAAATCCAGACTTAATTTGATCAGTATACACCTTCCAAATAAAACTTGAAGCGTGATGGCTATTCGTATCTTCGACGGACCGGAAGTACGAGGATTTACAAGGGCTTTTAAAATAAAAACCTATATGGTTATGGAACGTGTCTAAGCCTTTAAATGAAGAAAGTTTGTTCTGTAAAACAAAGACGTATTAAACATGCCCAATTGCAAGGAGAAATAAATACTTCCTTATGATCACTCCTGGAAGAATCCGACAAAACCCCTCGCCTGTAGTTTTCACAAGCTATTGGGTTAAAATCTGAGAATATCTACAAATACTTGAAAATGTTAAATTCGTCTTTATAAGTGTTTGAGAGATAAAGACATGCACAGCCTATAGGACATCTTATCTGCGAGGAGTGGGACATACTATAGGATATCCCATCTCTCGAACCTGCTTGTCTGGAGATAGGGAATGTCACACCCAACCCATGAACAATTAGGCATATAATCCTATTTGACACAGGTACAAATCATCCCTTTTGAATCGAAGAGTTGGAAGCTGTTGCTATGCCCGACATTTCAAAATGGAAGTCAGACTTTAACGTCATAATGACGGGGCTAAATATATGACGTGTATAACATGGGACAATCGCAAGTGGAGAAAATTATGTAAGACTCTTAACAATAACTTTTCTAAAACTGAAGCACATTTTGGCATTGCAAAATAAATAGCGCAAAATATAGGCCCCACCCATATTCCATACAAAGAGGCGTACACGGGTCAGTGAGGAAAAATGCACCGTAACTATAAATAGGATTGAATTGCCGCTTATGTCAAGTATTCTCAGATTTTAACTTGTCTGCGATATCACTAAAGTGGAAGCAGACGTTAAACACCAAACAGACAGAGACAGCTTATGTCTGTTAAAAACTCAACTTGATTAATTTAACCGACAATTTTTGTGGTTAGGCGAAAGTTGTGTCGCTACATTTGGCCAACCGGGGCAGGAGCAGTGTATTGTAATTATGAATGGACGTCGATGGCCATTCCTTCAAGTTAGTTAACAACACCGCTTGGTTAATTTAACCGATAATTCTTGCAGTCAGGCGAACTTTGTGTCTCTACATTAGGCCGCGCATGTTTGATTACTTCTTATGGTATAAAATTATCTCATTGTTTAGCTATTACATGCATTAGTTAAATATGCATTTTGTAAGATTTAGGTGTATAGCTTGTCGTTTAAACATAGACAATGTAAAATGAATATATTGGGTGAAGTTATGGGTATTAGAAGATGGAGCTTAGATAATGTAGGTTGTCGTAGCGACGGTACTGGACAAACGAGACCTAATCTCAATTATCCATTTTATCGTTAGATGTTTATTCTAGTGACCGTTCAACTTCAAATCCATTTAAATCTTCACCACCCGATGATCTAGAGAGTTTATTTTGTGGCCCATCATGAAAATAGGTGTCTAAATAATAGTTTACATGTATATGACAATTGAAGCCCGATTTAGCTCTTCCATAATGCATCTTTAAGAAATTAAGTTAGCCAGGTGAAACGAAAAACATTCAATTGTTGTTAAAACAAACATATCTCCGTGTTTTAGCTACGTTCTTGTAGCTACGTACAGGCACCTTATGATGTTTACTAATGAATAATTGGCCTTTAACCAATTTGATTTGGAGTAACCGCAGTATTAAATGAAACCCGACAAGGCCATACTTATTACTCATTGGTTGATCGATAACGATCATTGACCATATCTAATTGACAAGGTAAATTCTGTAGTTCAGTAACCAAAGACTTGGTAAGTCCTTGCAAGATCTTAACTTCTAACGATTGATAAAATTACATCCCATAATTATAGCGGACATCGTCAGAATCCTTAATACTTCACTCTAGAAAGTTGATTATATACGCTTAGTGATCGTTTACTCACTGACTTAAAAACATAAATAGTCATCGTAAAATAACAGGGCGGCCAATTGTCTTCCGCAATGCAAAGGCACAATGGCGCAATGTAATATTTTGATGAACGTAAAAAAAAACCGAGTAAAAGATAGAAAATGAACCCATTATTGTGTATAAATATTGTGATTTCCCCAGCTTGCCAAGTCTTGTAATATTGTGTATTCTTCTAAAATAGATTGTCATTTCGGTTCGCTTAATTTCTCTGCTGTCTATACTAGACTGTAATAACTTTCTATCGAAATGGTTTTCTACCCGTAACAGTTCCCTGATTTGTATTAATCACACTTTAAATAAGTTACTTAACCCCTTTATGCAAATGTAACAACCATTGTAGGAACGTATGGCCAACATGGTCATTCAAAGTAAAAACGGTAAGTTTAAATTAGAGTAAGAATATTACAACAAGCATAAAACATGTCAATACCAATTTGGTTCTTCTCTATGATTATAACATTATTGGGAGGTTGCCCGTCACTATTACCATCATCGGATGTTTCAATATTCTCAACTGACTGCATATATCAGTTTAGATCTTAATGCTCCTCACGTTATCCACAAACTGTATTTTTCCAGTTATCTAGTCGTTCGGATAGGACAAAATAACGAGGTCCCGTGTGCACATTGGCGTGTGCGTAAGAGGTCCATTTACAGTGTAATTCGATATAAGAGTATTTCCAGTTGTCCAGTCGTTCGGATGGGACAAAATAACGAGGTCCCGTGTGCACATTGGCGTGTGCGTAAGAGGTCCATTTGCAGTGGAATTCGATATAAGAGTATGCCTTAGTGTCGCTGTCCTTGCACGTTTTCCTCGTAGCACACTGTATGGAGTATGCCTGTCTTCATGAGCCCAGAAGTGAGCAAAATAATAGGACGTTAAGCCCCATTTCATTTCTTTCCATTTCCAATTCAACATTCTCCCGAAGTTTGCACTTGACAACTGCTTTCATGCCAACATATTTTGATGTAACATATAATGGTTTGTGTCTATAGTGAAATAAGTTAATGATAATGGCTTTAATAATAGTTCAATTTTAACCACTATTAGATACGCTATTCCCATCTTCAAACATACTCTGATAGGTTTTGACAACGAACAACATATTGTCGATCGGGTGGAACGAAAAATCCAAAATAATGGTGTATGGGCTTCGTTAGCTCTGAAGGTGTAGGACATAAAACTGATCCCTTTCCTGGTACTTCCTCTTTCATTCATTCTGTGAGTAATTTTAAGTGTGCCTTCGTCTTTGATGCCGTTCTAGACTTGAAGTAGGTAATACGTTTGTCCAAATTCGTTGATTGTGTTGCCTGAGTGTTCTGCTTTGGTATACTGTCTAAAGTAAAAGATGCTCGCTGTTGATGTAAACAGAAGAAATGCTTCACTGGATGGTTGATAAGCAATGAAAGATAACTGGAATTGGCATCAGTCTAACGTTATTATTGTGCTTCAGATTTATTCTTAAATAGAAGGGTTTGTTAAAGTGTTCGTGTGCTTCTACATGGGTCCTATTGGCCATTATTTGCCTAAAGGGCGTACTAGCGATGGAGATTAATGAGCTTCGGCAACAGGTTCCCCATTGCAATTAAAATATTTACCGATATGCCCCATACGTGTTGTCGTGAAACATGCCGGGGAGGCACCACCGGAGCTTTCCAGACCCACCCGGAACATTCCTTGAGCATTCACAAAATATTGTATTCCCCAAGGCATCCCCAAAGCATCTGCGATGTCTCGCTGAAGTATTGCGGGACCTTCGATGATTTTTGAATCCGCGGCAAGTATACGATGACCTTTTGGTGACACATTGACATACTTGATCTCGGGGTTTCATCTCGCTGCCAGCCATCCAGAGAATTTTTTGTATCTCAACATCGCTGATGATTGTTCCCCAGTGGGATATAGGCATAAAACAAATAACATATAATTACAAAATGGTTTCTGAAATTAACTGAAGTGGGATTTAATGTCCTACTGTTCTACTCCGACTGGGCTAATGAAGATGGAAAATGGTTTCTAAATATCCGCTGCATGTCTTTTTACCAAACTGTCAGCAGTTAGTACGTTAGTTATAGAAATATAAACCTTTTCATTTACAGAAACGAAAATGTCCCCACGTTGCGATTAAATGATGTACATGCTGAGTGATTGTATATCGATATAAAGACATGTTATAGAGGAGGATTGCCAGAAAGCAAAGCGTTTTTAATGTTCTCTCTCACTGTTAGCTGTCATTGTTAGCCCATCAAAATATGGTATTTGTTGTAGATTTGTTATCTATTTTATTTAGACAATATATGCTGACATGATCGCCGATGTAAGTTTCAAATGACTTAAACCCTATTTTTATTGTACTGTAGAGTCTGAAATAAAAATATCTGATATTCTCCGGCTGTTCTGGTTTCCTCCAACAGCGCAAGTCCCGACGCGCAAGCGATTTATTTAACCATCTGTTAGCCCCGACATTACCTAGTTTTAATTTCTTAATATACAATGGGTCAATTCAAGTCCTTGGTTAAGATGGTGTTGTGTTTAACACCGGTTAGATCAGTATATCACTGGTGTAACGTTGTGCTAACTCATGAACACTAGTGTCGTATCTGTGTTACCCAAACACTAACTTATACCCGAGCCCCCCCCCCCCCAGTTTGTCTATATTTTCAATATCAATATTCCGATTTAAAAAAAAACAAATGTATAAGAAAAAATTATCAGGCAATGAGCTTTGTGCAATATTATTTCTAATTACATAAACACATGTTTGATAAGAATAGTTTGGTAAAAATATTATCTTGTTAAAATTAACTCCAACACTAACCCCTAGGGGTTAAAAAAAAATATGAGTTCAAGTCACTTATTTCCACACTGGTGTGAAACAGCAGACGACACAAGTGGATTTTTTCTTAAGGCTTTTAGTTTTAGTTTACACGCTTAAAATGATGTTTTTACCTGTACAAAACAGAAGGCAAAGGAATGTTGAACGCAGACCTGCTGATTTACAAGAAATTCCAGAAAGGAAATATCGACTGAATAATGATCAAAAAGATGAACTTTCTACTGAATATAATACATCGAGACAACAGAAATTCAACATAAATCCCAGTTACCCAACTTCCCGAAAGCGTATAGAAGTTTTTCTCAATTTCCTTTCGTTTGGTGGTTATTATAGTCAGCCAGCCCATGCGTTTGGGATTGCAAGGAGTACTTGTTTGACATTTCGGACAGATTTATAACATTTCCTTAGCCAGCCGACCTTGTCAACCTTAGAGATCCAATCCAATTGTCCGATGGCAGAAATATGTATGCGATTTTGTACATTGATGGCATGGTTGTTAAAATACAACGCCCATCTCATGCTGGCGACGCCTTCTTTTGTGGTCGACGTGGTAAATCATCTGATGCCCTGAATGACCAATATATTGTGGACCGGAGAGGAGTAGTGAGACAAATCGTAAGTGGTATCCCTGGCGCTACACATGACAAAACTGCAGCAGAGTGGTCAGCCCAGTTTTTAATGTATTTACACCATATGCATCCTAATGATGTAGTGTTGGGAGATTCAGCTTACAGAGGACTTCATGCCAACGCCTTAACCCTCTTTGTAGGGAATAACCTTCAAGTCAATCAGCAGCAATACAATACTGATCACAGGCGTCTCCGTCAAATCTTTGAGCGCACCATTGGCGCGACAGAATTGAAATGGCGTTTAAATCAACTCAAAGAAAACAGATTTCCTGCCAAAAATGATGTCATATTTGCCTCGAAGTGTACCGTGGCAACAGCGGTATTACATAACAGATACACCAATTTTTTGTGACTTTATTAAAATTAATAAATAGTTATGATATCAAAATGTTAACATAAGAAAATCTTATTCTTTTGATGCCTCTTTTATATTGTTCTCTAAAATCAATAATCCCACCACAATAAATAATGTTATCTTCTAAAACATCTTCAACCATTGTAACACGAATAACAAAAGAGTTATAACGAACTGAAATAAAAGGGGTTTACTGTCCTAATGTTTTGAACCAACCAGGCTACTGAAATGGAGGCGAGTGGGGGTGGGGTGAGATTGGTAACAGTTAGCAGATTTCCAACAGTTTAAGAGAACATTCTTCTCCCATTTCCAACATTTTTAACAGAGGTCCCCCCCCCCTTAAAACATCAATGTTTATCCTTTTGAAACAAAAAAACAGAATAATGTACGATGCAGTTCAAAAAGACGTCGATGTTGATGGTTGGGTTAATGTGGATGAAGTGGCTTCAGACTCCCCCATTTTTGTTTCTTTCGTTGCAGCAGATTCAAGCGTAACATCATGTACGTGACAATACACCTGTCTAAATATGCTTATCTCATTGATTAAATCTTTGATTAATTTATTGTGCTCTTACATCAGTTCGACGTGCGAGGTTTGTTCATTTCCCTTGCATTCACTCGAACGTCTTTTCTTTGACTTTGGTGCTTGTATAGTCTCAGGCATTTGTGATTCATTGGGTATACTATCAGATTCTGAAAGAAATAATCTCATTTTAAGTGAATCAAACAGAAAAACAAAATATATAGTAATTATTATTGCAGGTCACTTTATTTACCGTGCATTCCGATTAAAAAAACCCCAGTGTTCACAATAATTAAGACATTTTCAACATAATCTCTGTTACGTGTATATAACATTAAAACAGATTATTATGTCTTTCGCTTAGCTCAACTCGACGTATTTACTTATATACAATAAGCGTCAGTGGTGTGGTGGAAACAAACTGTCGGCCATAACACGTCTATAAGTGACCCGAAAAGCTTCGCCTGGCCAGCAAGAATTACTGAAACTGATCATTTTCTCCAACTCCTTCTTTTTGTTATTCTCTACCTCAGATAACCATGGTACTATCGATCTTACATTAGACACTAAAGAACAGCTTAATGTTTTAGCTATAGTGATATTGTTCTATAATATGCACACACGTTTCTTAGTTCGTACACGACACTTAACACTCACTATTTTACAGTCAAACTTACGAAAATTATTAAAGCAGCATACCGAAGAATTCTCACCTGTGGACGTAGTTACCTGAATTTTACTCGGCGTAACAATGAATGCAGGCTTGTAAGCCCAACCCTTGGGGAAATACAGGTTGTAATAATCCTCAAAGATGTTGTAAAGGCCCTGACTTTACCGTAGACGCTCATCATCATTTTCGGTGGCACTAACCGAAATGGTTTGTTTTTGTTTCACAAGTCTGTATTCCTTCCCCGGGTTCTTTAACAAATCACGTATTTGCTGTGATGTATACCCAAATGGAATAGCAATGTCAGTAAAAAAATGATCAAGTTTATTATTTCTGGCTAATTTATAGGCATCCACCTTACTGATAAGGGTCTGTGAACAGTCGATCATCTTGTCAAGCTTCCAGTTTGTTCGCATCTGCGACATGATGGTGGTCAGAACAGAATTGACAGGAGGAAAAAGCGAAACTAGAACGTACTAGTGTGTTTGTAATTTCCCGCCAGTGTTAACAGTGGTATTAAAATAGTGTAGCCATTGTTGTAAACACTAGTGTTAAATTGAGAGGCTCAGGTTAAGGCATAAATAAGAACACCAGTTATACACCACTATAACACAACCATAACACAAGCTTAACCCGGGATTTGAATGTAAACCACTGAACAGTAACAACAAGATCAGAAATAGATATATTTTTATAACACAGGTATTTAAAACTTAAGGGTATTACACACTTGTTCGTTCTACTAACAATTCCAACTAGATAGACAAGATTGACCAGCTGGTAAATTGTTGTTCGTCTACGTTGGCCGGATCGCTAGAATCGGTGTTTCTTTGGGGAATCCCATCCCCGGAAATGAAATACCTACTCAATTAAAGCATATTGGTATAACAGTTGTATCGATATGGAGAGCGTTGAGAGCGTTCATTCGACACAAACTAGGTCATTTCGGGACTAACATATGGTTCAAGACTAACAGTGTTTCCTTCTGCTGTGGGGGGAAACCAGAGGACCCGGATAAACCCCAAGAGGTTTGACAGGCGACCTTACTCCTTGCCACGTACAAGTGACGAGTCGAAACAACGCGGCCATTGCAATGATATTCTGAAAGATTAGAATGTCGAAGAAAGGATTTCTTTTACAGCTCACAATGGCCTTCAAAATTAAAATTTATCGGAATCTCTATTCCGGCCGACCAAGAATAATCTGTAGATTTAGGATATTTTTAAAAACATCGGTATATTCTAGAAATTTCCTCGCCATTCTTCAGGGAGGAAAGGGGTGAAAAAGAAAAACATCTAGTCGTTTGGATTGGACGACAATACCAGCGACATCTTTCTTCTCTTTGCCGAGCACGTAAAAAAAACTGTTAACAGTTTGAATTTGATGAAAAGAATGTAGTAATGACACTGTCCAATAAAAACTTTCCCCATATCACAGGGACAGCTCGTTATTTAACAAAAGGTACATCGTCGAGTGGTCATTTCAATTAAATACACATATTTCATCTTATCGATCTTTGTTTTATATTTTCACGAATGTGACATTAAAAAAGAAAACGAAGAACATTCATCTGAATTGAAAATCGTAAAATAAAGATTTCAAGGTGGTATGTTGTGACAAGTAAAGAATGGGATTGGGAGAGGTTATTCTAAAAAAAACTGTAACTAAGATGGATTTCAATTTAAACATAGATCGATATCTAGATTGCTAGCACATGGAGTAAGATTTCACTTCATAAACCTGTTTTTACTCAGCCATTTCTTTTGTGATTAAAAACTGTAATTCCCCGTGGCGAAATGTTCTAGCATCAAGAATGTTCGTTTACTACAATGACAATACAAGTAGAAATGAACAAATTGGTAAGGCATTAAGTTGGTAGGCCTGTGGATTGCGAATTTGAATTTGTAACTGAGGGTTGTTATCCGATAAAAACTGAGTTAAGTGTACCAACCCCCCATCCCCACACCCTCTTCCAACAACTTAAGGTCTGATATTAATTTAGATCTGCACCTAACCTGGGCTAATGGAAAACGGGCATATGACAAACAGTTTTCTATGAGGGAAGTTTTTGCCCGGGCAGCGGCTTACTCTTATATCGAATTCCAACTACCAGGGGATCTTTTACATGCACGCCAATATGTACACGGGACCTCGGTTTTTCGTCCCACCCGAACGACTAGACAGCTGTCCTTGTCAGGCACTCCGTTCTGCACCACTGACAAGAGGAACCGAAGGCAAAATAAGGCAAATAAAAGACAGGAGTTGTTTAGTTTAGATTTTACCGAAACCTAACATAAATAATATAACATCGAATAAAAATCTTGGCGACATCATTGTGTACGTAACTTTTATGTTGTTTTCTCTAGCTTTTTAGACGTAAATAGTTCTATTGAGAACATGGTGAATACCCACGAGACTACTAGACAGCCATTATATTACGAAATCGTAATATGAGATCACTTCTGAAAACACAAGAGGATCTTGATTTTTATTAAGACGACGTAATACTAACACCTGCTTGTAGGATTTAACCATCTTAGTTTCAATTCTAGTAGTTGTTTTATAAACACTTCCGTTAGCAGTAAACCATTTACTTTTTATAGGGAAATCTGTTTTACATCCGATATTTAAATTACTTACAGATTATAAAATCTGGTATAGATGTTTTTGATATAGATTATAAAAATATGGTATCGATATATTTTTTATCTCCTTAAATTCTAAATGAATTGTAATCGAGATCGGTGAAAAGCGAAAGCGTCAATTTAATTAAATCTAGTTTTGTTTATTTTGAATTGTATATACCCAGCGACTTAAAGAATAGGTTAATATCAAAGTGTTAAATATCTAGCTGGTCGGATGTTTTATTATTATCCGCAATGGGATAAGATCACGAGTTAACGACTGTTGAGCACACAATCTGCTAAATACGGATAGCAGACAGATACTCATGCCACACAACAAATTAAATTATGTCGACATTTAAGAAAATCAATCAAAAAGTTTCCTTTTTTTCCTATTTAAATGCAGCATATAAAGAGGTATTAAAGTGTTTTAACATGATTGTTAACGTGGTCGTGTATTGTCAGGGCATCATTTATTAGCAATCTAATTTAAAAACAGATCCTTATTTCCTTTCATTTTTAAAAGTTCAAAACTGCTAACTTTGTTCTAATAATAGCATTGAACAAAGCCATTTTGGAATGTTTATTAGCCGTTCAGAATAGTCAATAACACATGTATATACATCATTCTGGTATTAGAAAGAAATTAATAGACGCGAATTGCATCAATTGAGTGTGAATAAACAAAGAGGTCATACGTGGGATACTGATAAATCATTTTATATAAGGGAGAGAGAGAGAGACATGGGGTTTAACGTCCACTCGACACAATCTAGGTCATTTGGGGACTAACATGGTTCTGGGTTAATATAAATAGTTCGCTTGCACGAACCCGGGGGAAACCCACGAGGTTGGACAAGCGACCCTACTCCTTGTCACCTACAACCGGGGATTCGTAACCAATGTTAGGCGTTATGATACAGGACGCACGTGCTAACCACTCGGCCATCCAACAACCCCCTTTTATAGAGAAAATTGCGCGATTAATATAATTCTCACGAGTGACAAATCCTCTCACCAGTTTAAGGTACGATGCTACAGTGATTGTTTTAATAAAACTTTCTTATACGTGGAGTCTTACACGTACTCTGTAGACCAAAACATTCTTTATGTAATTATTTTGATAGATCTTATACGTCATTGTAACAATGGGCGACATGCTGAATCTCGTGAGATTTTCCTCTGTGCCATGACGTGATACCATGTATTAATCCCTAAATGGTAAATTTGTGTTGAGCGGACGTTAACCGTTCTGTCTCTATAACTTAAAAAAAACATTCAGTCCCTTCTTAAAATATGACTGATTAAAAATGACAAAAGTTATGAAGCGTTGATTTTTGAATCAGTTGGCTTGTCTGTGGCTAGTGTACTGGAGCAAAGTCAGTACATAAATTATCATTGATAGGCGGCTACGTTTTCTCCTGGAACTAACAACAACATTTCACATGGAGCTAAAAGAAGTTTTAAAAAGATTAATTGATCAAAATTGTCAACAATCTATTAAACCTAAACCCATCAGCGATTTACAAAAAACAAAATCAAGTATGCATGTTTCCAATGTACATCGAATTGACCGGTTGTACTCCAAAATCAGTGATTTTATTTTATTCTGTGTACCTTTGTACCCTTACTTTATGACATACTTGGGTGCAGTGCCATCTGGTGCGTTTTAATACGACTACTACGAAAAACTGGTAAAACAAACCAAAAAGCAACCCCAAACAGCAGTAACTTCAAGGTTGTTCGTTTAAGCGTTAGAACCACCTGCATGGTAAATTAGTTATTGACTTTACGGTACACATAACATCAAAACATAAAATGGCAACTAAGTAAACAGATTATGTGGTGTTTATACATGCGACTCAACGTCACACTGATGATTTTATTTAATATTTGGGAAAGTAAAATACACGTACAAAGCTGAATGCCTGGATGATTATTTTTCATAGGCGAAACACAGACGTTATGTGCGTATTCATATTAGTTTAAGTTTGAGGAAAAGATGTGATGAAAGTTAAATCGTGACTTGAAGAATCACAGAATATAATGCAGATATATCCATGATAGTACTATAGTAAGTTGAAAGATAATTCTTTTATACAAACACGTTACTCTAGAATTTTAAGTAATGGAATTATGTAACATGTACTCACATCACTAGATTTTGCTTCCTTGAACATGAAAAAAAAATGCGTGAAGAAACAAATTGAAGGATGGAGGTAATTTGATGTTTGCCACCACCCACACCTGCTTGACAGCAAGACATACGTTTTTAAAGCCATATACTTGTGTCGCTGAATAAATATCATATTTCAAAGAAAACCAAAAAAAACCCCCAAATTTTATATACTAACAACATCATTGAAAAGAAACACATCATGGGGTATCTAAAAGAAACACCACGACCATTTTATTTAATGTTTCTTTCAGCCACTGAAATTGAAAACGTGATCGAAGCAAGCAAATTAAGATAACACACAGCGCATGATGTGATTAAGAATATCAGATTCTCACACACTTTTTAATAATAACATATTAAGTAATAAATAGAAATAAGACTCAAGAATTGATTATATAATAAAAAAAACGGGGTTGTTCAATAAGATTCTGGAGACAATGAGAGTTGTGTAATAAAAAGTTAGCGAGAATCAGGATTACTATTCTCCGAATAAGGAGATAATCGGGGTTTATAAGACAAAAGGGAAAGTAATATCGTCATATAAATTTTTAGAACTGGGTTACTTACAAGCATGACATAATTTATAATATGAAGTATACATTGCCATCTGTAAGGAATCTACCATTTCATAATTGGTGACTTGCAAATGCAATCCCCATAAACACAATGGCTGACAGCGAACCAAATAAATTGCATATTTAGTTTTCACCCGAAAGTGCAAACTTTGGTCTAACGTCTTCTTTAATTAGTAAAAACAAACGGTTGCCATGAAAGATACGCCCACAAATACGATTAACGTACAGCCGGGAAGTTGGGTACCGATACAAAAATGGGCCCGAGAGCTTGGGGATATAAACATTTATTTTATGTTTCATCAAAATCGGATATAAATTTTTCCGACTCTTAGAGGGACCACAAGCGAAACACTTTTTTAAAAAAAATTTTAAACAATATTTTCATTCAGGGTGTCTGAATGGGATTAGGGAACATGCTTAGAATATTATATATTAAACTACATTACGTGTTATCAATGAAATGAAAGTGGAATTAATTTCACACATTTTGACACCAACCTTTGTGATATATAATGCTTGTAGTTACTTTATCTGATTCATATATTCCTCTAAAGACTGTGAACACAAAGACTGTGTGTTGAACAGAAATATCCAATGATAACCGTTAATTACCAGATTTGTTTATACACAGAAGAATATTCCAATATACTGGGTACCTTCTTACTTTTTCATAATATTGAAATAAAATAAAACCAAGTACGAACAATCCAAACATCCAAACCATTAAACAGAATTCGAAATCCTAAAAAAAACCCAAACCGGTATAGGCAAAATAGTGTAATCAGCATTATGGACTGTTCACCGTGTACTAATACAAGACAAACAGTGGTAACAGAAACAGTAAGCTTACCCTGCCTGTCGTCATGACTCTGTGTGGAACAGCAATATTCAATTCCAACCTTTAATACCGGGATACTGTTTCTAACTGAAATCCGGAACTGGTTAAATTAAGTAAAAACTAGGTGCTGCTTTACATACTATTGTAGCCTGTTGTCTAAAGAACTTTTTACATGAACGTGCCATTGACTTGCTCGCCATTATCCACGGGGATAAATATCGACATGAACCAAGTCAGTGGTAAACCTGCCTCTTGCGTGATACATTTTGTAACAGTCCGCTTCCTTTGTTTCTTTATGGTATGTTGAATATCATCACACAGTAATCTTAATTTAACTGCTTTTATAGATCTGGATTTAATCCACGCCTTCGGGTTCACGAAGATGTTATTTACGCATTAAACTAGTTTTGGTAAAGAGATTTCATTTTTTAAAATCGTATCCTAATAAAAGTGTAATCTGAATATTGCTACAAGCGTAATAATTGAGGTTTTTCACTTGCAACAATTCATGCCTATTTTGTACTAATATTTGCCGTGGAACTGGGAGAGTTTCAACTGACTTTCTATTAATTTACTTCCCATGCATCTTTGGTTTTTTATAATTTCTCTCGATCAGTGTTGGCAGTTGAAGAAAGATATTCAAATATTTCTTTTATTGAACTGTGATTTGTCATTATATTGCTGGTGTAAAATTAAATTGAACAATCCACACCATTTCTTCAGAGATTTCATTAGGATTGAATTTCTGAAGCTATAGAAATTCGATTTCAATCAATGTGTGCAAGAGAAAAACAAAACGATAAAAAAATTTAACCAAACCCATTGCGTAGGTGTCTATATTTGTATTTTAATTAAGTATTGGTTGATTTTGTTGGCACGATTCCAACAAAAAATATTTTACAATTCGAAATAAAAAAGGAAATACCGTCATTGCATAAGCGTTTATTCTAGCATGTTCCTTTCAGTTGGATATACACTTTAGACATTCCTATGGTTTTGTACAGCGGCGTTTCTGTCAACTTGAGTTCTGGGGCCTGTTTCACGAAATTTTAACTAACATAAAATCCAGACTTTATTTGATCATTATACACCTTCCAAATCAAACTTGAAGCGTGATGGCTATTCGTATCCTCGACGGACCGGAAGTACGAGGATTTACAAGGGCTTTTAAAATAAAAACCTATATGGTTATGGAACGCGTGTAAGCCTTCAAATGAAGAAAGTTTGTTCGGTAAAACAACGACGTATTAAATTGAATTAAACATGCCCAATTGCAAGGAGAAATAAATACTTCCTTATGATCACTCATGAACGAACATTTCCTGGAAGAATCCGACAAAACCCCTGGCCTGTGGTTTTCACAAGCTATTGAGTTAAAATCTGAGAATATCTACAAATACTTGAAAATGTAAAATTCGTCTTTATAAGTGTTTGAGAGATATAGACATGCATAGCCTATAGGACATCTTATCTGCGAGGAGTGGGACATACTATAGGATATCCCATCTCTCGAACCTGCTTGTCTGGAGATAGGGAATGTCACACCCAACCCATCATCAATTAGGCATATAATCCTATTTGACACAGGTACATTGAATCGAAGAGTTGGAAGCTGTTGCTATGCCCGACATTTCAAAATGGAAGAAGTCTGACTTTAACGTCATAATGACGGGGCTAAATATATGACGTGTATAACATGGGACAATCGCAAGTGGAGAAAATTATGTAAGACTCTTAACAATAACTTTTCTAAAACTGCAGCACATTTTGGCATTGCAAAATAAATAGCGCAAAATATAGGCCCCACCCATATTCCATACAAAGAGGCGTGCACGTGTCAGTAAAGAGAAATGCACCGTAACTATAAATAGGATTGGATTGCCGCTTATGTCAAGAATTCTCAGATTTTAACTTGTCTGCGATATCACTTAAGTGGAAGCAGACTTAAACACCAAACAGACAGAGACAGCTTATGTCTGTTAAAAACTCAACTTGATTAATTTAACCGACAATTTTTGCGGTTAGGCGAAAGTTGTGTCGCTACATTTGGCCAACCGGGGCAGGAGTAGTGTATCGTAATTATGCATGAATGGACGTCGATGGCCATTCCTTCAAGTCAGTTAACAACACCGCTTGGTTAACTTAACCGATAATTCTTGCAGTCAGGCGAACTTTGTGTCTCTACATTAGGCCGCGTATGTTTAATTAGTTCTTATGGTATAAAATTATCTTATTGTTTAGCTGTTACATGCATTAGTTAAATATGCATTTTGTAAGATGTATGTGTATAGCTTGTCGTTTAAACATAGACAATGAAAAATGAATATATAGGGTGAAGTAATGGATGTTAGAAGATGTAGCGTAGATAATGTAGGTTGTCGTAGCGAGACCTAATCTCAATTATCCATTTTATCGTTAGATGTTTATTCTAGTGACCGTTCAACTTCAAATCCATTTAAATCTTCACCACCCGATGATCTAGAGAGTTTATTTTGTGGCCCGTCATGAAAATAGGTGTCTAAATAATAGTTTATATGACAATCGAAGCCCGATTTAGCTCTTCCATAATGCATCTTTAAGAAATTAAGTTAGCCAGGTGAAACGAAAAACATTCAATTGTAGTTAAAACAAACATATCTCCGTGTTTTAGCTACGTTCTTGTAGCTACGTACAGGCACCTTATGATTTTGACTAATGAATAAATGGCCTTTAACCAATTTGATTTGGAGTAACCGCAGTATTAAATGAAACCCGATAAGACCATACTTATTACTCATTGGTTGATCGATAACGACCATTGACCATATCTAATTGACAAGATAAATTCTGTAGTTCAGTAACCAAAGACTTGGTAAGTCCTTGCAAGATCTTAACTTCTAACGATTGATAAAATTACATCCCATAATTTTAGCGGACATCGTCAGAATCCTTAACACTTCACTCTAGAAAGTTGATTATATACGCTTAGTGATCGATTACTTACTGACTTAAAATCATAAATAGTCATCGTAAAATAACAGGGCGGCCAATTGTCTTCCGCAATGCAAAGGCACAATGGCGCAATGTAATATATTGATGAACGTAAAAAAAAACCGAGTAAAAGATAGAAAATGAACCCATTATTGTGTATAAATATTGTGATTTCCCCAGCTTGCCGAGTCTTGTAATTGTGTATTCTTCTAAAATAGATTGCCGTTTCGGTTCGCTTAATTTCTCTACTGTCTATACTAGACTGTAATAAACTTTCTATCGAAATGGTTTTCTACCCGTAACAGTATTAATCACACTTTAAATAAGTTACTTAACCCCTTTATGCAAATGTAACAACCATTGTAGGAACGTATGGCCAACATGGTCATTCAAAGTAAAAAGGTTAGTTTAAATTAGAGTAAGAATATTACAGCAAGCATAAAACATGTCAATACCAATTTAGTTCTTCTCTATGATTAAAACATTATTGGGAGGTTACCCGTCACCATTACCATCATCAGATGTTTCAATAATCTCAACTGACCGCATATATCCGTTTAGATCTTAATGCTCCTCACGTTATCCACAAACTGAATTTTTCCAGTTGTCTAGTCGTTCGGATGGGACAAAATAACGAGGTCCCGTGTGCACATTGGCGTGTGCGTAAGAGGTCCATTTACAGTGGAATTCGATATAAGAGTATGCCTTAGTGTCGCTGTCCTGGCACATTTTCCTCGTAGCACACTGTATGGAGTATGCCTGTCTTCTTTAGCCCAGAGAGCAAAATAGTAGAACGTTAAGCCCCATTTCATTCCATTCCATTTCCAATTCAACATTCTCCCGTAGTTTGCACTTGACAACTGCTTTCATGCCAACATATTTTGATGTCACATATAATGGTTTGTGTCTAGTGGAATTTGGTAATGATAATGGCTTTAATATTAGTTCGATTTTAACCATTATAAGATACGCTATTTCCATCTTCAAACATACTCTGATAGGTCTCGACAAGGAACAACATATTGTCGATCGGGTGGAACGAAAAATCCAAAATAATGGTGTATGGGCTTCGTTAGCTCTGAAGATGTAGGACATAAAACTAATTCCCTTTCCTGGTACTTCCTCTTTCATTCATTCTATGAATAATTTTAAGTGTGCCTTCGTCTTTGATGCCGTTCTAAACTTAAAGTAGGTTATACTTTTGTCCAAATACGTTGATTGTGTTGCCTGTATGTTCTGCTTTGGTAAACTGTCTAAAGTAAAATAAATAATGTAAACATTTGAAGTATCATTACACGAAACACACCAGGGAGAATTTTGGTCTGCCTTATTCAGCTATATAGCTTTAATCCCCCAATGCAACATCGAAAGATATATATCGGAAATGAGAAAACAGAATATGTGTTTATTGGCTCTAAACAACACATTGTACCTAATCAAACGGCATTTATATGTAGACTGGAATAACCAGACGCTAGAAAGTTGCATTCGATCGAGACTGTTCGCCTATTTCGCCGAACATAACTGATTTGAAATTAGAGTAAACACGGACACGATTGACTGTAAATCAGTTTATATACATTTAGGCCTGCAGCCAAAATTTCTAGCTTGCTTAGAAACACAATTCCGCTACATGGTCCTCTCTTTTAAACAAACTATACATTTTTGGAAAGCTTATAACACCAAGAACACAAACCCATATAGTTCCAAGCAAAAAGTCTGCACTAACTCGATTTACGACCAGATGAAAATTTGTGATAATTGTCAAGTAAATGCTATCTTTTATAGTAATAATTTTGAAGTTGACATATAATTAAATATAGGCGAAAACACACAATGCCCTAATCCTATGCAACGAATATGCTATTGGTTAAATTTTGATTTAAACCAAAATGCAGAAAACATAATGGGCAAGGGAATATACAAAATTTTGGAAATCCATTAACGGTAAATAGAGAGTTATCTCCCTTTCTGTCAAATGTCTCCAATTTGTAACAGTACATGTAGGCCTACTTCAGGTGTGTGTGTTGACTGCTGATGCTGTATGACGCACAAGACCATGTGTGAACACACAAGCCCAATATTTATATAGTTAATGGGGTCACAGGCCGCGGACAGACTGCATAGGTTGGTGAGCGAATGTTTACCCAGAAATTAAGGCGGAACGCCCTAGTCTGATGAGCAAGGAGATTGGTTGAGCAATGGGTCTATGAAGTAATGGAGGTTATGTCTATAGTTTTATAAATCACATTGGAACCACTTAAACATAAACCCACACCAACATACACTTCCAATTTGACCCTATGTTATTTTTACTACAGGTAGCTGTAAACCTCTAGTTCAGATATTTAAGGCCAAATTACAAACATTTAAACTCAAACTGCATCCATAATTATGTAATTTGCTAACAAATATAAATTTGTTAAAAATATATAGATTTAAGACGGAAATTATTTATTTAGTAAAATCTCATCAAATTTAGACTACACGTATAAACATCAAGTTCGGTTTCTTTAACAGTCTGTTTGTTTCATTTTCACATTTACTACATGTACAACACAACCCCGGTGTGGTGTCACCCTGTCAGTTGTACGGGACGGGGGTGGGCTGGAAGGACAATAGTTTAAACAATATTTTATTCAACAAACTGAATCTGATTGAACAACAGATAAGGGGCTACATGGCGTAATCTTCAATGGGGGTGGGGTGGGGGCTCAGTTTGGCTGAACGGTTTGTCACCCAAATTGTTTGATGTATCGATCATTAACTAGAATGGATTTTCCGCAAAGCTGTGATGTTTTGTTTTTTTAATAATTACACAAATATACAATTATATTTCCATGAGATATGGTCGCATTCTCCATTCCCTGAAACTTGTGCCCGAAAAACTAAAAAATATTGCCCGAAAAATGGACGGTTCAACGAATCTGGGCGGGATGGCGGGCATATGTAAATTTTTAGTTCAGATTAGATTTGGGGCTACATTCCTAACAAATATTTGAAACAAAGCATCCACAGATAATTTTCTCACTAAATTAGATATATGGCAAAACCTAAATAATACTATAAGGGAGTGACAAATGTAATGTTCGAAGAGAAAAAAGAATCAACTGTCATAATGAGATGAACATACATTATGCTATAGGGGGAATTTTGTCCAAACAGCAACGTTACATTTTCCTCTTTATTTCGAATTTAAAGTTCTTTACGTCCACGTCAACGTGTGCACGGGACTTCAGTTTTATATTCCATCCACATAACTAGACGCTGCCCATCACAGCCCCCCCCCCACACACACTTCCTGCATCAAAACGCTGGAATGTTTGCGGAACTGTCTAGGTCAACACAGGGAACAAACCCCGGACCTCCTGATAAGTGAGCCAATGACAAGGGGAATCCATGCCGGACTAGGATCAATCCCTTGACCGCCCGCTTAGTGAGCCAGCCCTTAACTGAGTAACCGCGGCTCCCTGATGATGACACTTACACACTAGTTGTACGCGTATGATGCCCCGCCCCCTCAAAAAATAATGTATGACGTACGCCCATCTTCATTATACAGGTGGTTGGTACAAAACAGTAAGACATTAAACTCCATTTAATATGTTTTCTCTTCATTACAATATTGTCACCCCCATTACAGTATCATTTAGTTTTGGCAATACCGGTATCTAATGTAGCGAGAAAACTAAATATCTGTAGATTCTATGTTTCAGGTTAAATATTTGTTAGACCGTTAGCCTCAAATCCCATCTAAAAATAATGTTGAACTTATATAGTCCCTTGTCTGTAGTTAAATCAGGTTACTAATTATTGCTATTTTCCATGAAGGGAGATAACTCAATTATCTTTTTACCGTAAATGGATTTCTGAAATTCTGTATATTTCCCATGTACATTATGTATTTTGCATTTTGCTTTAAATCACAATTTAACCAACAGCATTTTCTTTAATTAGGGTGAAGGCTTCGGATTTTTTCGCCAATATTTAATTTTATGCCAACTTCACAAATATTAGTATAAATATAGCATTTACATTGACAATTATCACACTTTTCATTTGACCCTAAATCAATTTAAGTGCAGACTTTTTGCTTGGAACTCTTCGGATTCGTCTTCCTGATGTTATAAGCTTTCCAAAAATGTCTAGTTTGTTTATAAGAGAGGACCATGTAGCGGAACTTCACGCTAGAAATTTTGGCTGCAGGCCTAATTCATATTACAGTATTATATGCGTTGCGACCCACTTTTGTCAATTTCAATGTCTCAAATTTTAGCGATTTAGCTCCATTAAGAAATTAAGTTAGCGAGTTGACACGAAAAGCATTCAATTGTAGTTAAAAAAAACATATCTCCGCGGTTTTAGCTACGTCTTTGTAGCTATGATTTTGACTAATGAATAAATGGCCTTTAACCAATTTGATTTGGAGTAACCACAGTATTAAATGAAACCCGACAAGGCCATACTTATTACTCATTGGTTGATCGATAACGACCATTGACCATATCTAATTGACAAGATAAATTCTGTAGTTCAGTAACCAAAGACTTGGTAAGTCCTTGCAAGATCTTAACTTCTAACGATTGATAAAATTACATCCCATAATTATAGCGGACATCGTCAGAATCCTTAACACTTCACTCTAGAAAGTTGATTATATACGCTTAGTGATCGATTACTTACCGACTTAAAATCATAAATAGTCATCGTAAAATAACAGGGCGGCCAATTGTCTTCCACAACGCAAAGGCACAATGGCGCAATGTAATATATTGATGAACGTAAAAAAAAACGAGTAAAAGATAGAAAATGAACCCATTATTGTGTATAAATATTGTGATTTCCCCAGCTTGCTGAGTCTTGTAATATTGTGTATTCTTCTAAAATTGATTGTCATTTCGGTTCGCTTAATTTCTATATTAGACTGTAATAAACTTTCTATCGAAATGGTTTTCTATCCGTAATAGTTCCACGATAGGTATTAATCACACTTTTAATAAGTTATTTAACCCCTTTATGCAAACATAACAACCATTGTCGGACGGCTCAATATGTTGAATTTAAACCTTGAGAGAAGCTTTTTGGTTTATCTCTTTACCGTATCGGAAATCTGGGACTGCTGCTTTCGTCCTCGTGGTTGGAGATTTAGCATGGGGAGAGTTAGGCATAACTACTAATAAATACATTTTGAAACATTCCGTAAAGCAACATGGTAGGTTCAGGGTTCGTTATAACCAGGTGTCTTTGGGATTTGACCAAATTAAACATCGATAATAGAAAATCTTATGAACATGGCTACCAATTTACCACTACCAGTGATTCGAATACATTGCTGAAACGAAAGCTTGTCAACAGGAAAACTAGAGTCTGTTGTGTATTGATTTTGTATCACTAGTGGAAATCTTGTGAATGGGTTGTGGACATACGAAGTTTTACAATTAAAGTTTTACAATTCAAAACAAGAATAATTTGTCCCCATTTAATTTATCAATACCAGTCATTAATACTTTCAAAACTTTTTTGGGGCTTATTACATTCACATTTCATTGATATATGTCCTTTCAAAACCTCGTACGTCTAAACCAATTAGAAATGCTTATTTTTACCTTGTGACTAATTGTCGTATTTCGATTGGGCAAAAATATTTTCATCAAAACCTCGTATCTCAAGACTGCATTGTTTAATTTGAGATACGACATTAAAATATTTTTCGAGATACGATATTTTAAAGAATTTTTTTCTCCAAAAAAAAATGAGTTAAAATATCGTATCTCGTTTTTTTTAAAAATTTGGATTTATAGGTACATGCGACACACTCATGCACCCTTGAAGGTAGTCTAATTTAGCATGTATATATCGAAGGAACATTTGAATCCGCCCGTTATTATTAAATCTGTAAAGTTTTTTATGGGGGTCTTTAGCAGTGGGAGAAAACCGGAGGACCCACAGAAAACCTACGACGTTGGACAGGCGAGAACATTCTGGAGGTTTAAAAGATTCAGTAAGTTTGTAGATGACAATGATGTAGTATGTATATCTCCTTGCAAAGACTGGATGTTTATCAAATTAATTCGGAAACCGACAATGATAACATACGAGTCTGAGTAAGTATAAGTTGTTATCTGTTATACATTTCCAAATTAATTTTTTTTATCAGAAAACTACAAGATAGCCACGCACATGTGGAAATACGCCTACACTGCTGGTTAATCTCAAAAAGCCAAATGCCTCAAAACATAAACCTCATTCTAGACAATTAGTGAAGTTCACCAGATTAGACTGTTATACGATGTATGTTCCATCCACACTGGTATACATTTAGAAACTTAGTTTCGGATAAATTAACAACTGTCAGAAACTCGTTTCTCATTTTTTTTTGGAGAAAAAAATTCTTTAAAATATCGTATCTCGTTTTTTTTTAAAATTTGGTTTTATAGGTACACACTCATGCACCCTTGAAGGTAGTCTTATTTAGCATGTATATATCGAATGAACATTTGAATCCGCCAGTTATTATTAAATCTGTAAAGTTTTTTTTATGGGTGTCTTTAGCAGTGGGAGAAAACCGGAGGACCCACAGAAACCCCACGACGTTGGACAGGCGAGAACATTCTGGAGGTTTAAAAGATTCAGTAAGTTTGTAGATGACAATGATATAGTATGTATATCTCCTTGCAAAGACTGGATGTTTATCAAATTAATTCGGAAACCGGCGATGATAACATACGAGTCTGTGTAAGTATAAGTTGTTATACATTTTAAAGTTGTTTTTTTATTAGAAAACTACAAGATAGCCACGCACATGTGGAAATACGCCTACACTGCTGGTTAATCTCAAAAAGCAAAATGCCTCAAAACATAAACCTGATTCTAGACAATTAGTGATTTTCAACAGATTAGACTGTTATACGATGTATGTTCCACCCGCCCTGGTATACTTTTAGAAACGTAGTTTTGGATAAATTTGATATCAAATTTAAATTCGAGCAAATCGTTCATCTGTAACATGGGCTGGTCATTTTAACACATGCCTTACATTTGAAGACAGAAAATACGAAAAATTATGTAAACCACACCAAGCCAAAGGGAGAGAGAGAGAGAGAGAGGGAGGAGGGAGGACTAGATACAAACTAGGTCTTTTCGGAACTAACATAATATGGCACAATTTTATTTCAATAATTTGATGACAGACCACACATTAATTATTCGCCCCACAAACACAGAAAGAAAGGGGCAAAAGTTGTAAAAGGAAAACCATACGGTTGATCTGAGTAAAGCGCATAGAAAATAACCATCGTCTAACATTTGGCTATTTGTTTTTAAATATGAATCCACTGGCAAAGGTTTAAGGGAATTTAGCAGGCGTAGGATTAAATAACAAGGGTGAATGCGGTAGCAAGAGTAAGGCGGCAATGCATGCTATTGTGAAATATAATCCTTGAGCGGCATTTAGCGATCGAGTACATTAAAACACAACACATTTTTTATGGAAATAACAATCACTGTTTTTGCTTGATATCGACAAGAATATACTTGTCGAAGCGTCGTGCTATATGTATATAAACAGTGACATGTCTGTAGATGTTTGGAACAATTGTAATATTTTATGGACTATCTTCCGTAATTGTCCAAACCGCTAAAAGTCAAAAATCCACTGTTTTGATTGATTTTGTCAAAAGTCAAAATTATACGTTAGGCCAATATTGTCATCCAACGTAAATAAAAGTTAGTTTAAATTACAGTAAGAATATTACAGCAAGCATAAAACATGTCAATACCAATTTGAATCTTCTCTATGGTTATAACATTATTGGTTGGGAGGTTGTCCGTCACCATTACTATCACGAGATGTTTCAGTATTCTCAACTGACTGCATATCATCTTAATGCTCCTCAAGTTATCCACAAACTGTATTTTCCCAGCTTCTGGATAGCGTTTCTCAAATTCCACAAGATTTGCTACGAATGGTTAAGCTCCCATTTTTCTACGATCAACTGGAAGTTCAGAAGCTTTGGATAGCAAAAAGCTTATCTCAAGAAACGGACAACAAACTACCCCTTCCAAAAGATAATATTAAAATGGAAGGATTGAGCGTAGATTAAAAAAAAACCTTTATACTGTATTCGGATGTTACGCATCTGAAAAATGAAAATGTCAAAACCTTGATTTCTGCTTTGGGCCGTAAGTACTCCAGGGTGGTGCCTTGTTGCATAACAATTGGTGAGCTTGTTGCCATATGTATACTGATTTGTGTCCACCTGTCTCAAACATGTACCACATAATGCTCCGTGGATTCTTGAATTTAAAGTTGGTATGGAAATCAATTTGTAGCAGACCGGAGGCTCAGTGTGCGGAGCTGTCCATCAAATGGACACAAAATAAAGTGTCGTGTGGTAATCAGTCCGCCGTTGAGGCATTTTCGAGATATTCGGGGTCAAACGATGTCATGTGCACTTAAAGTGAATGCGCAGTCATTTTTGTATCATGAAATATGCTGACCTTTCACACCGAGTATCTCGAAAAAGGCGGACTGATTACCACTCGGCATCACATTTTACTACAGAAAAGTTGGGTCTGGTTTTGTGCCCATTTGATCAAACTAAGCCTTAAGACCTTAGGATACACCCACTAAAGTTCTTTTCATCCGATACATAAGCCTATGTATTAAATCTTCTTGATCTATTACATAATTCCTCCTTAGATCGGGCAACAGTGACAGTTTTCTCTCCAACAGACTTTGATGATAAACTAGTTGCCATTCTTGAAATAGCCTTTTTATCTAAAACAATTGACATATATACATGTAAATTTTTCCATTTTGCTACTTATTATTTTTTTTATCACAGGATGTGTCCATTCAAGAATATTCTTTTAAGTTTGGGCTGTTAATAATATTCATTAACAACTTTATATATAGCTTCCAACTGAACAGGAGGTCGCGATGACTATGTGGTTAAGACACTTGGAAATGGGGGTGTTCGATCCCTGCATTGGCCGAGAAAGTTCGTCCAGTTTGTCTGGCGTGGTTCCCCCTTGTCATTGATGCAGGGCGAATGGCCTGAAAAGGACGAGGTCCCGTGTACACATTGGCGTGTACGTAAGAGACCCAATGACAGTTGAAATTCGATATGAGAGCATGCCTTAGTATCGCTGTCCTGGCACTTTTTTTCTCGTAGCACACTGTATGAAGTATGCCAGTCTTCATTAGCCCAGACGGGGGCAAAATTGTAGGACGTTAAACCCCATTTCATTTCCAATTCAACATTCTCCTGCAGTTTGCACTTGACAACTTCTTTCATGCAAATATATTTTGGTGTTACATATAATGGTTGGTGTCTACAGTGAAATAAGTTAATGATAATGGCTTTAATATTAGTTCAGTTTTAACTATTATTAGATACGATATTCCCATCTTCAAGGGACAACATATTGTCGATCGGTAGGAACGAAAAATCCGAAATAATGGTGTATGGGCTTCGTTAGCTCTGAAGATGTACGACATAAAACCAATTCCCTTTCCTGGCATATCTGTTTCATTCATTCTGTGAGTAATTTTAAGTGTGCCTTCGTCTTTGATGCCGTTCTAAACTTGAAGTAGGTTAACGTTTGTCCAAATACGTTGATTGCGTTGTTTGTGTTTTCTGCTTTGGTATACTGTCTAAAGTTAAATAAATAATGCAGACATTTGAAGCATCATTACACGAAACACACCAGGGACAATTTTGGTCTGCCTTATTCAGATATAAAGCTTTAATCCCCAATGCAACATCGAAAGCTATATATCGGAAATTAATTCACGGATGTCATCAAATGAGAAAACAGAATATGTGTTTATTGGCTCTATAGAAACAACAGCTGCCAACAAATGGCCCACAATGTTATGATATCCCGTTGGTGACAATCAAATTACCTCATCAGCCAGAACAAGAGTATGGAAGCACAGATAAACCAAATCTGTAAAAAATAGATTACTGTTATATTATGACAATTTATCAGATAAGAAAATATATCACAAACGATCAAACAAAAAAAATATTTAATTCGTATGCCACTTCAAAACCAGGGTCCATATTCAAAGGTTTTCTTAAAGTTAAGTAAAAATACTTAACCAAGTGTCTTACCTTAGATCGATATTCAAATGCTCTGTTTTACATATACTTGGCTATATGTAAAATTTAAGTACCCACATTAGCCAACAAGCATGAATTTTTAACTTTTGGAATAACCTTCACTGCCAAAAATCGCGAATTACTCACGTCGCGCACAAGTTACGCCCCCTTATTAGCACCACTATACTCTTTAAAAATCTTAGTTGTCATTACTAGCAATTTTCGAAATATTGTAACTCGTGAAAAAGAATTACTAAAATTTACGATAGAATTCATCCGTTGCCGGAACAGTTGTTTTCATGATATCTTTCACTTTATGTAGATTGCGTGTAGGTGGCGTTATTTTCGACCCGAATAGATACTCATACTATCGATTAAAATGCAATAGATATGACACACGGAATTAATTGTAAATCATTCGTGGCAGGCTTCGGTCAGCAGCCATCATCATATATATGTAAATTTATGCAAACGAAGACAACAATATGATGTAATCAAAACTTCAAATATGCGTATCGGACTGAATTGTTAAAATGCATCATGCCTTACTTCTCGCGCCAGTTACTATTAGCGGCTGAAATTTTACAAATAAATTTAACACATCAAACATTATTATATGGCATTCGCGCAAATATGATTAATCAATACGAACATGATAAATGACCTGAAAAAAACTCTTGACCATCACTGTGGTAGTAACTTTATACACGGTTATGGCGGTGGACGGACGTTTCGGTCAGTGGGCGTTTTGGCTGATGATGATATAAAAAAGGTTGGGGCCAGCTACGCCACGCGACATTGTCCTTGTTTCAATCGCAATCCCCATACTTTTAAAATTGCCATTTAGGGCCTGCTACTACGTTGTGTACTCCGGTTAACTTGTAGGTACCTCCCATAGGTCACTTAAAGTTAAGTGGGTTTTTCTCAAATAAACTGGTCTTTGAATACTGCTAAAAGACTAAACACTTAAGGCAGCTTAACTTGAAGAGGAACTGTGATACGTAATATTGTCATTGGATACCACTAACCTGAAACTTACAGGAAGTTACGTATATCTAGTAGTTAAGCGACAATCTTAGACTGAATATATCATTTAAATACGGATCCTGAACTTCATCGACCCTAGCGAACGATGTCCACAGACAATTCCAATCGGTTTCTATATATCTGCAATGTGAAAATACCGCTCTTCCCACTTCTGTTTTAAGGCTATTTAAGAATCCTTTACTATTATTTTGTAGATTGATTCCACATCATTTCTTGCCACAGCTGACACACATTTATAATGATTCAACATTATTTTAAATTAGAATTCTGTGATTAAAAACAAAATACAAGACTCGAACATGCGCAAATTGCATGTTTATTTTATCGCTAAATTCTACTTGAAAATGGTGTTAAATTATTATATAAAAAAATTGTCAAATGTAGTGAGAAATTATTCCTTAATCACGATGAAAAATAAAAGGTTAAGGTTGCAGCTATATACGGTCCGGTATGAACTATCAGCGGGCTTCGTCCGCTTAGCGACAGTTTCTAAAGGAATTAAATCGACCCCTGCTTGCTAGCAGATGTCCAGGCACCTTTATTGTTGAACAAACTACCTCCGAATACAACAACCAGTTTATGATTGGCATTATTTAAAAAAAAAAGATAGGTTGCCAGGCAACGAAACATACGCCCACAGCAGCTATATCGTCCGGGCAGTTGACATATTTTTAATTTTTTCGATAATGAAACATTTATTATACACTAAAATCTGATTAAGAGTAACAACTCATTTTAATACTTAAAAAGTAATTATCAGAAAATCATTAGAATTTGTTTGGTTTTCATAAAGTTCTCCTCCATGCCAACCTTTAGTATACGCAACATTTAATATCATGGATGTAGCTGATTAAGTTATCAAAATTCATTGTTCGTCTCAAGACCTTAAACTCTGTGTTTCAATCTAAAGTGAATCGGATGTAAACTTTAGCCTCTATAGTGTCCACAAGAATTTTTGAAGTAATCAAGGGTCATAACTCTGGCAGTAATTATCGGAAATTGCTGAAAATCAATAGGATTTTTCTTCTCGTGACCTTAAACACTGTGTATAAATTAAAAGTCAATCGGATATTAACTTTGGCCTCTATAGCATCCGCCAGATTCTTTGAAGTGATCAAGGGCCATAACTCTGGCAGTAATTATCTGAAATCACTGAAAACATTTAGGGTTCTTCTGCTCATGACCTTAAACACTGTATAAATTTAAAGTCAATCGGATATTAACGTTGGCCTCTAGAGCACCCGCAAGATTTTTTGAAGTGTTCAAGGGCCATAACTCCGGCGGTAATTATCGGATATTGCTGAAAATCAAAAGGCTTCTTCGTCTTATGACCTTAAACATTGTATGAATTTAAAGTCAATCGGATATTTACTTTAGCCTCTAGAGCGTTCACAAGATATTTCAAAGTAATCAAGGGCCATAACTCTGGCGGTAATTATCGGATATTGCTGAAAACCAATAGGCTTTTTTGTCTCATAACTTTAAACACTGTGTATTAATTTGAAGTCAATCGGATAACTTTAGCCTCTAGAGCGTTCACAAGAAATGGTGGACCACGGACGGGCGTACGTACGTACGGACCGGGCGACGCCAATATACGACCACATTTCAATGTGGGCGTATAAAAAGGAAACGCATTTATCTTTTGGGGTTTTCCTTGAAAATTCATATGTTTAGTTTATGTATAAAATAGGGTAAACGTAAATCTTCAAATTAATTCTAGTAGATTATTAATGATAGTTCATGCATTAAAGACATATACTGCCGTTTGATTTATTCTATTTAGCTTGTGGGGATTGACGGTGTCCAAACTCTTTGTATTTTCTGCAAGCATCATGAGGCACGGATAAAGACGAATGCGCGAAAGAAAGAAAGAAAACCTACACTCGGCATTATACATTATATTCGAAGAATATGAATTTTGGTAATATTAGTGTTCTTTGAATAAATTTAGGACTGTAATAATGATAGCCCGGATGTCTACAAGGAGCCCATAGGATGTTTATTTATAGTGCCCGGGTCCTCGAGCACACATCTAAAATGGTACACAAGTATTGCCGCGAATAGAAAGGGTGTGGCAATGTATATTAAACCAAATTTGAGCCACAAAAGCATGCTACCCCTTCGTTCGTTTCTGCAGTTTAATGTCCACTTCCACCTAGGGCGATATCGTAGGCATTTATAAGCTGCGTCTCGTCAACAGCCCGATGAATAATAGTCTATCATAAAGATATGTATACCATTGTTTAGTTAGCGCAGATGTGTCTAATTAGAACGTGAAGCAAAACGCCAAAACAACACACAACAATAGTATACGAACATGAACTTATGAACTTACAGTCATGTCAAATTCTTTTATAATCAGTTGGAATGGTCAATGGGTTCAAAATCACAACAAATGGACTATTTATTAGATTAAGTACCACTTTCAGCAATGAACTCGAATAACATTTTCACTCTGGGTACAAATTTAATACGTAAACGTACATTACATAGCTGTAGGCGACCATTAGCGATTTTTTGATGCAGGCGCATCCTTTGTACTCATAGAAATTATTTACGTTGTACAAGTCAAAGGTGGTATAATAATAATAAAAAAAAGATATTAAGTGTTACTGAATCAGTTCTGACGCTAGACGTACTATGTCGGACAGGTTCTCTTAAAAGACGTTATTTTAAATAGAAAGCCTTCAGAATCCCCCCTTCATTCATAAGAAATAACTTTTGACTTATATCGCATGTTAAGGTACAACCAACGGCTGCCAGCCAGGATACGCCCATATTTTCGAGAGATGGATAGAGAACAAGCTAAAACGAAAGGGATTTTCCTACAATCAAGGGCAATTATTCATGAAGTTACAATTTGATATGCGCAAATATTGACAGGAACCAAGACCTTTGGGTTATACACATGCATTTCAAGTTTCATCAAAATCGGATTCAAATTGTGATCTCTACATGGTCCACAACCTTGATAAACCATATTTTTTACACTATTCGCGTACAAGCGGCGGTCATTTTGTCCGGCAGTTTTGGTTGGATTTTCAGGAAATTCGAACTCAACCTTCATTACAGTGTAACGGTGATATAATCAAACGTGTTTTTGTGCCAAATCAGATGATAATTGTGACCTCCAGAGGAACAACAAGCTAAAATAGGCGATTTTGCGTACAGTCAAGGGCCATGATACAGGAAGAAAATATCTAATATGCGCAAATATCAATAGGAACCAAGATCTTCAGGTTATAAACATGCATTTCATCAAAATCGAATTAAAATTGTGACCTCTACAGGATCCACAACCTTGATATACAATAGCTTTACACTATTCGTGTACAAGCGGTGGCCATTTTGTGATATAATCAAACTGTATTTTAAAATCGGATAATAATTATGACCTCCAGAAGGACCACAAGCTAAAAAGGGGCCGTAACTCGGACAACCAGGGTCCATATTTCAGGAAATTACGTTCCAATATGGAAAGGAACCAAGATACACGTCAAGTTTCATCAAAATCGGTTCAATATTGTGACCTGTAGGGCCCACAAGCTAAAACATGAATTTTTCGCTCAATGAGGGGCCATACTCCATGAAGTTTCGATCCGATACATGCCAATATCGAAAGTAGCCAAGATCTTTTGGGGATAAACATATATTTCAAGTTTCGTCAACATTGGATAAGAATTGTGACCTGTAGAGAATCAACTAACAATTGTTGACGGACGGACGACCAGTCGTACGGACGGACAGTGCCGACGATAAGTCCACATGAAAATGTGGGCGTATAAAAAGGTAAGCCCCGGTCCTAGTTACAACTACGTCATAAGACAGACCAGATACTTGCATGGATATCTTTAAATGACATATAGGCCTAGTAACTGGATCATAATCAAATAACACACTATTTATTGATAATAATTACTATGGGTTATTTCACTGTGATTTTCACAAGCAGTTATCAAGCATATATCGAGACAAATATATAAAATGAAATGATAAACCAAAGAAAGATAATATATAGACATGGAGCATTGCGAACTATCCATTGGGATGCAAGATACGATATTAGGCCACCGTTCCTATACATGTCAAGAAGAATGATCTGCTATTTATATTCCATAGTTTTTTTTATGGAATCAGATCCACTGAATTCATTTTTTTGCTATTCGATCATTGTCAGCATGGCGGGTTTTGAGTAATTAGCTAATTAATATTTAAATAATAATCAAAATCACATTTTTTTTTTTTTTAACCATGACAAAAATATTTTGAAATATGCAGCTGTAATACAGATTTGATATAAAGTAGGCCCCCGGGTCAAGTTTCGCAACTGGCTCCTGGAATAAGGGTCTCTTAAAAAGTTTCAATGGTGAAATATGGCTTCAGTGGTTTTCGGGTTATGAACATTAGAGAGGTTTTGCACCAGTACGTATACAGTTAGTGGGACGGATACGTCATCAATCTGTGTGTTCTTGTGACGTCACAGCAACTTTCCTTATCCGCAATGCGAACTGAAGGACGGTTAGTCAGGTCACTGCACGTGGTAGAAACTAATTTGTGATCTTAGTGGAACGGATATGTCATCAGTTTGTGTGCTCTTGTGGCGTCACAGCAAGTTTTTCTATCTGCTATTCGTACAGAAGGACGAATAGTCAGCTTACTATACGTAGTCGAAAAACGAGTAAGAAATCTTCAATTTTTTCATAATTTTGGATATAAACAAACTATTTCATGATTTACACATCTTTGTTAATACCATGTAGTCCAAAGAATTAATGATTATTTTTGTTTTAAACATAAAAAACCTGTCTAAAAGGCACTTTTAAAAGACCCCTATTACTAGGACAAAAATTCTGTTTTGTTTCTTCGATTATTATTTTTTTTTATATAGAAATGGCGATGGTAACAGCATGAATATCAATCTGTTAAAAGAATTATAAGTGCAGTGGTCCCCTTCTAAAATTCAATGGGAAGCTGTGGAGAAAAAGTTAGTCCTACAGTTCTCCCATCCAAAGGCAAAACCTAGTAACTCACCTTTTTCTTGTTTTGAGAAAACAAAGGAAAACGTAATGAATGAACATTAAACCCCAGCTCATCCACTGAATTGACTATTGGGTTACTAGGTTTTGCTGTGGTATACTAGACAAATGAAGGGAGTTGCTAGGTTGTGTCATGGGTGTAACTGCTTACAAAATCAAAAGATTGAAATAACTAGTACAACAACAGGAAGCACATACCCCAGTAACTATAAATTTAGTCCTAACTTAATTTTGATAAAAAGGTAAGTTACTAGGTTTTGCCTTTTTACGGGAGAGTTCTGTTTACTGTTAAAAATCATCAGTGGTCTGATTCCAAACTTTCTCCTTTAGCTGTAGTGGCACGTGCTTATTCTGCTGCTAAGAAAGCGGCCTGTGTATCACTCACCATTTTGTGTAAAACCGTTCTCTAAGCAAGAGCGAACAGTCCCACCATAGAAGTAACTACTTTACTGAATTCTTATTTATTTACATATTTTGTATATCCGATTTTTAGTGTAACGCATCCAAGCCACCAACAACTGTCCTGTTTTCGCAGACGAATCTTTCGGGGAGCTTCAATGCAATACCAAGCCTCTTTATTGAATCTTTATCAAATCTAAATAAATCCACGGACTGATCATCACTAAGATTAAAATCAACATCTGCATCGTATGTTACATGGCCAGTGCGTTGTGCATCAGCATTTCCCAATTGATGAAAATCATGTACTTATCGTCATTCTCGATCGCCATAATCAAAATATTTTCATTAAAAGCCCCTGCTTTTTTGACTAGACATACATAAGCGACATATATCAGCTATACGTTAAAAATGCGAAACCTATAAAAGCCGTCTAACCGTTAAGGGATAGCTATGTGTAACCGTACTCGTTTACGTTCAGGTGCGAAATGTCTCTATTTTCAAAATTTGACTTCCGATAAAACGCTTACACTTTTATGACCAAAATGCAACATAACTAACATTATTTATATGTATAACCGTAATATAATTAATTAAACCAAGTTTTTGAAATGACACTTTGTCGTGATAAAGATTTTATTGTGATTTGTGTACGCCCATATTTAAACGTGTTTGTATATTGTGGTCGCAAAGGTCCGTCGGTTGTTTGTGGACGCTCTCGAGGCTCAAGTTAATGTTCGATTATTTCCAGTTATGACCCTTAATCACTTTGAAATATCCGATTTGACTTTAAATTTATACGCAGAGTTTAAGGTCATGAGACGACGAAGCCTGTTGATTAACAACGGTCTTAGATAAATATTGCCAGATTTACTGTAAAATTGATACACAGCTGTTAAAGGATTGATATTAACTAATGTATTGCTTTTTCATGATTACTGATAACTTGAACAGCTAAATCAATGATAATAAATTTTTTCGTATATAAAACGCTAGCAATGGGACCGAAAAGAAAGCCAAACAAATTCTAATTATTTTCTGATATGCTTTGTTGTCTGGCAACCTTTTATTTTATGTGCAAATGGACCTGTTGAATACACAAATTCGCTACTGGATCACTGTCAATCTGTTAATTGGCTAATTAAACTTGCAGTTAATTCCAATCCATTATTGACCCTCTTGTACAAATAACTACGGATATCGATCACACATGAGTATGTGAATTCCAGTATACTTCTGTGTGCAGTGTTGTAATGAAAAGAGGTAAAATTGGGTTTAACGACCTACTGTTTCTTCTTCGACAGGACTAATGTCATTTCGGTGATTCCCTTCGAATAATACACCCGTTACCCTATTTTAAGTTCATCAAGGATTGCCGGGAATTCCAAAACAAAATGAATATCGGTAGGGTTCGTCCGTTCATCAACCAAATGCTTAAGAGAGAGAGAGAGAGAGAGAGAGAGAGAGAGAGAGACGAATGGAGTGTTTAGTCCACTCAACACAAACTAGGTCATTTCGAGACTAGCATATGGTTCAATTTCATTTCAATAATTCCCTTGTGCGTAGGGGTATATTAGCAGTGGGAGGAAACCGGAGGTCCCGGAGAAAACCCACCAGGTTGGGCAGGCGACACTACTACTTGCCACGTACAACCGGGGAATCGAAATCACGCTAGTGGGCTAAATGACAGACCTTATGATACAGCACGCACGTGCTAACCATTCACCCCCCCCCCCACAATACCTCAGACCAAATTTGTGGAAGATCTGTTGACATTTGTAGCCTCTATCGTAATCACAAAATTTTCTCCAAAGGTTGCGGAATTCTTATTTTCGAAATGGTTCGACCTTGGATGACACCAATGCTTTAAAAGAAATTAAAAAAAGAAAATTCAATCCAGAAGAGAGATTGTTACTCTGGATTGAAAGGTCCGATGACACAGAAATTACAAAAAAAAATGTGAAAACCGACAAACACTGTGCACTCCACAGAAGGGTCCTTACATTTGGTACATCATTCACATTTTGCGTAAAAGGCAAAGGTATCATAACCCAAAATGTTCAGATCTACCGGGCACCATTCTATAAATGTATGTTCCATCTAAATCGTACACAGATTGTGGCCTCTGGGAATTTAATGAATTACTAATTAGCTCATTAATGAAAACCATCAAGGGTAACATTGAGGCGAGATAGACAAATGGATTCAGTGGGTCCAATTCCATGTAAAACTGCCAAACATTTTGGTCCCTTTTTATTTCATAAACGGCGCCCTGACGATTGGGTATAACCCTTAAAAACAAGCAAAGATGAACGCTGGTTTATTCCAACGAGATCTGTGACATAAATTATGATTGTATGATGAATGCATGTTTAAGACTGTCACCGTAAAAATATCAAACCTACAACAACCCGTAATACACAGATGGAACAAGTTTTCAAGTTTATATGTAGTATTCGGGTTCTGGGATGGCTCGGTGCTCTAGAGTGCCGCGCTTCGACCTCTAGCTGGCAGGCCACCTCCGGCTTGCGGCTGTGGTTTCGAGCCCTGGTGTGAGCATATATGGCATGGAGATAGGGGCGCCTTCTCAACCTCGTGGGATTTTCCGGGCACTCCGATTTCCTCCCACTGCTAAAGACCCCTACGCGCAAGCGAATTAAAAACCATGTTAGTCCCGAAATGACCTAGTTGTGTTGAGTAGACGTTAAACCCCATCTCTCTCTTTCTTTCTCTATGTAGTATTTCAATGATTTCTTAAAATGGAATGGCAATTGATGCCCCCACCCCACAACAATCCCCGTAGATAACAGGTCAAGACCGAATAACTTTTGGTTCGACCCAGCATTTGATGCTTCGACATGACTTCTGACCCCCCTCCCCCGACAAACATTCGGGGATTTTAATAACATTGCAACCGGTTTGTTGGTGATCCTTCTTGAAGTAAGTGAAATATTTTGTACATGACTTTCATTAATTATGTTTTGACATGAAATAATTTAATGTAATGCTTTGGGCATACAATAAAAACAGAAACATTGCAACCGGTTTGTTGGTGATCCTTCTTGAAGTAAGTGAAATATTTTGTACGTGACTTTCATTAATTATGTTTTGACATGAAATAATTTAATGTAATGCTTTGGGCATACAATAAAAACAGAAAATAACTAAAGTCCAATTCGTTCCCCTTTGCACCATCTACAAAACACAAATCGAATTTAGATTAATTCTATTCGGTTGTTTCACTTCAGAGGTCGACGACACCCGCGCCAGATTAGGTCGATCTAATTCATTGGAACAAATCAGAATAAGTATATATCACCAAAGAAAGATGCCGACAGATTTAGTTTTGAAGCAGTTATAAAGTAGAACTAAAAAAAAAGGAAAACAAAAACATGCCAATACTAATAGGGACGCTGGATTCGTGATGAATGGATAGCATTCGTCATTCAGAATGACTAGTAAGATTTATGTAATAATTGAATTCAGTGCAACCTTCACATGCACTTGTCAACCATTATTAACGTTATTTAACTGATATTTACGTGTGGTTGAAATAAACTATCTCCTCTAAACTGTCATTCACCAAGTTGTGCGAGTTTCCCACTGATTTAATTAGGCATGCTTTGTACTTTTATCATCTTCATTTCAGTAAATCTTTATCTCGGAATATGCAATAAAAACACAAATGAAGCTTAAGCACGCAACAGATATGCATTCATCATAATAATTATCGGGTGCTGTGTTTCCTAACCTTACTTCTTATTCAATCCCTCCAGGTCATAAACATCAGTTATGAATTGATGTTCTATGTGTCCCATAGCTTTATTCATGTTCTGTAACCCGAATTTTGAGTTTGACTATAACACATTACAGCTAGTGCATTTTCAGCAAAAAGCAGTCAATAGAAGCCCTGGGCATGACGAATCTCAATCAGTGCCAGAATGCAGGGCTGGATATTGTTAAGTTTGAGCCGGAGGTGACCCGAGTAGAAGAAATTCTGCCCGTTTCTCTTTTTAATCAAAATGTCCACACTGGCTTTGTCATGCTGATATACTTTTCCAATCTCCATGGCTTCTTCTGATAACCACATGAGCGCCCCTTTGGATTTGTGTTACATCTTGGCCGAATTATGGTTCTGGAGTTAAGCCAGCTGCATTTGAGAGCGCCTCTCAAATTCCATGTCCTGCAAGTCATGACATCGGTACCACAAGTCAGACAATTAGTGCTACTACTATTGTGTGCCCGACCATGTCCACAAATCAAGCCTGAGTCGTTTTGGGCCCTTTTACGCCACCAAAAAAAAGAAATAACCGCCAGGAGACTCCTAAATAAACAAATCACCCCCAGTCCGCCGCGAACCACTGACACGCCCCGTTCACCTCTGGGGTTCGACTTGGACCCCGGTTCGGAATCCCGGATCTAGTATTAGCTAATGTTTTACGGTATGAAATAATGCAATTCGAAAACTATTAGACAATGTGGCATGTTCCGACTAAAAAAAGCTCGCTGGAAGGATTTCCAGACACTTTTTGCCTCAATGAGCATCAATTACCTTTTAATATCCAGTCAAATAGCAATTATCTTACTTAGTTCTATTTTGTAGCCTTGGGGCACACATGCGGCCATCTTGGAATCAAATCAGCCATTGGAATTAACGCTGCTGATTGGATAACAAGACCTATCAAGACATTTACGCCTGCAATGAATACTGTAAAAGGTTGAACGCAACCCTAAGACCTTTTAAAAAAAATAGAATTCAGGTGTGCAACGAATCATAGCTTGATAGACTTTGACACCCAGCACACTGCCGTGACCCATGGTTGGAATCCAGTGCAAATTCTTTCTTCAAACAAAATGAACGGAACTCAGAATTTGTGTTATGCACATTCTCATAAATAATTCCGCGCTGTATCATAAAGCCTGTCATTGATTTAACTGGCGTGCTTTCGAATCCCTAGTTGTACGTGACAAGGAGTAGGGTAGCTTTCCAACCTCGTAGGTTTTCTCCGGGTCATCCGGTTTCTTCCCACTCTAAAGAACCCTACGCGCAAGCATTTATTGAAATAAAATTAAACCATGTTACTCCAAAACTGACCTAGTGTCTCTCACACATAACCACACTTGGTGATTGAAAGAATGTTACGCTAGAGTAATATGACAATTGGGCTCGCATCTGGTTAGTACCGGGACGATTGTTTTGGCATTTTGAAATATTAAAACATTTTCCATGTCTATGCGTCTACCGAATTTTGCGCAATTTAGAAAATATTCAATTTTAAAAATTAAAAACTGAATTGTCATGAACGTAATTATGCGTTGTCTTCAAAAGTTTTTAAAAAGATACATTGATTAACGGTACATTAACCGGAAGTTGAGTGTATATTAATAAAAAAAACAAATTGTCATGGACATAATCATCCGTTTAATTTAGAATTTTTAAAAACAATAAAATCAACTGACACTACATTAGCCGGAAGTTGAGTTTCTATCAGTGCTTCTCCTTTAGCGAGCGCTGTAGCCATTTGTTGGCATTCCGTAACGAACGTGCCTATTCTGCATGTTTACAATTGTCGTTATGAACGGAAAACTAAATCATACTAGAACATGAGGCTTAAGGGGGCGGGGTCGAATGGCGGGCGCGTAGCGTCGTAAGGTCTGCCATTGGTTTCGATACCCCGCTTGTACGTGACAAGAGGGTCGCCTGTCAAACCGTGTGGGTTTTATACGGAATGTATATCGAAAAGAACCGAGCCAGAGATTTGTTAGGTAATGCAGTTTTATTAACGATTTTGAGATGCATATATAGTGATCGAGTTAAAAATGCCACCAGAGGGTGTATATTTTATTCAATATTATATGATTCAGCACCAAATATAAAGAAAAGTAATAAATGATCAAAAATTTGGAAAAATATGAAGAACACAAAAACCAGAAAAAATAAAAAGCAACAGAAACTCCTTGCACCAGTGAAATATATAATAAACGTTAATATGCCATGGGTAATCCATCTCTGGATGAAAGAAAAGTAACTTTTTTTCGTCACGCTCCATTTTTCGCGGTATTTGCCCACGGCGTGTCACCAAGTGCGGGGATGGAAACCGTGTTCATCAGCCTAGTTGGTGCAGTAAGGTAGGACGATCCACCCCCATTTTTATGATATGTCATATTCTCGATGGCTGTGTCACTTCGTGCGCCATTGGGCACTATTTTAGCAAATAATAGAATGTATTCAGCATGCACGGACATATAGAATAAAACTTTCCCTATCTTTTGAGCGGATTATTTTCTTCTGTCTTGAGAAATGGGGTTTTAAGTTGGCTTAACATTATATAAATGGTAAAACGTAATCCAAGAGCATTAAGACATATTCGTCCGATACTTCCGTATTCCGGTCACCAAGACCTCTGAAAGAAACCAAATAGACAATAAAAAAAGCTAAAGGGAGTAAACACTTTTAAATACGATTGAATTTTTGTTAAGGAATCCTGGTATAATTAATTGGAAAGATAGTCATATTTCTTCTGCAGATCATTCTCTATGTCCAATTCGGTCAATGACGAATTCGTCTGGTGTCTGTTTTTTTTAAATAATATTGTTTTTTCGGGATAAATAATTTGTATACTTTTCCCCACGTTTCCGTTGGGCTGAATGCTTTTCACTATAGACTGAGGAACAAATGAGCATGTCTTTGCACTAAAATTTGTATGAGGTTGACCACCAAAATATTTAGATACACCAACTTGAAGAATCATACCCATAACATGTAACTAGTTTCCGTACATATCACCGTAGCCAACCTGATAACTCGGTTATCCTTCCGCCTCAAAATCATGAATATTTACCAAAACCTGGCAGAAAATATTAATTCAAACCCTCTTCTTCCATTCTAGACCGAAAAATCACCAAAAATGTCCATGCAAAGGGAGAGTAAAGAGAAGGAGAGAGAATTGCTATAAATAGACGAACTACAATGTGATATTTCACGAGAGTGTGAAATTTAATGGTGGTCTGCTTCCATTTACAATAAGAGTTATCTCCCTTATGTCACTGATTCGGAACTCCGAGTCGATGGCCATCGTTTTTATATCGTTTTGTTTTGTATTGTACTTTGTTTTCTATCGAAAAAAAAGCACTTTGTAAGAATCTGACTAAGCTTCAGATTGCAAGTGTTTGTAGAAGGGCTGCAGTGGTAGATTTGCGTGCATTGTGTAATGCAAATAAATTCGGCTGACAGAACAAAGTACAGAGATTTGGAACAAATGCAGATAAAAAACATTTAAATTTCATTTATTGATCGAAACAAGCAAATCAGAGATACCGGATTGTTTAAATGGAGAGGTGGTTGGGTTTAGGAAAAAGTTGACAGTATGCAGCATCCTTATTCCATGCCTCAATTTCACTCAATATAATCGAATTGGTAAACACCGATTGTTTTTCATGAATGGGTAAAATATGCAATATTCTTATAATATGGATGGGTAAAATATATTCCACACTGATTTGTAAAATGTGTAATGTTTTTATGGATGGGTAAAATATCTAGTATTTCTCATGGATGGTAAAACACCTTATATTTTCTTCCGACAAGAATAATAAATGAGAGAAAGAAAGAGTTAGAAGAGAAAGAGAGATGGAGTTTAACGTCTACTCGACACAAACTAGGTCATTTTATTTCAATAATTTGCTTGCCCGTAGGGGTCTTTAGTGGTGGGAGGAAATCGGAGGACCTGGAGAAACCCCACGAGGCTGGACAGGTGACCCTACTCTTTGTCGCGTACAACCGAGGAATCGAAACCACGCCAGTTGACTCAATGACAGGCTTTATGATACAGCACGCGCGTGCTAACCATTCGGCCATCCAATGTAAGAAAAGAAAGACAGTGGAATCAATAAATTTTACCACCACTTTAATGCACAAATTGTACGTATGAAGTGGGCAAGGCGCCATGCTATGTTCTTTTTGGCGTTGGTGGAATCAAGTGACGTAGTTGGTTTCCATCCCCCGCTTGTACGTGACAAGGACTAAGGCCGCCTGTCCAACGTTTGAAAATCCTGGATAACGCTATCGATCAAAACCGAGATCGGACCCCATGGCAATTGCTCTATCCACCGACCCACTCAGTGTTTATAATTTATATAATATACTGATATCTCGAGCTATTCTATGAAGATAATGAAATTTCGTGGAAGCTGGGAGAGAATAAAGATGTTACGGGATAGTATTTAATGGGAAATAACTCTGTATTTGTTTAAGGCGACAGACCAACGAATTTAGTCCCTTAAATAGTCTTTGTGTATGGGTGCAGGTGTAACAGGTTTATCGGGTTCATGTTAAATAAAGCTTCTTAAAATTTATGTATTTCAAAAATTCCCATAGTCACCCCCATACTGATTTTCGAGAAAGTTACTCCCTCTGTGGAGGATGGCGTTCGGCCGAATGAAATTTTGGGAAATGTCTGAACCCGGCAAAAGAGACACGAATTAACATCATCAAAGTCAAACCCCATTTATCTCTCTCATTGTAAAGTAAGTCTTGTGTTTAACCTGGATATTCATTAAACAGTGTTAAATTTGACTGGCACAGTAAAATGCGGGCTGAATCCTGATGAGCGCTACCGTCTTCATGTAGTTATTTCCCCTGAAACTCTGCGTAGAAAATATTAGCTATAAAATTATAGGATATGTATTAACGCTTGTCAAAACTTTTCACATCAAATAATGGAATAATTGCAGTTTCAGGTTTCTTATATCAAGAGTGCGTGAAATTACAAGATAGTGTTCAAATAACATTACAAAATATGATGTTCAAATAACATTACAAGATACAAGATTCGGCTTTCAAATAACATTACAAGATACACGATACAGCGTTCAAATAACATTACAAGATACAGCGTTCAAATAACATTACAAGATACAAGATTCAGCTTCAAATAACATTACAAGATACAAGATTCAGCTTCAAATAACATTACAAGATACACGATACAGCGTTCAAATAACATTACAAGATAAAAGTTTTAAAAAAAAATTACAAGACACAGCGTGCAAATAACATTACAAAGTACAGTGTGCAAATAACAAAACAAGATACAGTGTTCAAATAGCATTACAGGATACAGTGTTAAAAAAAAACATTACAATATACGGTGTTCAAAAAAAACATTACAAGATTAAAGTTTTAAATAACATCACAAGCTACAGTGTTCAAATAACATCATAAGATAAGGGTTTAAATAACATTACAAGATACGGTGTTCAAATGACACCACAAGATACAGGGTTCAAATAATATTACAAGATAGTGTCCAAATAACATTACAAAATACGGTGTTCAAAAAAACATTACAAAATTAAAGTTTTAAATAACATCACAAGATACAGTGTTTAAATAACATTACAAGATAAGGGTTTAAATAACATTACAAGATACGGTGTTCAAATGAAATCACAAGATACAGGGTTCAAATAATATTACAAGATAGTGTCCAAAAAACATTCCAAAATACCGTGTTCAAATAACATTACAAGATACAGGGTTCAAATAACATTACAGGATACAGTGTTCAATTAATATTACAAGATACAGTGTTCAAATAACATTACAAACTACAGTGTCCAAATATTATTACAAGATTCAAGTTGTATATAACATCTCAAGATAGGCCTACAGGGTTCAAATAACATCACAGGATACAGGGTTCAAATAACTTCATAATATAAGATAAGGGTTTAAAATAACATTAATTGTTTCCGTAATAAATTTCAAAATAACTTTCATTTTACAAACTTCGGTAAGTATGCTTGTTTACGTGTCTTAATATACCCGAATAACAGAGTCCTTTCATGAGGTAAGGTGAGGTACATCGACTATATAATTTTGATGTTCGTTTGTATAATTAAAGACTGTTGTGTGAGTTCAGATTAATGAGTTTGTAGTGTATGTAGTTTTGACGAAAGTATACAATTAAACAAAATAGATCCACTAATTTTAAACAATTATTCGATGAGAATTACCTCCGGTTTCATTTTTTAAATTTAATGGATATTCAACAGGTTGTATTCTTTGTCAACATGCCAAGCAACCACTATATGTATTAACTTACGTGTTTCCTTTCCTGCAAAAATAAACTCTCAGACTTTCGACTAAAAGTAAAAGTAAAACAGAAGAATCTTTGCCAATGAATACAAATTTGTGTGTCTGTACTATAATCGATCACTGCACTGACTGGGAAAGTTCATACAGGCGTGATTTCCACTTGTCGGGGCCTGACAGCACAGGGACAGCTGTCTAGTTGTTCGGATGTGACGAAAAACCGAGGTCCCTTGTACACATTGGCGTGCAAGTAAAAGACCTCTTTGCAGTTGTCTGTTAACTGTAGTTTTGTTTGTTTTTTTTAAAAAAAAAAATCTAATCTGATTCGTTTTACATGATTTCCAATTACCCTTTATATATTCCCCCTACCTTACACAGAAGACGAAACAAGAAACAATTGATCCTATATCCATTCATTGTGTATTTTACAGCCAAATATCACATTGCATTATAACGTGGCTATAATTACAGTTTTCAAAATTAACTGCAGATTTCGAAAGGAAGGAAGATTTTATTTTCTCTGTTACAACAGTAGGATGTGAATACTCCAGACATATGTAATCATAACTTGTAAATTAATCACTGTTTATCTCTGTTTAGCATACAAGTAATTGTTTGTCAGACAAACAGTGAATTAAGGCTGATTACTACAATTACATTTTAATGTGGTATGTAGTCGATTAGAGCAATATAACTTTAGTAATTAACGAAATGCCATATTTTATATCGTTTTCTTACAAAATAGTCATACAAAGTTCAGCAACTACTGAACTTGGTATCTTAAAGGAAAAAACCTGCGTCCACAGATAATTCATCTTGAAGAAGAAGGGTTGTTATATAAGACTGGACGGGGATATAACTGGCCTTTTTCAGCTCACTGATAATTCCTCTTGAATAAAAAGGGTTGTTATATGAGACTGGTGTAGCGCCATTGGCCATTCTGTCTGACCTGAAGAGCGGACGACACAAACCGATTGTCACATCCTTACGTACGACCCATGCATCTATTCATACTACATATTTTTAGTAGCTTATAATTTGTCTCTAGCTGCATTTGCTTGCACTTCACGTTGTGTGTTTGCTTCTTATTGGTTTCTTAAGACGTTTGTCTTCTCAGTAGGTATAACAGTGCAACAATTCGTTGTTACGTTTTATATAGCATAGCCGGATACATATAAGCATAGTATACAATACTAACTACAGTCATTCTCCCACTAGCCAGCCTCGCTGGACTAGTCTGCTGATAGAAGCTGTTACATCATTTTCCTTCTAGACCCAAGCTGCTGTCTAACCAATTCTCACAAATTTATAGTTTTGTAGTTGTGGGCTTCGATCTTTCAATTGTCAAAAATAATATGCTGTGAATAATTACAGAGATTGGTAAAATAAGCCAAATGATGCAATTGTAAATAACCGTCACATGTTTTTCGATAAACTCATACATATAGCTAATTAATGTACTGACAATAGAGAATAATTTGTAAATATAAAAATATTGTTTACACCATCTTATTTCTCTATTCCTTGACTATAAATTTTAAAACAATGTCGCAACAACAATATTGCTACACTGCATGGGGATATAACTGACCTTTTTTTTTATCCCACTGATAATTCATCTTGAAGAAGAGTTTTTTTTATATATACGACTGTGGGAGGGGAGATATGACATGCGATTTTCAGCTCACTGATAATTCCTCTCAAGACGAATGGTTGTTATTAGTAGGGATAAAAGCAATGAAAAAAGTGGGCGAACCTGAAAAAAATTGCAAGAAAGCGTTTTATGGTTGTTACCTGTAGTATATGGTCTACGCAACAACATATCCAAAGTTTTCTGAAATTTAGCTACCGCAGAACGTCTAAATATGACGTCAAACAAAATGGCCGCCATTTGACCAAAATCCCTTTTTTCTGCTCATATTCTATCAATGTTGTTGTTTTGAAAAGCTTAGGTGTAAAACAATGCTATTATAAAACCAATATCATAGTAATCATCAGTCTGTTAGTGTTCTGCAGTGTTTCCATGTGACGTCATGGCGCTATAAGGGGTCGTTATGACGTCCTGACGAAAATTGTTCCTTTTTGATGGTATGTTAGCCATTTCATTTGAGGTTGTAGATGGATGGATAGCCTAGATGCTGGAAATTGCTGCAATACAAATGCCGACGACGATTTATTGTCGGTCTGGAGTATATTATCACCCAAACAAAAGTTCCAGTCCGAAATCAGTGCCGAAATGGGTGAAATTGACCAAATTCAAAACGGCCGCCGGTTTTGGCGGGTATAATTTTCCTACCAATTATCATATGATCGAGTTTGGTATCAAAATATACATTTTCAGGTTAAATGAATCCGTTTCCAAATACATTTTTTTGATAAGTGTTACCACTGAGTCAGGAATGGGGGGTTATTCAAGATGTTGGACAATTTTGGCGGAAAAGTTCGAATTTTACATAAACTGAATCCATTTTTGTACATATTTAAGTGATTAAGTGATCACCTGTGTCAGTATAAGAGAAATTCAAATTGGGGATTTGGATTACATATTGAGACAGATGGATACTGTATTGCATATTTGTCACATATTATGCAGTAAACACTTTTATAATGATCTGCCCAACATTCTTTTGGAAATAACGGGCACTGGGAGCGTCAATAAGACGGCTTAGCCTAGAAATTATGGTCGTGATTTCAAGCTCGGGAAAAAATACTATGTGGAATGTCGCAACTTTCACTATTGCACAATGTTGTAACGTTATTGAAGTGGAGGAGCCTGTATCAAGGTCTAGACGGTCCGAGGTGCGAAATTAATTTTTGTGCACCGTTGTCTTGAACACGGCCTGTAAGAAAAACTAGCAGACAGTCCATTACAACAGATATAACCGGTAACCGCTGCTACAACGCCTATTTTGGGACATGCCAATATCGGACAGTTGACAACTGGACATTAATCTAGTGTCTTTTGGTGTCCCTAAATATATGACGCCCATTAGGTAATTTCACACCTAACATATTATATAGAATCGAACATTGAAATTGTTCGCCACTCTGTGTAATCTTTAGCAAAAAATCTCATTGCAGAGGCGTTCTCTCATAAATGCAAAAACAAAAGAAACTGGAAATGGTTGATAACGTTTGAATCCGATGAGATTTCCTACCAGGGTATGGTGGAGCAAGCGTGGGTGGCTATGTGTCCCCTCCACCCCTTCCGAAAATATGCCCTCGAATTTCAACAAAGTTACCTTAAATACTCAAGGAAATACCCACGCTAAAGAAAACATTGTGTTCTCTCTTCTGCTGCCCTTCCCTTTTTTTGCTGCCCTTCCCTTGTTCTAGCCACATCCAGAGATACTAAAATCCAATCACAGAATATGTCCGTTTTCATGATTTCCAAGGATGACTTCCTGAATAGATTTCACAGCCAGAATAAGATTTCCATAATATTCAGAATCAATTAATTTGTCTTAGTTTTGTATATTTATCTAAATAAATACAGGAAAATTGCAACACGGGTGACGGGGACGTGTTTTCCGGTTAGCACACTCATTGCCAATACGCTAACCGTCACCATAATCTCTAATCTGTAACCAGTAACTTGATCGTCTTCTCGTTCTTGGGGTTGTCAGTCTACTTTCAGTTCTACCCCCTACGCCTTCCCTCATTGGGAAACATAATCGAATTAAACTTGGCAGGTACCCTTTGTAAGGAATGTCAATTTCTGTTGATACTTGTTCTTCTTTACTCAAAGGTCTTCATTGCAGCTAACTATGTTCACGTCATAGCGTTAGGAAATAATCATAATCCCTTAACCAAGTGTCAATGAATGGTATGTTATGGCTCACATAGACACCAATTCCAATTCTACCATGTGCCACAGAACTCAAATTTTCCTAATCCTGCCCATCTCCTAAAGCACCCTAACTTTGGTCTGCCTGTCCCCATTCGGAGGACCTAAAACGTCCTTGGCTCATTGTTGAACTTAATTATGACTTTACACCAAGTTTTATTATGTCCTAAATAATTTGCTATTGCAATTGTTATCTCCGCTCATTATTGAACGGGGTGTTGGATGGCCGAATGGTTAGCACGTGCGTGCTGTATCATAAAGCCTGTCATTGACTCAACTGGCGTGGTTTAGAATCCCGGGTTGTATGTGATGAGGAGTAGGGTTGCCTGTCCAACCTCTTGGGTTTTCTGTGGGTCCTCCGGTTACGTTCCCACGGCTAAAGACCCCTACGCACAAGCGAATTATTGAAATGAAATTAAACTACATAATAGTCCCGAAATGACCTAGTTTGTGGTGAGTGGAGTTAAACCCCATTTCTCTCTGTCTACCTCTCATTATTGAACTTAGAATACCGGTTATCTTTCCGTCATTTTCGGAATGGGGCTAGACAGTTCCCTGCATGGAATTCACCCGTGTCGTATTATTTGAAACATTTGAAAGATTTTGTAAAATAAATTATCTGTGTCCTTCAATGGGTTTGGTCATCTTGGCTCCACTGTCGATGTTTGTGGTTGAAATCCATCACAGTGAGCTATGGCTGCTACGCTGCTTCCACAATGAGCAGTGGTCAGTCAGAGAGTCTAAATGGAATTTAGTTGATGCTTGATGAATGCAATAGTATTAGATCTGAGACAGACTCGACCTCTCTTAATCCCCAAATCTCCGATGGTATTTCCACATATTTTGACCCTGGGGAACCAGTTAATTACCAAAATTAGAAAATTATTCGAAAATGAAATCAAAATTTGGTTATCGTGTACAATTTGAACTTTCCCGCCAAAACTGTCCACCATCGGGAGTTATTTTGCAATAATGATTCTGTGGTATAATTATTTAAATTACCAAAATATATATGGAAATAGATTCAGCTACCCCGAAAGGATACATTTTGATACCAAGCTTGATCATTTTATGATAATTGGATACAAATTGACGTTTTCCAATCAAAACCGGTGGCCATTTTGAATTTTGGACAGTTTGACCCATTTTGACACGGATTTCGGACTGGAACCTTTGTCTTGGTGATAATATCCTCCAGACCGACCATAAATCGTCGTTTGCATTTCTATTGCAGCAATTGCCAGCATATATGCTATCCATCTATCTACAACCTCAAATGAAATGGCTAAAAACATAGAAATATATAAAAATCCATCACAGTGAGCTATGGCTGCTACGCTGCTTCCACAATGAGCAGTGGTCAGTCAGAGAGTCTAAATGGAATTTAGTTGATGCTTGATGAATGCAATAGTATTAGATCTGAGACAGACTCGACCTCTCTTAATCCCCAAATCTCCGATGGTATTTCCACATATTTTGACCCTGGGGAACCAGTTAATTACCAAAATTAGAAAATTATTCGAAAATGAAATCAAAATTTGGTTATCGTGTACAATTTGAACTTTCCCGCCAAAACTGTCCACCATCGGGAGTTATTTTGCAATAATGATTCTGTGGTATAATTATTTAAATTACCAAAATATATATGGAAATAGATTCAGCTACCCCGAAAGGATACATTTTGATACCAAGCTTGATCATTTTATGATAATTGGATACAAATTGACGTTTTCCAATCAAAACCGGTGGCCATTTTGAATTTTTGACAGTTTGACCCATTTTGACACGGATTTCGGACTGGAACCTTTGTCTTGGTGATAATATCCTCCAGACCGACCATAAATCGTCGTTTGCATTTCTATTGCAGCAATTGCCAGCATATATGCTATCCATCTATCTACAACCTCAAATGAAATGGCTAAAAACATAGAAATATATAAAAATCCATCACAGTGAGCTATGGCTGCTACGCTGCTTCCACAATGAGCAGTGGTCAGTCAGAGAGTCTAAATGGAATTTAGTTGATGCTTGATGAATGCAATAGTATTAGATCTGAGACAGACTCGACCTCTCTTAATCCCCAAATCTCCGATGGTATTTCCACATATTTTGACCCTGGGGAACCAGTTAATTACCAAAATTAGAAAATTATTCGAAAATGAAATCAAAATTTGGTTATCGTGTACAATTTGAACTTTCCCGCCAAAACTGTCCACCATCGGGAGTTATTTTGCAATAATGATTCTGTGGTATAATTATTTAAATTACCAAAATATATATGGAAATAGATTCAGCTACCCCGAAAGGATACATTTTGATACCAAGCTTGATCATTTTATGATAATTGGATACAAATTGACGTTTTCCAATCAAAACCGGTGGCCATTTTGAATTTTGGACAGTTTGACCCATTTTGACACGGATTTCGGACTGGAACCTTTGTCTTGGTGATAATATCCTCCAGACCGACCATAAATCGTCGTTTGCATTTCTATTGCAGCAATTGCCAGCATATATGCTATCCATCTATCTACAACCTCAAATGAAATGGCTAAAAACATAGAAATATATAAAAATATATTTCTATGGCTAACAAGCCACCAAAACGCAACATTTTTCGTCGTGACGTCATAACGACCCCCTATGACGCCATGACGTCACTTGGAAACACTGCACAACACTCACAGAGTGATGAATTACTAGGATATTGGTTTTATAATAGCATTGTTTTACACCTAAGTTTTTCAAAACAACAACATATAATATGAGCAAAAAAAAAAAGGATTTTGGTCAAGTAGCGGCCATTTTGTTTGACATCATATTTAGACCCTTTGCGGTAGCTCAATTGCAGAAAACTTTTGATATGTTTTTCTCTGGCCCAAATACTATCAGAAAATGCAAAAAAACGTTTTCTTGCAATTTTTTTAGGGTTATTCTGCAATTTGACTCTACTATATAAGGACAGTGCGGGTATATCAGTTCGGTAGAACAAATCACGAGAAAGACTGATCGCCACTGCAGATCCTAAAAATAGAATAAATAGCCTAAGCCAAGATACCAAAAAAATAGATGACATATAACATATTGATTAACTTCACATTCATAAGTATTGAGCAATCATACCGATTATCTATACTTAGTCTAATGCTGGTCCCCCACGGCCGTGCGATGCGTGACGATAGTATTGACCGGATTGAGTACACGATCTGGTACGTCCGGATACGTTTCGATACGATCAACACGGAACTATTTTGTATAGAATGGTGATAAGGAGTAATTTTGAGTAGGTTTTTTGGATAAAATATTCACCGAATAAAGAAAGCATTTTAAATTCAATCCTCGGTTACCCAGTGTACTCATTCCGTTCTACTCCACTATACCCTGGGTTAACCCATAGGGTTTCCATGATTTCAAATTTATAGAATGTTACAATGTACGAACCAATCAGAAAACAGTTTACAAACCAATCGTTTCGCCTTAGTTTTTATAAGGGTAGATATCCATATTCATGTCCATGTACCGATTGATTTATGTAAGTAATGTAATATTTATAATTTATTTCTATTTAATTGTATTATCAAAAGCTGTAGTATGTGTTATTGATCTAAAATATGTATAACATCTATAATGTTTGACTTTTGTTATTGTTATTACTATTCGTTCTTTGTTTGTAATAAAAATATTAATATGTCGTTCTGTTCTGTTTCTTATTATTGAACTTATACTTGGTAATTGGATTCACATTATCTTGTCTATGATATCACGTGGGCATAAAATTCAGGGAACGAACGAACGATTCTCAATACAACTAATGAACCTACATTATTAAATGAACGTCTGCTCTTCATTAATATAAAGTATAATTTGTTGTTGATAATGAGAGTAACTTCCCTTTGCCAACTTCTTTTTCAAATAATAGTTTATGGGATTGGTCGATAAAAATAGCACAATCATCAAGGGCGGATACCTTGAAAACGTGTCTCCCCCATAGATTAACCCAGGGTATAGTGGAATAGAACGGAATGAGTACACTGGGTAACCGAGTATGTTTAAATTCTAGCACAAAAGGCCATTTTCGTTTTTTGTCAGAATTAAAATTGAGAATTTGGCTGATATTAAATGAAATTTACAGACTTTCCTGTAACTCGGTAACCTCTCCACAACAAGAGGAGGTCTAGCGTTGACGTAATCTACCATATTTGGGTGGATTCGAATAGTTAGGGGGTTGGTTACGGTGAATAGTTAATTCTAATTTTTGTATTGAAAAATATGTATGGCCAACCTCATAGAAGTTTTGAAGCAAGACTTTGATGGCGTTAAGTTCTTTTCTCATTACAGGAATCCCCCGTCCCCGCACCCAAAAAATCAAAGAAAACCTAAACAGCCAATACACCATAAGAAAACCCCCAAAACAAACCCGATAACATCGCCACAAAAGTCATCAAAGGTCATTTTTTGTAGAAAAGGTCTCTATCTTGTATAATTAAACGTTTTTATAAACAATAAGTGATAAACAAATATTTTATCATTTCAGATTAATGTTGTTTTAAAAGGGTAATCATTGGTTTTAAGACATGCCTATAATCACTGGTATTTATTTTATTTTTCTCGCAATATTAATGATATAATTAATCATGATATGAATAAATAGCGTCGATATGTTCCTAATTAATATCGTGCTGAGTAGATCTAAAGATAAATTAGAAGTTCATATATAGTAAATACAGAAATTATTATGATTAATAAGTACTAATGTGTGCTACACCGACTGATGGTTCTCTGCAAATGTCAAACATGTTAAGTCAAATGGTATGTATAATAACACAACCTTATTAAAATTAGTATTATTCACATCTGCCCTTTTCTCTAACGAAATACGACTTTTAAAACAAGCCACAGGTTTTTTCATCTAAATACTAAGTTGTAATCAAACATGCTTCCTATCGGAACGGTGATCTGTCAGTGACAGCTCTATATATAATAACAAGCCATGCTATAACCGTAAACCCATTATATCCAGAAACGTTTTTAGTTTACCACAAAAGGAAGCATTGTATACCATATAGACAATTACATTGGTCAACAAGTTAATGCCAATTTGAAGAAGAACATCAAAAAGTTTATGTTGTACAATGCTTACCGACATCAGAGAGACATAGAGAGAGAAATGGGGTTTATTGTCAATTCAGCCCTCCAACCTTCTTGCTTAAAGTACTCAAATAGTCCAGTCGTTTACATAGAATATAGATCTTTATGGAAACAACTGATAAAAATTAACCGAAACGAAGAAAATACATAAAATATAATAAAATAGATCTCTACAGAAATAACTTATATAAATTAACCGAAACAAAGAAAATACATAAAATGTCGAAGTGGTTAAATCCCTTTAAAATGAAATTATTCGTATTTTCAAAATCAAAGTGTAATATCAAAGTAAAATACCCACTGAGCTAAATTCAAAGTTGAACTAACAAACCTACAGATCGCTTGAAACATGATGTATGATGTCTGGGGTATATCATTCTTTATGTTATCCTGCCAAACAAATAAACCATGGGACATTTCTTACGGTTAGACGACATGAAATCGAAATTGGTCCAAGACGAATATTTGTATAAATAATAACGAATTTTTTAAGATGTCATTCCCTGAAACGAATTGGATGTTTCTGAATTGATGAATGTCTCGATTTTATTATCGATCTGTTTTTATGTTTTTATGTGTGAAGGGTTTGAATATAGATGTCATTGATATTCAGCTGTGGTGGGATTCAAAATTTTAAACAATCGGTTAATGTAAACCCCTCCCACAAAGAGCTAACTTATGCCTAGCTAGCTGGTTATTTTGTCGAAATTTGGCAATGACCAGCTGCGCTAAAATGCTCGGCCAAAATTTGTTTCTTATAAAACAAATAAATCACAAACCAATGCGGGCGTATAGCCAGCGTCAATAGTAACGAATTTCCGCCGCACGTACCTAGCGAGCTGCACTCAGCCACATGACGTGTCTCCGCTGAACCATGAATACGCTCTCCAAGTTCCCGTCTCCACACTTCACAGAGACAGTCAAAATCTTCAGACTAGTTCCTGTATGCCCGCCAAGAATCTTAAAGGCAAGTTCGATCCCTGCATTGGCCGAGAAAGTTCATCTCGATTTTCCGGCGTGATTTCCCCTTGTCAGTGATGCAGAAGGAGGGCCTGACAAGGACAGCTGCCTAGTCGTTCGGATGGGACGAAAAACCGAGGTCCCGTGTACAAATTGGAGTGCACGTAAAAGATCCTTTGGCAGTTGGAATTCGATATAAGAGTAGGCCGTAGCGCCGCTGCCCGGGCAAAATTTCCCTCATTGCACACTGTGGCGTATGCCCGTCTTCAATTAGCCCAGGTACGGTGCTTAAGCGTAGGACGTTAAACCCCATTTCATTCTTAAAGGCAAGAAAAGGAGGTGGGGGGGTTGCAGCTAGCTAGAAAAGCAGCCAACCAAGCACAAACTGTCTTACAGGCCAAGATTGCATGGATTATCACCCCTCGCTCACCCCTGTCTGGGGGGATTCCAGATCTAACCACATCTCCAACTCCTCCATTACCCCATGACACTAGTGCCTCTAACCACTACCCGGACCACACTTCTTCCAATATCTCCCACAATAATTATATTGAATAGAAGCCTTTGTAGTTGTATTAGGTGCAACCAATATTTGGAGAAAATCTACAGGTGACAAGTTTCCCTCATCTTACGTCTGCAATGTCACCCTCGGTAGAACAGGACGTATGCCCCGAGAACAAATGAATCTCGTGACATTCATCATTGAATTGCCAAAGAGAAGCCTATGTAGGTTTTGTGTTTTTATACGCCAACATTTTCATGTGGACGTTATGCCGTCGCCACTGTCCGCCCGGACGTCTATCTGTTCATCTACAGTTGTGTGTGGAATCTCCACAGGTCACAATTCTTATCCGATTCTGACGAAACTTGAAAAATAAGGTTTTTCCCAAAAAGATATCGGCTGCTTTCGATATTGGCATGTATCGGATCAAAACTTCATGGATTTTGCCCCTTATTGTACACAACAATCATGTTTTTAGCTTGTGGACACTATAAAGGTCATAATGTTAAACAGATTTTTTGGATAAAACTTGAAATGCATGTTTATAACCCAAATCTCTCGATTCCTTTCGATATTTGAGTATATCAAATTATAACTTAATGAATTATGGCCTTTTTCTGGTGCGCGGGTTTGTCTATAGAAGTTTTTTTTAAGGTATGCTAAATACATCCGAAATGCTTTTACTATTGGTTTAATTAAATAACAAATTATATTGCGCAATCTTACTGTGAATGGTGGTTCAGGCTATTGTCATTGGATTAATTGTAGATGTTTTTCACCAGATAACAATACCATGGTTTGCTCTTAAACCTGGTATAAAGGTGACTAGACATATTACAACATAGGAGATCTTGGAACTTACCCAACTTTATAAAATACAAAGAAGTCTACAAATATATAACATGAGGAATTCCTGATGGTACTATCTCTTCTCTGTTTCTCTCATCGACAACTATAAAACTATGATTTATCTTTTTCTAAACCAAAATAACTTGTTTTCGCTATGCAATTTTTGTTATTTAAACGAGGGAAACTACCTGGAAAAAGATGTATACCAATTTTCCGTTGGCAAGATAAGAAAGAATTTTGAAATATGCCACATTAAGATAAAGACAACCATTCCTTTCTTTCATTTAGAGGCGTATTTAAATAAGAATTAAATACTCTTTTACGGATGGATAATCTTCTGTGAATAGAATCCACGGTTGTAAACACAAATACAACATACAGAAAAATGAACTCATAAATACAACGGTCAGAAACGCCATCTCAAAATATATTATACGGTCAGAAAGATGGACTCCAATATAAAACGTCCAGAAATAAGAATTCAAAACTCTCGGAAAAGTAAATCCGCATATACAATAAGAACTTAGCTTTACTCTTATATATACTATTCAAAAAAAGTAGGGGATATTTGATTTTTAAGTGTTATTAAAGTCACCTAATGAAACTGACGAAGAAACAAATGACAAAATGAAATGAAGTTCACATTCATCGATTTATTCCAAATGATCGTTAGACTAAGTAAGGCACAGACTGACCATTATAGGGGTAAAATGATACCCGGGGTCAAACAGCAAAGTTACCACAGCATCACAACAAAGTCAGTAATGGGTAAATCCTCCTCTGTTTGCCAAACAAGCAGTGCTGGCCAAGGTAATGTGGTGATGTTGTGTTGTTGGAGGTAACGTGTAACGATCCTGGCCCTGTGACATCTTGTGTTGTCATCCTGGAAGATGAAACCGCGGCCATGACGTCGTGCGAAAGGCACAACATGGACTGCCAAGATGTTGTCCCGGTAGTACTGGCCTGTAACACTTCCAGCAACAACATGTAAAGCCGTTATTCCAGCAACAGTGATGCCTCCCCACACCATAACAGAACCACCCCCAAATCGATCATGTCTGATGACGTTAACGTCTTGGAAGCGCTCGTTTCGACGACGCCACACCCTCCTACGTCTGTCCAAAAAATCAAGAGTGAGCCTAGACTCATCTGAAAACATCACATTGCTTCAGCGTCGATTATTCCAGTGTTGACGATCCCTACACCAACGACGTCTTGCCTAAATGTGATGATCTCTCAACAAGGGATCACGCGAGGACGTCGGGCGCGAAGATAACCCTTGTGCAGTCGGATCCGAATCGTCTGGCCACTCACTCTCACACCAGTGTCTGTTTGAAGACGAGCGCTGATCTGATTTGCTGTGTTGACACGATTTCTCAAGGCCAAGGTACGGATAAATTGATCCTCGGCTTGAGTGGTCGACCTGAGCGTGGTCTGTCCCTTACAGATTGTGTATCACGGTATCTGGACCATAGCCTGCTTATGACAGACTGAGAAACATTCATCGTCCGCGCCACAAACGCCTGTGTTGTGCCGATCTGTAGCATGCCAAGGGCACGTAACCTTTCATTTTGGGTAAGCTGACGCATATCAAAATTTGTTTTCTGGTCACTAAAACAGTTAAACTGATGTTTCCACCCTGGAATTCAATGCCACAATGACTGTAACATTCAAAGTCAGAGTCGTGAGAATCTTGGGTTGGACCCCCATGATGATCCCAAGCATCACCTGCATTTCATGCGGTAGCTATTGATGCGTTAGGGCGTCACATGTAACTGGGTCTCTTCTGTTAGGTTCTATAGTGATTTTTTTCGTAGTCATTTGCATATTTTAGTATTATGCCCCCAAAATCAAATATCCCCTACTGATTTTGAATAGTATATATCAATTACACTATAAGCAAGAAACTACGGCTAATTGTAAATCATCTGGAAAACCTTTACATACATTGGGTTCGCATCCAACGTTCCTGTCGTATATTGTGTTATTGTCCATCGCCCCGACATGTTGATCTTACCGACTTTAGCATAACATCCAAATTCACATGGTCAATGTAAATGTGTCCTAATGGTCTAAAATTAGTACTTGATAATTCCATGGGACGGACACTTAAGCTATAACTACGTTATTCTGTATTTAGATATAATCCAAGATAACGAAATTAAATTATAAAGACCAAAATAGACTTGCTCGATACTCTATGCTGTCACAGTCTTTACATTATTGGTTCACTTTATTCTCAGACTATAGGTTAGGTATAGTAGATCTTTAAGTGGCCATACACGCCTGTTATCTTAATGAAGATTCGTGTTTTGTCTGGTGGTTGTACATATTTAAACATTAGTTACTTACATATGACAAATGTGTTAGAATGTCTTTTCAATATCGATTCTTTACTCAAAATTGTTCGCCTTATTTTAACAATAATAAAACCCTTTATTAAACGTTTGTTGTTTTAATTAACCAATAAGATGCCATGTGCAAAGTTTTGTGTTTTTGGATCAAAAATATTTCCCATAAAGAGTGATTGGAAGTTGAATAAATTCTCAACTTAAGTCTGAGAATGCCTTGTGAACTTGGGGACGGGTAAAAGTTCCTAGTGAAAATTTTAAGTCTGTTCAGAAGGTTAGCGTGTCATTTAAGTCCTTGACCCAAGTTTTGATTAATGAAATATCATAATTTTATCCGTCTTCAGCCAAGCACAGAAAAAGCGTTATTATGTTAACTAAGCTTAAATTGATCATTTATTAGTTTATGCTCAGTAAGCCCAATTAGCATTTGGGTTACAAATAATGTTTTAGGCGCGTACACATTATCGTAGAATGACAAGGCAAAGTAAATAACAGGAAATAGCACACGGAATATAAGGACAAGGGATCAAATCCTCCACAATTCTTCCGTTGAAATACTGAAATATTTATACAAGTAAAATGTCAAAGGGATGACCCTTTTCCGTCGAAGTGTGGGCGTTACCCATAACCAACAAATATCCCAGATCCGCACTTGTACACGTGACTATGTCTATTACAGTGAGTGAACCGGTCGATAATTAAATAATCTAGTGGATTTGTTCAAGTCCAAAAAACGTTAATACCAATATATTCAACCACTCAGCACTTTACACTTTGAATGAATATCAAACTGTGATATAAAGGATGTATTATTCAAAATATTCATTAATATAAATGATATCCCTGGTCGTCTTATCCAACTTGAACTATCTCTGAATCCGGTATTGGATCTCTGACTAACCCGATTGAATCCAAGTCGGAAGATTATCTACCGTTTATATTATGATTTTGTTATCTTACTTAAAGGATCTAGGTCCGTAACTCAAAAACCTCCAAAATCTTCAACATCGAAAACACGAATAATTGGTCAATTTAAATCAGAAAAAATATTTTTTTTTAACATTGGTACATGATTCGTGTACCATAATGTATTTTTTTAACATTGGTACATGATTCGTGTACCAGTTGTATTGAGAGACTCGAGGGACGAGCCAAGACACACAGCACTAAACCAAACGGAGTTGTGTAGACTGGAATAACTAGACGCTATAAATGTGCTGGCTTATTTCGTCGAACATATTTGATTTACAAAAAAATATTTACAAAAAAAGACGTAACCGAAATAATGTGACCAATCTTGACAGTGGTCGTCTCTGCCAGTGGAGAAATTATATATTGTATGAAACATGATAATGGCGATCAGCAACTTCTCTGCATGGTAAAAATTTGGTAAGTGAAATAAATGTAAAAACCGCAAGTTATACAACAATATTGTAGACATCCAGGCATAACTGCGACTGTCAGTTTGGAAACTTGTCGCCATTTAAATTAAACAAATTTTCTTAAAGCTTAAGATAATTATGCCCGAGTATACATAGTTTTCACAAACAGCCATTACCACTTACCATTACGAATATTCTCAAGCGGTTCGATTTTGCCCCCAAAAAATTGATCGATTGTGTTTTGATTTTTATGATAACCTTTTCCACAAAAATTCATCGGGTTTGAGGACTAAAAAAAAACTGGAGTAACTCATTTAAAGGTGTACAATCCTGTTCGGCAACACTTTATACCGGAAAACAACAAGAAAACACAGGGAAGCACCATTTTATACTGAATACCGGAAAACACACTAAATAACGGAAAACACACTAAATAACGGAAAACCTGCTAAACAGGTTACCCGGAGCCTGGTCCTATGTGCGGGAGTTTAGGGTTAGGGTTAGGTCTATCCAGGGTTAGGGATAGGGTTAGGTTTTTCCAGTGTTTTCAAGAAGACCAGGTTCCGGGTTACCTATTTAGGGTGTTTTCCGGTATTAAGTGTTTTTCCGTCATTAGTATAAAATGGTTTTTCCGTTTGTTGTCCGGTATTTTTCGGTGTTTTCCGGTATATAGTATAGCCCATCCTGATCTTACTGTATAAATAAATAAATACCAAACTCTATATCCTAATATTGAATTAAAATAAATTTCACATTATGCACCGAAAGCGGCACACACTATGACTTTGTCTTATCATTGTCTTATCGTACCATAGCGAAAATCGCAGTACACTAGACGACCCTGATCGTACTGTATAAATAAATACCAAACTTAATGTTAATGTTGAATTAAAATAAGTTTAACATTATGCACTGTATTATCATTGTCTTATCGTACCACGTACCATAGCGAAAATCGCAGTGTGCGAGCCGGCCTTTAGAGATACATGATTTTGTGACCGTGGTGTTGTTATTGCAAATATTGACGCTTGTATACATACCTTTAAAAATAACAGAATATGACATCTGCGTAATACTTGTTTATCACGAATAAGGGACTCTATTTAATTCCTTTGTTGTGTTTAGAGTATTATATTACTTACGTAATAAATTATTTTTGTGGAAACTAAAATGGAAAAAAAATTGAACTTCTATGGGAATAATACCTTATTTTAGGCTAAGATTTTTTAAAAAAGGCCAATTCCACCTAATTTTACATCTTTATGTCATATGACTTTTAGATAGTTTCGTGATTGAAGAAATAAAAAATACACATGACGTACACACATGATTTCCCTATTACATACTCTCTTTCCTGATTTCATCACGAACTGTTCCAAATAAAGAAGGCGACACATAATGTTTCCCTAGTGTTAATCTTTATACACACTTTATATGTATACACTATTGATTTTCTGTTATTCACTGACATACGGGGCGACTTCACTTCTATCTTATGCAATTTTATCTCTGGAAAAAGTAAACCGAGAAATAAAGTGTATAGTCTGCTACTGTGATGAATGGGCTCCAATTCTTATCAAGAACTCCAGGTTGGGGTTAAAGCCCCCTCGTATCAAAATTGAATAAATTGTTTGATCGGTTTGCTCATGATATTTGCCACTGTTTTTATCAAACCGACAAGAAGGGATTGTCAATATTGCGAAATTTCGTAACCAACATATAAGTATCATTATTCAAAACAACAATTACTGCTTAAAGGAGCTCAATCGCTAACATTTGGGACCTAGAAAATGACAGAAGTGGGTCGCAACGCATATAATATTGCAATTTCAAATCAGTTATGTTCCACGAAATAAGCGAGCAGTCTCAATCGAATTCAAATTTCTAGCGTCTGATTATTCCAGTCTACATACGCCGTTCGATTAGGTGCAATGTGGTTAGACTCGTTCTACGAGTCTCTTGCTAGAACTGGGACTCAAACGCATTATGGTACACGATTCGTGTACCAATGGTAAAATCTTTATTTTGTCTTAAATATCGGATATCAGAAGCCCATCTTTGCCCGGTAAGAACACAGCATCTATTATATTGATTTAAATTAACAAATAATTTGTGTTTTGGATGATATCGCGTTAGATACTTAGCTACTTTTATTCACACTGCTGTGTTGAGTTGAAACACTTCATTGGCGCTTCACACAATAGGTAAGGAAATTGGTAATTTAAGAGACGTTTAATATTTTGCAATATTTATTATCACCTATACATTGCTTATTGGTATTATTTTAGAGGTATTCGTCACATGTAATTACTGTCCACTCATTACTAATATTTTAGATAACCATATCTTTGGGATTTATTTCCCGCATAGGATATCAATTATTCAGATGGGTGGGAGTCTTAAGATTGGTAATATTTTCTCGCATTGTTCGTCAATTTATAGAATTTTTTTCTTTTCGCCTTGTACTGCCGTATGGAAATTTGTTAATAAACTAGTCGAGAATCGAAGAAAGTGTTTTGAATTATATTTTCTGTCAGGTTTTGGTGAATATTATAAGGCCAAGGTATCAGAAGAAAAACATATGAATTAGGGAAAGTAAGATGGTTACCCCCCCCCCCCACCCCACCTTCAGTAGGCCTAGTTGTATCAAATGGTTGTGACATGTTATTTTCGTGATTATAAGGATTAAGATGATCGGAATGTTAAGTTAAAGACATGACATGGCTTTAACTTTGAAGTCAATGGGGAGTGGACTGCCAGTCTGAGTTTATATACAAAATATACTATATGTGAATAGTATGGTTCCTTAACATCTGCTGCTCTTTTAAGTCTGGCATTTTAAAACTCCGTACAGCAAATGCTACATTATCTCTGTATTTGTATGCAAACAGTAGCTGAGTGATATATTAGGTACATGGTGTTGAACATTAATGGAATGTGCACAATGCTTTGGTTAATTTTGGACCAGGCGATACCATCTTGCTGATCTTGTTCTTCTTCTTGTCTCTAGGAGCGACGCTTGTTTGAAAAGGCCCTAAGTCTCCGAATACTACGATCGACATGAAATGTGTCATGCATGCCGGACTTTTGATATGACGTCAGAATTTCAAGATGGCTACGAGGGCCCCATACCCTGTTTCTCACCCACAGTTAGTCTCTATCATCGAGAAAAATATTCTACGAACATTAGTCTCGATCCGTTGTCAACATTTGACAAAAATGAGCTTATCATAAACAACGTCTAAGAGAGGTAACTCCCCTTAAAACAAGATGTGTACGCTATGACTTAGCTAAATAGACTGGATAATAAGCCACATTAAAAACCAAACTCACTGTTACCCATGAGCAATGGCTTGACGTCAAATACTGAGAACGGTGCCAGACCCTCTGTATGTTGAAGACTAGGAGGTTGTGGGTGACCGAGACTAGCCCACAGTACGCTCATACTTATTACGATAAACATGTGGTTATTTTAATTGCCATGGCAGCGACGATTGTACAAACATGTACTGATTTTCGGTTTTAATGATCACATGAATGGACGAGGCAGATGCTAAAGAACGCCAACGTCAAAGGCCTACGTTTACAGCGACGCCCTGTCTTCATTAGCCCCGTCGGAGCATAACAGTAGGACGTTAAATTCCATTTCATTTCATATACAGCGACGTCACGGCAATTATACACTCGCCATGCAGATGTCTGAGCTATCACATGCTCGCTCAAAATGGTGAATTATTCATTACACGATAGTATTATTGTAGCTGTCATAACCTATCACTGTTTTTTTAACGTTTATCACACCGGTGTTGGAACATCTGAACGCCAGGCCCACGTTGAAGGACCAGCTTGAAATCCCCAGTGGTTCCCCCGAGTCACGACTGGATTTGAACCCAAAATACCAGGCCTATTGATTACCACGGTTCTCGGTTTTCGTCAATGTATTATTTTGGGGGGCCTATGCCTTTAAAATCAGAAGGGAATTGCCATGCGTTTCCTTTTTTACTAACGAAAGGGTGTGTTGTGGTGTATAACTGGCGTGCTATATTATGCCCTACCCCGAGCCTGTCAATTTAACGCTACTATTAACACGACAATACAAGTGCTATATTTAAACGTTTTACTTTTGTTTTTGCCCCCTGATCTAACACATCCAATTATTTATTTGCATGGACGGGCTGACTATAATAACCATCATAAGAAAAGTAATTGGAAAGAACTTCTAACTAAAACTTCTAACTGTTTTGTGAAAGTTAGGTATCTATGTTATATTTCTTATGTCTCCATGTCTTATATTCAATAGAAAATTCATCTGTTTGATCATTTAATTCAGTCGAAATTTCCCCTCTAGAATTTCTCGAAAATCAACAGGTCTGCTACGTTTTGGGACATTTATTGGAAAAACATTATTTTAAGCCGGAAAACTGAATTTGAAAACCTTAAAAAAAAAAACAATTTTTGTCTTCTGCTGTTTCACGCCGGGCTTGTAATAAATGACTTGAACTAAGATGTGTTTTAAGACCTAGTGTTAGGATTATTTTAACAAGATAACAACTGTTATCAAGCTTTATTATCTAACAAGGTTTAGGTAATTAGAAATAATACTGCACAAAGCTCCTTGCCTGATTATATTTCCTTTCAAATTTGTTTTCAGAAACCGATTTTAAACTGTTGATTGTGTCTCAGAGATACATACCATTAGGCTATATTTCCACAGTAAGATAACAACATAGACGCTCTTTAGTATTTAGTATCTCCATAGCAACTGGAAAAATTGTTCCATACATTGCTGTTTCTACACATAGTTGGTGTATATTTGAGGAAAAGTATAAATTGCTAAGTCATTATTATTCATCATGAGTTTGTAGTAATAGTTAAACAAGTGTTTTTTTTTCAAACGACGAGTTAAAGTTAACATTAGCTGAACTTTCTTTGGTTGTTTTTGGTAGCTTATTCCGAATTTAACACGTGAAATGGTGTATAAACTACCTATAGACACGAATCATGCATTGCCGCTAGCATTATTTAACATGTGGAGTTGATGTCGGGAACTGTAGCGGAGCTTGCCAAGAACGCCACACGATTTGACTTGAAACTCAGTCTACTTGTAGGGCCAGCTGCCGGCACATAACGGTTATTGGCTGCTGATCATTCTCACAGCTCGCATCCATTAAGTTGAACATCATATGTTCGGCATTACATGGAGTACTTATTGTGTATATATTTAATAAAGGATCTAGCTTAGACCTTCACTCAATTCTCAAGGTAAGTGATTTAAATATATTTTTACCGGTAAATGCTTTAGGTTAAATTGACTTGTACATTGCCAATGGTACATGTCTCGAATGGTATACATCGGTAATTATTACGCTCATGGCGACATTAAATACACAATATGACATTATATATGTGTATATACAATATAGATACTTATACCCATGATAAAATATATCGCATGATGATGCCCGCGTGTCATCCAGATGTTAACTGTGGTTTTAATGTGTTGTTTGATGATAAACAGGAGCGAGTTGTATTCGAATGCATACACTGTTCAAATAGTTTGAAGTAAGTTCCGGGTTGCAATCTAAACCCAAACTAGCGGCCCATTTAGACATACGTAAGTAGGGTGTCGTGCACCAAACACGATATGCAGAGTCCTTCTTGAACACCTGGCCCTTTCTGACTGTTTTTTTTTTTTGATAAGAGTGTCGTCAAGTCTAAATGATAAAACGATTATTTGGAGTAATTGTACTGTCGTGAGGTTTATCTGTTTAAAACACTGGGGTGGGTGGGGTTCCCCATTTTTTTGTGGAGATCATTAAAATACGATTTTTGTGTGTGTGACAATAATGACTAGTGATAGGTTGACACCATTGCTAGATTAATGTTAGTAAACCCTGGTTGGGACACGAAATCTGTCGTTAAAACTGGTACGATGGCTGGTTGAAAAGTTTTTAGCCTGAAAAGGACAGATCAATTGGGTTGAAACAATTGCTTGCCACCAACAAGTAGAGTCATTGAATGAATCATAGACCCAAGAACAGTAGTGTTATTATTGTCTTTGTTATTTTTGAGCATACCCTTTAAAATGATCAGAAATGGACAAACTGGCTATAGTACAGTCACCAAGTACCTGGAACAGAACCGACTAGCTCGAACACAGATACATGCCGATATTGTCTCCACTTTGGGGAATTTCAGCCCCTCCTTTTTCACAGTAAAGAGGTGGGCTTGAAGTGTGTCAGAGAGAGAGACCTGGCGATGGGCAGCGTCCTAGAGGGCCACCAAAATCAGCCATTCAAAGACACAATACCCGGGTGCATATGACATGGTGACGGTTCTGAAATGTTTTGGTCCAGATTTGTAACCATGGAAGAGACCGGTTTGAAAACAAGAATAAGGAACATAGTCAGTCGTCACTTTCCAAGTAATGATAACGTCATGCTAGGTTTTAACGACATTTTCTTTAGAAATACTTAAGAAAATTTATTTCTGATCGGCACCCAGGCCTTGGAACTATCTACTTGGAACAGGTCTTTCACAATAGGCTTAGAACTATTCAGCCAGCCCTCGTAGTCAAAGCAAATGGCGGCATATGTAATTGGGATTTCAAAATAAAGGAGATAGGCGCTTCTATCTATCTTCATCTAATACTCGACAGGAATCCCCCAATAAGGCTGTATTGTATTGTTCGGCCTCATTCAGCCGTCATGTGGCTGTTAAAATCGATTAATTAAAAATTTTAATAGACGTCTGTTTTATTTTGTATTTTGCTGAATTAAACATGTTCAGATATACAACACTGATGAATTGAGAAACTCGGTTCCTACTCCCATGTGGATTGTACTAAAAAGCATGTTTAAGGCAGCAATGATCTGAATAATTATGCAATGAATGATAACTATAACAAATAATAGACATACGCATCTGTTCAATTAAGACACCATCTCCGAGCAGATATAATTTTTTTTTATGGAAATGCCCAACTGACATTTGAGACGCTATTTCTTTCAACTGGATTCCCGTAGAGCATTTGGCTGTAGTCGACCTTGGTCACGCATTAGTGTATGTATAGTGCTGTTGTGAAACCCGCTTTAAGGTGTCGACAGAATGGAAGTTTCATGTATATACTTACTCTGCAAGAAAACTAAACAAACATAATATGACATTATTTTATCAGGGGGTGGGTGGGATGGCCTAGTGGTCTAGAGTGCCGCTCTTCGACCTCTACTTGGCTAGCCACCTCTGGCTTGCAGCTGTGGTTTCGATCCCTGGTGTGAGCGTATGTGGCATCGAGATACGGGCGCCTTTTCACCCTCGTGGGTTTCCTCCGGGCATTCCGATTTCCTCCCACTGCTAAAGATCCCTATGCGCAAGCGAATTGTTGAAATAAAATTAAAACCATATGTTAGTCTCGAAATGACCTAGTTGTGTTGAGTGGACGTTTAACCCCATTTCTCTCTCTCTCTCTCTCTCTCTCGCTCTCTCTATTTTATCAGTACTATGGGACAAGGGCAACGTCGATGAAAATACATCAACACGTTGATGATACCGGATAGCATTATAGAGATCAATGATATCACCGCACAGTACCATTTGCCACCATATTTAATTCATTAAAGGTTTACGCTTGAATGACAAAATGATATGAATAGAATAACTGTCAATATTATAATATGCTGAATAGGTATATTACAATATACATTATAATTACATACTAGTATACATGTAATATCATACTGCAGTATGTACCTGCTGTTAACATTGAAAGTATATAACAATGTTTGGTATTAGGGTCATCAGGACATTAATTGAAATTTATTAGATGTGGATGTACTTTTAACTGATTGATTTAAATTAATGATTCCTCATTGTCACGGACACACACCATAGGTCTAACCGACGGTATCCCGTGAACAAGTGGCACTAGCTCAGCCATCAAATGATGTTCGTGCTTTTGTGTCATTTCATCGAAATACATGTATACTTATTTTGTCTATGTAACGATACTAATTTTCGAACGATTTTATTCGATCCCAAGGGGATTACGTCTTGATCTGTTGATATTTGATTTAACAGTAACACTCTCATTGGGTTGAATATCCCAATTTACACGAAGTCTAGGTCAACTGTCGTTACCACATCGAAATAACTTTATAACTTTGATTGACGTTTGAATAACATGCATCCTTCTTCAAAGAGTAAGAATCGTTCAATGTCAGTGAATTGGAAAGGAATTGAATGGGGATTAAAATGGCTAGATCTCTATTCTTTCGTTCCAAGAAATGAACTGGTCGCAACGCGTATAATAATGCAATATTAATGTGTATAAACTGATTTACATTCAATCGTGTCTGTTTTCCTTGTGAAATACACGAACGATCCAAATTGAATGGTAGTCTTTGGGACTTGGTCATTCCATTTTTTATCGGTAGCATTTTCCTCTGGGATATGGTTAGCTTTGCCCATTAAGTCGCTTTTTACAAATGGCGGACGGAAGCATACTGACACTGACACTCGTCTTGTATGCTAATTTTTTTTTAAAAATTACATTTTGTCTTAAATATCGGACATCAGAAGCGCATGTTTCACGGTACGATAACAGCATCAATGTTAATTTAAATTGACAAAGAAGTCGAGTTTGCAATGTCTATTAGTAAATGCGTGAGGACTGCACTACACACAAAACAAAACAAAAATCTACAAGATAAACCTGCGGACAAGACAGAAAATAGACATTGCAAAAAAAATAACGATTATCAAATCAAGTGAATGGATCCGGTGGCCAGCCGTAAACGTCCACTGTGTTGAACAGTCCCGGGCCTGTGGATAATACTGGGCTCCTTTTACGCTTCTCGTCAACACGATACTTCGTCATGTTTAAAATGGCAACGTATGCTCTTTTTTTTGGGGGGGGGGGGTGAATTGTGTCCGAACAGCTGCGTTTCCGCATAGTTTTTTATAGTTTTTCAGCTGCCAAATTCTCTTTAACATGCACGCAAATGTTCAAACGGTGGGCATGGTTGATTTTCCATCCCATGTTATGAACTATGAAGGAATGTTCGCCCGGGGAGTAGCAAAATGGCTTACTCTTATGTTCGGCATCACTGACAGATGGAGAGACAATTTCTTGACCAACACAGGTTAGCCAGCCTATGTCCTACTCACTGAGCCACCGCGACTGCCTTGTATCTCAGATCAGATCAGATTTATTCAAATAAAGCAACACAGAATATACAACCTATGTTTTACCCTAGTAAAAAGACCAACCAGCCCATTATAGAGGGAGGCAGACTCATATCATCATGTTTTCTCTAAATTGTCTTTACTATATCATTTTATACAAGTTAATAGCATTTAAAACTGTTGAATAATAACCATGTCGCGACGTATCTGGAATAAACTGATGCAGTCTGTAGTCTTCAAGTTATATTTGAAATGAATATGCACTGTTTAAGGATTGTTATGCTGTTCTAGTACAATGGTTTTTATTTATTATCGTGCTTGCTTTGATCCTCATGTGCCCGAAACAAAATCTTTCCCTTGGGATCTAAATTCACTCTTTACACCAAAGAGAATAGCAAAGAGAATCCGGCTTAAATACGACTTTCTGGCCTTTACATTCCCACATAGTTGCGTCAATACCATTTCTTGTAAAATCCAGTGTTATTGGTGACGAGTATTAAAAGATCCCCAGCGAATTCAGCTAAACCGAAACTACGTGTGACAATTGACCTTTTATAATGTTTTAGCGGATCAATGAGTTATAAGAATTAAATTTAGGCCAAGTACTTTGATTCTATTTACGGCTTTTGGAATCCAAATTAAGTTGAACGCACCGTTCTGTCTGGATATATCGAAACTTGTAGAGGTAACATGCAAAATGCACCTTTCGAATAACGAGCACACAATAAAGTCCGATTTATAAAGTGCATCAAATTATTGTAGGGCCTAAAAATAGCACCAAATGAAGCTATATGAATTCATTTACATCCCCAAAATATGAAAACTCATCTTTTTAGTTTTAAGGCTCAGTTAAATGTTCGTTACTTTAAAACATTTGAATTTGATTTTTTTCTTAGCAGACCGGGTATGGTATTCCACAGTTCATATCAAATACTCTTCGCCGTTTTGTCTCGATTTTAATTTCTATGTGAAGCATAAATCGGGCCAGCTTATGTTAACTCCACACAGTTTTAATTACTATGTCGACAACTTTCATTGTTATGGCGATCTTAAAGTAATAATCAGATGTATGCGGGCATCCAGAGGATGTCTCGGTCATAAAGATAAAAGGAAGTCGGCATACATATCATTTAAGTACTGATCTATCAATAATCACGATTTGCGAATTTGATAGAAAGTTCCTAACAGTACCTCCAAAGATATATCGTATTTACCAAATTAATGGTTTGGCAATGGTATCAAGAACAGGCCCCGAGTTCACAAAGCATTCACAGACTTAAGTTTATTACTGTTTATGCGAAATATTTTTGATCTAGAAACACAAAACTTTGCACATGGTTTCTTTTTGATTTATTTGATACATTAAAACAACAGATATTTTAGTTAAAATAAGACGAACAATTTTGAGTAACTTCTCAACTAAAGTCTGAGAATACTTTGTGAACCTGGGCCCAGGACCTCTATTAACACAGTGATTTTCAGTAGCATAATACATATAATAGTTACGTTGTTGATCTTCCATATTAATATAGTTCAGATGGGGAGACTATCATGTCACGTAGTTCTTTCAGCAAACAAAAAACCCTTTTCATTTATATATTTCAATAGGGTTAAACTTTATACGGATAAGACACAAATGAAATTGTCGGACCCAATCAATTGTCGTTTATCAGGCGGTATAGTCTTAATATCGACGCCAGGTTTGGTTTACCGGGTTTGATATGCATCCTAGGGGAAGTACATATGGTTTACTTGATGTACCAGTCACAATTTAAAACTGTAGGTAATCCACAATTACAGGGCAACTTTTAGTTTTCGAAGGAATTAATAGTGGGCCGAAATTCGGCCGTGTATTTGTTATCACTTGCCAATTCAGTCAGTTATATAGAGGGACAACTCGTGTTTTCCTTTCGCGTTCGTCACTACCGATTCATGACACATACATTACTCATCTGTCGTAGCAATGATCTCTGTGTTAAAATTATATTTGGAACGTGTTCAACCAGTTCTATCACATATGTGATAATGACTTACACCAATATTGTCCTTTAAACAACAGGTTATACTAATGTCGAGGCTTGACTAATTCAACGTACATGTACAGTCAAATAAAAGCAAATGGACGGGGTTGGTATTATGATTATCTATTACCTTCATGCAATAAAAACACTGCGTAACTGCTTTGGTTATTGTTAACCCGTTGTCAAGATATCACTTCTAATAATTGAATTCCTCTCCACATGTAAATACTCCATGTTTCCCCGCGAACTTTTATATCTGGATTCAAGTCAATCTTTGCGAGTTCCGGCTTATGCAATAGACTGCATTTAAACTAGAGGACTGATTGATGTGTTATTTACACCGTTTTTTTTCTCGGACTGTTTCGTCGCTGAATAAACATAACTAGCTAATGTCTGAGAGTGTGGGTGTCTTTCCATGACGCAGACATTAACTTCCCGATATTACTTGCAAAATATGTTATTGCCGTGACTGTAATCCAGTTATCTTGACGAATTTCGTAACATTCATTGGCCCAGTTTGTCGTGTACTCACAGTATAAATATGTATCAAAAACTAGTACGAAATTGTAAAAATATGTGTAATGAATAAATAGTCTTAATCTAAGAGGATTTATGTGTTACATCTAGATTTCTTTTGAAGGACCGAAGTCCGTAACTAACAATCCTCGACATCGAAAACACGAATTATTGGTCAATTTAAATGAACATTAATGATGTAAACTTATAGGGGAAAAATGACCTTCTGGTATCCTATTTTTGAGATAAAATTTTTTGTTAACATTGGTACAGGAATCGCGTACCATAGTGCGTCTCAATATCAATTGTAATAAGGCACTTGGAGAACGAGGCTAAAATATCCCACAAGTTAATGCGATTGTTCATATCCTGGACGCGGATTCTACAAAAATTCTGTAGTAAAGAGAGAGAGAGAGAAATGGGGTTTAACGTCTACTCAACACAACTAGGAAAGTTATGAGGAAGTATTGTGCGTGGTACATGGCCAAACAATGCACCACTATCTAGACTGGAATAACCAGACGCTAACAATCGTCCGTCGATTGGGAAACCTAGCGTTTTTCGCCGAACATACCTTTTTTCAAATTAGAGTAAAAACGGAAACAATCGAATGCAAATTAGGTATACACATCCATATTACATTATTATATGCGTTGCTACCCATTTTTGTCCATTTCTAGGTCCCAAATGTTTTAGCGACTTAGCTCCTTTAAGTTGGACAAAATTGTGATTGGGTATACGTGTAAAGTATACCTATGCTAGCACCCATCCCAGGTTAAAGATGTGTTATGCAAGAGCTAAATCTGACTGTTGCAGGTCTTTTTCTGGCTTCAAATCTTGTAGAAGGTATTATTTAGACATTTATTAACAAAACAAGACCACAACCAATCATCTGTCTAGGGCATCGAATGGCCTAGATTGTTATGAATTTGAACGCCCACGATTGAAAATTTAACCATAAATGGATAACGCTACAGTTTCAAATAGTTATAAGTTGGATAAAAAAAATAAACTACTTTGAATGAAAGTTTCAATATATTCACTTTTTATTATCTATTGTTGAACCATTACAGTAAGAACGACCAGCTCCTTGTGCCAATCTTACATAATGCATCTTTAAAATACAATCGCATTTGCTTCTGATTGTGTGTGATATGTTTTTCACCGTGCTGCCGACCAATGTACTTTGTGGCGTAACAAATTATAGCTTTATTTTCGTTTCTATAGTTGTGTACATCTCTTACCGGTAGATGAAATTTAAAGATAGGACAGTAGCCCCATCTGATGCCCATCAATTGACGGTTTGAATAATTGGATTTGTCTACTATTCTATTTTTCTTTGATAAGCCTTGGAATTTTACCAAATCAGATAAAGTAAGTACACTTAATCAATGTAGGAGAACCACTAATTAACGTAATTAGAATCTAACGTGTATTTTACCATTTTAATTAGATACAATTATGATATGTTAAGTGATCTTTGTCGGATCAGTGCCGTATTAGGCGTGTTCTTTCTACAGCTTAATGGTAACTTATTCTTTGAAAATAGAAACTGTACTCCTCATTTCTTTGAAAACAGTAACTGGTCGCATACCCGGATCTGTGTTTCATTAATGCAAGAAGAGACCCAAGGTACTAAAATTGTTTACTGATTTAATACTTCGCAGCCCATTTACAAAAACAGCTACTTATTTGAGAAATTTTAGACTTTAGGGATGCTTAAACTCATATCACTGGTTTCAATTGTCAACCGATTTTCTTCACGTTAACGGGTGGCGTATTTCTGATAGACCCTAAAGAAATCGTTCCGAGTGTTTATATTCATTTGTATGTTTTATTTATGCCGTTCTATCAAGATGTTGACCACTTAACGTCCTCACTTTACCAGTTCTTTAAGTTATTATATTGTTACGGTAATAGGCCCCATACACGATCCAACATGTTTGATCAAACATGGTTGATGGATATTTGATCGTGTATGGCCAAAAATGTTTGACGTCAAATGTTTGATGGATCTGATTTCTGTTGATATTTTTCGTTGGATCGTGTATGGGCTTCATCAAACTTGTTTGTCCAGCATTATGTTTTCAGAAGCAGCCGGATAGATAAGATCCTCATGGCGCCATCAAAAGATAAAAAAAAATTATCATGGAGCTAATTGATGTGTACCATGGCTTTCCCGAACTATGGAAAGTGAAAACCAATTTTTGGCCCACTTTCTTTTTTTTCTGTTTTGGTTTTTTTTTTCGCAAGGCTAAAGCAAGGGCTTACGCTGTTGGTTCATCCATTACGAACTCTTGGATCAAATTAATGTTTGACAAACAAGTTTGAACGTGTATGGGCAACGTCAAGCTGTCAAACATGTTTTATCAAACATGTTTGATCGTGTATGGACCCCTTAAGACTAAAACACAAAGACGGACAAAAGCCGACTATACACAATACAAAGAAAGTTGTCTTACCAAAATCATATAGGTCCGTTAAACACACATTGTGCATATTGCAGGTCTGTCTGTGGGCCTGAAATGTAATGTACATTATTAATCAGACATTTAAGACCACAATTAACTCTCGATGGCATCGGATACTCGCGATTTTAACTAGATAAGAATGGTTCGCCATTCAAAATTAATTTAAAAATGGGAAAGCGAGACTAAGTCTCGAATATATCTGTGTCCTGGTTATCACAATGCACACATATTGTCAAAACTACAAACGCAGTGAATACTTGGCTCAGAATAATTAGTATGAATTTTTCATTCTATATGATCTTTGTTTTAGCTATTATAGCAAGACTGGTCAGCTCTTTATCTAAATCTTACATAATGTATCTTCATTTATTGGTATTCATATCGCAATCCTTGCGTGATAAGATATGACCATCTAAAACCTGACAACTTACTATTGATTTCACGTGGCCATCTTTAGTATCTAAACATGGCTCCATTCAATCACCGAACATATGTTTACTATGTAATAAACACGGAACAGCCCTTGTAGGATTAAAGTTTTATTTTGTCTTTTTAAAAGTAATTTAAAGTCAAAAGTCTGTGGAGTCTATATGTGACTTACAATCGCTTTTCTAGAACCGTAAAAGTAACCTAAAATATATATGGCAAAATTTCAAATCATTATAAAAAGTTTATTTTAAAATATACTCCTATGAACATAATGAAGCCATCTGTTTGAAAATTGATATTATATAACCAAAATTAATTGCCTAACAAACCGGTTTTAAACCACCAACTTTCAGTCATTCATGTCTTGTCTTTTTAAAAAAGTTATCTTGATTTATTTTGAAAGACATGTAATAGTAACGCATCTATTTTACTGGCTGTTTAAACATGGTTTCTAATCTAATGGTATTTTTTATACGCCCACATTGAAATGTGGTCGTATATTGTCGTCGCCCCCGTCCGTCCGTCGGTCCGTCCGTCCAGCGTCCACAATTGCTTGTGGGCGCTCTAGAGGCCAAAGTTAATAACCGATTGACTTTAAATTTATTCACAGTGTTTAAAGTCATGAGACAAAGAAACCTATTGGTTTTCAGCGATTTCCAATAATTACTGTCAGAGTAATGGCCCTTGATCACTTCAAAAATTCTAGTGGATGCTCTAGAGGCTTAAGATAATAACCGATTTACTTTAAATTTATTCACATTGTTTAAAGTCATGAGACGAAGAACCCTATTGGTTTTCAGCGATTTCCAATAATTACTGTCAGAGTTATGGCCCTTGATCACTTTAAAAAAAAATTGGACGCTCTAGAGGCTAAAGTTCATATCCGATTGACTTTAAATTTATACACAGTGTTTAAGGTCATGAGACGAAAAAGTATATTGCGTTTCAATGAATTTTACTAACTTGAACAGCATGGAGGAGAACTTTATCAAAGCCAAACAAATTCTAATGATTTTCTAATAATTACATAAATGAGTTGTTACTTTTAATCAGATTTTAGTGTATTATAAATGTTTCATTACCGAAAAAAGTAAAATATGCGACAACTCTTGTTGACTGCCCGGACGATTTAGCTGCTGTGGGCGTATGTTTCGTTGCCTGGCAACCTATGTTTATTTAGAATTGGAACGAACGGTTCCTGCATTTGATGAAATGTCTATTTGAGTGCAACTTCAGGAAAAACTGCTACAGGCATTCTTGTCTTCGTACCCATTCGACTTGTAAACATTTTTCGGCATGCTGAGAATATATTTGTGCATCACAATTTAATTTTTTTTTCTTGGATCACATGTCTTACAAAAGCATTTGTTTCGGGTATTTTTTTTCATGCGGGATGGAGTGTCTCCTACCAGCATAGACGAAAAAACATATCTTCGGACAAGGTCTTTTATTTAAAGGGCCAATCCTGATAATATTTTGGATTTTCTGCGATATCACGTCGGTGTAAGCGGACGTAAAATAAAGCTTTTTACAACAATATTTTGGAAAATAAAACTGCTTAATTTTGTATTAAAATTTTGTTAAATCCTCTACCGTAGGGCCGAGCAAAGAAACTGAATATATGGAGACCGGTGTCCTAAGTTCTACTATGCGGTGTCTGGATAAGACCAGACTTTTATTTTATAAAAATAATGTCTAAGTGACATTTACGCTTCGTTATCAAGTGCAGCACATGGCTCATTCATTGCATAGAAACAGAAATCGAATAACCGGAAACCTTAAAAGCCGACACAAGTTTGATGTCATACACCCCCCCCCCCCACACCGAATTTTATCTATTTCATTTGTTCTTTGCCATTTTGTCCGCAGTGTCTAACCTTAATCTTATACTTATTTATAAATTCCGATTAGTTTTGCTTTTTAAAACAACAGGATTAACAGTTTGAACTTTCCATATTTACTCATGTTTGCTGTAGTATTAAATTCCCGGAACATGTCGAAATATAAATCCTAAGAGAGCGGATTTTCTACAATAATGTCTCTATACTGGCAATTGTCTTTATAGTGTCAATTAATGGGTCTCCTCGTGGGACCTAAAGTTTAACCTTTTAGCCATATCCCTAAGACGTAAATTGTCGGCGGATTGCCTTCTAGAAACGTCATAAACGTTTAACCAGTCCCAGTAGTATTGTACATCACAATTCAAGAAAGATCAGCATAATCCTTGTAAACAACATGGTAGTTTCCGACAACTACATATAGATTTAATTATAAACTTGTTCGCATGGTACCTAATTAAAAATATAAGTAAAAAGTGTCAGAATTACCCCCTCCTACTGTACTTTCCACATTGCATACGTTACAAACTAAATTGCAATAACGCCTTATCCATGTTATATTATATGAAACATGATTACAATCATACAAAATATTTTTAAAACAAATGCTTATGGCTCCTGCCTTTGTATTGACCTTGCTTATCCTGCCCCTTTTCGGTCACACATCTACAAGTGACAAGATATGATGTAAAATGCTAAATCTAGAAGCTGTGAATAGGGGTGGGTGAGTGGTCAAAATCTAGGGCGCCATCCACAATCCCACCCACAATGCTGACTTACACAGATCGTATTGCCAATATAGTTCGCCGATCGTTATCTCGCCGGAAATAAGTTTATTGAAGCCGACACAAGTTTGATATCATATCCCTCCCCCCACTAAATCCTAGCCCGAATGTTATCTATTTCATTTGTGAGAAGGATTAGGTCACGCGGTTAACAGCTTGGTTTCCTTTTTGATGACCGTCTTTGCAGTTGTTACTTTATTTTTTCTGATTCCGAAAAGTACCTTGTTGATTGATTTGGTATAGTGGGATCATTTGATAGTTTTGTAAGTTATTATTGTCACCTCGTTGTTTGTTTTATAAATATATACACATAAATTAAAATTGTGTTTGTAAAAGCCACTATATTACCTCAACCCAGGTGTTCGTTTTGTAAAGATAAGATCATTACGACGGTTTATTATAGACTTGATTATAAACCAATTGATGTAACAGCTGTTATTATACATCATTCATTTATACATAATAATCATGATTTGTTTTACAGAATTATCCATTAATCAACAGGACATACATTAACAATTTTAATAAACCATCCGATAGTACCTGTATTTTAATGCTGAAATGTTCCAATTGAGTTTTTGTAACACTTTGGTCCTTGAGATAATTTGGTTCTTTACAAAATTGTTTCGTCACTTGTTTATAGAGTCAAATCACACGTACTTTTAAAATCAACATGCATATATAGTTATACATAAAAAAAAACAGTGATATTTTGGTTAAATCCTAATCATTGTCAAAATATTCATCAGGTTATGGCTGTTTATTGACCAAATAATGTAGTGTCTACCCCTTTTAGTTGTATGAAATAAGGAGGTTTATTCCATATTTGGAATGGAAAGTTACCGAAGACCTGCCGAAGCTATTATCTATTGAGAACGAGGAACCTTCAAAGTTAATCCAGTTTACCAATAAAGCTGTGAAACCATTGATGCTGTAGTGTTATTACGATCACAAAGAAACACAACAAATAAAGAAGTCCTGTAGTGCTACATTAAAATTTTATCTTGTCTATAATGGCCTGATATTAGTTTTATAATATCGGGGACACCGCATTTTCCCCACATCTATTGTTTAGAGTCTGGGTCCACCAGGCCACAACTAATTAATCACCAAAGGTGGTTTAAAGTACATTCTGTAACATCAAAATGATTTAAAAAATATTAGTGAAAAACATTACATGTATAAAAATATATATAATATGGATTCTTATGATATATCATTTCAAGATTTTTAATAATATGCAAATTAATACACATTATGTAATATAATAAATATAATTTATGTACCAAAATATAATAAATAATAAACTCCTAATCCTTTATCAAAACAATCAAATGTGGGGAAAGAGGTTACACCATTATATCTAATCTATCGAAAGTCCCCAATCAAGGATATAGTATCTGAATAATGAATTGGAGTTACATCGATCTTTTAATTAACGGTAAATTAATACGGGTGCGAGGCTGAAAAACATAACAGAGTTCAAATTGGGAGGCGTAAATTGTGTATTGGTGAATAAGACTATACTCAACGATTTGTGAAAAACCCTTAGAATTCTTTATCCCAGTCCTATGTAAATAATTTCTGTTATGTGGTATCTTTTCCAAGAAATGTAAACTTCCAATTTCTTTTGGGGTTGACCCTAAGTATAAGGCGTTTGTTTAAAATAAGTGGCATTATAGAGAGATAAATAACAGACAATATTCGATAATATATAACAAGAAACCTGGTTTAAATAATTCAAGAATCGCCCTGATTAATAATTTGTTTGTTGGAAGTCTATCACACACAAATTGCATGATAATATCTTCATTTGTTCAAATGATATTTGATATTTCTACGATTTCACTCTATAATAAATATAGCCATTGCATTTGTAAAATTTTATGAACGCTTTGGCGTTAAAAGTTATCATTTATCGATCATCTATTGACGACTTGTTGAGATTGACCTATATAATCACAATTGGTAATTATCTATGAATTTTATCACTGTAAACACAGATGCTGCTGACATTCTTGTCACATGTATTCGTTATTGTGGAAATACAAAATATTTATGCAATGTTTTGCATTCTTCTACAACTAAAGGTCGGCCCACAAGAAATCGATTTTTATGCTTAAAAACACTATCAATTATATATATAAATATGCAATATTACTTAATGCATCATCGTTTCAGAAACATGTTTATCGTGTTGAGTGTGTCTCCATTTAGTAGCATCCATAATATGGCAGTAATCATTAATTGTTAATGCCATCATTAAATACTGTACACAATACAAAATATTCAGCACCATTTAATTCCTTGTAAAAATGTTTTTTGAAGATATTTTTAACCTACACTACTCTCCGTCTCAAGGCATTCAGCAAACCTCGACAGATTCCGGTACCCTCCGTAACCTACATCTCGACTCGGATGTATGATAGTAAGTGATATGTACCTACGACCATACATTTGCGATGCGGCTAGTCAACTGCCGATTTACATTAACCAGAAAACGTGTCGCTTTTACAAAATAGTCCCAAAATGGCGTCTTTTCTAGATAAAATCTCTATGGGGGCAGCCATTTTTTAGTTTGTTGATATAATCTCTATGGGGGCAGCCATTGTTTTATCCTTAAAAATAGTTCCAAAATGGCGGAATTCATCATACAGCCGAGTCTAGATGTAGGGTACCGGTTTATGTCGAGATTTGCCGAGTGTGTCTCAAGGGTGCAATCATCTTGTTCAAGGTGGATAACTCCCACGAAACAATCTTGGACACCCTGTCATTACGGTCAAAATTAAGCTAGCCTTGGCCTGTTCTGATATAATATTCAGGCAGATAGACTTGCAAATGTAAATGACCTTGCCGTTGGGATTATGGGATCGGACAAGTAACTTTGACAAACGTGATCATGTTAATATAAATAGATTTGACGCAAAATTATAAACTCTATTCGTTTAATATTGGGGTAATATATATATATATCCCTGTTGCGTTATGTAGTAATTTATATCAAAGGGATAGTCTTTAAATAATAAAAGTGTCTACACATTCTGCCAATGTTACACAGATGGAAATTGCAGGAAACCCATGCAGCTATTAGATGAATTGTTTGTTTGTTCATAGTTATGTTAGATTCAAGATAAACAGAGTCGACTCAATTACCCAACAGCATCCTGATCAAGTTTGTACTGCGCATACCGCAGCAGGTTTATTTCCCAATTTACTTATCGTAATGTTTATATTTTTAGTACACTTTCATGTTCATATGGCGACCTTACTGTAAGTCAGACTCTCGCATTGTTCCGTTTGATTAGAGCTAATCCCACTTAACACTGCTGGAAAGAGCGAACATTCTTGTCCTAAATTATTATTTATCAATAGTCTGGCTAACTACCAATCACTGACTGCGTTACAAAGGCATTACCCTTAAACAGGGCGCCAAATTGGACCAAATATGTTTACATAACGTTTATTTTATTATGCCAAATTAACCAGTACATAGCAGAATATTGCAGTAAAACGAATTGCGTGACAAACGAGGCTATCAACATTGATATAAAATGCTGTATGGAGACGAACATACTTTCACTGTCCAATGTTTTAGGGAAGACCCCAGATTAACGAAGGTCTATCATGTTGCTGTTCTTAAGTAATAGATTTGATTGAACGGGAATAATAGACACGCTTCCTCAAAGGTTTAAGTATCGGCAATGTACGTATGCGACATTCAACCCACAAACTGTCGGAACAAGGACTATTATGTTTCAGATGTTCCATTTTTACAACTAATTCTGCCGTTTTTTTGTACATATCTATATATATAAATAGTTATAACATTTAAAGCATGATGTTACTATTATGGATATCATATTTCTCTCTTATACCATTATGTATGTTTATTTACACATGTAGATATGAAAATCATGATGATATATTTGATATGTAACATATGTAATAACATTCTATTTCCCTATTACATATACTCTGTATGTTAATAGTGTTTGTGTTTGTTACCCTTTGTTACATATATAGATACATACGTGGTGTATTTTTTACCATCTGTTACATATATGCATACGTGGTGTATTTGTTACCAATTGTTACAGATATAGACACGTGGTGTAACTGATAAACGTTAATGGAATTGAGTAACATGGGTTTTAAAATCATCCGTCTACGAACTATTGTACCATTTTAATTGCTAGTCTGGCCGAATACCTTACAGCTATATAAAATGGTGGCTTTCACGACAGCGACATTTCGCCTTTAATTAATACCAATGTTGGATATTTTTTTAATTCTTTTCAATTCGAGTTTTGTTCCTTATACTGTATAACGTTAGAATCGGTGGCATTTATTCTGAGATTTCTGTTTCAGAGAATAAGGGGAATTCCTTCTGCATTCATGGGCGTCTGCAGTGCGTGAATGCCTTTACGCATGTCTTCATTTGATGACCCTGGAATAATATTATTATTATTATACTAGGAATTTGTCTGTTTAACCATGTGACAGCCTTCAGTGTTTTATTGACCTCATTAGTGTCGAAGAGAGTCCCGCGTAATGTTCCAGTCTGGTTTTCCCTTGTCAGTTCCTCTGATGGGACAAATGGCACTGAAATCAAATTTTGAAATACGATAACACCATGCTGCTATTTCTAGATAGAGAGAAAGCTATTCAGAGGCGGGAAAAGGTGCCCCCCACACACACACACACAGTGTGCTATAAGGGAAATTTTGCCGGGGTAAAATTGAGGCTCTACCCCTTCTCCTATACCGAATTCCAACTGCCAGGGGATCTTTTGCATGCATGCCAATGTGTACGTACGGAACCTCAATTTTTTGTCCGATCCGAAAGATTACACATATCTCCTTGTCAGGCCCTCCGTCCTGCACCCCTGTCAAGGGGAAACCACTTCGGAAAAAACTTGATGAAATTTCTCGACAACACCGAGAGCGAACCTGAGACGTCCAGACAGGTGAGCTTACGTCTTACTCACTTAGCCACTGTGCGTTCAATTATCTCTGAATGTTTGTTTAGGTTTTGATATGGAATTAAATAACGTATAGTTAAAATACCAATTATATGTTCATGATACATTTTAATTTATTTATCAAATGACCTCTTTACAATTACGTTAAATTTAATTAAGATTTTTAGATTAACGTGAAAATGAAGGAGCTTATCACATGTCAAGAAATTAAAGCTGCTCAAGATTCATCATATTATCATGATTATTCGAAACACGTGTTGCACATTATGGATTAGTTACACCATTGTTGACAACTATTATCTACTGCATAAAAACTGCACTTACTAGTAATAGGCCGAAAGATGAATATACAAATTACAACGTAACAGTGTTTTATGCATGGTATACAACTAGTAGTTTAATCTGCGTTGCTATATGAATGTCCATATTAAGTTTACGATCTGGTACGTGCAGATACATTCGGCTACGTTTTGATACGGTCAAGCCGATTGCTACGACTGACGTCAATACATGATAAGACCTGATAGAATAACCGCCTTTTCAATCGTAGCGCGAATCTTAATAGATTAAAACTAGGATTAATTCAGAAAATCACCTTGATGTCTTTCCTTTATTATTTTTTTGGACCGCTGTTAATGGTGACTTTGCTTGATATTTAATTTTATATATCTAACCAGGAACACCTGGTAACAATTTTCCTTATTTACTTTAAGATCAAATCGATGTCAACTATCACCAAGCAAGTTTTAAATACTTGGACCATTTTGTCTTGTGGGCGGGATTTACGGTGGCTAAGTGGGAAAGACGCTGGCTCGCTAGCCTTTTGGTCGGGTGTTTGATCCCTGCATAGACCGACAAAGTTCATCCCGATTTGTCAGTCAGGGCGGAGGGTCTGGCAAAGACAGATGTCTAGTAGTTCGGATGGGACGAGGTCCCATACACATTGACATTTGCGTGCAAGTAAAAAATCCTTGACAGTTGGAATTCGATATAAGAGTACTGTCGCTGACCGGGCGAAATTACATTCATAGCGCACTGTGTTGCGTATGTCCGTTTTCATTAGCCCAGTTCAGAGCATAACAGTAGGACGTTAACCCCCTTTCTTCTGATATACCTTCGATTGGGGGGAGGGGACCGAATGGTTAGCACGTACGTGATGTATCATAAAGCCTGTCATTGAGTCAACTGGTGCGGTTTCGATTCACCGGTTGTACGTGGTAAGGAGTAGGGTCGCCTGTTCAACTTTGTGGGTTTTCTCCGAGTCCTCCGGTTTTCTCCATGGCTAAAGACCCCTACGCGCAAGCGAATTATTGAAATAAAATCAAACCATATGTTAGTCCCGAAATGACCTAGTTTGTGTCGAGTGGACGTTAAATCCCATTTCTCTCTCCCCCACCCTCCCTTCGATTAGAGAAATAACAGAAAAAACCATTGCTTAAAACACTATACATGTATGTTTCGTTTTGAAAACATCTGATGGGTGGAATATAAATACAAACCCGGGTTTACCAAACAAAGATAGTGAATAAAATATAAGGCAAACAAAGATACACTATATTTACAATTGATTCATCTTACTAAGGTTGATAAAAAAAAACATTGAAATATCGCTCAGCGAAGTGGCTAATATTGTGCTGATTAGAATGGCACACTAGACGTTTATTAACGACTGAATGCCTTGCTATTTGTCATCGCACTTACAAGTAAATAATATAAAAAGGACAACTTATGTTGTTGACCTGGATTACTATTGTGTGCCATTTATTTTCTTTTGTTTTTGGCCTTTTATTTGTTCTAAAAATACAACGTGTTAATGTGTTTGTTTATATACATGTATGAAGGAACTATAATCCATAGATAAAAATGGCATCCAATGTGAGAATATCAGACAGATTCTCGTGAGTTATAAAACAGTTATATATATATATATCTACTAGTAAATACGTCTACAGAATACCAGAATGACGTCAATGACATCTGAAATCGCATTATGGCCTGCTATGTTTGGCAGCGACTTTTACTACTTTTCACATTTTATTAAGTTTAAGGCAATTTTAGCGAGATTAGTAGCGTCTTTTACGGTGGCATGATATTGATAGAACAAGATGCAGAATGTTTTGTTCGGGTCGTTAACTACGTACGTATACATATTGTCGTGTTTAGCGATTTCTATCTCGACGGAGTGAAGGTAATAAAAATATCCAATCCATTCACAGACATGTCAACGTTATGGCCAGATATGAATGTCGTCTAGTGGTTCGAGTGGTACTAAAACATAGACCCCGTGTGTACAATTGACGTCATGTTAAAGATCTCCTGGCAGTTGGAAAGCGAAATAAGCACCATGCGCATGCCCGTCTCCATTAGCCCGGCTGTTGAAGAATAGTAAACCCTTAAGCCCCACTTCATTTGATTTCAACCAATCATACTATATCTATACCAGAATCAAACTTATTAAACATGCATTATGCAAGAGCTAAATCTGCCTAGTGCAGGTCTTTATTTGGGCATGAAATGTTTTCTAAAGTATTAATTAGACATTAATTAACTGATCCAGGCCTTAATCAACTTTGGATGGCATCAGATTGCTCCGATGTTAAACAGATTAAAACGTTTCAGCGGTAAATCAAATATGGCGCGGCTAGACGCTTCGAGTCGTAGCTTTGATCATCCAGGACCGTGGTTGAAATTATTGCACAGGTCGGTCAAATCTTTAAATGCCTATTTCTTCGCTTGCAATAGAGTAATTTGAATGAAATTTTCAAATTATTCATTTTACATCATCTACTTTCGAACTAGTATAGCAAGAATGGCTAGTTCTTATCTATATCTTGAATAATGTAACTTTAAGGTTTAATAATGGGTCATCAGTACAAACCAAACCGACAACAATTTGATTAATAAGCATATGGGATTTAAATGCATAAAAATTTGCAGATGAACACCTTTTAGTTTCAGACTCCCTGTTCAATTTTAATTTTTATAACACATATTCCCCTAAAAACTCATTCCGACTTCGTCAAGGCGTAAAACTTTGTTTTAAAATTTCAATGCAATTCACAGTAACAATATGTTATATAGCCATATATATATTAACACATTGAAAACTGTATTGAAACTGAATTTGATAGGTTTTACATTCTCCAAGGTCGGTGGGGTGGCCTAATGGTCTAGAGTGCCGCGCTTCGACCTCTAGCTGGCCGGCCACCTCTGGCTTGCGGCTGTGGTTTCGAGCCCTGGTGTGGGCGTATGTTGCATGGAGATAGGGGCGCCTTCTCAACATCGTGCATGGGTTTCCTCCGGGCACTCCGGTTTCCACCCACTGCTAAAGACCCCAACGCGCAAGTGGATTATTGAAATGAAATTAAACCATATTATGTTAGTCCCGAATGTTAGTCAGACAGAACTAGTTGTTAGTTGTGTTCAGTTGACGTTAAACCCCATTTTTCTCTCTCTCTCTCTCTTTCTCCAAGGCCGTATTAGCTTTTTGGAAATATAATGAAATGGGATTTAACATCCTACTACCCTGTACGAACTGGGTTAATGAAGACGGGCATATACCATACAGTGTGCTAGGAGGTAAAATTAGCACGGGTAGCAGCGTTACGGCCTTCTCATTTTTCTAATTTCCAACTGTCAGGGGCTCTTTTATGTACATGTCAATGTGTACACTAGGCCTCGGCTCTGTATTGCTTTTGTTTTTGACCTAACTAACTGTATCTTCGTTTGGGGACTGGTTATTATCACCCAAATTATATTAAAACGATTAAATAACTAAATGCAATCTAAATACCACTAAATCATAGCGATTGCCCACTTTAAATCATATCCCAAGACGGGCTTAAATAAGATGTGTTCTGGACCAACGATGGCTTCATTGGGACACAGATGACTTCGATCGGACAGCCAATCAACCAACTTTAGAAATGTAACGCTATGGAAGCACATAAGGACCAACAACGCGAAAGATAGTTACTACATGTAGGTAATATTATGTCAATAACATATTTCGATTGTTGAGATGATTCTCTCTTTCCAGGGCTAAATTCACAATGGCCCTTGTATGCTTAAATCATATGTAAAATAAATGGTCTATTTTTAATACCATTATGCTTGTGAGTTCCAATGAAATATGCACGGTGGAAGACACCTTTTCTGTGTTTGAGCGTATTGGGGTCTGGGGTCGGTATGCTGTATAGCCCACACCTCCTCCCGTCCGATTTTTAGTTACATAACAGCTAAAGGCCACTGCGCGGAAACGAATTTATGAATGGACATATTTAGTGATCGTTTAAGTCCAATAATCACCCACGGTCTATATTCTGTAAGTAATTGTTTAGTCATATCTTCAAAGTGATTAGAAATTTCCCGTTACATATGTTATAACATATTCAAAGAGCAATGGCTACGGGCGGCGTCAGCTTATTTATTCCTTTAGTAAAATAAGAAAATTTGAGTTAAAAATATATAGAAATATTGTATCATCAATTCTGTGACCAATTCTCAGACAAACGTGACGAAATATAAACATTTTAAACAAGTCAGAACTCTCTGTATTTTCACTTAATCATTTACAAGTCGACAATCCAGACAAAATGTGTGTTTTGGACATTTTCTGACGTCGTCCATTCAATGTATTGACACACGGTCTCGCAGTCAAATACTCCATTACCAAGAAAATTAGATTAAATGGATTTATTGAGTAAAGACGGAATAAAAAAAATGGACATTTTCATGTTCACGCCTAAACTTAATGGTTATTGATAAAACTGATGCTTAAATGGGGTTAAGGGGGATTATGTCGACCTTGCAATTGAAAGAAACTCGCGTTTTAGCAACTGAATGCCACTGAACAAAGTCGACCTTAGCGCATCTTATAACTCAAAGCAACTAGTTCAAATTTCTGCAACTACCTGCAACTAGTTGTAGTCGACATAAACGTTCTTGTAACTGGGGTCAACTCATTTCCATAGAAATAACATCACGTGTTTAGAGACATGTGTCATGTGACTTTAAAAATAAGCAAGTGGAAGGGAACGAAGACACCAAATTTCCAAATGTTGATAATGTATCAAGACTGACTATGCCTTTGGGTTGCTTCTTCTAAGTTATTCGCCTTTTTGTTGATCACGTGATGAATGAATTAACAGTGTGAGCGCTATCAGTTCCGAGTCGACATAAGCGCTCCGAATTCATTTGCTTCCAGTTGTCCTCAGTTGCTGATATAATCGACATAAGCACTCTTGCAACTGACTGCAACTGTTGCTGAACAAAGTCGACCTTAGCGCATCTTATAACTCAAAGCAACTAGTTGCGGTCAGTTGCACATGTTCAAATTTCTGCAACTACCTGCAACTAGTTGTAGTCGACATAAACGTTCTTGTAACTGGGGTCAACTCATTTCCATAGAAATAACATCACGTGTTTAGAGACATGTGTCATGTGACTTTAAAAATAAGCAAGTGGGAGGGAACGAAGACACCAAATTTCCAAATGTTGATAATGTATCAAGACTGACTATGCCTTTGGGTTGCTTCTTCTAAGTTATTCGCCTTTTTGTTGATCACGTGATGAATGAATTAACAGTGTGAGCGCTATCAGTTCCGAGTCGACATAAGCGCTCCGAATTCATTTGCTTCCAGTTGTCCTCAGTTGCTGATATAATCGACATAAGCACTCTTGCAACTGACTGCAACTGTTGCTTTTCGGTTGCGAAGTCGACATAAGCCCCGCTTTAAAAAAGATAGTCGGAAATTATATGTCAAGTTGTAAGCAAATGCGATATTATAATTCTTAAGGCGCATGTATATGTTAAATAGTAAGGGTTCATTATGTCATAAGCATCCGCGTAGAACTGTTACGTTTATTCACAACTGTTGCTTTTCGGTTGCGAAGTCGACATAAGCCCCGCTTTAAAAAAGATAGTCGGAAATTGTATGTCAAGTTGTAAGCAAATGCGTTATTATACTTCTTAATGCGCATGTATATGTTAAATAGTAAGGGTTCATTATGTCATAAGCATCCGTGTAGAACTGTTGCGTTTATTCACAGGAAAATGAGATACACTTTGTCAAAATTACAATTACCTATATTTTGTAATTTTGTGTTTAATTCACTTAAAATTTAGATGTGATATGTAGATTATGCTTCCTATAAAATACTCTTCCTTCTCTACTCACTTTGGGGGGGGGGGGGGGGGTGGATAGCCGAATGGTTAGCAAGCGCACGCCCTATCATAATGCCTATCGTCGACGGGGAGTCAAAAGGTCGTATCTGGCATATTTTGCGAAATTCACTTTTTTGCCTTTTTTGAAATGAGAATTTCCGTGCGCATCTTTTCATCTGGTAGTCGTAATTCTAAGCCAATTAAAAGAGGTTTTTATAGTCTTTATAGATACTGTTTCAAAAAGTCGTATATCGGGTGTTAAAATTTTTTTTTTATAAAAAATGAAAATGTCGTACTTTCTTGACAAAAATTAACTTTGTGTCTAATCAAAGCATTGCAATCAAACGAAATTAAGCCAGTATTGTTATATGGTTGAATACGTATTATTGAAATTATTGTTGAGGCTCTACAGTGTGAAATCTATGAAATTGAAGCAGGTAAAGGTGAATATTTTCCTGACATACGTCTTTGCTGTATAAACTTGGAAAAAACTAGCTTTCATCCCTTATTTCTGCACTAGATGCTGAGCTTGATGTGTTAGACTTGTTACATACTGTTTAACTGGCTACACATACATTTTGCAAATAAATATTTGAGAAAAGCTTCAGAGATACGACATTTCACGTTCGACATTTTGACGTGACGGTTTTATTAGACATTTTGATTCTTAACCTCTGTGTGTTTTTTGACTCTCCTGGACAATTTCGCAAAATCCAGATACGACCTTTTGACTCCCCATCGACGCTATCATTGAGTCAACTAGCGTGGTTTCGAATCCAAGGTTGTACGTGAAAAGGTGTAGGGTTGCCTATCCAACCCCGAGGGTTTTTTCATGGTCCTCCGGTTTCCTCCCACTGTTAAATAAAGACCCTTACGAGCAAGAAAATTATTGAAATAAAATTGAACCATATGTTAGTCCCGAAATTAGTGGACGTTAAACCCGATCTCTCTCCCTTTCTCTTTTTCTTGTCGGTTAATAGAAGTGTCCCAAATAAGACACACGAACACAATTAGGAACTTCAAATGTGTTTGTTCTCATGACATGATGACGAATTTATTTAACGAAAAAATACAAAACTTCGAAGGTATTTATGGATCTGTAATAATGTGCCATTATTTTAATTATTAAGACGGGTCAGTTTTCCTTAACATTTGTTTCTCTCTATTAAGAGAAAACAGTCACAAACCCCAAAATGCCGCGGGCTTCTACAGGTCTACAGGCGTTGAATTTCTCGATGTAAATGCGGACTACTGGTATCTAATGTAATCAAACGAGTTAGAATATACCGATTTAGTTGGCAATTCTTTTACATACCGTTTAACTTTAACCCTACTTTTATTAAAGGGACAATAACACTCTTGCTGGTTTGACAGGACCAGAAAAAAATAGCCTTAAGTGTCCTACCTGTTGTGTAAATTATCCATTACATCCTATTTTACTTGTCCAGAGGGTTCGAAAATATGTTTAAATCCAAGTTACATTTGAAAGTGTTTACGTAAGGCCTTTAAAATCATACAGTTCAACTTTTCCCATTTTTTTATTAAGATGAAATTTGTATCACCAATTAATTTGAAAATTGTAAAATAGTACAATTTGTCGACAAGAATAGTGATTGGGACATATTATTCAGCTACAACAAGAGTGACATGGGGCCTTTAATTAAGCATGTTTTAAACAGCAAACAGATTAATTTGGAAGAAGATAACATTCGATATATAATGAGTAGGGTCACTGTCTACTTTATTATTACCACAGGGTGCAATGCGCCACTTCTAACCATCCAATGCGCCACGTTTGGCGCATGCGCCCCGTCATCCCTGTCTTAAGGTCATAACATGAAAAGGTAATCTCTTATAGTGTTCTCAGCAGTCCAAATAAAACTATACCAACATTTGAACCATTTAATTTGCCTGCTGTCATTGTACAGAGATTGTGTTTGGTCGACTCAAGATCGATTGTTGATACCAAAATCAAAATAATGACTCTTTTAGTTCAAGGTTTAATAAATATACATTCGAACACTTCTAACATCTGTATTGTCGCCATACTGCTAATTCAAACACATTATCAAAGAGGGGGATTCAGACTTACTTTTCAGAAGCGGTTTCCGTTATAAAAATTAAAATCTAGATGGTGCATTTGATCACTTTGAACGGAATGGATACAAAATTATGCACATCCCCAACAAATAAAAACATGACAGCCAAGTAAAACCAGTAAATACTAGGACATGTATAATGTTTAAGATTAAAAAGGTAATCGTGGACCGTTATTCATTCAGTCTGAAATTATATATAAATTTGCCTTCTGAAATAGACCAAATGTGTTTATTTTGAGGAAATTATTTCATTGAATAAACATGTATGCCATTTGAGAGGGGGGTGTTTAATGTTTATATTTTAATATACTTCCTATATGTCTTATACTTATAATCTAAAATAAGCTATTTTTTTTACATTGATGAAGTGTGTTCAAAAATAGATAATAGACATTATAATGGATGCGTTTAATGCGTGCGATCATAGTAAATTTGTGTGCCTGCTTCATGGTGACGGTCTATAGACGTTTGTGTATAAAAGACTAAAGCTGCATTTCCTTTTGTACGGCTCCGGTCCGGCTCCGGTCCGGGAGCAGACATGGCACACGACAGGTTGTGTTTCCTTATATGCGGTTTTTCAAGCGGAGGACTCTCTATTCAACATGACATCGGCATTGTCAAGGCTCGTAGAAGAAGAACAAACATTGATAATACTACCTGCAGCATACATACGACCCTGGTAAAGAGCCACCAACTAAAGCTGCATTTCCTTTAGTACGGATCCGGTCCGGTTACGGATACGGAAAAAAACACTTTCATAGAATTTTAGTAAGTGTGTTTCCTTATGTGCGGTTACGGGCACGGCTCCGCATGCGTTTCTGTACCGAGCGCTACATGGTCCGTTCCGAAAAACCGTACCGGACGCCGCATAGAGAACCGTATCCGCACCCGGACATAAGGAAACACTCTTACTAAACTTCTATGGAAGTGTTTTTTTTCCGTATCCGCAACCGGATCGGAGCCGTACTAAAGGAAATGCAGCTTACATGGTCCGTTTCGAAAAACCGGACCGGACGCCGCATAGAGAACCGTATCCGCACCCGGACATAAGGAAACGCTCTTACTAAAATTCTATGAAAGTGTTTTTTTCCGTATCCGCAACCGGACCGGAGCCGTACTAAAGGAAATGCAGCTTTAATTCATGCATTACCAAACAACAAAACACACTCCGTCCATGACAAAAGTTGTACCAAATAAATAAACAACTTTAGTTCGCGTGATTAAATCGGCGGTGTGATCAATCATTTATTAACAAGGCGGTACACAAACATAAATACAACACAAATATATTGATTTCGGGACCACCCGCATTCAAAAGACTTTTATTTTAAAAAAAGAAAAAGGACCAAAACATATGTTTTGTCTTGGGTTGTCTACTGTTTCTCGAAATCTTAAGTACAGATAAAATCCAAATTTTAGCAGACACTTCAATTTTGATTGGCTAAGCACTAAAATCCATTTAATATATCCAATTAAATTACTGAAATTTCGATTTTATCTTGGTTAAAATTTCGTGAAACAGGCCTCTGTATGACATTTTTGACAATAAAACAGTACATAGTTTTGATGATTTTAGATATATCTGACCAATTCGGCTATTAACCAACATTAAATGAGCTAAATCGCTAAAATTTGGGACCTAGAAAATGTCACAAATTGGTCGCAATGTATATAATAATGTAATCTGAATGTATATAAACTGATTTACTTTCAATCGTTTCTGTTATTACTCTAATTCCAATCGAATAGAAATCTCGAGCACCTGTTTATTACACAAAATGTTGATTTAAATTGACAAAAAAAATGTGTTTTCAATGTCGAAGACTTGAGTTAGAGACTTAGCTACTTTAATTAGACACACAGAAAACAGATACATATATATTATATACAATAAAAGATATAGAATCAAAAAGTCTTTACAAATAGTTTCATGTGCGATGCACACTCTTCAGAAGACAATTATATATATATATATATAACAGCAATGGCCTTTCGTCGTTCGCATGAACCACCAGCATAATATAGATTTTATATATTAGTTAGAAAAAATTACGGGTAATGTACATTATAGGTCGGAGGTCTGCTACCTATTGATGAATATTTTTAATATTGCAATTATTATGTTACTATTTTTAGCCAGCAATAACAATTATGGGTATTTGTTATTAACTTTATGGCGATGTTTAATAGTATACACCGCTAATCACCTGATTTGAAAATATTTAGGTGTTGCTCAATGTCTCCGTCAAACTAACCATTTAGTGGATCGGAGTTTTGGAAGCTACGTTTGCTAAGTGAGTAGGACGCTGGCTCGATATCCTGGAGGCTACGGGTTCGATCCCGGTGTAGGCCGAGAAAGGTCATCGGGATTTTCAGTGGTACAGGAAGGGGGGCCTGACAAGAACAGCTGTCTAGTCAGGTCGGGTGTACATTGTGGCGTGCACGTAAAATATCCTTTGGTAGTTGGAATTCGATATAAGTGTAGGCCGTAGCGCCGCTGTTCGGCCAAAACTTCCTTCATAGCATACACCATTACTAATCTTGTAACTAATGGATAAACTAACGTTGCAACTATCGCTCTAGGACTGTTTCTAGAACACTGGATGCCACGTCCAGTATATTTAAAGCGAATTCACTTAGTTCATTGTGTTTGTGGGGGATGGATGGCCGAATGGTTAGAATGTGCGCGCTGTATCATAAGCGTGTCATTGAATCACCTGGTTGTACGTGACAAGGAGTAGGGTCGCCTGTCCATCATCGTGTGTTTTCTCTGGGTCCTCCGCCCCCCCCCCCGCTGCTAAAGACCCTCTCTCTCTCTCTCTCTGTCTCTCATCTCTCTCTCTCTCTCTCGTTGTGTTTGTAATTTGTACAGTAAGCAACGATTTCTGTCTCGTTCGCCCCTTCAAAGAGTTTGCTAAACTTGGGGTTTATCATTCAATAAAATAGAAGTAGAATATTGGACAAAGTTAAAAGTGTGGTGTATAAAATGGGTATTTATTGTTATATTGCATGTGTTTATTTATTACCACGTGGCATTAAGACAGTTATATTAACTGTTAGCGTTATGGATGAGATAAACCCCTGAAGGATATAAAATGTTTTAAGCAAATTTTAAGTTACAAGTAGAAATAGAATAAACACAATTTGTCTTCATCTGTAGTTTTTTGTAAAGGAGATATTACCAGTTTTTAAATTGTATTTATTGGGTATATCTGCTTGTTTTAGGTACTCGGAATCATTTTCAGGAATAACAATGATCGGATGTAATGGAACTACTAATGTTTCAGGCTTCAAGAAATTTGTCCTTTGTTTTCAAAAACGTTGCCACTTTTTTTTAAAAAAAACCCTGGTTGCTACCATTGTTTGTTTACGGCGTTAAATATGTGTCTGCACAAGGGTGTATCTTTATTCTAGAAGACCTGGCCTGGGGTTCACAAAGCGTTCCGAAACTTAAATTAAGAATTTACTTAAAATTGTTTGCCTTATTTTGTGTTTCTTGAGAAAAACAGTGATTGAAAGTTGATTTAATTCTTATCTTAAGTCTGCGACTGTTTTTTAAACTCGGTCCCTGATGTCAGTTTCCATTTATTTGGAAGGTTTACGCAGATACAATATTTGTGTGGTACTTGTGAATTCCGATCGCAGCAGGGCTAATAATAAAAATCTGCATAGTGGTTCGAATGGACTGAAAACTCGAGGTCCACCTGTATAAACATTAACATGCACAAAAAATAAACCTTAGCAATTGCAATTTAATAAAAGTAGATGGAATGTGCTTCCCGGGCTACCCCCCCCTCCCGCACACCCTTGCAAATAATAAAAATCCATTTAATTATATTTTTATGACATAAGAACCGAAGATAGCCACTTAATGGATAACGCACCACACAATTTAAAATGTTACAATTCTTATCAATAAACGTATAACATTATATTATATTACTTAAATGTGTAGTGAAACCATATAGTGATGACTTGAATTAATTACTAGTAATGATAGGATGTCGTGTTAGACCATCTCTAAACAGGTTTACCCATTACCTTCAACCCTCTTATCTAATTTTCTTCGCCGGCTATTTGCACAATAATCTGTTCGGGTTTTATTGTTCAACGGGGGTGGATGGCCGATTGGTTGGCACGTGCGAACTGTATCATAAGGTCTGTTATTGAGTAAACTAGCGTGGTTTCGATTCCTCGGTCGTATACGTCTGTCAAACCTCATGTGTTTACTCTGGGCTCTCCGGTTTCTCCCCTAAGCGCAAGCGAATTATTGAAATAGAATTGAATTAAGTGTTAGTCCCGAAATGACCGAGTTTGTGTCGAGTGGACGTTACCCCCCCCCCCTCTCTCTCTCGTTTTCTCTCTTGTTCAATAGTTTCTTCTCATTCTGTTGTATTTCTGCCATATCTGTTTTAATTACCTTTTTATCAAACTGTTTTAAAAATGGCTATCTAGACTACTATAATCTAGGTCGAATTGTCGATTCCATTGGTTTTTATATGCCAATAGATGAAACCAATGCAGACATATTGTGTATTCATTAAATATCTTGAAACAAACATTTAATCGTATATAGCTTGTTCAATAATAAGATCAATCTATAAATCAAATTATAATCGAGATATATTCACATTCCAGAAGCAACCTTATAAAACAACAGTACCTATTTCAACAAATACAAAAAAGTTAATGCCTTTACTGTTCGTATAGATTACACATTGTACATGGGTAGCAAGCTATAGCTAAACAGAAGAGAGAGAGAGAGAGAGAGAGAGAGAGAGAGAGAGAGAGAGAGAGAGAGAGATGGGGTTTAACGTCCACTCAACACAACTGGGCCATTTCGGGACTAACATATGGTTTTAATTTTTTATTTCAATAATTCGATTGCGCGTAGGGGTCTTTAGCCATGGAGAAAATCGGAGGACTCGGAGAAAACCCACAAAGTTGAGTCTTTAGCAGTGGGAAGAAATCGGAGTGCCCGGAGGAAACCCACGAGGTTGAGAAGGCGCCCCTATCTCCACGCTACATACGTTCACGCTAGGGCTGGAACCCACAGTCGAAAGGTGCTCGGCCAGCTAGAGGTCGAAGCACGGCACTCTAGACCACTAGGCCATCCCAACCCCCCAGCTAAACAGGAGATTGCAATGTATATCAATCTAAGAGAATCACCTGGCTAAATATCTCTTTTTAGTGACATTAGGTTGGCTTAGTTCTCAATTCTTTTTTAATTGTTAGGTTCGTGTTCACATACCGTAACAATGTCTAGTCGATCGAATGTGACCAAAATAGACGTCCATTTACACATTGGTGTGTATATAAAAGATTACTTTGTTTGGGTAAAATTTCCCTCAAAGCACACAGTATAGCATGTGCCCGTCTGCATGAGCCTGGTTGGTGCAGAAAAGCAGAATGTTAAACCCAATTTCCTTTCATTTCACTTTAGAAACACGTGATGCTCTACGCTCCGACTTACTATAATATTCACATTACACTATAACCGCAACCGGAACCGAATCAATTCACTCGATTACAATTCGGAATGTTCCGGCGTGAAATTCGAGCACAGTAAACGAGGCTCGCACAGCGTCCAGTCCAGCGCATGAACGTGTTACTAACAACAATTCGGATTGTTCCGGTGTGATTTTGGATCATTCCTGAGGTTTGCCCAGAAAACGAGGCCTACAGCCTACAGTTCGGCGCATGGACACGTTCCGGGGTGATATTTGAGCATTCCCGTGGTTTGCTTGGAAAACCAGGCGCACAACCTACAACTCGGAGCATGAACACGCTTACTAACAACAATTGGCACATATAATGGGACTTCGTTGGTACATCACCATACTGAATAGGCCTACAATCATGTGAATACCATCCAAAGTGGCATCATGCTTACTGCAAACACGCCTACCACTAAAACCTTAATCTGAATACAAAATTGAAATAGCTCGTAACATATTTAAGAATATAAAAAGGGTAATGTTAGACTGACAGATTATTAGGTTAACAACCGTATGTTTCAAACTTTGATCAATGACCTATATTTCCCTGTCAACGCGGTCAAGCTGAAGATACAATCAGAAGTCGATAATTATTACGTATTTAACCATGTAAACTTACAAACATGTTTGAAGTTATATATGCTCTTTGAGCATGGTAAGAATTGAACATTGGAAGGAGTTGGGCTTAGCTTCTTTTAACACAATATTTTGATTATCTGAGACTAATATACCGTTATTTTTTATGCTTCATCTATTTCATTTACTATCAACTGTGTGTGTGTGGGGGTCGTATACGTGGATTGGTAAAAAGTTGTATTTGTCAGTCACTCATGCGCTTCCCCTGATACGTTCGAGCCGAACTTGAAATATCTACATTAACTGTTCTTCTCATCCCAGAGGGGTGGTGGATGGCTGAATGGTTAGCGTGCGCGCACTGTATCATAAAGCCTGTCAAGGAGTCAACTTGCGTGGTTTCGAATCTACGGTTGTACGTGGCAAGGAGCGGGGTCGCCTGTCCAACCTCGATGGTTTTCTCCGGGTCCTCCGGTTTCCCACTACTGCTAAAGACCCCTACGCGCAAGCGAATTATTGAAATAAAATTAAACCATATGTTAGTCTCGAAATGACCTAGGTTGTGTCGAGTGGAGGTTAAACCCAATCTCCCCCTCTCTCTCTCTCTCTCTCTCGCTCTCTCTCTCTCTCTCTCTCTCTCTCTCTGATCCCCATGACTGTGTAAAAAAGCCTATTCGGCATCCATTTCATTTTATTACCTTTCTTATTTTCATATACAGTTTTTTTTTATACCTGAACTCGATCCTACGTCAGTGATTACATCACTCCATATGTCATTGCTAAGCAGTAGTGTAATTCGTATATATATATGTATATATCAATATATGTATGAAGTTGAAACCGTAGTAGTGTTAATATAGAAAAAAAAAATAAAGGTTGAAAATGCCTAGTACTTTTCAAAGGCATTTTCAACCTTTATTTATTTTTTCTATATATATATATATATATAAATAAATAAAAAATACGTCCAGGTAAGAAAATCTTCCACTTTACTTCATTATGACATACATTAAATTATAAGCTAGCTATCTGCCTTCTAAGGGCGTCTTCAGACATTAATAATGTATACAAAATATTATAACTACGATACATACATATATACATTTTTAGAATAATAGGTACCCATGACAAAGGATTATAAATAATATTAAGTAACGTACAACAAAAGGTTGAAAGTATATAATACAAGACTTGACATTAATCTACATAGTACATGTAGTTTGACAATGGTCAATATATTAGATCAATTAAAGTTCGTAGACTAATTATGTAATCTAAAATGTTTGGAAAGATCGTTAAATATACTATCGTGTCAGGTACTACGCCATACCGAAGTGTTATCCACCAGAGAATAATGCTAAAAGAAAATAAAACCATAACATTGTACAACATCCATCAAGGAATTGACTTTTAAAAACTAAGTTGATCGATTACATAGCTGCAGAGAGATATTGTTTGGAGTTAAGGTGATGACTAACCATGGATTATGGAAATCACAAAATCATATTTTTTTGTTCTAAACTTTGAGACCATATTTATTGTTATATTATTGAAATATCAGGAACAGATTCAAAAGAAAAGTAATATGGTATTAATTGCTAGCGACGTGATCTGTGGATAAACTGCAAATCCAGATTATAATATATAAGAACATTTTTTTTAATTTGACATGACACGAGCCCTTCCAGATATAGCTTTCTGTAATGAAAAGTAATAAAATACCGCGTTAACAAGGTCAGGAACTTAAAATAATAATGGAATATACCTATTCTAAAATATTCATGCATATGTATGTACCTACTGCACCGTACACAATCTGGAACGGTTCCTTTAAGGTCCTGGCGGAGAAAGTTCGCCGAGAAAATTCATCTGGATTTTCAATGGTGCAGGAAGTCGGGACTGGCAAGGCACAACGTATGATTGTTCGGTTTGGATGTAAAAACGAGGTCCCGTGTACACATTGACGGTTATGTAAGAGAACCCTTGAGTTGGAATTCGGAATACATGTACGTGTAGGTCGTAGTGCCCCTGTCCAAGTAAAATTCTCGCACAGCACACTATATAGTGTATGCCCGTCTTCATTAGCCTAGTCAGTAGGACGTTAGAACGTTAAACCCCATATAATTTCAGATCGTAGTTGGGTTGGATCCAGTGTTATATATAGAAAAAACGCAATAAAACAATTGTTAGCTATGCGAAGGCGGAATGGGCGAGGGTATCATGAAAAGTACGCATACACCGTCAGTACTTGTAGCTACTGGGTAAATAAACGTTCTAACTCTCACTCCAGAACTGTTTCGAGAACACTGGATGTCAGATCTAGTCAGTGCAGAACGATATGATCTTAAACCCCATTTCAATTAATTTTAAGGTCTTGGTAACCTGGCCTAATTCCCAAGCCACAAACCACTAAGTAGTAAATACACGTACGTGTAATCTGCTAGTTATGTCTGAGGATTAAATAAAATTATTTACATCGCTGTTTATTACACCGATTTCAATCCTCCGGTTCTTTTATCAATGGTGGTGCCGTGTATGGTGTTCTGTTTATTCTCGATAAATCGCTGCATCCTCCAAACAAACACTGTCTGATCCTCCGGATGTAAAGATCTGGTCCCTGCTAAATTACAAAATCAACTTTTTAATTGTTCCAGATTTAAAGGGAATCGATTTATTTCGATTGACTTATTATTGATATCTGGACGATCTTCTAGATTATATATAGGACCCAGCGAATCTTTAAACATGTTCACATTGTAAGAATAACAAGTGTCTGGCCTACCGGAAGAAACCTCTCTGATGCATGGGAAACACAATAAATAACTCAAATTTTATTTCCTGGACCACTTCTTATAATTCCTGGAATCGTTTCTATATTTGCTGTGCATCCTTTTGTAGAAAATAAATTTCCTGCTAAAATCAGATGCGAAATATAGAAGACATGGCCTGTATTACCTTATGGCACTAATCTGAAAAACAATCAGCTAAAAATATCCAGAAAACAAGCAGATCTGTAATTGTTGAGTGATAGTTATAACGGCTTGCAGGTGATCTTGTTGAAGTTTATTAACGCATCTTAAACCGACAGAAATACAAAAACACAACAGCTTCTGTTTCTCTTCAACACAAATACAAGTCACGTGATAAGTCTTAAGACAGGCAACATAGCAGAAGGCCAATTAAACATGGCGTTATTCACTATAACCAAAAGTAAAGACTCAAACGCTTTTTTCAGATCGTAGTTTGGAAGAATTAATAAAACAAAAATCACAGGTTGAACAATTTAATGGTTTTGATGTTGGTGGACAAATAACTCTAGGAATTAAACTATTGTAATGAACATAACTCTCTTATTAATTGGTCGATATTAATTATTATACCTTTGATTGGGTTCAAATCTGCTGTTTATTCTTGAATGCTTCCTTTTCAAGTTTCCACAAGCCCATTTTTGTAGTGCTATAAACCACGTTTCTTCCGCCACTTAATCGTATTAATAATTTCTACTTAAGCTAACAAATGAGGTATTCATGGTACTGTAGAAACATTAGTGTTATTGTAATATATTATCTTAAAAGTTGAATCCGTCGTAATACCAAGTAGCACTTTCTAAACTATCGATTCTGTTAAACGTAGTTATTACCAATCATCTTGTTCAAATATTACACTTGAGACTGTAGTCTGAGTTAGTGCCTTTCAAACCTGATTAAGACAGCACCATGCCAACATTTCATGAATAACATTGCAGAGAAAAAACATATCCATAAACGCTAGAAAAAAAACCAGACAAACTATTTTAAGTCTGGCATTCTTAGTCCAAAAATATCGAAAAAATAGTCGATCTGACGTCAATGATGTGATTCCATAATAATAAAATTACAAGATAATTCATAAACGGGTGTCTTGCTTTTACCTTAATAATTCCTTTAGTAATGATTATGTTTTATTTCCTGCATTATATCGAATCGTTAATGATATAGATTTTTAAGTATGCATGTTTTTTTTTCTCCGATGGCAAAAATGGACTGTCATCTTCGCACCTTTAAAATGATAATTATAATTTATATAACTACTCGGTAAACAAGAAATATAACCCTATGAGGGCATTAGTCAAAGATATAGAACCCTATGGGCAAACTGGATTAAAAAAAGGGTCAATAAATAGAACCTAATGAACGAATGGGATAAAATTAGCCAATAAATACAATCGTATAGATGAAAGAATAAACTTGAGCATAATTAGTTTTCCGAGATGCATGTCTGGCAGCCCTACTTGTGCGTATGGTCACATCTTTGAGATTTGCCTCTTACATTCTAATACATGATATGTTACAGGACTTCAACAATTTTATCAAAATGCTTAAAATCAAATATTCGGAACTTATGAAAAAACTTTATGAGGTCCATAACCTTGTTCGACATCTTCCAAGATTCGAATTTTGTTTAAAAAAAAAATTATAATCAAATATGTAATGTAGCATGTGTAATATTGTATAGAACCATGATATGTTCTACGCATGACATGCGCACTAGTGTATAGCCCTACTGTGTCTGGACTATAAATGCTATTTTCAATATATTATTTCGAGATGCTAATTGTAAACCTGTTAGAGAGATTCGGAGTCCACAATGGCCGCTTTATATAAATGGGTATTTTGGGGAATACTAACTCCATCCTAACAATTTTTAGAAGACTAGACTTTGATCCAATTTACCTTTTACCTTCTTAAAAGGGCTAGGGTTAGTATTACTCAAAATACTCATACATATAAAATGGCCGTTGTGGACTCTGGAAATTCCCGAACGTCCCCAACGGGCATACAATTAGCATATGCCTATATTATTTAGGTTGGTAAGTTTATGGAGATGGGGTCTCTAAGCACCCCCTTTTGTCCATTCCAGTTTCTGTAAATAAATAATAAATATTGTTTATAAAAAATCAGGAAAGTCTGTAAGTCATAAAACCGTACTAAATTATGTTTAGCAAATTAAATTGTTGTTTGGTAACTTGGTGTTCCGTATGGAATACTACAGACCTCGATGGATCCTAACCAGTACAGTACGGTTAACCGAAGATAACAGATTGGCCATTGGATAGAGAACATATGCTGTAATCTTTGACAGTCCATCTATAATCTACATATATTTAGCTTACTTTACCAACACACCAAGCAAGTTCTTCTAGACAAATATTCTTCGGTGTATCTTCACAAGCTACATAAATTTGTCACAAGGATACTACATTAAGGATACTTTATGAAAATTAGATAAATTTACATAGTTGCTGAAGCGAATCAATAACGCTACTCGTGGTTGTTTTGTGCTGTTTCTTATTATCAATATGGGTATACTTCTTCGTCCATTCATTGTGTCATGTTGTCTTCGCATCCCACTGTTGGTTCTTATGATCAGCATCAAGTTTGAGTTGATCAGCATCAAGTTTGAGTTAAACCGCATCGTGTTTGAGTTGAAAGGTATTATGTTTGAGTTGAAAGGTATTATGTTTGAGTTGAGCAGCATCACGTTTGAGTTGAACAGCACCAAGTTTGAGTTGAGCAGCACCAAGTTTGAGTTGAGCAGCATCAAGTTTGAGGTGAGCAGCATCAAGTTTGAGTAATGTATCCCTTCCCACCCCTCATCGCGTTGTTATTTTTGTGTTTGTATTTTGATTTTAAAAGCAATGACAATTCTTGAATCCAGATCAAAATCATTAAAGGAGTTGGAAGCAAAACCTCAATTGATAGCTTTATGGGAAGAAGTGTCAGGTGTTCCAGATCCGACCTAGAACACCCACCAAAATGTTTAATTCTGTCCATATAAATTTATCCATATCTGGATACAATAGTACAGGTAGATGAAGTGGAATAAGGTGTTCTAAAGTGAGCACAGTCTGCCACTTGCAATAATCCCGTTACTATTTTTACTACCGATACTATTGGCTATGTGAATTTACAAAATAAATTAAATGTGGCACCAAATATTCCCTAAAGTGTGAGTTTAGCCCGGTATGAACTTGATAATGAAATCAACGACTGTATGGTTTATTATATTAACGAGGAACAGAAATAATAATCATTATTATATATGATTTGTATTTCTTATAATAATCTTATACGATCAATTATAATAGTTATTTAAAACGCCCATAATTAAATTTTGTAATATCTTAATTGTTTGAACTAATAATGCAGCAGTTACTCATACTCTTGGGTATTCTAATATTCCAGTTAGCTTTTTTTGGAGAAAGAAGTATAATAGGCGCGAGCAGATCAGTTTCGTTTCTATGGTTAAATGGCTCATGGTACAGTTGACGTGTGCATTACAGCTTTGAAAATGAAATGAAATGGGATTTAACGCCCTACTGTTGGGCCCCAACTTGACTAATGAAAACGGGCATACGCCACGCAGTGTGCTATGACGGAAACTTTGCCCGGACAGCGGTGATAAGGCCTGCTCTAATATCGAATTCCAACTCACTGTGGATGCGTTAATAGCACGCGAATATGTATACGGGACCTAGGTTTGTCCTCCCCCGTCCTAAACGCCACATGAACTTGGGTTATGCTTATGACCATAATTCTAGCGAAAGATAGATCCACCACGCCCACAGATACTTTAAATCCTGAGGCAGCCAAGATAACCCGACATAAAGAAAAACAATATTTCTAGATATTATGGATTACCGAGCATATAACATACGTATCATACTATAAGATACGCATATTCTGAAGAGTTTGCCTTTATGTCCATAATTATGATGGAGGCAATAAATTTACTGAACGGTAACAACGGGTTGCCGTTTCCCTTCTTATAGGCCGATTTATTTCATCATTATCCGCTTCAAGGCGGTAATAATATTAGAACGGGTTAAGATTTTAATGCAGGCATATAATGGCGTAACTAGAGATCTCCGAATATGGTGATTCGTGACCTGTAACCTTTACACCAATTTAAGTGCAGCCATGAGCCAATTATTTATGATTACTAAATGCATGTGTTGAGTATTCAACAATATGCTTATTCCTCTGGCGAAAAATCAATGTTTTTCGTGAATAATAACATATATATCTGTCAAATTACGTTGTGTAACCACCATTTCCAGGGTTCTAATTTGATTAGTTTCATATATCGTTAGCTAGCATGATTGTTTGGAACATAGACCAGCTCAAACCGCATTACACACAAAGGCTGTATTCCTTGACATAGGAATCAACTTTCTATCAAGGTATTTTTAAATTCAATTAAATCTGTTGCAATAGAGAAATAAGAGCATTCTGCGAATAAAGATTTCTTCGCAAAAATTTTGAGATTCACTAGGATTTTTAAAAAAAACCCACTAGCTCCATTTTCACGGGTTGGTGTCTTTGATTTATCAGTAAAATATAGAGCTTCTTAGTGAAATCAAATGGGTTTTAACGTCACACTGTTAGCACCACCTGGGCTAACGTAGGCTCATTATGGTGTATTCTAGAATCAAAATCAATGGGTTTTATCATCATACTTTTCTGCACCACTTGTGCTAACAAAGACTGAGTATGGTGTATTCTAGAATCAAATAGGTTTCAACGTCATACTTTTCTGCTTGGACTAACGAAGACTGGGTATCCTACATTCTAGAATAAAACGGGTTTAACGTCATACTGTTCTGCACCACCTGGGCTAACGAAGACTGAGTATGGTGTATTCTAGAATCAAATAGGTTTCAACGTCATACTTTTCTGCTTGGACTAACGAAGACTGAGTATCGTACATTCTAGAATAAAACGGGTTTAACGTCACACTGTTCTGCACCACCTGGGCTAACGAAGACTGAGTATGGTGTATTCTAGAATAAAATGGGTTTAACGTCACACTGTTCTGCACCACCTGGGCTAACGAAGATTGTGTATGATATAATCTAGAATAAAATGGGTTTAACGATACACTGTTCTGCACCACCTGGGCTAACGTAAACTGAGCATCGTACATTCTAGAATGAAATGGGTTTAAACGTTACGCTATTCTTCACCACCTGGGCTAACGTAGACTGAAAATCGTACGTTCTAGAATGAAATGGGTTTAAACGTTACGCTATTCTGCACCACCTTGGCTAACGTAGACCATTCTTGAATGAAATGGGTTTAAAGGTTAGACTATTCTGTACCACCTGGGCTAACGAAGACTGGGTATGGTATATTCTAGAATGTTTGTAGCATCCATAATGTATTCGTTAATATCGTCAGTTGCATCAGCAAATACACAATGAATAGCATCATTACATTCCTTGTAACATTCTTCTTGTTATCGTGTTATTTTAAAATTTAAAAGGTCAACAGTTTGGTTTCCTATCGCGAACACGCATACACACATAAACAAATAAACGTTCTCTTGTGGTTTTAGAGATATTCGGTATACAAAAAAGGTGTATCAAACGTATTATCTGATTAAACACATATTCTTTTTCGTTTCGTTTATATAGTTCAAACTTTCGTTTTACTTGTCTTTACTACACTTGGATCTAAAAGAGAGGTTATCATTGACAAGTTCTGGATGTGAGGGATAGCCAATGAAACGGTCTGTAACGCTGAACTTTTGGTGTGAAGTGCACGGAACTGTGGGTAATCCACAATAATCATCAATGCTGATTGGTTAATCAATATCTGACGTCATAGGGTCAAAAGCCGTTCAAAACAACTTGTCAGATCTTCATGTAGTGTAAAACATCGAAAGTATTTAGAAAAACGAAACGAAATATAAATCTGTTTTAATCAGATCGTCGAAAGTAAAATTAACTTATCTAGACCATGACCAATTCTCGATGCCATCGTTAGCTTCTGATATTTAGCGGATTGGAATAATAGATTTTTTTTTATCTAATATCCAAAAACACCTGCTTATGTACCTGCTTTAAAGCTATTTCAACGACAGTCGCTATACTTATTACATAACCATTTACTAGAAAACATATTCTCTTAAGGCGGCTACAGATCGACCTTGCGACGCGACTCAACTGTCGGCGACTATCGTAGATTGCACTCAGATCGAATTCAGCAATGATCGCCGACCAGTTGCTTTCGGTCGTTCGATTGAACGCGAGCGCGCTCACATCGACACCGATACACCGACTTGTGGCGTCCTCACGAATAGATCATGTGACTCGTTCAAAATGGCGCCACACAAAATATGCCTAATTATTTCAAAATCTCTCCATCTAATTAGCAGACTATTTTGAGAAAGTAATTTAAATTAATTTGAGGGATTCAAATTTTTGTTTATGATTCTATTTGATATGATTTATTTTCCTAAATTTTAGATTTATCAACAATGGCTTTATGTCAACATATTACAAAAAACGTCGTAGACAGGCAGCTACAGCAGTCGCGTTAGCCGTTTATCTAGGCTTAGAAGAGAAGCAAAAAAAAAAACGAATTTGGAAGAAGGATTGGCAATCAGGCTTTCTTCTTCTTCGGTCGTCCACGAGGTCGCGATTTTGATTTTTCATTCGTCGCTCTGATTGGCTAAAATTCATAGCGCAGTTGGCAACCGATCGTAGAAACGCACGCATCGACGATGACGAGTCGGCGACTGGTTCCGTCGCGTCGTAGAAGTAGAACATGTTCAACTCCTGCGACTCAGTCGCCGATCGTGAAAAACTGTCGCACGACGGTCGTAACTAGACTCAGATCGACTAGAATCGGCGACTGAAATCATGTGACGATCGGCGGCAGTCGCCGGAAAACCAGTCGGCGACCAGTTGAGTCGCGTCGTAAGGTCGATCTGTAGCCGCCTTTAGCTGATAACAGTATATAATTATTAAACAACAGTTGGAGATTATTTAAAAGACGCCCTTTTGGATAACGTCGACCAGATAGTACATGATACTTGCCAGGCGATTCTTGAACGAACGTTGGTGTTACCAAGCAACGAGTGGGTATCTCTTTCGCTAAGATATCATTGGCAGACTGGCTGATTGACTGTTTGTAACAATTTACGTGTTTTTTTTAAAAACAGGTATTGTTCGGTTAATAGGCAATTTGATTATTAAAAATATATTTTTTAAATGTAAGTTTAGATGATCCATAATATGACCTTATTAAGCCAGGGGGAATAGGGCTTGGAGAGGCGTTATTAATTTATAAAAGAAAAGAAATATTATCTCTAATATCGCTGGCAGACTGGCTGATTGACTGTTTGTAACAATTTACGTGTTTTTTTAAAAACAAGTATTGTTCGGTTAATAGGCAATTTGATTATTAAAAATATATTTTTTAAATGTAAGTTTAGATGATCCATAATATGACCTTATTAAGCCAGGGGGAATAGGGCTTGAAGAGGCGTTATTAATTTATAAAAGAAAAGAAATATTATCTCTAATATCGCTATAAAAAAAATAAAAAAATAAAATAACAAGACACCTACTGTTGGTATTGAACACAATAACACAAGTACTTTACACAAAAAAAATGCAAATCAAATTGTATTTTCTGTTTATATCCGACTACGTCAGCGTTGACAAAAACATTATGCATGGATATTTAATCCAATTACGACGTGAAGAGAGTCCCATTGGGAGGTTTCAGTATCGTAAAAAAAAACGACTTGTTTGTCATGATCGACTTTTAAAAATATCGAAAGGAAAGAAAGGGACAAGGAAAGAAATTGATCTATTCATTTAGGCTGAAATAAGTCAGCGTGACTCTCTTGTTGAAACGACTCACAGCAACAAATATCTATCAAAGACGTGAACTTGATTGATACTTTTAAAGGAAACTACCCGTTGTCTTGTAGAAGATGCGTTAAAAACAAAAAGAAAGAATAAACTATACATACGGCGGAAATAATTAAAAAATAATACAACCTATATTGGTAGGTAGAGTGTAAATATATTTCTGTAATTGAAATGAGCCTAACATTCTTTAAAATTTGATCGAATAAAGTATAAGATCGGGTGTATTATTTCGATTATTGATGAGACAAGCTCGATACGATTCGATTTTTATTTTGAATGATTCATCGGAAGTCAATTGGTTTATGAATTGTAGTTTCAGTTTTTGAGTACTTTGTGGCACAGTCTGTTACATCCCACATTGGTTTTATCCATGGGTCCATGAGCAATTGAACATGTCAATCTGATTAAAACACAGATCCAATTTTTGTTTCCTTTTTGTATAGTTCAAAATTTCGTTTTTACTTGTCTTTAAAGCAGATGGATCTGGAGGACTGGTTATTTAACTTGTGTTCCGCTTGAAATGAGAGACCAGCCAATCAAATGGTCTATCGAATCGAGCGTTTGACATTTTTTGCGCGGAACTGTTGGTAGACATTACCCGCCTTAGAAATCAAAACAAAGCAAAAGTAGAATTTAAAAAGCATGGCGGTCGCTGATTGGTTAATCGAATGACTGACGTTATCGGGTAAAAATTATGTCGCTTGCTTGGTACCTGACGCCATAGAACGTGAACTCCCACTATAACTTGTTAGATCTGCATGTAGTGTAGGCCATCAAAGGTATACAAAAAACAAACGACATATAGATCTTTATTTTAATTAGATTGTTGAGCATGTAGAATCCAATGATGTAGACGGTGGATAGTGAACTCATAGGTATAGTAGTATCTAAACTATTGAGCCGTCAGTGCAGAAACGAAGAAGGTGAACTCATATTTCATTTTATTTTATCTGATGGCGTTAAACCCCATTTCTGACTGTCTGCACGAGAGGTAGAGAGAGAGAGAGAGAGAGATAAATGGGGGTTAACGTCCACTCGACACAAACTAGGTCATTTCAGGACTAACATATGGTTTATTTTTTTCAATAATTCGCTTTCACGTAAATAATAATAATAATATGTCCATTAATATAGCAGGGGGAGGAAACCGGAGGACCCGGAGAAAACCCACAAGACTGGACAGGCGACCTTACTCCTTGTCACGTAGAACCGGGGATTCGAAACCACGCCAGTTTACTCAATAACAGGCTTTATGATACAGCACGCGTGCTAACCATTCAGCCATCCAAACCCCCTGAGTTACGGGAGAATCAAGGTGATAAATAGACGTATTAGGTTTCTTCAACAGATAAATGAATGCTTGTACAAATATACATTGCGTGCAGACATTTGGTTGTTTGGTGCATAACACAATATCTATTCCTCTTCAAAGAGAGAAACTGTTTTTGTATTAAAAGAACGTATTTTAAACACAATTTCATAAATAAACAAAACCAGATAGATAATAATTATTCTGTCGATAGTTTAAATGTTGCGTGTACTGCCTTTTTAATATGCAAGTTGGTGCAACCTAGGTCTGATTTTTTATGATTCCAGGAAACGCTGAATCATAATTATTATTTTGTTTTTACAAGAACTTGAACATGCATGGCATGTGTGGCAGTTGAACAGTTAAATTATAATGAGCTATAAAGAGTTAGTTTTTAAAAATATAATAGTTGGAAATCTGTTTGGTGTAATACATGCCCATTTTAGTATTCTGACAGAAGTAAATAAATCACAATAAACCCATGTGACAGCGTTTTTACATCAATCAGAAATAACATGTTATCAGGATTCGCAATGGCTCGGTTAGTAAGGTGCTGACTTACTCACCAAGCCGTCGAAAGTTCTTCGAGATTAACCAGCGTGGATTCCCCTTCGGTGCAAGACTGGGGCATGGTAATAAATAGCCACTAGTAATTCAAATCGGGCGCAAATCGAGCTCCACCTCACCCTGTACGATTTGGCGTTAACGTAAAAGGACCAATGACATTTTGAATTGGATTAAGATAAGGTGTAAACGCCGCCACCCGGGAAAATGTCCTGAATAGCTCACAAAAAATGTGTATGTCCATGTTCATTACCATGATTGATGCAGAAAACGAGGCCCTTTAACCCGATTTCCCTTCATTTAAAATGTAATCAAACTGTCACCTGTTGGGGTTGAGAGCTCACCTTGCCAGGTAATTTCCTGTATGTTTTAAAAGTTAATTATCGCACGCCTTTCCAAATATTTTCAGAAATTGGCATAATATGTTTAATTTCCCTAAAAAAAATGTACTGTTAGATTTTTGTCGAACTCCTTGTGATATTTTCTTCTTATAATCTTTAATAAGTGCTGTCATTTTCCTATGAAAAAAGGGGGTGGTGGATGGCCGAATGGTTAACACGTGCGTGTTGTATCATAAAGCCTGCCATTGAGTCAACTTGCGTGGTTTCAAATCTCCGATTGTACGTGGTAAGGAGTAGGGTCGCCTGTCCAACCTTGTGGGTTTTCTCCGGGTCCTCTGGTTTCCTTTCACTGCTAAAGACCCCGACGCGCAAGCGAATTATTAAAATAAAATTAAACCATATATTAGTCCCGAAATGACCTCGTTTGTGTGGAGTGGACGGTAAACCCCGTTTCTTTCTCTCTCCTATGAAAATGAAATTCATAAATGATTCGGAAAAATAAATGTACCCAGTGATATCCGATAACGACTGGCAGACCCATTATTAAACATGAAAGATAATGTATTGTAAAATGTACTAGAAGTTATACTGATGTCTGCATCAGATACTCATAAATGGTATACTGATAAATGTATTTGTATTATTAAACTAATTACACCGAGTAATTCTATACTGATGGTTACTCCGGTGATTTCATTAATATTTATTAATCATTTCTCCACACAATGAATATCTTGTCATAATTGATACAGACAGGGCATAATAAGTATATTTTTGAATGATGTTACATTGCAGCGTCGCCTTTTTGTAAACCATGAACATATTATAAGCTAAAAGGAATGACGGGTGTAGTGCAGGAGGCGAAGTATGAATACACGGTTATGTATTTGGTATAACTTTGTATTTAGATTTAACTTGTATATTTGGTTTTAATTTTGTATTTAACTTGTGTATTTGGATTATCTTTTGTATTTCGAATTGTTTGCAGATTGAAAGTTAAAGGGGATATCCTGATTTGAAAAGAGTGTCAAAAATGAAAGTCCGAGTCCGTATGAAATGTAAGCTCCATCACATAGAGGCGTGATTTAATTACCTTGTCTTAAAATTCCAGCTCAAAATATTGAGCCTTTTGGACGTGAACGTCAAAATTGCTTATCCTATCACGTAACCCCTATAAGATTTCGGGTCAATTGTTTCTTTGGATGACCTGATAATCGATTCTCGTTTCTTTGGAGATTTATACAGTGAATGAACCATGTGTTGTACTTGGTAATTAAGGGTAAATTTCACCTATATATTATGTTTAGAAAGCGCATAATACAGCTTGGGACGGCGTCTCAATTTCCAGATGAAGACTGGCGGGTTTAAGTAATTTGAAATCTTACCACAAATATTGAGTTAGTTGCTCGGCCCTTAGGTAGGGGATTTTAAGGGATTGAAACACAAAATGAAGCAGTTTTATTCTCCAAAATATTATAGGGATTGACAACATGACGCCCACCCGCATCAGTAGAAGCAATCGCGTTTACAGTCTAAGTATATACCTTAAAAGACGATGGACCACGAACTTTATCCGCAGTATTGTTGCGTTAAAATATTATTATACTTATTTATTGATATTGATTACTGTCAGTATACAGTAACTAGTGGGTCGATTCCAGACTGATGACTATGTCAAGACTTTGATAATATCGTCTCTTAAGAGCATGGATCAAGAGACATTAAACGGTGATATTTGCCTGCCTGCCTGCCTGTCTTAAGTGCAGTTAAAGAAACAAACAGCATGCTTACAAATTGGTTTTCCTGACGATATGCTATGACCGTTATAATTTGTACAATAATTAAAAGTTTTTAAAGTGGCATTTTCACTTTCACCAGGACATTAATTGTAATAACATTAAATCTAACCATATTCTGGCCAATTAACGAAAGTTCGAGTGACCTACCTAATTGGAGGAAAGCCAAACTCCCTAAAAGCCCCTTATAGAGGAAAGTCGAACTTCCCGAAAGCCCCACGCCCCCATCAGAATTATTTATAGAAACATCAGTGCCAAATTTTAGAAGTTGTTGCCGTGCATATAAATAAAATGTGTTTATCCATTTTCCCATCTTCAAGATTCCACGGGTGGACTTTATACACTTTCTGTGCATAGTGATACTTGTGTAACTCCACTGTACTTTAAAGGCCCAATACCACTCTTGTTGTAACTGAATAATATGCCCAAATCATTATTCTAGTCAACAAATTGTACTATTTTACAATATTCCAATTAATTGATGATACAAATTTCATCTTAACACATCGAATTTAAAAAATTGGAAAAATTCAACTACACGGTTTGAAAAGCTTTATGTAAACCTTTTCAAGTTTAACTTAGATTTAAAAATATTTTCGAACCCTCTGGACAAGTAAAATAGGATGTAATGGATAATTTACACAACAGGTAGGACACTTAAACATCTAGTAGTTAGAATAAGGGTATTTTTTTTCTTGACCTATCAAGCCAGCAAGAGTGTTATTGTCCCTTTAACCCTTTATCGAAAGTACAACAAGGTACTAATTGGGAAAATAGCCCTATGACTGACAAGTAATTAACAAAAGAATTGGGGCATTTAAAATCGAGTCAGAATCCATCTGTAACTGGTTCGTCAACTCGACATTTTCTCTTTAATCACAGACTTCACACGACATCATAAATAAAAGTAGGTTAAAGTTATAAATCAAACGCCAATATGTTGTATTAGAAACTTGATAATCGCGACGATCACTTACTCCTATAGCTTCTATTAGTTACCTAAGAGTACAAGCCCAGCCTCACAAGGAAACTGGGGGCGGGGGGCTGTATTTATTTGACAAAACCCCATAGAGCTGCATATACATGGCCTTCATACAGGCCTTTCACTCCTACAATTAACCGGTTTTATTTATCTATCTGAGATTTCACCTTTAAATGCTAAACTTCATTAAAATTGAGTATAAACAGAACAAAATCTTGTCAGAGAAATCTAAGATGTTGTGTCCCTTTAATGAAGTTCGTAGACCAACAAATTGCTTCATTCCTTGAGGTAACACATACAGTTAATATTAACTTAGATACCAATCAGTTTACCCATCTGTATAGGTCAGAAACGACTGATGCTGAATCTAGTCTGTTAATCAAACCGTTAAATCACATTTAATTTAATTCCATGATTATTTAGCGGTCGAAACAACAGCTGTTATACAAATATTTTTGTCCATCTTTGTATAATATAGTAGATATTTGACGCACTTTTGTATAATATGGTAGATATTTTGACACACGTGTGTATAATATTATATGCTACATGTAGATATTTTGACGCACTTTTGTATAATATAGTAGATATTTTGACATACCGTTGTATAATATAGAAGATAATGTTGGCACACATGCGACTGTTTCTACTTGTGTTGGAATCGAAATCTCTGGCAGTGGCTTACTTGAAATTATGGATGTGAATTACCTGGTTCTCCTTTTGGATGCCAGTTCATAGACACAGTAGAAGACGTTAATCTGAAAACGTTTAGGAACATTCATTTGGTTCAATGAAAAAAAAAAGTTCTGAACATTATGGAAAAAGGTGATAATAAGTTGGGTCGGAAACATAAAATTGTTCGTTTACAAATGACCGCAAAGCACATCACCACAACACAATATAATACTCTTTTAGGTTATATAAACAAATAAAATTGGTTGCTTGCTTTACAAAAACTGACAAGGTTTTTTGTTTAAACTATGTCTTCGTGACACCAGGGAATATGACAGACAGTGCGAAACTAACCAAACCTTATTGGTTACTCAATTTAATTAACCATCACTACTGACATATATATTAAACAATCACGTGGGGGTCTTTATTGAAAGACGTCCCATGATGCCATTTTATTGCCTAACCATGGCCTGTATCATTGACTCGATTACGCTCAGTTAACCAAGAATGATGGATGACCAAGTCGGCCACTTTTTTCCTACTTTGTAACACACTGTTCAGAATTCCCTAAGATGCTAGAAACATTTTCACAAATGTATTTGCAACAATTCCAGCTTCCATCACACGAAGGGGTTAAATCAAACGCCATTTCCCATTGATTGTGAAATTGAAATCGAATATATTTCTCAGAGCTGTCGAATTCCATCAGTTCCACTGGATGACTCTATCGACTTCTTAATTTGACCAAAAGGTGAGGAGTCAATCCTATTTAATCCACGCAGCTCCGGCAGTCCGGGAACCCTTGCTTGCGTTTATTGATAACATCTAAACACATATAGAAAATTGTCTCTACAAATCAACTATGTTTAAGCAAATAGCTACAATTCTCCAAAGGAAATTTATCTAGCGATAGCTGAAGCTGCGCTTGATTACAGCACACGAACACGATGTTAACTGCTGAAAGAAGATCGGGAATAATGTTCCCTTTTGTAATTACAGACGATCTATGAAGCCAATACATTCGGCTAGACGACCAAATACCCAATCGTTCATATTTAGTTTAATATTTTATTGATCAATGGCAATAATTGACCTTCTCAGCATTGATTTATACTTGTTAACTTTAGCTTTAATGTATTGGCTTTAGGCGCTTCTTTGTGTAGACGGTTTTGGATGCTCTAAGGAATGTGTCTAACAGTGTCATAATTATTGAAAGCAAACTATGACGAAATCATCTTAGTTGTTGCTCAATACTCTTAATACTAAGTTGTAGATTAAATTTGAGACTTGAAAGGGTATTAAATACCATCTAACTTTTAGTGTTAGTAGGAGTGGGGGCTTCACAGTTTTTATGAAATCAAAATGGTCCTTTACTTGCAGTAGATTGGCCCATATTCCTAGAATTCACTAGATTATTGGAGATCATTGCTCCACGTCCGAGAGCACCATTCCCCTTCGGCATACACAGCTAGGACGACACGGACACATTGCGGTCTGTCATTTCTTTTGCAAAAATAACCTGGTAAAACTACAATATCGGCAGTTTTTATAAATGCCTTTTTGTGCAAATAAAAAAAGGTGCCCGATGTGAACGTCAAAAGGTTTCAAAACGCTGAATGAAGACATGGCGCCCCATGCTCAGATACACCGACACGCCTCTGCAGAAACTGCATATAATATATAGAATTAAATTTATAAAAACCCAAACAACTTTATATGGTACAAAACCATGGATACCTCGATTCCAGATTTGTCTTAAATTCTACTTTTTTACTTTCATTTTACCTCCTTTATCTGTATAAGATCTTACTCTAAACAATGGAGTCTTGCTGGTTCAGTGAGTTGGCTCTCACTATTAGCCGAGAAAGTTCCTCGGGATTTCCAACATGGTTTCCCCTGCTGTGTAGAACGGAAGGGCTAGCAATGGAGAGAATCTAGTCGTTCGTATTGGACAAAATGGCGTGCTCGTAAAAGAAGCCTTGACAGTTGGAATAGCCAACCCGGGCAGAAAAGTAGGACGTTAAACCTCACTCCATTTCATTTACTTCAAACAAACGATTACCTTGATTTCAATTATTTTTTCTCAAAAATTCCTTAAGTTATTTATATAAGATATGACGAAAATATAAGGAATTTTATTGTACAAAAAACAATAAAACACCCTCTTGCCAAATTCCTGTGTTGTAAAAAAAATCTAGACACTAGCTGTACCGTATCAAAGTCAGATTGTCGATGTAAACATTCGCCAAACAAACTTTTTTTATGTCACTCTTTTAATGCCATTTTATTTCAGTTGCCAGAATAGGCCTACCCTTTAGTCAATTACCTGACACCTGCCGTGTTTCTTCAAATTTCATTAAAGAAAACGAAAGTAGATATAAAATAGGTTTGATAACTGATTCATTACATGCTTCCTGTCTGTGGTGATTGTGTGAATAGGATACTGGAATCACACCAAGAATGTGAGACGACCATTGAGAGTTTTCATGTCCGGTTCTCATGGGTGGCGTCTGTGGTTTGTAAAGGACGTATATGTGATGAAAGTTATTGGTCTTGCGTCGAAATTTAAAGTGGATTTAAAATATGTTTGGACACTTGGAATTCGAGAAAGACAAGGCGGGAACACCGATGTTCGGACAAAGTTCTTCTCATCCTAATGCAAACGTATCCATACCCGACCATGTAAAGTGTCAACATTTTTGGCTGTTGATCATTGGCAGAGGTGCGGGGTGGTTACAAAACAGAAATATTCTCATCGTTGATTACTTAACAAATTACAAACACAATGAGAGAGAGAGAGAGAGAGAGAGAGAGAGGAAGGGAGAGATGGGGTTTAACGTCCACTCGACACAAACTAGGTCATATCTAGACTAACATATGTTTTAATTTTAATAATTCATGCGCGTATGGATCTTTAGCAGGGGGAGGGTTCCGGAGAAAATCCACGAGGATGGACAGGTGGCCCTGCTCCTTGTCACGTACAACCGGGGTTTTGAATCCACGCCAATTGACTCACTGACAGGCTTTATGATAAAGCACGCACGTGCTTACATTCCCCCCCCCCCTCTAAGTAAAAAGGGTCGATTCAAATTTCCAACAATAAAAGTGAAGGTCGCGTAGTGCTAACAAGTTATTTTTTTAAAAAAATGAAGATACACAACCTTGTCATAAGAACAACGAATATTCTAGCAGTATAACATTAGATATAATATTGTTACTGCTAGACAGAACAATATTTTAATTTATCAAATTTATGATGTACGATTAATGCAAATCTGTTTAACCTAATACAGAAACAATAGATATCCGACATCTGTTTTTAAAAATACCCCACAGATCGATATTCAGTGTAAATTCATGCAGTTATCTAAAACATTGTTCATTTTTTAAAACACGTTTTTATCGATTGAAAATGAAAGTCGGTCGAACAATTTGAAATCCAGATACTCTTATTTCTTTTCGGGTGGATTGGGATGGCCTAGTGGTCTAGATTGCCGCACTTCGACCTCTAGCTGGCCGGCTACCTCTGGCTTGCAGCTGTGGTTTCGAGCCCTGGTGTGGACGTATGTGGCATGGAGATAGGGGCGCCTTCTCAACCTCGTGGCTTTCCTCCTCCGGGCACTCCGTTTCCTCCCACTGCTAAAGACCCCTACGCGCAAGCGAATTATTAAAAAAAAAAATTTTAAAAACATATGTTAGTCCCGAAATGACCTAGTTGTGTTGAGTGGACGTTAAACCCCATTTCTCTCTCTCTCTCTTTCTCTCTTATTTCTTATCAATTTTATCGTTAATTTTCAACGTAAGTGCCACTTTAAGACATAATTATTCGGTTTGTTTTCTTCTCTTTTTATTGTTTCTTATCTCCCAGTCTCTAGATAAACCTCAATACAATCTAGTATAGAAACGGGGAACCTAGTTTTAATGGGATTTTAATGTTGTGTTTTGAGATATGTAGTAAATTAAATAAAAACTAATGTGTCGCCGTCTTGGTTACCGTGAACTTCGTTTTTGTTTCTCTACGGGTTGTTAATAGTCCAATCCGACGGGTGGAAATTATTGAACAATCCGAATCCGCGGTATAATCACTGCATGTGCTGTGACCATCATAAAATATATTTTATAAAAAAGATTAAAGATATATTATTCAAGAGCTTAATTTGCCTGTTACAGGTCTTTCATTTGGGCCTTAACTGTTAGATACATTAATAATTAGACCATAATTAACTGTAGATGCTATCGGCTGCGTGAGATTTTGACTAGATTAGAAAGGTTCGGCAATTTAATGATTTAATTTAAAAATGAAGAACCCAGGCCAAATCACGAATATACCAATACCATGGTTACAATAATAAACAATCAATGCACACATCCTGTCAAAACTACAAACAATGATAACTTGGCCCATTATAAAGTTATTTGAATGCTATGGATAGAGAACATTGGCGTGAAATGGTTATTAGTGCATCCTCGTATAACTAGATGTAATCTAATGAATTTATTTTTTTAAATGTCGAATATACTAATCATCAAATACATCTGTGCCAGGGGACGCCTATCTGGTACTATTTTGCAAACAACTGATTCAATTTGGAAGGTCTACTTACAATTTCATTATTTTTTCCAATTCGTGCATTCAGTTATAAGCAGTAATTGTATTCCATAGAATTGTGACCTGTATACGCCAGCTCAGTTACTAGATGCAATTGAAAGAATGTACTTCTGTCGTTAGGATAGATTTGTAGCAGGTCCAGGGCCCCTATTCTCTCGCTATGTCTGCCCAGTTCATTGTTCGCCTCCCATCCCTAATTCCGCCAGCCAGGCCAAGGGATGGGGACGTCTTAGCTCTCTCAAAAACCGAATTACCCCCCCCCTCCTAATATTTCTTAGGAGTGTTCTTAGCTGGCCACACCCAAAGCTCCTCCCAAAAATTCCGTTGCCCCCCCCCCCCCCAAAAAAAAACTGTATAAGCTGGTTACGGGCCCGCCGCCAACCCAAAGTATGTATTATAACATCTCATAATAAGTGAAAACAGCATCAACTCAAGTGGAAGTAGGATGTTGAAAGTATCTAGTTCATTTGTTTAAGAACAAGTAAACCAATAAAAATGTGAGTTTGCTATTTCAGAACTGAAAGATATCATTTCGAGTTCTTTCTAATCTTGACGTGTTCGTCTATTATTGTTCTAGTATCCCCTAAATAATAGGGCGGGAATCATACCATTTTCATGTCCATCGAATGAGCAAACAATTTCTGAAATGATTTTCACTAATTGGACATGAAATACAAGTTGCCAGAACCTAGCCTACAAGACTTCTGCTCCCACTTAAAGACTTGGCTTGTGGTCCACATTGTAATTATTGGTACGATTGATGTCTAAAGGGACATTTAGTTTATATTGGGTTCGGTTTTAGTTTTCAAATAATTGAAAGCAATCACCGTTAAAATCTTGATAGTAATATCTTAGGTTCCCACTATCACGATACGTGCTACGATTAAAATCGTGGTTTAAGTCGTGGAGTAATCGTGGTGATCTTATCATACCGACGTCAGTCGTGGCAATCGTGTTGACCGTATCGAAACGTATCCGAACGTATTTGCACGTAGCAGATTGTAGACTCAGTTGGGACAACCCTATCGTAACGCATTGCACGACAACGGGAACCTACAGCATTAGTAGAATGCATAGGCGAATATAATAATGTGGCGTTTGTGCACGAAGCAGAATATGCTTACCCTTTTTAACAGCCACGTGCTTCTCGTTTGGAAACTAGGATGTAATTTACAGTTTACAACTTAAAATTCCAAAAAAGCGGATAACCAGAGATATTTTCAGCCAGCGTTTCTTCCTTCTGACGAGTTGTCCCTTTATCTGTTTGAGTATAATCAGAAACTGGAACTAGAATTCAAGTCTATCTTAACTATGAAACACACTGTGTTTAGTGCCATTGTTAATTAGGATAATTGAGCAGATTAATTAGTATGCGCGCGTTTTACTATAGATTGTAATTAAGATTGTCATAAATCGGAACATAACATAGCAGAGCATTGTAAAAATAGACAACGTACCGTGTTATCGCGTACAAAAGCTAGGACTGGATATAGCTAAAACTGGCACACTTTTGCTTATAAAAGCCAAAGGCCCGGGTTTTTGTTTCGCCGGTGAAAAGCTGGTCTAATTTCCATTTAACAGACGAAAGAGCGCGCGGAAGGGCCTCGAAAGCGTGCATGGACAATGGGCTTAGGGTTCTACCCATTCAAGTACAATAGACATGCATCTTGGCATTTATGAAATGATGCCACAACGCCAAGATGGCTGCTATACATCATTCTCGGTTTATTGTCCATATAGTACGCTCAGGTGGATCCGCCGATTCAGTGTTTGGTCACTTAAAGCGAGAATTTCATATCTTCTAAGAAAGTCAAAACATAATTATTTCTATGTCTTTTGCTCAATAGGTTATCAACTCACTATTATACGATCATGGGCACTATTTCACACCCTTAAAAATCTATGACACAGGATATAGCAACACAATTACCTCCCCTGTTTTGGTATACGGGCCGCCATTTTTGCCATTTTCTCAGCTGGCAATAGTGAATTATATGATTAATAGGTTTATTCTTTAACAAGATAGGACTGTTTATGGATACCATCTATTTTAAGGCTTTATTTTAATAAATTTTAAAAATATAACTTAAAAATTTGAAATTGTAGCTTTAATTAGGCGTCTGATGGGCAGGGGCTGTGGATTTGGTTGCAAAATAAACCACATTCATTCATTGTAGCCAATACAAACCGTTGTAGACACCGGTGAAACCCAGAATTAGTTAAGTGAACTGCCCGATTTAAGATAACATCAACTTATCCAACATTATTAAACATTATTACGAACTATTATTCCAACATGAAAGATTATTTATCTTGATGATTGTAATCTACAAAGTAAATAAACCATCTTAAGAGGGACAGACGGATAAAAATGAATCTTTAATCGATTTTGTTCCTAGAAACACAAATATAACTGAACCATAAGATCATGTTAAATTCCAGACAAGTTAAACAATGTGCAATTAGTATATAAAACTTAAGCGCTTGGAAAACGAAGACCACGTCGCAAATCTGACATTTTTTGCAATGTATTTAAAACTTGTTTAGACGTGATAAAAAAGTTATCTCCCTGGATATGATCCGATTGAATTTTAAATACTTATAACCAGTATTGTTAATGATATACCTACAAGATCGCTTGACCATAAGAAAGATGTTTGTGAGTATATGGTCTTGCACATTGGGCCTGATGGCGGTCGTCTTATTCTGACGAAATGATGTCTTGCTGATTGTATGTTGCCCCATTCAAACTAAATTAAGTTAATTAAATTGCACATGCTTTCTAATGTTATTACATACGTTTATTTGTCTTTTCTTCTTCAGAATAACAGTATGAATTAGATGAGCCCGTAAAGCATTCAGCATGGAGAGTCCTCGCAAATCACCTTCTCCAGACGAACAACGTCATAGTAAGGAAAGGGGTTCTAGCGGGACGCTCAGCAGTGGAAGTGACACTCCAGATATAGTTGATAACACAATGGAAAATGCTTCCGCTGCGGAAGCAGAAAGCGCTGACCAAGGCCCAAGTTTCAAAAACACGTACGCGACAACACCGGTGTGCTGCATAGACAGTAAAAGTCACCATGTGCCCTTGCCGCCATATGAACTTGTCACCAAAAAGAACGTTAATTCCTATCCAATCTGTGATATACCTATGCAGTATTTTCCTTCCGATCCAAAACAACAAGTGATATATGCAAATACGCCAAGCAATAGGGGAGATAACTGGCAAAAGACAACTTCCCCTGGTGCGAGGAACGTAGGAGGTGATCATCCAACTTTAACGCAACCAGCACCTGGTAAATCCGCAGTAAAACCCGATGACCTGTACGCGAAAGTCGACAAAACGAGGAGAAAGGATAACTTTAAGCCAATTAAGGTTCAACCTACTTATGAAAACACCGAAAGTCTGACGACGGTAGTTGTCAAAGATCCAAAAACAAAAACTACGAAAGTCACCACAGAAAAAACGTCACCAGTTGATGCTGAGGATCTGCCCAAGGAAATTCCCAACACAAATATAGCTGTTGGCTTTTTGGTCACAATGTGTTTTAATGTCCCCATTGGGGCTGTCGCCATATTTTTTTCTCTAATGGCCGCTAAGTCTTACCGTGATGGGAACACGAAGCTTGGAGAAAAACGTACACGATACGCTATGATTATAAGTCTGTTAGGTATTGTTGTTACCGTACTATTTGTTATGGGAGCTGTGTTATATCTTGCCATGTCATCGTCGGAGAGCAAAGAAAGAAAACATGCGCAAACTAAGAGTAAAAGCAGTTTTGGTTTATGAATGACTTGCTCGCTTGAGAGTTGTGACTTGATAACAAATACAACGTAAAGTTAATGTCGGCACTATAATATATGGTTTAGAACAAGATTTAATTGTCGAGAGGTGAGGAGAGGGTACGAAGTGGTTTAGCTGAGCAGCGTTAAGTATGTGCTTTGTGGAAGAGATAGATGTTATTCTATAAAAGGCTATAAATATTTGCATAACCCTGCATAAAAACTGCATTACCAGCCATGTCGTATTGTACATGATAGAACGGTGTGTGTCGAATGCAATTACCCTCAAAAATTTGGAATAGAAATGAATTTGAAATGAAATGTGTAACCCACAATATCCGTACACGAAACACATTACCCAGAATAGAAACCATATTGCCCCGGTGTCACAAAACATTCTCAGACTTAAAGATACATTATGTAAGATTTATGTAAAGAGCGAGCTGGCAATTTTTGCTATAATAGCTCAAAATGAAAATTTTAGTTTTGACAAGGTGTTAAGAATTTAGCCTGAGAATGCTTTGTGAAACCGGGGCCTGCAATATTTAAATATACATGTACATATATCTCCCGGAATTGATCGCATGTTGTTTTTTAGAAAATGAAATGAAATTGGGTTGAACGTCCTACAGTTCTGCTCCTAACTTGGGCTAATACAGACGGGATAACAATAACCATATGAGATGCTATAATATGTAATCCAGTTTAGTCACAGTCGTTTACTTTCGGTAATTGTGTTCAAAACACAGAGTTTATCATCAATAAAAGTTTTATTTTAATATTACCGGTAGTATGGGTATGGGTTTTGTGGGGTTAAACATTTTGGCATCTCAAGATCTGTAATTCATGTAGTAATTCTCAGCGGAAATCGTTTTATATTCGCAGTAAGTTTGAGGCAGGGCCGTATCTAGCGGGGGTGTAGGGGGTACATTGCGATCCCAGAAAAATATGGCGCCCCCCCCCAATCAAAAAAGCAGCCTTTCAATTATTAAATAATACATTTGATTATGATCACACGGTGACGTTCTTAAGGCACTGATCAGTCGGTCTTTATAACTGGCGCCCACAAGCCAATGAGTCACTTGAACAATATTTATGCGCCCCGCAACTCTGCTGCACCCCACTTTCAAAATCCTACATACGGCCCTGGTTTGTGGTAAAAGTGTTCAAAACCCACAACATTATCAGCTTCATTACCTATTGCCGGTAATATTGTTTTTATTCAGAGTTATGTGCTTCAGGTTTAGGATATTTGGGGTACGGGTTACCCATAATCATAAGGCTTAATGGTGTATAGAACATTGTTTCACATGTCGGTCCTGACTTAAGGTTTATGGAACGTGATTTTTGAGAAGTTTAACTTAAGTCGCATGACCTGGAGTAGAAAATTAATGAATAATATTTATTCGTATTTACTTGAGGTTTTAAGCGAATGACTTGATTTGTAACATAATAGCATTATTTTGTTCTAATGGCTGAAACCGTTAATTCGAATTTTATTCATTGCCAATTCATCAAATATTGTTATATACTTTATTAAGTTAACCATTGAATGTTTTGCGAATGTTTACTTGATTCTGAATAAATGTATTTTAATTTTAATACCCCCGTCGAACAAAAAATCATCATCTGACTGACTGATAGGTTTATGTTTGTTTGATCAATGAAGCCGATTAAATGATAAGAAATCATAGGTGAATATTTATTTAGAAAACTCTTTTTTAAGATCTAGTGTGAAAGCGATATGATTAAAAAGTACAAACCAATCCGCCAACCACGACCGATACCCACCATTACCGGTTGTGTGTAGAAACAGGAAAACAAGACCAGCAGAATCTCGGCTAGTGAGCGGCAAACGCGGACCATGTTTCCGTTCTACGATCTTTTAAAATCCTTTTCAACGAGCAGTTGATTTTAAATACCTTCCGTATCTATGAAATAGGAAATATTAAAGCGGTACATTTTCTGCCTTTTCTTTTTCTGTCAATTATATATTCTTAAAGTGCACCATTCCGTTAAAATGTATAGCCCGATAACCTGACAATTGGCTGAAACCTTTTTCAATATGTAACAATTTAGAAGCCTGCACCAAGATTTAACTTTTTAATAACTGTCGGGTTTCTGCTAAATTCTGCATCGGGGTAGGAAAGGAACAAGGCCCCGAATTCACAAAGCATTCTCAGACTGAAGTTAAGAATTTTCCCAACTTTCAATCGCTGTTTATGAGAAATATCTTTGATCCAGAAACACAAAACTTTGCACATAGTTTCTTATTGATGTATTGGATACATTGAAACCACAAAAGTATATTCTTAACTTAAGTCTGAAGTCCCCCCAAATTAGGGTTTAGTATTTCCAAAGATCTAAACGGATTCGGGGTGCACATAACTAACGAGCTTCTCTTATTTGGTGATATTATTGTTATGACCTTAAACAAACATCGAATTGTTGACAATATTTGTAACCTTTTGAGGAATGAGGTTAATTATAATAATTGTACATATATTATGAACATGTATAGATAATTTGTATAAAGCTATTAACTTATTTTAAAAATTGCTCTCTTATTACTAATGTGTCATTAGTAACAGTGAGTCAAACTAAAAGCGCCTGTATATTATCAAATGGATGGCTCAGTTTGTTCTAATATTTTAAACGACCTCAATAACAGCCCAATGTTTTCGAATTTAATGTTAAATCTTACTGTCAATGTGTGTCTTTCTCATGCCTTGTTTCGAAAAGGATTATCTCGAGTATTTCTATTTAAAACTGAATGCGTTTCTATTCTAATTGTATGCCGGTTTGGGAGGTTCGAAAATTTCCAAAATTCAAAATGGCCGCTTTATATAAATGACTATTTTCGGGAATACTAACCCGTACCCTCATCCTAACTCTTTAAGAAGGGTACAAGGTAAATTAGATCCAAGCTCATTCTTCTAAAAAGGGTTAGGACTAGGGTTAGTATTCCCCAAAATACTTAATTATATAAAGCGGCCGTTTTGGGCTCCGGAAACACCCGAACCTCCCCAACCGGCCTACAATTAGCATCTCCCAAAGTATTTATCTCGAGTAATTCTATTCCAACCGAATGTATTTATCTTGAGTATTTCTGTTTTAAAACAAATATATTTATTTCGAGTAATTCTATTCGAAACCGAATGTATTGATCCCGAGTACCTCTGTTTGTGTAAACTATCAGGAGAATTCCCGCGCCTTGTTTTGAAAAAGATTATCTCCAATCTTTCTTATCGTAACTGAATATTAACGGGAGATGCTAATTTTAGGCCGGTTGGGGAGGCTCGGGTTTCCGGAGTCCAAAATGGCCGCTTTATATAAATGAGAAATTTGAGGAATACTAACCCTAACCCCTTTTAGAAGACTGAACTTAGGTCTAATTACTTTTTACCCCTCTTAAAAGGGTTCGGGTTAGACTCTCTAAATACTCATATGTATAAGCCTCATCAACCGGCCTACAATTAGCATCTCCCAATATTTATATCCCGAGTATAACTTTTGTGTAATATATATGGAGTTACTTCCCCTGTCTCAATGTTACATCGCTTTAACAACCAGAAACAGTTTTTTGATTCGATATTTCCCATCGATCCCGGCTAAATTGTTGCGGGTTTTTTTTTATTACTTTAGAATCCATCTGAGTCTTTACTTTAGTTTCCTAGAATAATTTTTTTGACATTTTTTATAAATAAATATCTGTGTATATAGTTAAACATAATCGCGGATTTTGTTCACATGATATATTTCATTCAATTGACGATAAATCTATTATAGGATAATTATGTCGATCGTTGATGTAGGCCTCTGGTCTAACGATTAGACTGTGTGTGTCTTAAAGCCCCCGGTGGACGTCAGCAGCTTCACAAAATGTTTTTTTTTTTATACGCATCATAATTGTCAGATGTTTAGTTTTATATGGGATCTTTCGAAGTACATGCACTTTGAAGTAGTCGATGAAACTGGATTTAAACTAAACTGATCTTCGATGGCAATGATTTATCAGAGACTATGTCCTGTAGAGTGGTATAGAACAGAACTAGATATTTTATTACATATTTTGGAGAGAAAAAAGGGTAAAATGGACGCTTTCTTTCTAACTTAACAAGACTGGATAATGAAATTGTGTGTATGTGTTACGTTGTTTGTTTTTCAAATGCATGTTTAAATAACAATTTGTTGAAGTTATATGGGATTCACCTGTTTTTGTTGGATTAAATGTATATTTTACAGTGAACCTTGGCCTTTGGGATAATTTAAAATGTATTATCTTCATATTGTACAATTGTGATTTTGACTAATTGTAGTTAAATTATAAATTGTGTATATAATACTTTAATGTGCCATAAGTGTTTTGTACATTGCGTCAAGCTGTAGTAGCCTACTAACGCATGTAAATTATAAAATGCATAAATATTTTAGGCTTCAAAATTTGACCATAAATTGAAAGTAGTGACTGCCTGTTTGTTTCAGTGCCTTAACTGTTCCTCAATAAAATCATGTTAGATTTTTGGACGTGTTGACTTTTTATTTGATCATCGTACTGGGGAGGTATATGGTATGCGAAAATGATATGGGGTGGGGGGTCGGAAGGCTAGTACGTGGTTTCGATTCCCCGGTTGTATATGACAAGGAGTAAGGGTCGCCTGTCCAACCGCGTTTCTCCGCGTGCTCCGGTTTTCTCCCACAACTAAGGACAAGGACCCCAACGTGCAAGCGAATTATTGAAATAAAATTGAACCGTATGTCAGTCCCGAAATGACCTAGTTTGTGTCGAGTGGACGTTAAACCCATTATATTGGGATTGAAATGACATTACAAAAATCAGTTGTCAGTATACAGTCGGTGGACTAGGTAGAAACTAGCCACTTTTCTTCAAATTAAGGTATGCGACCCCCACTGACAATACAGTTCTGTTGAAGAGAATCCTGTCATCAACATGTCGAAGACAATATGTTGTAGTTTAAATATTTGATACACAGATGATGTGGTTTTTAGGGCATGTTGAGTATCATATTACTAATAATACATTGCTCTATTTTTAGATGTGTTTGAGATCAGTTCTATATGAAAGAGACTTTTACTTCACATTAAAATTAAATGTAGAAAAAAACAAAATTAAAATGAAAATGTAATAAATAAAAATAACATTTGATTCAAATATTACATAAAGTTATACTAAGCTTATAATATATTAAATTAGATGTGATAGAAAAAACTTTATTGCATAAAAAAATTACAGGTTTATGTGTATATACAAATACAAATAATATAAATATACGTGTAGTAAGCAAAGATATATATACATGGACATCATTATACAAAGATCCCTTGGGCGTAGGAATTCGATATAAGAGTAAGTCATGGTGTAGCTGCCGGGGCAAAATTTCCCTCATAGCACACTGTATGGCATATGCCTGTCTTCATTAGATAGACAGAACAAGCTTACAAAATGCGTTTTTTTGTACAATCAGGGGTCATACTCTAGCAAGTTACCGCCTTAAGTATTAACATTAGGAACCCAGATCTTTGGGATATAAATATATAACTGGATGAAAATTGTGACCTTTAGATGATCCACAAGCTAAAATCGAGACCCGGTCCGATACATGCAAATATATAGAATAAACCAGGATCTTTGGGAGATATGCCCATTTTCAAGTTCCGTAAACATCGGATAACAATTGTGACCTGTTGAGTGTCCACATTAAAATAATGGGCGGACAAATGGACAGTTGGTGACGGCAGTATTCATCCACAAGAAAATGTAGTTGTCTAAAAATCAGGACCGGATGAAATGAACCCTCTCAAATTAAAATAACAGCTCTGGTCTGGTATCTGTGTTCTTCCTTGAATAAAAAGGAACTCGCCCAATGGCTGAAGGGGGGGGGGCGCCACCCGAGCTGTGAATTTATGAGACCGAGTTTTGTTAGACCAGTTTTTTGTGAAGATTCCGGATCTGGATGGTGATCAGGCATTTGAGTTTCTTTTTCTTGTGATATAGGGGTTCAAATGTCTACCAAGGGGAAGGGGGTGTCATTATTTTGACATATATTAATAAAACATAAATTGTGATAACATGTCTTTTGTGGACAGAAATTATTTAAGCTTAAAGTATTATCTTGTTAGCGTTTTCGTTCAAAATATTAAATTATAATGGTAATTTTCTGGAAATGTAAATCATTAACACAATTTATTAGTTTATTCTTAGTTTTTATCAGAAGATTCAAAACCAAAAGTACATATGAGCGAGATAGATATTTTCTTGGTTGCTGGCCAACAGCTTGCATATCCTTTGGATATGTTTCAGAAACCAATTCACATTGTAAATCTTTTTTCCAGCAATGCAGCAAAAGACCACGTATCTGTTATTTTTTCACCCAGAAAACCTTTTTTTCTAGCGTCATCTAATGATGTTAGTCGCCTTTCGCGATATTTTCTACCTTTGCCAGTCTCATTATCGATCAAAATTTGTATATTTGGATCATCGTTTGCAAAGAGAATGATTGGCATGTCTATTTCGCCAAAGCAAGAACACATAATACAGTGTGTTTAAGCACCTCCATTAATTTGCAATGCAAAGAGTAGGCAAGATATTTTGGTGTCCTCGTGGTTGGTTGTCAGTTCTAGAATATCCAATCAAGAATAGTGTTTAAAGTTTCGAGAATATCTCGCCCTACGGTACATGTACATTCTTTCAGTGGTAATGACTATCTGTCTTTCTTTTTCAAGATAATCACAACTTTCTCACAATATTTAAAGAGCTGAGAGAGACCAATAATGTTTCTGATGACACAATTGCTTGTTTAGAAAAAAAGGTTTGTACCTTGTCCGGCGAAAACAGACTTACACCAATAGTTGACACTAGAAAAAAACATCTTCTGGAGGAATTTTAATTGTTATGAAACATAACCAAACTTTCTTTCTTTATTACCATCTTGCCTAAATACTCTTGTGTGTACATTAAACGCAACACAATTGTTGCAACAATATGGAGACAGACTGCAAAATCAATGATCAAACAAAAGTACCCTGCAATATTTTACAATATGAATTAGTATCTGGAGCGTATCCAAAGGATATATGCGAGTTGCTGATCAGCTATCAAGAAGATATCTTATCCCGCTCATATTATAAGAATAAACTTATATATATAAACATGTGTTTTTGTATGTACATTTCCCCCAGATCTCTGGGAAAGCACCATTATAATTTAATATTTTGAATGACGATATTGGTACCGTTAATTTTGAACCAAGTGATTTCTGTCCCCGAAAATACATTAACCCCCCTCCCCATACAATGGTAATCTTATACACATATTTAGAGGTGTGCAGTGGATTTAAAAAGTTATGTTTTTACCAAGCTCTTAGAAAATAAGCATTTAAATCAATACACTAATTTAGAGATGGGCAGTCCTAAAAAAATATGTTTTATTATTAATATATCAAATGATCATCATTTATGTCAACATTATGGGACCCCCCCCCCCCCCCCTTACACATATACAGGTACACCTACGCCTGCTACCCCCACCCGCATCCCCACAATCAAAATACTTGTCCAGAAATTATACCAACTATAATAAAAAGCTTTTTCATTTTAAAAATCAAAGTGTTGTCATTTGATACCCCCAATGGCAATAGCAGGCAGGTTTATAACTGTCAACATATAAGGGTAATAATGTTATCAAGTCGGACATATTGTTTAGATTAACATACCAGCCAATTAAATGTCAGTGAACTGGACACAACACAAACATCCAAAATTTAGCCACTTTTCAGGAGCTAGTCTTACCACTGTATATGTTAAGTGCAATACGTCGTATATTATATGCATTCCTTGAAAACAACGGGCCATAATTCTAATAAATGTGGTTATATATTATTGCTATGCCCGATGTCTCTCTCTGTCCTTCGGTCCATTATTCCCCGTATCAAAATGTTGCATTATGAATATTATAACGTATCTTCAATATCCTATTCAAGATATTGTCACTTAATTATTCAGAACAGACTTAGTGTAATGCATGTTGCGCGAAAACCACTGAATCATTTTTATACAATTCGTTTCCGTTCACCGTTCTGTAATTGATTGGCCGATGTGTCTTATATTTTTGCATGACATGTAGACTTCCTAAGAGCTAATGCCACAGTAAGGCACAGAGTGGGATACAACTGTCCTGAAGCCAAAATCCCAAACGTAAGCCCATTCAAACCAATTCTTGAAAACTGAGGTTTTAAAACAAATTTAATGTGATAATCTTTTTAATTTCTTGTTTTGGTGAGAAACTTTCACGGCTTACAATCCCAATATTAATTGCTTATTGTAGGATTCAAAGTTCTATTCGTGTTTCGGTTCAGCGCAACGATCTCCCTGACTGCCAAAAATGTCGGTGAAGACCAACGGAACCATCAGGTGCCAGTACACATTTAAGAAGCCGTAGCGAATGGGGTTTAAATAAACCGGGCTGTACGTTTTAGACCACTACTTTTAAAGGGTTCTCAGGCCCAACCTGCATGTAGCATGCGAAAGGCCCCTTATAGTGTCTTTCTACAGAGCAACCATTGTGTCGGAAGTGAGATTCTTCACTCCAGTCAACTCCAGATCCCCGTAGCAAAAAGTCTAAACGGTCAACCCCCAACAAATTTATGATGAGCAGATTGCCAAATGTGGTCCCCATTGTGCCTAAAAAGATAGGAACCAACGGAATGTTGAGCAAAAGGCTACATCCTAACTGTGATGTTACAGATTTATTATTGAAGTCAATGGGCAAATAATTACTAGTGCGAGCCCTGTATTGCTCCAAGTTTTAAATAGGAAGTTAAATTTATTGGAGTTACCTCCCTTGTAACACCGATAACAAAAATGGCTTCCTCGACCACACATGGCAAATAAATTAACATCCTATTTTTTCTGTACGAACCGAGCTAATGAAGACGGGCATACGTCATGCTATGTGCGCAATGGGGGAAATTTTACATGGACAGCGGTGTTACGACCTAGTCTTATTTCGAATTCCAAATGGCAAGGGTTCTTTTACATATAGCCCACACACTTTCACTTCTTGTGTTACACGAAAGACACTGCCTTGCCAGGCCCTAAACCCTTCACCACTGACAAAATAAACTGACTAGGGAGCCGACGCCTTACGCACTGGGTAACAGTAGTTCGAATCACGAGATGTTTTATGCCCGGTTCTTATTTGGCATGTGTGTCGTTCGTCAAATTGTGGTCCGAAGTAATAATTAACACTGCACGTAAAATATGATTGATAATTGGACTTACAAGAAGTAATGGTCAAAATGTCGCTGCCCTGGCGAAATTAACACGAAAATAACAAGTACTGTGTGTTAGTCTCAAATTGACACAGATAGAGGGTCGACGATAACTTTAACATCATTCAATTGTACTCAATTCCTTTTCACGAAATACATAAAGTATGTTCTAAACATTTATATCATTGAAATAATACCCAAGTTGCTTTTATAAACAACAGATTTATTTTCATTTGTGGGCCACCTCTGGCTTGCGGCTGTGATTTTGAGCCCTGGTGTCAGCGTATATGGCATGGCGATAGGGGCGCCTTCTCAACCTCGTGGGTTTCCTCCAGGACTCCGGTTTTCTCCCACTGCTAAAGACCCCTACGCGCAAGCGAATTATTGAAATAAAATTAAACCATATGTTAGTCCCGATATGACCTAGTTGTGTTGAGTGGACGTTAAACCCCATTTCTCTCTCTCTCTCTCTCTATCTCTCTCTCTCTCTCTCTCTCTCTCTCTCGCTATTTCATCTGCGGACACAGTGTGAAATGTGCTAGTTCTATTTCTTACCACTTTAGACAATACCCCAAGATTAGATAATAATCTACAGATTGTCAGAGAGCAATATGCAGGACAGAATCCACATGAGGTATCCTATATACCACAAGATCAAAGATAATCATAGCCAGATAAAATGATAAGAAAGAAGCTGCACAAACAATGAAGATTAAAGAAATATATAGCATTAATGTCGAACTGTTGGATACAATAAACATCTCGGTAGATTAATAAAACAATTCATATGTCTGTGTTTTCAGATATCACTTGTGTCGCACTCAAAAAATTCGATGCGATATTTTACGAAGAATTTTCAAACATAATGACATAACGTTAAGAATGATGCCACAGAGTGATATCAAAAGGTGGAGAAATTTATTTAAACATACATTATGGAAGAGCTAAATCTGCCTGTTGCAGGTCTTTCTTTCGGCCTTAAATGTTATATAAACAATTAATTAGACATTTATCAACATGACACGACCATAATCAACGTTCGGTACCATCTTTGAAGTAGATTAGGGGAGTTGGATGGCCGAATGGTGAGCACGTGCGTGCTGATCATAAAGCCTGTCATTGAGTAAACTGGTTTGGTTTAGAATCCTCGGTTGTACGTGACAAGGAGTAGAGTCGCATGTCCAGCCTCGTGGGTCTTCTCTTGGTCCCCCGGTTTCCTCACACTGTTAAAGACCACTACGCACAAGCGGATTATTGAAATAAAAAATTAAACCATTATGTTAGTCCCGAAATGACTTAGTTTGTGTCGAGTGGTCGTAAAACGCCATTTTCTGTCTCTTTAAGTATTTTAGAAAGGTTCGGCCATTCAATGATTTAATTTAACTTTTTAAATTAATAGATAAAATTTTCAGCCCTTTTTTTTCTCCACGGTCACGTGGTCATATATCCCCCTCCTTTATTGTTATAAATATGATAATAATAGTAGGAATGGCATGCAACACCACGGAATGTTAACACCAAACACTATTTTTAAGTGTGTGTGGTGTGTAGGCCACCCATCCAAACTCTATTTCCATAATCAAACGTTCTCCGCCATTGATATCCAATACGTCATTAATAACATCAAAAGGTGCACCATATTTGTATAAAATAAATTTCCACTTTCGACTGTGTTGATGAAATCATTCAGTTCTTTTAAACTATTCCTTTGAGCTGCTAATTTCAAAGGTAGCAATGAGAACGTGTAAATATTTTATTTGTAATTTTAATTCAATAATTTCTACTAATTGTGAAATGTGATATAATTGATAAACACGCACGTGCCCCGCACGAGATGACAACTTGAAGGATATCGAATGATGGTGATGATAGTGTAATATAATCATTCGCACGATCTGTGCCAAGGGCCAAATTGGAAAAAAAGGCCTCAGGCCTAATTTGCTACCCTTGTAAAATGACGCGATTATTATTATTATTATTATTGTTCTTGAACTGAAATAGATATTCCTTTTAAATCTCGGCGGCTCAGTGAGTAGTACGCTGGGTCTCTAACCAGGAGGTTCGGGTTCGCTTCCGGCGTTGACCCTGAAAGTTCCTCAGGATTTCCCATCGTGGTTCCCCTTGTCAGTGGTACAGGACGAGGGGCCTGTCAAGGAAGTGTCTAGTCGTTCGGATGGGACAGAAATCCGAGGTCCCACACAAATATCTTTGCGGGCACGTAAAAGAACCATCGACAGTAGAGCCGCTATCACAGTACACTGTATGGTGTATACTGTATGTCCGTCTTCATTAGCCCACTCGGTACAGACTCGGTGCAGACAAGTATAGGGTAAACCCCGTTACATTTCATTTCTTTCTTTTTTTTGGGGGGGGGGGATTTTGAAAGGCTTGTAATCACACTCTTTTAGGAACCTGTTCAGTGACGAAATAATTAAACTTCCCTCTGAATGCAGGAAGCCATTATAACCAGCGGCTGCCAGGCAAGGTAGGCCCACATTTTGCAAGAAATGGACAAAGAACAAGCTAAACAAAAAGAGATTTTCACTACAACCAGAGGGCCGTAATTCAGGAATTTACGATCCGATATGCGCGAATATCGACAGGAACAAAGATCGTTGGGTTCTCAAGACATTTTCAAGTTTCATCAAAATTGTGATCTCTAGAGTGTAGACGGACGGACATTGGCGACGACAATATACGCTCGCGTGAAAATGTGGGCGTATAAAATTACATACCACCATGATATACATACGTTACGCCATTAAATGTCCTAACATATTAAACGACTTCAATAATCATTGCTGTTTTGTCTATTCACTTTCAACCAATATACAAGTAAACGGGTATCTAGTCAAATAATTCGCAATCAAATATAATTTGATATTTTATGACGATGGTCGGAATCTAGTCGAAGAAGTAATACTTGATACCTGGTATAAACCAGAGACCGAACTGACAAGAGCTAGACACAATAAACAAACTAATTTATAAATAAAACTATGTGAAGCATCAGTACCAATTACAGGTTAAGGTACGTATTGTTCCTGATTACTTTGTTTAGTCTTCCTGGTTCTCAATATCCTTTCATTTTCTAATTTTAGTCTGGTTGGTGGGTATCAAGGAACATGTGAATTATTTGGCGATTAGGACCTATTTCGGGTTTAAATACAGGCGTGTTGAAATAGCCTGTTCATCAAAGTTTAACCGTTTGGAAATGACCGTCAAAACAGTTTGTAATGGTTACGTATTCGGGAACTCAGACAACTTGTCGTTGGTATTTCTTTAAAAATGTATCGCAGAACTTCACCACGTTATTTAGGACTAGAATAAAGAGTTCTAAGAGTCTTTGAAATAGAGTTAGCCATATCTATATCTGTGAGTTCTCCTTTACGTAGAGATATAGTAAACTAACTAGGGTTTAAATATAAATAAACAAAATAAACAAATCATCGCAATTTTAAACATTAAACATACATTCAATAAGGTTCCCACGGGGCTGAGAGAGAGAGAGAAAGAGAGAGAGAGAGAAATGGGGTTTAACGTCCACTCGACACAAACTAGGTCATTTCGAGACTAACACAGGGTTCAATTTTATTTCCATAATACGTTTACGCGTAGGGTCTTTAGCAGTAGAATGAAACCGGAGGAAACGGAGAAATCCCAATAGGTTGGCGAGGCGACCATACACCTTGTCACGCACAACTGGGGATTCGAAACGACGCCAGTTCACTCAATGACAGGCTTTATGATACAGCACGCACGTGCTAACCCTTCGACCACCCCCGACCCCACAGGCCTGACAAGGAATTTGTTTCAATGTAGATATGGAAGATTTATTATCTCAGAAAATGAATTTGGTCAGGCAGACCCCCCCCCCCGGTACATCAACGACTCGGTTATTCGACCTTGTAGATATACCGTTATTACTTATTTTTTACTTATATTTCGATGATAATATATATGGTTAACATGGTTGTTCCATTGTGACAGAACATACATTCTACTGAATAACTCCAGGACCATTATTGGAAAAGAATAATGTTTTAGACCGGAATTGCCATTAAGGTATTTCCGTTTCCGTTACAGGTTACATTCTATATAATGTAGGTAAACTTCCGGTTGATAAGAATCGAATTTTAAAGCGACCTCTACATTATTTTGGTTTTTGTTTTGTCGTAAGTATTTCATTATTCTTAAATAGTTCTTCAAAATTACCATTGGCATTTATCTTGTCTTATTGAACCAGGCTATATCTTTACCTATCGCATGGTGTGTCGTGGTGATTATTATTGGGGCAAACTTTATCAGAAGACATTGCATGGGGACTACACAACACAATACAGAAAGGTCAAACTGTACATCACCATTCGAAGAGACGATATAAATCGAAACGAAAAAGGACAAAGACTATTTGACGAAATTAAGCTTCTTTTCATACGTTTCTATAGATTTCAATTCGATATCACCTATCCTTCTGAAACTGCGCCAACATCGTAATTTCTAGGTTCATCGTTGTTGTTTTTATGACGAAAACATTCCACAGTTTATGAAGATTAGTTTTCACCTTTGGTTTAAAGAGATTTTCATAAAAATAATACATCATTTTAGACATGTAACATCTATATAGCGCGAAGAAAGCTATCATTTCACCCACCTAACAAGCAGAACGAACTTGTTCAAAGGGTTAAACTATCCATTTACCAAACGTACATGTTGATGTAGAACTGTCAAAACTAAATATGATTTTTTTTTTAAAAATATAGACTTAACAATCAAGTAAGGCATGTTCCTGGGTGCGTAGTTTTCTTAAAAATGTTTAACGGGGTTATGTCTGTGTCTTAAAGGGATACTGCCCCCGCCCGCTAAAGCCTAGCCTACAACGCACTGGTCGTCTTTAGACACGCACAAGTCGTAGAGTTTGTTAGTTTAACAAGTCGTAGAGTTTGTTAGTTTAATTCTCAGACCGGCCGCAAGAAATTGGGTAAAAATTTTGTATGTGTAGGACCAAAGTCTCTACCACCAGCCTGGGATCATCTACGGTGCCAAACACACGCAAGTGACGCGTAAGTCTCACGTACTGGTCAACTAAAATTTCCAAATTAGACTTCGTACGGTGGGTTCTGAGCCAGGCTTAACACGAGTGAATGGCCAAGGAGTAACAACCGGATTCGAGGGATGATGCCTGATCAGAAGCCCCATTAGCAATTGTTACTGAGAAAATTAATTCCCATAACCATTTACTCAAAAAACATGAGTTAATAAAGACGAAGCAAATTCTCTAGGATTATGATGAAAAACATCCAAGCTTTTAAGTCAGTTTCTTGTTACGCTTTCTTGTTACGTTAAGAAATGAACATCTTGGTTTAGCGACAGTGTGTATGTCCAGCGGGCACGTCTGCTAACTTCAGATTCCCACGCCCCACCCCACCCCCAAAATGAAATCTAGGTAAATAATAAAGTTTATAACTGATCTGTGTCGACTGATAAAACAACACAAGTTTTATTATCATAATGAGGTAATATAACTATAATAATGTCATTTACGTAAACGGCAATTTGTTTGATAATATCGCCATGTGCGCTTTACAGTCAAGGCAAATATTTAAGTCTGTCTGATGCCAGTGATATTATATTTTTTACCCTCAATTATAGTAATAAGAGCAATAATGCGATTTTGATAGAACCTTCACATGATTGACGTTTTTTTGTGATGTTTTCCCCTTTAAATTCCAACGATAGCCAATTGAGCGAAATGACGAAGTAGAGATTGGCATGAACGAAAACCCCTTTAAAAGTGTTAATCACAGAAAAAGTAGACGATGTTCTCAACAACAACATTATGTCCTCGACTCGGTAATTGATGATTTAAGTAGTCTTAAAGAGACATTTCCGTAAAATGTCAAATTGTGCAATTACGTATTCATTATAGTGTTTTGACAGGAGTGGGTGTGGTATAATAAAGTGTGATTCCGAGGTTCCCGTTGCCATAAAAAATATAATATCGTTTTTAAACACGAACGATGTTTTTTGGTCGTGGTTTATTTAATTCTGAATATATCCAGGGCACCCCACTGATTCATTTTTACAACCAAATAAAAAGGCATTTAAGAAATCTGCAAGTATTTTATAAAATTATTGGTATGATAAGCTTTAAAACGAGAATTTCATATTGTCTAAGGAAGTCAAAACAAAATTATTTCTATGTCTTTTGCTCAATACATTAGGTGCAGAAGCGTGAGACGTTAAACCCCAATTTTAGATTTCAATAGGTTGTCAACTCACCACCCTCAAAAATCAGTGACACCCGAAATAACAACACCATTACCCCCCTTGTTCTCCTATAGACAACATTGACGGCCCTTTTCCAACACTGGAATTTGACGTTAAAAATGATTTTTTTGAAACTTCTCAGCTGGCAATAGTGAATTATAGGATTATTCCTTAACGAGGTAGGACTGTTTATGGATACCGTCTATTTTAAGGCTTTATTGGATAGCATAACAATCATAGGCTTATCGTTATAAGATGTTATCTTCTGTCATACATGACATGTAATTCAATTAAATATCACTTTAAAACTGCCCTATCTGTATTGTATGTGCACTGACATTGTTGACGCCATAAAGAAAGATTTGACAATACTGTATCAGATTAAATGTAATAGTTATGTCAGGCTAACCGGGTTAAGTAGGCCCCCTATATATTATTGTGTAGGCGAGTGTAGAGATTGTTTACTAATAATATTACACAATAAACATCCAACAGACATTATATGGGCACAACGAAAGATGAAGGCGCATTCTCTTATCGAAAACCTTTATGCCGATAAGTTTTTAAAAATACCCTTGCTAAGTTACAATTAGTCGATTTGAATAATCTTTTTCGTCTTAAAAATACTTTTAATTGTGTATCGTTTAAAATTTTATATTCAACCTTTAGTCTGACATGTTGGGTCTAGATCTTCAAGGTGGGTGAAAAATTGGTATATGAAGATTATCTAACAACTTGATTAATGATAATCACTGCATGATGGCCTTTCAAACGTGGATGTAGGGGTTGGGGTAGGGCCCTTTAACTATGCCCATTCCCTCTTTCTTTTCCACTCAACTCCCTCCAACGTAAGTAGCCTGCTATTCTCAACAAATGCTAATGCTAAACTATACACCATCTGTTTGGAATTTCAATATATTACACTAGTAATAGTTTATAACGAATCAAGACAGTTGTTCTATGTTGTTTACCAATTCTCCTAAAGAATGAATTAATGTTTATAATAGAATCCGTTTGATGTATGACAAGACGATCTGCGTTGATGAAATACAACCTTGCCTCCACCTGCCTGGTTAAGGTTAAAGGTCACATTGAGTGCGGAGCTATTCTTGCACGTACTTTAAACAAAATGGCGGATATTGGATTTAGCGAAGAACAAAATGAAACGTCCTTCACCAATTGGGCTAATGAAGACGAACACGCGCTATGCAGTGTGCTTTCAAGGAAAATTTTCCTTTTCAATAGCGCTACGGACATGGCTCCCTTTGCTGTCACGTTAACGTATACCGAAAACTTTCTGTTTTTGATCCATCCGAAAGACTAGTTGGAGAATGAAAGATTAGCATAGTTCTATCATACTGTTCTGCTACAATAATAAAGAAACGTATTTGGCGAAGTGTCTATCGAATTAAAAAATATATTGGAACATAATGAATAAAATGAATACCTAATGTGATGTAAATATTTGTTAGCTATGCCAGCTCATCAAATTAGAAATGATATCAGATGTTCTAGAAAGACAAATAAATTCCCAATTCTAGCTGAGTAAGTCAATGTTATAAACTCTGAAATAAATGAAATGGGGTTTAACGTCCTACTCTTCTGCACCTAACCTGGGTTAATTGAAGACGGGTATACGCCATACAGTGTGCTATGAGGGAAATTTTTGCCCGGGCAGCGGTGCTATGGCCTACTCTATATCAAATTCCAACTGCAAAGGGATCTTTTACGTGCACGCCAATGTGTACACGGGACCTTGGTTTTTCGTCCCATCCGATCGACTAGACAGCTGTCCTTGTCAGGCCCTTGTCACTGACAAGGGGAAACCACGCCAGAAAATCGAAATGAACTTTCTCGGCCAATGCAGGTATAGAACATTCGACTTCCAGGCTAGTGAGCAAGCGCCTTACCCACTTAGCAACATGATCCCCCGTTATGAACTATGTTTTAAATGCCGAATGCATAGATATGGATGTAAACAATTTCGAACTAAGCACTTGGATTGGGAAGCTTCTAATTTACGAATAATTTACAAGAACAATTTGAGGGTTGGGATATAGTTAGCAATGAAATGGTAGGAATTCAACATTACGTTTGTTGGAAGGTATGGTAATATACATTTTTTATGATGAACAAAAAATGGAATTCCTCCCACTCTAATTTAGCACAAGGTGCGTGGTATCTACAGATATAGGTTGTTTACTGGGCTATATAAGTAATATATTAGTATATTTTAATGGCTTAGTGAATGATGGTTCTCATTATCTCTAACTTTATGTAAACTCTGTAGAATAAACAGAGAAGAAACTAATCGACTAAAGATTGCTAAATATTAGTCTGTCTGTATTTTCCCCTTGTCAAGTTGGAGAAGATTGATTCTTTTCTGTCTCGAGGAGTATGGAAGCCGATTGAGAAAAAAATGTAAACTTATTTTCTGCATTTCATCTAAGCGCCCACGACTCATCGACTTGCTTTTATGCACTCGTTGGAAATAAGAATTTGTAACATATGACTAAACTCTATTTACGTGGAGAATGTAACGCAAGCCGCTGATAATTCATTAAAACATGTATTTTTCAAAGTATGCGTTTTGGTAGAGAATACCACCTAGCCGATTCATCCGTCATCCGTGAGTTACATACAGAGTTATTGCGCCTGTTATCAGAACTTCTGGGTCGGATTTGTGATCCATTCCCGTGGGATTGTTTGATTGCTATAAAGGACGGACTATTTCAGATTTTTTGGGATAATTATCTTTTCAGATTTTCAGGGAATCTTGAGAAATTATTTCCGCAGCTCCAAAATATTGAGCTTTAAAAGACTGTGCTGCTGGTGGACGTATTTTCGTTGCCTGTCTATTCAGTTACCAATATCCAACGATATTGTTTCTGATATCCCTCATATAACTGAAGTTTCAAAGAAAGATGTTTCTTTAAAGGCTACATTTTATAATTTATGAAAAGGAATGATGTCTATGCAGCTCGCATAACAGTAAATGAATACAAAATATTAATAATCATTTTATTTAACAGATACTGGCTTCCATACTTTTTACACCAACTCTATGAAAATCTCAGAACCAAAAGATTCACAAATTGAGTTTGTTGTCGGTAAGATGAAAGAAAAGATGAAGCCCAGTAAACGAATTGAATTTCTTCAAATTATTTGCTGCTGCCATTCAACTGATTGTTTAGAGAAACGTAAGATGCCTAATAAACAACGACTAAAGTAGAAATTACTTCCAGGCTATCAATACTGTATATATATATCATCTCAAAGGAAAAGTTGAGTTTATATCGGGTATGCAATTATCAAAAGACCGAACAATATTTTGGTTAAAACAGTAATAAAGGAACCATTATTGTAATGTTTTGGTTTTAAAAAGTAACAAAACAAGTAATGATTTATTCCTAGTTCTTTATAAGGTAGATATTGGTAGCGGTCAACAACGGTTATAAACGATTTTCAAAACATTGTGTAATTTTAGTGTTGAAGAGGCATTTGTCGATGCCACAATTATTTGGAACATATATTACTACTTATTACTGAGCGACGTTTCGACTATGCTGCTATGTATATTTTAGTCTTTATCAAACAATGGTGACATTGTTAAAACGTGAGATGCATTAATGAGAAAAACCAGGGACACGACGACAACACCTGTTAAAGGTGTCCGACAGATAAACGTAATGACCAGTACCACCAAACAACTAGCACGTCAAGGTTACCCACAACGTTGGGATACGTAAATTGTCCGTAAAATATAAAAACCATTTACATAACAATAAGATAGAACGATGTAAAAGAATATATAAACACTTGTTTACGTTTTCATCAAAAGAATATTAAGCAGAATTTATTCTGTATAGATATGTTAAATTGTTAAATTACTGTTCAACATTTCTTCACAGACACGTTGTTTACACTTTATATGAAATAAAATATATGTTATCATTTCAAAAGCCGTATATCTTCCCATTAAAATATTAATTTTCCTTTTTAGATTTTCTTCAAGATCGCCAGAAGCGGCTCTTAGAGATACATTATGGGATATTTTTTATAGAGAGTTGGCCATTCTTGCTATAACAGTTCAAAAGTAGATGATAAAAGAAGGATATTTTTGTTGTATTATTTGACTAGAAATGGTAGTGAAATTGGTCTTCACCTTCGCCGATTGTTTGATTGACAGACGTAACTCCACCTACATAATCTCGATTATCAAGTAAAGTTTTCAATTAGCATGCGGAATCACTCAAAAGCGGCCTCACTAAGTACACTCTATCATTTAGCCTCGATCTAACTGATGAAGTAAACATAACAGTTAATAATCTCACCATGGTGCGCCATATCTGATTTCATCAATCAGTGAAATCCTATTTAAATCCAAGCTGTAGCAGAGCCATCCGTGGGTCTACAGAGTTGATTTCGGACTTGTTGCTTAAATAAAGATCTAATTTATAATTTCTATAGAACTGAAGCCTAAATTAAGACTTGCAGCAATCAGATTTAGCTCTTGCATAATGTATCTTTAATAAATCGAATAATAAACATTTCTGTGCGGATTTAAATGTATGAATGTGCAGTTGCTCTAAAAACGAAGAGTTGTTTTTTATTCGGCAACACGAAACGTTGCATGTTTATAAATTAGTAATTATATTCAATAAAGGGATCTTTTTTTCGATTTACTGTTCAATTACTAAGTGTCACTCAAAGAATAGAATATTGGTGTGCGTCGTCGTCGCGCATGTCCATCGATTCATAATAATATAGTTCTAGTTAACACCGATAAGTCGAGGGTCATAAAGGAGGAAACTAACATAATTCACAGACGCGCATTGATATGGCATCGTCCCCATCACCGGGCTCTAAGGGTTAAAGGACTGTTGGTATTGTTCAGTTAGTTTGTCTACAAGTCCCCCCCCCCCGTTGGAAGTGGACGTTAAACTCGAGAAAAGAACGAACGACCGTCCAGTTACTCGTCAGGAGGGATTCTATGAGAAAAAAAAGCGGCGAAGATCATTTAGGAACAGGCTCTATGCGATTACAATTTCTACAGATAACGAAAAAAAAAGTTGTCTTATCTAATACCTCAGTCACCATTTTCGTGGCTGTGTCGACAACAGAACACACAATCCATCATGTCACAACATTTCCTTTATCCATGGACGTAAATATCATGATAAAACCTAATGATATATAAGTATTGATCTTTGAGCTAGCTTAAAGAAGTCTAGTCATTTAGAGTTGTTTTATGTTGCATTGGAGGGGGTGGGGTCTTTTTGTTTCTGTTAAATTGGAAGTAGTCTGCGTTCTGTTTATTTTGAATGAAATATCCTGTTGATGTATTAAACAATATGGTATGTTTTTACCATTTAACCAAAAAAAAATCCAATTATATACAATATCTGTTTTCTATAAAACAGTAAGAATGTTGATGATATCAGACAGTGGCGGCATCTTTGATGTCGGCAAGATCAAAGAGAAGCTCCGTCCCTGTCTCTGTACATCTTCTTTAGGACAGAAAACATCAATACATATATATTTCTGTGTGTAAGTTCCAGTGTTTTTTAGAGCGATAAGAAAGTCTAAAATGCAAACATTAGTAATGCTCCTATCTTATTTTCATTAAATTTGTAATTCCTCGTTGCTATTTTTAATCTGTAAGCGAGATTCACATTGGTTTTGTATCAGGGCCGCCCGTCTAGTCGGTCACAAAACACTTAAAATTCTTATGTAAATGAGAAAATAATATCACATTTTGTGGGTAACTGCGTTCAAAGTTATTGACGTGCGGTATTTATTGTAATTCGTTTCTCATTTAGCTGCTATACTGTTGTGTTTTTATCGCTTTTAAATTCCCTCGTACCCTTCACTGATGCTAGAAATATTGCCTGCACTTTATTGTGTAATGATAAACATACACATAATATAATAAAAGAAAATATCAATTTGAAACTTTTTGCAAGAAATGCGTCATGGGAGTTGGGTTTTTTTTCGTATATGTAGTATAATTTAAGTTTGTGATTACGAAACTCAAACTTGGCTTGAAGAGTAATTATCTTTAATAGATCTACTGAAACTTGGGAGTTGAGTGTTGTTGCCAAGTGTGTCTGCACCGACAACCTGCCTCCGTATACATACATGTACATACATGGGCTCTCTTATCGTTAATTATTTTATGACGTTTATGTAGGTTCCCACATTAATTATCACCATAAATTATGTTAATATCGCCTCGTTTTTCATGGTTGATATATTCTAACGCTATTCTCGTTATATGATTAGTGTATTTCTTGAAACAGTGACGTAGACGGGTGTGTGTCGCAGGCATGATTTGTCGTAAACAAGTTGAGCTGTCAGTTGATTATCTTGATGAACGATGTAAACAAGTGGAACCGCCGTTTCCTGTAGCCATACATAACCAGTCTTTAATAACATTTTTGTTTGAGAAGCAGCGACCTGGTTTGTAGAGCCTACAGTTCCAGTGGATATATATAACAACCTCTTGTGACAGGTTCCTTATTTACAAACAACAGGGGTTCACAATAAACACCCAATATGTCCAGGACAGCAGACGATACCCACAACTCATCACAGCACGAGTGCTGCCATCGTGTGGTCAAATTAGGGTCAGGGGAAGTAGAAGGCACAGCAGGTTGGAGGTTAGAGCAGTTGTATAAATAAATGTCAGAGAAATAAATCTTGATATAATTTACACTGTAAACAAAACAATCTGGATAATTTTATTGAAAACATTTCGGACAGGAAATTCCCAGAACCTGTAGATTGGTGGAAATGAAATGCAGTTCATCTTGTGATAAAAAAAAAACCCAACTTAATATTTACAACTGTAAAATAAATGCAGCTATATTGTTGGTTCGCCTGTCTTTGTCGATATATCACACCATGTATGATATTCCAGAATCCCATTCAAAACGGAAATCATATAACTATTAAAATCAATATAGATGGGTTCAACGTATTTGTCAAATCAGGCCAAATATTTAGGGTTTTTTTTGTATCTTCTTGCAAGAGTTACTAAAGGGAAACATAATCTTACATACACATGTGCCCGCTGTATGAAAAGGCCTGTCATTTCGTTCCCCGGTTGTACGTGAAAGGGAATAGGGTCGTCTGTCCAACCTCGTGTTTTTCCGGGTACCCCAGTTTCCTCACACTGCTAGATAGCCCTACGCACAAGCGAATTATTGTTAGTCCCGAAATGACCTAGTTTATGTCGAGTGGACGTTAAACTCACCTTCCCGCCCCTCCCACTTACACGCATGTGTTTATCGCACACATATATTTAAAGATGTGTGTTAGTTTACTAATACAGCAGCGGAATATATTTGAAAACGTTCCTTGTTCTCTCTGCATAAAGTTTGAAAAAAAGGGCGTTACCACAATGAATCACACATCGTTCGTTAAGACATGTCATAATTACGTAATACAACCCCAAAAACTTATGAACCAAGAAATACATGAATGGGAAAAGTGAGAACGGTCTTGTTAAACCACTTTTTAATGGATGTTTCTTTTATACTATCTTGTCATGTGACTCATGTCAAAAAGGGTCATATATCACGTGAACAAGCTGCACTATAATCGCTTCGCCATTACCACATTTAATGACGTGCTGGGCAACAAATCTTATTACGTCATCAGTTTTTCTCATAATTCAACTAGATGGGAGCGTGCTGCCACCAAATTTCATTCTATGGTCTTATTTGCAGCTGGATATTTACCACGTGTGCGTCAGCTGTCGTAACGTGTCAAAAATACCAAAAGAGAAACATTCCGGTGTAGCGTCCACGACAGACGCTGACCAATCAAAACATCCCTTAGTCATTTGACAGGCAGGAATACGTCATTTATGCTGAAGGTGTCAAGTCAATGTTTGCTCAAACTGACCCGTTCAAATACTATGACTGGCCAGTGGTCAGTTGTATTTACTTGACAGTGAAACAAAATAGCCAGACAGATATTTGATCCATTTTGTAGCAGATGTCTGATACAGCTCTAGTAATAGCTTTAAGACATGGCTTTGCAGATTTGTTTTGTTTGAGGGGACAGTGTCAAAATCTTTCCAGTTTGCAATATTAAAATTCTTCTTTTATACTTTATCGTTTATAATGATCATATCAAACATCCCTAACTCATCATTTTAATAAAAAAAATATTAAGATATTTTTGTCTTAGTGAAAGTAATTTTTAAAAAAAATAGTTTAATATTCAGATTTAAAAGTATTGTTGCCGTGATATAATACAAATTAAAAGAAAATTTTTAAGAAAAGTTTAATATTTAGTTTTAAAAGTTTATTGTTATGGCCCCAGTATTTTATTTTGTTGGGGGGGGGGGCGTCGACTAAAAAAAGCGATTCTGAATAAAATGTTCGGTTTCTTAACTGATCTAAAATCATTTTGGTTTGAATATCTCCATTTAAATAAATTCCCCTGATTTAATTTGATTAAGTTTTACTATCGTCATTGACTATTTTACAAGTTACACCAACAAATGTAAATTTGGCAGTAACCTTTATTAAGCCACCGGGGACCAAGACTAACCAAATAGAGGGTCTCGTATGGTCAATGACAAGAGGTGAAAGGTCATGCGGGACTCAATGGATTAAATTAACACCAGTGCGTCTAGTAGGGGTAATTCTAAATCTATCCACGCCTCCCCAAAACAAAGGCAGTGCGATTAAATTTTACAGCCGGGGCAATTAATATTGTTTTGTTGGGAGAAATTGATTAGAAATGTCAGAAAGCGAGGAAATTTATCCCTCGATTTATCTTAGTAAAACTGACACAGGCTACATTAAAATCGAGCTGTGAATCTCGTAATGGGCGAGATTTGAGGAGACAGTAAATTATCTCAAGGTGCTTAATGATTACTCCCTAAACATCATGGTGGACACGTTGATAACGTCTTTTCTGTCTTTTAATAAAAGCGAGTGATAAAAGACCAGAGAAGGGATACTTTATTACCGAACCCTATATTTTATTGGTTTTTAGTTCAAGAAAAAAGAATTAATGCAAGGAAATGCTCAATTTGTTTTGTTTTTTTAAAATAGTCTAATCGTCTAATAATAACACAATTTAAATTTGAATGGGAACATTAAGCAATAAATGCGGGCATTTCGAAAACTGAAAGATCTGTCAGCCAAAAAGTAATGAAGGCTATTTGCTTTACAAAGACTACACTGAACGATTTTAATTTCCATGACAAATCTTCAATAATAATCAAATGGGTTTAGAAAAATTGGGTTTAACGTCCTTTCGACACAAACTAGGTCATTTCGAGACTAACATATGGTTTAATTTTATTTCAATAATTCGCTTGCAGTTGGAGGAGGAAACCGAAGGACCCGTAGAAAACCCACGAGGATGGACAGGCAACCCTACTCCTTGCCACGTACTACCGGGGATTCGAAACCACGCCAGTTGAGTAAATTGCTTTATGATACAGCGCGCGCACGCTAACCATCCAAGCCCCCAACCATCAAAGGTATGTGTAATAATATAAATAGAGTAGGTAATACAACCCTAAGACAAAGTGTCCATAAAACTAACTGCAAAATCGAATAAATAGTATATGAACTGTCTTATCGGGAATGAAACAGTCAGACTAAAAAATATCCAGGTGCCAATGTTCTGCCCCGCCCGTGATACTTTACTGAATCCGATAATTAATCAAAGAGCTACGTAGAATATTCAGTAGTGGGTGACCATGGGTATAAGTCTTGAAAAAAAAGGTAACGCTTTACTATAAAATATGTGGGATAATTATTTCGGTCAAGAAAGCGACTTCCCCGGACCTGCGGGGCTCGAGTGGCTAAGTGGGTAGGGCGATGGTACGGAGGGTCTGTCGAGGACATGAATGAATGAAATGGGGTTTAACGTCCTACGCTTAAGCACCTTACCTGGGCCAATTGAAGACGGGCATACGCCAACAGTGTGCTATGAGGGAAATTTTGCCCGGGCAGCGGCGCTACGGCCTACTCTTATATCGAATTCTAACTGCCAAGGGATCTTTTACGTGCACTCCAATTTGTACACGGGACCTCGGCTTTTCGTCCCATCCGAACGACTAGGCAGCTGTCCCTGTCAGGCCCTCCTTCTGCATCACTGACAAGGGGAAATCACGCCGGAAAATCGAGATGAACTTTCTCGGCCAATGCAGGGATCGAACACTCAACCTCCAGGCTAGCGAACCAGCGCCTTATCCACTTAGCCACCGTGATCCCCCCTGTCGAGGACAGCTGTCAAGTCGTTCGAATAGGACGAAAAACCAAGGTCCTATGTACACATTGGCGTCCACGTAAAAGATCCCTTGGCAGTTGGAATTCGATATAAGAGTAGGCCGTAGCGCCGCTGCCCAGGCAAAATTCCCCTCATAGCACACTGTATGGCGTATGCCCGTCTTCAATAAGCTCAGGTTAGGTGCATAACAATAGGACGTAACTCCATTGCATTTCATTTCATTTCTGTTTTAATGCAATATATTATTTGAACTTTACATTTTACTGCGTGCCTTATCAGCAGTAAATGAATGATGAGGTTATCAAAACGAGGTTAATATTTTTTTATTAACGTCTGCCTTGTGTCTTATTACCGTTTGATTGACAACATTTATTCTTTTCTAATTAAACATCACAGCCAAACCAATGCACTCAAAGACTCGAACCGTAAAAAAGATTTCCTTTGATATCCAACTCAAGAAAAACAATATGGCGTAAATTTTGGCCGAGGTCCATGATCTTTGATAAAGTTTTATTACCTGTGCAAATTGAAAAGTGAAATAAAATCGTTTAGTCACCGCGATGTTCATGATTTCAACAATATGGGGTTGATTTTTGACGCCATCTTAATTTGCGTTATCTGTATCCAATATGGCCGACGTAATATCGGATCAGATGTAATAAAGGAAAGATGCAGTGAAGCAATGAAGTTTATTACGGCTGTTATTTTTATTCTGACATCTAAGGGAACCAATAATGTTAGAGGAAAGAAGGAATTGCAATATATAAATAACTCGAGTTAGACATTTTCATCTAACATCAATGTAACATTCAGAAATTTACTTCTAATTGAAAAAGAAATCATTTTCAATTTTGTTTGGTTTTGAACTTCAAGACAGTAAAACAGTCTATTTTTATCATAATAATCGATCTACAAAAAATAATGGTGTGGATGGGACAGGCAAGGTTTACATTACGGAAAATCAACCCCTTTCTTTGAAGAATCAGTCACAATTTTCGTTCCTTAGTATTTTACAGATTATTGATACGTCAATCTAACCTTACCCGTGTCGCCTAAACGCAGATCGGGGATAAATTAATATGCTAGCTGATATCCATATGCTACCATGGTTAGCTTTAGATAAAGTTAAGCTAGGTTAAAATTATGATCTGAACTGATAGTCTTAAAAACTGCTAGCTTATTTCCATCCCCGCGGGTAAATGGCAGTTGTGTGCATGCGTAGTTAATATAACCTGACCATCAACGTCAGCCATGTTGGATTGCCTTATGGTCCATAAACGCACTTCTTTTTTTTAAAGAAGGAAAGTAGACAGGAAGGAAAGTGGACAGTTGTGAAGGAAAGTGATCAGGAAACGTCCACTTGACACAAACAAGGTCAGTCTGGGACTAACCTATGGCTTTTGTTGGTATTTCAATAATTCGCTTTCGCGTAGGGGTCTTTAGCAGTGGGGGGGGAGCTGGAGGACCCGGAGAAAACCCATGAGATTGAAGTAATGGATAGATCAGCGCTTTGATTATCCGATATAAATTAATATGCCCTATTGTAAATGTGATGAGACATGCTGTATGGGTAATATTTGTACATATCGTATTGTATAAAATAAGCCTGACCTGGGAGATCTAGATAATGACATGTGGTATTATCTGGCCAATATGATCAATATATCATTATTGAAAATTATCCTTGCAGAAAGCCACTAACTACATATCGATCAGGGTAAAAACCTATTAGAAAAATCTTGTCTGTCACAACATCATGACACCCCTTTATTAGATAAACTCGAGTCGAGTATCTTACTCGGTGAAAACAGAAAGTGGTCAAATTAACTTTTCAGACAAGATTAGTGTGCACAGCAAGAGCTGGCGTAAATCGCGAAAATGTCTTGACTTGGAGGATAAGTGCAAATGGGGTTATAGTCAACATTCCAAGGCGGATTTTTTTTGCAAATTCTAGGCTAATGCTGCTTGTTTTCTACTGATTTTCTGATTTACGATTCACATCACGTGATGTCGATTCTTCAGATCAACAATGACGATTATTTACTTGTCAGACTTTAACAATATTCCTTTAAAGATACATTCCCATGTAAGAACCAGGTGATTTGGTGATATAATTTCACTAAAAACATACTGAAACTAATTAATCAATCACAATTTTGCTTTAAATCGATCTCAAAACACTGCTGTCCACAGGATACACCAGAAGCTGTAACAAATCTATTTTAAAAGTCCATGTTTGTGACATGTTGAAAAGAAGCAACTTGTGGGAGAATTCGTTGAATATATAAAAGACGATGTCTCGCTGCATACACACCTGGACGTTTCATTGTGCGCTCCCTCTTACAATGACCTCATACAACCTGCGCGTGCATCCCTTGATGTCACGCATGGGTGTTTCACTAATCGTCGGGTTGTCAATTTGGGATACCCTGACATTTTGGCCAAGTGCTTGCCCCATGGAAGTTTTTCCTAAGATCCAGTATTTTTCTCGTAAGATTGAATGTTTCTACTTTCCATATATACCAAAACTCCCTTAACCACCGAATAAATATTTATCTGGGAACCCATCTTTAAACATAATACAGATTAAAAAATAAATGTTTTGCGACTCCGCATCCGGACAGATAATATCGCTCGATATACTTCACCTGATATATCTGAGGACAGTTTGGCGACAGCAAAGTTATAAATCGGACATTTAATATGTTAGTAGGCCATTTTATGTAATACCATAATGATATGGTTTTATGTAATAACATAATGACATAGTTTTAAGAGATAAAATTGTATTTATTACCATACAGTTCAAGATATCGCTTCCCTAATCAACATGACATGTAGCGTGGAATTTAATGAAAATGTCTAAATTCGTTTATAACTATTATATTGCCTTGACTGTAGGATAATGCATAGCTTATATTTCAGAAATTTAAGATTTAAATTGCAATGCTTAAAAATAAATTAAATCGGTCATTCTGACCACAATGGAAAGGATCGCCAAAAATTTTATTATTTCATTTAGAAAATATTTAAGAATTAAGAGCCGCCCTAACTGTTTCTCCCAATCTTTATTTAATACGATCATCTATCTATCTGTATTCTAATAATAAATAGGGGGGGTCAAAGCGGCTAAAACGCTGTCATCGCTAGTCTGGAGCTCGGGTGTACGATCCCCTGCATTGGCGGCATTGACCGAGAAAGATCATCCAGATTTTCCGGCGTGGTTTCCCCTTGTCAGTGATGCAGGACGAAGGGCCTGACCAGGACAACTGTCATGTCGTTTGGATGGGAAAAAAACGAAGTCCCGTGTACATATTATTGACGTGCAACGTGCGTGTAAAAGATCCCTTGACAGTTGGAATTCGATATAAGAGTAGGCCGAAGCGCCGCTGCCCGGGCCAAATTTCCCTCATAGCACACTGCATGGCGTATGCCCGTCTTCATTAGCCCAAATAGATAACGATAATAGCTACTAGAATCAAGATTTAAGTAAAAAAAACAGTCAACTTCCTTCAAACACCACTCGTAAAAACAGGACAACGTCTAATGAAAAGGTCGAAACACAACTAAGAGAGACAGATATTTACTAAATATCAACATTTGTTAGCTGGGAGACTCCATACGGAATGTCTGGTAATTCTGTTTACCCTTCAATTAACGATGTCGCACGGAATCTATCTACAACTTTATCCGAGTAGCTGTCTTTATATATATCTTGTTAGATTAAAGAAACAGATCGACCATATTTAATGAAATTGGAAGTAACGTACGCAATTGGACTCTGGGTCAATTAACGTTACAGAATGAGATTGCGGGATTAAACATTGCATCTTGCTGCATTAATTACATGTGTTTCTCTGTGCTGGAAAAAAAGAGAAACAATTTTAAAATAAAGACAGTGCCAGAGATACCCTGGTTAAATCACAAAAACCTATGATATGTTGATAACTTTGTTTATCCGAACTATTTCTGGCTTCAGTCTGTGAATGATGTCTGCATTAATTCATTATAATTACATGTGTATACCAAATACCTACCTCTATTTTTATACTGCGTTTTATTTAAAGGGAATATAATGTAACTTTTTAAGGTCAATAAAAATTTTCTAGATTTCTCGAGTTATTTTCAATAGTGGAAGGCTAATAGCTTATAATTTTCACATTTGGATTTAAATTAAATTTTATGTTAATATTAGATCTTATTAGGATATTTTGTATGGATATACTAACTTAATAGCAATCTTTGTCGTCTGGTTATTCCAGTCTAAAACGGTAGTATGCTCCCGTGGGGTATGTTCATCGTCGTTCACTGAGTCGCTTCATTACAAATGGCGCTCGAAAGCATTTCTGTTCATGAGCCAATTTTAAAATTTTCACTTTGTCTTGGATATCAGAAGCCCACCTTTCAACGGTAAAAAAAACATCAATGATGTTTGCAATGTCGAAGACTGTGAATGGAATTGAGTTAAAGACTTGTCTCCTTTAACGCCTATATACATTACTACAATGGATCGTTGGGATTACTAATGTGTCAAATTTACAATATTTCAACTTCAATGTAGGGATTCTTTGTTTCAAATTGTAAATCTAGGATCTACATCATCTGTCGGTCTTGGGGTCGTATAAGCTGCACCTTGAACTTCTGACCTCTTGTCTATCAAGATTTTGGTGATTGATAAGTGGTAGAAATTGTAGAAGATTGTTAAATGACAACCAATGACATGTGGTATACTATCTATGTTAAATACTTACCATCTATAAATGCTAATATATACATGAAGAAAACAGAACGAGCTTGTGAAATTCTGGGAATTGTTGATATCCATTAACAGGAGAAACGTGTGAAATAAAATGGCGTTTAATATCTCATCAGCACAGAGTTAATAAAATTAAACTCAATAAATTTTGTCTTTTGTTATAGAAGGAACGATTGGTAAACTTTGGGGTTTTAGTATTATTACTATTATTTCAGATGACTGTAACGATGGTGATTAGATTTTCTGTTACAAATTGGAAAAACGGAATGGATTGACGTAGTTTCATGAATACTGGAGATGTTACTTCCTGATTAAATGACATCAATTCTCTTATTCTAAATGTTAAAGGAGAAAAATTAATAAAGAATCTGACACAAGTTAGGAGAAAAGCCTTACGGCCATATTTAAAGATTGTTAAATTTGCTCGAGATTCCTGCTGAGTTTCCTGAAATATTACATCCATACTCAATAACATACCGTAACAATTGTCACTTCAAGGCCATTCATAATGTTATATGAATCTAATATGATCTGAAAGGTGTTCTTGTTTTACCAATTATTGCCTTTTCCAGGGTAAAAAGAACCGTTATGTTCAAGTCAAAGGATATTGAAAGAGCATTTAGGGTTCTTTTCATTGTTATACAAAACTCGTTAATTAAACAAAAACGAGTTCAGTTGCTCTATTTAAAACCATCTTGCAGTTTTTCCAACTAATTTGTTATTCCGCACAGATTAATATTTCACTTGTTCCTTTATCCCACTAGATGTCATGTTATGGAACTAACTAAGGTTTTTTTTTTCAGAAACGAAAAAGAACAATAACTTAATAAACAAACAAATCTCATATCATTGTTTCCGTACAAACAAAACATCGCAGAGAATAAATGTGTCCACATTATTTAATTAAACATCTTCCCTACTAAATTAATTAATTTATCTGTCCACAAATACGTGTTAATCCCCTAGTCATTTAGTCATAAATTATTCTATTTTCGTTTCCTTTATCCTAACCATTCATTTGTTATTATAGAACAGAAGAGAAATTTATATTATTAATATGAGCTTTTGTGTTTGGAAGGCCTTTACTAATTAAAAACTGGCCCTATTTAACTGGAATTTGAACCAAATGAAGAACTATGTGTGTTCAATTAACTCATTAAGCCGACAGACAAAGAAACGTCATCCATTAGGGATGCAACTGACCGTACAAAAAGGTCAAACAGACCAAACAAATTTTGCTCCCTGAAGAGGCAATCGGGTGGGAGTTGGTCTTCATAATTGAAGTTAGATGTAGCAACAAAACGCCGCCTGGCACAGGGGACATGAAAAATGGCGGGAATATTTCATTAGTAAAATGGACACTGTATTCCCCAATGTCCCGTCGTTCACGCTGGTCGTTATGTATGGTGGTATGCCAAACGGATATGAGGAATGAAAATCCCCTTAATTTAACCAAATCAGCTGGAAATATGATACTAGCTGCAAATGGACACTACGGTCCCCGTAGAATATTTAACGAGAGTTTTCCTTCTAATATTGATTCATTTATTTAAAGATAGATTCCCGCAAGGGATTTTCTTAGCGTTATTTAATGAACGAAAATCGAAGTTTTAAACCCCACGTGTTAAGGAAGTGTGTATTTTAACATATCACCCATAATTTTAGATAATGTTTTCTTCACAATATTCGAAGGGACAATGCGCTTTGAGCAAAACTTGGTGGTAGCTGAATGTGAGCTACCGGCGTCGGATATTGTCTTGGGTTCATTTTCTCGTACCAAGAAGTGTTTTCCAGTCGAACATCTTGTGAAGCCCTTATTAGGTTATTTTGAAACTAACAATTTTGGCAATTTTTTATGTATTTCCACTGTTCCACGCAGAATAATCTAATTAAAACAAAGATCCTATTTCGTTTTTGTAGTTCAAAATTTGGTTTTACTTGTCTTTACTACACTTGGATCTGGAAGAGTTGTTATCATTGACGTGTTCTTAGTGATAATGATAATAATACTAATAATAATCTCGTCATTTTACAGGGGTAGCAAATTAAGCCTGGGGCCTGTTTCCAATTTGGCCCTTGGCACAGATCTTGCGAATAATTTCGATCATTACTGCAGGAAGAAACCGAAGAACTCGGGGGAAACCTGCCTGATCGGACGGGAAACCGAATATCCCTCTGTGAGAGATTAGCCAATGAAAAGGTCTGTTACGGCGAGTTCTTGGCCTTTAGATGCACGAAACTGTGGGTAAACCACAAGAAACGTAAACGCTAATTGATTAATCAATATCTGGCGTCATATGGTCAAAAGCCGCTCGTTTTACCCCTGATGTGAACTCCCACTATAACTTGTCAGATCTTCATGTAGTGAAGGCCATCGAAAGTATACAAAAAACGAAACTAAATATAAATCTGTATGTTAATCAGATTGGTGTCAAATACAAAACAGTATTCGTCTTTTAATTCTATCTACCAAGGTTTATATACTGCCAACTGCGTAGGTGGGATTCCATTTTTTTTCACCCACTCCATGATTCAAAACTGGACATTCAAGTCTATAGTCTGGTCCATTTTTTTACCAATAAAGTTACAATTACAATGTGCATATCGGATAATGTCTTCAGCTTAATGTCTCTTTTATAATATCTATTAAAGTAGCATCAAAACGTGATTATGCTACCATTAGGCTAACATTTCCATCACGTGATCAAATATCTTATACTCCAGTGACTATAGCGACTTGTTTTAATACAATATACATAAATCTATTAAACTAATAAAGATTCTATTCCCTAAATTCTATCCTTGACTCACTGTTATCATGCGGCCATCTTTAACACCACATGGCACACATTGTCTCGTTATCTCTCGCGTGATTGACAGGGTTTAAAGATATACCATCTCTTTGATAATGATACTTAGCGAAATCTCGCCAACTTATTTTAAAACCCGAGTATTTAAACGAGATTTCTGGTCTCGGTTTAACTGTAAACATAAATTAAAAGCTATAATAGTGTCATAGAATAATTTCACCCATATTGCGCTCTTATCTTTTTTATGGCCATACATGTATACTAGTCGGGTTTTCACGTTTCTACTTAAAGATAATTTACGACTTAATGGACATTTTCTCCTTCTTGTCAAATAAACATCAAAGAAAATGAATGACCTGGTATGGGTCAACTAGTTATTGCATGTTACATCTTTAAGTTGTATCTAGACATGTTTATTTGGAAGGCAAGTACCTGTTTTAAGATCCACACTTAAATCATGCTGTTAACGAACTTACAAGTGAACATGTTCTTAAGAAATATCACAAGTTTTTATTCATCATCTTATCTAGTTTTATATCTAGGTTGTTTTTGATCCAGTTGAATCAACTTATGTAATGATACATCTTAAGTATATTTTTGTTAAAATGGAAAAAAAAATTTCATTTGGGGTCCAATTAAAGCGTCAATTTCAGTGTGTTTAATGTTTAAGCAAGCCACCATTGAGGCTGATATCCCCCGCCACAATAATAGATGACACATATGGGTTAATTGCACATCTTACTTCCAAGTTTCATTACTCCCCCGCCCCCCCCCCCCAATCAGAATGAAAATTATCGTGTTCCAAAGTTTCAACCATTCAATTGCTTATCTCTTGAAAATGCACGTGATCGAACACTGTCGAGGCATGCACATAATAGACACTCAAGTTAAGTTTGAACATTCTACCTCATTCTACAGGCTTGTTCCTTAATCAAGGTATTGATGTATACGCGAAGTTTAGCCATTTTTACTCAATTAGAATCAGAGTATCGACCAATCCAATTGCTTAACGTTCTGCTTACCATGAGAAGAAAATGCTCATTATGGAATATATTCAAGGTATTGAGGTAATGAAACTATACATCGAGTTTCATCGCTCTCACCTAAGTAGAATCAAAGCTATCGTACCCCAAAGCATCAACCAATCGAATTGCTTATCTCCGGCTACCCCAATCAGAAAAACGCTTTTTTCGAACTTCATCATGGCATTCACATAATCAACACCCATAACAAGTTTGAACATTCTAGTTCAATTAGACGGAAAGTCATTGTATCCCAGACAGTGTGGCGGACAGACAGACGGGCGCGTAAGTAAAATTGCCAATTTATCACGTCACAATGTACTTGGAAGATTCTGCTTTTAAAACGGCTAATTATATTCTTTTTATGTGCCATGAAGAGAGTATATGACGTTCTTTCTACTAAAGCATACCATGATATATGCCATAACAACAATAAAGTAAAACAAAGCGTCCCTGCTACCATGTTGATTTATCTCTTAATTGAACCTTGTGCTTATAAATCTTGACTGAATACAAGAAAGGCCTGTATAATGGATAAGAAACGAATTCTAAAGTCATTTGATTTCGATGTCTCCGTTCTTTAAATGAACTGACATATGGTTTCTGTATAGGAAGATACCTGCTTCTGTTCGCTTGGCTGAAAAACAAAATATTTCAACTCCATGTTTTTCTTCACCGTCTCATCTTCATTCCTTCAACACACGAGAGTTCGGTTAATATAATGAGTTTTGCGTCTCATTTACTAGGAGAGTTTACCTTTCGCCATTTGTTTGATGTACTTAAAGCCTGTTGGAGTAAAAGAATACAGTGAGAAGATGCTCCTGCTAATTCTATTATTATGACCTCAATGAAAAACTGAATACAAATAGTCGTTATTTATATTCACGTTTAGCTTCCCTTTTATCTTAACCGACAATATCAGCTGTTCAAAGGGGAGACTACTCTGCTGTTTATTCGAACTTCAAAGTCTATTTTGCTGCCTGTATCATCAATCATGCTCTATTTAGAATTCTTTCTTTGGTTCATTTATCAATAGGAAATAGATAATATTAGTGAAGTAGGAGGAGGTATGAACTCTTATTTTCGTAGAAGAAACGATTGATGAGATACCCTAGTGGCCGCCATATTGAATAAGTTGTTGTGTTTTTCGTTTTATTCAAGATTTATCAAAGGTCCCTTTATCAATATTTACAGTATGCATATCCTAAGATTAGACTTCAAAGGTTTATATATAGAGGCATTTTACCTTACGGGACTAACCAGCTTTCATAGCAAAATTATTGAAGAAAATTGGAGGTTTAATATATTTATTCATAAAGTTTGCATTAGTTCGAACACGGAGACACCAACGAGCATACACATTTATCCATTATTGACCAGTGTGGGTAGCTTAATTTGCAACCATTGTTAATCAACGGTTTGAAATGAATTCCCTTTATTCAAGAAATCAGTCAAGGGCTATAACTCTTTTTAAATGTAAACTATCCGGGAAGCTGTATTCATATCTCTCTTCACCGGCTTACTGATCTCGTCTGGACAGCATAATTTAATTAATTTTAAGGCGTATTACTTTGGCGAATGTTTTGCTGATGATCAGTGAAGCATTGTTAAAGTACGCCAGATTTGATGACATAGTAGACAGTAATGATATTTAGTGTAGCATGAAGGGCCTTTTAAACCATTGTTACTAAAATGCAGTGGAGCATGTAAAAGATATGCACAATATCATGACATACTGACATTAAGTTACACGACTCGGGTGATTAATAATGCACATGCTTTACCATATTTAATTCATTTACTTCGACTTGAGTGCTTCTGTATGTCGTCATGCACACGCTTCATTGATGCCTGTCACACTGTGTCACGTGATTGAGTGGAACACGTGGTCTGAATGACAAAAACAAATGGCTATACACTAATGGCTATACACGGAAATTCATATTAATTGGTATAATATGATAATACATCGTTGATGAATATGAAGATTAAATAGTGATTAATGGTCATTAAAATGATTGAAAATGAAAAAAAGTTACAGTTTCACTATGAAAAGGAAATGCCAACTCTTGTTATATTGGGTAGCCTACACATGAGGTATGTACAGTAGTTCGTACTGAATACCCCACCCCACCCCACCCAAATCTGTTATAAAGCACTGTTACTGATTTTATTTATGACATTTTGTCTTGTGAACCTGGCCTATTGACAATTTTGTCTGGCATGGCAGGATGTCCAAGGAGGGAGAGAGAAATGGGTTAAACCTCCACTTGACACAAACTAGGTCATTTCGGGACTAACATATTCACGGGATTGGACAGGCGACCCTACTCCTTTAAACCAGACCTTATGATACAGTGCGCACGTGCTTACCATTCGCCCCCCCCCCCCCCCGAATGTCCAAGAAAGAAAATTCAATTTTACAATATTGGGTCATGGGAGTTATCCACCCGCATCCTTGAAACGGTAAGAAAACTCATTTAAAGGGACAATAACACTCTTGCTGGCTTGACAGGTCCAGAAAAAAATATTAGCCTTATTCTAACTACAAGATGTTGACGTGTCCTACCTGTTGTGTAAATTATCCATTACAACCTATCTTACTTGTCCAGAGGGTTCGAAAATACGTTTAAATCCAAGTTACATTTGAAAGTGCTTACGTAAGGCTTTTCAAACCATGTTACGGCATGTAGTTGAATTTTTCCAATTTTTAAAATTAGGTGTGTTAAGATGGAATTTGTATCATTTTTTAATTGAAATATTGTAAAATAGTACAAATTGTTGACCAGAATAAAGATTGGAACATATAATTCAGTTACAACAAGAGTGGTATTGGGGCTTTAAAATAACTCCATTGTGCTAGTGCAATATTTAATGCTGAAATCAATGATTATTATTTTATTTTAAGTTACACAAATATTGGTATGTTCTGTTGAAAATCGAGACAATAATTACGATAACTGCCTGCTGAATAAAAGTTTTTAAAGGGTGTTCACATTACGTCACACATTATATAGTGTCGTGTCATTGACGTCATATGTGCACATGTTATCTTTAGGTGGCGAAATGCTATTTTTGTTTCAATCATTACCGGATTAATAAACATCATGGATCCACAATTTTATTGTTCCTTGTTGTTAGAAATATGGTATGTTCAGATAAAATACGTTTTAGGTTTGTATGACTGACCTATTAAACCCCAACATAACTTGGCTTAGTGTTCAATTACTTTTGTATGGTTAGGTCTCGGACATTCTATTTGGGTTGCTTTCTTCGACCTGTCAATTATTTTCCAAGGTTTTAACCGATTGGCCGATATTATCAAGACGAAAATAATCAGGACAATGAACTGGTGGGGATTTATATAAACGTAATATTTATTTTGGAAGTGGGTTCATCCGAGATATGTTAAACCAATAACTATTGCTAAATTGGCAATTCGATACACCCAATACTGTAATACAGCCCGCAGAAATTCATGACGAAAACCTGACATGTGCAACACTCGGTACGTAGAGGCAAATTTCATTTCAAAGAGAGTGGAAAGTGGCTTCTGTTTCTTTTTGGGGGGGAAACTCTATTGGTGTATTCTCCAAGTTACATTGGAATACGTTTGAACAACACGCTTGTGATTAACTTTTTTAAACAACGCAATCAGTCTGTTACTTTGTTATTATATGCAAATGACGATAATCTTTTATTTGCGTCAGCAGAGTTTCTATATTCTACACTGCGCGTGGTTCGGCTTATGGAATCAAGAAAAATGATGTGTTCTGAATGTTTGAAGCCTGTACACATCTGTAAATGATCGGTTTTGTTAGCAAGGGGAAGACGAAATCGGATTCTATGTTTTACGATAAATAAACATTAGTTCTCCTAAACGTTCTAAAAATGTTGAATCAAAGATGACGTAAACATTCCACTGCTCGTGGCAAAAATCAGGGAAACTAGCATCTTCAAATTAAATCTATCTAGCCGGAAGTGTAAACTATTTCTTAAATATGGAGTCTATGAGGCCATGTATACGCCCCAAGTTTCAAATTTTGATACCTGGAGGGAGTTGGTTTCATCTGTTGAACACATGTTCTTCAATCTCTGAAAATAATAAAAGTACATCCAACAGTAAAATAATAGCTATGTGAACTTTTCATTTGAGAATTAGCATAAGTGTTCTGGAATGAGTAGTACCCTGTCTTGGATTAGGAATATTCTTCGCCGAAATTCAGACGGTAAAAAATTATTGAATAAGGCTTCAATTTAACTATTATAGCGAGAACTGTCAGTCCTTTATTTAAACTTCCATAATATATATTTAAGTGAGAACTAATTAACGGGTCTGAAACAATTAACTTCTTTCTCACAATATAATATTTTGCAAACACTTATTTATTGGCTATACAAGGCCCCGGGACCTCATTTTGTCGTCGCCCCCAACCCCGGGCACCCAACTGAGTTTTTTTTTCTGTGATGATATTGATAATGCTATAGTATTTATGAGTAGTTTCCCGCTCATCTTTATAGGACAGTGATGGTGCCAGTCATTATCACACATTGGACAGAGCTGGTTAAACACATTCCAAATAGCTGACTGAAGCGACGAGTGATAACAGATACACGGCCGAAATTCTGCTCACTAATAATCACTTCGAAGACCAAAAGTTGGTGTGTGAGACTAAAGGAATATCTGACAATTTATAAAAAGAATTGACTGCCACTCGTGTTTTCCTTTGGCGTACGTCACTACCGATTCGGGAAACGTGTATTACTCAGCTATCGTAGCAATGATCTCTGTGTTACAAGTATATTTGGAAGGTGTTTAACCAACTTTATCCCATATCTTATAATGACTGGCACCAATATTGTCCTTTAAGGGAAACGGAAAAGGGGATAGGGTGTTACAAAGGTAAAACCGGAACCATAAGCTTATGTTTCCCCAAATCACGGATCACATCTTGGTCATTATAATACACAGACATATGCTCAGAAAATATCTTCTGATATATTCGAAAATCAGGATCCATACTAAATCTTGTAGATATTCTAACTTCAGAAAACTGAAAATATTAAATTCGATGTACTGATAGTCTTTTACTTTCAGCATAAGTTTAGGCAATGGGTTTAAAGTAGGTGACTTATATGATCTAAAAGTCTGGAGAATCAAGTCCTGCAACTTACAAGACATGCCAGATAATAGCGTATACATGTAACTAAAGACAATCGATACTGTCCTGTGAACAATATTAATGAGTTAAAGTTTGTATTAAATGTAGAACAGTGATTAAGGTAGAACATTGGATATCAAACGACAATGACATTCTTTAAATGTGTTATGAATTTGAATTTCATTGTGCTGATATGAGTTTACCTATATGAAATAACCTATTTTCTGTTTTACTGGAAGTGTCTCCCTTTTTACTGTTGTGTTAAATGATTAACTCGAGTCGATAGCTCGCCACCATCTTCTGAGTTAATGGAATACAGCAGTATCGAGGCTAGCAATTTATTGAATATTGAGAAAGCGTTTATATTGTCGGATTCTTTGATCTTTTACCAATTTTCTAAGCGCTCTCTTTATGTAAACATGATCATGTTGCCTGTATAATCTTTTATTTCAATTGCTGTGTTTTATGTAGGATAGATAGCGCAATATAAAACATTACAGTGGGCATAATATTATTCTACTATCACTTCATTCGATCATAGCAAGGGTATTGAACATATGGATTCCGAATGTAAGATGAGGGTCATAAAATATATGATGAGAAATAGTTATAAAAAAACATTAACCTTGAAGTAATGATATCTCCTAAAAGAAAATTGTTATTTAAAATTGAATCGTAAGTTCGCTTATACAAGAAATATACATTGGCGTGATTGAATGTGTGGAATTTATTTCTTTTACAGACAATTCAAGTACAAGGCACTGTTTTAATATAAAGAATATTGGTTTTCTGTAATAGTACTTTAGACACTGTATCTCAACCAAATGCCAAGGGATATTTTACGTGCACGCCAATGCGTACACGGGACCTCGGGTTTTCGTCCAATCCGAACGACTAGACAGTTATCAATGTCATGCCCCCATCCTGCGTCCTTGACAAGGGGAACCCCGCCGGAAAATCTGTATGAACGTTCTCGGTCAATGTTGGGATCGAACACCCGACCTCCAGACCATCGAGCCAGCGCCTCACCCACTTAGCCACGTGATCCCCTAGTGGATTAAGAGGCTCTGTATGTGATTACATTCTGGCATATTTGATGAAAATCTCTTATTTTAACCAATTTCATGTAATTATTTCCCATTTGCATAATTTGTTTTTGAGTAACAATTAATAACCTTTATTCCGAATAATTACAAATTCGTCAGAAATGCATAACCTCCCATGTGGTATTTGATCGAACAGTTGATAGCATAACCCAATACTTTCACCGTAATTGACATTTAAATGTTTCCAGTAGCGAGGGAAAGAAAATACTTATAATATAGGTGTAATTATACATTTGTATCTAACTTGTCGGTAACAATAGATATATATACTAAATGTCAAACAATAGACCTCTGTTGTTAGTCACCTTTAACTAGTGTATCACACTGCTATTTTAACATAATTTACGTACATTTCAATGATATACTATTAAATACAGCCATTAACTCCGTGGGATGTAATTACGTGGACATTTTATAAAATAGTTATGGCGATCTAGTCCAATAAATAAGGCCAATTTGACACATTTATGTCTTTTGAAGATAATAATAAAAGGAAATATCTAACGTCATTTGAGCTATACAAATTGAAGATCCGATTTGGTTAAATGGGCCGAAAAGTTCCGTTAAAATTCCGAGAGATGAATTGCACAGATGCGTTATTCCAGTTGTTGCCCTTTGGGTATAGCATTAGCCGTAATGTGGAGGGTCTTTTCTGATTCTACGCGAATACTGTACAGTGATGTACAATGACACTTTGTTTGCAAGATATAGATAAAAAGAGTTGGTACTTTTTGCTATGACAGTTCAAAATAGATATGAAAACATTATATAAAAAATTTCATTTAAATTAATTTTGGGCGAAGTTATGTGTAGTTGAAGTTGGAACGTGGGTCGTTTATTACTATATCAACGGTACTTGACAAACGAGATAGCCTCGAATATCCATTTTATTGTTAAATTCTTAAATCTCGCCGATGTTCAAATCTATTTAAATCTCGCCCATTCACTAATCTAGAGAGTTAAATCATGTAAATAAATGTCTAAATAATAATTTATATAACATATGAAGCCAAACGAAAGACTTGCGATAGGCATAATAATAATAATAGCTTTTATATAATGTATCTTTAGTATAATTTCCCAGGCCATGGCTAATATTATAGAAGTTGTAACTCTCAACTTACGAGTTGTACAATTTGTTTAGTGGTTTTCAAGGAGTTTAACGGTAGCTCATGAAAAATGCATAATTTTGAACATGTAAAATGGTTTTGATCAAAAATATTTTAAAAACATGTTATTGGTTAATACCAGGTTATCGTGGTCGTGCGATGTGTCACGATAAGATTGTCCTAAATAAGTCCACGATTTGGTGGGTGCCGAGAATCTAGGAAAAAAAGTCACAGGAAAAAAAGTCACAGTAAAAAAGTCACAGAAAAAAAGTCACAGGAAAAACAGTCACAGGTAAAAAAGTCACAGGTAAAAAAGTCACAATTTATATTGTTGATAAGTGTGAAGAACTTGGCCATGAGATGTTTGTAGAAACGATCGTGACTGATTTCAAAGACATTTTTTGCGCTCTTTGCTTGTCGTGTTTGGTAGAGACGTGGCAGCCAAAGGATGCTTCTACCACCTGACACAGTCAACCTGGCGACATGTCCAGACACTAGGACTAGTACCCCACTACAAGGCCTAACCCTCTCCATGAGAAGACCCCCCCCCCCCAATGTTCCCTCCTGAAGTTTGGAACGTACATGACGCAACCATGAACAGTGCCCCCTGTACCAACAACATCTGCGGGGGATGGAACAACAAGTTCTACAATCTTGTCGGCCAACACCATCCATCCATCTGGAGAGTGGTGGAGTGGTTCCAGAAGGGATCAGCCACAGTCCAGACTGTCGTCGCCCAGGATGCAATCGGCAATCGACCCGTCAGAAAGGTCAAAAAGAAACTTGTAAAGATGCAGACACAGCTACGAAATATGTGCAGGGATCGTGTCAGTGGTGCCGAATCCATCCTATTTTTCCGTTTTTTTTTTTACCTTAGCAAATTTGTGACTTTTTTACTGTGACTTTTTTTCCTGTGACTTTTTTACCTAGGCAAATTTGTGACTTTTTTACTGTGACTTTTTTTCCGCGCACCCGTGCCGATGCGTTCAGATACCTTTCGATACGATCAACACGATTGTTACGACTTACCACAATATATACGACCTGACTGATAGCATCACCACGATTACTCTTCGATTTTAATCGTATCGCGAATCGTGATAGTGGTGACTTAATAATAATGTCATACTCGTTGTGTATGATAAAATGTTATTCATGAACTCAAAGTGTTTTAATATAAAATTCAAGATGTTTAAAGTTTTAATGATAAGGGATCGTTCTCTTTAAAGTTTATCACATCTGCGCCCTAAAAATAACGATGCCGCCTATGTTTCAGGTATTCGTGTTAAGTATTCAACATAGAACATTGACCACTATTGTTAAAAAAGTGTAGGCGATTATCTGTTAAGCGTCTAGTTTGTTACAGTAAAGTTTACATACGAACACCTTCAAACTTATCTGGTATCAAAAGGGTGTTTTATCGTGTTCAATTCGTGTATTTTTGGGATTAAAACTAACAAAGAAACAGAGACGATGTTGAATAGGTGAAGATCATAATAAACTGAATCTTAAATACAATACATCTCCACATTTCTCCTTTGTTCAAATCTATTTGCACTTTCAGCTTTGATCTTGGATTTTGTTGTTGATGTAAGATGGCGGATATTTTTGTAACCTTAATTTTAAGTGGAAGGGAAATAGGATCGCTTGTCTATGCTGGTGGGAATATATTACAGTATAAAAATGAAAAGGTTTTATTCGTTTTAGTTTAAAATCACATGCTAAAATATTGGTGTCAGAAGGGGTATGAGATTTGATATACTTGCAGCTGCTGTGATTTAAAGGGAAATTCTGATGTTTTAAAATTACTTTAATCAACTGCATCTCAAACAGCACAAATTGTGCTTTTAATCAGATTTCTCAATCGCTCCTCCGTTGCATAAGCAATACTAGGCGAGTCCCGCTTTTCTGACTGCTATATCGCCCCACGAAAGAGCGAACGTTTTCAAGTATCCCATAATTATGAAATTATATAACTGGGGTTTAGCCTTCTACTCGTCTGTCCTATCTAGGCTAATGAAGACGGGCTTACACGATCTAGTGCCCTATAATGGGAATACTTTGTCCAGACTCTAATAAAATATCCTCCGTTAATACAGGTCAGTGCAAGTGAAATAATGTAAATTCTAACATTATTCAATCATCTAAAAGATAAAACTGATATTTAATACTCTTGTGTAAATCGGGGACTTTATCACCCAATACCACAGTCTACAGTAGATATCACTTGTGTGATAAATTTCATAATCTACTGCGATATATCCTTAGGAGATATCGCGTTACATAAATTTTATTAGTCAATCAGAAAGAAACTACCTTTTTTTATTTTCAAAGAATAGTTCTTTTTTTTATTAAATGTAACTTCTTTCTTTTTAAAACGGAGCACAAAATTGATTTATCACGACGACATAATGTATCCAGGTTCAGTAAAAGTGAAATCTATAGCAAAGCATTATATTTATTTATTTTCGCATGTAAGAAGGGATTGGGTGATAAAAAAACCCTCCTACTCATCTTTTTTTTATATCAAAAAAGACCCGTAGGAGATTCTCTATATATTTACGGTTACGTCCAAAGGGGTCAAAACGTATCTGAGTGTTACTGTTACATGGATACCTTTACCCATGAAATTCCCATTAAGCTGGGGAATATTAACCAAACAGTAACTTTATTCTGGTGAATTCTTGATAGCAGTAATTGAATAATTTAGTCTGCTATTAGAAACGTATATAAACGGTGTGGCGAGACATTAGTCCACTCAGTATTGACTGATGAAAGCGAGCTGAGTCATAAAATAATTGGTTTAGTCTCTGAATGAAGGATAACTTATCTCAGGAAGTTTCCAACTCAATATCCGCTGTTCTTAATTGAGTTCACTTTCTCCATATTTGGTATACCATAAATACCCAAATACCGAGACAAAATACTCTTGTCTGGCGATCATTTGTGTAAATTTCAAGATTAGACCATGCTAATATTTTGCATGAGAAGTATGCGCTTAAAGATACACTTTCATTTTCGACAGACGATAATTGTATATATAACTTTCAATTATATATAAATATTTCCAAAGGGATTACAATTTACAGATTTTAATATAGCTGCCTAAATATCGTACAGCATCAATGTTATGTAAAATTTTCACGAGTGGTAGATATAAATATTTGAGTCGTGTGAGGTATGTAGTCAGATCAAAAAAGAATATCTGTAGATGGTGGAAATGTTGAGACAATGATGAAAAGTCAGATCTTCACTGTATTGTGTGAAGTATGGAAACCACGTGTAGTCTGGTATTTGGTAAAAAGTCAAACTCGGGCTAGTATTTGTTATTATAAGAGAAAAAAAGCTAGCAACAGGGAGGAAGTGTGTAACTGTCATAATTCTATGTCGGTGCCTTGATTGTAAGAACTGCCCACAAGATGCTTCATTGTTTTGACTGGTGCCGTGTTATTGAAAAGGTCAACCTTTTCTGAATGCTCTTTATAAAGATGGATTCTTTCAGAATAAAACTACAGAACGGATACTTATATTAGGTTCTTTCCATTTCATTCTCTTTTGTGGGTTAAATTCTATCCTAAAAGTTGCAATGCACGTGATAGGGTGTGCTTAAGCCTGTACGAACAATGAATATCGCTATAAGGTGATCGGTATCATCTTATAAAAACAATAATGAGATGATGTTACCTTTGTTAAATAATAGAACAGTCCAACAGAAATGAAAGAATTATTGATATTGATAATCAGTGATGATTGGGTTAAGCTCACGTAGATGACGGTTCAAACCGTGTTGCCATATGAATTTTACAACCTTTTGAATATACTTCTGTCTACTGTCTGGCAAACCTTTGTTTCTTTAAGTTTGATGTAGCCCAATGACCACTGAATAACGGATTAAAATAAAACTAATCTTCTGGCTCTTCTCGGCCATGAACCACCTGCCACCATAATGTCCAGGGAAAGAGACACAGCGAACGAGTTTAAATGTTCTACTAAAATGTCCGATAGTTTCCTGGAAGGGGTTCAATAGAAACTATGATAGAACCAGCCATGTTACTAAATGTTGTAGGATTGAATACCCATTAAACATTCAACTGAGCTGCCAGCGGCTAAATTCCGAATGACATCAACACCGATTCAAAGGTCAGCTGACAATCTTCCGTCCTTATCATGGTTTAAGGCAGCAATCGAACACTCTGACTAGCATCCATTATCAGTTTCATCGCTTTATTCTTAATGCAGCTGTGTAAAATGGTAGATTAAAACGCAACCATGACATACCTCTTGTCCCATCCATTTTGTATTGAAATGCATATTCGTGGAATTCTTACTGCTATAGGATTTGTTTTAACTCCACGCTTCACTCATGGGGATAAGCAAATTGAGACCTTTGGATCAATTTGGTAACCACTTGGTCCCCTAATTATTGAAGCTCAACACTTGACAAAATTACCAAAGGAATGCTATTTAAACTCTCGTCAACACAATGATTTGGTCATTTTTAGACTAAAAAATGGTAATTTTCCTTTATATGGTCACGTATGCAATGGGAGTGGAAACATTGCCGGGCCTGTATTACAATAATTGAAAATATCACTGGATATAGCTCAAAGCTACAAACGCGAAAACATATTTTTTCTATCGAATTATCTGCATCCCAAGTAGACCAATAGTAGATGGACGTAGTTTTTACCTGTTTTTGTTAGGGATTGTGACCCATGACTCGGATCAGCTATAATAAAACAATAATAGATTAAATATTCGGGTATGATAAACGTTGCCTGGATAGGAAGGAATGGCTGAAGTGGAGTTGTTTGAAGTATGTTTGTCCAGTTGATGACTGCCAACAATCATTGATATAATGATAATAATGATATGACAATACTTAATCATACCACAAACTGTGATCCCACCTTACCTGGATTATCCCTCATAGATAAAGAACTATGTGGATTAGAGTTACCTCTCTATGTGTTATGGTGTAACCGTTTCCTGGTGCCCCAACAGTCGAATGATTTCCAATGGTAGATAAGGATGGGATAGTCAACAAAGTAAAATATTAATAACTGCCCCTGTGGATGGGTCTTTCAGCTTGCGCTGGACAGATATTTTCTCAACAGTCGTGATTCTAAACACAATACCCAACCTTCTGTGGATGTGTCTTTCAGCTTGCGCTGGTCAAATATTTTCTCAACAGTCCTGATTCTAAACACACAACCATGGACGTGAAAGTATATCCTAACTACTAGGGAAATGTTATCAAAACATATCGTCCATGATGCTTTAATACAGTTCATATTATACTTGTAAGACATTGAATCTTTCAGTAGTCCATACACTAATATATCTTCCTTCATATGGGCGGTTGAGACTATGTAGTAATTAGCATTATTTTGTTGCACAATTTGAGTCTATAATTGAATTTTTAAACCCATCGTGGGCGAATTATAATATTTATTAAATAGGGCATTATTATAAATAAACCAATACACATAGAATTGCATTGTCCATTAATCGATTCCAGATTAAAATAGACTGGATCAGATTGCGAATGGTTCATAAAAAGTGGAGCTCAAAACCCATTTGTTGCGCATGGGTGAAATGTACACAACTGAGAAACCTCTTTATAGCTAAATTATTAAGAAGTGATAACCAATAAATTGTTTGTACAAAGACTGCGTGTATTCTCTTGTCATATTGCAGGTAATTTATGTAGCCAAAATATTGTATTTCGTTACACTGCGACAGAAAGTCCGGTTATATTCTTTTGAACTGGTTCGTTTAATGTGAGGAATATTCAGCAATTATGCCTAACTGTCATACAAGTGGTCGATTTTATTTGTTGTATTTGGGATAGTTAGGCTCGGCGATTGACAGTAGGTAATATTTATAGCAGTTATTAAAGACCAGTGTTTGTACAACCGGAACTGTCTGCTTGACATACCGGAAGTCAAATGACAGGTTTATTAAAACATGGAGGGGGAATCAGTGTAGCGGCTAGAACCGGATATCAAGCTATGGCTGAACAACACGACGTCTTACAGAAGCGGTTATTATCTAATATAAACTATGACAGGTGAAGTACGTACTCAGAATATTATTGATTAGATACTGCGCATGCACGTTTACTTTATTCTGTATTTTAGAAAGTACGCAATATTGTTATATGAATATTAAATGTACTACTATAATACGAAAGTATGAAGTAAATGTTTAGCTGTGTCGAGCTGTAAACAACTATCGGGTATTCTAAAAGGAGATTTATATCCATTTCACCAAAAACAGTGCCAATAAATGTACATAATACAAAAGTATGAAGTAAATGTTTAGCTGAATCAAGCCGTAAACAACTATAGGGTCTTCTTAATGGAGGTATCATACCAATGGGCGGACGCCCCCCCCCCCCCGCTTCTCATCCAAAAACAGTGCTATTAAAAATAAAGGTAAGCAAACAAGGAATAGCCACTTGTACCCTGTTATCTCAAAAAGCAAGTGGGTACTTGTTCTTTATTACTAATAAATCAGAAACGACGTTGCTGTCGCTTTCCTATACCTTTCCAAACTATTATTACTCCTGGAACACCCTGATAACACTTTTCATTCGGAACTTTACCATATCCAACAACCATTTAATGCAATGTTGTAATTATATTTATTAACAAGCAAACTAACTCATTTGTATATTTGAAAATGTATATAAACCTTTAAAAGTAAACCAATATTTTTCTATAATTAAAAATGCACCAACCACATCCGGATACAAAAAGACACCAGTACTACGTTTTATGAGCTGAATAAGAGACTTTATTCGCAAGTCAAGAGAGAGAAATTTGCCATAAAACACAATAATTGTCAACATATCCCCGATCTACAAACAATTTAAAACATACACGGTGTTACAGTTGCTGGTATTCGCATCAAGTAACCTTTTGACCTATTATGGTTTCTAATGGTTGGCATCTAGCTCTATATTGATTTTTCTTATCCAGATTACGAGATTCCTGGAGACTTGGTATACAATGATACGACTCCATTAACTTTCTATTAGTATTAGCAGTGGGCATGTTTAAATCACAATCATGTTGTATCCATCAAGATGTCGATACAGTATACATGTAATATATTTGTAGAAATCATATTACACATATTACACATATTCTTACAGCAAAATGGATTATAATCCTAAAGTTACTCTCACAAGGTGCTATTTTGGGTCAGTATACATCATTCCCAACAAATTGTATTCAGATACTTTACGTGATTACCAAGAAGTCGAAAATGTTAACAAATTAAGGTAATCTGGCGACGGGTGAATATCATGTGATAAATCCAGAGTCTTAACAAGATGGGACCAATAGAGTTTGGAATGATACTTATAATAATAATAATAATAATCGCGTCATTTTACAAGGGTAGCAAATTAGGCCTGAGGCCTTTTTCAAATTTGGCCCTTGGCACAGACAGATCATGCGAATGATTTCGATCATTACTGCAGGAAGAAACCGAAGAACTCGCGGGAAACCTGCCTGATCGGACGGGAGACCGAATATCCCTCTCACTTACAACGATAAAGTTCATGCCCTGAGCTGGGATTGAACCCTCGTTGCATTGGTGAGAAGCCGCCTCTCTATCGCCACGGCTATCCGACCAGCTACTTGATGAAGCTGGGCTCCCGAAACCATTAGAAATTCAAGTATCGGATCATAAAGGTTACCCTCGAAACGACACATATAACACCATCCCGAGACGGCTGGCAAACAGTCGGGAATAAGAAGAGAAAAACAAAGATGAAAGCCGGGACACAAGGAATCGTTGGCAATAAAAACTTGATTGTGCGCTACCATAGTGGGAGAAAACAACACTCGGTCCTCAGAGAAGCAATGGCTAAAAAACAAACAAATGTGCATAGCTAAACTTGGAGATAAGTGATAAGGTGCCTAACAACGACTAGCGATATAATACGTAACGGATAGTAGTTAAAACAACCACACTACTCTCCCTAAAAAATTTTTTAAAAAATATTAATGTTTGTAAAGCACCATACTTCATTTAGATGACAAACCTATTAAATAGTCGGGAGCCGCGAGAGAGAGAGAGAGAGAGAGAGAGAGAGGGGGGGGGGGGGTAACGTGCACTCACACACCTGGTTATTTCGAGACTAACATAGGGTTTAATTTTTATTTCAATAATTCGCTTGCGCGTAGGGGTCTCTAGTAGTGGGAGGAAACCTGAGTGCCCGAAGGAATCCCATGGGGTTGAGAAGGCGCCCCTATCTCCATTCCACATACGCTTACATCAGGGCTCGAAACCTACGCGCAAGCCAGAGGTGTCCAGCCAGCTAGCGGTGGCTGAGGGCACCGTGTACAATCCCTGTGTTGACCGAGAAAGTTCATCAGTATTTTCTGGCGTGGTTTCACTTTGCCACTGATGCAGGAGGATGGCCTTGCAAGGGACGACGTATATAGTCGTTCGGATGGGACGAAAAACCGAGGTCCAGTGTACACATCTGTCTGCCCGACTTCATTAGCCGAATCGGGGCAGAACAGTAGGACGTTAAACCCTATTTCATTTCATATTGTATAATGTTTATAAATATACTACGGTGCTAATACAGACTGCAGTGCTATATAACCCACTGTGTTTAACCCCTTCAAATAGACCATCGAGACATATTGCATTTCAGAAGAATCTACTCGCTCCGTTGAATAAATTGAATTCGATTGTAGTTCAGATTTTAGCAGATTTCTACATTGGGCTATTGAGACATATTTTATTTATATGAACCGATGTGAGCTCTTAAGTACATGTCTGTGAATTAGTTTTATTGAAATGCCATTTGCAGTCTCTATTTTAATTCCATTGAAGTGTTAGCTTTAAGTAAATGGTTTTTAGCAATTCTCTGACAGTATTTGTAAATCATAGATTGTTCAGACAGTAGAAATTTGAATAGCATGACCCTGTCTTTAAAGGTCATCATCCTTAATAACTGTGTCTAAACGAATATTAGAAAACAAAATTTTGATAAAGACTAAATATTGAATTGACAATTTTTTCATGGCTTTTTCTTAAAGTTGGGTTCCCAGCAAAGTATTTATCGGGTGGCTATTTCCAATAAAAGTATGTCAAATTTAGTATATATGGAAAGTACAGACACCCAATCTTACTAGAAAAATACTGGATTACGCGAAAAATTTAGTATATATGGAAAGTACAGACACCCAATCTTACTAGAAAAATACTGGATTGCGCGAAAAACGCCCATGGGGCAAGGACTGGGCAATATTGTCAGGGAATCACTAACTAGCAACCCAACAGGTTTTGCTCGCTTATTGTCTGCCAGCTGTGGTCGGGGAGCAGTTGTTATTTCTTGCTCAAATCGTTAGGCGGTTTGGGGGACATTGAGTGTTGTCAACGTACAAAGGACTCTGAGATTAAAAGGTCTAAAAAGAAGTAGACAGAAATAACTAAGAATTTACTTAGGCCTCAGTAAGTATGGTAAATGTACAGTAAGTATAAAGGATACATTCTGAAAAATGGACCCTCCCACAATGAAGTTAAGTTGGCAGACATTGCGTCTAACAACAGCTTACTTGCAGCTAGGGTATCCACGACGAAAGCAAAGTTTTGAAAGGGAATTGAAGCAAGTTTTTGATAGATTGGTTACTTTGATTATGTTTTTAGTCCACATATATCGTCAATTCACAAAGTTTGTACACGGGAAGGCATCTTTAAAGATGGGTAGAGAAACAAACTTGGTCCAACGTAGCCTAAGAATCTTTGGTTAAATTTCAGGACACGAATAGTTTATGAATTCTATATTATGTTTTTCGGTTACAAACCGATATCATAGTCGGAATGAGACACAACCGCTTTTATAAAAAGTTAGTAAATGTAAAATTGACGATAAATGCAGTAAAATGGCATTAGATTAAATTAAACAGATGTTAAGAGGTACATTATTGAGGTTTAAAATAGCCTCTTAAACAAGATAAGAATATACAGCTGTTACTATTCAAATGCTTTTCATTTTTTTGTTTGTTTTAAAACCTTTCTTGTGGCTTTTCAGAGGATTTAAATAACTGTTTGAAAGCTTCTTTACTGGAAAACTAGCTGTGCTTAAAGTAGGACCTTGCATAATATTAAGATATCTTGAATGCGAGCCTATAACCAATCTTATGGTATTCACGTAGGCCTAAGATATTCATACATCAATTAAATGTGGTACTGTATATAAAAATTCGATATCCAGGGGACTTAGCTGTTTGTGTACCATTGTCGTTTTCAGATTCGTTGGTGCTTGAAAACCCATTACAATATTGAAAAGATTACAAATAAAATTTTGGTTTCTTCCCTCTATGGTTTACCTTTGGTTTCGACATTTAACCTGGATAATGCAAGCAACTGCGATGAGAAAGAAATGTTTTCATCGGGTGGAAAATCACCTTAATGGAATGACATAGACACAAGCAGTAACACCACGATCTCACAGCCGAAACTACGTTAAGATATTTCGAAAATAAAAATCCGTTATCAGAGTATTGGTATGAGGATGGTTCCTATCGAGACTTTTTGTGAACATAGATCCAAAATTATTGACCCGACTGTAAAGATTGTTGATGAAGGTATTTATTACCGTAATCTCTCTTCTGAGTACAAACTCTTGGCGGTTTTTCAAATTTTCAGAAATATGTGGTTTTGGTGTAAAGATTTTGATCTTTGCAGAGTTATTGTCCTTGACTGGTGAGATTGTTGATAAAAGTACATTACTTTACTAACACACTACATACTTCTATTCGTGATATAGGAGGCAGACCACCATTAAATTTCACACTCTCGGTACAAATTGTAGTTCGTCTATTTATAGCAATTCTCTCTCCTTCTCTTTTTCCCCCTTTGCATGGACATTTTTGTTGATTTTGTGGTCTAGAATGGAAGAAGAGGGTTTGAATTAATATTTTCTGCCAGGTTTTGGTAAATATTCCGGATTTTGAGGCGGAAGGATAACTGAGTTATCAGGTTGGCTACGGTGATATGTACGGCAACTAGGTACATGTTTTGGGTATACTTCTTCAACTTGGTGTATCTCAAGATTTTGGTGGTCAACGTCATACAAATTTTAGTGCAAAGACGTGGTCATTTGTTCCTCTGTCTATAGTGAAAAGCATTCAGCCCAACGAAAATTTGGGAAAAAGTTGGAGGTAGGCAAAGAGGCTAGAATTAACATTGAAGTCAATGGGGAAATTAATGGTGGTCTGCCTCCTATATGTAAACAACCTGAAAGTAGACGAAAGGCCTGAATTTGATGATATGATCTCTAAATTGCCAGAAAATGTGATATATGGCATTTTGAGTGTAAAAAAAGTGAAATGGTAAAATTTCAAAAATATTTGACAGATTTGTGAGGAACATTTTTGATTTTAGTCTAAATTTGGTGATTTTCAGTGTTTATTTACTTTTCAAAATTAGTGAAAAATATTTTAATGTATAATTTTTACTTTTTATGCATCAAAAATGTTAGAATGGAAGAAAGTACAATAATTTCACTTAATTTTGCCTAAAAATCATGAAAATTTGCCTGAAATTCTTCAGATTACCCCCAATACTGCGGTCAAAATTTTAATTATTCATCTGTTGTAAAATGCAACAAATTGTGTTGCATGTTTTTATTTCCTTTGTTAAATAAATTGGAAATGATTCATGTGTTTGTCAGATATTGAAAAAATATCCATGTGTTTGTCAGAAATATAAAAATTAAGAAATTTGGTCTAATTATGTACTGCTGAGGTATGTTAGAATTTCCAAATCATGAGTGAACTGCATTTTGCTGCAGTGTTCCTCTGACTTAACACAATTTTAATCTTTTAATACCTGAAATTACTGCATTTCCCTTCTCGAGAAAATAAAATCTATGTGTTTGCAGGGAAATTTCTCTGTCTTCATTTCATTCAGACTGGCTCACCCTCCCCACCCCACCCCTTTTCTTGAACATTATATTTGGATATCCAATTGAACATATATTGACTCCAAATTTACAGTAATTGGATTTTGTGCTTGAATTGTAACCGGGCATTTTATTTTGCACAAACAAATAGTTACATATAAGATTTCAAGGATTTCTAAGACTTTTTGTTTATGGCCAAACATGTAATCCTATGACAGTTTTTCCACATGAGTCCACACCCCAAAATTGATGTGTTGTAGCTTAATGTTTTACATTTTGGGTGTAAATCTATTATTTGTGGTGATTTTTTAAAATGTGGCATTTACAGAACAATAAAATATTAATTAATAGCTTTTTCATACCCCTTTTATGCTATGAATTATGTCAAATCTCACTTTTTCCACCTCATTTTGTCAGGAATTTGATTTGAAAATTAAAACAACATGATTCCACAAAATATTTACACTATGTAATTTCAAGGATACCTCTGATTGTTAAAATGTTTTAAATTCTGAAATATTCCCATTTTTTTAAAAAAAAGAGTGTTTTGTGACCCTTTTATTAGAGTGGCTGGTTATCACCTGAATACAGCATTTCTTTTACATTTATGAATCCATATTTTAATAAATTATTCATACTTCTTACAAGTACATGTGTTTGTGTGTATGTATATAAGCCAGGGATAGAAGAACATGGCTTTTAGCCATATTCCATCAACAGTAGTACTTATGTGGACACAAGTTGGATTTGGTACCACAGAAACATTTTTCAGGGGTGGGCTTACAAGTTTCATTATAGTTCCATACAGTTACCTTCAATGCAACCAATTTGCAGCTTGTCTTCTTGTATATTGGCCAAGGTTTCTTGAAATAAATGCCTTTTACCTCAGATTTTCCAAGAAATTGGGAAATATTGGCATTTTGAGACATACAAAGTGTAAAAAATGGGCCATTTTGTAGAAAAGGTTAAAAAAAATACAATTTTTGAAAAATATCCCAATATTTTGAATATTGTTGATGAGACTTGTTTGAAACTCTTTAAATCTTTTTGCAGAACTTACATTTTGACAAAATTAAGAAAGAATCTTCAATTTCTTGAACAAAAGGCCCATATAGCCTAATGGGTGGGCTGTGAACTGAGGAAAAAATTAGGGAAGAATTGATTCTTCTATTTTCTGAAAGTATATGACTAGGACATCATCCAAAAAAAGTCCCGCGTTTTCCCGGTTGGGGAATTTTTTTTACAGCATTTTGAAAATCTGACCCCCCCCCCAGCAATCATGAAAAACTGGGGTAAGGTTACAAGTATTGTCAATATATCAGTAAGTACTAGTGATACGGTCATCATACTTGGTAGGAATCGTCTCCAGTTGATGCTTGATGACTTTCTACAGATTTCACTCGCTATCCGTGACTTCATCAACCGAAAAAACAAGATGGCGAACCCTTTTTTTCGCGAAATGAAAGTTCGTCATAATTCTTCTTGAAATAGGGGTATCAACAAAAGGCATTTTCAGTTGATCCCGCTAGATGAATCTAGTTTTCAGAGGCCAAATGTACTGGAAAAAAAAGCCAAATCTGGGAAAAATAATCTTCTACAATGGGTTTTTAGTTTGGAAACTGGCGATTTTCCAAAATGGTGGCTAATATGGCCGCCAATAATCGATTTTCTTGTTTTTTACTCAGTAGAATAGTTTTTGATACCTTGTTTGGTGTCTTTTTGGTGGTTTTCATGGTTGCCGAGTCCAATGGTAGCATCATCAATGGTGTCATGTTCTCGACCATACCAAAAATAATCCAAAATGGCGTTCAAAATGACGTCATAATGACCGATTTTGCAAGTAAAACGTGAAATAAAGGAGGTTCAGGTTTTGTATGGGAGATTGGTGGCGATTTGGAAGGATTTTATATATATCGAATGATTGGTTTGAATGCATGTTTCCATAGCGAGAATGACTTGAGAACGGTGTTTCGGGTGAAATTATTGATTCAAGAACACTATTATTTTCTGGAGTGGAATCCGGAAATAAAAATCGATTCTCAATATAATCATTTAAACAACATCAGGAATTATTTGAACAGCAACAGCAATTCTAAACATCGTCATCCTCAACATCATCAGAGCTTCAAGCTTCAAAATTATCGCAATCACGACCGCCGCATCCACCGTAAGCCTGGACACATTTAATGCCGTTTTTCCGACAGGAAAATGACTGAGTGGAACACAGTTGGCGGATGAGAATGGGGAGGTAGAGAAAAACTCTGAAAATCTGGATGGAACTGACTCTGATTGCGATGGTTGCCTAGAGGAAGTGTTGGGTGGACAAAATGAACCGACTGGCCTCAAACGTAAACGCGTCCCCATTGACCGAACTTATACGATGCCTAGCCATGCTACACTGACCAACTACATCAAAGGTGCTGTGAATCTGAAATTAGAACTAGTAGCGCAGACTTTGTTGGCTAAAACCCCCGATACGGCGGATACCATTGTTACTGTGGACGTTGATGATACTGTGAAGGCAGCTGGACATCAGGTCATTGATGTCAAGACAGATCATCTTACTGTTTGTAGTGCAGCTGGTAAACAGACGATGACGACGGGTTACACTACGAATATCTCCCACAGTGGAAAAGACGCTGCAGGGGCCTATATGTACTGGATAAAATTACCGGCCAATCTGGCAAATTGTACAGTTGACGAACTATTAGAAAACATTGACTTTTGGATGAGTGATCTGCCGGGGATTGCTCTATAATTCTCAAGCAATTGGGTGTAACTGATAAACAGATCTTAAAGTGCTCTGCTCACGTGATACATAAAAGGTGTTCAAAGATGCAGAGCAAAGTATTGGACAGGAGCGCCTGTTTGACTGCAGTAAAATTATTCGGTCCGTTGGATCTATTCACACTCTGGGTCTGATCGCCATCACAAAGCTCCTGTCTACATCGCATGCCCAACATCCAGTATCACTGTAAAAGGCCTTTCTTGAGTGGATGGATATAAAGGGTAAAGAGCACGATGGCTTCAAGGCTTTCACTACAAATTGATTCAGTTGGTATGCAGAGTTGGCACAGCCTTTCGGCAGAATGAAGGACAAACTGCTTCTAGCGTTGGCAACTTTCATCCGAAACGACTGGTGCACTGAGATCTACAGCCTATTAGGAGATATCATAAATTTTCCACTGATGGACTTTTTGGGCATAGATGGGCGAAAGTGGACTAAACACAAGAACAGAAATTGGAGTGACTTTCGTGCCTTATGCAGGGAGAGACTAAATCAGCTCAGCAAATGGAGGGATGATTTTTCCAAGACTACAACTGGTAAAGATCAGTTGATTAGCCATGTCTTGGATGAGGCCATAAGCACTGTGAAGCGTCAGTTATAGAGATGTACTATTTCAAGCCGAGCGTTAATGAAGCAGACGACATAGATAAGCGAAAGTTACAATTTGCGCTGCTAACTAACTTGGGATGTGAATCTGAGTTTGCTGGCCTCGACAATCGTATCTGAACAACCGGAGGTTCCACATAACTTGAGAACCACTCCCGCAAGGCGATAGTAAAGCAAAATGGTTTGTTGACAAACTCGAACTTCTGTGAGATGAGTGAAGATGACCGGTAAAAAAATGGAAATGGGTGAGGAGTTTCGAGCAAGCTAAGATGGCTAGACGAACTTCTCTGTTGTCGAGAAGCGAGCAGCAATACAAGTAGCAGTGAGCCCAGAGAACAAGGTTGGGAACGACATTGGCACTATTTAAGAGCTGCTTTGACTGAACGTATGTGTACCTGTGATCTGAATAGAAGTACATGGACTGGGGGGGGGGGGTGCTGCTTAGAATCCTAAGGATTAACAATGGCAGAAATCAGAACTGTGATCTTATTTGTTTCTGTTTGATATGATTCCCGCTTATTTTTAATATTATGATACATTTAGCTGATTACTTATATTCTATTCATGTGTTATGTTTTATTATTGGTCATTTTTATATTAAACGGTGATAAATAAATCAAGAAATTATCTGGACACGCTTTATGTTGAGCAAGTTTCATTCTAGAAGTGTTTTCTCTCATAGCAGTTAACAGAATAATATGTCTGTCTCCGAACTGATGTATTACTATTTACTTATTGGCCCAGAAAACACTATATTACCGAAAACTAATTCTCGTGACGTTATAGATTAAGCTTATGACGTCATTAAGCCGCAGAGTTTGACCAAATCGACCCTGGTGGTATAGCCAGGTAATTAGACCCCCTGATCTGACTCACTCGCCACCAATCTCCCATACACAACCTGATTCTCCTTTAATCCACTTTTCACTTGCAAAATCGGTCATTATGACGTCATTTTGGATTATTTTTGGTATAATCATGCACTGGACACCATTGATGATGCTACCATGAAAACCATCAAAAAGACACCAAACAAGGTATCTAAAACTATTCAACTGAGTAAAAAACGTGACAACTGATTATTGGCGGCCATATTAGCCGCCATTTTGGAAAATCGCCAGGCTCCAACCCAAAACCCATTGTAGAGAATTTTTTTTCCAGATTTGGCTTTTTTTTCCAGTAAATTTGGCCTCCAAAAACTAGATTCATCTAGCGGGATCAACTGAAAATGCCTTTTGTTGATACCCCTATTTCAAGACGAATTATGACGAACTTTCATTTCGCGAAAAAAATGGTTCGCCATCTTGTTTTTTCGGCTGATGACGTCACGGATAGCGAGTGAAACTTATAGAAAGTCATCAAGCATCAACTGGAGACGATTCCAACCAAGTTTGATGACCGTATCACTGGTACTTACTGATATATTGACAATACTTGTAACCTTACCCCAGTTTTTCATGATTGCAGGGGGTCAGACTTTCAAAATGCTGTAAAAAAAATTCCCCAAGCGGGATAACGTGGGACTTTTTTTTGAATGATGTCCTAGTCATGTACTTTCAGAAAAAAGAAGAATCATTTCTTCCCTAATTTTTTCCCCTGGTTTGAGGAAAATGCAATTCTCCCACCAGGCTAATAGACTTGGGCTGCAACCTGGTATACAAAACAGTACATAACTTTAAAGGGTCACCATTTTTTCTGTAATTTTTTTTTTTTAATTCTGTATTATAATAATTTTTCAAAAATAAATGTGAAGCTATAAAGAAAAGAATTTTGATGATATATCAACTTTTAAAACCATATAGGAGGCAGACCACCATTAAATTTCACACTCTCGGTACCCACAAATTGTAGTTCGTCTATTTATAGCAATTCTCTCTCCTTCTCTTTTTTCCCCCTTTGCATGGACATTTTTGTTGATTTTGTGGTCTAGAATGGAAGAAGAGGGTTTGAATTAATATTTTCTGCCAGGTTTTGGTAAATATTCCGGATTTTGAGGCGGAAGGATAACTGAGTTATCAGGTTGGCTACGGTGATATGTACGGCAACTAGGTACATGTTTTGGGTATACTTCTTCAACTTGGTGTATCTCAAGATTTTGGTGGTCAACGTCATACAAATTTTAGTGCAAAGACATGGTCATTTGTTCCTCTGTCTATAGTGAAAAGCATTCAGCCCAACGAAAATTTGGGAAAAGGTTGGAGGTAGGCAAAGAGGCTAGAATTAACATTGAAGTCAATGGGGAAATTAATGGTGGTCTGCCTCCACATATGTCCATCAAGTTATTGCCCCCTGACCGATACTCCACGGTGTATAATTCTTGCCGATCATGCTTTGTTAATAGTTTGTATTGAAGAGTTTTCGCATAAGAACTTTCAAGCGTATCCCCTCTGCATACTGATTACAGGACATTGTCACATTTAAGTTACTCTAAAGAGTTTAATTTCTGGACAATATTCACAACAGTTGACCACAAATTTAATAACCTCGTGTATACGCACAATAACCTGGGGTAAAATCGTGAAATGGGTGTGGAGATGGTTCTTTTTACAGTGCGGACGACAAAGCTACGTTTTGTACCAATGTTTCCGATCTTGACATGGTCTAATAATCAATAAGGCTAGTCATTATCGGCATTCATGAGAGAAATAATGTTAATGATCCACAAATTCGAATGTATTGCAGATTCAAACTGTGGATTTAGTCGTCCATGTGGCACTACTTAAAGTCAAGCCGGTCGGAATACCGGCTTCCCTTACTTTATAATAGCAGAACACACCGTCTTTGCACTGTTTGAAAGTTAATTGAATTGGTGGTGGTCTTATCAAGACAAACATGCTGAGATTTCAACCCCGTGTCTCCGAGGTCAAAGGTACATGAGTGGAATAATATTATTCTGTAGAAAGAGTAACAGATCCATCTGCAGAATCAATGCAATTAGTCGCCAAGATGCGCGGACTGACTATGGATTAGCAAAAGCTGATTATCTACAAGTGCTTGAAGATATGTCCAAATAACGGACGAACCTAATCATTGATTGAATTGTATCGATTTAGACCCACTCGTAATAATAGAAGATGGCTGGCAAATTGACTTTATATGTGAGTTTGATTTGATTGTCGCGAGTAAAGTAAGTGATTATATGTAAGTAGCGTGCTGCGTTCCTCCTCCAGTCCGCGACATTCAATAACATCTTCTGGCAGGTCTTCGATAGATTTGCCCTGGCAGGTTCTCGGCAGGATGACTAATTATTTTCCTTGACAAACGAGTCGACAAACAACCTGGCACCAGCACAGTATTGACATTCTACAATTGACATATTTTGAGAAACCCTGTGGTAAATATTGGAATTTGTCTAATGAAAGAATACATATGAGTGTTGGTGATAAACAGTGGCGACAAATGTCTTGTAATTCTCAATTCGTGACATGATTGGGTGTTTATTGTCATAAAAAAAACCCGAGTTGATATAATTTTGTCATATTTCTTTTTTTCAATTTGGATAATTTAATCCTATTTTTTTCAATTTGGATGGTTTTTCTCGTCGCCATTTTTTCAAACTGAATATAGTTTTGCCGATTTTTTTCATAATCGATAACTTGCCTCGTGGGTTGAATGGCCGAATGGTTAGCTCGTGCGTACTGTATCATAAAGCCTGTCACTGAGTCAACTGGTGTGGTTTCGAATTCCCGGTTGTACAAGAAGTAGGGTCGCATGCCCAACCTCGTGGGTTTTCTCCAGGTCCCCCACTGTTAAAACCCCCACGAGCAAGCAAATTATTGAAATAAAATAAAACCATATGTTAGTCCCGAAAAGACATAGTTTTTGTCGAGTGGACGTTAAATACCCTCTCCCCCCTCTCTCTCTCTCTCTCTCTCTCTCTCTCTCTCTCTCTCTCTCTCTCTCACTCTCTCTCACTTGCCTCAAGGACAATGAATTCTTGTAATATTTATATGTAAAGCTTTATACATATGTTAATCAGTTGGTAGAAATAATTGATGAGATTTAGAAAACCACCATTAAGCCGCGCACTTACTTAAATATGCCACAAACTGAGCCCAAAAGACTGGGCGGCAACATAGATACGTTTAAAAAATCGCTGACAAGTCTTTTCCCCTGTGTGCCAAGCATGCCCGGGGCTTGCCCGGGGTTAATAATCTGCCGTATCCCTGGCTGGCCAAACCAGTCAGTAGCCGGTGCAGCGAGGTTCCCGTGGTCTCACTTTGAAACGAGTGTCCTATCAGTTTCATGTCTGGTATCAAGTGATAATGTGTTTATTGAAAGTTTGTCTGTTTGATGGTTGAAACTGTACGTAATACTATTAGCATTGGTACGTAGGTTTACAAAACCGTTTTTCCCATTGATCTCGATTTTACAGGGCATAATTCAATCCATGGTTTAACAAGATGCCAAAACTATAGTGTATCAAAACTCCGAAACTTATTGTTAAGTGCTCAGAAATCGAGTCTAATTGAGCCAATTTTAAAATTTTTTAGGGGGAGGGCCCCTCAGAACCCCCGAGCTAGGTCAAACCTGCGGTGTTCGCGCTGCTCGCACCTTAGCCCGACATTGCCGCGCACGACCAAATCCTTGGACGAGGCTCTTATGGGCAGACGGGTTGCACCAATATACAACATTACAAACGTGTTTAAAACACACCTGCATTCCATCCGTAATAATCGGTATATTTAATGCAAGAATCTTATAGAAAGAAATAATCCTACAACGTCACATATTGTTAAAAATCGAAGCGTTTGTGAATACAACACGTTACAAAAAGTAACATATGGTATGTAACTAATATATTAAGTGTCAGCTTTTTACAACTTTAAACCAGAATTTGTCCGTTTCGTCAAAAATCCCGATATCAAATTTATACATTTTGTGCGATTATGGTGCCGGTATTTTCTTTATTCAGGACATATTTATTGTTATATTGTATTCATTTTTTGTCAGCGCCATTGATAATGTATTATGGTTTAGTATTAATGCGCTTAAGAATGGATCCGACATTATCAGTTAAGCGTGATACAAAACAGTGCACATTTCCGTGTGGGCGAACATATAAACATTATCTGACAAACCACATTTACAGCCGTCCAAAATAACTTTTTTTTATTTTCTCATTAAAACAAAACTCCCACAGGATAATATTGTTTTCTATTGCGTCGACATTGCACTTAAAAGTGTTGTTCAAATTCCAGCAATTCCTCGCGTCGGTGAAATAATGTGGAGTAGGATTAATTGAGTTTTCGCTTGTCAGGGGATGGGCATGCGGGCTAACACGGAAGGTGTGTCTAGTCGTTCGGATAGGACGAAAAGGGAAAATCCGATGTTGCGTGTTCAAGTTGGTAGTGAACGCAAAATAATATACTTTGATATTCGGATTTCGAAGAAAGTAGTCCGAGATGCCAGGCACATTAACACATAAAATTTTCTAAGAATGGTTTAGTTAGAGAATGACGAAATGATGTTAAATCCTGTTCCATTATTTAAAATATACCTGGCTTTCTTACAGATACTAAACCAATCAATTGAGAGAAAATAAAACGAAGTTCTCAAAGCTCTCATTATTCCAGTTGTACAGGTATTTTTACATTATTTCTCATCTGTATGGGTCATCCGTATGCCTGGTCAGATTCTTTGTTTCCTTTCGCAGAATCTCACAGCTTTATATGCACAGTCAAAATGAAAAGACCCTACAAATTATTAAGGTAACTGTCCGATTGAGTTTCGTGATTTTTAGTGCGGGCTGTATCATAAAGCCTGTCATTGAGTCAACTGGCGTTGATTCGAATCTTCGGTTGTGTGTGACAAGGAGTAGGGTCGCCTGTCCAACCGGTTTTCTCCGGGCCCTTCGGTTTCCCCCAATGCTAAAGACCCCTACGCGCAAGCGAATTATTGAAATAAAATTAAACCATATGTTAGTCCCGAAACGACCTAGTTTGTATCAAGTGGACGTTAAACCCCACTTCTTTCTCTCCCTATCTCGTTCTCTCTCTTATTTGGGTGATCGCGTCAAATTCTCTGAGCTGTTTGAAAATTCTTTATAAAATTTGAATTTCATTTTTGTGTGGGCGACCAGAGCAACCCGTGACAGACTGAAAGAACTAAAAGGTATTTTAACAAGCGTGCTAAAAGGATAATTTATGTTGAACCGTGTGTGTTGGTATTGTTTGTTGTCTATTTCCAGACAGTTGTGTTTAGTAGAGGGAAGGTTGTAGGGGACAGGATGGCTACACGGTACTAATTAAAGACAGACCTGTGACAGCGTGATAATCATAATGCCCACATTGTTTACATTTATATCCCACTAATTACTTGGACCAACATGTTATGTCATGGTATGCAGCCAGTACAGTCTAAATGTTTAGGTTTCATGCTATGTTAAGTCGCCACTAGATCGAGAAACCGGGCTGTTCTCTATGTTATGTTTAATTCATGTGATACTATTTGTATGCAATTAACCGGTGAATAAAGGTCAAAGTGGCATATTCGGATCGAAGAGAAACAACAATTACGTTTTAGGTCTTCAACTAAAGTAAAGCAAACATTTGTTGGCTGTGGGAGCTTGTAAATTTAATAACTGCACACCCCCTTTCACTATTCAGTAAATACGAAAGGTCCGCTTTCAGATTGAAAAAAAAACCCTGAAATTTTCTGTTGAAGTACTATTGTTCCATAGTGATGTGACACAGTTCAGTTGGTCGCAAAGTCATATCAAGGCACTGATATCTCGAGTGGCAGGCCGAGAAAATTCTTTGGAGTTTTTATCCCGATTTTCAGAAGCTAAAATGGAAAGTGTGCCTGGTAGCTCGATTGTCTACGATATCCCCCTAGGTGAAAGTGGACGTTAAACTCCAGATACGAACGAATGGTCGCTCGGGCGTGGCAAAATTGAAGCGTACCCGGAAGAGTAGCCATAGAATAAAAACAAATACCACGTATGTCAGATATTAAAACAACGTTATAATCCAAAGTATATCTCATGGTATTATAGTATACAAGCAGATCCCTACCTGATCCAGAAAAAAAAGTAGAAATGTTAAAATGCTTAGTAGTTTTTGGCTACAATAGCGATATGTCATTAAATTAATTTCTTTGTTTTACAAAAATATTTCATTTTTAACCCGGACTGGTCTGAACTAACCGCATTAACAGCGAGAAACATTCAGGAAAACGGAAGAACATTTTTTAGCTCCATGTTTCGTTATCGCGATATTGTCACTAAGATCAATAAAGTATCTGATCAGACCCTTGAAATGTTCAGAGAACAGTGAAAACAAATGGGCGACACTTCTAGAACAGATAATGATGATGATAAATGGAAATATATTTTTCTACAGTACCCATATTGCCGTTGATTGAAAACCACCAGACCAATTTGAAAAGTAATGACAAGTATACATAGCAATTCTGTACTAATGGTTTAAGTTTTCCAATTGTTTTCTGAACGCTATCGCTGTATTAATTCTTAAAGATCATCACGGGTGTTCCAAACTAGACGTTCAAATCAGCCATGGGTCAAATTTTGATAACAAAGGTTAAGATTTCTTAGATACTCAAAATGTGGCAACCTAGTTTTAGAGTTCTGTATATTACGTGTATCATCAACATTATTTTATAGATTTTTGGTGAAAGAAAACAAACAAATTCTACTCTCTTAATCATGCAATAAAACACTAATACTGAGGCTCCATATGTGGGAGCTTCGAGCAGGGCTTTTCTGGAGAAGATGCGGAGGTTTACCTCATGGAGCAGGTGGTGTTTTTTTTAATTCTAAAAGAATTTTTTTATGCATAAAAATCTGACCAGCCACTTTAAAGCGTGAAACGATAAATCTTATAAAAGTAGGCAGACGCCGGGTAATGATCCAAGATGGCTGGCGATTGGCTATGTGCTATGAATAGGAATAGCTGATATATTAGTTAAGTTGTCGAGTGCTACTGAACTTAATCGACCAGTAAGATTGACTATTTATCATGATGTCATTTGTAAGCAGGCCTGTCTTAATTGTATGTGTCTTGGTTAAAATTTTGATATTACTAGAATCTGTGATGAATCTTGGTAGTCGTCATGTTACCTTGAAGTAATTGGAATCGCTTCTCAATATAAGATAAGATTAGAAGTACATTTTTCGATAATCATTAAATTAAGCGACTATTAAAGTAGTAATGCGTCATTCGCATTTTTAGCTAAAATATCAAATTTTTCACGGCTTAATCCACGCTGATATGTACTTAGATTTAACCTAATTAAGAAAACAAATCCGAATACTAACTGTAGATAAACCCCCAGCTTAGATTTAATAGGAAGCAGAGATCGGTGAAATTTAAAGGGGTACTTGAAACTGTTAAGTTGTTGAAGGAGTCGCAACCCCCCCCCCCCCAGTTGTTCAATTTTGATAACCAAATAACATCTGTAAATGCGCATCAAAAATTGACCTAATTATTTGTATGTAAATTTTCAATATGGCCACGGAGGGGTTTCCCCAACCCCTGTATAAAAACGATTACCATTTTAATGTTAAAATAGGTTACTTACTCAACGCTCTATTAGTTTCGTATTTCATTCTACCATCGTGTGTAAATAATGTAGGGGTTAGAATTAACATGGCTGTTCAATTTACGTCATACATCAAAGTCAGACATTTTTTATCGGTAGAATAATCCTACGAGATGAGCTTGTTCTTACTGTTGTTAAACGTTACCACATTATGTATACAAAACAACATTTTTGGCAAGATCGGAAATAAAGTATATAAGTAGTTGTTTGTAGTATTTTTTCTCTGCATTATTTCTTGACTTAGATATTTACAACAGTATAATTAGATAGACTAGACGTTTTAAAACTCTCAGTACTTTCACTTTCTAGATCACGATTAAAGTTATGTCAACTGTGTAGTGTTTTATACGATGTTACGTGGGCGTGCTCATTATGAATATAAAAAATGTTTAAAACAAAATGTCGAACATGGGATCGCGCTTAAATGGTTTACGCGCCTCAGGTATATTAATAATTCTTTATGGGTCTCGTTTCGATTAAACTGCTCACTAAACAATATTATGACATAACTGCTAGAATTAGTACGTGATACATAATTTGAGTAGAATGGAGGCAAGATTAGATCGTGATCTAGATTCGAGTCCCACCATTGTACCCTAGTCTACTGTCTGTTCCAGATGATACTCCGACTCGAATAATGCTTGCCATTCCTTCAATTTTTAATTAAAATGCCTAAAACTCTGTGGCATACCTGGAACTGTCATCCCTTTGATTTCTTCCCTTACAATAAATGACTAGAAGTCCGATAAAATATAGTATTCTCTTGTAAATTTCATATATTTCCACATCGTCACTTTCTCAGAACATAAACATTTGACTACGCATGCGTTAAATGAGGCAGTTGCATTACGCGTTACGGTAGACAGGTACTTCACAAATTTGTTGCATTCCGTAAGTGGGACAAACAAACGTGGTCTGGAATTCAGTAAATAATTTTTTATGAAAAGAGTTATATTCTACTGGACCGATACGACTACCAATACATCGAAGTAGGGTGAAACGACTTTAAGCAAACCCAGAACCCCTTGTCCACTTAGGCTCGCCCAGATCGCTAGACCAAACATGGCTGTTTCGAGTAATAAAATGTAAACAAACTTCGATTTTTCAAAGGAGAAAGGCTATAAAACTTGTCCTAAACGTATTTCTCACAAGTCAAAAAGCAACGGGGTGACCATTCCAGGTATTTCGCGAAGTTTTAGCCATTTTAATTAAAATTGGAAGAAATGACAAGTAATTTTCGAGTCGTAGTATTAGCCTACCTGGAAAAGATAGTAAGCAGGCTAAATGGTCTCTTGGTAACGATATGAGTCTGAACTAATTGTCAAAACCAAGAGTACTACAGGAGATCTATCCCAAGTCACCTATTCAAATGGTTTATGTGAATATAGATATTGAGAGTACTTAGCTCAAGGAAAACATTTTAGATGAGATCTTATCGCCAAGACAATTCGTAATCCCGGTGCTATTCTGAAAAGAATTTGTATTGCATACAATTGGAACGCCATGAACCGTCGATGTGTACTTATCCGAAACTATAAGCTCGTTCAGACGCCTAAAACATGGCTTTAACAAAATGGGGATCATTAAACCAGTTTAACTTTTTCGTCTGAACGCAAATGTGGGGCAAATAAACCAGTCTTTGAGAAGGTTTTTTTATTTTAAACTGGTTGATCTTGTCCGCCTGATAGGGTGGGCTTAAAAACCCGGCTGGAGCTCGCTTTAGGCATGCGCAGCACGCGGTAAGTTAAAATTCCTGGTAAAATAAGCGTTTAGTTCGGGTATTTTAATTCGATATGCTCATCGCTTAAATAGTGCACGAAGGGGTGTGTCCGACACGAATATCATCATTTTAAACTACATACACATTTATAAATAATACACGCATGTATTGTTTACATTTGTGACGTAAGCCATTAATCTAGGTTCCAGGAGTTCCAGATCAAACGTAACGTAACTAACAAACGTCTTGATGAACTAGTCTAAGCCAACAAGTTAAGTAATTTGTCATTGTGGCTTTTTATAACTTTTCTATTTCAACATAACTTCCAGATTTCTCAGTACAAATTTGTAAAATGTAGAAAGGAATGCACGTTGCTGCCATGACAATGTAAAGGAAGCCAAAACTACATAATACTCCTAATTAATCTTTGGTATTAATTTCAGGCAAATAGGTAATAAAACCCAGTTTATGGTATTATTATTAATGTTTTCATGATGTTCTTCTCTTGTAGTCCTGGAAACACTTGACCGATACCCACTACAAACTGGTCAATTATTCTGTACTCCGTGACCTCCTGATATCACGAACCGGAACTAATCTATAATATTCTTACACATACATATATTTAACCCTAGCTCTACTTACAACAGCTTGATGGCTAATTAATTCATTATCATTTACATCGTATTAACATAGATAAATAAACGTATGTAAATATGTATTTATCTTAATCACAGTAGTCTCAAAACCTTGGACCGTATAACTCACGATAAATTAAAACTATCTTATCGGGTCTTGCTAATGATGAAATACAGCTTTTTCTTTTGTTAATATCGGAATATTGGTCAGTGACCGTCAATAAAAGATATGTTATAGATGTGCATGCATATTGTATCACAAATTTAAATGATTGTATAAAACTGGACAAACAAGATAGGAGAAGGTCAATAGAATTACCTAATTAGATTGGCTTTAACATGTCAAGACAGTAAAACATGTAGCATTAGTTATCATGATAAAACTATAACAATGATATCATTATCCTCTCTTCTCTCGCTGTTTTTCTCCCCATTATAGTATTAGATTTACTGTAACCCATGACTATAACATTGGAAATAAAAACAAATTGGCGAGCTTCGGGTGAATAATGTGGTTTCTATGCAATAAATATGGGAGACGGTCTACTTTAATTGGACTGGTAGATAGAATAACAGGATTTGGAGAAATTGTCGGGTATTAAAACGTCATTGGAGAATAACATCGCCAGGTTGAAAACTTATACTTAATGGTTTGTTGAGTAACATTGGTGATACAAGTTCGATCCTAGGTTTCAACAAACAGTCGAGTCGTCTTTCAGACGGGTTCATCCTAAAGCTAAAGGTTCCTGAATAAGGGCATAAAGTGACCAAATGTTCAGCCTTTTTCGTTCTTCGCCTGTCCAACCTCGTGGGTTTTCTCCGGGTTCCCCGGTTTCCATCCACTGTTTAAACGGCCCCTACGAGCAAGCGAATTATTGAAATAAAAAATTAAACCACATGTTAGTCCCGAAATGACCTAGTTTGTGTCGAGTGGACGTTTAACCCAACCTCTCTCTCTCTCTCTCAATTGTGTGGAGATGTTCAGCCTCGTCCTTCCTATACATGTGTACTAATCACCCAAATTGACCTACTAATGAAACGGTATTTTACATGTTTGTTTGTATAGATTTTTTTTTTAATTAAAGGGTGTACATGTACATACACCAGTTCGAATACGAAACGTTTGAAGAAAAAAAGCTGGGACAGCGAAATATTTAATTTGAGATGTCAGAAATCCCTGTTGATCAGAACCTAGATTTAATTATTTTAGAAGCAGATACAACAATAGTATGGTAATTTTTGTATTGTTGTATCTGCTTCTAAAATAATTAAATCTAGGTTCTGATCAACAGGGATTTCTGACATCTCAAATTAAATATTTCGCTGTCCCAGCTTTTTTTCTTCAAACGTTTCGTATTCGAACTGGTGTATGTACATGTACACCCTTTAATTAAAAAAAAAATCTATACAAACAAACATGTAAAATACCGTTTCATTAGTAGGTCAATTTGGGTGATTAGTACACATGTATAGGAAGGACGAGGCTGAACATCTCCACACAATTGAGAGAGAGAGAGAGAGGTTGGGTTAAACGTCCACTCGACACAAACTAGGTCATTTCGGGACTAACATGTGGTTTAATTTTTTATTTCAATAATTCGCTTGCTCGTAGGGGCCGTTTAAACAGTGGATGGAAACCGGGGAACCCGGAGAAAACCCACGAGGTTGGACAGGCGAAGAACGAAAAAGGCTGAACATTTGGTCACTTTATGCCCTTATTCAGGAACCTTTAGCTTTAGGATGAACCCGTCTGAAAGACGACTCGACTGTTTGTTGAAACCTAGGATCGAACTTGTATCACCAATGTTACTCAACAAACCATTAAGTATAAGTTTTCAACCTGGCGATGTTATTCTCCAATGACGTTTTAATACCCGACAATTTCTCCAAATCCTGTTATTCTATCTACCAGTCCAATTAAAGTAGACCGTCTCCCATATTTATTGCATAGAAACCACATTATTCACCCGAAGCTCGCCAATTTGTTTTTATTTCCAATGTTATAGTCATGGGTTACAGTAAATCTAATACTATAATGGGGAGAAAAACAGCGAGAGAAGAGAGGATAATGATATCATTGTTATAGTTTTATCATGATAACTAATGCTACATGTTTTACTGTCTTGACATGTTAAAGCCAATCTAATTAGGTAATTCTATTGACCTTCTCCTATCTTGTTGAAATATTCATAACGTGATCTCAGTTACCAAATCGTGGTAAGAATAATAATTTAAGAATCATGAAATAAGTCTCGTACGGCAACAAACACATCCGCAGTTTGATTTTTACATCGTCTTTTTTTCAAAGCTTAGTATTACTATTATTATTGATCTGAGGGATAGAAGAAGGGGAGGGTTCCGAGATTGTTTTTCGAAAACTAATATAAGTCAAATACCATTTCGGGGGGCGGTGAACGCTGGGCATTTCCAACTGTATTAATTTGGATCAATAATTAATTTAGTAAATTTCAATTTCTTTGTGTCATTAGTAACTCACTGTTTTTTTCCTGAGAGATAACCGCCTTTACATACACCGTAAAGCAAAGATCTCAGATTAAATCTGTTTTACCTCAGCCGAGTTACGCTTTCCAACACCCCTGATCTTATCTGATGCGCCCGACCCGAGCGTTGCCCAAATAGAAATTTCTGTATCCATCATGAAATCAACTTAATTATATACCCTTCGTTGCTTTTATAAAGACACTTATTTCCCTTTTACGGTGATATTGTATTTTGGGTGTCGTTAACAGTTCTGTGTTCCCTTGTTCTGTGTGCCGGGCAGTTGGAATTAAAAGTCAGTGAACGGGACACAACACAAACATCCAAAATATAGTCCCTTTTCTGGAGCTAGTCCTAGAAGTGGGTCTATTATTTCCCTAATCACATCAGGATTTTAAAACAATATTCCTATAATCAGTAACCTTTCAGTGTTGTGGAAACCACATAATTAAGTAAATTGTTTACACATAGCATATCTTTTAATCGCAACAATGCTGCTTCAATTAGATTTCATTTCTAGTTAATGTGTTAGTTGAATCTTGTGGGAATACACAATCCAGCTTTTATTACCGAGTGATATTTATCTTGTATTGGTCATGGAACGCACGTGTTCTGGGAACAGTATTTCTCTTTTATTGTTCTATAAAAGTTGGGGATTTCTATGTTGAACAGTCACGAAGAGCGGCTTATGAAAAATCAGTGAACCAAACGAGCAACAACTAGGAAATTATTAATTCAGAAATATCCCATGGGTTGAGTAGGTGTTCAGTGAATTATAATTTGCTGGAGGTAATACAACATTATATAGGTGAACTTGGCAGTTCTAGCTTTAAAGTCTTCATTCGACTTCTTTAGGGAATGTGCAATGGAATAACAAACTTTGTATCTTTGCAGGACTTTGAAATCGACTGGTCTGTTTTACGGTTGTATTACAGGCCCAATAACACTCTTGTTGTAACTGAATAATATGCCCCAGTCATTATTGTGGTCAACAAATTGTACTACAGTGGACTCTGTCACATCCGACATAGTATGGGATCGTTACAGTATGTCGGATCACACAGGTCAACAATTGCAAATTGTACTATTTTACAGTATTCTAATTAATTGATGATATAAATTTCGTCTTAACACACCGAATTTAAACAATTGGAAAAATTCAACTACATTGTTTGAAAAGCTTTACGTAAACCTGTTCAAATGTAACTTAGATTTTAAAATATTTTCGAACCCTCTGGACAAGTAAAATGGGATGTAATGGATATTTTACACAACAGGTAGGACACTTAAACATCTAGTAATTAGAATTAAGCTATTTTTGTTTCCGTACCTGTCAAACCAGCAATAGTGGTATTGTCCCTTTAAATAGCTAGATACGTGAAATTCACAAACAATTATGATGTGGTATCAAACGTAATCACGATATTATATGACATACGAACACCGTCACTCCGTACTCCGGATCAGCAGGGTTATAATAAAACCAAAATAAAACCACACAGTAGAGAAATACATTCGTATTGAGTTTCCCTTTAAATGAATTTGTAAATGAAACCAAGATTTTTGTTGATTTCGCTGACGGGAATCAAAAGATCGAATATCGACCTCACCTTTTCATATATTCATAATTCAGAATTGTAAACATGTATAATACCATTGAAAGGATTGTGACATTTCATCAAACGTGGGGATTATGAAATGTGTCTTGATCCGAAGGCAGGGTAATTAATGAAATCACTTTCCGTTTTATTTGACCGCTAAGATTTGCTAGCTTATTGATCGACGCCATTTTAAACAATGAAGATAATCTCGCTAATTCTCGTACTAGTCGTGACCTTGTATGAACTATCAAGTTGATTGATTTCTCTATGCCCGTATATTGATTTTGTAATGATAAGTATCTGATACCTGTCATAAACCTATCTAAGAGATTAAAAATCCATATTTGGTAATTGTTATATATGTTTCACGTGACAATGTTACTTCTGTTTTCAATTATTTGGATTGTTGTTGTCATAGTTGATTTATGTATGACACAGTTTATTGTGTCTTGGTCATGGTGACTGAGTTGCCATCGAACCAAAAACTATAGCACAGTTTAAACTGCCAAACACGGACGCACGATCTCTCAAAGAAAAGAAACAACATATTTACATGCATAGCGAAGGCTGGGGTGTTATCGCTTTGCATGTGCCGGTTAGTTTTTTTGTATTGCCATTTTGATAGATATATTTTCGAGTTGACACTTATAGCTCCACAAGATACAATTCCTCGGAAATCGAAACACAAGGAATATGTTTAAAACCACTCGTGCCTAACATCATTATGTTTTTTTTTAAGGAATTATTGATAATTTTAATTTTTTTAATTGAAAATAAAAGTGTCAATCAATTAAACCATTCATCAGAATATACAACCATCAGTTTTTAATATCTTTTCTTTCTTTTTATTTCAGAAAATTTCGAGAGAAAAAATCCAGTGTGATTAATGGGTAGCAATATCTGAAATAATTTTAAATTATTTGATTAATGGCATGGCCACGCTCGCCTCAGAATGAATCTGTTTCCATAATGATTGCACAACACTTGAATAAGATGTATTTAAGATTGACGCCCATTCAATACCCGTGTCAGAATTAGACAATCCATCACTGTTTTTCTATAAGACGTTGTTGGCATGAAAGATGGCGGATGATCATAAATATTGAACCGTATTCAAAACTTTCCCATCTAGCATGTCAATTCTAAATGATGCGAAGTCGAGGGATGAAATCGGTAACAAAAGATACGCCGATCTCATCCTACAAATGTCAGCCATTTTTTGTGGAAGCCATGGTTTTTTTTCTTCTTGATGAATGAGTCTTACCTAATTAGGTTTATAGATGAGCACCAGGATCAATATATATCACACTCGTATGGACGTGGAGATTTTTTGTATTTTAGATTGCGTTTGTAACTAGGAAACATTCTTCATTTGCATGTCATCTTCCACTTAATTTAAACCGAAGGGCATTCGGTACATTCACAGAAGAGTGTTTCTTTACAAGGATAAAGTATTCGCCAAGGGTATGTTTTTAGATGTCTTGCTTTTAGAATTTCTTATCCAGTAGTCTGTCAGGAGGTTTGTAAAGGTCCTCTTCGCCATTAGTCATTTACGGGACGGGAAATACACAAGATGATCATTTAAATAAACATTTTGCTGAAGACAATGAAATAGACTTTGATATGAATTTTAATATTTTACTAGCATTCCGTTCTCTGTGACTGGAACCCCTTGGTTTGGAAATTATTTGGAAGTGTACCCTATGTCGAACGGGTTATAGACATGAAGTAACAACTACAACCGGTGTTAATTTAGTTTTTCCAGTACCTAATCACAGTATTACTACTCACCGGAAGTACGTGTATAGATAACCCTACAACTGGCCCTGTCTCATTTTCGCAGTTTTATAGTCCCTTTCCATTTGTTCAAATTTATAATAATTTCAATTTCACCTGTAACCTCGATGAAATATTCAACTAGTTTTATCACCATTCCATCAACGACATCCTAATCATCATCCATTAGAATATGCTGAGCGTATGAAGGAGTATTACAATTTGTAAGTTCACAACCCTAACCCCTCACCGACCCCCTGTGTATTTTAATTATGATTTGAAAGATAATACAAATGTTTAATAAGAGCTAAATGTCACTTGAAGCTGTAAGCTCTTGACGCATTTAGGAGAAAACTAATGAAATCTAAATTAACAACGTGAAATGAAATAAAATGGGGTTTAACGCCAAACTTTTTCTGCATTATTGTCTCGCACATCGCGTATCCCTATAATATAGATTCCGAATTTCTAGAAACTCATTATTGATATTCTTTTAAAACATATTTGATGCTTACGTACAACGGAATGTGCTTAGGTACAGAAAGAATAGATTTTTTTAAATTCGTGTGCACTGGGGTTTCAAATAAACGAGTAACAAAATATTGAAATTAGGTACCAGAGTAACAATACAATATAAACAACAGATTAGAATGATAAACGTTACACAAGTTGCGCTAACGTTACATTCATATTTCATATTTGTGGCACAACAAAATCGACAAAACATAAAGACTGACTCACGGTAGATTGGGTATCGATGTAATTGACGAGGTCGTATATCAGTATGGGTATTTAACGATACTACTGCAGTCATTTCCTTGACACAGAGCCAGTGAACAGACCCCCCCCCCCCCCACATGAACTATTCTACTCCCTGAAGTCCCATTTAAATAGAGATATTCTTCAAGATTCTGTGTAATGGCGTTAGTTGAACAGTGCTCTTAGCAACATTGAGTCATTGACAACAGCACATACATCATCCTAATCTAAAACACGTGATTCTCGTGCAGGAACCGAATCACAACATTTCATCAAGTGACAATCGTTTTACCATTCGACCCTCTCATTCACTCAGTTTACCTCATTGGTTATAAACTGCGCAGGATTCAAAAATGCATATTTCGAAGTCTGTGTCATCCGGGCCAATACCGTACTATTGTACACATTACACATTAGTCTTCTGGGTGATGGAAGCTACCCATTTGGCCTCCATTACTGTGAAGGGCAGACGATATCTTGACACGTGAAGCTGAATGATTGATGGCAGTCAAAGACCATATATCTTCATTACAAATAGTTTGCCTCCATGACGAAATTAGAATTTTCTGTTCTAAAAAAAACATTGTCAAATTATACAAATCTAATAATGAAGAAGAAACTTTATTGCATAAAAAAAACCTTACAAGGTTATGTGCACATACAGATAAAATTACAATATAATATAAAAGAGACAAACAAAGGATACATATATGTACATAATAATACAAACATATACCTCACATAGACATAAACAAGTTGTATATAAAAGCTCCTAAACATTTCAAAATTTCTACATCTTTATTTATCATGAGTGTTTTGAATTGTTGTAAAACATTCATTTTATAAAAATTTGGCTCTCGAAATAAAATTAATCTAGACTCGTGTGAGGTTGTCTACTTCCCTTTTATATAAAAAAAGAAAGTGTTCAGTATTTCTTCCAAAACAGTTCTCTGACTGAAACACGCAATCTTAAAACCAGATTATTCTTTTTACAAACTTACTCGACTGGAACAAATCGTGTGGATGAAGCACATATTAAGGAAATGTAATGAAAAATTATTCAGAGTCGACAATTAACGAATTCATTGGTATATTACATTCACATTTTCAAATTCATTTCCTGGCTAAATATTCATTCCTTTAACCAAACAAACTCTCCGCTCATGCAAACGGGCTCTATTTATTGCAGATGGGCTTCGCTAGAGACGATATTATAGCTAAAATATGAGATGATTTGCAGAGAAAATATTGGAATTGATGCGATATTCATAAGCGTGTGTAAATAATCTTGGACGGCGTGTGAATAAAGCGAGTATAATGACCATTTGATGAAAATGCCAACAAGATTAATTCCACTTCGGTACTGGTGGCATATTTCATGGCTTTCTAACACACTTTCAGTCAAGAGCAATCAAATTATTAATGATGGAACAGCACCTGTGAGGGTGTAAATCTTCCATCTTTGCAGGAATACCATTACAGATATGTACGTCACTGCTCACGAGCAGCACTGGCGCGTGTCTTGCACGGTCATTAACGCGCATGGTTTAGCCGTTTGCGGTGCATGCAAACAGCAGAGGGCTTCAGTAGCAGAAACAAATGTTAACATCATTTAGTCGAGAAAATGGAGGCGAAGATATTGTCTAAAGACAGTCGATTGTTGACTGATATACGCAATGATAGAGGGTTAAACGAGTTGAGAACAAATTAATGAAATGCATATGTTTACGATTGTTCGGGTGCATGCGTGTAAATGACCAACAGACTGAATACGTGTACACAGTTTTGTTACAATATCCCAGTTCGTTGAATAAAAAAGCAGACATTTTTTCTATTCACATGATCTAAGGGGGGAGGGGGCAATGGTTAGTGCGTGCGCTCTGAATCATAAGGTCCGTCATTATGTCATCTGTCGAGGCTTCTATTCCCCGGTTGTACGTGACAAGGAGTAGGATTGTCTGTCCAACCTTGTGGTTTTTTTTCGGGTCCTTTGGTTTCCTCCCACTGCTAAAGACCCCTACGCGCAAGAATTATTGAAATAAAATTGAACCATGTGTTAGTCCCGAAACAACCTAGAATGTGTCGAGTGGACGTTAAACCCCATTTATATCCATTTCTCTCATGATCGCATAGCATACTAGATATGATCTGACAGTGTTATGTACACAGGTTTTTTTTATCGACATTTAGACGACTGAAAACTAGTCTGACATAAATGATGAAATATGCCTATATTTTATTATTAAATCATATTGATGAACATGTTTTCATATCGGCAATATCTATCATATACAGATGTAATGTATTATTTACTCGATGGCGTGACTTACACCCATTCTCTTACTGTGATTACTTTATACCAATCAATATGATGTCAATAATATATATATATATATAATACGTTTGTTGTTTATTACTTATCGAAAGATAATAATATAGGTATTATTAGTATCTAACAACAGGTTACATAAAACGGGTTATAAAATGTAAATCTCTTCTACGCACCCCACAGATCAACAGAAACAATAATCAAATCATCAACACTGACTATATTGAGAAATGAAAATTTCCATGTGAATTTCATCGTAAACATGATCTAAATCTATGAATACCAGGACATCATCACAAACTGTAAAACCACTACCGAGTCAAAACACTGATAAATACTTAGACGCGATGAAAACGCGACATGTTTGAATGGTGGTGGATCTCTTCTGAGAAACAAACAATTTTGCAATTCTGAATGTAACATCAGACAAGGACGATAACGCAACGGCAACGCACAAGAATGACTGAGTAAACGCATCATATATCAATTCAGGGAACTAATTCTTGGACGACAGCGATGCTTATTCCGCGATGTGGCGACGTGACTTCTAAAGGTGGGTGCATGTGTTACTGGCTTCCAGCACTTCCAGTCAAATCAGTGGTATTCATTCATTAATTGGTCGTCAAAGATAATTCTTTAGTTACTTAAATTTCGAACATGAAGTTTAACCTGAGCAAGATGGTTCCTTAGCGTGAGCGCGCTGTATCTTAAAGCCTGTTATTGAGTCAACTGGCGGGGTTTCGAATCCGCGGCTTTACGTGACAAGGAGTTGGGTCGCCTGTCCAACCTCGTGGGTTTTCTTCGTGTCCTCCGATTTCCTGCCCTACGCGCAAGCGAGTTATTGAAATAAAATTTTAAAAACCACATGTTAGTCCCGAAATGACCTAGTTTGTGTCTAGTGGACGTTAAACCCCATCTCTCTACCTTTGTAACAAGAACGGTATGTTTAAACTTCAGACCCGGCATATAATATTCCCACCCATCATAACCGTTTAGATTGCTCATCACCATACTTCTTTGTACGATACCCGTAAAGAATAATGGTGTCTTACTGGAATCTATATTATGTTCCCGTGGTTTATTACTAAATGGCAAGGCTCACACGCAGACCATAACATACCAAGAACTCTAAGATAATGACGACTTCTATGTGAATTATATTTACTGTATAGTTGGTATATTATTACTTACTGCCTATTTACTATAGTATATTAGAGTATAATTAATGTGTGCATACTCATCTTTGGCTTATTAAATACATATTGTACTAGAAAACCTTTATGGTAAGTGCTTGATGACCGTCTAAACACAAACCTCCGTTAAAAAAAAAACTCCACAGACATTGCAAAACATAAACAAACAATATCAAATCAAGTGAATGGATCCGGTGGCTTTCCGTAAGCTTCCACTGAGCTAAACAGTCCCGGGCCTGTTTTGACACAGGCCGCGATCAAATTGAGAAACAAAACAATAACTTGCACAATGCAACTGGTCTTTAAGGTGGTCGTCTCCTGCATGACGTTTCTTGGTGGCGGTTGTCTGTCAGTTCACTGCATGAGTTAAAACGTCACAAAATCAACAACACCAAACGCGACATCGCTTAAAATTAATAAAGTTCATGCAATAGGTAAATGGAATGCAGCTGCTCAAAAGAAAGAACAAGTTATTTTAAGATTTATAGATGTCTGGGTAGAAGCAAGATCTGTTCGTCTTTCTGGAAGACCTGATTACATTTGTTATATCTTTCAGGAGTTCACATAGATATGTCCTCATATTAACAATTATAATGAAGTCCCTATATTAACAACCATAAAACTAGTTGTTTACCCGGCGGTAGCACAATTGATACCGCAACATCACTATGTCTGTGTCATTTCCCAGCTCGATTTGCTTTTATAAACCAAATTTCGGCCTCAGAACAGTCGTAGTAAAGCCGCCAACCCTAGGCAGAGAGATTTTAACTTACATTTTTTTAAAACATTTTTTTTTCTTCAGACAGATAGTTCTGCTTAGGGATTGTGGGACATCCTTATGTCATTATGTATACATGCAATACAATAGATATTTAGATGCCTGATTGATAGAAAATGGCATAGGGATACGTAATATTTTAAAATTATTTTCATGTTTACAGGAACAAAAACGACAAAAGCATATACAGCAGTGTTTCCGTTAGTTTCGCGCTATATATCTCGATTTAATTCTTATAGCAAATAGAAGTTGGATAGTTATTTATGACGCGTGCCCAAAAGATGATTTTTTTCTCATTACCTACGATTTCTTTGCAAAATGACATGCACGTGTGTTATTTGCTTAATGTATGTACAAGTGCACGGCATAGCTTATTTATCATCCGTTTCATTTTGGCAGTTTACTATAAATTATCTCTTCATTTCATCTTTTTATAGCTGCATCTTATGCACAGAGTTACAAAATAAACGTCCAGTTCCGTCTGTGGCACTGCGTAATGTAACTTTGTGTATAATAATACCTGTATCAGTAAAAACCCCATAAAAATAAGATGGTTTAACTATTTAGGTATTCTAACAAAAGAGATACCAACGACGGCTACTAGAATTACCTTGAAATTGTTTTACTGGCCTTTGTTCAAATCCCACACAAAACTTAAGATTGGGCTTTGGTGAAGTAAATGGAGCACGCCAATTAGCAAATTTCAAATGGAAAGGTCGAATGGAAAGGGTAGAAACAAGGATAATATAGTTTCATCAAACACATGAAACCAACTTGATGTTTTCATTTAAACACATCAGCATTTTTTATGCGCGGGACACAACAATGAAAGATCTGGTAGAATAATATGACGTCAAAGTATAAAGGGAGCTCCGAGAACCTTTCTTAAAGATGACCGAGTAGCTGCTATCGTTATCTAGATTCTCGAACACTGAAACCGATGGACCACCTACTTTGGCTATAATTTTAATTGCGTAATCAGCATTCAAACATCTATAAATAAATTACATGTATATAACATATTTAGTATGCGAAGTCATCAATGCATACAGGCGTTTCTTTTGTCAATCAAGATACTATATGAAATTACCGATGCAGTTTATACACATACTGATTATGGATAATCTGCAAGCAATTAACTTATTTTTTTATGGATACTTGTGGCGCGGGGTGCGCTGACGCAATTAAGATTTTAATTGATGCATTTTGCCTCCTTGCTTTTTATTGCCATGTTTATGGCTCCTAACATCATCAATACATATTTTATTGCACCTCATACTATTACTAATATACCCATAATCATTCCAGGGTCATAGAAAAACTCATAAATTCCTATCTACTAAGTGAATAAGGTTGAGAGTTTTTCTTTGGGGTTAGATCATTATTATTGATGAATCAGGAAAGAGAAAAACTTGTGTTATTCTGGACAAACTTAATAATCCAGCTGGGAGAGATGAACAGGTTGATAAACTGAAGAATACGAAAATGCAGCCCCATCTTTTTTTTTATTAATTTACAAATATGGGCCTGGGTATGCACCACGAAACATTGTAATGAATAAGGTTAAGCGCTATTCCTGCGGTTCGATGATTGGAAATGTACCAACTACAAAATTGTTTAATTGCTTTTCGTTTCGTTTGTTTTGTGTATAACTCTTGGGTATACACTGAACCGAATCACTACACCACAGATCACAGTATTTACAAATTTGGCCCAGGGTAAAAACTCAGAAACGAATTGGTTGTTTATTTTTTTTCAGTTTTATATATTGGTATGAGTAAACGTTTGGTAAGTATACTAATAGGTACATGGTTATCTTAATGCCAGATATAATCTAATAAATACCACATCAAAAAGCATAAATATTGCGGGGAAAAAATAATTGATTAACAAATTAACTAGACTAAATGAGATAACTGTGGGATATTAATTAAGTTATTAAGGGGTTAATTGTAGGGTATTTTATATCTATACCGTCGATAAGCATGTCAATACTTACTTAATATCGTTAACATTTGCATAAGAATTGCAATAACACACATTCCCTGGAAAAAATCGTAGTAGAATTACCATTTCTGAATGCATTCCGTATTCCGGAAGATCTTGAACACCATGTATTCGTTGATTTTATTAATGATAATAATTAACACGACGGTTCGATGGTAGGCCTACCTGAGAATTTCGTCACTCACCCTTTTTGCGCGCGTATTATAAAAATTGGGTTAGTTTAATTACTGAATAATATCCATGTCGGTAATTCACCAAACGAAATGAATTTAGGAAATGATTCAATATATTAAAGGGAGGGTTATATGTCTGTCAGAAGAATGTAACTCTCCTCAAAGCCCCAATACCACTCTTGTTGTAACTGAATAATATGTTCCAATCTTTATTCTGGTCAACAATTTGTACTTTTTTTTACAATATAATGATACAAATTTAATCTTAACACATCTAATTTTAACAGTTGGAAAAATTCAACTACATGCCGTAACATGGTTTGAAAAGCCTTACGTAAGCACTTTCAAATGCAACTTAAACATATTTTCGAACCCTCTGGACAAGTAAGATAGATTGTAATGGATAATTTACACAACAGGTAATTTACTCAAACATCTTGTAGTTAGAATAAGGATATTTTTTTCTGGACCTGTCAAGCCAGCAAGAGTGTTATTGTCCCTTTAAGTATCTGCTGCACGTAATCGTAAGGAAACATTTTGTCCGTTTAAATATACCATAAATTATCATCAAGATGCTCACCGCCCTACAAATTCATTGCATATAAGCTAGTACTTATGTAATCTCGAATGCCTACACGTCCGCGCCGCATTGTTTTTTCGAAGATTTACGAGAATATGTGTGGAAACATGACAGAGTCATCTGATACTCAGATTTAATTATTATTTCCTTTGTGTTTTTATATCGCCATGTTTTGTGTTCCGTCTCCTAAACATCTAGATGAATCACATATACGATATTTCTTCATTTAAGATTCTGTCTAAGTATTTCTGGCGGACTGTATGGGTTATCATCGGGAGTGTAGTAAAACTTTGTTAATGTTTTCTGAGTGAAACTCCGGTCGAGTCGAGTAAAAATGATAGATATAGCATTATGTATACTAACGTAAATGGACAACCCACGTAGTTTGAAGGATGGTTTAGTAATTTAGTTTGACAGGCGCGGTATTATGTTATAAGCCCCGAGAAAAAACACAGCCACAATCCTAAGTAAATGTTGCCAAAGTTGCTCTTTGATCTGGAGAACTGCAGAATAAACTGTCTACGATGCCTAAAGTAAATAAGAGAAGTACTTATATAAATCTATTAAATATACCTGTTTATGTTATATAAATGTACATGTGAGCCATCTATTTCTGGCACTAATATAAGGTCTATAATACCAAATGGACTTCAAAATCCATTTTATTACGAAACACCGATTTATCTTAGAAATTAAATAAGGATTGTTTAATAAATAAAATAATAAAGTAACTTAATAAAGATTCGTTAGTATCGGTTGGATTCGTGAGATGAATGTATCTAAATCTGATTAAAACACAGATCCTTTTTCGTTTCGGTTTTTTTTATAGTTCAAAATTTAGTTTTACTTATCTTTACTACACTAGGATCTGGAAGAGTAGTTATGTAATAGGCCTTCTTATTGATGTGAGGAATTAGCCAACGACACATAGATCTGTATTTTAATCAGCTTGTATGTATCACAAATATGAAGGGAATTTGAAGAACAGAAAGATTAAAGTCAGAGTCCCAGATTTCAATGGATTTTAGTATGCAAATCAAAATATAAAAAGGGTAATTTAAATTGTCTATAAGTTACAAATCAAAATTGTCTAAAAATTACAAATCAAAATATTGAAACATTCTCAATCTGAATTAAGGAATTACCACAGAGCTTCATATATTATCTGCTTGGGATTAGAGCCTAGGTTTCCATCTATAAGAGTCTTTAACAAAGTCGCCATACAAAAAAAATATATTTAATTCTACTTTAACCTGGACATTGGCGAAATTGGCATTGCAGTCGCGGAAGCATCGTCATTAACTGTCAACATCAACACCATCCTTCCAACATTATTATATACATTGACATCGATACAGCCAGCCTTATTATCATCATCGTCATTATAATTGTCATTGTGGTCCACCATCTTCAACTTAAACTTTCCGACGCATAAAGAAACACAGGAAGTCAACGCGACCCCGTTAATAAGCACACAGAAAACCGTCAAGAACAATAACTTTCAAAGTATGCAATACAGACGTTCTTTCAATTTAAAAGAGAATCTGTCAGTGAGATTTAGAATGTGCCATATACACGTTTATGAAATGATTTACAGCTAGCACACCATGCACTCATTAAACACACATCTATCAATGACGTAATCATACAGGCAGCCATTAGCCAATTGTGTGTGCACCTGTCGCTACATCAGTGAACAGTTGGAGAAGGCATGCATATACTTTTTAATTCTTTAATTGAGAAAAAATTGATTAAATATCGTAAAACGAGCTGCTATTAGCAAATTTTGTTTATTCGTGGGAATATAGTTTCTGTCACAACATACACCGTTTTATTTCTGATTTCGTATTATACAGAAATCAAACTGATATTAAAAACATTGGAATACAACTTGAGTGTTATTCAGCTAAAAAGTTCATTGAGATACATGTCTGTATTCAGCTACTATGGTTACGCTAATTCAACTGGTTATTCAACTAGTACTATGGCCACGTTTATTCAACTGGTTATTCGACTAGTACTATGGCCACGTTTATTCAACTGGTTATTCAACTACAACTGGTTATTCAACTACTATGGCCATGTTTATTCAACTGGTTATTCAACTACTATGGTCACGTCTAAACAACTGAGTTTTTGTTTTTAATTTTAATTCTAGCATATTTTTGCTTATGCTAAGACCGCATGACTTATGTTTTGAAAATCATTAACACACCGTATTATGTAGGTTAATTGATATATTGGCATCAAGATTAACAGTCCATAGTTCTCTCACCTCAAAGAGAACACTGACCCATATGAGAATTCCTATCATTGTAAATACATTTGATAAACTCATTAAGAATCTTCGTTCAGATTGTAAAATCCACGAATTCTATAAGCAATAGATCACTCGACAACTTGTCTTGCAATTATACCCATAATTCCAAGCTTGTCTAAACATTCCCGCCATTATTGTTTGCTTGGTTGCCTTAATGACCATTATACATCTGCTTAGGTAGTCTTGATTATTTTGTTTTCCTGACTTTTTACCCATCTGAATTATTACCCACAAACTTCTGGATGAGTCCTAATAACAGAGATGCTGTTTTAAACACACTCACTGTTGTGTTCTATTCTAAACAATTATTTTAGACCGCTATTTTTTCGACAATCTGCGGAGCTGTCAATCTGCAGAAATTGGTGTGTTACCATAGTGATATGTGTTACTAAGAAAGAGGGAAAAAATCTTTTGAAAATTGTTGGAGATTGACTGCAAATTTCTTTACGCCAAACACGTAACTATCGTTGGTTCTTAAATTGGATTTGCTCGGCGGTTATCGACTAAAGTCGGACTGGGTATTTGAAAACGGAAGGAATAAAATTAAGTTGAGATGCCATGAAGAAAATATCAATAGACAGAACGTGACGATTAGATCGAAATGGAATCCTCCAAGAATAATGTTGCTTCAGGGGGTGAATGAAGAATAAACTTTTTAAAGTGCCTAATATTCCTGGAACTGTTTGTTCACTTGCTGAATTTCAGAGATGGTTATCATAAGTTTTTCGTAGCTGTAGCTCTATCCCATTATTCCCATAGGTTCTCTATTCAACTTCCTAGTAGCTAAACATGCATGGCCAAAATAAAGCACGTTCGCTAAAGATATAAAGACAATATTGCTCGCGTTTAGTGTTTAGGTGGTCGTAGAAAAGTCTCTCAGCCCTGCAGCTTCACCTTACTTAAGATAATGGCCAACACAAAATAAACGGATTCTGGTCATTGTGAAGTGTTTCTTTGTGTCCGCCAGAAATCTTCGATCATCGTTTTTATTTAAATCTCGTGATGTTTAAGTTGTGATAACACAGGCAAATCTGTACTTCATGGTTATATTGGCGTAAAAATAATATAATCATAAAGTCCCAATTAGATAACCAAGGATTTTAGACTATTTACACCAGGAAAACTATAGGAAAACGATTTATCTCCTGGGTTCTTTTCGGGTCTCTTTTTTTTTTCAAGTGTGACAACTTCGTCATTATAAGAAACACTGTGGCTATTGACATTTCAATAGGTTAACCGTAGGGGGCTGGGGGCGCTGTATCATAAAGCCTGTCATTGAGTCAAGTGGCGGGGTTTCGATTCCCCGGTTGTACGTGACAATGAGTAGGGTCGCCCGCCCAGCCTCGTAGGGTTTCTCAGGGTCCTCTGGAAGACCCCTACGCACAAGCGAAATATTGAAATAAAATTGAACCATATGTTAGTCCTGAAATGACCTAGTTTGTGTCGAGTGGACGTTAAATCCCATTTCTCTCTCTCAGGTTAACCGTGGTCTTATACTTGGTAACAACTTAGCTTGGAAAATACCAAGCTCACCAAGGGCAATCTTAATTTTTAACTGTCTTCGATAAAACTCAAAAGATTTTTTATGTTGCTTTTTGGTAGAATTGTAACTTTGTGGCCTCATCTAAGAAATTGTGAGTGATGTGTTATATAATAATAGCTACGGAACCAAGAGTCGGCTGATAATAGTAGTGATCTTTCTGGAAATCGAGTAACTTCTCTCGCTTGTGAGTGAAACTTCACAGCACGCAACACCCAGGGCGACCTTCGGATGCAGTGATTTTCGTACTATAGTCGAACCATCTGCATCCGAAGGACGTTTCAGTATAACGCATCAGTTCTGTGGAATTCTCTACCACTTTCCATTCGAAAATGTGAAACATTGTCTAATTTTAAGTCAAGTGTGAAAACCTGGCTGTTTAGGCACTATAATTAATTCATGTGAACACTTGCATGCGCCTAGAGCACCCCCAAGTGGGATGAACTGTTGCGCAATATAAATCTCGTTATTATTTATTATTATTATTATTTAGTTCAACCAGTGGTCGTGACCAGACGTACCATGCGATAGAGCACGGTCGGGATAGTTCAAAGATGGCTGACAAAATTGACACTTGAGAAGATTTTCTTAAAATATAATATAATTTCCGATTGCCGTTGCGTTATTTACAGCTTGGTCGGTATTATAGGGTCCATTTTAACACCAGAAATTTAGTGAAGGGGCATTGGAGTATAGATGTTAAGTTTGATGTTTTGTTCGTCTTTTTTTGATGAATTTGACAGATTAGGAAATTAGCATCTTCTTATTCGAATATATATAGCCATAGGCCCACGACAAAAAAACTGTACGCGTAAAATGATCTTGGTTAGGTGACATAAATCAAATGAAAATTATTCTGATATTAATTATCCTATTTGTAACCCTTTTTAATCTTGCTTTCACATCGCAGGATGAAAAATTAACCAGTTTTTTAAAAATACATGAGTAAACATAGCAGGCGGAACAACTGACATTGTCGCCACCATATTGAATAGTTAAAGGCTAGGGCCATTTGCGTTCGGATGCTGGTTCAGACTATAGTCGCGACCATAGTCTGCATCCGAAGGTCGCCCTGGTTGTTTCATTCATTGTGACATGATTAATCACATTCGTACGAAAGCCCAGAAGGCTCATTCCAAATTCCAAATGCGAAATTCCAAATTCTAAATCTGAGCCGACCAAATTTCGCATTTGGAATTTGGAACGGGTGTTAATCCGGCCCAGGCATGCAGATAGGAAAACTATTACTAATCAGTTGTGTAAAATTACAATTTATTTAAATACTAATTTGTTTAATGGAGGGGGGTTGTCAATTTGCTTTTTTATTGGTAAGACATGTGGTTTTGCTTTGATTCCTGTTCAATACTATTGCACCAAAGTATGAAATAAGGCAGCATAAATGAAAAATTTAAATACTCAGATGATACATCATAATTTACATAAATGATGTGCCAACAGAAAACAATCAGGAAATTATAAATATTATACTTGTATAACAAATAACTAGACTATTTTATTAAAGAGGCATTATGCAAGAGCTAAATCTGCCTATTGTGGCGTGGGTCTTTCTTTTGGCCTTAAATGTTATATAAATTATTAATTAGATAATTATTAATATGAAAAGAACATAACCAACATCTCTAGGCCATCGGGATTTAAGTAGATTAGAACGTCTCTAGGCCATCGGATGGCTCCGATTTAAGTATATTAGAACGGTTCGATGGTGGTTATGATATTAAACAATCAATGCACGAATTTTGTCAGAACTGCAAACATTGAAACCGTTGGTCTAAATAAAGTAATTTGTATTAAAAAAAATTCAATATATTCATTTTGCATTATCTATTTTTGAACTATTATAGCAAGAACGGACGGCTTCTTTTATCTACATCTTACATACACGGTGGTTTATACAATGTTGTCTCCGTTCAAATTTTGAAAACGATAATAAATCACCTAATTTCTCTGGAAGTGAAGTCAGTTATTGGAAGCGGTTCATCATACACATGTAATGGTCGTTGTGGAAATTGAAAGTAGGATTATCAGTCGTATATTTCAGAGTAGGATTGGTAAGTGATGAGATACCATTAAAAACTGACAGCAACTATCGGTCAAATCACCGCATCAGTTAAAAGGTATAGCGGAATAGGCTACCAGTAACAATCGAGAGGTGTTAATGGAAGCAGCGCGAAACACAGTATGGCGTCTGTTGACAAGATGACTCTTCAATTCAAAACCACAACCCATCATTGTCAAGACACCATGTCAGGAATTATTTTCAGGTTTAAATATTTTATGCTTCCACAAATGTATTTGGTGAAGAACTGTCGAAACAATGAAACGATTTCACTCACGTGTCGACTGGACTTTTTATCAGAGATTTGTGCTAAGTCTATTGAAAGTGAATGCAAGTGCTGATTGCCAGTCCAACGTGAAAAATGTGTTATTATTCATTATATAATTGTCGATAAAGCAGTGATTCGAATAGCCTCGACAGTTGTTTTAAAATAAAATCACAGTTATCTAAGTGTTAAATGCCCCGCCAGTGCTTTGCATTACCTAAAAACGGCGCTCGTTGATCGTGACTTGAACCGATGGTTAGAGTGTCGCAGTTTGATTCCGTGCCATATTTTATGCAACAGATTTAATCTTCAAACATAAAACAAATAAATAGTAAATATCTATGAATTATAACAATTATAAACGGTTGGATTGTTGAAAGGCTCTTTAGTAGGCTGAAACATTATGATAAAGCCATTTTCGGCTTCCATATTAAAACAAAAAATAAATCGAATGAATACATTCGAGGAACCTTTTTTAACGAGTTGAACCTTGGTATTGGTGAATTATTTCGAGAGAAGTTTCAAAAATGCAATTATCATTACAAACTGTTCAAGTATCCGGGCACAAGACTGCACTTTCGTAAACAACCTTTCGCTGTTCCGTGTACTATGCAAAAGTATAGAAATATTTTTCTAGACCTCCGTAGTTATTAATTTGTAATCGTACGCCGAATACTATAAACAGTTAATCGTACTAGTGTCTACCCGAGGAAGGCCAGTAGTATATTGAATTCTGGTCTAATATGTATCTAATCTAAATATATATTAAATTATTATACCGGTGATAGTAGTTTCTAAGTGCAAACTAAGCCAACTAGGAATTTTAATAGAATTTAAAAATGATTTATTCGGCAGATGTTATGAGATTAGAGTTTAAACAGCACGTATAATTGTGGGTGGCACTTGGCGACCTTTTTAGTATTTCAGACCCATTCAGGATAGACATGATTATGGGTATTAATAGAAATCAAAATGGGGAATAATAAAGATGATCTCTTGGTGGGCCGTTTTGCACGATTCTCGCTTGCCACATAAACCTACGGGGTTCCAGCCCACCAAACGATTAATATTCATAAAACTTATTTACCAACATTGTTGAATGACGCGATTTATTTAAATGGATATCTCTCAACTTCAAAACTTATTGTAAGTCAGTTGCATAGAGGCTGTGGCACGAAATTTAAATAAAAAAAAACAATTTAAAAGATATCAACTATCAAAGTCAATTCATACCTGAAAGTTAAGAAATAACTACTGGACAGCATCCAGCAACCCCTAGCAGGTATCGATTGTTTGGAATAATTATGTACAGCTATCACAATATACCCACATATTATATCCGACCAAAATGCTTTTGCGAGGGACCTATGTTTGAAATTTACCAAGATTGTAAATTGGATTATATGTAACGCCCTTCTAGATGAGAAACATAGTGGAATCATCTTCCCATATTTCCCGTTCAAAATCTGGGTATATTTCGAACGCTCGTTTTTGTGTACTTTTGTAAATCTTTATAAAATGGTGCTTCGGGACTCCAGGAAGAGCCCTGTCGGGACTTCTAGATGTCAAATTGCTAATCCAACTCAAAGTGTTATCTAACATTTTAACTATATATCGTGATACAAGAAAGAGTTCTCGATGAGTTGTTTTTGGATGGTTGTGTTTGTTGCTTTTACGGGAGTAAAGTAAAAAAAAACTCGCGAGTCAGAATCATTAAGTATGGGGTTTTAAATTCTGAACCAATGCCTTGGGGTAAAAACTTGCATACTCTATCGTTACAACGTTTAAATGTATCAATGAATAAGTTCCATACACTTCGCCTTACTCCAAGCCTTCATCATACCATGACATCATCAAACATAACAATTTTTGCAATGTTTCAAGACGTGTTGTAAACTCTTACTTTGTTTTGCAGGGATTTTACTGACTAATCCCCTTTAACTTGAATAATGCATGACACGCGTGTGTTATACAACATTGGGGCTTTTATTACTACAGTGTGAACATTCGAATAAAACCGACAAACGCGTATATACTTAAGAAATACTAAAGAGAAATTGAATATTCACGCCCGAATGCTTCGTTTCTAACAAACGTTTTCTCATTATACCGAGTAAGGCAGGTAGCGCTTCATTGTCATGGTAGTATTCATCATTTTAGCGCGATCCCCTACTATTTCAGCCACCTTTACACACACATTCTTTATTTATAAGTTTATAGGTTGTACTCGATTGATTTAAATGGACCACCCACCTCGCACGCCGTATCACCTTTGCTATAGACGGTTATTCAATAGTTATGACCGGCGGGTGTGATTCGCTGTCAATTATTCAAGCATCAAGCAATGAAAGGGACATAAAATATGTACGTAAATAGTAGTCGGTGTTTTTGTTGTCGTTATTGACAATGTTTGGTATTTATTGTCGCGGATTAGCGTGTTTACTTACCAAATCATTTGGGGATCGGCATAGATAAAAACCTTTTGTAAATGTTCATTATCTCCGTCGACAACTCATCAATGTTGAAAGCGGCAGATTAAGAACCGACATAAAGTCATAAAAGAGGGATCAAGGTTGGTAATGGAATAGGTAGAATGTTTGTCTAAAATAACTCGGGTTTACAATTACACTCAATTTACGCTAGAATCCAATAAAGTGCATGAGATATGTAGATAATCAGGTAGCGTAGGTCAACTAATTCATTGTGATAAAGAATAAAAGCTGGTGAGTCGTGATGTGCAAGCAAGAGGCAGATTGTACCTTGTGTTAACAACAGACATATTATACAACAGTTAGAGAGAGAAAAATGGGGTTTAACTTCCACTCGATACAAATTAGGTCATTTCGGGACTAACACATGGTTCAATCCTTATTTAAATAATTCGCTTTAGCACTGGGGGGGGGGAGTAGGAGAAAACCCACAAGGCTGGACAGGCGATCCAACCGAAGAAGCGAAACCACGCTAGTTGACTCAATGACAGATCTTATGACATAGCTGGCACGTGCTACCCCCCCCCCCCCCACGAACAGATATAGCTGTCTTTGTGACTGGAATTTTACCAGTAAGATTGAATGGAATTGAACTAATTGAATTCCATTCAATTTAATCAGTTAAATTAGGTTAGATATTATACCCTTCTGGACATACCATAATGCATCAACTAAGTAAGGCCTTCGGGACCAACCCAGTTTTCTGTTTTCACAAAAAAGTAGTTTGTCATCACTGTTAGATTCATTTAAACTTAACCTTTCAATAGGGCCTTTAAAACATGTCAGTTCATATGGGAAACATATTATACTAATTAAAATGTTTAATGATCACATTTTAATTACTATCTTAGTTATCTCCCTTTGCTCTTTATAATCCATATGAATACTAATCATACTAATCCTAATAATCGAATAGCAGTACTACAATGGCCTATCAATCACCAATGTATTATTAATACACCTTTTACGGAGCGGCATTATCAAATAATACTAAAAAACTGAAAGCAATATGTGTTATTTGTTATTAATAATGATAATGTCAATATAATTGTCAGGAAAATGATCGCTATTCATATCCAACTAGTGACACTCTACTGTTTATGTTTACATTAGATATTGACGGCCATTTTCACAAAAATTGATGACGAATGCAAACAAAGTACACAATGGCTACTAATTTTGATAATGGCTTTACAGCTGTTACGACCAATCATTTACGGATAAATTTATAACCGTGTTAGGAAATTTGTGACAGGCAAATAAAGTAGGCTTAAAGAAAAGCGACAATTTAATTAGAAAAAGATGGCTGTCCTCACCTGAGGGGTCGTCTGAGGTAACATATGCTACCTGGATGCATTATACAGAGGAAAATGGAATCGTGACGGTGCAAATGGTTTTGGGCTAATTTTCTTCCACGATTTGTTACCTATTATTCACTATTGAATGATATTTCATCTGGCAAGGAAGTGTCACTTTTTTTTATTTAAATAGATATGTTTCTATCAACATAGTTTTATATTCAATGTTATTTTACGAGGTAGATTCTACTGTACGTGGAGATGTACGTGCAATTTGAATTGTTCATAATAATATGGTAGATTGAATGATTCCAAGCTTCTACTTATAACATTGTGTTATTATCATTAAAGAAACGATGAGATATCACAAACAATACTATTTCTAGTCTTATATTTATCAAATAAAAATAACAGCGGGATTTATTAGCAGTTGCTGATATTATGAATGGGCTGCAAAATCATAATCAAATTTTAAAGGAACAGTTGCAAATATCTGGGGATACCGTTAAAAAATGTGAGTTTTAGTACGCATATCAAAATGAGGAGGTATTGTGAATGACTAAAATACATTTTTTTTAACTACAATATATATCTAGGTCTGTTCCTTTAACATATCGCAACCAAAGACCAGGCCCGTTTCTCGTAATTATAGACATTTTTATTCAAGACATATATAGCTAAAAGGAAAAAACGTAAGACCTTGACCTTAATACCGGAACGAAGGTTAGAGATATAAAATAATCCAGGTAGGCCAAAGTTTACACAGAGATTTAAATTCACTGATCTCATTTGAATAAATACTTATGAATTATTCAGATACCGTGTGAAACCCCGGCCATGCGCTGTTAAACAGATATGGTGATTGACGGATATAAATGATGATATGGTGCAGATAAAAGACAGCAACAATTTACTAAAATTAAAGCGACAAACTTCTCATTGGAATGCGATTTTTTTTTTTTTTTTTTAAAAAACAACTTTGTATAAACTATTGATTAAATGAAAAATTCATGAATGACATATGGACAACCATAGTCAATTACTTTTGACAAATAAATCCACAAAATGCAGTTATAATGCATCAGCACGATCAGCTGAAATGTATGGTTGTTTGGTACCGGTACACAAGTTGACACGGACACAATCTAGTTGTATTTAGAAGGCCAACTATACAATAAATTCTAGCCATTTCCAATCGCAGTTTCATTTTTTTTCCGTCTTCAATTAGCTCAGGTTAAGTGCACAACAGTAGGACGTTAAACCCCATTTCATTCATTCATTCATTCATTCTTTTTTGGGGAAAATGTTCTATGGAGTTTAGAAATGTACTTTAGTGAAAAGTGCTGTGTTGTTTTGTACTAGTAAACGTTGGATCTAACATTTGCATAATTTCCTATCACCTCTTTATATGAAAAGATTGTGATTTTATATGGCAACTCAGATTTTACAAAGATCAAAAGTTACAGTTTGATTTATGGAAATGTTACGAGATAAAACCTAGTGAAATTATAATCCAAGTAAGACTACAATAACCCATTGGGGGTTATTCACCTACATGTACTGTGGTGACTTCAAAGCAAATGGTCAAATTATCAGCAACGTGGGCCAGGTAAGACACGGGCCCAGTCGTCTACACAATCGTTGCGTATGTCTTTACCTTAGAGCTGGAAATAATCGAGAAATACAAAAAGAATGGATTTAAAAGACAAGTGAAATGGTGTTTATTGACCTTATTTTCTTCACCAACCGGGATAATGAAGACTGCCATACAATGTGCTATCTAAGACATTCTGATTCAACACTACCAAAAACCTTTTCGCTCGGATCCCGCACAAACGAAATTATTCATTCTAAACTGCGTCTCTTTTGCAGCAATCTAAACGAACATAAATTTTTACGTCACATTTCTGAAAATCCATCCTGTAAATGTGGACATCAATTTGAAGATACTATGAACATGTTTTATTGAATTGCTCCTTATATTCAGATGCCCGAAATAAAACAATAAATGATTTATCGACTATTCATGGAAACACTGCGGTTTTATTGTACGCAATTGACGACGTGGACGACTCACTCAATATTCTAAAACTGTCCATTGGTTTTTCAAAATCATCAGACGGTTCCAGGGACAACAATAAACACCCAGTGTACATATATTTTCACATTAATCATACTTGGACGTGTACATTGATTATTTATTTCCAAGGTGTAAATACATGTATCTAAGCCTGAAAGGGAGGGGGGTTTAATATAGGCTATACCTGTTCCCCAATCCCTATTCAGATACAAATCTGAATAAAATATTGATTATAAAACAATAACATTCTGACCGGACAGCGACGGGTGTGAAAGACTGTGATTGATATTTTAAGAAAGTCATCGAGCGAAACTGGGCATCATAATGTTGACAATTTACGCCAAGCACATCGTGTCTTGGACTGCAAACTTGAAACAAATACCGGATAAGAGTCTTAAGTGTCTTTGTTTTTGTTAATAAAAGTTAACAACCTTTTTTCTCGTCAAAATTTAATTAAATTTAATGATATTAACAAAACCACGTGCATCATGTCAACGCATGCGCAACGCCGTGTATTATTTTTCAATGCAAACATGTCAGGCAGCGTTATCATAAGTTACGAATTTATGTTATAATATACAATAAATTTTATAATAAATTGTTGACTTTTATCACCTGTGTCTCCCCTCTCGTTAATTTTATCAACATTTAGACCAAATATCGGGCTATTATCTTTGTGATTTTAGTATGGCACCCTTTATAATTATATTTATCGTTTAAACAATTTAAGTAGTCTGTGTGTAAACTGTTTTATGGTAATAAACAACTGATGCTGTCTCGTGTCAGGAGAATTAAAGACACGAATTAATCAAATGGCCGGAAGGAATGCGGCATTTGCCCTACTCTTTATCGAATTCAAACTGGCAAGGGTTATATTATACCGGTACATGGAACCTCGGTGTTTGGTCCCATCCGACCAACTATACGCCCTGCGTCCAACGACATCGACAAACGGAAAACGGGATGGGAAATGGCAGGATTCGCAAACAATGCATTTAAGAATGTAGAATGTCTTGGTTAAGATTCCTGGCGCGGGCGGCGAGGAACCTTCGTTATTGAACAATTGCATTTCCATTTCTCTGTATTTTACAGGGGAAATTGTGTTTGGTCTTTCTGGTGAGACATTGTTCGAAAACCATTATTCACATAGTAAACGCACCAGTGTCTATCTACCTTTATAAACCAACTTACACAATAGTTCCTTTATTGACTGAATTTAGTAATATTAAAAACATTGTTCAATTTTCGCGAATCGTATCCATTGCCACACCCACAAACTTCGACTATTCATCGAAACACTACTATTTTATTGTATGGAATCGACGACGTGGACGACTCACTCAATATTCTAAAACTGTCCATTGGTTTTTCAAAATCACCAGACGGTTCCAGGGACAACAATAAACACCCAGTGTACATATATTTTCACATTAATCATACTTGGACGTGTACATTGATTATTTATTTCCAAGGTGTAAATACATGTATCTAGGCCTGAAAGGGAGGGGGGTTTAATATAGGCTATGCGTGTTCCACAATCCCTATTCAGATACAAATCTGAATAAAATATTGATTATAAAAAAAATAACATTCTGACCGGACAGCGACGGGTGTGAAAGACTGTGATTGATATTTGAAGAAAGTCATCGAGCGAAACTGGGCATCATAATGTTGACAATTTACGCCAAGCACATCGTGGCTTGGACTGCAAACCTGAAACAAAAACTGGATAAGATTCTTAAGTGTCTTGGTTTTTGTTAATAAAAGTTAACAACCTTTTTTCTCGTCAAAATTTAATTAAACGATATTAACAAAACCACGTGCATCATGTCAACGCATGCGCAACGCCGTGTATTATTGTCAGACAGCGTTATCATAAGTTACGAATTTATGTTATAATATACAATAAATTTTATAATAAATTGTTGACTTTTATCACCTGTGTCTCCCCTCTCGTTAATTTTATCAACATTTAGACCAAATATCGCGCTATTATCTTTGTGATTTTAGTATGGCACCCTTTATAATTATATTTATCGTTTAAACAATTTAAGTAATCTGTGTGTAAACTGTTTTATGGTAATAAACAACTGATGCTGTCTCGTGTCAGGAGAATTAAAGACACGAATTAATCAAATGGCCGGAAGGAATGCGGCATTTGCCCTACTCTTCATCCAATTCAAACTGGCAAGGGTTATATTATGTTACCGGTACATGGAACCTCGGTGTTTGGTCCCATCCGACCGACTATACGCCCTCCGTCCTACGAAATCGACAAACGGAAAACGGGCTGGGAAATGACAGGATTCACAAATAATGCATTTAAGAATGTAGAATGTCTTGGTTAAGATTCCTGGCGCGGGCGGCGAGGAACCTTCGTTATTGAATAATTGCATTTCCACTTCTCTGTATTTTACAGGGAAAATTGTGTTTTATCTTTCTGGTGAGACATTGTTCGAAAACCATTATCTACATAGTAAACCCACCAGTGTCTATCTACCTTTATAAACCAACGTACACAATAGTCCTTTAGTGACTGCATTCAGTCATATTAAAAACATTGTTATATTTCGCGAATCGTATCCATTGCCACACCCATAAACTTGTAATGTCTAAGTGGAAGGAAAATGGTAAATTGACTTATCCCTACCGTGAGATATAATAAGGAACGATGCCAATTGTATAACAATGAAAGAACGACTTAGTTATTAGCTTTGTTAAAACTCCTTATCTTCCATTAAACACGGGCGTTAACAAAGTTGAATGATGAAACTTTCAGACTTCTCGCTAAAGTCGGTAATTTCGTTCAAAACTGTCCTTTATTTAAAAAAAAGCGCAAGACATGGCTGTTGACAACTGATAATAGACCTATTATAAATAGGCATGCATCCAGTAAGTTGTATCTCCTCTATGATGTAATCAACTTAAAGATCTTCAGTAGTACGTGCAGATAGGTTAATCTCCAGACATAAGACAGACAATTTATAGCCTCCCTGTTAGACTTTAAGCCAGCAAGCAAAATTGTAGACTTATTTTAGAACCTTGCATGACTTAATTGTTTTACTACATATTTAGTGGACTGTCCAACAAATGGTTTTCATTTTAAGCTTAGCAATGGGGTTTTCTCATTATAGATAAGGAGCTGGTCTTTCTTGCTATAACAGTTCATGAATAGATAATGAAAAATGAATATATTGGAAATTTCATTCAAATTACTATTCTGAGCACAGTTGTGGGTGTATGAAGATGTAGCGTGGGTTGTTCATTATCGTTGTTCTTAACAATCCAGACTAAATTGTATATATCGCGCCTGTCCTAATCCACTTAAATCACCGTCATCCGATGGTCTAGAGATTCCATTATAGGTGTGTCGTGTGAATAAATGTCTAAATAATATATCAATAGTTCATATAACATTTAATCGGTGAGTATCAGCTAAAACTCAGTCCAATTTTATATTTACGCGAATCCTCTAATTATGAAGGAAATAATTGTGTTCACAGGCTTTATAAAGCAAAACGTAAACAGGAGGTAACTCTACGATTATGGGTGTATACAAATCTAACAGCTACTGTTTCTAGTATGAATAAGTTTTGAACTTTCAATGGATTTAGAATGTGTTTAAAGTAAAAGTAACATACATACACGTTGGTCTGGATATTGTTGGGTTGCTAATCTGGCGTAGAAAGTTTCACAGCTGTCTGTGTTTAAACCTGACCTCACTACAACCCAGTTCATTCTGTTAACAAATGTTAATGCGCGTCCATTGTAAAATTGCTTTCTCTAAATTTTTAAAGATACCTTCAAATTGAAATTTAGAATAACATAATCAATTGTTTTGCGACGAGAATCCTCGAAGAAAAGAACAGACAACAGTCTATGGTCCCTGGCTCGATCTGATTAAAACACAGATCTTATTTTGCTTCGTTTTTTTTTATAGTTCAAACTTTCGTTTTAACTGTCTTAACTACATTAGGATCTGCACGGAACTGTGAGTTGCACGGAGCTGTGGGTAACCCACTAGAAACATCAACGCTGATTGGTTAATCAAATTCTGACGTCTTAGGGTCAAAAGTCGAACGTATGACCCTGACGCGACCTTCCATAACAACCGGTCAGATCATCGAAAGTATAAATAGAAATGTACTTTAATCGAATTGCAGTTGACTGCTCTTGATGTAACAGATAGATAATGAAAAATGACTATATTAAAACTGTCAGTCAAATTACTTAATTTATGTTTGAAGTCTTGACAGGAAACGGTCCGTATGCTCGATAGTCAGTCTCCGCTATAATAGAGTTTAACGTAAATATGGTGGTTACAATCCGCTCAATATCTAAGCCACTCGATAGTCTAGATAGTTAATTATGGTCTTGTCGCGTGAATAGGTGTCTAAATAATAATTTGTATAACATTTGAAACCAGAACTACGCCGAGCATTAGATAAATTCAGCTCTTGCTTAATGCCACTTTAAGATACCGGTTTTAGCAGAAGCAGCCTAAACATCCCAAAAATAAATTTTTAATTCAGATAAATATCGACAATAATCGAATTACGCAAGTATATAAATGTTTTCTTCTATTTCCACAAATAGTTATTTTAAGACTTACAGTTTAAACAGTAAATCTGATTATTTTAGCACTATAATTTGTTGTCTTCATCCGTCACTTTAACTCATCGTGGAGTGTTTTCATGATGGCGTATAAATAGTTTATGTGATATATATTGAGTTTTATGGCAAGTATATGATAACCATCGCTTTAAACATAGAATATTAAAATCTGACCTCGATTTTTGTTTTTCTCGACATTAACATGACGTTATCATAATAAACATGGCGACAATAAACATCTAGGATAATAAACAGATTTTATTTACTATATATATTCCTAGTAAGTAGTAATTTCTAAACAACATTTTGTTGGGGGCGTTGGGTATTTTATGACCTAGATTGTGGGCTTCTGAAGTTAGTTATATGGGTTTGTTTTTTCTAGCCGTTCTGCAAGCGTTTTTGAGTGAGTATGTTCGTTGATACATGTTGAAAGATTTCAAATACCCCATAAAATTCAACATGACTAATGCGAAGCTATACCATGTTAGCATTGACTTGCCAGTCTGCACCGAAGGGGCTAATGAAGACGGACAGCGGCGCTAAGGTCAACTCATATTTTGAATTACAACCATCAAGGGATCTTCTAGATGCACGGCACCTCGGTTTTTGGTCTCATCCGAACGATACCTTTCTTTTCCCTTACCACGTTCTTGGTCCTATACCACTGACAAGGCGAACCTCGCCGGGAAATCCCGATGAACTTTGTCGGACAACATGGGACCTCCAGGTTAACGAGCCAACGCCATACTTTCTAAGCCAACGCGACTCTCCATTAATGTTAACAAAAAATCATGGATTGTCCAGATCCGAAACACCGAAACATTGAAATGTTTGGGGTTTGTTTTTGTTTTTGCTAAAAGTACTAGAATACATGTAAATAATATGACTGTTAAGCAGGATCTAAGAATGATAAGTTTGGAGCGGGATTGAAAATATGTAAATGGTGAAATAGAAACCTTTCAATAGATAATTATTCGAATCTGTAAGCATAAGTTTCATTTTTATTTTGACAGCTGAAACATGAGTGGACTAGATTTTCACATCGAAATTCTGTTGATTTTCCCATAATTGGCCGAGAAAGTTCATCGGATTTTCCCGACACGGTTTCCCCCTCAGTAGTGCAGGGCAGAGGGCCTGACAAGGACAGCTATCTAGTCGTTCGGATGGGACGAAAAACCGATACAAATACATTAATGTAAAAGATCCCTTGACAGTTGGAATTCGATATAATTTCCCTCATAGCACACTGTATGGCGTATGTCCAGGACATAGGGCCTGACAGGGACAGCTATCTAGTCGTTCGGATGGGACGAAAAACCGATACAAATACATTGATGTAAAAGATCCCTTGACAGTTGGAATTCGATATAATTTCCCTCATAGCACACTGTATGGCGTATGTCCATCTTTATTAGCCTTGTCGGAGCAGAACAGTGGGACGTTAAACCCCATTTCATTTTATTTTCCATAATTTAGAAACAGTGTGGCCTTCTTGTCAGTGGACATCAGTTTTAGTTGTCGCTTTCGTTCTTCCATATTTATTACCTAATTGAGCTTAGTATTTTATGATCAACATACCATTTAAAGTATTTTATTCCTATCGTTGAAAGCTAAATGAGGTCAGAAAAGTCGTCGGTTGTTTATATTTCTTACTCTTATTATCAAAGAAAGTTTGTGAAGACAGATTAATCTGTAAATGTATTTTCTAAGCCTTTAATCTTTTGGTTGGACAAATGCTTTTAAACTTCGACACGAGCTTCAAGGTTTTTGTAATTCTTTAATAACATTTAATTACATTATAGTGCAGTCCGCGGTGTGGTATCCGGTGTTATGCTGTACACTGTAAACAAATGCGTTGTAAAATTCAATACTATTAAGTTACAAATGGTGTCCACAAGCGCAAGTCAACATAATGATAATAACCTCCCGTGACAGGGTGCTATTAATATAGTTCTACGACAGGAAATCTAACACTGACCTTCCAAATTGCTATTATTGATATTCTCGATTTTCCACAAATCATGGCCCAGTTTTCTTTAATGTTTTTATAAACGTTTTTAGATCAAACCAGATGCCAGAATACTGTATATATAAAACATGAAACAACACCCTGACTGTGTAAGTAAATATAAGTAATCAGGTGATATTAAATGATGTCAACAATTTGTTTCGATAAATTATTTATTGCACACTAACAAATGAAAATGAAATGGGGTTTAACATCCTATACTGTTCTGCACCGAGTGGGCTAAGGAATACGAACACGGTTACAAAACTGAAAAATCGTTCAATTGTCTTAATTATCATTGTTTAAATTGTAAATCATATCGACAATTTTTTTTAAAAAAAAAAATTTTTTTTTGGGGGGGGGGGGGTCAATATGGAGACTTTTTTGCCTAGAACCTTGGGATGTCAGATGATACAGGCATGAAAACAATACACTGCGAGTCTGTCCACACATAAAAATGCTTCCAATAATAATAGTATATTTTCGCGTTTTTATTAGTGTTGGGGTGGGGGGAATTTGGCTATGTCATCCATTGTGCCGTTTTAGGGTTTATTTCATTCGATTAGTCTAAAATCCAAAATTGTCTGTGCAGTTGCGATCCTAAATTTTGGTTGTCGACCAATAAATATTATGATAAGAAGAAAATATCATTAGTTTTAGCACAGCAGGTGTTCCAATAAACTGAATCTAACTTATCTTTTTACTAGCCTTAAGTTTAAATCATAACAACCCTCGCCATTATATCACATCTAACTACCGCGGGTTTACATAATCTCAAACAGCGCCACCTGGCTATAAAATATAGTAGGATATTAACATTGGATCTGGATCTACACGAAGCGTTACTAAAAAGAAAAAGTGTATAAATTTCCTTTTTATCTTTCGGCACTTGTTATGTTGGCATCGTCTCCTGCTATCATTGATGCAGACAGATCTATAGCGAAGAAAGAACTCTTGGAATTATATTTATAAGCAAAGAAAAGGCGAGAAGCCCTGACAGATGGCGGCATTTACAGGACCCGTGGAATTGATTCCTGGTAGAATTTAACTAACTTGGTTATCTGTGAGATATCTGGAACAGACCAAAATCAATTTACTGCCACAAACAGGAAGAAATTATGACAAACGTATAAAAACTGGCCATGATATATAGTATAATGTCTATAAACGATAGTTAAAGATACGGTTCCATCTATAGTCTATTATTTTTTTTATAAAGCACCATTATTTTAATGAAGAGGACATTTTCTATTTATTTTTCTATTTATTTTATATATATTTTGGGGGGAGGTGAGGAGGTTGCTTATAACCATTAGGACTGACGTGATACAATTCTTCTCATTTCCAAAAATAATGTGATTTCAAATTCAATTCTAAGACCGCTACTTTAAATCTATTATTAACAAACGTCACAATATGTGACAGGAAAGAGACAGTTCTGGTTCCTGATAGTATCGACCTAATTCTATGCTTTAACAATCCTTCGTCTGGGTTATGGCATTTACCAAAGAACTTTAGATCAAATGGATTATTGTAAAAGATTTTGACAATATATTTTTACGAATCGGCAAATATAATTTGACAGTTGGCTTTTTTTTGGTCTGAAGCGCATATTTAAATAAATGTTATATTTTATGTAGTTAAGCTATTAATGTCGTTAGTGGTAAATGCAGGCTATTCACAAGATATGTTTCATGCAAAAAATAATGCATACACGAGTTAAATTGTTCAATACACGTAATACAACACATAACGAAAATTGTTACCTGTGTGAACTTTTCTGGACAGAGTACGGATCATCTGTTTTGTGCATCTTGACCGTCACAATTTATAGCCGATCGGAATGCTGGTTTGTATATGATGTAGATCCAAAATAGCGCTTACGAAACTGCTTTATCCTTATCGACCCCTTTAAGTCACCTAACATAATGGGTTATTTCTGGGCCCCTTCGTGTCGTGGACGTTGAACATTATTTCCTATCTCCTTCGCCCGCTTCTTTAAATACAAAAACATCAATTGATTGTATGTCGTCCATTAAAACAAATCTCATTATATATATTGTGAGGGGGGGAGTGTGGGGTAATGTATTAATGGTATATATAGCTAGTAGATGAAGTAATTTTGTGATAATGCCAGGAAGTCTATAGTATCAGACTCATATTTCAATCTAGCGATCAATATGGCCGCTTGCAATTTCTACTTCGCTTAATCCTATAAGTTTTGTGTCTATTACTGTACATTGCCTAATATAAATACATTTTGTGGTAAAATGGTTATATATATGTGAATATCAGACAATAAATGTGTAAGCATGTAATTTATTTGCACACATTTTAATTCATTGGAAAAGATAAATTTTCTCTGAAGTTTAACTTTGGCTTCGTTCCTGTATTTCACTATAAATCAGTAACCATATCCTTGCTATCTATGATATATAAAATAATGATCAGTCAAGGTATAATGTTTTATACTGTTTGTCTTTATTAGTCAAGGTATAATGTTTTATACTGTGTGTCTTTATTAGTCAAGGTATAATGTTTTATACTGTGTGTCTTTGTTAGTCAAGGTATAATGTTTTATACTGTGTGTCTTTATTAATCATGGTATAATGTTGTATACTGTGTGTCTTTATTTATCATGGTATAATATGTCTTATACTGTGTGTCTTTATCAATCATGGTATAATATGTTTTATACCGTGTGTCTTTATCACTACCAGTCACAGTACAATATGTTTTATAACATGTGTCTTTATCAGTCAAGGTATAATGTTTTATACTGTGTGTCTTTATCAGTCATAATATTATGTTTTATACCGTGTGTCTTTATCAATCATAATATTATGTTTTATTCTGTTTGTCTTTATACCACTGTCTTCATAGTGCAATGATCGGTTCGGTATGTCCTTATTGAAGACGTGGTGTTGCGTGAGGTCTCCTTACTGGTATCCATCGTAAGAAGTGTAATACAATCTTCTGTAAGATGGATTTCATTGCGACTTTTGGAGTCATTCCTTTACAATGTATGTTAATATGAACTTTGAAAAAACTTTAAAAAGTAATTAGGTTTATTGTTGTAGTTCATGCTTTACTCTTTTTATTCTTTATTCTTTATTTTTTTATAAATATTAATTAAGCTTCACATTTTCAGGTTCGTGTGGTTTAAAAAATACGTTTAGCTACAGTTATTGCGTCATTTGTGTTTAATTACATCTGAAGATGGTTTCTAATGATACGAGACTGAATTTATCGCTAAATTAACGAGAATTTGATTAGCTTTAATCGAAGACTAAATCGAACGCTACTCGGTTAACTAAGCTTACTAAATAGTCTGGTGATGCAGAAACATGGCGACTTATTGTCCGTTACTATTATTAGATACCAGATTCAAATCAGCGTTTTACGATCATTTGATTGGCCAGGTTTATCGATTGACACTAATGAAGATTCGACTATGTCAGAGATTGCCGAGTGAGACGAGTGTAAGGGTGATTATTAATTAATGGCATCTATAGGAATAGGATAGATGAGCTATATATATATCTTTTTAATCCTGAAGTTTATTTTAGTTAAAGTGATTGATATCTTTCTGTTGTGGTGATTTGATCAGTTTTTATAGTCTAATGCTTATATAGGACCTATACATGATGACTTATCGATCTGTACCGCTAATGTCCTGTAGAGCACGAACCATATGATGCCTGATGTAACGCTTACTTAGCATACTTATTTTGCGACTAGCGATTTATGTCTTCCGCTGCAGAAAACGGGGATCATCCTAAGGCGGCTTCCATTGCGGTTGGTATCAGAAGTAATCTATTCGGGGCATCTGGTAACTTGCCCCGGTTAAACACCATATCTTAATCTGAAGGTTCATGTAACAACCAAAACGTCAACGCAACGACGCCAATCGGATTAATTAATATTGTCTGATTACGCGAATTCAAGTGCTGTTAGTATGAAAACTCTTCATTGATCCGATCTCATTTGGTTGGTTCAGGTAATATCAACGTGAACGCAGCTTTAGAATCCCGTTTACGTCTGTGATGGCCATTTTCACAGCCCCGGCTTCTGAAATCGCTATTTATTCAGATGTAGGGCATGTTGCTGTTCTTTCAAGAAACATTAATGTCATATCGCTTTTATTTGAGATATTGACAAAGCGAACAATTTATATCCGACTTTTGCATTTTTTTTACCAGCACCTTAATTCTCGCTGTAATCACCAGAAAAGTATACAATAAAAGGCGAAAATAGCAACGCGTGTAAGAGTGCAAAATAAAAATAATCTTTGTGTGTGTAACAGTCCGTTGCTCAATCTAGATATAAAATTTATATGCCGGTAGTCTTGTCTAAACCACAAATAAAGGTTGATCTACCGCACTGTTATATATTTCATACCGGTAAAGGTTTTTTTTTCTCTGTTTTGTGAATGCGATGACCTTTTCAGATAGTAGGGAAGTGGTTGTTTCTCGCTGAAAGATGTTTGATTAATCGCAAAGAGGGTTCCCTGAATACTGTAAAATCGGAAACCGTATATTAGGAATACGTAGTTTCTGGTATAGTCTATTCTAGCTCTTCCGGTCGACGACGCTTACAAATTAAAAAAGGTCCTTTAAGTCAGAGCAAGTCCATTGCAGTCAAGGGGAGTTGGATGGCCGAATAGTTAGCACGTCCGTGCTGTTTCATAAAGCCTGTCATTCGAGTTAACTGGCGTCGTTTTGAATCTCCGGTTGTACGTGGCAAGGAGTAGGGTCGCCTGTCCAACCACGTGGATTTTCTCCGGGTCCTCCGCTTTCTCCCACTGCTAAAGAGCCCTACGCGCAAGCGAATTTTTGAAATAAAATTAATCCATATGTTAGTCCCAAAATGACCTTGTTTGTGTCGAGTGAACGTTACCCCCCCCCTCTCTCTCTCTCTTTGTCTATCTCTCTCTCTTGCAGTCAAACGGATAATGATAATCAACAAATATATTGACAATCAATCCACAACTGAAACGCTATACTTCACTAATACATGCCTTCTCCCATAGGAAGTGTTGTAGTATTTCCTTGCTAAATTCTTATTAGGGAAATCAACAGGAAAATAAAGTAAACAGACATATTAAATGAGAAATGTTATCTAAGGATACCATCTACCATGGTTATCTTCTAAACAGCTGTGTTTTAAAACGTCATGAGATATGTACGCAACAACCATACTGCCAGTCGGTGTTTAATACAGGGGAACCTGGCTATGGTTGAATTAGAATAGTAGAGTTTAAACAATTGGTTATTTAGTTCAAAGCTCCATCTGTCATTATATCTTCTGTACCGAGGAAGAGGTTAGTGCTTTCTTTGAAGTCTGTGATATAGAGGGCAGATGTGACTGATATAAATTTCAAATGGTCTTTTGGGAAATATGTTCCAGTGAATTCCTGAAAGCAAAGTAGGTGCATTGAAATAAAAAAAAAACAACTAACAAAGTCTGCTTTACGGAATAGTGTTGGTAGGCCACCAACCCCTGGCTTTTTATTAACGAAATATATACAAAGGTTAAGTAATTTTGTTAACCTTCCAGGATGGAATCTTTATGATATTTCAATTTGTGATACACTATTGAATTTCAAAAGCATAAGGGCAGTAAAATATACAGAGATACATTTTAATGCGGCCAAACATAAAAGCTATTGTAGGTACATGATTCTTTTAGCTAATGACTTATACAAATACATGAATACAAATACCCGGCATGATGTATAAAACTGTCTACTACTGTTTAATCATTGCCTTGTTTGCATTGAAGTAAATAGAACTTTAAAGTGTTCATAAAACACTGAATAAATATCATAAATACTGATAACTGATATTATTTGACGGATCATATCTACTAAAGGTTAAAGGTCAAGTTTAATAGAGACTCGTGGTGGTCTCATGTCTACTTTATATATTTTATATATTAAGCATTTGATATGAATTAAGATAAAATCCTTAACTTTACCAGTCTCTGAATGAAAACTTGCATCGGTGTTAATATGTAATATTCAATGTGCACGGAAACATGGCTGGAGCTATTATGAGTCCAAATGGTATGATGAAAACTAGTTTTATGTATTCTGATTTGTGTATCAAAACATAGCTAAGGGCATCGTTTTAAATAAATTGTTGCTTCTCGTCGACGATATCTAGAAATTCATGTTATGACGGATTCCGACTGATGAAATCATCATTATATGGAGTTTTATCTTTATTTCAACTGGTCGGTAATAGTCTGTTAGTTTCTAATTACAGTATATATTATAGGTTTATCTTGTATAACGGGGAGATAAGAAATTCAGTAGACATGTTTTACTTATAATAGCTTCGACTGATACATCAAACAGAATCGTGGGTTCTGCTTTAAATATACGCACGGCGCCAACGATTCAGACTAGACATACATGTTTTTCAAAATGACAAAATTGGATAATTCGTAATACGTATTAGTTTTAATTCATATAGATTATGCATACAATTTGTAAAATGTTATTGATGCTGAAACTATGTATAGTGCGCTGAGCTGAACCGTGACAGAACCAAACTACTGATTCCTTTTTATCAATACATTTCCAGTATTACTGGACGGTGGATATATCCATCATAAGTAAATAAAAGATAATTCGAATAAAAGTTGCAAATCCCGCCATAGAAATACACCGTCAGTTTTAGATCATAACCCATTGGATTAGCTCTGGCCAATTTATCTTCAAACGGGAGTGTCAAACACAGAGAAAGGTGATTAATCTACTTGATAACAGGTGTCAAATAATTTTAAAATGATAAAACATACGTCCTGATACACTATATAAAAAACGGAAAACCTTTAAGTCGACTGTTTTCTAGTTGGTTAGTTTGTGCCAGAAATGAGACTTCGATGTTTTTTTCGACAATAGCGATGAACTAATATTTTAAACTATAAATATTTCTTTCATTTCCTTTCCAACAGCCTTATAAAATCGTTATTGCGACGTCGTAAGATTTCATAGGTAAATGGAAAACATCTGAAACTATGGTCTAAAAAAATTAAAAATAAACAGAAATTTCTTCTGGCGTGGTGATAGAGTTTATGTCAAAGGGGCATAACTCAGAGAGTGACCGTCTTAAATTGCTGAAAATCATAATTTTGTCTATATATAACCATGGAAACCAGCAATAGCATTTTGTTTTAATATTAAGATAAGGACGTTCTATATCATTTACTAAGTCCACAAACACGTGTCAGTTTTATTACTGAAATACCAACACTTTAAACGAGTTTACTCCCCATTTAAATCTCTCAGTCGCCATGATAACATGTGTTGCCATAGTAAACATGGCGTCGTGTTACATTTTACAATATTAACTTAAACCATGTCTATTCTTTAACTACGATATCCAATTCTCTCACTATTGTTATCGGATAACTCGAGATCCTACGAGATTTTATAGATGTAGACAGTTGTGCGGAAGGGTATAATTATTTATGCGTGAATAATACGTGTAAGAATACAATGTTAATCCCCAGCTACCGCCAGATGGTAACTTTATATGGTTCGTGATTATGAAGTATTTTTGAGCGGATAATAGAAGGGGTTATTGATATTGCCGGTAATATGAATATAGGACGTACTAACAGACTAACAGATATAATTATTTCATATCATCTTCTCTTTTGAATCTGGGGAAAACTGACAATTTACTGCAATCTGCAAACGCTGTGACATTTTTGCACTGTGCTCTTTCTAGTGCACCTGCAACCACTTAGCAAGGTCAAATATTCCTAATAATATGTTCATCTTATTTTATCGTTTATCGCAATGTTGTTTAAGTGGAAAACTGTCATAAACGTCGCAGATGAGACAAACAAACTTCACCCACGTGGTACTTATCATAACTTTACGTCACGCTGTAATAAACCATCGACCTTTTGGTTGGTTTATTTCCTTTAATAAGAGAGCCACGGTGGCTCGCTAACCCGAAAGTCTCAGATTCTCTTCGAGTGTTAGTACCTCGTCTAACTCGTACACTTGTCATTTGGGCAGTCGAAGGATGGACAATTCCAGATATGAGAATTTCCAGGACAGTGGCGTTTCTGCCTACCCTTTATAGACTTACAACTGCCGGGGATTCTTTTACGTGACTAGTTGTAAGTCTGGACTCCATCTGTTGCAGACCAGCGGTTCATTAAGAAAGCAGGTTTCCTTATTTCTTTGCTTACCAAACTTAAACTGGTCGGTAGTAGATACAAACCTATCCACTCGCTGCATTGCTACGCTCCATTATTATAGCCTACTAATAATGATACAAGGTCTGACCAAGGGAATACTGATCATTTAAAGTGTTATTATATATATATATATATATATATATATATATCTACCATTAAAATCAAACTTGCACGAGTATAGTATTGTAACCAACCAAACACCGAGGTCAGGGGGTTACTGCAGTGACACCTGGCAGGATTATATTACCTTTTGTTGTTAACACAATCACGATAAGGTGGTGATTAGGTTGGTATGAAAAGTTGAATTAAGTATAGCGGATGTTTATATCCTCCGTGGTTTTAGGGTGTGACTGAAAGGGGTTAAGGGAAGAACAGGGAAATTTGTTGACTGACAAGAAATAAAATCGTCGTGAGACAATATAATGTGTAGAAAATAAAAACTTGTATTATGTTTGCTTACAGCCCAGAAATACCTCTTAATCGCTTAACAACAAACTCTTTGCTTACTTAAGGGATTCAGGTAACATAAGAGACACAGAGATGGAGTGTAACTTCCACTCGACAGGAACTAAGTCATTTCGGGACTAACATATCGTTTAATTTTTATTTCCAATAATTCGCTTGCGCGTAGGGGTCTTTAGCAGTCGGAGGAAACCGGAGGGCCCGGAGGAAACCTACGAGGCTGGAAACATAAGAGACACCATCATGGTCATGTCTTAGTCCCAGAATTATTAGACATTAATTATTAACTTATCCAGACCATAACCAACTAGACGGAAGTTTCCAAAGCTGATATCTCGGTTCATAGTGAATCAATTTGACTGAAATTATTATAGCGAGAACTGTCAGCTCTTTATCTAATCTCCCATAATGTATCTTTACTTAATTAGTTCATCGTTATTGTAATAATCCATACCTGAATAAAACCAAATGGTTTAAAATAAAAAGTATTTTGTACACTATACTAAAGTCATTCTCTCAAACCCTATTCAGCCAGACTAGATGGGCGAATCTGCTAATATAAATTGCAATAATCTAGGAACTCAGATAGTAATCCGGAATCTAATGAAAATCCGCCTTTAAAGATTGCCATTATTTATTTTATAGAAAACATGGACATTATGCACGGGCTAGGCTATTCATAACCCTGAACTTGTGCAAATACTGATATGATTGGTCACTTAAACCAAATGATGCAAAAGGTAAATTTCCAATCACGTGTAATACATGATATTCTCATTCATACAGAACCAGCTAATGTTTACCAAATTATAACTTTTTTTTAAATTTGTCATTCATGCACTCAATTTGATCCAAGTGCATATAATTATGTAAATCTATAACTCAATACAGATCTAACAACTTGTGAAAGATATTAATTAATACAATATAATGGAATCATTAATTTCTAGAGCAATTTTGCTACAGTTATGGTAATAAAGTGTGGTAAAAAGTTATTGTAATAAGTTATATGGTAAGAAGTTATGGTAATACTTCATAGTGATAAGTTACAGCAATAAGTTATATGGTAATAACACCTTCATATTAAAAACAAACACTGTCTGTTCTATTCATTTGTGTCTTAACGGTTATCAAGATAGAGGGAGGGGTGCTCGAATCGATGAAGACCTTATGGACTTGGATCAGATTTATATAGTTTTGTTGACAGTACGTGAGAAGAAACCAGACTGTACGACAAATAAAGAGTTAAAAGTGAACACTGGTCAAAAATGTTGATGAGGATGATGTTGATGTTGATGATGATGATGGTGGTGATAAGACAGGTCTCTATAATTTAACCGAATTCAACCATAACAACCAGTTCACGTTCTTCTCATTCTTATTTGTTTTGTTTTGTTTTTTTGTCATGAGCTTTTGGAATTTAAAGGGCATGTCTCTCATAATTTGATTACTGGGGTGACCAAATTATTAGTGACATTTTACGTTATTGAATTATATTTTGATATTTGAATCTTAGTAGTGCATAATTAAATTCCATAACGGGTTCGAATGGTATTGCATATATGTAATTAGGGAAAGAGAATGGAGAGAAAGAGGGGGGGGGGTATTTCAGGACTAGCGCATGCCTCAATGATTCGCTTGCGCGTAGGGGTATTTAGCAGTGAGAGGAAACCGGAGGACCCGGAAAAAAGCCACGAAGTTGGACAAGCCACCATATTCCTTGTCACGTACAACCGGGGAATCGAAACCACGCTAGTTGACTCAATAGCAGGTCATATGATACAGTGCGCACGTGCTCACCTTTCGGCCATCCAAACCCAACCTTAACTCATCAAAACTCTTTTTAATAGATGTTTGAATTGAATATCTGGATCAATAAAAGCTTATTTAGCAAACCTGCCAACGTCGTGTACCTGCATAGACAATATGAACTATTATGACCTACCAGCGACCACTTTTAGGCCATGTTTAAAGTATATTCGACTCACCCGAAACTAGTTTATTACCTCATCTTGCTCATTTTACATGTTCTCTTTTGCATCGCCAATTATGTATTTTGTTTGATTTGTTATGTCTACACTTTGTTGTGCAGTTTACCTAAGTTTTATATAAAAAGGGAATGTGTTCCTTTAAAGGGGGTAATAGAAATGTTTATTCACGCTGTGGTATAAAGAAGTTATACGATACATAACTAGATTCTATGATAATATAATATTACCTTATTTAAATAGTAGGAATTATGATATCAAGTCAACCAAGGGCGATAGTAGGTATTAGATTACCATTTACCTATCATAGATAGTCCCTTTACACGTAATTAAATTATATAATATGTGTTCACTCTATTTATACAACGATTGTATGAAGCTGTGAAAATACGATTGTAATGAATACATTTAATACGGAATGTACATTTGCTTTTTTTTTGCGTCAAATTATTTTCGTGTAGACGACAAAGGACGTGTAGACGCAAGTACGTTATAACCGTAACGAAAACCAAGCACAATCAACAGTCCCTGAAAAAATGGATATTGCATATTCGGCCAACTCACGTTTCTTTATGGGCGGTGGTATTTTTTCTTTTCTTTGTGTGTGTGTGTGTTGGGGGGGGGGGGGTCATAAACGCTTCCCGAGTACCAGATAGCACCGTAATGCAATTGATCTGTGAAACAATTGCAGTGTATAATATCTGGATATTACACACACTTCATTCTACATGTCGTATATTTTAACTGTTTATGAGATTAAAGTTATGTGTCTGTCTTGCCAAAGGTTCGTGTAGCTCATGTTCAGCTAGACTAGCTTTAAGGGGATTTTGTTTTCTATAATATGTTGTTTTAAAGTGACATTATCTGTGGTGTGTTGTTTAGTGTAGGTCTATGTAATACCACATTACCTAAGAACAACAGTATAGTCCCAAAATACCCTAATCTGTTGACAAAACATGAATCCCATCTCCATTAATAAAATGAGTGCCAAATACCAAGGTAGAATTAGCTATACACACCATATAGCACACTTCAAAGACATCACGTTCATTAGCAATAAAAACAAGAACTAGTCGGTCAGCGACGTTTCTAATACAAGTCCAGCTTCCTCTTTGTTTATCTTCGATCAAGAAAATTTCTATTTCTGGTTGGAAACAATTTCTGGACATTAAAGCAAGCTGACAGAGTCTTTAGAATTTACCAGACGTGTTAGTTCCGACTCACAGAACTGCCAGGAATACGTGACGTCATGGCTGAGTATTAATATTTTATTGCTGATATCTCTGTGACTGGTTTGTAGACTAGACATATATACGGTCAATATTGACGACTGTGTGATCTATTATTAATGCGTCTATAGATCAAGTATATCACCAAGGGTATATTATAAATGCACTGTAAAAACACAGTGTTTAATTTGGGAGAGAGAAAGAGGAATGGGGTTTAACGCACACTCGACACAAACCTGGTCATTTCGATATGGTTTAATTTCTTTCAATAATATGCTTGCGCGTAGGGATCTTTAGCAGTTGGAGGAAACCGGGGGACCCGGAGATAATCTACGAGGTTGGACAGGCGACCCTACTCCTTGTCACGTGCAACCGATGATTCTAAACCACGCCAGTAGACTAAATGACAGGATTTATGAAACAGCGCGCACGGTCTAACCATTCAGACATCACTAGAATGTCAAGGGATGCCAGGGAAAACACTGAAAAGCTACAAATTTTAAATTCATGATGCGGAATTAGACTTATCTCGAATTCTTTCTCGTTATGTTCCCAAAATTTACAGTATAGTTAATAACCCTTTTAAGCAGACTGTCATCTAACCAGCAAAAAACATATCATGTTTGGGGCAAATATCATATAAGCTAAACTGTTTAATTGTCTACGATATTCCTTAACGCTTAGAACACGGGATGGCCAACAGGAGATAAATTATCATTTTACTTTTTACAATGTAATAGATCTTACAGTTAATAATACTTTATTCCAGTGTCAAGCTCAATTGAACTCTGCGACTATAGAATTCCTGATATCTTAGTGACAGAAGCCTTGACTAGACACAGCGGTCAATATTCGCTTCTCTATGATCTATTATTAATACCTGTACATCCATTGTCTATATTGCTTCTATATCAGCGTTGTAAAGTATGGAAGCCGTTGTCTGCGATATTACCCACGGTCAAAGTAGACATTTAGCCCTGCGAACAACAACACGAAAGTCTCATAAGAATATTCAATTTAAAAACTGTTTATATTTTCCTTCATGGTGTCAACACAAATCTCGGGTATTTAAATTGTATACACTTTATTACGTTGATACACAACTCTATAATAATTATCTAATTCAAGTATTTTATTTTCAATAATTATTTATGTTACATATTAAATGGATTCAGAAAATTATTGTTGATACAAATCTTTTATGTATTCCCACAGAAACCATTTAATGGGGGTCAATCCTGTATCTCGTTGTCAAGGAAACCAAAACATCCGCTTCCGGTGGAGAGAAAACTAATTGTTGCGATGTAAACATAGTTATTTATATTTCGTCGTGTGACATTTATATTGCCACAACACTATAACACCGACCAGTTTAAAACATGTTGGTATGTTTAAACCTGTCAAGCTAGTTTCTATAACAACTTTTTGTTTTCTCTTTCCTTTTTTTATGGGGGTTTGGGTGGCCCAATGGTTAGCACGTGTGCGCTGTATTATACGGTCTGCAATTGAGTCAACTAGTGTGGTTTCGATTCCCCGGTTGTTTATGTACGTGACAAGGAGTAGGGTGGACTGTCCAACTTCGTGGGTTTTCTCCGGGTCCTCCGGTTTTTCTCCTGAAATGGCCTAGTTTGTGTCGAGTGGACGTTAAACGTTAAGCCTCACGTCTCTCTCTCTCTCCTTTTTTTTAAACGACTTAAATATAATTAGATGACCCTTTATCTTTTATCTGTAATATTTTATAGGCCAAGATTGTCTAATAGACCCATAACAAATTTAAACAAAGTACATGAATATTGCCCACTACGAACAATGTTCATCCTTTCATTGTCCTGGAAAGGCTTCCTTTGAAAGATCCAGAAACAGTGAATTTGGCAGGTACATAGGCTGTGTATGTTTGTCAGCCTTTTGTCGGTTATTTTTTGGGGGTTGTTACTTTTCAGGAAATATATATTTAACACTTGTACGTATACAGAGTGTATTTCTGGGCCCCACGACCATATCCTTAACGTTTGTGGGGAACTGGTTTATATTTTAGTCTGGCGAGAATTTTATACATTGTCAGCTACTTAATGTCGAGTATTATGCTGTAAATAGAATGGAGGAGGGACAGTGGCAACATTCATCATTTGACAAGAAACTACGAGTATTACATTACCTTACAAAAGGGTCTTACGGACATCCTCCCTTTCCTCGTGCCCCCTCCCTCCCTCTCCCAGTCCCCCCTCCCTCCCTCTCCGCTTTCCTTTTATTTTTTTGTCTGGTTAAAATGGTCTAATCTATTCTGCGCTCGGTGCTAGCTTACATTTGGAATATTTCTTACTGATGATATTGTTTTGGTTATTCTAGTACGGTAATCTAGATTTTAAAGGAAATCTAGGTTACTCTGCCAACCCCATCAAAAGACGGGTTCTACAAGTTTTTTGTAGATTTGTATGGTTTCAAAAGTATCTTTAAATTCATATCGTCACTGTTGATATTTTTTCACTCCGATTGATTATTATTTAGACTTGATATGCAGCTGTAATTTAATCGTATTTGAATAAAATTACCCCTTGTTACCTACAACGTTGTTCGTACGTGACCGCACAAAGTTTAACTTGTTCTATGAAATAATAAAACATGTTCATAGTGTAGGGTGGAGTGGTTTAGGGCATTGATTTCGTTGACTTTGTTGCATTTTTATGCTTTCTAAAAAAAAGTTAAAGATTCATTATGTAAGAGATAAATCTGTCTTTTGGAGTTTTTTTTCTAGCTTCAAATATTATATAATTTATTTTAATCTTTTATTAACAACCCATAATCCACTCTTTTGACAATCGGGTTAACGATAAAACAGACAATCTAGACTTCATTGTCAAGTGCCGTTGTTACGATAGTAAGCCATCTACGCTACATTTTGTTCAAAACTTCAAACCCTTATTATGTTGCACAGAATAATGAAATTTGACTGCAATTTTTAATATGATTAATAATTTTTCATTTTCGTTTTTTTTAACTATTTTTGACTATTATAGCAAGAATGGGTAGATGTTTATCTAATTGTAACATAATGCATCTTTAATTTTTTTAAATACATATTTCAACCACCCGAATGAAACCATTCTTACATAGAATAAATAAACGAAATATGTTCAAGCTCCATTGCAGCGTTGGTTCTTCATGTGTAAAATATTGCACCGCCTTCAGGTTTATCCAGTTTCTATTCCTCAGTTCAATAAATCTATGTACGTGAAGCTATACGTTTTATACACCTTAACAATCTCGTCTGAAATCTCACATCTGGACATCATGAAAATTGAAATGCCAGAGCATCGACATCACCAGATTTTTAACATCTCTAATGTTCGTCTGCTCGGCTTGACTCAGAAACACGATCCGAGTTTGGCGGTAAAAATTGGGCAGATCACGAAGCAGACGAGGGTAGGTTGGCGGGCAAAGTGAAAGGCAATCTTCTCCAATATCTATTTACCGTCAGTTTTTCAACAAAGCTCATAGAAATTTCAACCTTTTCCCCCGTAATGTGCTGAGAGAAAGTAACCGATAGCCGCCATTACCAGAAAGCGCGCGATGAGCATGCGAGCTGTCGTCACTAGCGCGTGAATGATTATTGCACAAACACGTCTGCGATTTTTTTTCTGCATTTTTTTTAGTTCAAGAAGTAAATGCGTATAACGTACGTCCACAATTTAGAATAACAGTGAAAATTGTTTTTCTTAATCATTGCTTGATATGAAAACATTGAAAATGAACTGACTTGACACTGTCAGTGTGGCATGTTTGTGAAATAAGGAGGCTTTAATTAGGTATAATAATGCAAAAAGCAAATGGGGGCTACTAGAATAATATCATCGAACTGTATGCTGAACCTCAATTACGGAAATTTAGATACTGCAGAAACTTGCATCTAGAATGTTAAAAGTATTTATAACCCTACCAGACATTATTGTTCAAAATATTATTGAGTTTCTAGATATATTCCAGTTATCAAAGGCACACTCTTCAAACATAAATAGACATTATTATATGGACTACGGACAATAAAAAGTTGTCTTACGAGAAAAAAGCCTATTATTTCGAATATTGCTACAATTATTCAGTACTTTTGATTTCAAGCCGCCATCCTGATTGTTACTGAATGCCTGAAGGATAATTCATTTGTATAGATGAACATAGCTCCTTGGGGTGTTTTATTTTAATCATGTAAACTTATTTGTAAAGAACACCTTCCATTTCTTATGTCTGTTTAGTAAGGGAACTGATTACTGGCCTTCTGGTCCGTTGAGGCTTTATGGAAATGATTTTTAATGTTTCATCAGCATTTTATTTGGGTGCTTCGTGACCAGCAGAATGACATAAAGGGCTTGAAATTGAATCGTCATGGGGAGATCACAATAAATTGAGGCATACCGAAACAAAATAAACGAATAATAATTTTGGCTGTCATACTATGTCTAAAAAAACATACTGAATAAAGACTGATAGAGTTAAATGAAACATTAATTTATATTCACATTATGTATGGTCTAATTACAAAGCAATTTAACAGTATATCGTATATTTCCACCAAACTTATCTTTCCGTTAAATTTAATTTACTAGCATTACCAAATACCAAACCGTGCCTAGTATTTTAAGTGCAAGGCACTTGAAGCCGAGTCTCACATTTCTTTAAATGAACCGAACACAATGTCATCCCGACATTGACCCATATTCCTAATCGAACGCTATTATAGTTCACTGTATTTCAACAAAGGTAATCGCATGAACGGTTTTTACATGAGGATGGTGCATTTCTTCCTTTTACTTCGAAGAGCTAAAAAAGGGAGTTCACAATTTTGAAAATCCAATGGTTGAGAGTTGTTTGTGGTTTAGTATTCATCGTTCCACACGGCTAGAGAAACGCTTTTATTTTTTAGATATTTTTTTTTTAATTAAACAAAGCAATATTTAAAATATAATTTGAAAAAGAAACATGGCTGTGTTTTTCACAACACAGACATGTTACCGGAAGTTCACCCAATTTAGAGAGTGTTTTAGTCTCTATCAACCAAACAAATATTCTACGAATATTAGTCTCGATAGGTCCTCAAAATATGACGGAAAGTCGGTCATTGTCTATTATCCAGTCTTTTGAGTTACCACGTACTGAACCAATCAAAACATATCGCTTGTCGACAATGACACTCTCTAAACTTTTGTTTGTAAAGGTTTTAATTGAAATGGCAATTTTCTCTCGTCATAAATCAGACGTATGGCTTCTCACAATCTTCTTAATTCTTCATCGCGATTCATGCTATTTTCTCGTCTCTATTTTGTTTCTAATAATAGATGTGCCAAGTGAATTGTGGGATATAATATTTCTGCCTCGCTTTATAGAATCTAGCAAAATCGGCCCGGCCTCATAATATCGACCACTTACCGAGACTTTATCTAAAAGGTTACATTGCCCATGCGTAACCGGGAGTTGGTTTTTTTTATGTGGTAGATTATCCAGTAATTTTCGTCAAAAATTGACAACGGACCCAGACGTACGTTGAAGACTAGGGGGTTCTGGGTGACCGAGACCAAGAGGGTTTGAGAATTATTAGGTTTTTAAGAATATTTATTTTCGCATTATTATGCCCGTGTTAACACATGATCCAAACGTGCGTCTGGAAAGTGAAAAGAGTCTACAAATAATCAATGTGAGGCCTGTGTAAATCTTAATTAAAGATATATAATATGAATTAGTGTGGTTAATAAACTATTTAAGTAAGTAAGTTAGGGGTGGACGATATTGGTGACGAGAATCGATGAGGTCATCTTGTTTAGATGCAGATCAAATAATTGACAAATACATTTATCACGACTATGATAATAAAGTAATACCTGTTAATTATCATGTTAATTATTCTCTTGACATTCCAAATGTGTTAAGATTAAGTTCCCCCAATTAACGAATACGTCATTGTAATCCCTTTCTTGTTGTTGACCCTGGGACTTACCGACCCTTATATCATAAGTCACCAGGGGGCGTTGTGTACTTATGTTATTAATTACCATAATAGACCCAATAAAAATATGTACAGCTGCGTCCACACACGCGTCCACACATAATTGCGTAATGTTCCTTATTAAAAGTTAATAAGTTCCATACGTAAGAAAATAAACCATTTTTAGACCAAGTCTGGATTAATACGTATAAGGATGAAAACATAACATTATGTTTAAAGCTTAAGAAGATTTCTTAGACAATGTAAATGGTTTAGGCCATTATGAAATGTTACTTAATTATGTAATGGAGTCACTATAGAGGCTGAGCCAACATAGTTTGGGATTACAGATGGTCTGGGGAATTTCTACAAACGGTCAACAATGTTATGCTAACAAAGTAAGCTGAAGTAGGTATACCAATGTATGAAAAGAACATGAATTCCTGCTTTCTTTTTAGACTTATGCTATTTGGATAGCCATATAATAATATAAACGTAAGACGCTAAATACCTTTAAGTCAAAATCGGGTGCTAAATTAAACTCGAAGGATGTTTTAATTGATTTAGTGACAGAGCCAACTTGGCGTTTCGATATATTAAAGGAGCTAAGTCCGTAACTCAATATCATCCAAAATCTTCTACAATGAAAACACGATTTTTTTGTCAATTCAAAATAACATTGATGTTGTTATCTTACCCGGAATAGATGGGCTTCTGATATCCAATATTTGAGACAAAAAAAAATACCATTGGTACGCGAATCGTGTACCATAATGTGTTTCAGGCCCATTTTTAACGAGGAACTTGAAGAACGAGGATAGACGGTGACGCATATTCTTTTCTGGAGACATAGAACATGTAGACTGGAATAACTAGAAGCTTAAGATTTACTTTCGATTGAGACATCAGGCGTATTTCGACGAACATAGCTGGTTTGAAAAGAGATTAAAGATGGAAATGATTGAATGTAAATCAATTTATATTCATTCATATTACATTATTATAATATGCGTTGTGACCCATTTGTGTCAATTTCTAGGTCCCAAATATTACCGGTTTAGCTCCTTTAAGCTGAAATAACGTTAAATACTAATTGTAGTTCCATTTGGGCTTAAATTTTCGACAGCAAGACACAACAACAGATGTATCTCAACATTGGTTCCAATTTTGAAACAGGGATATATTCATATCAAATACAGCAACACACACACCTTAATATGATTTTTGTTTAACCTAATCGAAGAGGACTTGTCATTTTAAGGGGGCATTTCGTTTAGTTTCAGTTTAGAATAAAGTGACCTTTATAATAAATAGAGCAAAAACCCAAGCGATAATTAGAGCGATAAACAATGTACATATTAGTCCACTCTGCCAAGTGCTACTGTATCAGCTATTACTGTCAAAAATTCAATACTTTGTCTTGCAATAAATATTAAAACTCTCTCCAACGATTCCACATCGCAATTCTATGCGCTTGATATTCAAATTCTACATAACCAATGCCCGCTTCAACACAATTGATTTGCATTGCTTAAAGAAAAAGTGTGCAGATTCGATTAAGGTTTGCATGCCTCATAAAACTATCAGAAGCGCCATAAAAGCCATATGAAATATTCAACAGGACATAAATTTTGGGTGGCAGAGAACGAAACCATGCTGCGATGCTGCGTTTATAACTTTGATGACGTAATAGCTCATTAGATGAACAGTTGCAGCACCTTTGACAGAAGTAATAGAATGTTGTAAGGTCAGTTTCTGTTGATATTAACATGTCAGACGTTAATTTTAAATGTGCCATGTCCCGACCAGTGTCAGGTGTACAAATCAATTATCTAAATGTTCTTCCGCAATGGAGAATTCTGCCATAATACAGCATTGCAAGGGGAAATCACGCCGGAAAATTTCGCACCTCCTTATTAGTGAGCAATCGCCATGTAGGCGCGGACCCCTGCCCCCACCCCCCTGAGCCCTATTGAGATTTGTCATCACTGTTTAGACCAGCACCTCTAGTCACCCATGGGATTCCTAGATGCGACAGTGCGACACTCTGATGATTACCCTTTGTTACAATGTTTACCCCCCCCCCCCCTCGACAAAATCCTGGATCTTGGCCTGCCATATTCATCACCACCTTTGCTTATATAGTAGATAACTAATACATTTGTGATTTTAAAAATGGCGACGGAAAAGTCCAAGACCACGTTCAAGATTAGAAATATTTTATCATCGGGATATTTTTCACCCCTTTTCCTTTTTTTTGCTTTGAGATGAAATCTCTCTAAACAACCACAGAAGCTTTCCTTTGTAAACATCTGTCATAATCATTATTATTAATTTTTTACACCTAATTAATTCCATTTTTTAAATTGCCATTAAATATCGTGTGTTTAAAATGAATTAAGGCCCGCACCCTCGAGTGTCTCGTAAAAGAATGAGCAATGACAATTCATATTCTGTCCCATTCTCATGCAGGGCTAATTAGGCATTTAATCATAAAAAGACCGTAAAATACCAAATGTTATGCGGAGAAGAAGTGTCATAATTTTATACGCTATTCCCTTATTTCCCTTAAAAAATCTATGACCTTTATCAACCATTAAAATTCGCCACAAGACTTATCTGCTGAGCAGGTCAAATCCGCCATTAGCCATAAACCCTGTACGTTAATGGCCATATATCTAGCCATTGATTGTAAAATTTTAACTTTGGGTCATAAAATTACAAAGGAAAACAGCTGGATGTTAGTATACGAAGACGTGTATAGCCAGACACTACGACCTGAAGTTAATATATCTTCTCGTGTCATTCTACTTTTCTAAACCTGCATTGAATGACTCATATTAGCCTTGATTTACTAGACGCTTTCGATAACTGGCGTTTTCTCGTTAGCGCTCGTGTTTTTCTTCCTGTTAATTTTTTTTAAAGCATGGTTTAGTCAGCACATTTAATTAACGGCTTGTGCAATTTTATTTTCTGGTTTCCAACTGGTGTTGAATTTCTCCAGTACCTACTTCATGGCATGTTCATCAATTGTATTGCTCATTTCAATAAATTTGTCTGTATATCAGTTTTGAATGAGCCACGGCGGCTCCGTGAGTAAGGCATTAGCCTACTAACCAGAACGTCGCGGGTTCGATCCTTGGGATTTACAAGCGTGGTTTCCCCTTAGCAAGGAACGGCGTCTAGTTGTTAGAATGGGATGTTTTTATCGATCGACGAAGACTTTAAGCCCCACAAAGATTTCAGTCAAGGTTGCAGCTCCACGTTTTGTCACGATTTTTAACCCGACCCGTTACCATAACAGGTTGCATGTATTATAAACTGGAATTGAACCAAGTGTTGTGATCACAGGCCTATAAATGACAAGGATTTTGTCGGGTTTCACTGGTTCTCTTACAGTGCGTGGAAGGGAATTATTTAAAATATACCGTGTAAGAGTACCGAAACAACCAGGATAGTGTCCGAAGCAACCAGGATAGTGTCTATTTACGTTACCCTCCCCTCCCTCTCTCTCTCTCTGTCTATTGACTTTGGGGGGGGGGCGCTACTCCGCTTTTACACCACTTTTAAAATACCCTGTGTGTAAGACTCATGTTAGTCTGTAAGCGGATTATTGAAATCGAAATATACATGTTAAAGGACCGTAACTAAAAATCCTCCAAAATCGTCGACATCGAAATCACGAATTATTGGTCAATTTAAATCAACATTGATGATGTAAACTTACCGGGAAAAGATGAGCTTCTGATATCTGATATTTAAGATAAAATATTTTTTTAAACTTTGGTACATGAATCGTGTACCATAATGCGCTTCAGTCCCAGTTGTATTGAGAGACTCGAGGGACGAGGCTAGTCACACTGTACCAAGTCAAAGGGAGTTATGTAGACTGGAATAACTAGACGCCAGACTATTGCACGTGATTGACATTGCTGGCTTATTCGGCCAAACATAACTAATTTGAAATTGGGAGTAAAAACGGAAACCATTGAATGTAAATCAGTTTATAAACATTAATATTACGGTATTATATGCGTTGCGAACCACTTTTGTGAATTTCTAGGTCCCAAGTGTAATCGATTTAGCTCCTTTAAAGGTCGTGTTGTACTGATTTTAAAATGTTTACCGTGTCTTGAAGTTGAATATCGGATATTAGAATCAGTTATTTTCACAGTACGATATCGACAATCAATTTTGTAGAATGGAGCATTATTGAATTTTAATTCGTGTTTTTAATTTCGAATATTTAGGATAATATTGAGTTAAGACGTGTATCCTCTAGTCGCGGAGTGATCTGGTTGATGCGAAGGGATTTCAACCGGCGACATTTTGCTCACGAAAGCAGTAATATTATTGCATTATCGAAAATGTTGTCCGAACAATCTCAGTCTGCAGTCTGTATTGATTCAGAGAGCCTTATAGATCGAGACTAGAGATTTGTATCCGCTTGATTAATGTCTAAAACATCAATAATAGCGCTTGTGGTCACTCGCTAGTCGACCGAACTGCTTCGCAAAATGTTACCCATTCTATTACTGACAAGAAATTCAATTCAAAACACCCCGAGTCAATAACGATTTCTCTTCTTGCCTCTGATTCATATGTAAGCTGAGGGAATTTGGCAGTGGATAATTTGGATTTTTATAATAGAAAGCCAATAAAAGATTTCTTCTGTTGAATTTTGTAAAGGGAAATGAAAGATAATTGATTATTCAATGCAAACGTTGGATATGCCTTTAAGAAATATTTGACTACTGCGGGCCGTACTTTAGAAATGTAAATTTAGAAAACGTAATAACAGCATGACTTCGTCTGAAATACTTGTGATTGGTGCCAAATTTGCAGGTTCTCCAAAGAACAAAGTTCGCCAATTTTAAGCCTCTTCGAGTTTATTTTCAGTCAAAAAGAATTTGCTACTGATTCGGTTTATACAGCCTAAGTATCAGATAAGATATACATTATAATATATCTATGAATATTATTGCACGAGGTAGGCCCTACTCTTTAATGAACATCCAATACCGTCTTAGGTTAAATTTGAGACTTCCACAGGGCCTTTTCGCCTGTTTTTCTAACTGAAATATGCCATTGTAGAACGACATTCGTGTTTTATGGCTAGAACAGTTCGGCAAATGTGTAAATACAGTACATTAACGGTGACACCTTTTGTAATGATTACGAAATGTCTTGTTGCTATGGAAACAATATCTCTATATGTACATATATACCAATATAGCATTATTAACTTGAATTTTCATTTTAAAATCTTGACATTTCTGAGAAACTCGAGAGTAGCGTGGCTATTTTTAACTTATTGCAAACTGTCAGGAGTATTTGAGGTTTCTTAAAACTAATATTCTGAAATGAAATGAAAAGAAGTTAGACATTGTGCTATTTTGCAATGACTGGACCAAAGAAGACGAGCTTACGCTATGCAGTATAGTATGAGGTAAATTTTGCCCGGACAGCTGCGCTACTCGCCTACTCTTTTTTCGACTTCCAACTATCAAGGTTTCTTCATACGTGTACCGGAACCTCGTTTTTGTTACGTCCGATCAGAACGACTATACGTTGCCCCTTGCCAGGCCCTCCGTTTTTCACAACTGACAAGAATGGGGGTGAGGGGTCACGGCAGGAAATGAACTAATAGTCTAAGATAATATTCTAGACAACGAAAAATATGCACACAAAGTTGCCCGGGCAGTCCATTAAAGATTCGTACACTGTGACACTTGTTAAAGATGATTATTACGATTTTTCTGGTAATTTTAGAAAAATTCATGTGACTCAGTTATCAAAGGTACAAATGAAAGTCATTATTAAGTCGTCCCACATAATTTAGGCCTTTTTCCTTTCAAATCAAATGTTCTAGTTGTGTCATCACTCTGTCGAGGTTTGCCGAATGGTTGTGTTACACGTTCAACGATAAACTATGAAAGTGTGGAAAATATTACATTAATAACAAACAAAGTGAAAATTGACACTATTTCATTTCACTTCCAAGAAACTGTCACATTGACACTCGTCAATTCAAACCACAGAATTTACCCTGTATTCCAACCCATAAAATATCCAAAATAAGTTTAGTTTGATGGCACATTTTTTTCACACAGTTGGGAGGTTGGTGGTTAAATGCCTGTCTGTCATTGACTCAAGTGACAAGGACTAGGGCAGCCTGCCTTCTCGGGTTTTCTCTGGTTTCCTCCCACTGCTAAAGACCCCTACTCTGCGTGCAATGAAATTAGTGAAATAAAATGAGCCATAATATGATTGCTAGTCCCAAAATGACCTGGTTTGTGTCAAGCGGACATTAAACCCAGTTTTCACTGGGGTAATGGTGATGGCTGTGTGATACTGATTTTTTTTCCAGGTTGGACAGTCTACATGTATATCTAACACTAATACATTTACTGCTAAATTACATAAACATTATCAGCATACAGACAAGATTGTAACCAATGCCTACCTATTCTTGTTACCCAAAAGAAAGCATCACCCAACCACATTGTTTATGCAGTTTCACTTCACTGAACAGTGAACACACTAGGCCCCACTTTCTCTTAAAAATTTCCCCAACCATATCATATAGTTTCTTGTGACCCAAAAGAAAATACATACAACTATTAATACATGCATCTTTTCTGATACGAAATGAGGTGTAACAACCTACTTTTCTGATATGAAACAGGGTTAAACAGTCTACTTTTCAGATATGAAATGGGATTAAACACCCTACTATTCTGATATGAAAAAGCTTTTAACTTTTAAAATTAAAAGGTCCCTACATTCCTAAACCAACTGAGCTAATGAAGACCTGTATATACTATATGCAATGGGGTTTAACAGCCTACTTTTCTGATATGAAATGGGGTTTAACATCCTACTATTCTGATATGAAAAAGCGTTTAACTTTTAAAAGGTCCCTACATTCCTAAACCAACTGGGCTAATGAAGACCTGTATACACCATGCAGTTTGGTATGGTGCAACTTTAGTACTAACAGCAGTGTTTTAGGCTACTATTCATCAAATTCCCCATGTCAAGGGTTCTTTATCGTGCACGCCAACATGAACACAGGAGTATTTTGTTTAAAGTTTCTCATAAAACCTAAGAAAACCCATAAAAATATATCTCCATTTCTCATACATGTACATTGTACTTTAAAAGGGACATTTTAAATAAGAGAGAGAGCGATAAAAGGGGTTTAATGTTCACCCAAACAACTAGGTCATTTTGGGACTAACACATGGTTTTTAATTTTATTTCAATAATTCGCTTGCGCGTAGGGGTCTTTAGCAGTGAGAGGAAACCCACGAGGTTGAGAAGAGACCCCTATCTCCATGCCACATACGCCCACACCAGGGCTCAAAAGCACAGCCACAAGCCAGAGGTGGCCGGCCAGCTTGAGGTCGAAGCGCGGCAATAAGAAAACAAGAATTGTCAATGAGTATGACTAAAAAAAACTCCTGAAATAATATTTCATCATTTCAATCAGATGTTTAAATAAGCAAAATGTCCCTTTAAAGTCATCAACATGTATGAATATTCTCCTTGGCAAAATGCCCCCTTAAATCTACACAGGATTTTTTCAAGTATGAAATGTAGAAGATTTGTAGATAAGTTATTTGGTTATTTATTTATTTACTTGAATTATTTAGTATCATACATAATATAACATTACATAGGGTACTAAGACTTGTACACATACTGAGTTTTATTTCAACAATAACCCTTATTAATGAACATGAAACCATTAATTAACAGAAATACTAATTAATGAACAATGGTTAAATAATAATGACTTATATACATGTAATAATATATCAATAAAGAATATTAATTAGAAGAACCCTGAACACAGCCAATACATGTAGGTCATTGCACTTTAATAATGTTAAGTTTTGGGGAAATTGTCAATTTACCTTTTGTAAAAATATGGCAGATGAAATAAATGCCTTAGATTGGTTTAATAGGCTCCATATTCATTACAAAAAAATTCTTGTCCATAACGCACATCAAAAATTTCTAGAATTCATTAACGGCCATTCAGAGTCTCTTTAAATATGTATTTTTTTCATATGATGGATTTCAGACCCTATTAATGAAACACAAGTTTTACATTTTCTGACTCTTGAACATCAAACAATTTATACAATTCTAGCCAGATCAAAAAGATATCAAATTTAAATTTTTGGGTAGCATTCAAGATTATTGAGAGATTTTGACTTGAATTTTTGGTGGTTCAAGAGAATTTCCAACAATTTTAAAAAATTAAATTCTATACATAATGGCATAAGATGCAGATGAAAATTCTAACAACAAATTGTCTTGCTGTAAGTTGGATAAATGCAATACAGACTCACATTTTGGGTGTTTAATAAAGGTACCTGACCAAATATTATGTAGATAATCAAAATCATGGATTTTTTCAGAGAACCGCTAGATGATCAATAAATCTTATAAAAATACTTCCAATAACTAGAGGGTACTAAATATATTAAAATAATACTGTAGTTTTATTTCTACAGTATATGTATGTAAATCTTTAAATATATAATTAAAAACTTCTGAAATGAAATTGTATAGTTTATAGGTGAAACAATGGGTTTAACTTGTATTAAAATAAAACTCAGTTCTCATTCAGGTCTTAATACACATTAAAATTACAAAATATTTACAAAATCAGTTTTATCCACACTTGTGTTTGAATTCGTAGTTCTCCATATTAAAACACATATCTTTAAAAATTCTGTGACCACAAAAATTTTAAAATATTTAATCCACATTTAAAAATCTTCACTGTTTGAATGTATTTCGAGATTAAAGAACTGTTTTTGTCAAGAACTTCGAAACTCGACACGTTTACATGTATATACGTCACACACAGAGAGGAAACATGTAACTACATCGGCCTATTATACACAAATTGTTTCTCTTTAGCACAAGAATATAATAATATATTAACAAAAGTTTTATATTAATATGTTCACATTAATAATAATAATAATAATAATATATAGGTAATACTCCATTGTCTATTGTAATTCACACATAGTGAAAAATGTCTGAGTTCCAATATTGTAGTTTTGGAACCAATAATACACAAAATATTCATTATCTTCCAAAAATGGAAAAATATATTACAAGTTCATCACAAATATCCATTTTTTGTCAACAGTTGAAACATTTCATGCTTTGATCAAAGAAAATTATAATTTTCTTCAGTGTTCAAGACATTTCTGGAAAAGAGTACCAGCGACCTTTAACTTAGGACACACAATAACAAATTTCAGAAAGTCTCAATATTATTGTTCTTAGAATCCCTGATAAATAAAATCACAAAGCGAAAAAAAAAATGAAAACCCACATTTTGAGCCAAAATCAAAACTTTTGATTGCACCTATACCACATACATGTGTAAGTACAAAATATTTTTTAATTAAAATTTTAACTTTCTTTCTTTGAAAAGGAATAATTTGGGATACTTTTAAAACCAGACTATTTTCTCATCGCTCAGATCAAATAAATTACTAACCAAAGATAAAATAAAATTTGCAGTATTTAACAAATACCGGTATTAAATTGTTTCCTGTAAGCTTATTTTGTAATTTGCCCCCCAAAAAATCAGATTTGAATCACAACACATGGTTGGCATAGTGCGGTTTCGTTTCAAACCAATTTATTGATGTTGGTTCTCACAATTTGACATTTACAACACTGGTACCAAATAACGGCTTCTACAAGAATAGCAGATACACAGGTGGATTCCATTTCAAAATATCAGGAACTAGCCTACCATAGAATTGGTGCCTATGTATACATGTAAACCAGAACTAAGAAACTAGACAGTCTGTAGGAAAGACTATTAATATGTGTTGTAGAGTGAAGTTCTGGGTCTAACTCTCTCATCAAGACTGATGCCATATCACTCAACAACACCGCACTAAGACAATCTGGTAAAAGCATTTCAGATTATGAATCCAGATTTTCAACGAAATAGTATCTTTCTTGTTCCTAAAAACCCTGTTTCTGAAACGATAGCACCATTTAATACATTATATCTGTCTTTACCCAAAAATGGTGAATGTTCCACATTTGAACACCTTAAGCCAACACTGGTGTTTTCAGATAGAAAAAATATTTTCAGTGATTCCTATCACTTTGATTGTCTTTTGTTTGTAAAATATCCAATAATTTAAAGCTTTTTCTGTTGGACGATTGACAACCCTCCAGGTTCAGGAGGGGGCCCTGTAACCGTTTTATGGTTTATTTTAAGCTAAAACCATTTGAGTCATGGATTGTCTTCAGACTACAGATTCATTACCTCTTGGTGAAAAAATGCGTCCATAAAAATTCCTCCACGACATAAAGGTTTTTCCTGTCCAAATCCAAACTCCTGATGTTATTCCTACAATAACTGTCATGAGGTATTTGATCATAAACACGTTAAAGTCTGGCCACGGTTTGGATTTAAGATCGAATGGACAGGGGATGTGGTAGCCTTTACAAGTTGTGGCCCACCAGGTCACCATCCAATTTTCACGGAAAGACTGTTCATAGAAGTAACAAGCTATGACAATTGTGGCAGGTACGGTATACAGTACTGAAAATATTCCAATGCGCACCATCAATTTTTCAAGTTTGTCGGTTTTTGTACCGTCACTTTTCATAATTGTTCGGATGCGGAACAGTGACACAAATCCTGCCAATAAAAACGATGTCCCGATGATAAGATACACAACGAGAGGTGCCAAAACGAATCCACGAAGCGCATCCACATCGAATATTCCTGTAAAACATACTCCACTAAGAACATCTCCGTCGACTTGTCCCATTGCCAAGATTGCAATTGTCTTAATTGCAGGAACTGCCCAGGCGGCTAGATGGAAATACTGTGAGTTGGCTTCAATGGCTTCGTGTCCCCATTTCATTCCTGCAGCCAAAAACCATGTTAGGGTTAAAATAACCCACCAAATAGAACTGGCCATACTAAAGAAATATAACATCATGAACAAAATGGTACATCCTTCCTTTTTGGTTCCTTGAGTAATAATTGGCACCATGCTCTCTTTCATAACTTTATCATTTGGGGGTTCAAAAGGTTCCATACAGCCGACTTCTTCCCTGAGAGCAAATCCAACCACATAGGCCATGGCAACCATGAAATAACATCCAGATAAGAAAATGATGGGCCTCTCTGGATATCTAAATCTCTGCATGTCAATCAGGAAAGTCAGAACAGTGAAAAGAGTTGAGGCAAGGCAAATGCATGACCAAACACCAATCCACCAACGTGCAAACTCCCTTTTTTCCGACTTAAAAAACATATTATAGCAGGGTGACCCACAGTTTCTTTCAAGGTGGTGACCAACTTTTAAGTTGTAATCAAAACCTTTGGGAACCTTTAATTCATCAGGGCAACTGAAACCAAAGTCTCTAGAAATATTTACGTCGTGAGAACCAGATGATCCTGCGCTAGACCCAGGGCGATTTGGGTTATATATGCTGCCACCACCACCACCCCTAGGAATATTTGGATTTCCTGGTTTTGCAGTTGGGGTTTTCTGTGTTGTGGGTTCTGTAGTATTTTCTCCAACACATAATCCAGTTTGTGGGAATTTTTCACATTTTAAGCTGTCTGGCCACTGGAAACCGAACTTATTCATTAAACTTTCGCATCCATCCCGAGCTTGATTGCACAGAGACTGGCAGGGTGGGATAGCATCTTCTAAAACCGTACACACAGGAACGTACATAGTGCAGAGGAAAAACTTCAACTGCGTCGAACACTGTACTTTTACCAAAGGGAAAAACTGATGAACTTCTAAACCCGCGTCGTCCTGTTTCTGATGGTTCAACAAATTTGGCATAATAGTTTCATTATACTGAATATCTTTACAAAGTGGGATAGTGATCGGTTCGCATTTACCGTGTGGCGCTAGGGCTTGGTCTGTTATCCTAGTATAGGCCTGACTGCTGAATACACGACCTTTATTTTCTATTCCCAGTAACAAAGCCACTAATGTTATTGATAACACTCTCGTACACAAGTCCCTTCTCGCCATCTTGGAATAAACCTCTCCTCGCTGCTACTTTCAATGACTTATAATAAATTGCCGATAGAAATACTGTTATTTACTGAATTATGAACATGGCTATATATCCCTCGCTTATTCACACGATATACTCCACATACTTCTCGTCATAGGATCATGGCTGCCTTTGTGAGAGTAGTTTCAAACAGACAAACGCATTTCACTGTTTCGCGAGACCCAAAATTCCATCTGCTCCACAACCCAACAAAGCTACTGACGGTAAGGCGGGGATCTTGAAACTACAACAGGTCAACGAACCAATCAAATACTATGCATACCAATCTATTAGGTAGTGATTGGTCCAATCTGCACTAGGGCTGTTCCGTTCTCTTCCCTCGGCGAAAATGTAACTTCAGGGACGATTGACCACAAAATTTGCTTGATTAACGCAGTATAAGTGGTAATGATTTTTAACTCAGCGTGCCATTGCACATTGATAACCGGCTCATAAAATTCTTGTTTTCATTTTGGCATATATATGCAAATTGAGACAGTTGCTTCAATGGCCATCTAACTATGTCAAATATATGCGTACGCATCTGGCAGACGATATCGCGTTTCTTGTTATTCATGCGAAAAGAGAAGCCATCTCCTCTCTGTATTGCTTTTTAATCTACCTAATGTCACTCTAGTAAGCAGGGTTTAATAGCTTTTCATTGTCTCCATTCAATATTTCACACAAGAGATTCGCACAAACCGGAGTTGAGCTTTACTTGACACAGCGAAATCAAAACACAGGTGTAGTGTTGCTGGGCTAACCCTGCAGGCCAAATCTAAACAAAACTCTGCTAAATTTATTAAAACCTCGGTCACCCCTTTCACCATGCTCTCAAATTTGTTATTGTGGAGGAAAATTAGGAGCCTTTTCTGTAAATATGCACAGCCCGTTTCTTAGATTGCTTTATACTAAAAAATAATAAAAATCTACATTCCTGTACGCTTTTTGTATAGAATAGAAAATACGATAGAAATGAAAGATGACATCAAAAGATACTTGACTAAAATATTCAATTTATATATGTTTTCTTCTTTAAAATATGATACCATTTCTGAATATGTTATATAGAGTCATATATATTTTATCTCACGATAAAGTGCCTTAAAAGGCCAATGAAAAAAAGAAAACAATGTTTGACAGATTGTAAAAAAGATTACTTATTATACTCCCACACCTGAGTATCAAAATATGAAAGATTCTTAATTATACCAGAATCGTTGCGCATAAAATCAGGCATCAGGCTATAATTTTTCTACATAATGAAAACTGTTGTCGTACTCTATAGAATTTTCCTATCAAATGTATCTGATCATTTTATAATGATGATTATTCCCAAATCTACACATTAGAAATTTATGTATATAAACATAAACTTAACCTTAGAAATCTATATTTTCAAGGACGGGCCGGTTTTAGAAATTGAAATTGACACTAGTAAGTAAAACATGCTTCTATATTTTTTTATTTTAGAGAAGTCTTTGCTATGCATGAATGGAAATTACATATGTTTGTTCGAGTAACGGCAAAATAGTATACACGAATACATGTGTAGAATGAACTTTATATATCAAAACCACTAATAACTGTAGAGCTAATCTTAATATGCATTCAGTATTCCAAGCGCTCACACAGAAATACTAAACACGACCACACAATATATTGTATATGAATATAGTGAAAGGTAGAATCTATTGACGCCTTTTATTGCAGAGTAATGGAGAGAAAAGAATGAAATTTGTTGCTTTCAAATGACTCGGGGTGACCGGGTGTATAAGCTATTCTGACATTAATGCCCTTTTATTACTTCGCCATTCTAAAGAGTGTCAAAAGTTGAAACGTGGATTGCTTAATAATAAGACCCCTGAAATTATTCATACAATCCCACCGTGGGTACAATTCAATTACAGAATTTTGTCATGTGAATAGCTGCGGTTCCCTGTGAAAAATTATCATTACAAACTGTGTAATTATATTTAATTATAGTCTTGCGTCTCGTAGTCATAGTAAATTATACCTTACAATATTATTGGCTGATTTGATATCAGAGAATTCCCGTGATAATTGTGAAGAAAATAATTATATAAATCAAAGAAAAATAACATAAAATCGTGCTTAAATTATTTGGAAAAACATTGCCTCTTATCAGACCTCATTTGAATAATATCATCATCTATCAATTGTTTTCCCTCCCTCCGGTAACCACCGAGGTAATGCATGCCTACCATCTGGTGTGCGGTGTTATTATTATTTTATTATCGATAATAATATCCAACAAGAATAATATAACAGAAGCAATTTTTTGAAAGATTTTTGTTTTAATGAAACAACTTTTAGAAACTGTATCGATTTTTAGCTTGGTTTTGTTTTGTTTGTTGTTCTTTCGTTTCTTGACACCCCAAAAATATTTACAGTATACCCTGTACCTGTCATTTTTTTAATTGATAGATGGTCGATGATGTTGTAAGTGATTAGATGATATATATGATAAACATTGTGTGAATACCTGTCAGTGACGTGTGGTGTGGTATATATGATATAGGTAGTGTAGTATATTTAACAGGTGGGTATATATATATATATTATGTATACACCGTGACAGTAATATTTAATGACCTTTGTACAATGTAAATACATATTGTTTGTATATCCCACATTCTTATGTTTTAACTATTGACGCCATTGTAAGCATTTCTGAAAAATGTTATCTATAGTTGCAGAATGGGAATATAAATAAGTGGCGCTGCCCTGGCAAATTTCTCCAATAATGAGACACGTGTTCCATTATTTCACTTATTGTCTGTGTTTAAGTAAGAAAATGTTGCTTGGTTACAGTGAGTAGGAAGACGACTTAATGTTGCTACCCTGATATCCAGTTCCTCCCATTGTCTAATTGTACAAATGCTAGAGAAGAAAGACAGATTTGCGACCGTGCCCGTTCAGAGCAGTAAACCCTGTTGCTAAAAATAACATACAAAATTAGAAATGGCCAACCCATATTATTACAAACATTTCTCGGTTATCTGAAAGTTCTAGAAGTTCAAAATATATGAATTAATTTCTCTAACTACAGAAATAATAAATAAAATGATTCAAACGCATAATTTTTTTTTTTAAAAATGAAGCCACTTCGTTAATCTAGAGCAACATAAAATGACACATCTTTAAGTGTTCAGTTTCATTTAACTCAACATGTCTCTTTAAGCATAATACATTATGAACGTGACACGGTGCACTAGGGTAGGAGGGGTAAAAACACGGAAATGCATGTGACAGTAATTATTAATGAAAACACCAGCTGAAATAACGTGCTCTCATTCATAAGTCTAAATCTATTGTGATTTTTTATGACAGTTTTATGTGCCTTTAACTATATTTATTTTACCCGTTTCGCCGATTTGCTTTAGCAGTTTTGACTCGAACGTCAAGACACGTGTGAGAATACTTAAATAGGCAGTCGACCTCAAAAGTCATTTTCGTATACACAAGACAATTTTGGTTATGTAAGGTTCAAAGACGTGGTATCAGGTGGTCCACGGATACCCGGCCCTACTACCTCGAATGCACAAGTCGCACTATTATTATGCTCCGGATTAGTAACCTTTGTTAGTCACTTTGTATATAGGCCTATTTCATATTGGATATTTCATCTGGATTATTAAACGTATCAAAAATGTTTGTTCATTATCGAGACATCTGGATCTGGTATTTTCAACTTCTGATAGTTATTGCTTCAACTCACTGAATTGATCCTATGGAGTTTGGCATTGTATGGGCTACCCCTTTAATACACGGTGTAGTTATAGACTTGATTATCTAGTGTGGTTTGCATCACAATCGTATATTTTATCGTGTATAATGTGTTTTTTATGTGTTTCCATGTTTAGATCATGAAGATTAATGTGATGTTATTATTTTTTGATCGATTTGTTGTAGTTTATCAGTCGTAAAATGTCTATAAATATATTAGTATAAATCTGTAGGGGTCAAAGGGCACATTTACAGGTGTCAACTTTTATCTTGATTAAGCGACGCTCTCTTTAAATACAAAATACGCGTTTTCAAGTCTATTTGGCGTATATATTTTTTAAGGTTTAAAGGGGTATGACTAAATGTTATTCTTATTATAGACTCCCGCATTAAAGCGAACGTTTTCCTGAGAACTATCTCTGAATTAACAAAACTGAAATGAAATGAAATGGATTTCAACGCCCCACAGTTCTGCTATTCCGTTTTTCATTTCTTTGTAATCTCCACACCCGACCCTCCCCGAATTTGTTAAATCCTCTTATTTATTTTTTTACCAAAATTTAACCCATGAGATCACAATTATCGCGAGTTCAACCTGGAATTGGTCATTCCAGTGATCTAAATAGCAACAACTATAAGACACACAAAAAATGGCGCGAGAAATAAAAATATATTCTTTTTTTTTGTATTTTCTCACAGCACACATGTCAGGTTTGGAGGGTGGTAGGGGGTAGGGGTGTCAAGCTTGACTAGCCAAAGCTTAAAACAATGGGAAAATTGTTAAACAACGTCTAAATATTGACGCTGTGTTTCGCAAGGGGGGACTGTGCTAACACGAATATCAACTATAGAGCACGAATTGTTATTACGTGTAAACCGTACGACAAGAGTCGTCAATATTTTTACAACTAACAAACTAACAAGAGTATTAAACAAGGCGACAAGCCGAGAGTAACAAACCATGTTTATTAGCCATTTTAACAATATATTCTTATACCTTTCATTCTGTTATTATTAGCCTGTCATTCACAACAATTCTTTTTTTAAGATCTATAACAACTTTTTTTTCATTTCCATCTAATTTATTTTTCACATCGTAAAGTTACGTTCTGTTTACAATTCACCGAATCAATTAAATCTACATGTAGACTTGTTTCAAACATTTATTAGTTTACAGTATAATTTATCCATACATTTGGGTAACTGGGAAAATTCCATGAACCTGGGGTTTGACGTCCCCGCAACACATAGTTTTTTTGCGACTAATATATATACGTATATTAATATCTCGCTTGCAGAATGTCTTTTGAAAAGAGAGGAAATCGGAATAACTGCAGAAAGTCAGCTATACTGTATAGCTCGTACCCATGATTTGCATAGACAACAGACCTTATGATACCCCCCCCCCCCCCTCCTTCCCACATAGAATATGGATGTTTCCTATACGTCTTTGAATCTATAGTTAACTGTAACAAGATATTACATGGGAACTACATTTTCTGTTGTATATATTTTGGAAGGTTTGAATATATCTTAACATACAAATTAATACTGCTACCCCTGAATCATCTTACAATGACACATGGATAAGTCAAACTTTCTGTTATCGACAACAAGTCACATTGCTGATATCCCAAATTTAGATTATTTTAAGACTAACACTTATTTTGGAGGATATCTGTCTGTATTTCAACGGAAATATATAATGAGAATTTTTAAAGTAGCGTATTTAACTGAAGTGGATGAGTAAATTATTATATCCTTATTGCGGAAACAGAACGTGGCTCTCTACGAGCCGGAAGATGTCAAATGTGTATCATCGCCACACACTTAAAGGATAAAGAGCTCAAAGTTCATATAATTTTATTTGGTTGCAGTCATATTGTGGCCAAGATATTACTGTTCAAATTTTAAACATTAACAGTGATTCGCTTGTATTTCGTAACTAAAAATGTCCCAACGTTTCGGTTTATAATACATTCTGTGATGGCAGTCCCTACTATTGCAAATCAAAGCCAAAACAATTTAAAGGTCTTTTGTACAGTTGACTCAAGTGAATTCTGGTGATGCCCTTGACTGTGTTTGTTATCTAATTCGCCCGAGTAGCCCACAGTTACCACAAGGCGCGATGTTGTTAAGGCACGTAGACATAATCAGCATCTTGGAATGGCGAGTTTCCCAGCCTGTAGTAACGCGTTATTAAAAAGAGCTGATCTGTGACCCCCAAGGAAGAGTTTCTGCGAATGCAGCTGCACACATATTGATGTGAATTTATCTGTCTTGAACTCAGATAATGTGTGGCCAAACAAGGTCTGGAAGTCCTCGAAAAGCAGGGAAGGACAATCGCTATCAACCGCAACCTCGGCGCTCTCCGCTACGGACATAAAGTTCTTAAACCCAAAATACTGCTCTATCTCCCAATATGTACCCTAAAAAAATTATGTAGTAACATTCAACTCCGTAACATGGAGTCTGTTGGCGGGGGGGGGGGTATATATTCTAGCTACTCGTTTTTTTAAACTAATATAGTGAGAACTGCCAGCTCTTTATCTAATCTCCCATAATGCATCTATAAGGGGGGCGTGTCGAACAAAACCCACCACACCACCCACACAAATCTGTATTTACACACATATAATATTTTGTAAAGTCATTTAGAAATAACCCATATTGGTGTCTATTACCCGTGAAGTTTTATTAGAGACCATGGTGTTGTTTTCCTATCTTTATTCAAAGAATCACGTCGCTACTGCATGTCATATTATGTACTAGAATATTAACAAGGCTTTGGTAAATCCTTCAGATTATAAAATACTCTCATTCTCCCGTCAATGTTTGTCCATTTATTCTGAAAGTAAAACGTCAATCGGGAGCACGGAAGGTCAACAGTGTGTGGACACAGGGACTTGAAAAGCATACACTGTGATTCGCTAGCAGGTGAATTATACTAATATTGGCGGTAAACAAACCCTTACGGTATGACTAACACATGCAGCCATTGTTTCATTCATGGCTTCAAGAATTTTAAGTTCAGGAGACTGTTTCATTATAGCAACTATAATGTTTGTTAAAACGCAAGGCGATGGACCTGAAATCAGTAAAGAATTTTACTAGTACAAACTCATTGAGTGGAAACTGTTACATTTCTAAAATAGATACAAACATTTTTCGTAGTTGTCCATTTCGAAAACTGGATAGAATACCATAATTTTTTTAGAATAAATCTCGATTCTCATTGGCACCAATTGAATGAAATTATGTTTCGATCAAACGGTACCTCTATGGTTAGAGTGATGTTTAGTTTGACGACAATTGAATTTTATTCGATCCCCATTTTCAGCGTTCTCATTAGACGACGACTGACATCTTTTATGATGGTGTTTCTATTATAATATAGTCCCGAAATGACCTAGTTGTGTTGAGTGGACGTTAAACCCCATTTCTCTCTCTCTTCTATAATAATAGACAAGTGCAATTTAACGGCAATGGTCTATCAATTTTCTATTAAATTTTAGAAAGACAATTTTGCTAAACTTAACGCTATATGATTCAAACTATCAAAATTTTGTTCCATGAAGCGATTTTACTCGATTTACGGGTAAGTTGAGATGGGGTTGAATTAGGGTTTTTTCATTGATTATGGATACGCTTGCAATTCGAATACTAGTATGTAAGATCTGTGTCGATGGAGACGTTTCCGCATAATCATTTTACAACCATTTTGTACACGGACATTGACTGTAAAATCCTGATATCGGAATGGTTTGACTAGATGCCATTCTGGCCTAGAATGCACTCTGAATTATAAGCCCATTAACATATACATATTGTATTAACAACTGACTTCTCAGTTACAAAACAATATGCATACTATCAGCCAGTCTATATAGACCTGACCAACTATAGGTAACTATAACAGTCTATATAGACCTGACCAACTATAGGTAACTATAACAGTCTATTTAGACCTGACCAACTATAGGTAACTATAACAGTCTATATAGACATATGAGTAACCTATAGACAACTAGCAATCTACATAGACACTCGACTAAGAGTCTACACACAACTAACAGTCTACCGTTGGTGATTGCACCTTGATCGTCGATGAAATATTGCCTATGATTTGTTAATTTATAATATTCGAAACCACTGCTTTCATTTATTGCTCAAATCAAGCTAAAGATCATATATATTTTCCTCTTTCAAACTGATATGGTGTTAAACGCCCTACTTTGCCACACTACTCGGAGGGTGGAGCCACGGTGTCTCAGTGAGTAGGACGTTTGCTCACTAACCTCGAGGTCTCGTGTTCGATCCTTAGGTTGGCAGTGGTGCAGGACAGAGGGCCTGTTAGAACAGCGTATAGTTGTATGGATAGGACGAAACACCGAGGTCCCATGTACACATTGATATGTAGGTAAAAAAAACTCCTGGCATTTGTAATTCATTATATAAAAGTAGGCCAAAACGCCGCCGTCCGGGCAAAATTTCCCTAGTAGCACCATGTATGGCGTATACTCGCCATCAATAGCCATGTCCGAGCAGAACAGAAGGAAGTTAAAACTTAATTCATTTCCCTCAACCGTGGGAATGAAGACACTGCAGTGTGCTGTGAATTAAATTGTTTACGAACAGCGGTGTTTCCACCCACTCTTACTCAAACTTCCACTATCACTGGTGGATTTTCATGTATTGTCTCATTCGATCGACTAGATACATAATATGGAACCAGACTGAAAAGTTTCCAGGAACATTTGCGGCCATATTTAGCCACTGTGAACAATGATAAAGGTTTTAAATATAAAATACAACGTGACTGGGTTTTATTATTAAGACATGGATAGAATGCGGCTAGAGATCTAATTACAGTATTAGTTGTAATCTCAGTTATAGATTAAACCTGGTTATCCTAGTACTCAAACTTATTTTATAGGATTAGGAACGTCGGGATCATGGTTACTGGACAACTAACAAGTATTGACCCATGGATTAATCATCTGACATTCTGTAAGTTCCTTTTCAGGAGATTCATCACACTCACAACGAAATAACATGGCATAGGCTTATACACCTTATCTACAAGATGCCTAGGAGATCTCAGACTAACATTAAGTATGGCTAAGCATGCAATGTCGGTAATGTTAGGTTCCCTATTGCCTATTCAGTAAGTCCAGATACGTTCGGATACGTTTCAATACGACTGACCTCAATATATGATAAGACCTATATAGGATCAAAATTATCCACGGTTAAACCACGATTTCAATCGTGATAGTTTGAACCTAGCATTAATTGTGTTTCGTATTCCACCTATTTTGCATGTACAGGGGTTGAACTTATTTTCCATTGAATCTGAACGTTTGTGTGAACTCCAATTCTCAACTGCTATGGTTTTACTCGTCCTTCAACGGGATTTGTTCACGGGACATTGAAGTAAGGAATTAAATATCTTGTCAAGACAATACGCCGATCATTATGGTCATATTTTATGTCTACTATATCGGGTACTATTCGAGGTTGAAGACGTTTTTCTAGATAGTAGCATTTCAACTTCTTCCTCTTTGATGTCCTGTTGTCAGTGGTTCGTCTACGTGCACAACAATGTCTGCTGCACTGGTGAACCACGATTTGTTTTGTTCCATTGGAACGATAAGGCACGTTTTTCTTGTCAGTCTCACGGGCTCCACCCCTGATCAGCAAAGACCGGCTTGCAAATCCTGAGAGTTTTTCTCTGTCCTGGACATTCCAACCGAGAGTCCAGGCCAATACCCTGACAATTCGACTACCATGACTCGCATATTTCATTTAGTAGTTTAGTACCCGAGCCACTGGGCTACCACAGGTTAACACTGCATAACTATCACCTGTACCCCAAGTTTAGAACACACGGCTAAAACATAAACTAGGTGATATTAGTATTCATTGACGATTGTCATGTTAGTGTAGAGTTGAGCTGTGGGTGGTTTCACACTATTTCACACGTGTAGTCAACAATCGTTTATAGCATTTATTATACGGCACCCGAACTAGCTATATACGAGTAGTGTCGGTACATACTAAACTTGCGCTGTCTGTTTACAATTAGCTCTGCTTCTGAACAGACACTAATAGCCCGTTCAGACGCGCAAGTTAAACTAGTTTAACTCTATCCGGCGATAGTTAATTCAGCAATTTTCGTCGTCTGAACGCATATGTGGAGATTTTTATCTGGTTTAAAATATCCACCTCCGTAGGTGAATTGAATTCACCTTTTTTTTTTATCTGGTTTAACTTTCGGCGTCTGAACGGGTAGGATTAAAATATCCGGATATTTTCCCTCTGGACATGCGCAGTGCGTAGTAAATAACAATCTTAGACAAATGGCGGCTATCAGTGCTCATGCGCGTTTACCTCAGACCCTTGACCGACGAGGTCAGGAACATGGTCAGGAATGTTAATCCAGTATAGTGATAGTATCTTAAAACACGTATGAACGCAAAAATCGCCGGATAAAAATCGCCGGATAAAAATCGCCGGATAAGTTATAAGCGTCTGAACGGGGTATAAGCTACATGTAGTTGGCCGACATTTTGAGTCCTAAACCGACGATTTTATTCAAAAACACTTCGTATATTTCGAGAATTTTGAGAAGTATATTTTCTGCTTTCATTTAATATAATTGAAAAGGATTAATTAGTCTTTTTGGATATAACAGATATGAACCGAAGTAGGACCCTATTACACAGCAGTATGTTAACTTTAAGATATGGTGGTCATTCAGTTCACATATCTATACTCGAAGTGGTGTAGATAGTTTTATGTGTGCAGAATGGTGTCGGTCGTGCATTTATATTTAAAAGAACGTGGTGTATGAAGAAAATGCTTTTAGCTGTTCGAAATCCTCAAATTAGAGGTGGTATCAAGTGTTCTATTAAAACGGCTCTTGTAAGATAGCCATTACTAGTCTGGATTCAGAATCTGAATCTTCTGAAAAGTAGAAAATCTTATGGCAAAGAGAACTGTCGGACATTAAATTGATGTTCGTTTAGTTATTTCAATAAATGGATGACTGAACGTTATGTAAGATAACGTAGTCATCTTCATTAAGATCAAGATCTCTGTCCTCTTAAGAGTCTTGAGCGTGTTTTGTTTTATTGAAACCCTGTATAATAGCTATTCCTCTAGGAGAACAAAGAAAAAGAACCGCTAAAGCGTCAACGTCAATCTATTTAGTGCGGTTTAGGTGAGAAAGTAACCCCTATTTGGCCTCACGCGGCAAGGATTAACACATCGATGTTAGTCAACTGACTTCAGTAACGAATGCGTGACCGTCCATTTTCTGTACTTTTCGTGGGATAAACACCAACTATCACCAATTTGCTATGTTTTATTTGGTTGCCATGGTTATCATGCACCTGTATTTTGACAGGTCACCTCCAGTGAACCCTACACCTGTCCAGTCCAATTTTAATTAACTGGATTTAGTTAATCCTTTCATTGTAGCCTTTAAACTTCTTTCTGTTATTTATATAAAAGATTTTAATTTCGTGATCGTTTGATGATTCTGAACGTACAAGAACCACGCCCTACCGAGTCGTTTAAATTACGATTAATCAGGGATTTAGCAAACAAAGCCTCTAGTGTCAGACATGGCCTCGTACTAACCTGCAAATGTTTCTTTCTACCTTCACATGTATACAAGACACTCTCTTTAAAGTTCAAAATAAGCCCTTTTTGCCAATTAGCATTGGATTAGTTTAAGTCGATAATAGTTCCTTGAATTCAGTAGTCAATGGACTTTCTCGGTCAATGCAGGGATCGAACACCCGACCTCCAAGCTACCTAACCACCTTCTTACCCACTATGCCACTGTGACCCCCGCGTGGGAATTAATATGACCGCCAGTGCAATGTCGTTGTTGGGGGGATTTAGTTTAAACAATATTTTATTCAATAAAATAAAATGAATTGGATTGAACAACAGGCAAATGCTTAAACATATAAGTTCTCTCCAAACATATAAAATAGTTTAATCTTATGTTTACATTAAACAATGGTGGACATATGTATAGGTAGTGAGTTACAAACATATATACATTTCTTGGGGTGTAATGTTTAGATATACATGTATATTAAAAACACATTTAAGGTTATGAAAATATAAAAATATTACACAATGAAGACATAGTTTTAATAATTAAAGCTTCAAAACCGCTTGGGCGCATTTGGTTAAGGGTTTACCCTCCAGTGGTTTCTGACATTTGGTTGCGTTAGGATTATGGTGCACGTGGCAGCATATATTTACTCTTTTTAGAACACTTGATATCATTTCACATTTGTTTGTAAAGGTCTCTTATGGTCGCATTTATTCACGGTGATAATTTTGTTGTACGTTTTCTGGAAAAGGGTAATTACAATTTGTAAACACTTTTATCTTGACTTTTATCTCGAAACTCAAACAAAGGTTGTTTGGTGCAGAGCAAACCGATGCCTTGATTCTTTAGCACCCTAGAACAGATGGGTGCCAGAATATCACGGAAATGGTGGCCTACTTAAATAATGCCTATAATTATTATTTCCAACTGTAGGTTTTTTTTAACGGGATGACCTATTTTAGTGGTGGCCAAAATATCTGCTTAAAATATTTACTTTTTTAGATGACGCCAGTATTAAAATAAAATGTTAATAAACGTATCAAGTGTAGACTAAATGTGAAACTAAAAGCAGGAGGACCGCACTACATGCAAAACAAAAACCTACAAGATCAACCTGCGGACAAGACAGAAAAAAGTAAGATTTTAAGATATCTTAAGAGATAAACTCACCATTTAACTATAAAATAAATATGCATCACAGAAGTCCTAGCTGTCATACCTAAAATTTGTCCCACACACAACTGACCCATATAGTTATGAATGACTTAAGAGTTATAGTAATGCTCATTTAAGTTTACATGTGTTAAAAAAAAGGCATCAAACAGTTCTGACTTGCCAACAAGAAAGTTCGGTCCAAAATTTCAATTAGTCCTGCATGAACTTTGTGTAAGACGTTCAAAACCACTTCTTTTCGTGTCACGAATAACAGATATAACTTCATATACTATTTATCTATAATATAGAATTATTCATATAATAAAGATAGAGTGTGTTTGACCATCGTCAAAATACATTTTGCACCTTTATGGGGGCGTTTCATGAAATAAGAGTGATTCGCTGCTATTATTTTCCACATGCGTTAAAGAGTTCATCTTTGTAAAGTTGATCTGTATAGAGAATATGCATGATACAAAAACAACCCATTCCAGTCAAACGACAGAATTATACGACTTATCTTCTTTAAGGCCACATCAATTTGGATTTTAATTCTTACGGAGCACCTTTTTAAATTTCATGAAAAAGCCCAATTATATTTTTTAAAAAAGACAACAACCTTAATTTGTTTCACTTCTCAAAATTGCTTAGTTTGAAACATTAACTTTTGAATACATCCAAATTTGAGGCTATTTATCAAAATCAGGAAAAACTTGGATTGGCCTTATATTTTAATTGAACTTCGATGATATTGTAAAACGTCACATCACTAATCCATAGCCGTCGGTAATCATTATTTCGAATTTAGTAAGGAAATTAAGATATCGCTTTATCGAGAAAAAAGATACATTTAATTTTAATCCTTGCCCTGGGAAAACTTCTATATATTCATTATCTTTACTTATCTTTAGTTGGATTATGTTTACTCTCTTTTAATTATTAGCCTGTCAAGTTGTCAATCAAATAATCCATCAAACTGTAATTGACAGGATACTGATAAGGTCGAGGATGTTGAAGTACACTGTAAGATCACACTAATACTGATAAGGTCAAGACGAAATGAAGTGTTTGACCCTCCGGGTAAACTTTTAAACGCTTTGTTCATTGTCTATATTATTACGTTCAGTTGAGAAATAAAGTCCGGTGGAATTTTTAATAAAGACTTGTTAAAGGAGCTAAATCGCTAATACTTGGGACCTGGAAATTGACCCTAATGGGTCGCAACGCATATAATAATATAATCTGATTGTATATACACTGGTTTACATTAAATTGTTTCCGTTTTGACTCTAATTTCAAATCCGTTATGTCAAGCGAAATACGGCATGGGTCTCAACCGTATTAAGTATTTGTAGTGTCTGGTTATTCTAGTCTACTGGGCATGCCCACCAGATAAAATATAGTCTAGCCTCGTTCTTTCTAGTCACTTGTTACAAGTGACGCCGAAACGCTCTATGGTACACGATTCGTGTACCAATGATAAACTGTTTATTTTGTTTTAAATATTGGATATCAGAGGCCTACCGTTTCCAGGTAAGATCACAACATCAATGTTGATTTGAATTGACCAATAATTCGTGTTTTCGATGTCGAAGATTTTGGAGGATTTTGAGTTACGGACTTAGGTCCTTTAACTATACAAATTTCACAAATAGAAGAGACGTGTATCAAGTTTTCTAGAAGAAGTGTGTTTATTCGTTCTCTTGCACGACACTCGTCACTAGTTATATAGGTGATAGTCTGGAGTTGGATTTGAGAAGCGGGTTGTGAAATTTTAATTATAAGGCAATGTCGTAATAACTAAAGTACGGTAGTCATTTACCAAAAATAGCCGCGTAGTCTTTATAATTTGGGTAGACTATTGAATTTTAATTATAAGGCAATGACGTAATAATTAAAGTAATCATTTACCAAAAATAGCCGCGTAGTCTTTATAATTTGATAAACTATTGAATTTCACATTCTAGAACACCTTATACCACTTATCGTTTCAAGTTTATATGTGAAATTTTTTAAAGTGTTATAATTTGTATTGTGTAAATCCTGGGCGAACTAGGGCGTGCAATTTAAAAACGAAGAAACTAATCTCATCAAAGCGAGCCATCAAAGAAAATGGTCTAGTTTTTACTGGATTGTCGGTCGCCATGGTTGGCCAACTCTCTGTAAAGTAAAGCCGCTGTAAAAGAAAAAGGCGTTGGGAAAATGGCTCCTGGGGTTGTTCAAATCTGATATGGCAGTCTATTATCAACTATCCACTCAGTCGATACTTGAGATTATTGAATAGGTCTATTATATAACATAAGCTAATTACTTAGTTCATGTTACAAAAAGATGGGCCACCTTTTATCTATTATTTATTTGTGTTAAAGATTAGACATCGATGTCCAGACAGGACTGCTCAATTAGAGATCAAATGTGGCATGATAAAGGGCCAGAGGTCTCGCTGCCGACCCCGTGTGCCGTGTCTATGAGAAACGGCATTTTCCAAATGTGAATTACGAATTATTCAATTAGTATCATAACGGTTTTCTTTTGGTTGATTTCGTGGGCTATATTAGGTAAGTTTTGGCCAGTAAGTGGAAGTGAGACCGTTTACTAATTCTTGTTTCGTATTTTCATTAAGCGTCGATTATTGAAATAATAAATGGTTTGGTTATACCCCAAATTGGTTAAACCTTCGATTGTATTATTTTAAATGTAGAATAGTGTCCATATCGATGTCCATTTCGCAAAACAAGGACAAGGGTTACGCCATTAATACACCACAAAACAGATCTTGGTACTGGTGGATATACCCACATGTATCGTATTTTGGGATAATGGAACAAAACTAGACATATCGGGTACATCATTAATGAACCTTTGCAATGAGTACATGTATACCCTTTCCTAATACAAATAGGGGCACTGTTAAATCACCTGGTGGCGCTGAGAAGGCGTGGGGTGTCCAGTAAATGTTTGTAGCAGTGTAACAGCCAAAGGAATTGTCTCGCCCTTTATGTGGTGCTTAGCCTATATTATCCTATATTTATATCTTTGTATAAGTTCTTGATAATAAGTCTGTTTTCCTGTATAAAGCACAAAATATAGTATACTGTGTGGCACTAGTTTAAAATTAACGTAGTGGCAGTGTCCAATACATCCCAAAAATGTGGTTGGGTTGTTTGATGGGGGTTTGTTTGAATAAACTGTATACGTATGAGATTAGATATGAACTTTGGAGGATAATACTTTTTATGGTACCGGAGATCCGTTAAGACCAAGATCTCGTTAACATATGGTTCTACTGCAGTGTGATCTGATGAAAAACAGCGGATCGCCCTTTCCGGTGCTGTAACTAGTTGAGCACGAATTAAATATTAAGTTCGTGTTTTAATTCTGAAAATCTTAAGATCACGGCATTATGGAAGGAACATAAGTAACAGAAAATATGTTTACGTCGTCGACAAACCCACAAAAAAATACTGATTGCAATTTTGTTCTTTGGAACATTTGGTTTATGAGTTCAGTATTGTAGTAATTGTAGCTTTAATGATTCCAGATAGAAGGTTGGTTAAGGTCAGACAAGTCTCGCTATAATATACGAGATTTTAAAGAGGTTCACAATCTTGTATAAAGTCAATCTTATCTTCATAAAATGGAAGTACAGACATTGAAATCCAGAATGGCAAAATAAATCAATTTATTAGTCACATGAATCCACCTTAAAAGATCTACCTAGTGGCGAGGGGCTGTGGGCGGTTCGGACACACCCAGTTCTGTGCATATCCTACCAGTCGTAGCCATGAAGCTGGAATTGACCCGAATGTTTGTGATCATTAGTATAGATTGGTGTATAGATTTAAAATAAACTGTATTTTTCGATGCATTATCGACGATTTTCAAAAGTTGCCTTTCCTTATCTATTTCTTAAAACTTCCCAGTTCCCACCCTAATAAACCAAAGTTAATCAGACATCTTCCAGCCTTCTGGTTGACCCTCCTTGAAATCGGTGGTAATATTAAACGCTGATTGGCATCTGGAACATGTTAGAACAAAAACTTTCTCTCCAAGAAAAAGTCTACAATGAACTCGTGTTTTTTCACACAGGTGTCACGAATTTAAGAACAAAAGAAAAAGGGCGAAGCGTTTTAACTTTAGAAACAAACAACCAGCTTCTCCGGTTCCACACAAAAACATAAAAATGTTAGCCATGTTTCTATCCATTATAAGTTCCTTGCTACTTCTTGTGATGTAAATACACGGTAAAAACAATATCAATAATTATCACAAAACTCCTTATTCAACAACTCCTTTTCAAATAAGTTCGGTCCCATTAATCTAGACTACAATATTTTGATTCCCATCTGTAACAGAGAGAGAGGGAGAAATTGGATTTAACGTCCACTCGACACAAACTAGGCCATTTCAGGACTCACATATGGTTTAATTTTATTTCAATAATTCGCTTGCGCGTAGGGGTCTTTAGTAGCTGGAGGAAACCGGTTGACCCAGAGAAACCCCACGAGGTTGGACAGGCGATCTCACTCCTTGTCACGTACAACCGGATATTCGAAACCAGGCCAGTTGACTCAATTAAAGGCGTTATGATACAGCACGCAAGATGAATATCGTGATGAATGTGTTCTCGTAATATTAATATTATGGTGTATTACAACAGTCTATTTTTTTAAAACAATATTTAAATACGGGATATTTGAATTGGGTAGGCGAAGATAGCCAATGCAAAACCCCTTTTCCTAAATAGTATACGTATAAATGATATTGATACACATTAACAAATGTGTATTTAAATGTACAGCAATTGTGTTGTCATAATTGCTATAACAACGCTCAATCTGATTAAAATACAGATCTATGTTTCGTTTCGTTATTTTATACTTTCGATGGCCTAAACTAAATGGAGATCCGGCTTGTTGTACAAGAATTTCCCGTCAGGGGTCATAAGAGCGGCTTTTGACCCTATGACGTCAGACACTGATTAATCAATCAACATTGACGTTTCTAGTGGTTTACCCACAGTTTCGTACACTGCTTTTAAACAGTGTGTAAACATGTGTTGTAATTTTGTTATATTTCCCAGTGTGTAAACGTAGTAACACAACCGTTATAACAACGCTATCTTTAACAGTGTACAGGTGGGTAGTAATGATGTAATGCATAACGGTACTGTATTTATATTGTATAAACCACGTCAACATCAGGACTTGTCGGGCCTGACAGGGGACAACGTCCATTGCACACATTGGTGAGCACTTAAAAGAATCCATGAAAGTTGAAATTCAATATAAGAGTAGGTCGTACCCTGATATCAAGTTACTTGGTGTGTGTCGGTCTTTATTAGCCCAGTCGGTGCAGTAATCGAAGTTAAACTCAACAGTCATTTCACAAACAAAGTCCCACGATGACCGAGAACTGTAAATACAGCATTCAAAACATGTGTCTTGGTTATTGAGTTACTATGCGAGTATTTGACATAATATGTTTAATTTGTACCCGCTTACATTAACGTCGGGCTTTAATTGCACCTAATATGTTATAGATGCCGTCTTCATTAGCCCAGGTTAGGAGCAGAAAAGTAGGACGTTAAACCCGATTTCATTTCATTTCATGACAAATGCATCGATAAAATGAACAAGCTCTCGCGTAACGAATTAGCTGAGACACAAACACTCCATAAGCTGGTGATATTGGAATGTTACTACTAATAAATGGAAAGTTAACAATGGGAAAGTCAAAGTCATCATGTTTATCGTACAATTTAATACTCAGTTTATGGCAATTGTCAAAATCGAGACGCAGATCCAAGTAGGAAGCGTAATTATCACTGTCAGTGGTATTTTTAATTTCAAACTCATCAGGATATATGAAATCTACATAATCACTAAATTTAGGATTATTTAGGGCTAAAACGTCGTCGATATATCGATAAGTGAAATTAAAAAGTCTGACTGATCGTTTATTTGTTTTTACGAGCATCTGTATGTACTGAGCTTCGTAGGAATAGAGAAACAGATCAGCAAGCAAAGGTGCACAGTTGGTGCCCATTGGGATGCCAACCACTTGCTGATATATTTCCCCTCCAAATTCAACAAATATGTTATCAATTAAAAAATCCAACATCTGAATTATCTTGATGGCAGTGTATTTGTTTTATGAATCACTGTGATACTTAACGAAACATGAAGAATTATAATTTACAACTAAATATTGATATCTAGCAGTACCCGATTTTTCATGTTTTTTATGTTAGGGTTAAAGGGACAATAACACTATTGCTGGCTTGACAGGTCCAGAATTTTTTTTTAGCTTATTCTAACTACAAGATGTTTAAGTGTCCTACTGTTGTGTAAATTATCCATTACAACCTATCTTACTTGTCTAGAGGGTTCGAAAATATGTTTAAATCCAAGTTGCATTTGAAGTGCTTACGTAAGGCTTTTCAAACCATGTTACGGCAAGAAGTTGAATTTTCCAATTTTTAAAATTAGGTGTGTTAAGATGAAATTTGTATCATTTTTTAATTGAAATATTGTAAAATAGTACAAATTGTTGACCAGAATAAAGATTGGAACCTATTATTCAGTTACAACATGAGTGGTATTTGGGCCTTAAATAAATTCAAACGAATTTTTTTTCTTAAAAAATCATAAAATAAAAATTCGTAATTTAGATAAATGTTTATATACATAATAGCTTAAGGCATTTATAGACTGACATATTATCTTCTTAACCCACCGTGAAAACTTTTTCATTCAAACCAGGTTTGGTTTTTTTAAAAATCTGCCTGAGGCATTCCGTTGCATTTTAATGAATGAAGTAAAACGACTGAACCATTAAGTCACATGTTGATACACCTCGGTCAATCTTACTCATGAATTAATCGGTGTGAAATGCTGTGTTTATATAATTTCACGTCGATATAACAAGTCTCTGTTATTTTTAACAATTACAATATATTTACATGTATAAAAGAAATATGAAATATTTCTACAGATGATGACAAAGGGAGAAGATGACCCACCCCTCTTCTCACGACAGCGAATTTATTTAAGAAACTTTTGGTATCCGAGGTCCTTTTATTTTGTGTTTTTAACATTTTTGAAGTGTACATAATATCATATGCATTGTACGTTAAATCTGTAATAAACAACAACAATAACATTTCTACAGATAAGGAGTATGGTCGCCTGTTCAACCGGGTGGGTTTCCTCTGGGTCCATCTGTTTCCTTCCACAGCTAAAACGCGCAAGTCAATTACTGAATGGAAATTGTACCATAAGACTACAGATCACCAATTGTTTCCCCATGTTAATTCTCGTCTCTTAGACCGGCGCTAATTTTTTCCCAAATTTTCGTGTGGTATACGACGCTTTCTACCACAGATTAAACAACACGTGGCAACCTCTTGCCCCAAAAGCACGTATAGGGTTCATCATAAAATACTTGAGATGTACAAGCTGGAAGTAAAGACAAATAAACTTGCAATTTTTGCCCTACATTTCACCCTTACCAACCTCTTAACTCTTGTATCCTTCCGCCTCAAAATCAGAAACATTTTCCAAAACATGGCAGATATTGTTTTCCAATTCTACACCACAAAGTCAACAAAGATCGCCATGCATAAGGGAGGGAAGAAAAAGGGAGAGATGGGGGGGGGGCTGCTGGTTGGTGGCCTAGGAATATTTGGTGAGCTGTGTCCATGATGTTAGTCCTGGAATGACACAGTTCATAGTTTGTGTCGAATGGGTGTAAAACCCCACTTCACTATTTCTCTCCGTCCACACGGAAATTTTCACAGTGAATATTTCTAATAACAAAGTAATAGCCCTATAGCGTAATAAACACTCGTAATATTAATGCATTGGTGATTTGTAACATACGTGGAAATAAGAGTTACAAAGAAAGATACAACTTATCTTCCCTGGGTTATAAATTGTTGCCCTCTTGTCAATATTATTTAAATATTTACTTTTCTCTAATGGTGTATAAATGAAGAGAAGTCTTGCCTCTTGGAATGCTAGTCTTTGAAGTATATTTAATAATATTTATATTTGTGACGTAATGTTGACTGCGATAACTGTAATTATTAATTAGTGTATGCACGATGTTAATTAAAGGTTCACGTGCCATTACTTATATTATAGATTTATGTCTAATCTGGTCTAATTGGGAATTCTTTGAAGAAGTGGTGCCAGAAATATGGGTGTATGTGCCTTGCACCGTTAGGTAACTCCTCTAAGAAGCTAAGCAATTATTTTTTTTTCATATATTGAAAATGCTCCTGGGCTAATTAAGGGGCAAAACTAAGCTTAGAATAATGCTAAGTTAAAAAGATGTAGATCACGCATTCGATTCCCGAAACTGTGTCTATTTATCTAAAAGTATAATGCATCACTTCTGGTATTATTTCATATTTTTTCGGGCATTTGCTGGTTTTATTATAATTGCATTTAATACACGACGATTCGTTCCACTTCATATTTGATCGAACGTTAAATTTTGCCAATTTCTCCTTCAGTCTACAATATATTTCAATCTGTCGTTACATTAGACGGGTGTTTCCCCTTCCTCCCATCTCCACTTATCAACACTCCTGTCATCAGTGTTTTAATATACAAATATTTACCCTTCATGTCGTACTTATATAATCTTATATACCATGTTTCTCATCAATTATCTACTGTATATACATTACATACATACATAAAAGAAAATCAAACATCAAAAGAGCAGAATTCTAAATTTCTTCACCCTTTACATTTTTTTACTTTAAAGCTTTTAATACTTTGCGTGTGAAATTAAGGAAACGGCAAAATATGGAAATACATAATTATGTAGAAATTTTGTTGCCTGAAAAACTTGATTTGCTTACGTTATTTTATTGCAAAAAGTTTCGTATATTCTAATGTGTATTTAAAGGAGTTAAATCTCTAATGTCTTTGCCTAGAAATTGGCACAAATGTGTCGAATTTATATAAACTTTCACATTCAATGGTCTCCGTTTTACTGTGAATTATCATCAGTTATGTTCGCCGAAATACGTCAAAAGGTCAGTTTCTAGCGTCTGGTTAATACAGTCAACATCGATAGTATTTATTGCGCATGCTCTCCAACTAAGAATATGGCACCACCGTTTAACATATCATGTAGAATATGTCTAGCCTCATTCTTTGAGCATCTTGGTACAAATGGCACCGAACCGCATTATGGTACACGATTCGTGTACAAATGGTAAAATGTTTATTTTGTCTTAAGAATTTGATATCAGAAGTCCATCATTTTGGATGATATTGAGTTACGGACTTAGCTACTTTAATGTAAATTATAAACAATTTCTTTTCTAATATTTTTAGATAATGGAAGAAGAAACCACAGATAAAGATTTTGTTACTCAACTCAATTTCGGAAAGACGTCGATAAAATCTGAGAAAATAACGTATTTTGCCTCGATATTGGATAATGTAAAACATTATGGAAAATTACGCAAATAAATAACAATTCAGTATTACCTTTGAAACCATTTCGTGCCCCACAGGCATTAGAATGGGTATTTACAAATGGGGAAAATGCGAACATCACAGGCGATGGTATATAGGAAATTGTAGATTGAAAAGAGCATGGGCCATTAGCTGAATATGTTTTCCATTGAAGACTTTCGTCGACATCAATGCAGTGTTAATTGAGCACTCATTGAAAGTCTTGTTTCTGTTGATTGATTCCTTTGATGTTTCAGCGACACCTGGAGAGTTACACAATAGAGATGAAACAATATCACCTGTATCGCGATATCACCTTGGCGGTAGTTTCTTTGATCTTTAAATAGATATTTAGTTACTGCTACAGAGTTCAAATAGCGGGTTTTAATCAACACTATGGGTTTTAACACTTGCTGAATATATATTGATAATCAGTGTGAATTCATTACCCTTTATTTTGTCATCATAATTTTAAAAGTTAATGGAATGTTTACAAGGCGCGATTTGTCACAAATATTCGACACTTAAAAGTTCATAAATAAGTTGTATTACTTAGTAGGTTTAACATGGAACAATAGACCGGATTATTAAACAATAAACCGAAAGATTATAGTTGGATTAGTACCTCGTGATCTCGAGATTCTTTACAATAAGAAGTTCGTGACTTCTTAAAATAAAGACTAAATTTTAATATTTTTGTTATCATGGGAGATATTTCGGCTCTAATAAGAGTTCTTAGTTCTTGATTTGAGTGTTTAGTTTTTCGTTCTTTACCGATTTTGTGCACCTACTATCATTGAGAAATGTATGTTCAGCGACATTTTGTGGGTAAAATGAAGTTGTATTTGAACATTGTCAATTATCAAAGATGCACCTCGATAAAACTACATGTAATTGACAATTTTATAACTTGTTTGAATTTGAGAGAGAGAGAGAGAGAGGGGGGGGGGTTAACGTCCACTCGACACAAACCAGGTCATTTGGGGACTAACACATGGTTCAATTTTATTTCAATAATTCGCATAGGGGTCTTAAGCAGTGGGAGGAAACCGGAGGACCCGGAGACATCCTATGAGGTTGGACAGGCGACTCTACTCCTTGCCACGTACAACCTCGCCAGTTAACTCAAGTGCTACATTCTGTGTCATCGTATTTTCAGCTTTCTTATTGATAATTCTATTTTCAAAAGAATCATCTTTTTTCCATCTTTTTGTTCATCTTTTTTGTTCATAACCACAGCCACGATTGGAGTATCAAGATACTGCATAGCCTCCGGATCAGGAGCACAGTATGAGTCCCCTGCATGAACGCCCATCTTCTTGCCTTCCTTGACCTTTCCCATGCTTCCCTTCTTTAAAAAAAAATACAGTTAGTTCCCATCATTATATCCAATTAGTACATAATTAGTTCTAGCTTTTCACAACTACAAAATGTCCACCCTGGATATAACAAGGACTATAACCGCCGGCAATTATCATAATGCGTGGTGTTTTGCTTAAAGTGACTAAAAAATATATTAAGTCATCGGCACAGTGTACAATGGTTAACTGATGCCAAATCTAGATATTTCGGCAATGTGACGTTCTTTTATTATTTTCTTAATTTATTTAATGAAAGTGGAATTTTATGTTACACATAGCTGTTTATCCTCTAGGACGGGTTTCTTTGGTCTAGATTTAGAAATTGCTCTTCGCATTTGCATTGTCTGTCAAATTTCAGACATGCACAAAAGCCCGGAATTTAGGCTAACCACCCCTTTAAATTTTAAATTGGTTATCCGTGACGATTTAAACTGTGAGATAATACCCTTTCATTGACCACTGTCCAATTAAAGCCCCCACACACCTGTATAGCGTGACCAGAGAACGATAGTTAACGAGGGGATAATGACCAGTGCTACCTGCACTTAATGAGGCGACGTTTAACAAAATGGTCCACCAAAGTTAATAATGTGAAAATGAATGTCATTTTTGTACGCTTAAAAATCACACCAGTTGTTAAATGGTGACACCAATCTATTTTTCATTAACCCATTGCTCATTTGTCTGAATTAAGAAAATATCAGTGGTTATTTTTTTGACATCAACCTTACCTAGTTTCTAAAAACAAACGAGAGTTTAATTATGACATGTTACGTTGTACATAGATAGTGACTAAATGTTCAAGTGTAATTGATCGGCTTAAAGTCATTTGTTATTATGTCAGCATGAATATTTTCAATAGGGTTAAACATGTGAACACCTGATGATAGAATGGCATATCCGGTTTTCTGTCAAATTTGTATGATATAATATTGTACAAAGACGACTGGACAGTATAATTACAATTAAATTTTACTTTCGTTTTCGTTTTTATGTTTTTGCTAATTATTTAAACCCCCTGAAAGATGTTACAGCACCTTAAAGAAGTTTGTTGTCTGCTAACGATGATTGAGAGAGAGAGAGGGAGGGGTGGGGTTTTACGTCCACTCAACACAGACTGTCATTTCGGGACTAAAATATAGTTCAATTTCATACCACGCAAGTTGACTCAATGACAGACGTAATGATACAGCGATGAATATATGGAAGGAATGGTTTTGGATTTAATGTTGGCCTACTGTATTCGGGTACTTTTTGTTGGACATTTAGACAACATTGTGTATTAAAACAATATTGATTTTACACAGCGTATGCAATGTATATGTGCAAATACACATAGCTCTTATCAACCTGTGCCTGAATAAAGTGGCCGCTAGTCCAGGTATTCATTGTTAGTATATAATGTCATTTCCTTCATCAAAGATTTGACAATAAAACAAATCAGCCATGTTGGTGGTTCCAATGTGGACATATCAAGTCTTACCTAAACAATAAAACATTTTACATACATTCTTTTCATACCTCATACACACACCTTTGAACTCACATCTAACACCCAGCAAAAAAACACCAAAACAACCCTCGCACGAAGTTTGTCTCCCATAATTTATTTTATAGAAATGGGATTTAACGCCTTACTGTTCTGTTCCGACTGGGATAATAAAGGCGGACATACGCCACACAGTGTGCTATGAGTGAAATTGTGGCCAGAAAGTGGTACTACGGTCTATTATACTTTTACTTCAAATTCCAGCTACTAACTGTTCTTTAAGATGCATGTCGAGTGTACACGGGACCTCAGTTTTCGTCCCACCCGAACGACTATACCTTGTCCCTTGTTAGGTCCTCCGTATTGCGCCACTGATAAGGGCGAACCACGCCGAGGTCAAACATGGTATCTCCAGGTTAGCGAGCAAACGCCTTACGTCACCGCGGATCCCCGATAATACAGTATACACCGATAGGTGTGTGTGTGCTTCCGAGTCCTTTATTGAAAAAAACAAATGCTTCATGATTTTTTATAATCATTATATACTTCTTGTTAATCGTGTCAAATTTATCATGTTTTGGGAAATAACGGAAGCCGAAGTTTAGATGGTTAAAAATTTTCGATCTAAAAGCCACTTTAAATCTGTAATATAAATTATGGTGTAACTTTATTCGTTAAGTTCAATTTTGACACTAATAACTTGAAATACCGCATGCTATTAAAACGGTGTCAAAAATAGCCAACGTGTAAATATACTTTAATAATCTTCATACCAAATGGTACATGAATCATAATTAAAGATTGCACACAACGAACTACGATGATTTACATTCCAATACGTCTTTCGACAAGTTTATCCCTTTTCACGTGCTGATACAACAGTTTGGAAAACGAGGGTTAGGAGTGGTGGGGTCTATGGAAGGTTGCAATAGATATTAATTCCACAAAAGGGTAAACTTCGGACATCATCAAAGAAACTAGGTTTCTTTTTTATATCAACACATGAGCCTACAAGGATATTCAAGATATTCAGCTAAGACACAAAAGTGACATACGAATTAGAGTTATAGGCTACCGTTCTACAGCAGGATGGTCGAATTGTCCTAGCCCTAGGTTTGCAAATACCCCTAATTGTATATTAGCTTATTTAGACACGCAATATTATAAGCGTTGAATTAGTAGTTTTTTACATTTGATGTTTTAACTATTAGCCTTTAGCAAGATTTAAGTACAATAAAGAAGAGAACGTTGGCTCTACCACTCAAATCAACCTGGTCCCTTCTAATGTCACTGTGTTACGTCTACGTGTAAGATTGGATGACAAGTTTGTTATCGTATATGATTCATCTCAATGATGACAAAGACTAGAATATTGATCAGATTAGACAGGAACAAGATGATCATCTCAGTGACAAATCATTCCCTGCATTCCATAAGCTTCAACTAATCTTATATAATTAGTCGGCATCCAGTAAATCCCCATAGGTGTTTTTTACCCTGTAAAACATAATGAAATTTTTTATCTGATAATAATTTATCACGGGGAAGAGACATTGCAACGAATATAGATCTGCAACGTGCTCACTCCTCGCTTTCCTTGATTTTAATAAATAATTTGGGTTTGCAGGAAATTATTACATAATGGGGAAAACATGAATGACCTGGGAAAACCGGTCTCGGCTGCTATAAGCTTAGGTACCGTAAGAAGAAGGTAATCAAAAAAAAACACGCAATGGCTTGAGTCCGATGCACAAGATACCAACCGAGCCAAAAGCGCTACCTGTGATCCAGCTATTTAATAAATGTGGGGCAATGCTGGGCAATAGGCCTATTCACGAAGGAAATGCGTTACTGTTACAGATAAATGATCAGACCACAGCGTGGCATTAGAGGAATGGTAAATAGAAGTGCTGTAATTCGGGCCCGTAGCCAGCTTATAATTTTTTTTTTTTTTTGGGGGGGGGGGGGGGCTACATATTTTTTTGGAGGGGCTGAGGATGTGGCCAGCTAAGAACACTCTCAAGAAATCATTATTGTTGGCGAAATATTGAGGGGGGGGGGGTTGTATCATGAATATTACATAATTTTAAGTAAAAAAAGGAACAATAACTTTATTTGATGAGGCAAGCTACATTGAGAAGAAAAACCTTGATCAAATGCATGATAGAAAGCAAAGGAAAGGGTTAACATGAGCCCATTGTTCTTTCCTGTCAGAAAAGAATAATATGCCGAGAAGTTGGAAGTATAGCCCACGTTTCAATATTTATAATTGCGACATCCATTTGTATTCTGTAATATCATAATTTATCTATAAAACGACGTTAAATAAACGTCTAAGATTCATAACTATTTAATTCAGGTTTAGCAATTAAAGGGAGACAACTATAGCTTTATTTTGAGTCAGTGATGAACTTCATACACTGATTTTAATGGCTCTAAATTTAAATAATGATTTCATTAAAAACCGCAGAAACCGTAATAAAATGAAAATCGGTTAAATCCAAGAACAGTGTTTTTGAAATAGACCTGCAATGACAGAAAACACCTCTAGACCACCCGCGTCACCCGACTTGCCAAAAAATCTTTGATGGTGGCGATCAAATTTGAATGCCGGCGAAGTAGGGGGGCTAGGGGGTGGGGGATACTCTTTTCCACAGGTAATTGCATCCCCTGGACCCTCGCCTATAAAGACTTAGGATGGGAAGCCCCCCCCCCCCCCAAATCAAGAATTGCTTCCACCGGCCCCGGAATGAATGCGGTAGACTAAATAAAACGTTTAATGTCCATATCACAGCAGTATAGTGGTCACTAAACGCTTTAGAGCGTGCAACCTCCAACATAGACCCTTGCGAAAATTTCTGGGTAGACTCTAGGCCTACTAATCATAACATTATAGGCGTACGCCTACCGCCACACGTAGGCGTATCGCGCAGGCTACACATTGGCATTGCTTCGCTTATATTCACCATTAAAGGACTATTTTGTATCTAAAGAATATAGATAGTCGATGTAAAACACAATAGTTTTATTTTCATTTCTTGCAATGCAATCGTTGTTTTAGCCCTTTAAACTTTAATTATGAGGTAATAATATTTTCGTCTGCTAAATACGGCGTGACCTTCACCTTCTCCAGAAAAGAAGGAATATATGGTCGCCTACTTGCACAGAGTAATAAAATAAATGCTGATCAGGCAGTCTAATTAATTGAATTCGACCATAAGATCGATAATACGACAATCCCCTGGACCCTCGCCTATAAAGACTTAGGATGGGAAGCCCCCCCCCCCCCCCCCAAATCAAGAATTGCTTCCACCGGCCCCGGAATGAATGCGGTAGACTACAGTACCTACCTGTTCCGCCTAAATAAAACGTTTAATGTCCATATCACAGCAGTATAGTGGTCACTAAACGCTTTAGAGTGTGCAACCTCCAACATAGACCCTTGCGAAAATTTCTGGGTAGACTCACGTAGGCCTACCGCCACACGTAGGCGTATCGCGCAGGCTACACATTGGCATTGCTTCGCTTATATTCACCATTAAAGGACTATTTTGTATCTAAAGAATATAGATAGTCGATGTAAAACACAATAGTTTTATTTTCATTTCTTGCAATGCAATCGTTGTTATAGCCCTTTAAACTTTAATTATGAGGTAATAATATTTTCGTCTGCTAAATACGGCGTGACCTTCACCTTCTCCAGAAAAGAAGGAAGATATGGTCGCCTACTTGCACAGAGTAATAAAATAAATGCTGATCAGGCAGTCTAATTAATTGAATTCGACCATAAGATCGATAATACGACAATCTCGTTTCTTTTCTACGTGAGTATTATAACAGATGGTTCTATTTGCATGTTTTTGAAGATATGATAATATGTCAGTGGCTGAGAAACGTTATTAGAAGGCCAGTCTTCTTAGACTTATTGAAAAGACTCCAAGACCGAGTACCAGTAGATCTATCTGCTTATTATTTTGTATAAGCAGCTGCAGTGTGGATATTCGTATATTGGTCAAAAGACTTAGAGGTTTGCCATTTTATTAATAGTTTTATAGAACTGTTTGTGTATATAGTGGAATCAATACAACAGAACCTTGTCTATCTATCCTATCCATTATTATATCAAGTTAATCAACATGTCTTGTTCTCAACAAGTTGACAAGTGACATCGATTACTTTACAGACCTCGGCTCTTAGTTATGAGTTGTTCCTGTTAGCAAGTTAATATCAAACGATTTTTTTATATATTTATTTTCTAACCAAATTGTTTGCATGTCATGTGAAGTCTACATGTCTAAACAACTGAAGCAGAATGACTTAGCTTGGATGATGCAATTTCAACTTCACTTATTTTTAAAAACTTTTTATTATTTGACAGGTTAGAGAGAGAGATGGCTAGTGGTCCGGAAGGGGATAAATTATGGGGAGGCAGGTTTACTGGAGGAACCGACCCTATTATGGAAAAGTTCAATGCTTCTATTAGTTATGATCAACGTATGTGGAAAGCTGATATTGAAGGAAGTCAGGCCTATGTTAAAGCTATAGAGAAGGTGGGCCTAGTAACCAGTGAAGAAAGACAGTCTATTTATGATGGATTGAGTGCAATAAAGAAAGAGTGGGAATCTGGAAACTTTGTTATAAAAGCAGGGGATGAAGACATACATACAGGTAATAATCTTCGTTATAATCTTATTACGGTACCGTTATTTTAAAAGAGTATTATTACCGTTCTATTTTTGTTCTTTTGACAAAGCAAGAATTACACTGTACATCAAAACCAAAAGTAAACACCAGAGTTAATTGATAATAACTTGGATATATTGGGGGGCGGGGGCAATGAAATTACAGGTATATAAAATGTTGAAATCTGTGATGTAGCGTAATAGATAGAGTGTCGGAGGGTCACCCTCCCACTAGGGGGTTTGGGTGGCACCCCCATAACATTTTTTTTATAGTTTCAGTCTTCTGCAAACACTGTTTTTGCATATTTTATGGGGTAAAACTAAAATATCACACCAACATATTGGGATATGTACAGGTTTTATACAGATAGAATCTTAACTAATTGTTGTAAATGAATAGGAGTTATAGGCAGTGGCAGATTAAGCTCCACCAAGGCCTGAGGCGGCAGTTGCTGAAGGGCCTTTTTAAAATGTGGCGGGCCTAAAAATTCAGGTCACGGCCTATGTTGATTCCCGTTGGGCCTACCCCCCCCCTAACATTCATTGTCTATGCGTTTTTAATTGTATTGGACAAGTCTTAAAAAAAAAATTTTTTCACAAAATCTTTGGGCCTTAGGCTGCAGCCTCATCAGCCTCAATGATAATCCGCTACTGGTTATAGGCATACTAATGTAAAGTTGGGGGGGGGGGTCGAGGAATATTCCTACTTTGATTTTATTTAGACGTTACTGTATTATGTTTCTTTTCAGCCAATGAGAGACGTTTAAGAGAATTGATTGGTACAGCTGCTGGTAAACTACATACAGGTCGTAGCCGTAATGATCAGGTTGCCACGGATATGAGGCTGTGGTTAAAAGATTCCCTGAAAACTTTAACAGATTTAATAAGTCAGTTTATATCAGTCTTTATCAAAAGAGCTTCCGTTGAGATAGAAGTATTAATGCCTGGATATACACATCTACAAAGAGCTCAGCCTATCAGATGGAGTCACTGGTTGCTTAGTTACGCATGGATGCTGCAGAGAGATTTGCAGAGGTATGATGAATTGAGTAAACGAACAGCCATTTTACCACTTGGTAGTGGAGCGCTAGCAGGAAACCCATTTGGAGTTGATCGTGAATTCTTGGCCAGGGAATTGAATCTGCTTGATGTTACTGGCAACAGTCTAGACGCTGTTAGTGATCGGGACTTTATTGTTGAATTTCTCTTTGTTTCGTCGTTGTTGAGTACTCATCTAAGTCGGTGGGCTGAAGATCTCATTCTCTATTGTACAAAAGAGTTTAGTTTTGTTACATTATCAGATGCTTATAGCACAGGCAGCAGTTTGATGCCACAGAAAAAGAATGCCGATAGTTTGGAGCTGATCCGAGGAAAATCTGGTCGATTATTTGGAAACTGTGCCGGTTTAATGATGACATTGAAAGGTGTACCTAGTACCTATAATAAAGACTTACAGGAAGATAAAACAGCCATGTTTGATACATATGATACACTTACAGGTAATTATTGTACATTTCATTTAAACATGATATAAATCCCAAAATGGTTCAATTCAGACTAATCAGAATTTATAAAATTGTAATAGATTTAAAATTTCACATTATTCAAAATCATCTGCAGCCAATATAACTAAAGTTAATTCACTATGTAGATTTTGCTACAACTGTAAAGGAAACGTTAACCTGTGTTTTTTAATCTGGTATCTGTTGCGCAGTCTCCCTCCCCCACATACAGGAGAGTTGAATCAGTTTGTATTGGCCTAGTCTGTTGGTCAGCCCACCCGCCCCAACTTACAGGAGAATTGAACCTGTTTGCATTGGCCGATCTGGTATCTGTTGATCAGTCCCCACATACAGGAGAATTGAACTTATGTCTATTGATTTGGAGGTATCTGTTGATCAGCCACCAAAGACAGGAGAGTTGAACCTATATGTCTTGACCTAGTATCTGAGACGAGATTGGCACAAAGTACATCTGATTGAAAAAAACAAGTGTGTTAAAATTAGTCATAAACAAGTAGTTATATTTAGCTTGTAAAAAAAATTAAATAAACATGATGACAGTTCATTAATATCATTATTATGATTTGGGAGAGTTCAAATTCAGACATCATCTAATCGTATCTTTCAGGTATTATTCAAGTAGCCATAGGTGCTTTGTCAACCCTGACTATACACCCAGAAGCCATGACTGCGGCATTGAGTCCTGATATGCTGGCCACAGACTTGGCATACTATCTAGTAAGAAAGGGTGTTCCCTTTAGAGAAGCTCATGGTCTAGCAGGTGGTTGTGTGGCACTAGCTGAAAAGAAGGGATGTCCCATGCCGAAACTGACAGTGGAAGATTTTAAAACGGTCCATCCATTGTTTGATGCTGATGTCAATTTGGTGTGGAATTACCAGAATTCTGTTGATCAATATACTGCTACTGGTGGAACTGCTAAACAAAGTGTTTTAATACAAATAGAAAAACTACAAACATGGCTTACCAATAGAATTAATTCAAATTAAATACAAGAGTGAACATATATATTGTTATTAGAGTGAATTCCCTTATAATAATTGCTCAGTCAGTATTCATCAATTATAATTTATTGTTGATTTTTTTTTATGCATTATACATTTATCTGTTTTTTCGAGACTTTGTGTGATGTTGTTTGTTATTATTAATATCAAATTCCCACTGCCATATTATAAGCTTAAAGCAATAAAGATAATGAAAAGTGTGATTATGAATTATATGTAAATAACATGAAATTTAATTTTATGCACTTACATGTAGCTATATTGTTGTCCTACTAATTATCTGTTGTTCAGTCAACAATTCTTGTCCAAGGAAGGGTTATTATAGAAATTAAGTTTTTCTGACTTACTTTACTGCCCCGGTCACCAAAACCATGAAATTGTTTTATAGGTCAGAGTTTTTGTTGGGTTTTTTTTCTAATGGCTAGAATTGTTGTATGTATGAGACAAAAGTTGTATTTTTATCAGGACAGTAGAAGGATACAATATACCTATGTTCCATGTGTCAAATCTCAATTGAGGAAAGTTTTTTGTCGAGCAACTTACAGCTGAAAATGATTCACCATAATTTTGATATTTCATTTTATATCATTCACATTGACAAGTGGTTAAAAGCCACTGTGTAATTGTGTATGCTCCTTATTAACCAAATCCATCGTCATTTCCAACCTGGGCCAGCTGGTGTTGGAGGGCTATTTTTGACTTTTGCTAGTTAAGGAGAATTATTTTCAGCTCATCATCAATGACTTTATTGTGTATTTTTTTATGTTTGGGGGAGGGGGGCAAATAAACTCCAGGACTGCCCTGGGTGGCTCATTCTCTGCCTACCACTGGTTGCTGATTAATTTTACCCTTAGTTATTGCCTCCAACCTCAAAAACATAACATCACCCTTTCAAATGTTGCTGGTGGACATATATTTGTTTTTGTTATATTAAAGATACATTATGGGAGATTAGATACAGAGCTGTAAATTCTCACTATAATAGTTAAAAACTAGATTATGTAAAGGAAATTTGCTGAAAATTCAGTCAAACTGATCCACTCTGAACCAAGAATTTAGCAATTGAATTTTCAACCTAGCCTCGATCATCATTACTAAAGTAGGTACAATAAAAAACATTATACATTTCTTAATTAAATCATATATGAAAGTTGAGCAGTAAATCGGATCCTAATCCAGTAAATATTGCAGGCTAGCAATGACATTGAGAACTGATTATGTTTTGGATAAGTATATTAATGTCTAATTAATAATTTAGATAACATTTCAGGCTTAAAGAAAAACCTTTAATTGGCAGATTTAGCTCTTGCATAATGTATGTTTAAGTACGCTTCATTTGGACATAAAAGACTTGACTGTCAATACAGGTGTCTCTCTGGTTAAGAATTTTCTATAAAATAGCATGTGTGTTTGTTGTGTCTATTTCTACATTTTATTACACAAGTACACAATCTGTATACTTATTGATTAAACTGTCTCACTAATGTAATAATACTAATAATATGAAGGGCGCTTGGTAATGAATATAATAAATAATCATGTTTATGACTTAATGTGTTTATTGTGTCATGGTAATAAATTATTATACAGTTATAATGTATGCATAATATAAAATTAAATACAGCAATAAATATCATGTTTACACAGTAAAAGAGAAATGGAAAGGCCCATGTAAATAGGGTTAGGGCATATGATTGTTGACAAGGTTTTCGGGTTAGCCCTAGCCCTCTCTAGTTTTTATTCTAACCCTAGCCCTATTTAGATCTCAGGGGGGGGGGGGGGGTCACATGGCTAAGTGGGTAGAGTAATGGCTCGCTAGCCTGGAGGTCGGGTGTTCGATCCCTGCATTGGCAAAGAAAGTTCATCTCGATTTTCCGGCGTGGTTTCTCCTTGTCAGTGATGCACTTGGAGGGCCGGACAGGGACAACTGCCTAGTCATTCGGATGTGACAAAAACCTGAGGTCCCGTGCGAGTACACATTGGCATGCACGTAAAAGATACCTTGGCAGTTGGAATTCAGTTGCTGCCCGGAAAAAATTTCCCTTCATAGCACACTGTATGGCGTCTGACTGTCTTCAATTAGCCCAGGTTAGATACAGAAGCGTAGGGATTAAACCTCATTTCATTCAATCATTTTATTCTAGCCCTCGCCCTATTTACATTTCGTGACCTCTGATGAAATCTGCAATGGGCCTTTCCTTTTAGCCCTAACCCAGTTTTAGTTTCAGTGCATGAAGGGAAATAACTCTGAGCAATGCTTGCTGGATACAGACCACCATTAAATTTCACCTATATAATAGCACTTCTCTCTCGGTCTCTTTTCTACCCTTTTGCATGCTCATTTTTGTTGATGGTTTGAAGTAACATTTCCTGCCAGGTTTTGGTAAATATTCATGTGGCACGACTGCAGACCACAATTATTAAACAATTTCAACCTTGGAACCTTGTCTTGTAGTTGTACGGGCCACGCGAAATGTACTAATGAGTGGATAAATCAACACTGTTACTAAATTAAGAGTAGGCCTACTTCACTTGCTTCTTGACATAGTCTATAGAGTGGAAACCTAGTTCAGCTCTGAGTAAAAATAACTTCAGAGCTGGACTAGGATAAACCGGAAGTTGATAATGTTGTTGTCACGTGGTTTATCACACAGGTAATTTTAAATCTTCCGTCCCAAAGGTACGGTACACCTGCTTTATGGATGGATGGGTACGGTAAAGCTATTTACGACAAGACATACAATTACAAGGTGGGCCCTAATATGACAATAACTACTTCTCTTTTATTTTAAGTAAGAAGATTCGTTTGAACGGTCATGGTTTCAAGTTGAAGATGCATTATCATGTAAAATAAAAGCCAAAAGGAAGCTGTTATTGACACGACGGTCGTGAACCCGAATTAGTAGAGGAGCTAGGTTCAGGTTAATTCGAAAATCGCGTACAAAATTTCTACTATGCCAGATGTGTGGGCAGCGGTGTCGGATACTTTGAACCTCGATTCTTAAGTTGCGGGTCCCCTTCCCGTGGGGGTGAGGGGCCGTACAAAACGTCGAAATTTTGCGTTTTATTCGACTTTTGCGTACAACGACCAACTTTCGTGTATAAGTCGACCAACCCCAGATGTCACCAAAAACATTACTTAAGAAGACCCCTAACCCTTCCTTCGTCCCTTAAGAACGCCCACTTTACCCCCCTCAGGGAGGAGTTAATTCGACTTCCGCGTACAACATTAATTTTTTCGTTAAAAATTTCACTATTGGTCCACGAGAACGTAAAACTAACTTAAGAACGCGAAATCCCCTTCTATCTCAGATAAGAACGACAAAAAGGGGGACCCAGGGCTGAAATGACGATTTAATTTGACTTTTGCGTACAACGATCAACTTTCGTACATAAGTCGACCAGCCTCAGAAGTCACCAAAAACATTACTTAAGAAGACCCCTGACCCTTCCTTCGTCCCTTAAGAACGCCCACTTTACCCCCTCAGGGAGGAGTTAATTTGACTTCCGCGTACAACATTAATTTTTTCGTTAAAAATTTCACTATTGGTCCACGAGAACGTAAAACTAACTTAAGAACGCGAAATCCCCTTCTATCTCAGATAAGAACGACAAAAAGGGGGACCCAGGGCTGAAATGACGATTTAATTTGACTTTTGCGTACAACGATCAACTTTCGTACATAAGTCGACCAGCCTCAGAAGTCACCAAAAACATTACTTAAGAAGACCCCTGACCCTTCCTTCGTCCCTTAAGAACGCCCACTTTACCCCCTCAGGGAGGAGTTAATTTGACTTCCGCGTACAACATTAATTTTTTCGTTAAAAGTTTCACTATTGGTCCACTAGAACGTAAAACTAACTTAAGAACGCGAATCCCCTTCTATCTCGGATAAGAACGACAACAAGAGGGACCCAGGGGTGAAATGGCGATTTAATTCGACTTTTGCGTACAACGATCAACTTTCGTACATAAGTCAAACAATCCCAGATGTCACCAAAAACATTACTTAAGAAGACCCCCGACCCTTCCTTCGTCCCTTAAGAACTGCCCCTTTGCCCACCTCATGGATGAGTTAATTCGACTTCCGCGTACAACGACAAAAAGAAGACCCAGGTGTGAAATGACGATTTAATTCGACTTTTGCGTACAACGATCAACTTAGGTACACAAGTAGACCAGCCCCAGATGTCATCAAGACCCCCGACCCTTCCTTCGTCCCTTAAGAACGCCCACTTTACCCCACTCATGGATGAGTTAATTCGACTTCCGCGTACAACATTACTCTTTTCGTTAAAGGTTTCACTATTGGTCAACGAAAACAAACCACTAACGCGAAATCCCCCTCCATCTCGGATAAGGATGACAAATCGCTTGGGTGGGAGGGCGGACGAAAAATCGCTTGGTAGGGAGGGCACCGTTTTTTCGTTAAATATTTGATGATTGTGTTTTTCCATTTCATTGTCATGCGACACCAACTCCGCTACCGCACTTCGTAATTTCATTTCTTTAGGATCAGTTGTGTGCGAGGTCTCTCAATTGTTCCTTTTACCCACAATTTAAACCTATTACAGATGAATAGATGATGCCGTTTGGTCCTTCAGTGTGTAACTGTGCTCTGCTACTACCAGGCTTAGATTGTATATCTGATCTCAATTTTAAGCTTTGAACATTTAGAGTTTTTTCAGTGGCCTGTATAGCGGTGAAGTTCTTGTAGCTCTTGACGTGATATCCATGATGGGCTCCATAGTTCTGGGGCAAATTATTAACAACGGCAGCATATTTTGATGAATCCTATTTTGACGTATCCATTGCGCGCAAAACACCCACCGTTGGGATCTTTTTCGGAGTTAAGGCACAGGACTTTGATTCTCTTTCTTAGTTTACATTCTGATCCGTATCATCCATATGAACTATACATGTCAGTTCATTCTCGGACACAGATAGTTCTGGTTCCGGGGCCACTTGTTCTGAGGATGATGCCATTTTTAGTTTAGTCCGGGGGCTTTATCTACCTGAAAAATACAGATGATAATGCATTATACGTATCTCTTATGGAATTTTATGATAAGTACCTACGTATGGTAATTTTGAGACCGGGGGCTTTATCTACCTGAAAAATACAGATGATAATGCATTATACGTATCTCTTATGGAATTTTATGATAAGTACCTACGTATGGTAATTTTGAGACCTTCGAATAATATTTGGATATTGCGTTTTAAGTCATAAAACGGTTTTTCTTTTGAGTATTTATCGACAATGCCATTTAATTTTATGAGCAACCATTCACCGACGATACAATTGACAAAATAAACTGACCACCCATCGGCAAGACCAAACATCGACGATACCATTTATCGGAGACTATTCATCGACGATACCATTTATCGCAGACTATTCATCGACGATACCATTTATAGGCGACCATCATTAGACTATACCATTCATAACAAAAACTGTCTACCCATCGGCAAGACCATGCATCAACGATTCCATCTATCGACAAATATTCATCGACGGTACCAGCAGTGATTCAACACATCATCTATTAGTAGGCACCTAATACAACGATAAATTAAATAATCGAATCCCGCACAAAGAAACTCAAGACACCAAAGTTAATAACATAATAATTTCACAACATAATAAATTTACTCACCAAAGTACCCGGTGGCAGTATCGAGTCCTCCAACTGTCATAATCCATCTCTCGAACATGCATACAGGTAAAAATGTTTCGGCGTGCCACGGGGCAGAGTTTAGGCCACCGATAGATGTTAATGGAATATGACCGTTACACGCATATTTCTTTAACACATGACAATGTTGAATCCTGAAATGTTGGGTAATCACCCACACCGAATTTCGTGGAACTCGGAGCAGCCGTTTTTGCGGTATGAAGAGTTGGACGGACAGACATGTGGTGATTTATAATAATATAATATATTTATATAGAAAGAAAAATACAAACTGTGGGAACTATAAAGGAACAAATAAGACTAAACATATAGATCCGTCTGAAAAAGAATGGACATCGGGAGCTTTCAGGGCCATCAGTTAAATCATCTCCAAGATCCGAGAGCAGCTTTAAAACACCCTTGTCCCCCCTTCTTATCCGAGATAGAAGGGAATTTCGCGTTCTTAAGTTTCGTGGACCAATAGTGAAACCTTTAACGAAAAAATTAATGTTGTACGCGGAAGTCGAATTAACTCCTTCCTGAGGGGGGTAAAGTAGGCGATCTTAAGGGACGAAGGAAGGGTCGGGGGTCTTTTTAAGTAATGTTTTTGGTGACATCTGGGGTCGGTCGACTTATGTACGAAAGTTGATTGTTGTACGCAAAAGTCAAATTAAATCGTCATTTCAGCCCTGGGTCCCCCTTTTTGTCGTTCTTATCTGAGATAGAAGGGGATTTCGCGTTCTTAAGTTAGTGTTATGTTCTAGTGGACCAATAGTGAAACTTTTAACGAAAAGAGTAATGTTGTACGCGGAAGTCGAATTAACTAATCCATGAGTGGGGCAAAGGGGGCGTTCTTAAGGGACGAAGGAAGGGTTGGGGGTCTTCTTAAGTAATGTTTTTATTGATATCTGGGATTGTTCGACTTATGTACGAAAGTTGATCGTTGTACGCAAAAGTCGAATTAAATCGTCATTTCACCCCCTGGGTCCCCCTTTTTGTCGTTCTTATCCGAGATAGAAGGGGATTTCGCGTTCTTAAGTTAGTGTTATGTTCTAGTGGACCAATAGTGAACCTTTTAACGAAAAAATTAATGTTGTACGCGGAAGTCGAATTAACTCTTCCCTGAGGGGGGTAAAGTGGGCGTTCTTAAGGGACGAAGGAAGGGTCAGGGGTCTTCTTAAGTAATGTTTTTGGTGACTTCTGGGGTTGGTCGACTTATGTACGAAAGTTGATCGTTGTACGCAAAAGTCGAATAAAACGCAAAATTCCGACGTTTTGTACGGCCCCTCAGCACCACGGGAAGGGGACCCGCAACTTAAGAATCGAGGTTCAAAGTATCCAACACCGCTGCCCACACATCTGGCATAGTAGTAATTTTGTACGCGATTTTCGAATTAACCTGAACCTAGCTCCCCTACTAGTTATTGTTAGCACTGCGGACCCGACCGTCGTTTCAGCAATGCAGGCTCCCTTCATTGCAGAAACGACGACGTCGTGCTAACAAGAACGAAATTTGGTGTTGCGTACCCGACCGTGCGTGAATATAAAACATGGACCGGAACAACCTGAATACGGCTTACCGACCATCGTGCAACCTAACCCTAACCCTTTCCCGCCATGTTGTTTCTTCTACTGATCACGTGGGGTCGGGTAAGGCTAAACAGTGACCGCTTGTTGGGAGACATGCGCTTGGCAAACCGGTGACGTCACGGTCGGGTATACTCCAGGGTATCTAGAGGTTTCGTTGATACGTAACCTCTAGGCGCCAGTAATAGTTCCACCATTGAGCACCGTCCGACTGAATTTTTTGCGCATCGAACTGAAAGGTTTCAGTCGATAAAGCATCGAGCTGAAAGGCGCCAGTCGATAAAATCTGAATGCATGTCCTACCTTATTGTATGATCCTCCTTGAGCAACAATGACACTTACTGACAAACAAACGTTGTTCAGTGAAACCGGTTTATCCAATATCACACTGTGACACACACACTACCATTTCATAAAGTTGCCATGTTGGGATAATTTGACCTCTTTTTGACGTCATATCCTCCCCATTAAAATTTGAGAACACTTGTTTTAGCGAAACGAAATGCATTATTGTAAAATATTTCTATGGATTAGGTATGAATTTTTTTTGTAGATAGGAGTTGCACATAAAGTAAAATAGTGTTTGAAGGGATCGAACTCCCGACCTCCAGGCTAGCGAGCCAGCACCTTACCCACTTAGCCACATGATCTCAAATCCGTGGAAGAGCCCCCATGAGCCTCAAAATTAGTTTTAAAAAAAAACCATCACTAAATCTTATTAGAATCGAAATAAAAACAATGACATCAACAACATGTCATGATTTTTGTTTATTGATCATATTGATGTCTTTTTAATCAATGACTTGCACATTAAAAGGATTGCCTTCAAATAAACTCTTGATTTCGTTTCGTGTTGAACCCTGTTGCTAATATGCATGTTGCCGGCCTTCACCTCTCGCCATTATAGGTGATTTCCGGTTTGATCGTTTCTTATTTGGTATCTCGGAGTATTTTTGTGAAATCTCTTAAAATAGACAAGAAAACAGATTTTGTGGAAAGTAGATGGATATGATATGTAAGTTTAATGTGTTAGTGTTGCAGATAACTGAAAATTGGGAGTTTTGCCGTACGCTGAAAGAAGTAAACTAGTTATCAAATTCTGCGGCGAGCTTTTGACCGTTCGGATGTTAGATGTTACGTTGTCAGCATATCAAAAGAGTAACATCTAACTTGTTGGATTAGGTCGGGTAATGCTCTTACTTACAGTTACAGATTATGGCGCTGCAGACGCGACGGTCGGGTAATGCTGTTACAGAATATGGCGCTGCAGACACGACGGTCGTGTCAATAGTCACTTCGAAAATAAAAATTATATTATGAGGCCACAACTATTTGATTCTACTGGTAGTCTGTTCTTTAAGTTCTTAATCTTAGTCTCTGGTCTGTTCTACTTCTAACAAGTTCTAAGCTTGGGAATTGTGATAAATAAACTAGCCTTGAATCATATGAAATAAGTTCACCCTTGTGACCGGGCCTTGTCACTACTGTCAGTGATGCTGGACAGGACAGCTGCCTAGTCGTTTGCCAATTGGCTAGGAATAAAAACCTTAATAGTAATAGGTCCCGTGTAGCCTACACATAGATGTGCACGTAATAGATCCTTTGACAGTTGGAATTCAAGAGAAGGCCTTGGTGGCGCTGTGTGGGCTAAATTTCCGTCATAGCACACTGTAGCCTTTTGCATATATAATCAGCCATATGCCTAGTTACTTCAGTAACGTACATTGTATTGGCTAGTAGAGAGCATAGCCGATACAATTTACGTTACTGAAGTAACTACAACTTTTTCAACGAATTCAATGCTTTACTGCAAAACTTGGTGTAAGTTACGACCATAGCTTTACTACTGCTTTAAAAGAACTTCATATATTGCCAACTGAATCCGCTGATGCCAATTCAAGCTACTGGTACTGGTGTATAAGTGTCTCCATGACCTTTCCCCTGCACATTTCTGAATTATTACGGTCCCAAACCTCATCCAACAATACAAGATCGTCATCAAAATATGTAGGCCTATAATCAATACGGTACCTAAGACAAAATATAAAACATTTGCAGACAGATCTTTTCATGTGTTAGGGCTGAGGCTCTGGAATACCCTTCCAGAAAGTGTAAAAGAATATCAGACTGGAATGGATTTTAAAAAGAAACTCAAAACATACTTTTTCTGTAAATTATTGCCTTAACATTTGTCCACGGTTGAACATGACAAAGAATACAATCGCATGTCCAGCCTCATGGGTTTTCTCTAGTTTGCTCCCACTGCTATAGAACCCATGGGCAAGCAAATTATTGAAATAAAATTGAGCCATACATTAGTCCCTAAAATGACATAGATTGTGTCGAGTTGATGTTACATGTCCACGTTTGTGTAAGGCTTTTTGAAGCACCATTGAATTCATGGCAGTAATGTGCGCTATATGAAACGTAATATGTGTAGTCACTGTGACGTTACATGACAATCAACTGATTTAAGGTTGCAATCGAAAAATCCGCTTGATCTGAAATTTTTGAAAGTGCATGTAGCACTAGCTTCTAATATTCTTTAGCCACTGTGGCTAAATCATGAAAAAAGTATTAGCCACATACACTTTACAATAGCACACCGGTGAAAATAGACTGACCCAGTCTCTTCTATTTATTTTACATTTCGATTTATATAAAAGTATTAATTTTTAGTAAACCAACATTTTCGTTTCCATTTGTATAAAAAAAACTGTGAGTAAACCTGTAACCAGCACCAGAGACTGGACAATTTGCAAACCTCACAATAAAATGGGCGTTCTTGCCATGTTTTTCGTCCTACCTTATTTAGAATGATTGAGAGTTATCAAGCACGCCCAGAGTCACGTGACATGAATCACGCGTCTCGACTGGAGTGCAAAGCAGTCATGCTAAGACCGTCTGAGAGTTGATGTCACGTTGTTGTTAGATATGTCGTGATCACTTGCACGACGTCACACGACCTAAATATCGCAGATTGACCTACTAGGTGAGATTGAAGCTCTATTTGCCCAGTCTCTAGAGATTACATTTTTTTTTCGTTTATTTTTGGAGAGGACTGGCCAATTTTTGGTGTGTGGAGAAGACTGGCCACCAGTCTACGATGAAAAGTTCCAAATTTTTTCAACCAATACAATTTTTTGTTAGTATAAATATATAACAATTTGCTTGACACTTACCACAAATTTCATCTGGACCTGAATCACATTTGTGTATAGTTTATTAAGAAGGGTCAACCTTTTAGCGGGATTGTGTTTCTAAGCAAGCTAGAAATTTTGGTTGCAGGCTAAGCAGAGATATATCTGCAATTTCATATGTGGGTACATTGGGACATGATAACTTTGATTTTAATTGATGGAGAGTGATGAAACTTATATAGACCGTGAGTAAGTTCGATTACAACTATTTTCTGCTTCGGCTACTATTGGTAAGCAGTTAGATTTCTCAGTGCTTTATAAAAAGACAATTGTTCAATTAAAATTCAAACGTACAATCTATTTCTTTTGGGATTGCTACGACAGACACCTTTCTCACTGTTGGGTTGTTTTTTCTAATTTCAGGACAGGTCTACAAAACCAATTTAGAAGAATGGCAACCATGGTTTGTATTTTTCGTGTTTTTACCAAGTACAGAAATTATGGGCATGGTAATTTGTAGGAATATGCATCACTGGTTGGATATGGAAAGCACAACTCCAAAAATTTCTCACAGCCAATGGTGACGCATAGTCGCATACTCTCACAAACTGCTACAGATTTTATTAGCAATGTGGTTGTCTAGTATGTTGGGGCTAGGCCTCACATTTTAACATTTTTCATCAAGCACTGGATACATAGGTTACATAACAATACTTAAAATAAACATATCTCTCTCTCCACCCCTCATGTGGCTCTCCTACAAATCAGCAGGGTCTACTCAATCCAGATGGTGTCTCTTGAACCCCAACAGTACCTCCTCTCTCAAGAACCAATGCGTGTCTAACTCTATTTGTTGTTGCTTATTACAAATTTAATTATGGGTGGGTTATTTAATTAAATTTTTTACATATGAAGGAGTAATACATAGAAAATGTGTAAAAACACTAACAAATTCTGGTACCTCAAAAAGTCACTTTAAAACACACTTTTAAAATAGATGTTTTGAGAAGAGAGGTAGGGCCAGCTGTTTGATGCCATTACAGCAGATTGAAAAAAAAACTGTTTAATGTGGAAAAGCGAAGTTCCCCCAGTAAAAACCACATAGCTGGACTTTGTGCATTGTACTTTTTACACATAATCAATGGAAGAAAGACATTTTAGTAGACCATTTAATATTGGCAGCGATATCCTTTCATACTCATTAGTGTTGATCTTGTTTGTGTAATGGATTTGTATTTAGCTTACGATTCAAAACAAGCATATTGGTATCTATCATCGAATGTGTTGATGTTCATAAATTGAATTAATGTCTGTTAATGTATTTATTTTAAAAGGGATTCAAGTATTCCGAGAAAAAGGGAGATTTATTTTCATCTCCTGAAACAGATGCACTTGTTCATTGTATTAGTTCTGATTGTGCTATGGGGAAAGGTATTGCTGTTCTCTTTAAAAACAAGTTTGGTGGTGTGCAAGAACTGAAAGACCAAGGTGAATTTTTTAGTAAAATGAAGTATTTAACTTGTTTATTACCACCAACTTAAGTACAGCGCTAAATAACTCACTGATGCTAAAAGTCAACTTATCCGAACTTCATATAGTACACTCCAATCATGTGGGTTTTCTCCGGGTCTTCCGGTTCTCCCCAACGCGCAAGTGAATTATTGAAATAAAATTAAACCATGTTAGTGCCTGAATGACCTAGTTTGTGTCGAGTGGACGTTAAACCCCATTTCTTTCTCTCTCATATAGTACACTATCGTCTGCATATGTAACAATATTCTCATAATTATATGGCTCTCTCTTAGCTTCATGATGACTGGAGACCACACCCTACCAAGTTTGTAGCCCTACTATAATACTCCTTTTCGATAAGCTTGAAGTGGACCGCAATTTATTGATGAAGAGATCGCTTTGAAAGACCATTTCATTGTTTCAGCATCTTATAAGAAAATAACCTTCGAACTCGTCAAACTAATTAACACCATCTGATGTTTGAAATATTGCATATTCTTAACAGCATATCAACCCAAAAATTATGGATAATTTAAATTTGACAAAGTGAATAAGATGGCTGCTAGAGCAGTTATTTATCCAAAACATAATATCCAAAACGTAGCTATTTTTATACTCCCACATTGAATATATTATTATTGTCGTTGCCCCCATCTGTCCATTACTTGTGAATGCTCTAGAGGCTACAGTAATTATCTGATTGACAACATTTACACATAGAGTCTATATGGCCATAAGACGAAGAATCCTATTGAATTTCTACAATTTCCGATTATCACTGCCAGAGTTATGGCCCTTGACCTCTTTAATTGTTGTGGATGCTCTAGAGGCTAAAGTTATTATCTGATTGACTTTAAATTTATACATAGTGTCTATAGTCATAAGACAAATTAGTCTGTTCATTCGCATAACTTTCATCCAGAGTTGGCTCTCCCGTCAAAAGACAAAACCTAGTAACTCACTTTTTTCTTTTTTGGAGAAAACAAAGGAAAACGTAATGAATAAATATTAAACCCCAGCTCATCCATTGATTCAACTATTGAGTTACTAGGTTTTGCTGTGGTATTCTATGCAAATGAAGGAAGTTGCTAGGTTTTGTCATAGTTGTAACTGCTAACAAAATCAAAGATTGGATGATCTAGTACAACAAGGGAAGCACATACCCTAGTTACTACAAATTTGATCCTAACTCAATTTTGAAAAAAAAAAGTGAGTTACTAGGTTTTGCCTTTTGACGAGAGAGCTCTAGTAGTACATGTAGATAAGATTTAGTGACTAAGTCCATGGCATAGCTGGTTAAACACATTCCAAATATTTCCTTTGGCGTTCGTCAGTTAACCTATATTACTCAGCTATTGTAGCAATGATCTCTGTGTTGAAATTTTATTTGGACCGTGTTTAATTAGTTCTATCACATATGTGATAATGACTGACAGTGACACCAATATTGTCCTTTAAAGGGAGGTCCTGCTAGGAGCTGGAAATTGCATTTGTGACATACAAAACAGTATTTGACTTTGTTGAAAAAGGTTACTTGATGTTCATCTAAAGGGCTATGTATGATGCAAGTGGTAAACCTATTAGCCTACAGTGATGAATGGTTGACTTCTGACCATTAATGTTTTCTAAACATTATTTGTATTTATTTTTAGGCAAGAAGACTGGGGAAGTAGCAGTTTTAAAGAGAGGTAGTAGATATGTGTACTATCTTATTACTAAAGACAGATATTTTCATAAACCAACTTATGACACTTTAAGAAGTAGTCTTGTTGCAATGAAAGGTCACTGTGATGAACATAAAGTTCAAACTGTATCAATGCCTAAAATAGGTTGTGGACTAGATGGACTTCACTGGGACAAAGTGTCAACCATGTTAAAGGATATATTTTCAGATACTGACCTGTGTCTTACTGTATATACGATATAGGACTCTTGTTACTGTCATGGGACATCATTGTTATTAGTGCTAAAGAAGTAGCATCATCGATATATCGTCTAGTTTTGTTTTTGAAAAGTTGGGAATTTCTGTTATGTAGTTTTAAACAGAATGAAAGCTCAGAATAAACCAAGTGTCCTCATCTAGACCTGTTATCACCTTGTATCTCTTGTTTTCATTTTACATTTACATGTAGTCTACCTTCTTCTCTTAATCACATTGATCTTCTTGTTTCTGTCTCCCTGTTCTTCATATTGATATTATCATTGTATACATGTAAGTGTTTCAACTGTGCAGTTATCAGACATTTTATTAAATGGTAGAAGAATAAATACTTGTTAAAACAAAATTTTCATAGTATACTTTAGTGTTTCAGACTAATATTGTCAATTTAGGACATAAAATGTCAGTCAACTAGCTTATTGTCTGTTTTCAAACGAATCTAACCGTAGACATGCAGCCTAAGTTTAGTATGGTGGTGACTTACTAACCAGGTCTGGGTTCAATCGAGGTGTTGGGCGAGAAACATCCCCATGAATATTCAGCATGGTTCCCTCTTGTCAGTGGGTGCAAGATACAGTGTCAAGTCATTTGGATGGCACAGAAAACTGAGGTCTGGTTGGCGTGCATATAAAAGAACCTGACAGATGGAATTCAATCTAAAAGAAGGCAGTAGCGCCGCTGATAACACAATGTGTGGCATATGTTAGTCTTCATTGGTCCAATCGGTCCAGAAAAGTAGGACGTTTAACCACATTTCATTTCATAATCCACTTACAATCACTCCCAATTTCAAGCTTTGTCAGAATCTAATAAAAATTGTGGCTTATAGAGTGTACACAAACAAATTGTGGACGGATGGACAAACCCATTATAATAGTCTATTTCTTCAAAAGGCGGGATGACAAGAATCAACTGTTATTGGGCTAATTGCAAACATTGTTATTATTAATACAAAACAGAAGCCAGAGAGAAATGGGGTTTAACGTTCACTTGACACAAATTAGGTCATTTTGTGACTAACAAATGGCTTAATTTTATTTCAATAAATCATTTGCATGTAGGGGTCTTTAGCAGTGGCAGGAAACCAAAGGGCCAGGAGAAAACCCACAAGGATGGACAGGCGATCCCACTCCTGGTCACGTTCAACCGGGGTTTTGAAACCACAACAGTTGACTTAATGACAGACCTAATGGTACAGCGCACACATGCTAACCATTCAGCCCCCCCCCACTCCCCAAAAAACAGAAGCAGTATCAAGCTCATACTCTTAGTCTATAAATACAAAAAAATAGTGTATGTCCCCCACTAGACTGCTCTTTGAAGTTTTATTGATGACAAGCATCCATTTTAATTGCCAAATACTTGCTCTAATTATCCAGTCTGCTGTAGTACCAATCAATGTACACATCTGATTGCCAATAAGGAACCTTTTATTAATCCCAGATTTTCAAAGAACTTGTAGCACTCGGTTGTAGATTGACCTATTTGTCCTTCATAAAGGTAATCAAATACTTCCAAATATCTGTGCTTTTAACAAGAAGACCTCCTTGATTTCAGTCAAAAAATCGTTGATTTAGATCGATTTGATCTGTGTTTTTGACCAACAAGAAAAAGCTATACAAATAAGTTTACCACATGGTAATTAATTGAATTACCACTTAAAACTGTTGAATTTTGAATGTCAGAGCTGCTTTATCTCAAATAGGCCTATTCTAAGACAGAACATTAAATTTTATATGTAGAAGGATGTTCAAAAAAATCGACTATTTCCATTTTCACGTAAATCAATGAGGTCTCTTCCTTTCTAAATTTAAAGAAAAAGACAAAGATGTGTAATTTTATAAGTTTATATTAAAATCAGTACCAGAGAAAATATGTTTTTTTATTGTACAATCAAACCATAACCTCAACAAGTGAGTTATATAATATTTATAGTATTTTACAGTATGCAGGCATGTACACATAATATTATACTATATGAAACATTTTAATACAACCAGTATTCTAATAAAAACATTTAACTTCAAACATGTAGAATTCATTAGATATACAACTTACTATGCAACATTTGCTTTTACCCTACCCATATTAGTTTTTCTCAACCTTGCTATATTTTTTTAACCAAAACACTTTGGTGTGACATGTATATTCTGACCAATTAAAGTCCAGGAATTGGCTAATTATTTTTGATACAAGTTCACATAACAGACATTCAAAACTTTATATATCTGAATATGAGGTGGGATATTTAAATACATGTAGTTGTTAATCGGTTAATATGCAAGTTCTTATCAATTCTACATTTCGTCAGTTTAATATAGGTATAAAATACTGGCCCTATAACAAAAATAGCCATTGATATATATATATATATATACTTATCATATAGATGTTAATAGTCTTTATATTTATATATTGTAATATACACTATTGTCACAATGTATATTTTTATACTTCTATAATACACCATTGATATTTACTCCAAAATCAATATTCTGTCAACACTAGGATCTGTAGATATTGTTAAATCTTACACAAAAAAGCAGGCCAATAATTTGAAATATGTTTCAATCAATGGTTTTAAAATTTCTGACAACTTTTGCAAAATTTAGATAACTGTGTCCTATGGTTTTGTATGTTTTAAAAATTTCAAAAAACTTTTGCAAAATCTAAAGAAATCATTTAAACTCTCATAAATTTGTGCACGGCCATAACAGTGTATAATACAAATAGAAGTGCCATCCATATTCGATGCTCTTTTGAACGATTTTTTTTGTATTTTTTTTTTAATTTTTGAAACATAATTACTGATGGCCGAACATCTAATTTAGTAGAAAATTAAAGCAGTTCAATTTCAATATTTTGGCAAATATTTCACACATAATCAAACTAAAAGCTTATATTACAATTTCCTTCCAAAGCAGTTTCAATATATATTAATCTGACAGAAATTAGAAATAATCCAAATTTAACTATTACATAGACAAGACAGATGTCCTTCGTAAGTTGGTTGTCCATACGGTACTTAATTTATGAGTGTACATTTAATCTTTGGTGAGTATTAGAAATTTTGATCAGATAATTGTAGTGCTTCGAAAATATGAATATTTTATACCTTAGCAAAGAGCAGAGAAAGAATTTAATGAAATTATTAATATAAGATTAGGATTAGGATAAATTTGAACACAATCAAGTGAATACAATAAGTGGATTATATTTATATTTGAAAAAAAAAATATCTTTCCGACGCCACTTGTATCTTGATAAAATAATTAAGGTGTAAATGAACTTACAATTAGTATGTGTAGATATGGGTACTTCAATTAAATTTACAATTTCGGAGACTGGCATTATTTTTCCTAGATTCGGCAAATGTCTAATTTATCGATTTCTAATAATGATCGTGACTCACACATAGCCACTGTAATTGTTGATGAAATTCTTCACACAGATTTACATTTCTTTAATATTTATAGGGCATAAAAAAGGAAAGTGATTATATTATTAGTTGATATATATTTTGTTAATAGTTTAAATTCAGTGGTTACAGTGTCATTTACTAACTGGCCTGTTTCAGTTTTTACTGCTTTAGTGTTAAAAATTCTTAATATATATATGTCATCACACAAATAAAGATTTAATACATGAATCATGGTAATTTTCATTATTATACAAAATGGCTTAAACAACACACTGAAAGATGATCACATGAAGAAATTCAACGGATATTGTCTGTTCTTGACTTTTTGTATACCATGCACCCTTCTAGTGTAGAATACCAACTATAATAGTGGTCCTGGAAACACTTTCGATTTAAATTACTTGTATGGAATATTTTCCCAGACAAAATATTATACTGTTACATAACAATAATACATAGTTTGACAGATATGGAAATCCGTATAACTAAACATGAAATTTTTAGCATCTTCGAATAAGTTGGGGCATAGAATACAAAAATTGCTCAAGTACAGAAAATAGAAGAATTTCTCATTAAATGAATGCCTTATTTTGGGGGGTGTTAAACATATAACAATGAATTGAGACAATAAGAAAATAATACAAAAGGCATTAAGACCAAATCAAATTCTATACAGTAAACCTTTCGTGAATGTTTCCTTTTCTTAAATTTTCAAAGCTTGTATAATTTGTTTCATTTGGTGTAATGAGCAATGTGATGTGTTATTTATATATAAAGAAGAAAAACTTGATTCCACATTATTAATAGTCTCCCTGATCACACTATGAAAATGGGTATTGGGGATGGGTGGGGTGTGGTGGGGGTCATCTTAAAGAACCTGGAGTTAAGTTTTACCTATCCTGTCCTTTAACACTATTATTGTATCATCTACTATTAATCTATCAATATATCATATATTTCCATGTTTCCTAAAAATCATTCGAATATACAAAATAACATGTATATTTCAATTCAATTAATTGTCAACACGAAATACAATTCTAGATTTTCAAATCAGACTTAAATCTATAATTCCATCACTTGCATTCAAATTGACTTATTCCAGTAACATTGGCTTCTGAAATCCAAGTAGAAACTAATAAAATCTCTTTATATAGTGATGGATGTCATCCTAAACAATAGATACCACTTCCTTCATCTAAATTTCTAGTTAGATATATTAGGACAAGATGTAAAAGGACAGAATATTTTATAAATATAATTATTAGAGGTTGACAGTTATTGGACGACACAATATACATTGGACAGATATGACATCATGTATGTAATGTTCTAAAACTCAATATGAAATAAACCCAGTACAATATAAGTGTTAAAATCGTTTCAGTTTTAAATATATAATAACCAATAATATAAGCAGTATTGAACAGTGTACCATGACGCATATATGACAGGTGATAATAAACAGTGAAAATCAACAAGATATTATTTGTCAAACGACCCTGTTTAAACCAATGAGATTTTTCAAACATAGAACTCAAACACGATTTAATGATGATTGATATTTGGGGTTTTCTCACTAGTTTGGTTAATAAAACTTTTGGTTGCTACCTTTGATAGTTTTAATGTGATAATACTCATTGTTAGGTTTTTAAAATTAAATAGTTATGTCTACCTACATTGTGAAAGTGATGACTTATCACATACTAAATATTGGGGGCAATATTGGATACCTCTATTCAAAGAGCACCTCCATTAAGCAAGCATTTTGAAATTTCCCTTGGATGCTTGCTAATTACAAGTTCTACTGTAGATCTTAAGGTAACACAATTGTTATTATCTATGAAATATCAGATATGGTAAATGAGCGAAGATGGTGTGCACTAACTTGATGATAAAAGTTAATATCTATTTTGCATATCCCAACATTTATAAACTCTTGCATTCAAGGTCAATTAATGTCATGATACAAAAATATTTATAGCTTCTATCAACCAGTAACAAGCTATTATTCTTCTATCTGGAACCATAATACATTAGAAACTTAATTAAAGTCTCTCCATAACTATCCAAAAACAAAACAACTTTTGAGTGTTTCAAATATAGAAAGAATTTAGTCAAAGTAGAAGTTATAAATATGACAGTTAGTGATCTGTATACAGTCAACAAGACTGAGGTCAAAATATAATTATGCTCAAATAGATATCCTTTCATAAATTATAATATGTGCATTCTTGAAAATAAAACATTGACAAGATAAAATTTCTGGAAAACAGATGTTTTTCCCCCATCAAGGGAAATTACCTAAATAAACCTAAATCATTATGGACTCGAAAGTTTTTACATAAATTAATAATATCATATCTATAAAATCTGAATAGACTAATTCTGACCTTTAACCCTGTACACACCTGCAGAATTCATGAATAGATTATCCACATAGAAATAATAAACACACATTAAAAATAAAGAAAAGAAAAGTTATAAAATAATTATTATATATTAACAGATAAAATTCACTCTTTCTCCACTGTACAGCTATTAACAATATGTGACAATTTGTGTTGAAAAAATAACATTTTTTTCTATGGAGCATCTATGTAGACAATTTAAACTGTATTAGAATATAGCATCTCCTGTTGAAAACTGAAGTCACAACTGCCTAGTGCAGAAGAGACACAATTCCAGTTTAACATTTAATAGATGGTGATAATAATTTAGCAAAAGAAAAATCTCAGGAAAATTTTACAATAAAAATGATCTTAACATGATTTGTTTATGCATCTTAAAAACATTATGATCAAATCATCTTAATATTTTTCCATGGCGATTTAATAAACATATATTCAATTTGTCTACATAAACACCCCTTTAAATTGTACAATTTTTTTTTTTGTATAATACATGTTTAATAATATTATAAATACAAATCATCACACACAAAGGTTATGATGAAAAACTAAATATCTTACAAAAACTACTCTTTTTTACAAGCTTGTCTTTTTTTTGTGAGAAAAGTCATACGAATATGACTTTGTGTATTTTATCCAAAACATTTTTATATTCATAAAATATTGTCATAATATTATAATAAATCAACAATTCTTATATGTCAACAACATAATTGTATAATACAAGTACATTTATTACACATTGATTTCAAATATAACAAGTGTCTTCTTTCATTTGTTTAATGAAAATTCAACATTAGAAAAACGTCTGAGTGCATGTAAATTTACAAAGTGAATCAGGAAAAATGACCACAAATATGTTGAAGTGATGGGCAAGAATATCATATGGTTTCTGGATGGTTTTGTATACAGTGTAATTCTTATACACCTCTTTGTTTTCCCAAAAATTACAAGCTTTCAAATCTGTCCATTTTAATAACCAAAACCAATTATGGATACTGCACACCTTCCATGGCAAAGATTGACAAAATGTCTCTTGTTTTCATTGTTATGAATATCGCACAATCTCAACTATCACTAGACACCTTTTCTAACATTTACATAACAATTACAAACTTTTGTTTCCGTAAAAGGCCCAAATATGGTCATAAATATTTTTCTCAAATATATTTTACTTCAACATGAACTCAAGTTTCATAATCTACTTTGTCTTTTTAATTACTAGTATTTGTAATCCTTTATTTCGTAGAAAAATAATCATTCATTTGAAATGTCACTCATATTGAAATTAACATTATCCAATTACTTAGCAATACTGACAACTAAAGCATAAACATACATTTAATTTGTTCGTCAAGAAAACTCAAAGCATCAAAAAATTTGCATTATTTAAACAACAAATAAATTCAAGAATCTACCTATTCGTATTGAAAAAATGCAAAAATAGAAAATTATTGACAAAAGTATCTAACTTATTATACAGTATAGATCATAATTAAAAATAAATACATATGACTTAAAAAAGAAAAACCTTATGATTTATATATATAATATTATGTCTCCATAATAATAATTGTGGTATTGATTGATAATCCAATATTTTAAATTAACTCAAATATTGCCATTCAACAACAACAAAAATAAATCCCTCTATTAACAGTCAAGATACAAAATATTTATTAAAGTTAATTTATGAACATTGTCCGATCCAGCGGAAAACCAAATCTACAAATAGTACTATAACCAAATACTAACTGAAAACCTAAAATAAACAAAGAACAATTTCCTACATGACTTTTCTCGTTTTAAATAGGGGATGATTGGTAATAATTAAACTTCATTAGACATACTCTCTTCTTCGTTGAAAACTCAATTATCTTAAAACCTTTCAGAGGAAAAAATTCAAATTTAAATAAGTAAAATGAAGAAACTAATCAAATGACTTTACGACATAAAATTCAATAATTTGTAAGCATTTTATCCTATTTATACTAAATAATTAAATTCATCGAAACAATTTCTTCAGCATTGTCATCTGAATTAGATAGCTATTCAGATATTAAGTATAAAGTTATTGATAACAATTAACAACGTCCTTGAAAATTCAAAACTTAATTCAACAGATCTCTCTACAAAGTAACAATTTCTATAAAATTTTAGCACTTTATAATAAAAATCTATGCAAGTTCTGTAAGGTGACAAGGGGAAGTAAGTTAGTTCCAAGGACAGGTTAGAGTTCCACAATAGGGAAATCTATACATTCAATGTCTGTTCCTATTTTCACTTTCAAAACTTTCCTTCTTCTATGCCATGGCCAGAAATCCAATTTCAATGAAACTATTTGAAAGTCAAAGACGCCATATATTTTTTGTTAACCTCCCTGATAACAAGGCAGAAAGTTTTCAAGAGTTTCTATAGCAACCAGACGTAGTATTATAGTGTCTGCTATGAGGTGGGTGTGGTTGAAGGACTATCTACAGTTTGTTTGAGCACCGAATATACACTGTCCACTCGTGCAAGTCCTTCAAAAAATGGTATTAAGTCGAGAAGCTCGGAGTCTGCCATATCATCAAACCAAGAGGCTACTGGTACCTGAATTTACAAAGATACAATACAAATGTGAAAAAATATAAAGAATAGATGTTTTATCTCCTAAAAATCTCTGTAGGTCATTTCAATAGTTATTTGCTTGACTTTTTGTAGGAAAAACGAAGTGGAATGGGTAACAAAAGCATCCAGGAACAGCAGACAGAAACCATATTATATGTCCACAGACAACTAAGCGTTTAAAAAGCCATAAAGATTTATAGGTTTAATGTATATAATCAGAGTATCAAACTTATGAATAGTTTGTTGACGACACACATACAGTATACAATGTGTTCCCCTCTCAAATACCAGATTCCCAAAATGTCAGAGTCGTTAAATTCAACTCTTTGACTACATGAGTTGAAAGAAAACCTTTCTTTTCTTTGAAAAGTCATAAACACTGGCTCAATGGTTAAAGATTTTCTTCAGATTCATTGCAGACTGGAAACGTATTAACTGTTAATTCTATACTCTTCAAAACCTTCAAACTAGCAATGAACAGGAATTAGAATTAAAGATAAAATGTAATACTTACAGCATTGTCTGGATGGAAGATATAAGATGCAGGGGAATTATCAATAATTACAACCTGATTTAAATTTCTACCTAGACGACTCAAATCCTGCAAACAAAACAAAAAATAAATTTAAATACTTTTAAAATTGGATATGTATTTCTTTCAATTTTATTTACTAAACACTTTATTTACTAAATCATGCAATTTTCTATCATTACGCATTTTCTATTATCGTGAAATCGTTGATAGAAATGCCCGATCCTTGTTTGAATTTGAATAAATAAATGGGTGAACACTACTAAAATGTCAACATTTCCATTTGAAAACCAAGATTCTTCTTGGCTACTGTAATACTACCTTAATAGATGTACATACATGTATTGTAAACATAGAATGATATTACTTACCTTGACATAATTACCCCTATGAAAGACACAAGATTCCCTGAATAGCCGGGCCCCAAATACTCCCCACTTGTCAAGTAGGTCAGCTACTGGGTCTGCATACTAAAGTCATAAAAAAATATATATATTTAGTTAATATTCCATCCTTATCTATATATGTCTCATAGTGTGCTTGCTGGTTTTCAGTTACTTGTGTGAGGTGCGGTCATCCTGCACTTATTAGATTCTGGAAAAAATATCAATTTATAATGCCAAAACAGATTTAAAATTCACAAGTTCATTTACAAAATACAACACGATAATAGCACAAATGTTTTTGAAAATAAATTTAGCCTGGAGCGTCCAACCAAGCACAATGCACAGACATCGATCATCACTGACTTTCATGATACATTAAGCCCCGCCTTCTTCCTATTAACAACTGGTTTGATGCCTTTCAAAGCAGACAGGTTCAAGCTTACCTTAGCTAAACTAGCTGTGAATAACACACATTCAAACATTTCTCCCATCCTTTGCAGAAATTCATCTACATAAGGCCTCTTTAACACATACACCTATAAAATAACAGAAATGAAATGAAATCGGGCATACGCCATAGAGTGTGCTATGAGGGATATCTTGCCCGGGCAGCAGCCCTATGGCCTACTTTTAATTCAAATTCCAATTGCCAGGGGATCTTTTACGTGCACACCAATGTATACACAGGACCTTGGTTTTTCATCCCATCTAAATAACAAGACAGCTGTCCTTGTCAGGCCCTCTGTCCTTCAACACTGACAAGGGAAAACCACATTGGAAAATCTTGATGAACTTTCTCTGCCAATGGAGGCCGGGATTATAAAATAATAAACATCACATATATGTATTTATGTTTTGTTACAGACAATCAATTTCATTTGAGTACATTTTGAGTGCTTTAACTTGAGATAATGTGAGAAAAATGACAAAACCTGTATACATGGAGTTGACACACCAATTTTGCATATTGTCAAGCAAGCCTACATGGTGCATTCAATATATCTCATGAACAGTTTAACATACAGTTAATGAATAAGCATGTACTTGTTGGTATGACTAGATCATACTTTTATAAATTTTATAATTTAAAGGAGTAGGGATATGAAGATGATGTCCAGTATGTTTTTATATCTAATTGTCTTACCTGATGTACAGTTCCATCTATTTCAACAGGAACTATAAAATCCGCATTGCTTATTGGCTGAAATCAGAACACAAATTCAATAATTTTACTTCTTAGTATTTTGGTGTCAAGTGAAGATACACATTTTAACACATTTTTTAATACTTTATTTCGTTCTGTGCTGATGAATGTAACTGTAAACGAACATATTGTTCCTCTTGATTTGATTTATTATAAATATCATATATATCAATCTGCGTTTGAACTTGATTATTTGGTTAGTTTTTCACAGAGTACATACACTGTAGACCTATATAGTGCTATACACATGGTATGCTACATGTACCTATTTCTAAAAAACTTTATACCACAGTTTTTTGTATGTCCCATCTTCAGTACTAAACAATATACAAGAATGTCTTACCTTAAATGAACTATGTACAAGGGTTTCATCAAGGTCTATAACTACACATTTCTTATGCATATTAGTGTGACGTACGGGTGGTAATAAATATTTCTCCCCAATCTGAAATATACATATTATATTAGTACTATAAAAACATGATGATGGACCAAACTTCTTTAAATCCTTTATAAATTTTACAATCACAATCAATAGCAATGTAGATGTATTGAGCAGGGAAAGGAGGGGGAGGGGCTTCAGTCCTCCAATATTCCAGATTAAATTTAAGTACATCTTCGGGCAATAATCAATAGATTTTTGGTGAAAAGGTGTTTAGGTTGTTTTTTTTGTCATTAGTGAATTTTAGTTTAATTTGAGCTACAGTGAGTCTATGTCTCTGTCTTTTAATGTCAAAAGATTTATTATTCGACTAAAGATGTACATTTATTCAAATTTTGATAAAAAGCTAGTCTACAATTTTTAAACAATAGCTTTGGTCATGGAAGGCTGATATCTCCTTTAATTTCCTGAATGTATTTTTGTTTTTCTTCAGGCAATATCAACAATTATTTTAAAACATTTTAAGCTGATAACCACTTCCTATACGCGTTACCTGTGAGTAGATAGCTATAATAAGGTGAATGAGTGAAGTGACATGTTTATTGTTTTTAATGTCAATATTGGGTATATGTCACAATAACTAGCACAGTTTAACCTAGTTTATATCACTTGTTGACTTCACTTTACAGATTGTCAACAAAAAAAGTGAAATTGAAAAGATAACCAAGTTTATAAATCTTATTTTTAGAATTAAAATATCTCATTCAGTAATTATCTATATTCTATTTATGTTAGTAGTACATTGACTTCAAACGACCCAATGCATCAATCACCTTTGTCTTTATTTGATTGTAACTAAAATAAACAGTGAATAATGTCGTGTGCTTAGTAATCTAGACAACACAAATATAAAATGGCCTAAATATTCATGCTAACAAGAATATCGTTCAGGCGTCGGTTAATCACCAAAGAGAAATAATGATGGTGTCACAAAATTAATAGAAAACGGAACATTTAGATGAACACAATTTACATTTGAATTGATTGATTTGGTAAATTTTGTTGACAAGTATAGGCTATATTGTGTACGGTTTGAAATTTGGCTATATTTGACCTTGAATCTTTAATATTGTGCCTTTAATGGAGCTAAATCGCTAACATTTGGGACCTAGAAATTCATAAAAGTGGGTCGCAACGCATATAATACTGTAATATGAATGTATATAAACTGATTTACATTTAATGGTTTCCGTTTTTAATCCAATTTCAAATCAGTTATGTTCGACAAAATAAGCCAGCAATCGAAATCAAGTGCACATTTCTAGAGTCTAGTTATTTCAGTCTACATAACTCCATTTGGTTTGGTGCAATGTGTCTAGCCTCGTCGCTCGAGTATCTCAATACACCTGGTGCTGAAGCGCATTATGGTACACCATTCCTGTACCAATGTTAAAAAAAAAATTTTTATCTTAAATATCAGATATTAGAAGCTCATCTTTTCCCCGGTAAGTTTACATCATCAATGTTGATTTAAATTGGCCAATAATTTGTGTTTTCGATGTCGAAGATTTTGGAAGATTTTGAGTTACTGACTTAGGTCCTTTAATATTTTCATAAACTATGACAATCTAACCTTGACTCTTTTCTTACAGTTTTATGGTCCTTGATAGCGAGTATATATTGCAGTCATTTTTATAAGGTGTATTATATTCCTAACTAATAAAATTCTTTATGTGGAGAGGCTAGCAAACAAACTCTACTATGTTGTAATGTTCAAATTATGCAGTTCTATAAGATAACCTAATTTTACTGGCTGCAATATATTGTACATGTAGATGTCGATGTGTTGTTTAATGAGTCATGTATTACAATAATAAACATCCTTACTTACTATCACATGATCTTCTTCCGTTTATATTAATTAATTACATATATAATAATTTATCTACACTTATTTAAAGAAGATTTTCCTATTTTTATTTTTAGAATATCCTCCTACAAGTGAATTTTATTTTAGTGCAGATGTGAACGCAAGCCTCTATTTTTTCTAAAATCCCAAACTATTATCTAACGGTTGGTTTACACAAACCAGTTATGCAAATTCATCACTGGGTAGCCTAATGAGTTCTGTTTTAAATCATTGTTTTCATTTACAGTTTTGTGTAATGTTTGAATCAATACTCAGAATGTTGTGACTCTGAGTAACTTGGACAATGATGAATAACTCAAATCAGAACATCTATAATATTATATCAAATTAAAATATCTTTGGTGTCACCAATTTCAGGATACCAAATACAAATACCGGTAAAAGAATACTCAACAGTCAAAATTAGGGCAAGAAATGGATTCTTTGCAAAGCTTAATAATCATATCCACTTTAAACTTGACATTATGTAAATATATCACACAACATTGTGTTCATAAATCTGTGTAAGCTAATCGTGGAATCATGCACCATATTTTCCATTTTATGCAATATTATCAGGTGACAATCTTAACATCAATGCCATGGTATAGCGAAAAAAAGGCTGATTAATTTTGAAATAATCCACATATTTTATGAGCTAGAGAAAACTGTCTATATTTAGGCGTATGGAATTTAATCCCCAGCCTACACAACAATAATCTATAACACATGATTCAACATGCTCTTATCAGTGCATGGCAGTTGTCAAATTATCTTATAAAACTTATATTTATATCAAAAACATTTCAATAATATCAGGCTATGTACACTACACTACATATATATATTATACCAGGTACCGTATAGATAATATAAATCAATATTGATTAATTAATTCAATCTAGCATTACACACATTCCAGGAAAAAAACAATATAAAAACTTATTCTGTTTCAAATTTTGGAGAAAAAAAAAATTTAGGACCTTGCCAATGGTCGTTTTCAGATTCTTTGAGAATTTTTACGGTTGATCATGATTGCATGCATAGTCAATTTCGCCTTGACATTGAGCGATATATTTGAGAAACTTGTAAGAGTGAATACCTCAACATCTACATGTAGCGTATATTATGAGCAGTTACATTTAACTAACAAGAATTCAGTTTTCTATCAGTTTGATACAATTCCTTTACATAATTCAAAATCAACTCATTCAAACTGCTTGAAAATTAAATTCCTATAATATTTTAGCCAACCAGATCTTTAACTTTAACCCATGGTAATCAATGTTATTGTTAAATGGATATTAAGGTGATAAACAATGAATAAGAACCTGGGCCCTGTTTCACCAAATTTTAACTAAGATAAAAATCCAAATTTTAGTAATTTGATCGGATAATATTAGATTGATTTTAGTGCTTAGCCATTCAAAATTGAACTATCTACTAAAATTTGGATTTTATCTTTTGTAAACATTTCGTGAAACAAGGCCTGGAATTTTTTTTTAAAAGAACAATTTCAAAATCTTACTTTAGGGTTTCCATTTTCTTCAACTTGAGGCACTTGACAGTTTGTTTGGGCATTGTTATTATTATTGTTGTTATTGTTATTATTTGTTCCAAAACAACATAGTAAGGAATTTAAGAATCGATTCCTTGGTTTCTTCAGGACTGGTGTACCAGAAGAGCCTGAAATACAAAAATATTTGCATAAACAATTATTATTTCAATTGCAATTACAAACAAGAATCTCCGATATCTTAACAAAAGGCGAAATGGCTACGGACAGGCCATGATTTTGTTAAACCATACATTAAAGGCCTACATACAATGACCTTCATTTTGTTGTAACCCAATGTTAAAGTCTAAAAACCCTGTAGATTAATATACTTGAAGAGACATACAGGTGAGGAAGCATCATTGTGGTCCCAATGTAGAGACTATTATTACCTGTAAGTTTTACTTCACTACAGTCCCATTTATGAACACAAGAAATTTCTGGTACGTACCAATTGATCATGGTGATCACAACTCAATAATGGAAAAGATAAATCTTACGATATCATGTAAGTATATATTATGTACACTACTTTTACCTATTAAAACATGATATAAATATGCATGACAGAAATAAAGGTCATTGAGATTATGTCGATCATAAAATACTATTTACTCTTCAGGGCTTCACGCTTATATCACCCTCTTTCAATTTCAATTTGTCTAGTTTTGCTTTATTATATTCCATATACACATACATTTTATTTTACAGAAAATCTCTGTAGTCATTTAAAGAATGCCTTGTAAACTATATTTTGTGAATGCTGACTTTAACAAGACATATATTCAAAGGACTAACCACAAAAATCTCAATAGACTGAACTCAGCTCACAAAATAAATCATTGTGAAAGGAATTTGACCTATAAGAAATAATACTTCCTTGAAAGATTTAAATATAAACTGAACTATATTCATTGATGCAAAACTTATTCAACAGTAATACATATTTAATGATTAAGTGTTAGTCAGATACCAATAAAAACACAGCCTTCAAATGGATACAGATTTATAATAGCATTACTATGCTATTATAAATCTGTATCCATTTATACATTTATTTAAATTTGTAAATCAAATTAATTTATTTTCTGAAAACTCTTGTTTGTCTAGCAAAAACGCTTGTTACATTGTTATAGTTCTTATATATAGTGACAGATAAATAGAATACATTTAACTCGTCATCCTCCAACTACTTACTACATGTATGTCAATTTCAGACATTAAATAGCCTGTATTTAACTCTGACACATCACATTACTAGGTCATTTGAATGAAGAAAATTTTGTCAGACTGTATCAACTATTTCATATATTTGTCACCAAAGGCAAACCTCAAAACATAACATTTGATAGATTATTTTATTTCAAGAAACCATCGATTACTCAAGAAATATTTCTTGGTCTTGTACATTCACTGTATAATGTTGGCTTATTAAACAAACTTTAAGAAACCCTAGTGATGGCATGATAACCGTATATATTATACAAACATATATAATAATACACGAACAAAATCAAATATACATGTACTCAATCAGTATTAAGGCCAGGTACACCAAATTTACTTCAGGATCCACCCTATACAGAAAATAACTGAATGATATACTCTCATATATATAATCAATTGTTGTATAATATATATTTAATGGTTCAGTCAGTATATAAATGGCAATAGAAACAGTCGTATTTCCAGACATATGTTTACCTGCAGTTTCAGACGAACACAGCTGAAAAATCCACTTTAACATGGAACTGATACGTCTTGATAAACAATACCAACAACCAGCAACCTCCATTATTGTGACCACTAAAAAAACGGTTGATTTAAAGCGAAAAGGTGGCAGGAATCTCTAGTGTAGCAATATCCAGACACGAAAGAGTATAAACGAAACAGCCATTTTGAAATAATGTGAAAGCTCTGCTATGAAGTAGTTTAGTCAAGCTTAAATTTACGTATATAAAGATCTATATTAACGTCAGATGTACGTAGAGTATTGTTGACAAAATATTGATTATTTTCAAGACGAACCTTTAACAACAGTAACAGCTGTCGGGGAGGTTTAATAAACGTAATATACTTAAACACCCAATGACATACCAGAATAAAATGAAATTGACACTATTAATTTGATGTATAGCATAATAATTACATGCATAAAATATTATAAATGTATTTCTCTATAAAAATACAATAAATTAATTACCTTTTAACAGTACAGATGATATTACGGTAAATTTATTAATGAATGATTATCAGGCATTGAAATAAACCGTTTTAGAATCTACATGTACCTGTCAAAATATTAGGCACTAATGAAATAGTACCTGTCATTTACAACTAAATGGGGACATGTATATATCATTAAAAGAGGTAAAATCAGTGCCGGACAAAAAAACACCTGAGGTTTTGTGTCTGATAAAGCCTGAATCTGTGCCTGACATTGTCAGTGACAGTCTGACAGGTGCCTTATTTCTAGGCTCGATGATTATCTCTGTACGGTATTGTCCTCATCCTTATCTCTGTATTGACACTCCTGATTGGCTATATAAACGGTGAGGTGTAGAATGTTAAGTTTTTTATTAAGGTCTTGAATATCTGACGAAAATTTTAAAGCGTGCATAACAATAAGGTTTCTTAAAATAATGAGCAAAAAAAAATTATGACAAGTTTTCTAAAACAAAAGACAGGGTGTACCCCTTTAAATGTAAAACCGAGCTACATTTTCTATGAATACAATAATACCATACCACACGGTCACATGTACACCACATGATGGATAAAGCATCTGTCACACATTCTTTAAATCTTATCTCAGAACATCACCAAATATTTTTACAATATGAAACTTTATCATTTTATTTTCACACATATACTATTTTTAATTTTTTGAATATTTCTATGGAATATTGACATTTATTTAACCATATTGATATAATTGATAGTGTTACCATTTATATGAAACAAACCTGATAAACTGAAGCATAAAACATGTACTCATTGACAATATACAATATGTAAAAATAGCTTGAACACTTGCCGCCAGATACTGATAAATTGAATAAAATTTACTGACAGGCCACTGATGAAGTAATAAAAACTAGATCTGTTTCCCATTTATTTCAATTTGGATGTTGATGTAATGGTTACCATGGTACTGCCTATCAATTTTTAATAAACTACTACTAGTGGAATAATATTTTTCGTTTTGAAGTATAAAATACAGGCAGTATTGAAGTAAAGCAGATGGATGTACAAGACAGGTTATAAAGCCGATCACCTGGTAAAACTATTTACTTTAAAGGGCCAATCCTGATAATATTTTAAAGAATAAAACTGCTTTATTTTGTGTTTAAATCCCTTAAAAATTTAAAATCATCTACGTTAGGGTCGAGAAACTAACTCAACAATTAAACCAGTCAGTCTTCATCAAGCAGTGTTATACAGTGTCTGGATAAAACCGGACTTTTATTTTATAAAAATAATGTGTAGACGAAATTTACCTTTCGTTATCAAGTACAGCACATGGGGCATTCATTGTATAGACGTCTAAATGAACGGGAATCGAATATCAGGTCACCCAATGCAAAAATTGAAGGGATAAGCAGTTTTGACTGGGTAAATACTACATTACTCTATATATTTTGGTGGTAAATTTCATATGACCATAGGTACTCAGACATTTTTTTTTGAGACTCTGTTCAAATCTGGATAGTCCCTTTAAACCAAAAGGTGAAAAGCATTCTTCTTTCATTGAATCAAGGAATCAAAATGTAGTTCAAATACCCTCTATTAAAGGCATGCTAGTTCTCATTTTACAAAGCAGACAAACAAAATTCACCAAAGTTAAAATGACCAATGAGGTCAAAATCTATCCAAATCCCTTGATTCATATTAAACATAACAAATATTTAACTGATCATTTTGATGGCCGTTATCACAAATCAATAGTCAATATGACCAAAGATGATCACTGTTTCATTCATAAATTTAACTGAAATCTCTTGGTGGGCTTTTTAGAGTCTCTTTAATCTCAAAAAACGCAAATGAGGTTGATCAGCTATAATGATGTTATTTAGTTTTAAAGTACTGTGTTAAGTTATTTTGTGGATATGGTAAAAATTAACCATTTTTTTTTTAACAAGTCTATACGTTATAATAATAGTTAATAGACAATATGTATACCATAAGTTACTCAATGTTTCTCTTCTTGATGTTTTTTTTTATCTGGTGTTTGTATCTTACATTATCTTCTGGATTCAATCCAAGTCGGTTACCATCATTATTCAAATAAGACAAGTTACAACCACTTGTTGAATACTTACAGTACCCTTCAATTACAAATGGGGAAGTACTTAGTACAGATAGATGGAACTCGAACCTGTTTCACACACTGCACATATTTTTAGAGTAGTGTGGGTTTGTAAAATTGACTGTTAGCCGAGTAAACACATTTTCTGTGTGAGGTACTTCTTGGCTCATGCCGATATTCTAACCTAACCACAGAAAAAGCTATATTTTTGAATAAATAAAATTAGTATTAACGCCAATCTCTTCTGTAACAACAGAACCAACGAAGAAGGCTTATTTTATATACTATGGTACAAGTACATAACTCACTGTGTTGTAAATCTTACTAAGCTGCCAAATTCTAACCATCTAAACATAATTATCATAAAAAATTTGCCTTTATTTTTACAATCTTATATGTTTAACACCCATACGTTTTTACATTTCTTATCTAAATTTACTTCAACATTTATAACAGACACAAAAGAAAAAGTACTCCAGGGTTATCTCCCTTATTACAGCTAAAATAAATACAGTACAAATTATTTCTTTCAGTAGTGTTTAGAGCTTGGAGGGTATTTCCATGTCCATGTACAAGTTGTAAGCCTAAAAAGGATAGATCAATGGGTGTCCTCGCAAGAGATAAAGGGACATAATTTATAGGCAAGGCGGTCCCACGTGACCTCATTGTTTACCTTATAGCACAGTTTTCCTGTACATTCATTACGAACTCTTGTGTAGACAAACGTTAGTTTTTGTCGTTAATATGGAATTTATTTCGATACAGGTCTCTTACCATCGATAAGGTCACGTGGAACCAAGTTTTTACTAGCGACATCTGGTGGGAATTCCTTCAGCGAGGACGCCCATAAGGTTGACACAAACTTTTGCCAATAACGTACAATCATATTGAATGAACTGCAACTGTAGTGTTATTATTGTCTTCATTTCGTACCAGGCCATCTTGTGAACCTCCCCATTGAAATCGCCAAATATGGACCTATAGGCTATAGGGCAGTCATCAAGTACCTGTAACTGAAGGACTAACCCCAACACAGATACATGCAGACATGGTCTCCACATTATGGGATGATGTGCATGAAATGAAATGAAATGGAGCTTAATGTCCTTCTGTTCTGCTCCAAACTGTGCTAAAGAAGGCGTGCATACATGTACAACATACAGTTATGCTACGAGTAAAATTTTGCCCGGACAGCAGTACTACACCGGTACACCCTACTCTTAACTCGAGTTAAAACTGTAAATGTAATGTGTACACGGGACTTCGGAAACAACTACCTCATTAGCTCAATGTGAAGATTTATAAGTTTAAAATACAGACACAATAACTATAGAGTTGGAATATATCTTGTTCAAGAAATAATCAAATAAAGCTAAAAAAAAACTATTTTTTTGTGTAGTCTGTTTTTTCGAATTGTTATAAATTTCAATGACAGAAAAAAACATCTGAAGTATTTATCTGTTGTTTATTTCAATAATTACACACATTACCACCCACAGCGGTACATGGGCCAATCTATTCTGAAATTTTCAACTTTGTTTTTCTATCGAATTGGTACACAATATTATCTAGTAGTAATATTAAGTATGTTATTTGATTGAACATCCCTTGGTCTACTTTAATTATAATAATGACTATGGTTTAATGTTAAAATGGAATGATTTAAAACATGATAAACATGAAGCATGTTCATGTATTTCCTGGTGTTTAAACTATTATCAGATAACATTGTATGATATCGATTTGCATTGCATGATAACTGGGATCCGTGATAATAAAGAAAGAAAGGATAATGCTCGTTCCAATGAACAACATCAAAATTGCCAGTGAAACTCTCTATACAATGGCGGTAAAAGTATGTTGAACGCAATATTTGGATATAGCTCATCCTTACGACCCCCTAAAACCATTGTTGAATAAAAGTGTACACGTACACATTATTTTAGTGGCCACAGCAATAAATCAACAAGTACTTGTAACCATGATCTTCAATATTGATAGAGGGGGGTTGGATGGCTAAATGGTTAGCGTGCCCGCACTGTATCACAAAGCCTGTCATTGAGTCAACTGGCATGGTTTCGAATCCCCGGCTGTATGTGACAAGGAGTAGGTACTCAGTTTCCTCCCACTGTTAAAGACCCCTACATGCAAGCAAATTATTGAAATTTAAAAAAAACATGTTAGTCCCGAAATGACCTAGTTTGTGTCCAGTGGACATTTAACCCCATTTCTCTCTCTCTCTCAATATTGATAGGCTTCACCAATTATCACTGAAGATAGATACAAATCTGACAAGTTAGTGTTATTTTTAGCTTAAGCTGTCACTACTCACTAGTAGTTTGAATAATTAAACAGCAATCAAATTATCATTATTTATAACTGTAATGAAACCAACAATTTTATAAAACAACTCTATTCGGTCAATCCATATCATTATGAACAATCGTCTTATGAAGTTAATGAGGTAAATCTGTGAAGCGTAATGATATCTTCCCAGAAAGGAAAGTCTTAGTGTGCTGAGAGAGATTAATATAAACCCTGGTCAAGGTCAGAATTCTTCTAGTAATTTACCAGTACCCAGTTTCACATATATAGTTGATACCAGTGTCCACAAACTGGCACAAACAAATTTGTTTCAACAATTCAACATGCATTATGGTCTTATGATAATAATAAATCTGGCTATTGCATGTCTTTCATCAGACCTTACTGTGCCTTAAATTTAGATAAATTTTTAATTTGATATTTATAAACTTACCAAGACCATAATCAACTCTGGATGCCATCAGATGGCTCAAATATTATGTAGTTTTAAAATATGTTTTACGGTTGAAAAACGATAACTAAAACTTTGTTTATTACCACTGACAATCAAGGCTACACTGTAATTGTATCGCTGATAAGTAATTAGACTAAAATTTTCAACTATTCCCTTTTCGTTTTTATCTAGTATGGCGAGCACTGTCTTCCTTTCATCTAATCTTACATAATGCCCCTTAAATTTAGAGTTAAACAAGCCAACAGTGAGGTGGATGACCACCTCCCCATATACTGTAATCCCAAAACAGATTACTTGCACATTTTTATCGTTTTATAAGGCATCCAGTAAATAGCTTAGAGGTCTGTATCATTTAGTGCTATAAGAATCTCTAATAGGAATATCTGTTATAGGTAGCAGAAAAAACCTGATGGCTCTAGCTTAAAGGAGCAAAATTGCTAATATTTGGGACCTACAAATTGACACGAATGGGTCGCAATGTATATACATGTAAAAATGTTAGATGGATGTATATAAATTGATTTACATTCAATTGTTTCCATTTTGACTTTAATTTCAAAGCAGCTACATTCGGCAAAAAAGGGTAGAAGTAGCAACCGCTAGCGTATGGTTATTCTAGTCTACACATATAGTATGGCATCACTGTTTTACATGACATGTGGAATATGTCTAACCTCAGTCTTTGAGTTGTAGCTACAAATGGCGCTGTAAGTGTAACACATTATGGTACAAGAATCGTGTACCAATCGTGAAATGTTAAGTTTGTCTTGAATATTGCATATGAGAAACCCACCTTTTCCAGACCCCCGGTAAGATCACAAAAAAATCAATGTTGATTAAAATTACTGAATAATTTTCAAAGTTGAATTTTTTGGATGATATTGAGTTAGAGCTACTTTAAAGGGTCAATCCCGATAATGTTTTTGAGAATAAAACTGTTTAATTTTGTGTTAAACTCCATTAAGATCCCCTACCTTAGGGCCGAGCAACTATCTCAATATATGTGAGACGTTTTCAAACAAATTAAAGCCACATTCTTCATCTTGAAATAGAGTCTGTTGTCCCAAACTATATTATGCGGTTATTTGATAAAACCAGAGTTTTATTTTATAAAAATAATGTGTTGGTGAAATTTACCTTTTGTTATGAAGTACAGCACATGGAACATTCACTGTGTAGATCCCTAAAGGAACGGGAATCAATTATCGGGTCACCAAACGAAAGAATTGACCCGAAACCTTAAAAGGGTTACGTGTCCGGATAAGCTATTTTAACGCTAACGTCCAAACGACTCAATATTTTGAGCTGAAATTTTGAGTCAGAGTATATACGCCAGTCTTCTATATTTTGGCGTTTAAATTTAATACATACTCAGACTTTTATTTTTGAGGCTATGTTCTATTCGGGACTGTCCCTTTAAATCTGATTGAATCCAAGCCTGGAGATTATCCAGCATTGGTATTTCAATTTCATTTTCTTTTTTAAATGTTAAATTATTAAGCATGTAATAGGCCATGAGAAAGTTGATATTTTTGCGAAAATGCAGATGGCCATGCATATGCCAGCAGAAAAGTGTTCAACACTAAGTTTTAAAATTCTTCTCAATGTGTACCAAAAAGTGTGGCAAGACAGCTGACAAAGGCTTTATTACTGATGTTTCACTGATCAATTCAATCAGTTCCATTTTTAAGTTTTCTCTATCTCTGAATGCTAACTTTGAAACACATTGATCTCACGAAACAAATGAACATGTCAAATTCAACGATATCTGTATTTGTAATCTTGACCCAGATTAAGGAATGAAGGAAGGAATGGGGTTTTTAAAGTCCCACTGGACATAAACTAGGTCATTTTGGGACTAATGTAAGGTTTTCAATTTTTATTTCAATAATTCGGTTGCGCGTAGGGGTCTTTAGCAGTGGCAGGAAACTGGAGTGCCTGGAGGAAACCCACAAGGTTGAGAAGGTGCCCCTATCTCCTTGTCACATACGCTCACTCTAAGGCTCGAAACTACAGCCGCAAGCCAGAGGTGACCGGCCAGCTAGAGGTCGAAACGCGGCACTCTAGACCACTAGGCCATCCCAAACCCCCTTGACCCAGATTAGAGAATGACTGTCATTTTATAATAAAGATCCTTAATAATGGGGTTTGAACTCCACTAAACAGTTATTTCAAGACCAACATGTTATATTTCTATAATTTGTTAGTACAAAGGAGTCTTTACAAGACCAACATGTTATATTTCTATACTTTGTAAGTACAAAGGAGTCTTTACAAGTTGAAGGAAACCAGAGTACTTGGAGGAAAACCCACTATGTTTAGGCAGATTATTCTACTCTTTGTTTTTTATATTATGGTATGTAAATAACTCTTCTTCAGAATATTTATAATTGAATGCCGAGTTGCTGACCTTGGTTGGCAGTAAAGGAAACTGATCCTAGGCTTCAACACTACAGAATTTGAAAACTAAGAAAGCAACCATCGTCACCTCAGACATTGTAATAATATATAAACTGACCATTTTATAGCTTGTGATGCTCACTTGACTTACTTGTATGTTATGACTGTATTTACTTTATTTAATGCCAACAGATGAGATTATAAGGTTATCCAAACTGTTTAAAATGTGTTTGAAGGACATTACATGTTGTATTATAATATGAATATACCTCTAAATATATAGCAATATTGACTTTGCAGGCATGTTATCATATTAATTCAATATTGATAATTTGAAAGCTAAAAGTAGACTACATGTTGCTCATCCCACATTACTTAAATCATAATTTTATATTGCATGATCTAATATTTTAGAAAACTGAATACATAATTATTAATACAGTCACACTATTATTTTGAATCGGACAGCATTTTTATCCACGCCCCAAGTTAAAAATTTATAATATGTATACATATCTGAATAACAAAATAATCTGTGTAGATCTATCTTCTTTGATTGGCATTTAGTAATTGAACATAATAACACAAGGTACAATTTTATGGATATACAATTACTGAGTTTGATACTAAGTGACGTTTCGACGAGGATACTCTCGTCTTTACAAGCAAATGAGTATCCTCGTCAAAACGTCGCTTAGTATCAAACTAAGTAATTGTGTATCCATACAATTGTACCTTGTGTTATGTAGATCTAGTATACATTTATCTAAATGTTAATGCAATTTTATTAACATCAGATGTCAGATATATGTTGTTTTTTTATTTGTTATAAAGTACGATACTGCTAGGTCATCAGGCATATTTATTTTGTTAATGTTGTTCACATAACATGAGCTTTTTCATCAATCAAATTGCCTGTTTTGGTGTACAGGGCATTGATTGTGATGAATGATCCAACTTTTTATACTCAACCATGTGAGATAGGGTCTGGATGTAAGGAATGACATACCAACTGGACTGTCATCGGTAACAAAAAACATTGTCAATAAAATTTACACATATTGTGATTATTTGATTTATTGAGATTATTTACTAGGAAAAGAAAATCAAAATATCAAGGGTATATCGTAACATGTATATATTTAACCTCCTGGCCTGGATTCAATTAGATTAAAAAGCGGCTTACTCCACATTTAAAATCTACATTTGTATTCAAGTTTATTACTTAAATTAAAGCAGATTTACATAAACATGTACCGGTAGGTGTAAGATTCAATAAAGAGCTGACAGTTCTCGCTATAATAATCAATAGTTTAAAAAATAGATAATGAAAAGGGAATATGCTGAAAATTACAAATTACTTCACTCTGAGTCTGAGCCTAGTTATCGGCGATACAATTACAGTGTAGCCTCGATTGTCATTGCTTTTTTCGTTACAATAATTAAAGTCTTGGTTATCCATTTTTCCGCTAACCGCATCCAGCAGAAAACATATTTATTACTTAAAGCAGATTTACATGAACATAGGTAATATTTGATAAAGAGCTGACAGTTCTTACTATAATAATTAATAATCTAAAAAATAGATAATCAAAAGGGAATATGCTGAAAATTTACAAACTACTTCACTCTGAGTCTGAGCCTAGTTATCGGCGATACAATTACAGTGTAGCCTCGATTGTCATTGCTTTTGTCGTTACAATAATTAAAGTTTTGGTTATCCATTTTTCCGCTAACCGCATCCAGCAGAAAACGTATTTGAATCCACTGAATATTGCAGGCATCTGATAGATTGAAAGTTGATAATATGCTTATCTTATCATGTAAATACATGTAAATGTCTATCTAAATAATAGATACTATTTAAGGCCTACATAAAGAATTGAAATAGACAGATTTAGCTCTTACATAATGCATGTTTAACATTTATTGTCATTTATTCAAGAAAATTAAATGGGAAATGGAATACTATTGGGTTTAAAATCCTTCTTTTCTGCCTGATTGAACCAAGGAAGATGGGAATACTCCATACAGTGTGAAGTCATTTGGCTTGGACTGTCAAACTATTTGGGTTTATTTACAAACGTAGGCCTACATGCACACAACAATGTGTATATACATGTATGATACCTTGTTTTTTTTATCCAATCCGAATGACTTCACATGTACATGTACATTGTCCCTTGCCAGGCCATTTTGTGCTGCAACACTATCAAGGGAGAACCATTCAAAAAGCCTGAGGAACATTCTCTTCACTGAATGTTACTAAATTGAACATATCTTTGTAAATACAGAACTAAATTGGACCTCTCTTGGACTGGTATTCTTTTTAGGCTCAACTTTCACAATACTGTAATTGTAATGATGTTGAGTAGTTTCAAGAGATTATGTTTCGGTGTATGATGTCTTGTCGTTATATTTATCCTTTATGTAAATCATATGTGGCGCAGTCCCCCTGCACTAACTATTGAGAGGAATTTGAATTAAGCTTTTCATGGATAAAGAGTTGGAATACTGTATGATTTTCGTCCATATACATGTACATCATCAAATCATAGTTTGGAAGTGGGAAAGCATCTTTAACATTAAACAAAAAGGTACCGGTAATTGACTGGTGGGCTGAAAAGAGAGGTACCATCAAAACCAAGTCTCGAAACCCTTTTTTGATTCACGCATGTATACCATTTTCCCGTTTTGAACATAATTAAAAGGAGCTAAATCGCTAATATTAAGGAACTTTAAATTAACACAATGGGTAGCGCAATGTACATGTATGTAATAATGCAATATCAGGCCTGGAAATAATTGTTTTAGATGTACCTGGCAAAATGTCAGGCACTAATAAAATAGTACCTGACATTTTTAACTTAGTGCAGGACATGTATTAATAATATCAATAAAAAAGACAAATCCGTACCGGACAAAATGGCAGGCACCAGGGGTTTGTTTTGTGCCTGAAAAAGCCTGAATCTGTGTCTGACATTGTCAGATGCCTTATTTCCAGGCTTGGGCAATATGAATGTATATAAATTCATTTACATTAAATCGTTTCCGTTTTTACTGTTAATTTCAAATCTGTTATGTTCAGTGAAATATGTCCAGAAGTCTAAATACGAATGGAAGTCTCTAGCGTTTGGTTATTCCAGTCCACACTGATAGTTTTTATTGTGCAATCCCCCAGATAAAAATATGACATCATGCTTATTGAATATCTTTTGCCTCGTTCTTCAAGTCCCTTGTTATAAATGGTGCTGAAACGCATTATGGTACACGATTCGTGTACCAATAGTAAAATGTTTATTTGGTCCTAAAAATGGGATATCAGAAGAAAATATTTTCCCAGTAAGATCACAACATCAATGTTGATTTAAATTGACATATAATATGTGTTTTCAATGTCAAAGACTTCGGATAATATTCAGTTAGAGACTTAGCTACGGTACTTAAGTCAATAGTGCATGTCCAATCAGTCCAAACCTTTTTTGAAATGGAAAATCATCAATCCTAGACCATGTAACATTTTAGTTGATTTAATATTTTTAAACGTATGCCATGTAATTTGCAATCTAGATAAATCATGCCAATACAGATTCTCCAAACTAGATAATAATTGTGGTCAATCTCTACAAAACAAAAATGGGCCAGTCTTATACAATCTGTCCACCACTCGATCACAGTTCAGGTGCTTCAAAAATTGGTGGCCAGATTCTGAAAACCTAAGCAATATCTTGCCATTCTTGGCAGACGTAGTAAGTACTATACCCATAACCCATAGTACCTGTCTGAATATATAAAATAAGACTATAATAGTTTCAAATGTTGTGTGCCCTACATTTACATTTCATATTGAATTCATTGATTCATTGGTCAATTTATTACATTCAAGTAACTGTAAACTTTAATGATAAATATTGGAATAGCAAACTACCCAGTAAATTTACCTAAAACTGAAGGGAAAACATGAAAACATAATCATGATAACGATATTTGAGCAAAATAACATGGGGATAACTCCATATGCAATCCCACAATGCTCCTTGAAAATGTAGGGCAGAAAGAAAAACAATGTGTAATCTTGACAAATTTACGCCCCTTTCCTCCTAAAAACACAATAAATTCATGTTTATATTGAATAGTAATGTTTCAAATATACGGATACATTCTCAATGAAGCCAATGCATGATCGATATCACGTATATTCGATTTTGAACGTGAGCAGGTGCCCTGTCAAAATTACAAACATGAAATGCGCCATGTTTTTGAGCGACCACTTGTGCACAACTCACCTTTTTCTGGCTGCGTGAAGGTGTTGTGGAGATCGTCATCACGACTGACCTGTGTTATTATGGACGTACTGTCCATTTAGCCAATAACTAAATCCTTTAAACGACGACGTTTTGCTGAATATCGTGGAAAATCAGAAAACACTCAATAATAGACATCAACTGTTGCTTCCAAAGTAAATAACATGGCTGGTAGGATCATAAACTCATGAATATTAATTAGCTCGAGCGGAGTCGCGGAATTTCTTGAAGCAAGCGTGTTCAACTGCTTGAAATAGTTAGGTTTTTGGGATTGGGATTTTGTAAAACTTTATTAGACATTGGTCACATTGTTTATCTTTTAATAGGGCGCCGGATGACTTTAATTTTAGATATTTATTTCCCGCTTAATTGAATTTCTGAGGTATAAAAGATATCTTTTCAGCTTAGAGTTTCGCTAACCAATCAAAATGGCCGACCAAGGATTTTATCCGTTTCTTTTAACGCTACAAGGAAACAGTCTGGAAGAAGAAGTCTGAAAATAAATTCTATTGACGTTTCATTTTAGATGATCGTCTGGATGACGAAAATGTCACCTTGATCACAGAATACAATAGCTTGTATTTACTATAGTATATCACATATCAAGCGCGGTTGCCCGAATTAATTTTTTTAAAGGTCATTGAATTTCATTGATGCTGGGTTTACTGCAATATGTAATGAAAGAACGAGGAAATTATAATTAAAATTATGAACTGATTTGATTATTTTTTTCTTATTATTGACAATATATTTTATTCATCTTTCATCAAATTATAAAAAGGCTTTACTGATTGCAATAACGCAGGCCCGTCGGAAGCGAGGGGGTGGGGGGCTGGGGGCTGCAGCTCCCCAAATAATCTGCTCGTATATATCCCGTTTTTTTGGGCAGGTGTGGTGTCAAAAACAATCGGACCCCCTGGATTTCACTACCTTTGCTCGCAGCCCCCACCCCCAATATCAATATCGTTCCGACGGGCCTGTAACGCACTGACTGCTTTCAAAAATGTGTTCGCCACTGCGAATCGACCTGGGGTGCAAGAATACAGGAGGCCATAAATCTGACAGGACTTAGATACCGGGAACCACTGTGTATAAATATAAAGTGAATCGAGGAGCGTCCTCAATCAGTGTGATCAAGGGCCATAACTCTGGCAGTAATTATCGGAAATCGGTGAAAATAAATAGACTTTTTAGTCTAATGACCTTAAGCACTGTGTATGCCTATATATTTAAAGTCAATCGGATATTAATCTCTAGAGCGTACACGATTAAGCAATTGTGGACGCCAACCGGACGGGAGCAACGACGACAGTATACGACATTTTAATGTGGGCGTATAAAAAATAAATATTGATGCACCCACTTACCCCATCCCGAGGATGTTTCATACTAGCTGTGACACCCTCTCTCCTTGGACCCGTTGATACACATGGAGATAGTTTCAATGACATAAATGAATGGTACACACAAGCTTCTATAAAAATTAATGGTTCTACAATTTTGTTCAGCGTCAATATTTTAAATTGATGGCAATAGTTCAATACTTTGGAATTTGGTTCTCTATATAAAATTAGTTGAAAGAATTATTTACTTCTTTTTGTATGTTATTGTAGGGTGATGAAAAATGAATTTCATCCTCTGCGCTCTGACACCTATGCTGACACGTATGTTAGTTATTAAGATACATTATGGGCGATGAGATACATAGCTGGCAACTCTCACTATAATAGTAAAAACAGATAATGTAAACATAATTTGCTGAAAATTTCAGATAATCTGATCTACTCTGAACCGAGAATTTAGCGAATTTTCGGCATTGCCTCGATCATCATTACTAAAGTCGGTACGATAAAAACATAATCTCGATTATCAATTTCATGATTTAATTTTCAATGGAAGTTGAACAGCAAATCGGACCCTAATCCAGTAAATATCGCAGGCTAACGATGACACCAAGAGTTGGTTATTGTCTGGATAAATTAATGGTGCTTCGCTCACTATTAAAGCAAAAGGTGAAAACAAAAATTACTGAGTTCGGAAAAACACAAGATTTGTAGAATATTTAATAATATGTTAAAATGGACAGCCCACGGCCTGTATTTGTTGGATAAATCAACACTGACTCGGCACCAACTTAACGCAAACCGAATGCCAGGTCAACTCAGCACAACTCAATTTTGCTCGTAACCCAAAACTAAAATAATTCAGTATAGGCCTACCGGTATTATAATTTGTTATTACACGCGTGATATGTGATTTATTGCACATCCGCTGCAATGGGAAAAAATGATGCGCAAGAAAGACAACATTTACAAACTCTTATAACGTCATACTTCTAACAACACACTTTTCTCTATAGCTCTCTTCTTTGTCATGTCATTAAATTTAAAAAATACAAAAAAAACCCACATGATTTCATAACCTGTAAAACAAAAGTAGCGGAATAAATATCTTATTGTTAACATACTATTTATAGTAGAATCCGCTAATAATATTTGATTTTGTTAAGCCTATTTTTTTTTTACACCAATACGGATTATGTATTTTTGTTTTCAATAAAAAAAAAATAAAAGACGTGTCTTCATTTAGATTATGAACCAAACATAGTGAATACGGAAAAACAATGATCGATGTATACATGTATTGTGCTTAAATTTAGCACGACAGCGGAGCTGTCGAAAAAAATACTTTCCGGTATACTGGTACTTTCCTGCCGTTTTCATTATTGGCCACCGATCCCACCTCATGATAGAATTGGATCACTAACCAGGAAGTCCCGGGTTCGATCCTGGTATTGCCAAAGACGTTCCTTGAGATTTTTCAGCGTGTGTTTCCCTTGGCAGTTTTATGCAGGGAATGCCTGACAAGAAATGAAAAGCGAGGTCCCTTGTAGGCAGGCCCGTAGCCAGCAAGTTGGTTTTTTTTTTGGGGGGGGGGGGCAAAGATATTTTTGGGAGGGCCAACTAGCATGGGCATCTGCATGAATTTTGCGGTAAAGGCCAATTTTCTTGTGATATTGGGGGGGGGGGGGCAAGACTCAGTATTGGGAGGGCAGTTGCCCCCCCCCCCCGTGCCCCCCCCCCCCCTGGCTACGGGTCTGCTTGTAGGACTTGTAGGACCTATACACGTTGCCGTCATGTCATGCATGGCAGTTGGATTTTGTCGAATAGTTTACAGAAACGCCGCTCTCCGGGCACATTTTCCCCCATGACACACTTCATAGGACTATGTACGTACATGTACGTCTTCATTAGCCAGATTCGGACAGAACAGTAGAACGCTAAACGCCATTTCATTTGATTTTAATTCAATATGTATCTCTAACATAGCGTTTTGTTATGTGCCGAAGAAAACCCTTTTCATTTTCAAGACCGATATTGTACCGATTTTTCACGGTTACTGATGATGATGGAACGCGTTATCGCTTTTCTGGAGTTTTACCTCCACTTCCACCATGGGTGATATCGTAGACAAACGTTATCGATTTCGTTTGTTTCTTGAGTTTCATGCTCACTTCGGCCAGGGGCAGGGGTTTGTGATATAACTTTTATACGGCCAAAGATCACTAATGATTTCCCCATTGACTTTAATGTTAATTCTCGTCTCTAAGACTGACTCTAACTTTTTCCCAAATTTTCGCTGGGTAGAACAAAGGTGCCACGTGACAGAGGGTTTAAACATATTGTTCAAACGCTCGCATGGGGCTCGCCGGATTAGCTGTATAGCCGAGGGTGATCTGGGATTGACCATTTGTATAGCAGACACCATGGGCAGCCTCCGACCTCACGGCATTTTAAACTATCGAGTTGTAGTATAGGTCATATCGTATAGACTAATTTAACACTCCCAAATTCGACGCCGTTTGACGTGCGTTAAATAAATCCCATTCTATTCCATTTGTTAGTTCTTTCCACAGAATTTAATACTACTTTATAACAGCATCGGATAGCAAAGAATCTTCTAGGAGCATTATTATAGTAAAGGCAGAGGTATCCATGGAGTCGTCAAGTTCAGGGTGAACAACTCGGTTGTACCAAAAAGTAATTATACTTTCCCATCGTTTGTTGTTGCTGGGTCCAATTTCAGTATCCTTGGCGTCAATACCAAAATTTGAGGAGATGCCTTAGCTAGTAGAACTACAGGAACGTCAGCGACCTTATGGTTTTAAAACAGCGAATACAATCTTGGATCATAGAACTGACAATAGTGGAAACAGTGATGACCATTGACAGGGCCGGCGGAAGCAAGTCTTGATTGGGGGGGGGGGGGGGGGGCTTCCATACTAAGTCCCTATATGCGAGGGTACAGGGGCCGCAATAACCCGAAGAAAAGAGTACTTGCGGCCAAATTATTGGGCCCCCCTACTCCTCCGGGCCTGATTGACCAAACTAAGTATCTAGCTTGAAGAAAGTTTTTTTCGTGCTGCAGTGTCAAGCAATAAATTAAGTGACGCGGTTGCCCTTTGCACAATGAGTATAGAGTGCTTCCTGGGAAAAGATAAATCAGCTCAACAAAATCAACCACCCGGAAGGGCCTTGTGGTGAATACGAAGACCATGTAATTGACTAGAGTTGTCAGGCTTGCTGCGAAACATCTTCAATTCATCTGTTTTAGCTTTTACCAATTTCTGACGATAAAGTTGTAATTTGCTTCTTGTTACACGTAATACCGATGTTAATTCAGAATCTAAATAACCAATCATGCAAGAACGCAAAATACAATTTGTTTCAGCACCTCCATTAATTTGCAATGTGAAGAAGAGTAGGTAAGATATTTTCGTGTCCTAGTGGTTGGTTTTCAGATAGGATATTCTCGACACTTTCAATATTAATCTTGATATATTATTTGATCCAACCAAGGTTAGTATTGAAAGTGTCGAGAATATCTCGGCCTATGCTTTCAGTGCTAATATGTCTTTCTTTTTCAAGATAATCCCAACGTTCTAACAATTTTTTAAGAGCTGGAATAGACACATGATTTAGAAAAATATGTTTGTACCTTGTAGGACGAAAATCGACTTACATCAGTAGATTACTCTGGAGTAAGGATCTTTTGGAAGAATTATAATTGTGATGAAAAATAACAAAACTTTCTTTCTTTATGACCATCTTGCCCGAGTAGTCTTTTGCTGCGGAGTGGTCGTGCTCTGTAGCCTATCATAAAGCCTGTCATTGAGTCAACTGGCGTGGTTTTGAATCCCCGGTTTTACGTGACAATGAGTAGAGTCGCCTGTCCAGACTCGTGTGTTTTCTCCGGGTCTCCCGGTTTCCTCCCACTACTAAAAGACCCCTACGCGCAAGCGAATCATTGAAAAAAAATTAAACCATATGTTAGTACCGAAATGACCTAGTTTGTGTCGAGTGGACGTTAAACTACATCTCTCTCTCCCCCCCCCCCCCTCTCTCTCTCTCTCTCTCCCTCTCTCTTATTTGCGGCACATTAGGCCTATATTGGCCCTACATGCAATAATGATCGAACAAAATGCCCCTGTGCCTACAATGTGAATGGGTAGAATAATTTCTATTTAGCGAAGGTCTTGGTGCCTCCCCCGGAAGATTTTTTAAAATTAGGATGTCTCAAAATGCTATCTGAGACCATTTCTGTGGGCATTGTAGCCTACATCGGCATGTTCGGAAATATAGGCTACATTTCCCAGGCTTAAAAAAATAAGACTTGAAATTTTATCGATGCATTTTTCTGAGAGTGGCGATCAGGCATATGAAATTCCCCTCCGCCAGTGAAAATCGTGGAGGGACGAAATGGTCACGAAAAGACCCGTTTGAAACCAGTTTAACATGATTTGGGATATTGAAAAAATAACACATATTGTCACATATTAAAATTAGTAACACATGGTTCAATTAGGACTATGATGTGATGAAAAAAATTAGTCCTACACTTTTATATGGCAGGCCCGTAGCCAGCTTGCTGGCGGAGGGGGGGGGGGCAGCCCGGCTGATAGGGTTGGGGGCTAGATGGTTCTCTCCCCCGACCATATGGTTGACAACTTTTTGTCAGGGGGGGCAAAATTATTTCTAGGGGGGGGCTCGCCACCCATGCCCCCCCCCCTTGCCCTTGGCTACGGGCCTGCTGCATGGTGGTCTCGGCTTTTGTTCTTCCATTTTAATATAATAGACTATAGATTAGCATCCTATAATATATTATGTAAGAAATGAATGGTATGCCAAATTTGTCTGATGTAATAGGGTTTAGATGTTTCTAATTCGCAACTACCGTCCCACAATTATTTATTTACACGTGGCACTTTGACAGAGATCGGCTGTCAATTTAAGGGGACACAACTCCATTTAGAAAATTAGTGAAGAAAACAAAATGGCGACTAGGAATGAGTTTCTACCAGAGGCTCTGTTTAAATTTGATAATTTGTAAGTAAATATGTTTGATTTCGTCGAGTGATTTATTCCATTGAAAGCACAAATATATTCGGTTTCTAAAATTGAAAATCTGAAACGTTTTTGTAATGTTTAAATAGATAATTTTATATGAAAAATACATCAACCCGGACATATTTATATAATATAATGTATGTCAATTGTCACTGTTACTAAAAATACTATGATGTGAAGTATCGTTTATGTATGTATTCCGTCGATACGAAGTAGATTGTTTTTCTCCAGAAACATCTATTCCGTAACATCAACTGGATGCGTACTTCAAAGGAATCCTTTTTAAGAATAAGTTATTTTAACGATCCATTAAACTCTACTAACCGAATGCCAGTCAAATCGTCCACAAGCAAAGTCGTACACACGAAAAACCTGGTTAAGTCGTCCACACCCGTTGGTGGAGTCGTCCACACCCGTTGGTGGAGTCGTCCACACGACTTAGTATAATTTGTTGATATAATAATACGTTGGTGGAGTCGTCCACACGACTTAGTATAATTCGTGGATATAATAATACGTTGGTGGAGTCGTCCACACGTATAATTTCTGTATATGTTGATGTAGTCGCCCACACGGCATATTTTACTTTCGGGACACATAATGTGCTTAAATAGTATAGTCTGGTCACCCTTTTCTCCAGCAAATAAACAACACAGTAATCCATTTTATTCAATAAATAACAAATTCATATACAGTTTAACAATTCAATAAACAACAAGCTCAATAAATAACAAATTCATAAATAAATTTAACAAATTCAACAAATAAAAAATCCATTAACCATCCATTTCTTCTCCTCTCACCATATTACCATTCATTTCTTCTCCTCTCACCTCGACGTCATCCATTTCTTCTCCTCTCACCTCGACATCATCGTCTAGATCATTCGTGAAGGATGGAGCGTTGGGCAGTTCTATCGGGCAATCTTGACAATAAAACTGCACATTCTCCAACTCTCCACGAACGATCTGGCGATACGTCTCCCGACTCATGGCCGTATTACAAATGCGATGTTGCCATCGATTACAAACATCGCATTGCAATGCCTCTTGTCGGGGACGGACGTCCTTAGAGCATACAACACAGAAACTAGCCATAATAACTAATAAGATTTCAATTAGAGCTTATGATAAAATCAGTAAGAACTAATGAAGGTAATGAATGTTAAATTTTACGGTCAATATATACCCAACTTCGGATGAAGCCGTTTTATGACAGTGAGTTGCATTTAGTTAATCTTCAATGGGCGGCGTCTTTCATCTTCAGAAAAAACGTGGCTATAATCATAACACCAATTAATACTCAATACTTTATTACAAAAACATCGATAATACTAATCAAATAAACAAAAGTGCAAAAATCATAACACCAATTAACAAACAATACAAGCATATTTCATTACAAACATCGATAATACTAATCAAATATGTTAAAATCATAACGTCATTTAAAACAGAATAAACTTTATTACAAAAACATCGTTAATACTAATCAAACAATCAAAAATGCTAAACATCGGTGAACAACAAATCGAATCATAATGCCAATCTAACATGAAAAGAAAGATCATTAGTTGTGGACGACATCACCAGTAGTTGTGGACGACTCCACCAACGAGTGTGGACGACTTCACCAACGGGTGTGTACGACTTGTCTGTGGACGACTTTGCTTGTGGACGATTTAACTGGCACCCTACTAACCGACCTTTATTTATCTTGGTAACGTATTATTTGTTAAATAATCTACAGAAAACACTATAGAATATTTTATTTTTTCCATTAGAAATATTAGCATAAATCTGTAGGAAAACTTTGCACCATCGAATGTTTGGGGCCTTGATTTCCAGCAACAATCTTTTTCTCCGTTAAAGTTAGCAGATCGTTAAAAGATAACAGAGCTTTGACTTTGAGCAACTGGCCCTGGCCCAAGGACGTTAAACACCATTTCATTTCACTTTTCGTCCCATGTCATAAATAATATCGATACGACCAGGCCTGTAGCCAGCTTATATTACTTATAAAATTGTGGGGGGGGGGGGGGCTACAGAAGTTTTTAGAGGGGGCTGATGATGTGGCCAGCTATTGGCTAAGAACACTCCTCCTAAGAAATAATTATTGTTGTTGAAATATTGGTGGGGGGGGGGGGCGTAATTTTTTGGGCGCCCATTGACTAACATAACATTCTATCATATTTTTGTATTTATAAAACCCTTCTTGACTTCAATCAAGTGTACATAGTTTATGTAAGCATAAATTATGGTATGGCCTATAGCCTACTTAGAAATTGTAAATTATTATTGATTTGTAGATGAGATAGACAAGCGTACCTTACACTACAATGATTTTTTATTGTGGATAAATCTGGTATTAATTATGTTTTGGGATACCTTTGCATACATTGCATTTTAGATTTATACACGTAATTGTAAAGCTATGACAAATTTAAGTTCTAATTTCTGATGCATATTCCTCGACTGATGTTCAAAGTGAAATGAAATTAATGCACATGAAAGGTCAATAGTAGTGTGATGTGGGCCTATATTATAGGCCCAAATAGCCAAGTACAGGATATTGTCTGTGCATCTATCAAATAAAAATAATGAGGCACTGAAAACCGTCAATGTTAACCACTGCTGTGAATCACACCAATATTTAGAATTTAGATGGAAATAACAACAAATTTAGAAATTTCACTTGGTTTATTTTACGCTACAGTTTGCTATTTTATTAAATATAATGTTAGGGATGAAATTTTTTGGCTTAGAAGAACAGACTTCAACATCTGGCCATTGCTAGATTAATTCACAATTCCAGAACTTCTAGCTACGTTATTTGCAGACACGTCAACAGCAGCATCAAATCAGAGATTGTGACATAAAGCGAACCCCACGGAAACCTTGACATTGGACGAACTTTGGTCCTTTGGAACTCGATTATCACAGGTAGACATTTAGCTTGAAAGCGCGAGACTTGGTATTCGCGACGACCAAGGAATCTGATTGGATCCCAGCTGGGCTTTTACCCAATCAAACTTACTGTGCGAAATATGCAGAGTATTACATGAAGGGCTTGATAAGATGTACGTAGTTAAAGCGAGATCAAGCCTTCTATAATTGAAGATGTATATCCAGTTATCCTGTGGCTTATATTACAAGGATCTCAAAACATTCACTCAATCAATCGAGGCCCTTCATATGTCGGCTGCTGTGAATGAAAGCAGTCTATTCTAACATATAATTAGAAATATAATTTACAGGTTTTTTTAAAATCCTGGACCTGGTATTTGTAAATTTGGAGATTCCTATGTAATCCATGCGAAGTTGTTGACAGGAGTTTTATTGTCATACGAGGAATAACATTTTTGTCTAGATAGAAGAGCATTTGGTATTGCAGTTTTATTTGATCTGCTTTCGCAAAAATATTTTCATGTCGGTATTTGCTGGATGATTTGTCGTTAATTTTGAGTGCTCTATGAAAATAATAAAACATGATTATTTCTCTGAGAGCAGAGATTTCTTAGAAAAGCAATAAGCTATTATACATATGTTCTATTTATAGCTCGTATTGATTCATGATTATAAATTATTGACAATTTACATTTTTGTCACCGTTTGACTAACAGATCATATGATGAGAAGCTGTGAGCTGAATCCATTACTGATTACACTTTATTGATTTTCTAGTATGTATTAAAATAACAATGTATATGTAATTATCCAAGTTAATTGACAAGACCACATCATTTAGTTTCAGTGAAATTAATCTTGCTATTAGTATTAGTATTGATGCTTTGGTACCTTTTCTTAGTTTAGCCCACCGTATTTGGTAATTAAAGAACAAGGCTTTTTCAAGTTATTTTTTACTGTTTCGACGAGTGTTAATATAAATGTTGTACTTTATCTACTTTAATATATATATTAAAGTAGATAAAGTACAAGTATTTCTTTGTTTATGGTTAATAAAGCATAAAAGAATATTTTTTATATGAAAAAAGATGAGTAGTGTAGTATAAGTAATGACTGTAGAATGTGTTATTGGATGATAAAAGTTATTTTCCTGTCCCTGCCTTGCAGTACCTTGACAGATAATTTAAAATTTGCACCTGCATGATTGGGTTTCCCTTATCAATCTGTAGCAATGACCAATTTCTTTCAAATTTTTGTACTGAAGTTACAACTTTTTTGTCTGTTGTGGTATTAATATAATAATTCTCATAATTATATGTCAAGATATAAAGTAAAGTTGATGATATTTTGTGTATTTCAGGGAAGGTTATGTACAGAAACATTTAAAGAATGTATATGGATGTTTGGGTATTGGTATGTTGTCTGCAGCAGTTGGTGCCTATATTCATTTATTCACCAACTTAATGCAGGTTTGTTTCAATTGATTCTTTAATTCATCAAGTACCGGTACTTAAGACGATAAAAATAAAATACTGTGGTTAGACGCCATCTCCATGACTTTTATGTTGATCATGTGGCTAAGTGCGTAAGGCACTGACTCGCTAGCCCTGAGGTCAGGTGTTCGATCCCTGCATTGGCCGAGAAAGTTCACCTCGATTTTCCAGCGTGGTTTGCCCTTGACAGCTGCCTAGTCCTGCAAATGGTACGAAAAACAAGGTCTCATGTACACATTGGCATGCATGTAAAAGATCCCTTGGCAGTTGGAATTCGATATAGCAGTAGACCGTAGTGCTGCTGCACGGGGAAAAATTTCCCTCATAGCACGCTGTATGGCGTATGCCCGTCTTCAATCAACCCAGGTTAGGTGCAGAAGATTAAGACGTTAAACCCTATTTCATTCATTCATGGAAGAAAATGAGTTATTCTACAATTCTAGACTTCCCTAAAACATATTTCACCCATGGTTTTTAATAATTTTATTAGAAAATATTTTTTGATTGTTTTAGGCTGGTCTGTTGACAGCTATTGGATCCATTGGTTTAATGCTATGGTTGGCCTCCATTCGTCACAGTAAAGAAACACAGGGAAAGAGAATGGCTATCTTTGGTGGTTTCACCTTCTTATCAGGTATTGTATTATAAAATTTGTTGTGGTCTACATGTATGTTAACATCTTGGAAATATAAACCTTATTTTCACTGGCCCCGATCCCTGAATTGGCAGAGAAAGTTTATCAGTTGGAATTCTATGTAAAAGTAGGCCGTAGCGTCGCTGCTCGGGAAAAATTTCCCTCATAGCACACTGTATGGCGTATGCCTGTCTTCCATTAGCCCAGGTTAGATGCAGAAGAATAAGACGTTAAACCCCATTACATTTTATTTATTTTCACTAGCCCCCTGATACAAGTTTTTATTTTTACACAACCAAAATATTCATCGGGCCATCCTCATCTTAGATTAAGACCACCTCCTTTCTGTAGATAAGTTGAGATTTGGATTGAGTAAGATTAGACTCATTATTGTAACTACTGGAAATAAAGTAGGAACTTGCAAGTCCAGTGTGACTACCATTCAGTTAGTAATAAATATATATATGCTTTTATATTTTAGGAATTTCTCTAGGCCCACTACTTGATATGGCCATCATGATTGACCCAAGGTAAGGGAATATTGTTTTTATCAACAATGTAAACAAATCTATTGGAAATTAGTCATTGGAGATTATGGAGATTACCCGTTCTGTGGAATAAGTTATACCATAGCATTCCTTATTCCGAATAATGTATGCCATGAATGCAATGTTAGATTTAAAAATTAGTTTTTTTATGTGTCCACATTAATTGTGTATATGTGTTGTAATTTCATATGTATATTATTTCAGCATCATTCCAACTGCTCTGTTAGGTACGGCTGTTGTGTTCATCAGCTTTACATTAGCAGCTCTCTATAATACCAACAGAACGTTCCTGTATCTTGGAGGTATGTACTGTTATATAATCACCTGTCAAAATCATTGATTGATAGGTAGATCAAGTAGATGTGTAATAAACAAGATGATGATTGATGAGAGGATGTATTTAGGCTTGTTTTAAATTCAAGTGACACAATGTTATGTCATTTGGTGTTAAAATATTTTGACATTATAAAATGAAAAATGATTCAAATGTCAGATGAATCTGAAGTATTGATATGTTTCATAAGTTGATTGCTTGTTAAAAATGTCTTGATCCTGTCCTGGCAATCATGACAAAATAGATTTGTGTCCCCTTTGAAAGTCGTTTTTTATTTGCCTACATTATCATGTGGACGTATATTGTCGTCGCCCCTGTCCGTCTGTCCGTCCAAAATTGTTTGTGAACACTCTACAGGTCACAATTTTAATCTGATTTCAATAAAACTTGAAATATAGGTATATCACCAAGCCTGGACAAAAGCAGCCGGACACGGACATTTTCCAACCCAATTTTATGACTTGTCAGGCACAAATTGTATTGTTCCTGTCAATTTATCCGTCCCAATATTTTCAAAAGAAATGTACAATCGTAACTGATGTATAAACTGAGTACAGAGCAGTCACTTCCACGATGTTCTAGATTGTAAACATCCGGAAATTCGAAGTCTTAATCACCCCAGACAGTTATTCTGTTATTTTTACTCTGTGCTATCTGTGCGACAAAAATAGGTCAGCGAGGTCTCCGGCTTCGAGCAGACGAAAAATCCTGCGAAAGTCACCCGGCCTTTGTATTTACTATATTTACATAAAAACACGTAATCCAGTCCAAATTTGTAGGCTAGCACTTTTCCAAAAATAACATCTTTCTTCAAAACGTTGGAGGATGATACACGCAGTAGGCCTATAACTTGATAGACATGTCAACGGATTCAGGAGTCAGCGAGATATCTCGAGGGTGAAGGTCGTCTCAGGTTGTCAAAGCAAAATGACATCTCTTGTCCTACTAATTATAATAATAGTCACACCTAAAGACAGCTCAATGCGCAAATGGCTGTGAGAAGATCTTGCAAGGTATGATCCAGATTTATGGGTTTTCTTCGAAAAACAAGGGGGACTTGTAACTTAATTAAAATGCGAAGTTTGTGTGAAATACTGCGGTAGAATAAAAACAATGCATGATTTCTCTGGCTTATGGCATGGATAAACGGTTTAAGCAACCTTCGATTGTCTAATCCAATTGACCATGCTGAAACTAAATGCCATTTAAAGGCGATTGAGCTTTATTCTAAAGATACAAACAATTCTTTTTCGCAACTCCATTCAGAACTAAGCAGTGAGTTTGTTTGGTTTTTTTTTTCGTAAAACAGAGGGGATTCACCAATTCAGTAGGCCTGCAGTTATATTTAGTTTTTGTCAGGCACAAATTCTTGAGTTGCGTCCAGACTTGTTTATCACTATAAGATCTTGGTTCCTTTCGATGGGTCACAATTTTGAACCGATATTGATGAAACTTGAAATGCATGTTTATAACCTAAACATCTTGGTTTCTTTCAATATATGCACATATTGGATCGTAACTTCCTGAATTATGGCCAATGATTATACGAAAAATCACCATTTTTAGCTTGTGTTCCCTGTGGAGGTCGCAATTATTACCCTATTTACAAAAATGTTTGAATATATCACCGTTACACCGTAATGAAGGCAGAGTTCCAATTTCGAGAAAATCAGACTAAACTGCCGGACAAAATGGCCGCGACTTGTATGTGAATAGTGTAAAAAATATGGTATATTAATGTTGTGGACCATGTAGAGGTCACAATTTTAAACTGATTTTGATGAAACTTTAAATGCTTGTTTATATTCCAAAGATTTTAGTTCCTTTCAGTATTTGCGCATATCGAATTGTAACTTTATGGATTATTGCCCTTGATTGTTGGAAAAATTCACTTTCTTTTAAGCTTGTTCTCTATACATCTTTTGTATGTGGGCGTATCTGCCTGGTAACCGCTGGTTTCTTATAAATCCATATTATTTTGTTGAAATATAAAAAAATTCTTAGGTTGACTTTGTTTCATTGGTCCGAATTTCCATTTGAATCTATCCACGTAAAGATTACTGTGCATCGTTCAATTCATGAGAATCCATATGACTGTGTTAAAATTATAAATTTATCCAGCCAAATGTTGTAGAAGTAATCAGTATTATTTACATCTGTATGTTTATTTTTACAGGATTTATTATGTCTGGGTTGTCATTTCTACTGATACTGTCTATTGGTAACTTGTTCTTCAGATCACAGTTGATCTTTGATGTAAGTCATGATTTATTTACACGAATTACGATCTTAATGTCTTCCTAAGTCAAAAACAATATGCAACTGATATAACATCAGCCTTCAGTTTAATGAATATTAACACACATAATTATGGTGAATTTATATATTTAATTTGGGTTTTAAGGAACTACCTCAGATTGTATTAATGTAAATCAAATGAGTTAAATCTGTGTTTAAAATTTTACCCTGGTCCTGTACAACTATATAAAGCATTGTGGTACTTCATCACAGAAATATAAATGTTTCGTTCCTTATGTGGTTAGCGACAAGTCCCTAGATACTCACCTTGGTAATAGATCGTCATATTGAAATAGTGACAAATTTCAGCCGTTACACTTAAAACAGTTTAAGAGGATTTGTCATAGCCAAATTTCTCATGGTTCTTAAAGACTTGACTTCATTAAATGATTTTAACTTTTGTAGATTAACCTGTATGGTGGACTTGTCATCTTCTGTGCCTTTGTTCTTTATGACACTCAACTTATTGTTGAAAAACGCAGACAGGGTGATGAGGACTTTGTATGGTATGTATTGTAAAGCTTTAATTTTCTGTCACGATACATGCGATTGGTCTAAAGCGTTACACATTATCTTCAAACAAATAATTTTATTTATAAACAGTTACTCAAGGCTGAAGTTTCAGTATTTGTGATGCTATAAACCCTAATTGAAAGTAGATGTTAAGTCTGATAGATAAATAAGTTTTAGTAAGTTTTTAAACCAAATGTATCATCAAATCACACAGTTTGTAGGCTATGTGGGAACCAATCTTTAATAAAATTTAAAGAAAATAACTATCAATTGATAAATGAATTTGTGTACTAATAATTATGACGCTCATTGAGGCCTGGGTATCGATAGTGATTTATTCAGCTATTAACAAACTTGCATGTGATGAAGACTAACAGAAAACGCATCACAAACAAGTAATAAAGTAATAAAAACACAATGGTGTTTATTGTTGTATATTATTATTTCAGGCATTCAGTTGATCTGTTCATTGATTTCATCCAGATTTTCAGAAGACTTCTCATCATCCTCTCAAGAAAGGTAATACTTCACATAATATTCATTTTCTCTAGAAGTACACTGCACATTAAATATTTATTTTATCTTGAAAGGTAATGCACATTAGACATGAATTTGGTAATCAAGTCAAAGACATTATTCCAATAAACTATATAAGAAGTGTAGGATGTTGTTCACATAATACATATAGGATAGGATTACCCTGTTTTGAACATTTTCTCGTTATTTGGAGACATGGGCTTACAAAGCAATAAATTATGCATCTAATAATTTTGATAAGATGCTACAATATTTAACCAGTTTTGCCCCAAATCAAGTCATTTGATAAAAATCTGACAATGAGTATTATGTATTATTTATTTTCCAGGAGGAAGACAAGAAGAAGAGAAGAAATTAAATTCCTTTTCTGTAGCTGATTTTTATGTTGGTAGATAAACTATTAAAAAGGGTAAAAACTACTGACTTCAGATCAATGAAAAACATCAACATATTGGTGGAAATGCTCTAACGGTTAATTTTGGATTTATCTACCAACTTAAAATTGTCTCAGACTTGATAGCCTTTCATAGCAATCAAAAGGAAGGCTGCATTTTTTCCTCTCAAGTTTTATGTGGACAGTTATTTTTTCATAATTGATATTTGTACTAAATTTGAAACATTTTTATGAAGATTTCCAACATTCGCCCTATTTTTCTTTTCTTTTGAAAATCAATCTGTCAATGTAATGGTGAATTATAATTGCAAAACCGATGAAAATTTGATAAAATATTTGTGAAGAGCTTTTACTGATTAATGTCCACTATTTTGTTAAAATATTTTGATTTATTTTATTGTATGGTTTTTAAATGTATCCTTTTATTTAACCATAAATAATATGCTAATAGACAACACTAGTTGATATTTATATCAGAGAATCTTAGCTTAACATTAACATTTGACCAGTAGAATGGAATCTAGCGATTCTTAAACTAAAACTTTAATAAAAAAAAGTCTGTATAAAGGAAATACTGTAATTATCTGAAGCTATATTCAAAAATGTTGAAAATAAACTATCGTAAGAATGCAGGTTTTCATTCGTCAAAACCTCTAATTTGTAATTGTATTATTATTTTAAGACTATGCCAATGAAGAGGTTGTGTTCTTCAAGAAAGAAGACAATTTTTTGAATAACAATATAGAAAACTATTATATAATTCAACCACATGGAATAAGGTTGTCTGTCAACTAGAGGGAAATGTACTTGTATCATGACCATGATATTAACCAATTTTCACCTTGAAATTGAGTGTGAATTCTAAACAAGTCTAATCATACAGATGTGTTTTCACAAGATTCAAGATTCGTGTTTTGGAAACTCCTCAAATTTTAAGATTAGATAACACAAAACTTTAACTTAATTGTGTTTTTTTACAATTTAATATATTCTGCTAAAACTTACGTTTTTCAAATAAGAGTATTTTGATATTTTATAAATAAAATAAAACATATTTACCAAATTTGAAATTATTGATGCTAATGGCGCCTTGCTTAGACGGTGTAGTTGTAAGTGTCATTTTGAAATTCAATTAATTTATATATGTCTGATTTATGTTATTGTGTTTGTGTGTACTCTCATTGTCTTTGATTAAAGAAGTTAATATATAATTTTTAAGTATTTGTTTTTTTTCTGTCATTCTACCAGTCAAATCGGGTGGTTGGGTAGCCAGTTGTTTTAGCACATGCGCTATAGATCTTAAGGTCTGTCATTGAGTTAAGGGACATGGTTTTAGGCCCACAATTCAACATGACAAGCAGGTTTGATTGTCCAACTTCATGGGTTTTCTCCGGGTCCTCCCACTGCTAAAGACCTCTTAGTGCAAGTTTGTGTTGAGTGGAGTTAAATCTTTGAACCCGACTGGCTACTATTTCAGCCAAGATCATAACATCTGTATCCCGCATTAATAATTCCACTTGTGTAGCGAGGGCTTTCCTTTCTTCTCTTAGTGACTCTGTGGTATGCCTCACTTGAATTCCAAGAAGTCTAGACCAATCAGAACACTTTTAACAATGTGTCATCTGCAGGGAGGGCTTTCCCCCTCTTCACTCGCAGACGCAACACAAATATTCCTGAAAATTGAAAATATTGTTTTACGGACCTGAATGGCCTATAGAAGTGCAACAGTCGACCAGACACTGGCTAGAATACTTGAGAGTGCAGTGGAGACGATGACCTCAATAAAGTTGATTATGGCATATTGTTGAGAAAAATGTTTATGTTCATTGAAATTTGGACTCTTCAGGGTTTTTTTGTGAACTTTGGAACTATGATGACAAATGTTGCCCATGAAAAATCATTATTTTCAGAATTATTTTTTTCCTGGTACATGATTCATACTTGCAGAATATAACTCTTGTTGGCACTTTTGATGATGGAGGGGTTGGGGCCTAGTGGTCTAGAGTGCCGCGCTTCGACCTCTAGCTGGGCGGTCACCACTGGCTTGCGGCTGTGGTTTCGAGCCCTTGTGTGAGCGTATGTGACATGGAGATAGGGGCGCCTTGTTAACCTCATGGGTTTCCTCTGGGCACTTTGGTTTCCTCCCACTGCTAAAGACCCCTACGCGCAAGCGAATTATTGAAATAAAATTAAAACCATATGTTATTCCCGAAATGATCTTATTGTGTTCAGTGGGTTAAACCCCATTTCTCTCACACTTTGGTTTTATATTTTGTCGCTTTAAGCTGTTGCCTCTTTATTACCCCTCTCCTTAATCCTTTCAATTGGAAAGAGACAACTCTAAAGACCATATATCATTAAATAATGAGACTTCAGGGGAGTAGACAAAAATGTGTTGACTTGCATCTAAAATAAATGATTTCTTGTAGTTTTAATATTTAAAGGGACAATAACACTCTTGCTGGCTTGACAGGTCCAGAAAAAAAATTAGCCTTATTCTAACTACTAGATGTTTAAGTGTCCTACCTATTGTGTAAATTATCCATTACAACCTATCTTACCTGTCCAGAAGGTTCGAAAATACGTTTAAATCCAAGTTGCATTTGAAAGTGCTTACGTAAGGCTTTTCAAACCATGTTACAGCATGTAGTTGAATTTTTCCAATTTTTAAAATTAGGTGGTTTAGGATAATAATAATAATAATAATAATAATAATCACGTCATTTTACAAGGGTAGCAAATTAGGCCTGAGGCCTTTTTCAAATTTGGATGAAATTTGTATCATTTATTAATTAGAATATTGCAAAATAGTACAATTTGTTGACCAGAATAAAGATTGGGAAAAATTATTTAGTTACAACAAGAGTGTTATTGGGGCTTTAAGGACCAGATAATGTCATCTAATTAATTACTGTTGATTTTGGGAGTTTTACAATAACATCGTTTTAGTGATAACCACTATATCATGCAGAACAAAAATATTGTTTTTATTGCATTTCTTGCTACTAGTAATTTATTGGTTTTCTCCCCAAATTATCCAAGATTTGACTATAAAAAATGACAAGATATCTGTAATCTCATAACCCAGAAATATCTTGTTCCTTGAATGTATTTACATACAATGTAGTTGTCCATAATGGTGATGCGGAAGAAAAAAAAGGTCACGGCTTTGGTGATCATACAGGTAACACTGAACCTGGGGCTGAATAGATATTTTGTAGCTTACTGGACCGAATTGAGATATGTTTTTTTGGAAATTATTGATAGTAGTTTTATTGTATATAATATAAAATAAACCTGAGAACTAGCAACTAGGAATACAAATTTGAATAAAACTTGAGCAAAAGAAAAAAAAAATGTTTGGCCCTAAACACTCAATTCTGGTTTAGAATCGTTATCGTAAGAAATGTTCCTGAAAGAGAATTTGTTTTTAAATATTATGATATATTGGTTACTAAATTTTATTCTATTTACCACTGTTTTGTTGCCCATCACTGTTAGATTTACTTGGAGCATTTGATAATATCGACCCTGATACCCTCTCCTTCATAGGTTCAATTCGGAGTTCGGGTTATCTAGAAATGTTCTATTGTCAAGTGTTACCATCGATAATGTAGCGCCTGCCTCTTTAATATCAGGACTTCCCCAAGGATCCGCTCTGGGACCGATCTTATTAATTAGTCTTTATACCAATCCCCTCGACCACAGTAATGTCAACATCAAGTCTGTTTTACATTTGCTTTACACTTCAGTATGGTCAAGGATAATCAACCGTCGCATATTGTGGGTAAATCACAAGACTAAGAACCAAAGATTTAATAACCGACCATATCATATATATATAAACCAGTAAAGTGTGATTGCGACCACATTTTAACCGTTAATCATGTCGTCTTTGCTTGCAATGCACTGGAGGAGAAAAGACTCCCCGGAGAAAATTTAATGTAAGATGCCAAACCTCTATTACCCTCCAAAATGTACCCCTGCCCCCTCCTCGGAATTTGTCATAAGATTTATGAAGCAATCTCAAAATTCATAGCAGAATTGGAAATTAACTGTTGAGTTAGTTATAGAGCACTATATAACTGGTTGTGTAGACCAGGTTTGCTTCTTATAGCCACTCGGGGCTTTAATAATATCAGAATAAATTAATATTAAGGTAGGGATCTACATATCTAGTTATACAGGAAGGTACTATTGTTGTGGGACATTATGGCGGTTCAGCTTGCTGAATAAATTAGTATAATAAAAGATTAGGGAAAACATAGAACTCGGACCTACAAAACAAAGAACTCGGACCTACAAAACCATTTATTATTTGTGTTTAAAAGATTTTTTTTTTTAAACAATATTTTATTCAGATACTGAAAAGGATTGAGGAACAGGCACAGACTATATGACCTCTCTCCTGGTCATAATTAAAAGATGCCATGTATTATTCTTATAAATGCTTAAATTGATCTGTTCTGTGTTGCTGCTGACCCATTTCCTTTTAAGGTAACAATATTATATCTCATAGTATCTTGGAAGAGTCTTACACAACATATAAAACTTTAATGAACTGCATACTATATATTATGCAGAAAATTCCCATTTTCGAACACCCATCAAGGTATTCACCTCATAAACACCTATAGAAAGTTTGGGCGTTCTAGTTTAATTAGAACCAGAGTTAATGTGTCCCAAAAAGTGGGACGGGCGGACAGAAGGGCCCATTTTAATAGTCTAATGCTTTCTTCGAAAGGCAGTGTGTGGGGGGGGGGGCAATAAGAGTGTATTTGGCTCCACCCCAGCGGTTTATAATCTTTGCAAGTGCGTGGCCTAACTAAATAATGTCAGATTTAAGTGTTCGCTTGGCCTCCTATCGCATTACTACTGTGAAACAGACGGCCACAAACCGGTTAGTTTTAAAAGTTAAGATTTGGTAAAGGGCCACGAGATGTGAACAGGGCTAGGGCTAACCCCATTTTTAGCCCTAACCAACATCTCATCAACAATCACGTGCCCAATCCCTTTTTACATCTCGCGACCTTGCCGAAATCTGCAGTTGGCCTTAACGTTTAGATTTTGCCCAGACAATACACCGCGTGTCCTTCAATGTTAGTTTCACATAGCAACGACGGTCAATAGTTTACAAAACCGATATTCAACAGCATATACTCTGCGCTTTCATTGATTGGTGTTTTTCTGGGTTATTATTAGCGTTGAAATATCAACAAAACCTCGTGTCGTAGAAAACTGGTTGTAACAGGTTTTTGTGTGCTAGGCTGATAAACTCCATAGGCCACTGGCCTCGTCTGCTAAATATAAATCGGCCTGGTTAAGTGAAGTAAGTGGTATCTGATAACAATCAACGCTACCTTATTACAATTAGGCAAGGCAAAGAATCCGCTTTGACGCAATGGCAAATAATATAGACTTAATTGACGATTCTCAAGGTTTCGTTCTCAACGATCCGTCGGAATATCGACCAGAAGTGAAGGATAAATCCAAATATCGCGATTTCCGAATTCATAACATTCCTGACTATGTGGAGAAAACTTACACCAATATGCACACTTCTCAGACTTTAGAATTCTCCACCCAGAAATTAAAGGATTGGGGCAAATTGGATAAAGCAGAAATGAACATCATGGATGCACTAAATATGTTAAATGAACTAGTGGACGAAAGTGATCCGGATGCAGATTTTCCAAATTCTTACCATGCTTATCAAACAGCCGAAGGAATCCGAAAACAACACCCGGATAAAGACTGGTTTCATTTGGTCGGACTTATCCACGACCTGGGAAAAGTTATGGCTATTTGGGGAGAGCCCCAATGGTCTGTTGTTGGTGACACTTTTCCTGTGGGATGTTGTCCAGCACCGTCGATAGTTTTCGGTATAGACAGCTTCAAAGACAACCCAGATATGCTGAACGAGAAGTTGGCTTCAGAACTAGGAATTTATGATGAACACTGTGGATTGGACAATGTTATTATGTCATGGGGTCATGATGAATATCTGTACAGGGTGCTGAAGGGGAATAATTGCAAGATACCAGAAGAAGGTCTTTATATGATCCGATTTCATTCATTTTACCCATGGCATACAGGTGCGTATATTTTCTAACGTGTTTTGATTTTTTTAGATGATTAATTAATGGTTTTATAATTTTTATAATAATAATACCCTAAATTGTAGCACTTTTTAAATATTTTTTCTAATACTTCCTCATTACCAAATATCAGTTGCAATACAACACTTAATTGCTAGGGTTAATAGCTATAAGTAACCTGACTCAAACCGTTACGTTATCACACGATATATCTTATCGAATATAAGACCTTGACCCGGTTGAATAAAACTTACGGATGACCTATGCCGATATTTCTTGAAGCGATTTCAAAAACAGCTACGACACGATTGAATAAATCCTATGTGTCGATATGTCTAGAGGCGATAAAAACAGGTGATAATTATTTCAATGAAGCTGTAAGATATGGACTGGTGATTTTCTCGGCTGATCTCTTTGTTGTATTGTATTAATGTAATTTTTGTCATTGTATGCTGTTTCATGTGGGAGTTTTTATGCAATAAATTTACTTACATACTTACTTACTTACTATATACTAATCTTTCATTTAGTTATTATAGTATATTTAGGCCTGTGTAGAGAAAACAAAACCGAGTCTATTCAAAATTTAAAGTCATCGAGTTGTTCTTTAAAATTATTTAATCATTTTTTTTTATCCCTATTGCTTGTAATGGTTTGTAATAGGATAATGTTAACAAGAAAATAAAGACTGTCTCTTGCAAAATGCCTGGCTATACTTGACAATCAAAGTGGCCAATACTCTCGTAGAAATATTATGTATTGCTATATTGTTACCGTCCAAGATGTGGTGCAATGTAACATGGGAAGGCTGCTTATTTCAGAATGTAACCGATTTATGACTAAGACTGGTTGTACTTACTTCACCTTAGCTAGAATACGGTACAATGAAGACAGAACATAACATTGACGTTAACCTGAAACCAAAATATCTTCCATTTCAAATTTCAGTTGCAGTGCGTTACATATATACTAAAGGGACACTCCCCGAACCTATAGTATATTGTTAAGTGCAGGAGAAAAATTTTGCCAGAGCAGAGTTTATACGTCTGCAATTAATGTAAATATCAGTCTACGCCTTATCATTATTCTCCAAGAAGACAATATTCATGAGACGTGACTGAAAAATGAATAAGGTCAACGATAATCTTAGAGAGATATAATAAATGAACGAATGAATGAATTGCGACATAATAAAGAATAGCTGTATTATTTTAAAAGAAATTAAAAGAATATTTAATGAAGCAATAAATTAAATACAACAGGAAATAGATAATGTATGATCTGGCAGGAATCTATAATTATATACTGGTCTTGTTTGCAGGCTAATAAATTAAACAAATTGGGAATGAATGCTCTAATGAATGAATGTAAATTTTAGCATAAACTTCAAGCTAAAAGCGGCATCCACCATCAAAATTCCCACAGCCATTAAATTGACTTAGGTTAGAGGTAATATACAGTTGAAGGTCAACAGTGTATAAAGACCAATATATATTGTGGTAGGTCAATGTATATATCGGTATGTATTGGAATGTGTGATATATTTGGATATATCATATGATGTAATTGTTGTGGTATTAATTTTTACATATTTTATTCAACATTTTAGACATGAACTCAACATTCTAAACTAATGATTCTTGTTTCTACATTCCAGTTTGAACATTTTAGACATGAACTCAACATTCTAAACTAATGATTCTTGTTTCTACATTCTTATGTCAGCATTTCATGCACAAAATCATCATTTTAAACAAAAAAATATGACTTTATGTTTCATTTTCGGCGTTTTATCGATAACTTCTATATATCATTAAATATTAAAATTAAAAAATAATTTCTTAATTCTACACGACAAAGAAATCAATTCATTGGTTTCTGAAAGTATCTAAAACCAAAATCTGGAATTTGAACTCTTATGAAAATATTTTCTACGTTTTAAAAAGTCTTGAAGTTAAAATGTTCAAACTGGAATGTAGAAACAAGAATCATGAATATTGTCCCATTTGGTCTACATCGACATTATTACACCAGAGGGCGCTAGATCGAACACAATTTGGCGACCTATTCAGCTAGCGACCTATTCGACCGAACCAGCTGCATGGTACCTGGTCCGTTTGCCCTGGTTCTTATATCACTTAAGTTGGGGCTATGGGGTGCCACCACAGGCACGGATCCGGGGGGGGGGGGGGTAAATGCCCCATTTACAAAATCTACCGCCCCAAAAAATAAAGCCACTGGGCGCTCAGTGACTTGGTAACTGATGTTGTTAGTGTAACCATGTAAAATATGTCAAAACAGTGTTTACACACTCCCTATCGCGCTACATCGGATTTGTTTGGAGTGCTCAAATTGGTAGACGACCAGTAGGCTCGTAGCATGGCCCACCGGGGCCTGTCCAGCAGCATCAACCCCCGATCCTCTTGTGATGTGTGTCGGTCTGCTGTCACCACACTCACGCAGGGCCGTCAGGGCCGGATTAACCATGGCGCACAGGCCCCAGGGCCCCCCACATTAGGGGGCCCCCCACAAAAGTTTTTACTACGATTTTTGTCTTCAGCACCCCTAAAAATCCATGGAAAGATATATTCAAAGACAAAACAGCAAATAAATGGCCTGGTTTTAGTTGCGTCTAGTCACCTCCTCTAGAAATGCCATCATTTCATAGCACTCACATTTATCACCACGTCCGGATTAACCATTGGGCATAGGCCCCAGGACCCCAAACATTAGGGCCCCCCCCCCCCACAAAAAATCTTAGTTGCGTCCATCCCCCTCCTCTAGAAATGCCATCATTCCATAGCACTCGCATGGATTGGTCCACTGAAATAACACTAAAATGCGCTAATTTTATTTTTTCTAAATGGCTCCACACAAGTGCCTGAAATGCCAGGAAATCATGTTTCCGGCCTCCAATTTATGAAAATTTCCAGAAAAATAAGTCGTCCCCTCCAAAAAATTGACAACCTTTCAATTATAAAATAATACACTTGATTATGATCACATAGTGATGCTCCTGGGCACTGATGAGTCGGTCGGCTTTAATGGCGCCTACACCTGATCCAAACTTTCTTATATCTCTTATGTGGAGGCTATCGGGCGCCACCACAGGCGCGGACCCAAGGTGCGGACACCAGAAGCGAATGCCTCTCACAAAAAATCTGCCGCCATATAAAATACAAAATTGCCGCTCAAATATCACCCAAATGGCAGAAAAACGTGTTTCCTGCATCGTTATTTTAAAAAATTTCTACTGGAGGACCCCAGACAAGGATGCCATCTCCAAAGGCGAAGGGTCTCTCCTATCGGCGTCTGACCCTCCACATGACATTAAAGGGTTCGTTTTGGTCGCCCTTATTCACATTTGACAGGCGCGCCACCAATTTTTGTTCTGGTCGCCCTATCCACGTCGCCTTATGGTGTTTCGGACTAGTTCTAGTTTAGAGGATAAGGAGTTTCTTATTTTGGTGTGCTTAACATCAATGAATGAATGAAATGGGGTTTAACGTCCTACTGTTATGCACTTAACCTGAGGTAATTGAAGACGGGCATACGCCATACAGTGCTATGAGGGAAATTTTCCCCGGGCAGCGGCGCTACGGCCTACTCTTATATCGAATTCCAATTGCCAAGGGATCTTTTACGTGCACCCCAATGTGTACACGGGACCTCGGTTTTTCGTCCAATCCGAACGACAAGGCGGGTGTCCTTGTCAGGCCCTCCTTCTGCATCACTGACAATCGAACACCCGACCTCCAGGCTAGCGAACCAGCGCCTTATCCACCGTGATCAAATAAGAAATAGCGCTGCCGAAATGGACATACGGCAGCGACGTTGATTGCAGCTCCAAGCCCCCCACCCCCACGTACACACACGTACCGTTCCGCACTCAGGGCATTATATTGGCGTCCCCAACACTCTGCTGCACCCCCACTTCTACAATCTTACATACGGCCCTGCCTTCGGCGCTCGCGGTCGGTGATCAGGGGCCCCCCACATGTTCCAGGCCCCAGGGGCCCCACCATGGTTAATCCGGCGTTGAGGGCCGTGTGTAGCATTTTAAAAGTGCGGGTTGGAGTATTGGGTTACCAAGTTATTGAGCGCCCAGTGGCTTTATATTTATTTTATCTGGTCGATTTTATGGGGCGGCAGATTTTGTAGAGGGACATCCCCCCCCCCATCCGTGCCTGTGGCGGTGCCCCATAGCCCAACTTAATTAATATAAGAGCCAGGGCAAACGATCCAGGTACCATGCAGCTGGTTCGGTCGAATGGGTCGCTAGCTGAATAGGTCGCCAAATTGTGTTCGATCTAGCGCCCTCTGGTGTAATAATGTTGATGTAGACCAAATGGGACAATATTCATGATTCTTGTTTCTACATTCCAGTTTGAACATTTTAACTTCAAGACTTTTTAAAACGTAGAAAATACTTTCATAAGAGTTCAAATTCCAGATTTTGGTTTTAGATACTTTCAGAAACCAATGAATTGATTTCTTTGTCGTGTAGAATTAAGAAATTATTTTTTAATTTTAATATTTAATGATAATGAAAGTTACCGATAAAACGCCGAAAATGAAACATAAAGTAATTTTTGGGGTTTGAAATGTTGATTTTGTGGATGAAATGTTGACATAAGAATGTAGAAACAAGAATTATTAGTTTTGAATGTTGCGTTCGTGTCTAAAATGTTCAAACTGGAATGTAGAAACAAGAATCGTGAATATTGTCCCATTTGGTCTTCCATAGATAATGTCATCTAATTAATTACTGTTGATTTTGGGAGTTTGACAATAACACCGTTTTAGTGGTAACCACTATATCATACAGAACAAAAATATTGTTTTTATTACATTTCTTGCTACTAGTTATTTATTGGTTTTCTCCCCAAATTATCCAAGATTTGACTATAAAAAATGACAAAGATATTTTATAATCTCATAACCCAGAAATATCTTGTTCCTTGAATGTATTTACATACAATGTAGTTGTCCATAATGGTGATGCGGGAGAAATAAAAGGTAACGACTCACGGCTTTGTTGGTCGTACAGGTAACACTGAACCTGGGGCTGAATAGATATTTTGTAGGCTACACAAGTTGTAGCTTACTGGACTGAATTGAGATATATTATTTTAAAAATTATTGATAGAATTTTTATTGTATATAATATAAAATAAACCTCAGAACTAGCAGCAGGGAATACAAATTTGAATAAAACTTGAGCAAAAGGAAAAAAAAACATGTTTGGCCCTGAACACTCAATTCTGGTTTGGAGACGTTATCGTAAGAAAGGTTCCTGAAAGAGTATTGAAATGTGGTCGTATATTGCCGTCCGTTCGTCCGTCGGTCCGGCGTCCACAATTGCTTGTGGACGCTCTAGAGGCCAAAGTTTATATCCGATTGACTTTAAATTTATACACAGTGTTGAAGGTCATGCGACGAACAAGTATATTGAGTTTTAATGAATTTAGATAACTTGAACAGCATGGAGGAGAACTTTATCAAAGCCAAACAAATTCGTATGATTTTCTGATAATTACATAATGAGTTGTTACTTTTAATCAGATTTTAGTGTATTATAAATGTTTCATTACCGAAAAAAGTAAAATATGCGACAACTCTTGTTACTGCCCGGACGATTTAGCTGCTGTGGGCGTATGTTTCGTTGCCGGGCAACCTATCTTTAAATATTATTTTATATTTGTTACTAAATTTTATTCTATTTACCACTGTTTTGTTGCCCATCACTGTTAGATTTACTTGAAGCATTTGATAATATCGACCTGATACCCTCTCCTCCATAGGTTCAATTCGGAGTTCGGGTTATCTAGAAATGTTCTATTGTCAAGTGTTACCATCGATAATGTAGCGCCTGCCTCTTTAATATCAGGACTTCCCCAAGGATCCGCTCTGGGACCGATCTTATTTAGTCTTTATACCAATCCCCTCGACCATAGCAATGTCAACATCAAGTCTGTTTTACATTTGCTTTCAACATCAGTATGGTCAAATATAATCACCCGTCGCATATTGTGGGTTAATCAATCACAAGACTAAGAACCAAAGATTTAATAACCGACCATAACTATATATAAACCAGTAAAGTGGATTGCGACCACATTTTAACCGTTAATCATGTCGTCATTGCGTTAGGTATAGAGCACTATATAACTGGTTGTGTAGACCAGGTTTGCTTCTTAGCCACTTGGGGGCTTAATAATATCAGAATAAATTAATATTAAGATAGGGAACTACATAAATTATCTAGTTTTACAGGAAGGAACTATTGTTGTTGGACATTATGGCGGTACAGCCTGCTGAATAAATTAGTATAATAAAATATAAGGGAAACAATATAGACAAAGAACGTGGACTTTGCACAACCATTTATTATTTGTGTTTAAAAGTTTGATTCCATGTATATTTCTTATAAATGCTTAAATTGATCTGTTCTGTGTTGCTGCTGACTCATTTCCTTTTCAGGTAACAATATTGTATCTCATAGTATCTGGGAAGAGTCTCCCACAACATGTAAAACTTTAATGAACTGCATACTATATATTATGCAGAAAATGCCCATTTTCAAATTCCATCAAGGTATTTACCTCATACACACCTATAGAAAGTTTGAGCATTCTAGTTTAATTAGAACCAGAGTTATTGTTCCCAAAAAGTGTGACGGGCGGACAGAAGGGCCCATTTAAATAGTCCAATGCTTTCTTCGAAAGGCGGGGGGGGGGGGGGGGGGAATAAGAGGGTATATTTGGCTCCACCCCAGTGGGTGATAATCTTTGCAAGTGCGTGGCCTAACTTAATATTGTCAGATTTAAGTGTTCGCTTGGCCTCCTTTCGCATTACCAATGTGAAACAGACGGGCACAAACCGGTTAGTTTTAAAAGTTAAGATTTGTTAAAGGGCCACGAGATGTGAACAGGGCTAGCGCTAATCCCATTTTTAGCCCTAACCAACAATCTCATCAACAATCACGTGCCAAATCCCTTATTACATCAGCAGTTGGCCTTAATGTTTAGATTTTGCCCATACAACACGCCGCGTGTCCTTCAATGTTAGTTTCACATAGCAACGACGGTCAATAGTTTACAAAACCGATATTCAACAGCATACATGTATACTCATACATGCGCTTTCATTGATTGGTGTTTTTCTGGGTTATTATTAGCGTTGAAATATCAACAAAACCTCGTGTCGTAGAAAACTGGTTGTAACAGGTTTTTGTGTGCTAGGCTGATAAACTCCATAGGCCACTGGCCTCGTCTGCTAAATATAAATCGGCCTGGTTAAGTGAAGTCAGTGGTATCTGATAACAATCAACGCTACCTTATTACAATTAGGCAAGGCAAAGAATCCGCTTTGACACAATGGCAAATAATATAGACTTAATTGACGATTCTCAAGGTTTCGTTCTCAACGATCCATCGGAATATCGACCAGAAGTGAAGGATAAATCCAAATATCGCGATTTCCGAATTCATAACATTCCTGACTATGTGGAGAAAACTTACACCAATATGCACACTTCTCAGACTTTAGAATTCTCCACCCAGAAATTAAAGGATTGGGGAAAATTGGATAAAGCAGAAATGAACATCATGGATGCACTAAATATGTTAAATGAACTAGTGGACGAAAGTGATCCGGATGCAGATTTCCCAAATTCTTACCATGCTTATCAAACAGCCGAAGGAATCCGAAAACAACACCCGGATAAAGACTGGTTTCATTTGGTCGGACTCATCCACGACCTGGGAAAAGTTATGGCTATTTGGGGAGAGCCCCAATGGTCTGTTGTTGGTGACACTTTTCCTGTGGGATGTTGTCCAGCACCGTCGATAGTTTTCGGTATAGACAGCTTCAAAGACAACCCAGATATGCTGAACGAGAAGTTGGCTTCAGAACTAGGAATTTATGATGAACACTGTGGATTGGACAATGTTATTATGTCATGGGGTCATGATGAATATCTGTACAGGGTGCTGAAGGGGAATAATTGCAAGATACCAGAAGAAGGTCTTTATATGATCCGATTTCATTCATTTTACCCATGGCATACAGGTGCGTATATTTTCTAACGTGTTTTGAATTTTTTAGATGATTAATTTATGGTTTTATAATTTTTATAATAATAATACCCTAAATTGTAACACTTTTTAAATTTTTTTTCTAATACTTCCTCATTACCAAATATCAGTTGCAATACAACACTTAATTGCTAGGGTTAATAGCTATAAGTAACCTGACTCAAACCGTTACGTTATCACACGATATATCTTATCGAATATAAGACCTTGACCCGGTTGAATAAAACTTACGGATGACCTATGCCGATATTTCTTGAAGCAATTTCAAAAACAGCTACGACACGATTGAATAAATCCTATGTGTCGATATGTCTAGAGGCGATAAAAACAGGTGATAATTATTTCAATGAAGCTGTAAGATATGGACTGGTGATTTTCTCGGCTGATCTCTTTGTTGTATCGTATTAATGTAATTTTTGTAATTGTATGCTGCTTCTTGTGGGAGGTTTTTATGCAATAAATTTACTTACATACTTACATGTACTTATTTACTATATACTAATCTTTCATTTAGTTATTATAGTATATTTAGGCCTGTGTAGAGGAAACAAAACCGAGTCTGTTCAAAATTTAAAGTAACCGAGTTGTTCTTTAAAATTATTCAATCATTTTTTTGAAAACCCTATTGCTTGTAGTGGCTTGTAATAGGATAATGTGAACAAGAAAATAAAGACTGTCTCTTGCAAAATGCCTGGCTATACTTGACAATCAAAGTGGCCAATACTCTCGTAGAAATATTATGTATTGCTATATTGTTACCGTCCAAGATGTGGTGCAATGTAACATGGGAAGGCTGCTTATTTCAGAATGTAACCGATTTATGACTAAGACTGGTTGTACTTACTTCACCTTAGCTAGAATACGGTACAATGAAGACAGAACATAACATTGACGTTAACCTGAAACCAAAATATCTTCCATTTCAAATTTCAGTTGCAGTGCGTTACATATATACTAAAGGGACACTCCCCGAACCTATAGTATATTGTTAAGTGCAGGAGAAAAATTTTGCCAGAGCAGAGTTTATACGTCTGCAATTAATGTAAATATCAGTCTACGCCTTATCATTATTCTCCAAGAAGACAATATTCATGAGACGTGACTGAAAAATGAATAAGGTCAACGATAATCTTAGAGAGATATAATAAATGAACGAATGAATGAATTGCGACATAATAAAGAATAGCTGTATTATTTTAAAAGAAATTAAAAGAATATTTAATGAAGCAATAAATTAAATACAACAGGAAATAGATAATGTATGATCTGGCAGGAATCTATAATTATATACTGGTCTTGTTTGCAGGCTAATAAATTAAACAAATTGGGAATGAATACTCTAATGAATGAATGTAAATTTTAGCATAAACTTCAAGCTAAAAGCGGCATCCACCATCAAAATTCCCACAGCCATTAAATTGACTTAGGTTAGAGGTAATATACAGTTGAAGGTCAACAGTGTATAAAGACCAATATATATTGTGGTAGGTCAATGTATATATCGGTATGTATTGGAATGTGTGATATATTTGGATATATCATATGATGTAATTGTTGTGGTATTAATTTTTACATATTTTATTCAACTACAATTTTTTTTTTGTAATGTGAACTTTATACTTTAAAGGGTCTATCCCGACTAAAACAGACTCTCACAAACAGACGTCTGAGTACGTACGACATTTAAGCGCAAAAATATAGAGGAATGGTGTATTTTCTTTGTCTCAAAATTTCAGCTCAAAATATCGAGTTGTATGGCCGTGAACGTCAAAAGTGCTTATCCGGACACGTAATCCTCTTTTAAGATTTCGGGTCATTTTTTTGCTGTACTTGATAACGAAGATACAATTCCCCTACACATTATTTTTATGTAATAAAAGGTTGGTTTTATACATACACCGCATAATACAGCTTGGGACACCGGTCTCCATTGAAAGCGTATCACATGTTAAGTTAGTTGCTCGGCCCTTATGACGTAAAGGATTTTAACACAAAATTAAACAGGTTTATTCTCCAAAATATTATCGGGATTGGCCCTTTAATGTTTCTGGCGTGAAAACGTTCCACTAAGCTACATTAATACTTAGGGTGGACTGGGCCTCGGGCCATCGTACATGGCCAGGGGTCCTTTACACTGATGGGGGTCTAAGAAAACCAGATTATCCGAGAGCTACACAATCCGCCCCTGCTAATACTAAATAAAAACTATCATGCTATAACGCACAAGGTCCAACTACTTTGGGAAAACCTATTACATTAACAGTATCATTTTTAAACTAAAGTCATCATACCAGCTCGAAATAAAGAGTTATTACCGAAGACAAGAGTGGTACCGTATAGCTACCATCAAACCCATAACTCCCTTTTAAATATGTATTAGCTGGCTTGTTTTCGATATAGCTTTTGACCAATACAAACATTTTATTATGGAATTTTAAATTACACCTGCGCGTAAGCTGTGCTTTTACAGTGGTGCATTGTTTGCCATAAGCCGTCTTCATTAGCCCAGTCGGAGCAGAACAGTTAAGTAGGACGTCAAACCCAATTTCATTTCATTTCATTTCATGTTTGCCATAATATTTGATGGAACAAAGGTTCCGGAACAAATATCGTATGGTGACCTAACATAAACACAGGGACATTAAGTATTTAGAATAAGAGTATTTCTTTTCAGAAAATGATTACGACGATGGCAGGATTAAGTACGTAAAAAAGGGTTGATTCGTGTTAAGGTTGCGTGACAAATCTTGTATTTAATCTTTCTTTATCTTTCAGGTGGCGATTATGAATATTTATGCAACAACAAAGATAACGAAATGAAAGCCTGGGTAAACGAGTTTAATCAGTTTGATCTTTACACAAAGAGCCCCGATTTCCCAGATGTTGAAGAAATTAAGCCATATTACGAAGCTCTAATTGAGAAATACATCCCGGGAAAATTAAAATGGTAAAAGTCGCCGTTAAGGCAGATAAAAGCAATGTATAATGGTTAAATTAGAAAAATAAATAAATGATTCTTTCTTTTAGGATGACTATGCATTTAAAATCGTAATATAAAATTAAGAATTGTATTTAGATAATTAGTTTAATATGCAATTCTCTAATCAAACATTATTTTTATAATATTTAATGAATTGGCAACGATTTCAAAATTCTGACCACCGATTTTTTTTTAACGGTTCTAACTAACTAGAACCCAAACCCTTTGTCACTGCGTATTTATCCAGAAGATATCTCCCAGCAATGTACACTCGTGAGACTGGGAAGCTGGCGATAGGCATTTGTCAGGTTTAACCATGGACCGTTATGGTCCATTTTTTTAACTTTCATGATGGATTTCCCCTTTAGCCACTACTATTTTAACAAATGTAATAGGTGACCAAAAGGTTGGCCAAATCACCACCGTATCAATTTAAGATTCACAAGGCGTCCAACGTTATGGATTGACCGGGTGACTTTGCCGCAGTGTGCGTCTGTACTATGGCCTGGCAACCTTGAATTATTATTTGCTCAATGTTTATGCTGCACATTATGTTCAAGTTACTTGGATACGTGTGAGACTATTGGTTGATGATTTTTTTTATTATTCATGGGATCTCAGGGGATTATTTGGTGGGATAAAATTGTTTTACTTATTTTCTCGTTTTATACATATTGTATTCTAAATGCATTGGGTAATAGGTTCATCCACTTCCAGTGGTCATTTACCGTTTGTTCGGTGATATTTGAGTTGTTACGGTTTAATGACATTACCGTTGACACATATTATGTTCCATATTATTATATGGGGGGTTGGGGTGGTCTAGAGTGCCCCGCTTCGACCGGCCACCTCTGGCTTGCGGCTGTGGTTTCGAGCCCTGGTGTGAGCGTATGTGGCATGGAGAAAGGGGCGCCTCCTCAACCTCGTGGGTTTCCTCCGGGCACTCCGGTTTCCTCCCACTGCTAAAGACCCCTACGCACAAGCGAATTATAGGAGTGTGTTTTTATTTAATACATACACTATCTTTCATTGTCACAGAAGTAGAATTATTTACATATTTTTTATCCATTTAATGTCACGTTTTATATTTTAAGAATTCCACCTGGGTTAGATTGTAAACTATTTCATTTTAACTATGTTAGTTATATATCTGTATTTTAAACAGGTGTTGTTGTGGATATTGCGTTTTTGATAATATCACAAATTCTTAAACAGAGGGTGTTGTGGATATTGCGTTTTTAGTAATATCTTTATTATTTTAAGAATAATAATTGACTATATTAGTCAAATTACATGTTACTCATAAATCAATGATCTTCTGTTTGTTTACCAGAACATAATGCAATAAAATATATTTGATACATTTATTTGCTGGAATTGATGAAATTTAAAATAAACAAAACTTTAGGCTTATAGCAGATAACTAGACAAGCTGACAGAGACATCCCAAACCCGAAACCCTCCAGACAACGTCTTTTAGGCTGATATAGTGGTTTACCTGCCTAGATATCTGGATCATTAACCTATCTTGGTAGGATCTGAACATGTTAGTCAAGTTTACAGGTCCATGATAACATTTCGCCGATCTTCAGCAGGTTTGGGTAATCCCGTCACCCTCAATCCCGAAGCAGTGGTAACGTCTATATCATTTCAATCCTATATATTATAAACCCAATAGCAATCACATTGGTGTGTATGTAAAATCCCTCGGCAGTAAGAATTCGATGTAAGTGTGGGTCATAGGCCCCTGCCCGGAGAAAATGTACCTCATGGCACACTGTATGGCGCATGCCCGTCTTCATTGGCTTCATTTTCAAAAGTGTTCAATTCTGTTCGGTGTTTACAAAGGATATAAACTGAAAATTTGACAACATTCGGCATCCTAAACTGCGTGACAATATAAATGGGATGTCGTCAAGGGCTATAGCCACGGCATCTTCAATAGAAGGTTTGATCTCGCCTTAACTACATACATCTTATCTAGCCTTCACGTAACACTCTGCATATTTCGGCACTAAGTTTTATTTGGTATAAGCCCCGCTTATGATCCATTCAGATTCCTTGGTCCTCGCGAATAACAAACTCTCGCGCTTTCAAGCTAAAATGTATACCTGTGATAATCGAGTTACAATGTTCAAAGTTCATCCAATGTCAAGGGTATCCGTGGAGGACGCGATGTCACATTCTCTGATTGGGTACTACTTTTGACGTGTCTGCAGATAATGTAGCTATAATGTCGGAAATTGAACAGTATTAAAGCAACGGTTAGATGTTGTAAAACTCGCGGCCGATGCTTCAGGAACATGTAGCCACGGTCACCTATAACCTTAGTAAAAATATTTGGATAAGTATCTCTTTAAAAATTTGATTGAAACGACATAATGTCACAAATATATCTTACCACTGATTTGACTTTTCACTGATTATTAAATTCATTGATCAATATCAAGAAGTCGTGGTGGACATATGTTTTGTCTACGATAATTCGCTGAATAAAAGTAATTCATTGTAAGGGGGCATACACGTTCCAATTTTTCGTCAATTAAAAGCCGAAATTGACCTTGTCCACACACGATCAGTGTTTTAGCGTCAAATTTTATTCTGATCGAAAACTTCGAGATGAAATCATCTCTGGCACAAGCAATATAGTTCTAGTCCTGGAGGACACAACAACCGAAAAATGGAGCAACTGGGCGAAAATATGTTTTCTCCGTCGAAGAGAACTCGGACATGTCTGACTGCTCAGGGAGTTGAGGGACGATGAGCCGTACGATTAAAGGAATTTCCTGCGAATGGACGCTGCGTCAAAATTGACGAACTTCTTTATTTGTGAGACCCATTATAGGGAGAAACGATACCATTATGCATTAATTATTGATGAATATATTGTAGCTTTGCCCACACCCGGTCAATTTAAGGAACTTTGATCCGTCAATTAATTGATTCAATATAATTAGTTCAATTAATTCGTAGTTAATGTCCTCCATACTCAATTAATTGATAAAATTTTGATAGTGTGTGGGCCGCTGTAGACATTATAGTCGAGAAGAATCCAAAACAGTGGCTTGAACCTATACTATAGAGGAGGTCGATTGCCAAATATCTTACGGTATTTACAAATACACAGGACATAGGGATTGTTTACTACTGAATGACTATGATTATTTACAATAATAACAGAAAAAAAATGATCGGACATTATATACATGTAAACAACAATAACAACAATTTTATTAATGACGTGTCACGAATGTTTTTTTCCGAATCTACCCGTCTTGTATGCACTTTGACCAACTGGGTGCACTTTTTATAGTGTCGAAATTTGAATAAATAAATACAACCCCTTAACCTGTTTTTGATACATTTGTTAACCTATTTTTATTAAAATTGTAACACTCTCGGTGTAGCGTCACTTGTCACTCATCGAAGTAGACTTTGAACAAATCTGTTAAAAAATTATGACACTAGCATCTAATCAATGAAAGCTGGTGTCATGGGTAATAAAATGAACTGAATGGCTAAATCAGTCTGAAAAATGTTGTTAAACCACAGATTTGAAGTCGAATGAGTTACGTTTACAATCTGAGTATCACTATGGAAATGGAACTACACTCGACCACAGGGTCGGTCGAGTGCGGTTCAATTAAACTTTGTTTATGTGAGAGGATGTTGATTCCGGTGCGGTTATTTGGGAGACATTCAGTTCATATGGTGTTTTTTTTTATGTAAATAATTGTACACATAACGTTGCCGATAACGGTTCTGATACCAATTCTGGCAACGAGTGGACCAATTTAGACGACATAAGAATATCACTCTATCGACAGTACCATTGAGATAATATTCTACAAATAAAATAAATGAAATCAATGTTCTGATATTCAGTTTATTTATAAATATTGCCAAAAGACCGGGGGCTTAAAACCCTCCCCTGTCTCAGATCGACTGACCATGAAAAACTTTATATGTGGGTCCTGTCTGGCGAAGAACAGGGTCTTCTTGGACTTAGCTACACTGTAACAAAAATATCCGTGAATAAACGTAAAAAATATCCGGAAACAAAAATTACCAGGAAAATTTTATCCGTATTTGTTTTCCTTTAATTTACAGAAATCCCTTCAATTACATCAATTCCATTTTCAAATACAGAAAAAAAAATCTGGATGAGGTTTTTTTCCTGGGCAGGAAATGATAAAAATTTCATTGAATAAACCATGCGCGTGTGTGAAATAGCTTTATTTTACGTCCGCTTCCACTGAAGTGATATCGCAGATAATCTTTGTATTATGCAACCTATAATATCCGCTAATAAAAGAATGCGAAATATCCTAATCGAAGATATCACAAACCGCCAGTGATTACCGTTAGAGGCTTTCAGGTGTAAGCTTGCGATACTCTCCGTTTGCAGGCATAAACAACCAGACTTAAATGTGCTTGAGTACCAGATAATACAGCCTGTGTGTGTAATAGCTTTATTTAACGTCCGCTTCCACCGAAGTGATATCGCAGAGACGAAGCGTTAAATAATATTTTTATACATTTATGAAAATACTTATAATCTGATTAAGGTATGATGAATAACAATACACATTATAGATCTTATAAATAATGGAAATAAGATATACAGGACATATGTAATAAATAAAACTTTACAAAATATGATTCTTCATATTATGGTTAATAAATTGAAATGTATACTATGACATGATAATTATTAGGAATGATTATATATGTATACGATTACTTATCGTTCAGTTGTAAACATTAATAATTCGTAATTTCCTGGTCATTCCACTGTTTATCTTGAAAAATTACAGAATTGAGTCCTTAAAGAATAGGATAAAACATTTTATCCCTAAATTTCACGGAAATTCCTGTTCATTCCACCGTTTATCCCGTAAAATAACATAATTAAGTCCATCATAAAAAGGGAATAAAACATTTTATTCCTAAATTTCAAGGAAATGCTCATCTTCGAACTCCATCATGGTATCACCCAATCACGGGCGGATTGGCCCACCGAAGGGCCGGTCGGACAAAAAATAAAAAGGGCCGGTCGGACAATTTTTTTTTTTTTCGTTGTCCACTTTGTCCAAATAAAACCTTTTTCTGCTGAACATAATATGGAGGGGGGGGGTATTGGACCTGCCATTGAGCGATGGTAATCATGTTGTATGTGGCCGGTGGCTTTAACGGGCCGCCAAGTCATCACTGGAGTCTGGAATGGGCTGGTATAATAGACTTTCTGGGCCGGGCGTGGGCCGGAATTTGGAAACGTGCAATGGGGATTCCGAATTCATCGGATTCACCCGTCACTGTCGCTCGCAAATTTACTAATTATTAAGTCACCTGCACCCTGTTTGTGGGGATACGCCAGATACGTCGGCCGGTGGTTCGTTACTCTAAAAAAATTCAACTTCAGCAAAATTTGGGAATAGCTGGTCTACTGGCGAGACGCTTTCCTGGAGTTTCCTGAGGCTGGTGTTAAACATTCCTTGACATTATTTTAAACTCGTTTGTTTCACAGATGAAATAACAGAATTTGGATGTCGGGAATAGTCTCAAAAATGAATTGTGTCCCGTACGCCTTTATACTGCATGTCCGCAACCAATCCTTTCTCTCTCCCCCCCCCCCCCTATATAATTGAATACCGCGAATTTATACTGAGAATCGATTAATTTTATGCGATTTTACTGGCGATTTTTAGACCTGAAGTCTTGGAATTTAGCTTCCGGAAATACGTCAGAATGCACCAAATTGAATCTAATTTACCATTTTTTTCTGGGGCAGGCCCCCAAATCCCCTATTACAACGCTGTTAAGTAGGCCTACAGAACCACTGAAAGCCAGAACTGCCTATCTCCAAAATTTAAAAAAAAAAGAAAAAAAGAACTCTCTATCTGGAGATACGTTTTTTTGCTTCGAAAAAAAAATAAGTGGTTCTGTACTTAACAATATATGACTTCTTTGTTGCGTCATTGTTTATAAAGATAGGACTTAGATAATTTTTGCTGAGAAACTTCACGAAATTTCAAATTGTTTGGTGTATTTAACGCATTTTTGGCAATTTTGGAGATAGACACTTCTGGCTTTCAGTATATAACCTGTTTCCTCTTCATTTATGAGTACGCCCTTGATAACCCCTTGATTCATATAATCTATTATTGATGTTTATATACAAACAGTATAACAGAGGGCTTAAAATAATTTGGCGAACATTCGATTTACAAGAGACTTTCTATTACCCAGTTTGCTATAGTGTGACTAAAGGGAAGCAAATCCAATTAATTCGAAAGAGAGATAACTCTATTTTAATGTTTTTCAAAGTCACCGGAAATCACCTTTAGGCCATTTTCTGTAGTGATTGGAAGGTGTTTTCATCTGTTTTCAAAGATCAGATTGGTTTGTCGATGTCATCATTTTATATAGTTTGCATGATGTGGCAAATAATGACATAGTCCCTGTCAATGTTCACTCTAGGTATGAATTCTTCGCGTCTTTAATTGGATCATCTTAAAGAAAACACCGCCGTGGCATCATCAGTCGGAGCCGACACTGAAAAAAATGGATTAAGTTTTCGGCAGTGGATATTCAACCGTAAACGGCACTTTACTTTATTTACTATATCGCCGTAACTTCCGTTTGACATGCGCAGTTCTCTGATTCGTGGACTTTGCAGTTTTCAGCAGTTTTCGCAATGCTGCCTAACCCGAACCCAAACCCTAACCCATGACCCTACCCCAAAACCTAACCCAAACCCTTACCCTAACCCTTACCATAACCACCATACGTTCTTTGTCTAACCTTTCTACTTTCTCCGTTTCTTATATAGGACGAAATAGCCATACTTGGATTTCTACGGTAGAACCCAGAGAATTAGTTTTAGAAGAAAATAAAATAATAAATATAAATTGTAGAAAATTATTCTATTTCGGTCAAGGGCTTATTTCTGTGGGTTTTGGTTTTAATTTAAGTACCAAGACGGTCAGTGGTTTACGTTTTTTTCCGTAAAACCGTGCTTCTGCGCCAAACTTGAGAGACGAAGTTACCGTTCTTGTGGAATATATCAACTGCGCATGTCGAACGGAAGTGTCGCACAACTGCGCACGTCGAACGGAAGTTATTATTTAACCAATCACACACGATGTATATATACGTCATTGCGATTTACGGTGCAATAGCGTTAGTAAATAGGATACCGTTTACGGTTATATATCCACTACGTAAGTTTTCCAAGACAAAAGGTAGTTGACCGTCTGATAACATGTTTTTGTTTAGGTGCACTTCATAAAATTCAATTGCGCTAACCCTCCCCCTTTCCTGCTTTATTTACATAAACAGAGAATATTAATAGACTGAAGACAAGAATAAATATGCCCTGAGTAGACATACTCAGTCATTGGTATGACTTACTCAACTGTACTGTGTAAATAGGATTAGTAGGCTACTAGTAGCTAACTAGGGCTTAGTGATTGACTTAGTTACATATGTCAAACTACCAATACATGTCGTTACTATAATCTCAATTTACAGAGGATAGGCCTACTCGCAATTTCTGTGGCAAGATGTAGTTCGTTATTTGCTATCATTCAATGGCTTTACTTCAAACCTTATTCATATTCCATGTTTACCCTAGAATACAGATCTTTCACATGTATGTATGTAGTATTATGCCACATGATGATATTAGATGACAGGATGGGTATTTGCAACCCAACTGACCAAATATCCTCCTACTCATTGTGCTATTTGTATTTTTGTCTGGTGCTGTGGTGAATAACATTCCCATCTTTATTTTCTAACCTTATGGTAATTTATATTGTCCATTTAACAAGATGTACTGTCGCTAGCAATGATAACACTGCATTGTTGCTTTTTCTCGGACAGGGTAGTGATCTACATGTAAAGCTATTAGATGGAAGACTTGGGTGGGTACAGCTGTCGGGAATCACCAGGCTGTAATTATTCAATAATTACTGTGCCTTTTCTTAAAACAATTGTATCCTTTGCCTTGTTTTTTTTTATCAAATTTCCTAAAGTTTGTACTTGTACAGAGAAATTCTTTTTAGACTAGTACCGTAAATAGATCTACATGCTTTAAAATGTTTTAAAGTGTCCATGATCTGAAAAATGCTACCATATTTGACTTTAAGCCCAAATACCGCTCTTGTTGTACTGGTAACTGAATAATATTTTCCAATCTTTATTCTGGTCAACAATTTGTACTATTTTACAATATTTCAATTAATAAATGATACAAATTTCATCTTAACACACCTAATTTTAAAAATTGAAAAAATTCAACTTCATGCCGTAACATGGTTTGAAAAGCCTTACGTAAGCACTTTCAAATGCAACTTGGATTTAAACATATTGCCTAACCCTCTGGACAAGTAAGATAGGTTGTAATGGATTATTTACACAACAGGTAGGACACTTAGAATAAAGCTAATTTTTTTTTCTGGACCTGTCAAGCCAGCAAGAGTGTTATTGTCCCTTTAATTAATGAACAATGAGAAATTGTTGACATTTTATAGTTGTTTTGAGTGAGTTAAGTTTAATCTAGATATAAATTGACCATATTCCTTCAGTTTTATTTCATATTGATGGAAGACAACCAAAGATCAGTTTGAATAAACAAATGAAACTTTTTGAATATTTTATAACTAATAATAGGTGTAGCTGATGTGAGAATTATAATTAAGTAATTACTCATGATCAATGTGCTTTGATCATACATGCATTGTCATTTGGTAGTAGTTGATATAAAATATTATTGGCTTTACAGACAACAATGATTAGGAAAATTGATTTTTGTTTTAATTTTGCAGATGGTGTATACTATTTTAAAACATGGCTGCATTGGCATCTGAGACAGTTAAATGAATTTTGTGAAGAAACTGTAACCACAACCCAAGGAGGATAGTCAAAGGTTTGTTTTTTTAATACAATTCACTTTTCATTAGGCATACAGAATATTTATTCAACCAAACCATTTGGATTTGTAGTTTTAAAACAATGTTTGTATTCAGATATTTTGTGAATAGGAATTTAGGAATATAAAATCCCATTCTCCTGTTTTAATATTAGTATGCAAATAAGCAAAAGATTAGTACCGGTAAGTATAATAATATACCTGTGTAAGACCAAAGCACAAGATAATGTTATAATGATCTCAACAGTGTTATTACATAAAGCTTAATGGAATGTTGGTATGTTGAGTAAAGGACAGTTTAGTTAACCAGACACCACAACTGCAATGTTAGATTAAAAGTAGAAAACATAATTTTTAAAGTGCATGGCAATGTCCATTTACTAGCAAGTCATGAACCAACAGTATAAAACCATAGCAAGTCAACATTGGTTATTGTTAAGATATTCAGATTCTTACAATGCACTTACGGTATAAGCCATTTTCGAGTTTTATTTATGAACTCTTTCTTCATATTCACAATGTTTGATGCCTGCATTCCAGCGTGGTTTCCCCTTGTCAGTGCTGCAGGACAGAGGGCCTGACAAAGACAGCTGTCTAGTCGTTCAGATAAGATAAAAAACCATTAATGTGCACGTAAAAGATCCCTTGGTAGTTGGAATTCGATATAAAAGTAGGCCGTAGTGTCGCTGTCCAGGCAAAATTTCCCTATACACTGTATGGCGTATGCCCGTCTTTATTAGCCCAGTTTAGGAGCAGAATGTTAAACCCCATTTTATTTTCATTTCATATTCTAACATACATAAATTCTAGTAGAAATACTTATATTTACTTGGACTAATATTTCAGGAATTAAGAAGCTATATAATGGACAGCCCAACGACAAGCCAAGCTTCAGAGACATTGAGGAAGTTCCTTCTAACAGACAGAAATGGAAAAAAGATATTAAGTATACCAGAAGGATTTTACAAGGGATGGATTCCAAAAGCTTTGTATACATACCAAGTGGACGAACTCTATGTCCCTTTTCTCAAACTGTTCTCATTTCCCGTGGCTGGCACCGCCCTCGGCAGTCTTAAAGACATGCTTTTATTTCATGCAATTGGCAATTACCTTTATAAACTACCGAAATCCTTTGATCAATGTTCACTCATTACCGATTTAAATCTAGGCTTCAATCATTTCTCAGAAATTCCTTCAGCAGTTTACAACCTCACCACCTTAGTAGAGTTAAGTTTTGCCGAAAATTACATAGAGTCTATAGCGCCAGAAATTGGAAAGCTGACCAATCTTCGTGTTTTAAATTTGTCTGGCAACTGTTTGTCAGAGGTACCAGATGAGCTATCCCGTCTGAAAAAATTACAGATTTTGAATTTGGCAGGTAAATGGTACCCGAGAGGAGGGTTGGAATTAGTTCCATTACCCGTTTGTAATTTACCAGAGTTACAGGAACTGGATCTGAGCTGGCAGAAAATTCACACGATTCCTGATCAATTTGGGAATCTCCGTAAATTGAGAATCTTTAATCTACGTGGTAATTTTTTGATGTACGTATCGATGAAAATCCACAATTGTGAAAAGTTAGTTAATTTGAACTTAACAGGGGCATTAAGATACTGTTCTGTTATTCCTGAAGCCCTCTTTACCTTAGAAGAACTCCGAACCATCAATTTAAGTGGAAATTTCTTCACAGAAATTCCATCCAAAGTATGCGAGTTAAGAAAGTTAAGGGTATTAATCATGCAAAGAAATGCTCTTTTGCGACTTCCAGTAGAATTATTTAGCTTACGTCATCTGGAGGTTCTAGAGTTTGGTGAAAATTATATAGAAAAATTACCTGAAGGGATTTCAAATTTGAAACAACTCAGGTTTCTAGGCGTGGAACGCAACTGTCTGCGTGATATACCAGATGAAATTTGTCAGTGCCAATCCCTGATAACACTTCATCTAGGTAGTAATAAATTGGACAAAGTCCCGGAACTCATTTATCAGTTGAAGAACCTTAGCGATCTCAGTTTGAATGACAACAATCTTACAGAGTTACCCCTCTTGCTTGATCGGCTAGAAAAATTAAAATTGAGTGAATGCTTGCATTTGTGGAACAACAAATTAAAACGACCACCTCAAGCAATTTGTGATCAGGGAGTCCATGCCTTGTTTCCATTCCTTCAAGAGTTACGCATCAGCGAAGCCAAGCATCGCAAAAAGATGATTCTTATTGGTGCTGTTAAAGCTGGTAAAACAAGTCTACGACATGCTCTTACTCTAGGTCACTCCCATCTTACTGCTGAACATGAGAGAACATGGGTATTAGAGCGTCATTTGTGGGAACCCCGATCTGAATTACGTGTTCAAATTTTGGATTTTGGTGGCCATCACATTTACTCAGCAGCTCACCATATGTTCTTGACACCAGAAGCGTTACACCTTTTAGTCTTTGATTTGTCGAAATACGCATCCGAAGAATACGATGAACTTATTGGTAACTGGTTGGAGGCCATCATGGATCGAGCACCAGGAGCTAAGATTAAAATAGTTGGCACTCATGCTGATTTATGTAATTCTCAAGACATCAGAGAAAAGGTAGAAGCCATCTTGCGCAAAATTCACAAGAATGAGAAGACAAACATGGATGATTTGAAAAACGAGATTGCACGGATACAAAAGATATTGGACATGCCAGAAGCAAGATTAAACCGTGGAGAATTCACTGAAATTGGACTTGAAAGGTTAAAAGAAAAGAGGAATCACATGGAGAAGATTCTGAGCAGTCGGTCAGCTTTACCTAACAGTATTCAAGTAGTCAGCTGCGCCAAAGATTTAGAAGGATTGAACGAGTTTAGGACAGGGCTGATTAATGATTTAACAGAAACCGAAGAGATGGCACTACCCAAATCCTGGTATAAATTTTTGCAAGAGATACAAGCTCACCAAGAAAGAATCCTGCCTTGGAATGAAGCTCTGCATATTTTCATTAGAGTTATGGGTTCCTTTAACCAATCAATGATAGCAATGGGTGGTTCTCCAGATCTTAGTATGATTATGGTATTGATGTACTTACACAGAATGGGAGAGATTGTTTGGTATGATAAAAATCCCAAACTTCGCTCCATCATTTTTCACCGACCAGAAACTTTGGTAGAAATGCTCCGAGCTGTTTTCAGACATAACTTTAAAGAGGTAGTAGTCTTTGAAGATACTCATGGTGATGGTGCTGGTTTGACCAAAAATAGATTTGATTCTCTGAAAGAAGACTTTCTAGAAGAAGGACTGATGTCATATGAACTACTTCATTACTGCTTGTTACATTTTGATCTTTCATCCGATGATTTGGATACGTTTATCTCACTAATGTTGAAGTTTGATCTGTGCTTTGAGGTTACCAAGTCAGCTTTATCACCAAATCGCCTGGCATCAGTATGCATTTTGCAGTTTCCTTGGTTTTTCAAACCAGAAATGCCAAACAGTGTCGAAAATTCCTGGCCGGAACGTACACCACAAAATCAATTTGAACTATGTTATCATTTACATTTTACAAATAAGAGACCACCACATTTCTTTGCTAAATTTTCAGTTCGACTTCATAATTATTTCACGGACAGAATCAATTGGAAGTATGGAGTTCTAGGTCGTAAAAATTTATCTAAAGTGCTAGTCAAGAGAACAACGGTGGACGGTTCCACGTTCGTTTCTGTGTCAGTTCGTGGATCAGACTTACAGGAAATGTGGGGACTAATTCTAAAAACCAAATCGGATTTGTTAAACCTGTTACAAGAATGGCCGTTTATTAGATTTGAATTAAGTCTAGTATGTAGCCATTGTATTTTGCATAATATAGAAGATCCTTTCCGATTTCCGGGTGAAGTGCTCCAGTTAACAGTTCCAAAAAATGTCTACGTTGCAAATTGGTGTAAGAAAGCTCAAAACAAAGATATCCCAGCATGCTTTGTTTATCCTCTAGACCAAGGTAAGCTTTAAAATTCACTTGTTTTAATACTTCCGAAGTCTGTTTTTAGATAAGTATATATTTTGGTCAAAGTTATGATGAATTAACAAAAAGAAATTCAGCTAAAGTTTTAAAAACGTATCAATATCTTTTAATGGCAAGGTTTATGATATTGAATTATGCAAGAGCTAAATCTGCCTATTGTAGGTTTTTCTTTAGGCCTGAAATCTTATCTAAATTAAAATTAAACATTAATTAACTGATCCAATCCATAATCAACTTGCGATGGAATCAGTTCATCCATATCTTAATTAATTTAAAATGGAGGAGCGAGACTTCGCTTCAAACAACCAGTATGGTAGTTGCAATTATTGCATACCTCTTGTCCAACCTTCTCTGGCTAATATCTTTGCTCACGATGAGTAATTTCAATGAAACTTTAAAATTATTCATTTAACATTATCTATTTTCGAACTATTATAACAAGAGTGGCCAACTCTTTATTAAACTCTTTACCAATGTATCTTTAAGACTTACACAGAAATTTAAAATGAAGACATATTTTCACATTTCATTTTGTTATTTTTTTGTACTCCAGAAGATCAAGTTGATTTACAGACACATATGAAAGCTGCTACTGAGTTTTTGATGTCAAGTTTAACTCTTGATGATGTAGATGGAATGAGTTCTAAATCAGGTACACAACTTAAAATACTTTTATAATGACTGATATATGTTTCTAAAGGTTCATTTTATATGTGGCCTTGTATGACACACTTCTAAAACCTTAATAGGCCTTCTTTGAGGTCAAAACACAATGTAAGTTCATGTATTTTAGGATGTGTTAACTTGCAGCCCATAATAAAATGGTGTTCAGGGTTAGCTAAATGAATACTCTGGGATGGTTTCATCGGGAGCGTATCGTTGTGTCGCCGTGCCGCCATCCCTTATTGTATAGGGTTAGGGTCCCGTAACCATATCCCAACCCTAATAGCGGCATAACGGGTCGGCAGCATAACGGGTACCTCCCGTTTCATCAATTAGTATGTTCTGTTTATATGTTATTAGTTAAAAATTTCTGTTCAGCCAATCACTTAGTTTACTTCTATTTGATTGTTTCAAGAACTCTCTAATACTGCCCCTTCCAAACATTTTCTTAGCTTTAAATTACACAGGCCAAATGGTATATTGCGTGCGTGTTAAATCACACGGTCTGTCGTTAGTCAAGTGCTGTGGTTTCGATTCCAGCTTGTACTTGACAAGAAATTGAGTCTTTTGTCTAACCTGGTCGGGTTCCTCCCACTGCTAAAAACCTCTACACGCAAAGCTAATTATTGAAATAAATTTAACCATATGTAAGTCCCGAAAAAAAAATAGTTTCTGTTGCATGGACTTTAAATCCCATTTCTCCCTCTCTTTAAATTACACAAATAAAGTAAGATTATCTCCCTTTTGCTAGTCATCTATTCTTAAGGTCAAATTTTAAGATTAGACTAGAGTTCAACAAGTGTTACATTACTCCAAAGATACATGGACTTATTATACTAGGTAGTCCCGAAATGACATTGTTGTGTTGAGTGGACGTTAAACCCCATTACTCTTTCTCTCCTTTATACTAGGCCTAATGATGTTGGGAGGTTTGGTAGTTAAAATACAATATTCAAACACTGGTCTGGTTTTCTGGGGTATATACAGCATAAAGTTTGATACAACTCTGACCAAAAGATCAAATTTTAGTTATTGAGTAGCGAAATAATAAACTTTTCAGTTATCCAAGATAATAGTTTAAACTGTAAAGTTGAGTGCTTTGAATTAGAAGTGAGGATAGAGAGTGTGTTGAAGTGTTCAATTCAAACCAAACTAATTTCAAGCACACCTGCCAAAATAGTAGCAGTATAAATTCAACTAACATAATCTTAGAAATCATAAATTAACATAGATATTAGTCTTAGCATTATCAAAATGTTGTCAATGAGACACAAAACCCCATTTTATTATATGGATTTTTGTTTTTATTCTAAAATTATCTTTTCCAGTACTGTTATCAGAAGCAGGATTGGCTTTTGTAGCCTCAGATCTTGGTTTTAATTGGTCATTGGTGATGGGTCAACTTGGTATTGCACAGAGCCATATAGAAGTCATTCAGCTAGACAATCCTAATCAAACATACAAACAGATTTTAAACTGTTTACGGAAATGGAAGGATAGCTCCAATAACTCTGATGATGACAAAATTGAAGAACTTTTAAGAGTATTGGGAAGTACGGAAATTGGGCGTATGGACATAGTGGAAAAAATAAGAGACAAGTTTCAGTTGTGATAACTCTAGGTGTGGTAGTTTAATACATTAGTTTATTGTGGTGTGAATTCAGAGAACAATAATACTAGGAGAAGAAAATGTGGAGGCCTAGTTCCAGACTTTCAGGAGAACTCTTCAAGAGTAAATGAGATTTTAACAGCATGTGTGTGAGAGATAAAAGTATACCATTTTGGTGTATAATTTTAAATTAACATGTACATTTAATGTATACCAAATGATCAAGTTTCAACTTGTCAGTATATGTATCAAGTTTTAACTTGTACCAAGTGAGCAAGTTACAACTAGTCAGTTTATGTATATTTAATGTATACCAAATGATCAAGTTTCAACTTGTCAGTATATGTATCAAGTTTTAACTTGTACCAAGTGATCAAGTTACAACTAGTCAGTTTATGTATATTTAATGTATACCAAGTGATTAAGTTTTAACTGTTTATGTATATTTAATGTATACAAAGTGAACCAGATTTTAACTTGTCTATTTATGTATATTTAACGAGAATTTTAATGTAAGTATGTAAGAAATATATGTACTTTCCTGCTAGAATATAGGTATATTGTTAGACAGGTTCCAATTATATATACATGTATTTACCAAACCAATGTTTATGTTTACTGCTGAGTCTGAGGATAATTGATCCATGTGGTCGTTACTGATTCGACTTGTCAATGTTTTGTAAAACAGTTTTTACTGGTATCTTGCCGTCATTGGGTTAGACGTAAATTATTGAAATTCCCAATAGTTTTAATTTCCCTATGCAACTAGCCTGACAATAGACTCTCTCAATTTCCCTACTAAAGGAGAAGTGGTATATTGCCATGCATTAAAAAACAGGAAGTATACCCTGTCTAGTGTAAGAAAACATTCAGTATTCATTGTATATCAAATACTAGGGAAGGGGTGGTGAGATGGCCGAATGGTTAGTACATGCACAGTGTATCATAAGGTATGTTCCCTGTTTGTACACGACAAGGAGTCAAAAAATTACCTAGTTTGTGTTGACCTAGTTTTGCTCTCCCACTACCAGTTTAATGTACTGACACTCAGTTGGGCTACAATCCTACTTTCTATTGTTTACATCTTGAATTATTTCTTGAAATATGAATCAGGATTGAGGTAGAGTTAATTGTAATAGAGGTTATTAAATGATATACAGCTGTCTCGAAAAGTTACGGATTGATATTAAATGGGATTCATTCCAAGGTTTGTTTCCCATAAACCTGTAAAATATATCATTATTAACTTAAACCCCCACATCAACAACAGACATGGTTTTCACAGAGTAAAAATATAGATATTAAGCCAATTAACCTCCTAATCTCAAAGTTCAAATTCAAAATCGAAATTATTTACCAGGGTTAGACATCAGTGATATTCTATTTGCTGTATTGTTTACTTGTTATTATTGATCTGATTACAGTGACTATCATATTAGCGCCGGCATATAAAAATTGTTAGCAGAGCTGACAGATGATAATTGAACTCTTGTATTTCTTTGTATAGTTATATGCCAAGTATAGATAATAGTTTCTAAGAGTCTTTCATGCAGATATAAGCAGTTTTATCAGGGTAAAATATATCAGGTTCCAAATTCAATTAACTACTTAAAGATATGGAAAATCAGACAAATGGAAAAAATTCTAAGTTAAGATTTTTCATCTTTTGGGTCATTTTTTGATAAACTGAATTCAGGCCCTTGGACAGCTTCTTAAAAATGCCAAAATAGAGATTTTCAAAATTCTAGTTTTACTTATAACATATTGGAGGAAATTTTCCTGGATAACTTTATTATAGCTGTTTACTGCAATATTCTTACACCCATTCCCTGTAATATTCAATTATATTCTACATAAATTTCCTTTAGGATAAATTTTACCATCCACAGAAAAGATGAATTGTTAAATGACAGAGATAAGTTGTCAGCTGTCTAGTCGTCTGGATGGGATAAAAAAAAAACTAGGTCCTGTGTACACATTGGTGTGCATGTAAAGTATCCCTTGGCAGTCAGAATTCGATATAAGAGTAGGCCGTAGCGTCGCTGCCTGAGCAAAATTTCCCTCATAGCTTAGGATGTTAAACTCCATTTCATTTGTTTCTGTGATTAATTGTTTAATAGTATACACCATATAATCATACAATAGTATTTTTAATCTTGGTTATATTTATTATTTATAGTTACATATTTTAAAACCCTCAGAAACAAATTTAAAAAATGCTATTTTTTTCTTTAGGAGATATTAAACACTCATTCCTACCTAGATGTCAATGATATTTTAGCAATCTTTATGTACTGTAGTGTATAATAAATATTCAAAATAATGTTGTACTCTTTTTACAAGTTGTATATTTATCAGTAAATAGTGGTCTTCACTTACCATGTGTAGAAGTAAGTACTGTATATGACTCGGTCAATTATGTTTCTGAAAACAGTTTAAAGTTTTCACCGAGATATTTTTTTATCACACTTAACCTATAGTTAACATTTTGTCAGGATATTTTCACATATTTTATTTTAAGTTAACAATCCATGTGTTCAAGAACTTTTTGATATTTCTCAGTGTTCATGTAAGATAATTATATATTCTTTTCATAATCTTCTGTACCAAGTCAAAGGTCACACAGAGATTTACGTAATATATAAGTTATAATTGGTTTAATAGAACTATTCGGTATTAGATTGTCTAGTGGTTTAATTAAAATTATAAGGTCTGTTATTGAGTCAAGTGGTGTGGTTTCGATTCCCAGCTTGTACATCATCATAAGTAGCAGGGTTTACTTGAAAACCTCTGGTTTCTTCCCACTGCTAAAGACCCCTCTATACAAGCAACTTATTGAAATAAAATGGAACATGTTAGTCCTAATATGAGCTGGATTGTGTCATGTGGACGTTAAACCTCATTTCTCCCTCTCTTTAATAGAAATATGTTTTAAAGTATCCAGAATGCATTGTAAGCTGGAGGATTGAGACATCACTTCCTATCCTAAGGTGTGAACTATATACATACATCCTGTTACTATATCCACTATTGAGTCTTTATTTTATTCAAAACAATATTTGTGGCTTGAAACAGTTTGGGCAGGACTGATCAAAGATACATTATGTAAGATTTAGATAAAGAGCTAGCCATTCTTACTCAAATAGTTCGAATATAGATAATGTAGAATAAATAATTTGAAAATTTCATTCAAATTACTCTATTACGAGCCAAGAAATTAGCCGTTAAAGGTTTAACAAGACGTGTGCAATAATTTCAACTACCGTACTGTTTGTTGGAAGCTAAGTCTCGCTCCTCCATTTTTAACTTAAATCAAAATGCGACTGAATTGTTCTTATCTATTTAATATCGGCAAAATCCGATGCCATTGAGAGTTGATTATGGCCTGGATAAGGTAATTAATGTCTAATGAATAATTTAGAAGACATTTCAGGCCTAAAGAAAGACCGGTAATAGGAAGATTTAGCTCTTTCATAATGTATGTTTAAGGTTGAGGACATCTCATCTTATCTACTGGCCGTGGGTACATAATATTTCATTTAATTGTTCATTAGAAACCCATATTAAAGATTTTAGACTATTAACAGATGAAGAATGATAATATTTCTTTTCTTTGATTGGCATTTAGTAATTGAACATATTAACACAAGGTACACTTTTATGGATACACAAATACTGAGTTTGATACTTTTGTCTTTATCAAGCAAATGTGCATATATATGAATTGTGGGCAACAAAGATAATAATCAAATGCAATTAAATAAAGCTTAACACCTTGAATTAGGGGGAGGTCATCAAGTACTAAGTTAGCTTTGATATCTCTGCATGGCCTTAAAAATGTCAAATTATTGCTTAATCTGATATCGAAACATCGCTTAGTATCAAACTCAGTAATTTTGTATCCATAAAATTGTACCTTGTGTTAATAATATTTCTTATTCTATAATTGTATTTGTCTCATTGATTGGAAACAGGATAATATTACTCAAAGTTTTACAGTGTAAACACAAAAGGAGATTATAGAGATGTTTTGTTTGGCTTTACATTATTTAATACTTTTAACAAATGTACTCAACCTAAACTTCCCTACCTCTTTTTACTTGTTTAAGTATATAAACATCAATGTTATTTATTATGTTTACAATATAAATGTTTAAAACCATAAAATTGAAGTGTGGATGCTGGAAAAATTTAGAAGTTAAAGAATGAGGAAAATGGACTAAATGAAATAACAGTAAAATATATTTGAATTGTAGATATTGAATTTGAAATGAAATGATTTTGTTATTTGTAAACTATCAAAGCTTTCTCAAGAATAATATGGTTAGAATGTATATTATCAATTTGTAAAATATTACTGGCTGTTAATTGGTGACCATTATGAACATTGATCAATAATGGGGTAATTATATAATATACAGGAATTGAGTAAGCAGAATTTGGGTGTAGAATATCTTTGAAAGGTTTGAGTTGCAACAACCGTTTTTGAGTGGTGAGTAAAATAGTGAGGAGTGGGTGTGTTGTGATGTTAGATACAGATGTATTGCAAGAATAAATCTTGAACCTTTCACAAATACTTGAACTTATGTTATAGAGTTTATGTGTCTGAGACATCGGCTATTGCCAGCACCAGTTTAAAAAAAGTTCACTGAATGATCATCTTGCTTTTTAACCAAGTTGATATGGCAATTTTAACCCTGGGGATCGAAAAGCTACATATTTTTATGCATGTACATACTCTTTAATGCAATTTATAAATCAAGTTTGCTATGTTTTATTGTAATGTAGACATTGATTGACTGACAAACTATTCTTGTTACCCAATCAGTAGTTAAAATAGAAAATATTGGTTTATGAATGCAAGGGGTCAATGGATAGAGTTCAATTGACCCCTGCATTTGAAAGATATTGATTGACAGCCAAGGCCTGGAAACATACACCAGAAATAAAAACAATGAAGGTTACAAGTATATGTTTTGTTTTTAAATAAATTTGTGTATACATGACTGAATTATGTAGATATTTTAATTCTTATAAAGATAAAGTATTAAATCTATAATTGTAACTAATGTTGACTATACGGTTTCTATCAGTTGTAGAAGTCGAAATCAACTCATTGTTGTCTTGTGTTTTGTATCTGAATGCAATAAAAATTAAAATAAATAAAATATCTCGTTTATACACTGCAGTAAATGAGCTCTGACTACAAAATTTGTGTTATGCTCTATCCAGACGACGCCATGCCCATACTTCATCATACCAACGTCAAGGCATGTTAAACCATGTAGACGCAAGACCACAACAAATTCCAACAAATGACCATCGTTATACAAATGCATGATGATGTCTGTGGGGGAAATGTGTGGTCCGTTACAGGGGGGCTAAGGGACCGTTAGCCACGGCAATAATTTTTAATAGTGAAAAATAAAATGTCGCCAAAACCTCAAAAAAGCGAAAAAAGGTTAGGGGGGGGGGGGGGGGGGGTAAGGGTGTGGTGCTTAGTGGGGGCGACCACATTGCGTGAGTTATTGTCAGTAGCCCCCCCCCCCGAAATCGGGGCCGTTCGGTCCGTTATCAACCAATGCAAGTTCGGGGGGCCACCCTGCTCTCTTTTTTATACTTTAGGTTTCTGAGTAATAATTTAGAGATGTCAACTGCTGGATTTAGATGAGCCCCTAGGCTATTCCACTTACGATGCCCCGTCTAATGCCCCATCCCCATGACTAGAGGAAAATGAATGGGTGGCGGGTGTTTTAAGACTCCGGAGAAAGCTTATGACAGTGTCAAAAAATATTACAATTATATACCTTGATCGAGACCCTAAGTTTAGTCTGCAAGGTTAAATCCGACACTGTTCACGTTTTCTTAGATATTGGAGTTTGGATTGTAGCCTATGTCATAATCTTAATTTCTCTTCTATTAGGCGCACCGCGTGAATTGTTTTCTCTACTATTAGGCGCAACCTAAAGTCATTGACAAAGATAGTCACACACTTTTCTCCGCGAACTCATTATGTTGCAAAACGTACTATTACTACTAAAGAATTAATTAAAATACACGAATTGTAGTTTATTATACTATAAACATAATACGGTTATAAGTAAAATATAGCAATTCCAACAACATACAGACATAACAAACAACACAGGCATAAATTACAAACATTGCAAAGTAAATTACAAAAACAAAACCGAAACAATAACTGGGTGAAAAACGTTTTAACAGAAACAAACCCGGAGACAGTAAGTGTGCTATGCCCCACGAAAGGTAACTGTTACAACCTGCAAACAGGACCCTGTTTCACGACATTTTAACTAAAAGCCAATCAAAATTGAAGTATCTACTAAAATTTGTATTTTATTTTTAGTTGAGATTTCGTGAAACAGGCCCCGGCACACTAGAGTTTATAAACTAACACAACCTGAGAGATAAAGGAGAACATCAGCCAATTAACATGACGTTATAAAGGGAACTGGTAGTCATTGTAAACAAACAAACCAGCCACACAACCTTGACAATCTTCAAGCAGGAGTGGGTATGATGCACGACTTTGTTTATTTACAATCAGTCAGCATGTTACACCGATAATAAAAGACTAAACAATTTATTTTCAGGTTGTATATTGCTGAAGTTATTTTCACACTGAATTAATATATTAAATATAAAGAATATCCAGGCTTTATACAACTCAATTATTATTTTACATAATTTCTGGTAACCTAGCTTTAAATATTTCGTCAACGAAAAAACGACCAATTTACAAATTATGATAATGAATATGAACTCTTAATTTGTATTTTGACAAATTTTGGAAGGAAACTGAAGCTGTGCTTCCTTGACATGTTTTTAGTCAAAATTACACATATTAGCTCACTCGACAAACCTCAGCAGATTCCAGTACCCTACATCTAGCTGTAGGTACCGGAATCTGCCGAGGTTTGCCGAGTGATATTAGTTAATTGTTTTTCCACGCCATGTTCTGAAATAAAATGCATATTGATGAGTTTAAATATTATTTACACCTGGTCATACGTTGAACGTTTAGGTCTTACTTTTGATACAACAAAAACACAACCGTCCTGCAAGATATAAGAGAATGAGGGAAATATCAAATATTAATGACTTACGATAGCCACATAAAGGATGAAAATACGACCACACAGCAGCTATGTTTTGACAGCAGCTCATCCGAAAGGGGGACTTGGTTGTTGGAGGATAACTCCGGAACGGAAGGATACTGGATATGTATAGGGTTCGACTCGACGTCGCATGATTTAATGGCTTCAAACCAGATTTCAAACAAATCGTAAGAATAATATTATAACCGCTATCATGTTCCCAAGTTTTTCGAATTTAAGGTTGTAACACGATGTATATCGATACGGTTCGCCCCCATGACCGGATCCTTGACTCCGAATTTTAACTAATCTGTTGAAACTGTAACGTAACCTCTATTGCAAGGGGCATAACTCCGGAACGAATTTTTGAGAAACGCTGGATTTCGGTATGATTCGTCCACTCGTGATCTGAATGCTTTACACCAAATTAGAAAAAAATCCTCAAAACACCCAGTATGCTAAAAACTAACCTCTATCGCGTTTACAAGATTTTGGTAAAAGGTCGGATAACTCCGGATCGGAACATCGCGGAACGCATGATATCGATACGACTCATCCTCGCATGACACCAATGATTCTCACCCAAATTTAAAAGGAACCATTTAGAAAATATACTGTTCATATGGCGATCACAAGGTTTTCGGAAAAAGGTTGCCGAACGCTGAATATCGACAGGGTTCGTCCTTTGGCTACACTGCATAACATCAAATTGGAAAAGAATCTATTAATAACTGTATCCCGTTCACAGGCGATGAGGGATGTTTATGAAGCCGGAATTGATATACTTAACACCTTTACTAAGGTCCCAGAGTTCGACATTATGTTCACTCTATTCAAATGTCGAAGTGAAGAAATGGTTTTGCCAGTAATCTTATTACCTTTACTAATCCTGGTAGTGCTGACCAGAAACCTCTGTTAGGTAACATCTCTACTCCATTAGCTTGTCTTCTTACCCTCATAAAGGCCATACCCCCAGCTACATATATAAATATTCCTACTATAAATCTGAAATATTCAAAAACACATAGGAAGTATTTACACTATGGAAATGGAGTTTTGATTATCATCAGCACACAATGCATCAGCTATATTGAGACTAACATGAATATGACTATCTTTATTTACTACGGTCATCTCTACAATGAACGATCATCTGCACAATGGACGACCATCTGTAAAATGGACGGTCATCTGCACAATGGACGGCCATCTGTACAGTGGACGGCCATCTATACAATATACGGCCATCTGTACAATATACGACCATCTGTACACTGGACGATCATCTGTATAATGGACGGCCATCTGCTAAATGGACGGTCATCTGCACAGTGGACGGTCATCTGTACAATGGAAAGGTTGGGAATTTTGCTTGGCAGGAACTTTTTCGCCCCCTTTCGTTTAATTTCAGACTACCAAAGGTTACATGACATGAACGTAAATATATACACAAGAGGACCTATCTTGTCGTCCTGTCGGCCCAATGGAACATCTTCTTTCCGTACCAGGTAAGAGGGGGCCGGGTGTGAAAAAGCCAAGAATTTGAATCTTGTGTTGCAGTTCGATTTGGTGCCTAGTGGGACTCGAATCTTTGTCTATCTGTCTCGAGTGAAAAAAAAGTTATATTATCTTTTTAGTTTAAGTCATCTGTTTTATATGAAACGAGATAGAGAGGGAGAGAGATAGAGAGAGAGAGATGGGGTTTAACGTCCACTCAACACAACCAAGTCATTTCGGGACTAAATATGGTTTATATTATCTGTTTAGTCATCTGTTTCATATGAAACGAGAGAGAGAGAGAGAGAGAGAGAGAGAGATAGAGTGAGAAATGGGGTTTAACGCCCACTCAACACAACTAGGTCATTACTGGACTAACATGGTTTTGATTTTATTTCAATAATTCGCTTGCGCGTAGGTGTCTTTAGCAGTGGGAGGAAACCCACGAGGTTGAGATGGCGCCCCTATCTCCATGCCACATACGCTCACACCAGGGCTCGATACCACAGCCACAAGCCAGAGGTGGCCGGCCAGCTAGAGGCCGAAGCGCGGCACTCTAGACCACAATAATCCTAGGTAAGTGTTTATGTGGAGACTCAACCTCTCCCCAAATTCTTAAACCTAACCTACTATCTCGCTAACATTCACGTTCTCTAATCTCAGCGACCTTGACGAAAATTGAGTTGGCCTTAACAAATAGATCACGCCGGTTTTAAGCTGTAATGATCAAATAGTTGGTATCTGATACTTACAATATATCTAGTATAGTTCCTGTACTTATTCCCACATCTAATGTTATTACTATATTACTAGGATCGACACAACCATTAGGACAAGCACATTCCGTTGTTACTGTCATGTGCTACAAGTTAAAAAAAATACAAAAAATTCGCTATCCAGAAAACTACTTTATAATGTTGCCCAGTGAGTAACTAAGACATGACAAGCTTATTAGAATTGTCGACCGAAACCTCTGTTATCTGTTATATAGCGTGTTACCATCTGCCCAACTCTTCATTGGCCATTTTAAACGCTAACGTTGCTTGGATAGTGAGTGAAAGTCTATGCATTTGAATATTGCCGTTAAATACTTCTAAAGTTGGCACCTTTGTTGTTTTTTTTTTTAAATACTCATTTTGAAACACACAGCTAACATCTGATCTGCTTAAAGTTTATATACACTGTTAAGATTAGTAGGACCTTTAGAATTACAAATACTGATGTTAAACACTTCTGGATTTTTTGTACTGGCCTGCGTCGAAGCTCTATCTGCAAATTAATGTCATCATCTGATATACTTGATAACGGTGTTGTTTGTTTGAATTTCCCGCTAATTACACCGGGAATTACTGCCCTTGGTTATGTTGTAGAATCTTTCCATTGCTCCAGTGATATTTTAAGTATAAGAATCTTGCTATACATTTACCTAAGCATTGCAATGTGACAACATGTATGGACTGACCCAATGGCTCTAAACTCCTCAAGATAGATGGAAGCCAATAATCACTTAAGTGAAAGATCGTCATCTATGTACATGTATTAAGTTTGACAGCTTACGTGTGAAATAGTTTTATTTCACGTCCAAGCCCATCAAGAGGATATCGCAGACAAGACAACTTGCATAGCTTACCCTCGATATTCAGTGAGGACCAAGCGTGAAATTGACGAATAGTTCTCTGACATTTCAAAGAAAATATATAAAACAATAACTTACAAACTGAGCTGGGCCTAGTTCGCCATCTACTATCATACGCGGACTTTTAGCAGTACTGTCACATACATATTTAACAAAAGTTTCTCTGAAAATGAAATGACATGATATGGAACGAACATAATCTATGGGAAAGGACAACAAAATTATTTTGCGGGGCGCTTGTTGGGTATTCAGTGTTTTAATGGGCGGAACGCAGAAAATTTGGTGTTTGGAAGATTTTGCACTTTCGAGCCGATGTTGAATATTTGCTTAAAATCTATTTTGTACCTTTGTCTGGAGAACCTTTTCGAAATTATTTTGATTGTTGCAGCCAATATGAGCGATCATTTGTTGCGGTTAAATCACTAGCTGAACGCATTCATCAAATTGCGAAGAGATCCAATCTGAAATTCTGCAACCATGGAGGTGTTGCCAAGGTTAAACAGTCAAAGGAAATAACTTTAAACAAATCGTTGGAAATCGGATCCGCCTTTAACCCCGGTCGAACAACCGGTTAAAAATTCCCAAAAGAATATGGGTATCGGGGGGAGGGCAACTACACCAAATATGGCAACTACATCATAATATATTGAATTGTAAAACAACATAGTCAGTACCTTAAAACAGCGTCTTGAGTTTGCGAATAGTAAACTTGTATATTAGTACCATCATATGACCATTGAGCACTAGCCTGGTCACCTAGCGTATAGAACATGGTATTAAAACTGTTCTGGCAAGCCTGTTATAATTAAACATAAATATCTTATAAATTTATATATGAAATACTCCTTTATAAAATACAATAATTAATATGCTCTACGGGCAGTACATGTCCAAGTATTATGTTACAGACATTGCCAGGCACAAATTCAAAGTTTCTAAGGAATAATTCCTCTAGACCTTGTCTGGTATAAAATTTACATATAGTCATCGCCTACTTTGATTGAAACTGTCGTTCTGTCACGTATATCTATAATTGTTATCATGGTAATATTGTGTGAAACAATACGAGGCCCAATGGTCAAGATTTTAAGACAATAAGAAAGTTCTTGTTTTTCGGGGGGTTGGGATGGCCTAGTGGTCTAGAGTGCCGCGCTTCGACCTCTAGCTGGCCGGTCACCTCTGACTTGCGGCTGTGTTTTCTAGTCCTAGTGTGAACGTATGTGACATGGAGATAGGGGCGCCTTCTCAGCCTCGTGGGTTTCCTCCGGGCACTCCGGTTTCCTCCCACTTCTAAAGACCCCTACGCACAAGCGAATTATCGAAATAAAAATTGAAAACCATACGTCAGTCCCAAAATGACCTAGTTTGTGTCGAGTGGACATTCGACCCCATTTCTCTCTTTCTCTCTTGTTCTACGGATGCACACCATGTAATTGGCGTAAAGAATAAAAACCATTAGTATATTGGGTCTAACGTTGGTATTTAAGTTATACGAGAGTTAAAGGAGCTAAATCGCTAATATTTGGCACCTAGAAATTGACACAAATGAGTCGCACCGTATATAATAATGTAATATGTTTTACATTAATTTCCACCAATCAGTTATGTTCGGAGAAATACTGCAGAGGTCTCAATCAAATAGCAATCACTAGCGTTTGGTTATTCCATTCTACACGGATAGTATTTATTGCGCATGCCCCCCCCCCCCGATAAGAATATGACGTCCCGTTTGACATGACATGTGGAATATTTTGAGTCTCTTGTTACAAATGGCGCGAAAACGCATTCTGGTACACGATATTTGATATCAGAAGCCCATCGTTTCCCGGCAATATCACAACATCAATGTTGATTTAAATTGACAAATAATTCGTATTTTCAATGTCGAATACCTTAAATGATATTGGTTAGACACTTAGCTACTTTAAGTGCAGATCCGAACAGGGTTTATTTCTTTGGTAAATATGGAAAAGAGCTCGGAATTCATTAAAAGGACAGTCCTATACTTTACAGTACAATGTATATATTATATAAGCTTATTTAAGTATGTATGTAAATCGAACCCAGGGTGTGACATTTCTGGAATTACATAATTAAAATTTATTATTCTTACCAAGAAAAAAACAAAAAATAATCGATAATCGATCAGTCTTAGCGGAAATTTGATCAATCTAAATAATGACTCATTTCTATTCACGAACATTCATGTGACGTACCTATGTATATATGATTTATTAATTTAGATCAGTATCCAAAAAAACACGCAGGGGTTCCTTTGTTTTGTTTTGACAAATTTAAATGTGGAAAATAATACTCGACACTCTGGTGCACAATGGATTTACACTAGATATTAAAGTCACATACCGCGACACCGGCACAGGTCCCTTGGGTAAATGCCTTACATGGGTTGTAGGAATATAAATATGCATCGGTTGGTACAGCTGATGGTTGATCTTTAAATCTGAATAAAACATTATAAAAAATCGAATACAAACTTATTGACAAACTATTATAACATCGATCCTCCCAAATAGAAATGACACTGCCCCCCCCCCCTCAACCCACATTAATTAACAGAGTAAATTATATTAATATTATACATGTATGTGGGATTGACAACACTAGTCACATAACCCTTTATATCCTAAAAATCTTTTGACTCGGAGGGAAAACGAGTCCAACAGCGGAAGTCCGGTAGCTCTCTAAATTAACTGTCGACTGTTGAACACAAAATCAGACATGGCCCAACATTGGCTATATAAGGGCTTTACAGGTAACCAGAACGAGTTAGTGCCATACCTTTGAGCCCCACACGATATAGTAGTGTCTAATCTGTTAGATACATGTCAAGATAATGTCACACCAGTTACGTGTGGACTTGCATCTGGATAATTTAGCAGGATTTGACCGCGTCCTATTATGTAATGCATAAATACGGAATACCGTTCCATTTCTAGGTGTACGCACATCACTTCTAGGTGTAAGTACTTAGTGTCGTACCATTGCACCCAAAGCCGTTCTAATTCTAAATGTAAGTGTTGTACCATTGCTAGGTGTAAGCACTTAGTGCCGTACCATTTCTAAGTGTAAGTGTTGTACCATTGCTAGGCGTAAGCACTTATGTATCGTACCATATCTAGGTCTACATACTTTTGATATGTGTAACCACGGAACGTCGTATCAACTCTAGGTGTGAAAACCTACTGTCGTGCCAATTCTAGGTATAAACACCTACTAACGTACCAATTCTAGGTATAAACACCTACTAACGTACCAATTCTAGGTATAAACACCTACTGTGTCTAACAATTCTACATGTTACCAATTCCAGATGTAAACACAGTGACAAACCAATTATTGGTTTAGATACCGCTTATATCTGGATGGAAGTATTATTTTTTTTATCCTGATGGGACAAGCATCTGAGATCCACCCATGTACCCATTGTACTGGCACGTACAAGAACCAATATCATCTGGAAATCGAGGAAGAAAGAGTAATCAAACACGACGCAGCCGGTCAAGACAACCCTACCCCAACCACCTCCCCACACCGAATTCCATATGAGCTACTTACTTTGCTTGACCAATGGAGGCTAAAGAAGAAATATCCACCACACCACTACCATCGTCAAACGTACAGCTACAAGCTCCATTTCCTACACATTGTTTCTGACAATATATATTTTGTAGCGTGAAAAACAAAAATATAATATTTAGTAAAAATTTGTTAAGTGACTCCATTGTTTTATTTATTGTTTAATATCATTACTTTGATATCAAAGTATTAATCTATCACATGACAAATATATGATTTTCCAGTCTCTCAATATAAATAAAGATTTAATCAGTAATTATTTTGATATTGTTCAGGACTACGTTTTGTATCAAAGATAACTAAATGATGTTCGACCGTTGATAAGAGATAATTGTCATGTGCTTAGTGAAATTGCACCTTTTAATGTATCGATTACTTCCCCTTGATTTCGATTTTTCCTTTTGCCTCAAAGTGTACCCTTAACCACAGCAATGTAAAATATTACCATATTTAGTCCCGAAATGAAGGACGTATTGTATATGGACGAGACTAAATTATTAGTCCCAAAATTGTGTTGACAAGAAATGACCATAGTCCCAGGATGATGGAAATATTATGCCGACGAGAAATTACCATATCTTAGTCTCAGAATAACGAAATTATTGTGTTGACGAGACTTAAACCCCATTTCATTCTTTTGAATTGGCTTGGGACCGGTTGCTCAACGCACCGTTATCTTTTTACGATCCGTTAACTTTAACGGGGAGAAAAATGTTGCTCGAAATAAAGGCCCTGAACACATTCTGTGGTGCAAATTTTTCCTACAGATTTATGCTAATATAAAAAATATAGTATTTTAGAGTGTTTTCTGTAGTAAATTTAACGGGAAGTTAACAAACAACACCTTACCAAGATATGTCTGTTAGAGTTTAACGGATCGTTAAATAATTTAGTTTTGAGCAACCGACCCCAGGGCATTTGGTAAGTCATAGTATGTAGTCTAATGCTTGCTCGCGTTTCTTTAAAGAAACTGGTTCAGATTTGACAGTGTATATGTTTATATAGCTAGGTTTGAATATACCATGTGGGCGTCAAAATGCCAAGACGTGGCTCTCATTTACAACCACCTATCAACTATTCTCAACTTGCTCTCAACTTGGATGATTTGGAATAACTGGAGTAGAAAACCAAAGCACATTCTGAACACGAAAAAAATCTCATACACATACATTTTCGTTCTTCTAATCAAAATTAATATATCTAGTTCAATAACCAACAGTTTCGTGCACCATACGCTAAGAATTTGCCGCCACATACCGTCTCATTGGCTAATCCCCCACATCAACCAGATCGTAGTGTAGTGGTAAAACGAAATTTTAAACTATAAATAACGACGCGAAATATGATCTGTGTTTTAATCAGATTGTTCTCAAAATGTGTTGATGTGACATTAAAGGGACAATACCACTCTTGCTGGCTGTCTAGAAACAAATTAGCCTCATTCTAACTACTAGATGTTTAAGTGTCCTACCTGTTGTGTAAATTATCCATTACATCCTATCTTACTTGCCCAGAGGGTTCAAAAATATGTTTAAATCCATGTTGCATTTGGAGGTGTTTACGTAAAGCTTTTCAAACCATGTTGTTACCATGAAGTTGAATTTTTTTTAAATTTCTAAATTCGGTGTGTTCAGATGAAATTTGTATCATCAATTAATTGGAATATTGTAAAATAGTACAATTTGTTGACCAGAATAATGATTGGGGCATATTATTCAGTTACAACAAGAGTGGTATTGGGGCTTTAAAGGGACCAATATAACGGCATTTTTTAATGTGTATCGTAGAGAGAATAGTGATTTGGTAATGTAGATGATGCGATACTATCGACCTACCGGTATCTGTTGTTTAATGCCCACCTCCAGTCATATAAACAATGACAGAACCTCATTAAACGTCATAGTGGCTACTTTCACGAGAGATATATGTGACTCCCCACAACAAAACCAGTCGCTTGTTGAACAGCTATATTTCTATATATATGGCAAAATACACTATATGGGTCAAAACTACCCAAAATTTTTTTTTTGCACAATACGCTTCAGAAAAGCATCTATTTTTCAATAAATCAATCGTTTTTGTGAAAATATAATAAAAAATTGCATAAAAAGGGTATTTTGTAGAGGCTGTGAAAAAAAAGAACCGTAAAAATGGCGTAATCATATTGCTAGTTACCTAATATGAGTTTACTTTGTGCACTCGTATTTTCCTCATTTGCTGAGTTATGTAGTCAGATTTCGTTCGTTTTTCATCTTTTGAATATGATTAAATTTACTTTTTTTTTAAAGAAAATGTTGCCATGGTAACCAGCCAAAATCAGTATTTTATAGTTCTTAGATATCAAACACAAATCTAGGCTAATCTGTCTGACCCAAGAAATATTTTCACAAAAACACAAAACTAATTAATATGTGCAAAATGACTAAAATTACGTTTTTAGAAAAATGTTGCCATGGTAACCAGCCAAAATCAGTATTTTATAGTTCTTAGATATCAAACACAAATCTTGGCTAATCTGTCTGACCCAAGAAATATTATCATATAAAAAACAAAACAAATTAAGATGTGCAAAATGATAAAAATTACTTTTTTAGAAAAATGTTGCCATGGTAACCAACCAAAATCAGTATTTTATAGTTCTTAGATATCAAACATAAATCTAAGCTAATCTATCTGACCCAAAAAACATCATCACATAAAAAAACAAAACAAATTAAGATGTGCAAAATGATCTTTTGTGGCAAAAACCATATTTAAAATGTGAAACCAGGCCTTTGTTGTAACCATGGCCATAACACAGCCAATTCGAAAAATATGGATTTAAGGTAAATTTCAGGAAAAAAATAAGAAAAAAATAGGTTACTAAAGGAAAATGTTTATAAAATTTTGTACAAATGTTGATACACCACACATTATTATATTCACAAATTTTCATTTTGATTTATGCAATAGTTATATATGTGTTACTATGGGATTTATTTTTGGCAGTTTTAAAATGCAAATTTCTCATTATTTTGTATTTGGATGCAACGCGGCTTTTGAAACTTCAGATGGCCATAACTAAGCCAATTTTTTTGTGATTTGCATATATTATATATCAACAAAAAGCTGTTCAAGTTATCTTTAAGATCAACATTAAATCACAGTTTTCAAAAATTGTGACATGTGACTGGTTTTGTTGTGGGGGGTCACATATATCATAAAGGAACATAGCAAATATATCATTAATCTAATTCATTCTGTTTTCCAGCTCATCTGTCCATTAATATGATTTTATTGATTTGATGGTCACCAAAAGTGTTTTTCTTTTTTTTTATAGAGAGACAGAAAAATTGGGTTTAACGTCCACTCGACACAAACTAGGTCATTTTGGGATTAACACGTAGACAACCGGGAATCGAAACCACGCCAGTTGACTCAATGACAGATCTTATGACACAGTGCTCACGCTAACCCCCCACCACACACACTTCTTTATTTTGTATGTAGAATAGATTTATACAACAGAGAAAATGGAGGGATGGGGAGGGGACGTCGGTTGATGAAGGAACCAGATACCTGGCTGAATATGGACCAAAGAGTATCATAGGGAATTTATTAAAGTTCTAGAAACTATAATGTGTCACTGAAAACAACAAATCTTACGAGTTATCATCGGGAAATTAGATTCTATTCCAAGTAGTTGTAGCAATTGAAACGGAGATAATCTTGAATTTGCTTCTTAGAAAACAGGGGGGTTGGATGGCCGAATGGTTAGCACGTGCGTGCTGCATCATAAAGCTTGTCATTGAGTCAACTGGCGTGGCTTCGAATCCCCGGTTGTACGTGATAAGGAGTAGGGTTGGATGGCCGAATGGTTAGCACGTGCGTGCTGCATCATAAAGCTTGTCATTGAGTCAACTGGCGTGGTTTCGAATCCCCGGTTGTACGTGATAAGGAGTAGGGTCGCCTGCCCAGCACCTGGGTCCCCTGGTTTACCCCACTGCCAAAGACCCAACGTGCAAGCGAATTATTGAAATAAAATTAAAAACCATATTATTATGTTAGTACCGAAATGACCTCGTTTGTGTCGAGTGGACGTTAAACCCCGTGTCTCTCTCTCTCTCTCTCCTTCGAAATATCTCTAACGTGCTTACCGACATTGGCAGATGACTATTGAGAAACGAGAGTGAGACACATGCCTTTTCAACTTTACTGTCGATATAGTCAACAAACTACAATTGATCATATTTATTTAACCGAAGTGAACTCAATCATTTTATTGCTGATCAAATTTCCGTCACGATTTACATTCCAATAATAAAAAAAATTATATTAAAACTGCAATTAGAATGTAATACAATATAAACGAACAAAAGGATTTGCACATATTTTATTGGCAAAATATCAAGGTTGTACAAGTTTCAAAAACTTAAAAAAGCCATTTTCATACATACAAATAATAGACACAATTTAATATAAACAAGATTGCGAAATAGTATATACAATAATAAATAATTTATAAGTAATATAAGTAAAATCAGATGAATTATATCGTAAAGCTCTTTATTTAAATAAGTGAAAATGTGATAAAGAGAATATAAAATTATATTTCAATAATATTGCAATGTCATTCTTTAAAGACTTATATCTACAATAATTTTGGCCTGTAAAGAGAGAGAGAGAGAGAGAGAGAGAGAGAGAGAGAGAGAGGGGGGGACATTAAACCACACCCCTCATTTTTTCCTTGCTTAGTTAGACACTTAGCTCCTTTAATTTACAAGTCTGTATAAAGATGGTTTCAGAAAAACAAAACATATAATTGCTTCGTACATCACACTACATTTATTAAAAAATTATACCATTTATGGCCATGATTACGTCATAGAAAAATCTCAATGTCATTAATTTCGTTTAAGTAAACCAGTTAACCCTTTAATTAGTGTAACAATGAAATGAGAGATTGGCAGCTCGCTGACAAAATCCGTAGCAACGGCCAGGTAAAATCAATATACTAGTATTAGATCGATAATTTGTCAGGTTTGGTCAGGTGTTGAGAAGACCAGTCGATACTTGTTATTGCGGATTTGTTGCATTACCGAGAACAAAGAAAGGAAGAGGACTTCATGGAAACTTCAACAGTTATATTTACAAGTCAGGTAAGACCATTAAACATAGAGACAGGACAGGCGGTTTAAAAACAAGTGTCTAAGTGTAGATTAGTTACATAAGTTGAACTGAACAGCTGACGAAACGTGACGATTGCTTCTTAAAGAGCGTCGTGTGAATGAAAACAAACACTTAGAGAGAGAAAGAGAGAGAGAGAGAGAGGGAGAGAGAGAGGGAGGGGGGGAGAAAGAGAGAGAGATAGAGAGAGAGAGAGAGAGAGAGAGTTTAACTTCCACTCGACACAAACTGTGTCATTTCGGGACAAACATGTGGTTTAATTTTATTTCAATAATTCGCTTGCGCGTAGCAGGAGGGTAAATCCGATCATTGATTTTTGCTCTTCATATTGTAAAATGCTAAGAACAACCATAATATGTTATCTGAAGATATTTTGTTCCTCATCTGTGAAGGAAGCATCATTCGCCATCAACATTTTAAGGACATTTCATGCGATTTTATTGGCGATTTTTAGACCTGTAGTCTTGGAATTTAACTTCGGGAAATACGTCAGAATGCACCAAATTGAATCTAATTTACAAAATTGTTCTGGGGCAGCCCCCCAAACCCCCCATTACAACGTTTGGCGCCTTCGGCAATTAGTTGAACAGTTATCCAACCTACCACCTCCCCCCCTGCAAAAAATCCTGGATCCGCCCCTGCGCAGGGGTCTTTAGCAGCGGGAGAAAACCGGAGAACCCGCAGAAAACCCACAAGGTTGGACAGGCGACCCTACTTCTTGTCACGTACAACCGGGGATTCGAAACCACGTCAGTTGACTAAATGACAGGCTTTATGATACAGCGCGCACACGTTAATCATTCAGCCAGCCCCCCCCTCTCCCCACTCCAAACACTTAGATATATATAGATTTAAATATAGGTTATATAAACTATTGAATATTACCAACAGTATTAATATTACGAAGGAGACATCCCCACTGTCAAAAGTCCCAGCAGGTCAAAATCAAAGAAACATCGATATCGAGTTTAAGCTCTTACGCAATCAAAAAAAGTTTATCAAAACATATTGTTGTCCCACATGCACTTGAAGGGATTAAAATAAACTTCTTGCTACTGCTTGACTATATAGTAAAAAGTTTTATTTTAATCCCTTCAAGTGCCTGTGATTTGTTCATACATTATTGAAATATACCAGTTTTGACGCAAGTCATGGCCATTTAAAGTTTCTTGAGGCAAATAAAGTAATAATAATTCTGGCATAGTTTTCGTACACGCATAGCTGGTTTTTCAGGAAGGTTATTTTAATTCTCGAATGTGCTTAATGTCACAATAACAACAGTACCTGATTTCAGTCAACCATCTGGTTTGTTGTGCCTTTGACCTTTCTGATTTCAGTCAACCATCTGGGAGGAAACCGGAGTGCCCGGAAGAAACCTACGAGGTTGAGAAGGCGCCCCTATCTCCATTCCACATACGCTCACACCAGGGCTCGAAACAAACTTAAAGATCTGGTGTTGCGTCTTTAAGGAGACATCGCAGGTCTTCGTCTTGAGGGTAAAAACAATATTCTGATTTAATGATGTTTACTAGCAGCAATTTGCAAGTAGGTTACCGGCCGCACATTCAAATACTACAGTTATAATTATCTTTTGATCAGTTCATTGAATAATGGTAATTAGACGAATCTAAAGTTATTATGATACGATAATAATATGTCTATTTAAGGGTATTACCAACATGAATAATAGCTATTATCTTATGATTGATACCATGTGATATGTCCCCTCCCGGTCCCATCCCTGAATATCATATTCAAAAATCAATATGAAAAAATAAACATAGCTGTCATCGTTTATCGATTATAATTACCCGATGTAAAATTACACGTACACGTACCTCCCATATAAAGGAGATGTGTTATCGAGTGTTCTTGTTAGAGTCAATAGACCGTGTAGTCCCACTCTTTAATAAACCATGGAAGAAACAACAGATGAATACAGCACAGATAATCGAAACATGCCAAACCAATTTCAGGATGTGGACACTATTATTTTTTTTAAAATATACACCCGCATTTCAGTGTGGGTGGATTATGTCTTCACACTGCACGTCGGCCGACCGTCCGTCCGTCAACAACTGACGTGTGAATTCGATAGAGGCTACGGGTTTTAACGGATTCTTTTCAAATTTGGTGTGAATTATCTTGGTCACGCGATTGGGGCTACAGTGAGGTAATGGGAGAATGAACCCCTATCGCTTTTTCAGCGTTCTGCGACTTTACTTTCCAGAGTTATTCCCTTTTGTCGAAAACCTTGTTAACGCGGTATTATAGGCTACAGGTTTGGAAGGAACTTTTCAAATTTGGTGTGTAGCATTTTGATCAAGAAAAGACTACCGTTCTGAACTTATCCACCCTTGCCGAAAATCTTGTGGACGCGATAGAAGCTACATTATTTTCAAATTTAGTTGTAAGAATTTGCATTTTGGAGTCATCGATTTTTAGCAGTCCATGACATATACCCGAAACGTCGTACACGCGATCAAAACAAACGTTTTCAATAGATTGCTTTCAAAATTATAAAATGGCGTAAATAAAAGGGTTGCTTAAAAAAAAATAAATAAATAAATAAAATAAATTCAAATTCACATTAAATGAAAAATAAAATATTGGCTTATCAGTTTTCAGAGGATACTTTTCAAATTTGGTGATCTTGTAGGACGACCTATCGACAGTCAGTGTTCTATGAATTGCAATTCCTGAGTTATCATCATCTTTGTTGAACACATAGAGGCTACATTTACATTTTCTAATGGTAGTTTTTCCAATTTGGTTGTAAGCATTGGGATTATCCATTTTAATATTCCACGACTTTACGATCCGGAGTTATAACCCCCTCTTACCTTTCCCAACCAGCTTGTGAACGCGATAGATGCTTTCAAATTGCTGAAAAGTCGGTTCTCCGGGTAGTGCGCCCTTTCGTCCCGGAGTTATCCCCCTTTGCCAAAAAATCTTGTAAACGCGATAGAGGCTATAGTTTTGAATAGATTTCTGTTAAATTTGGCGCGAAGCATGGAGGTCATTGTAGGCGTTCTGGGACGTTCTCTTGGCGAACGCGATAGTGGCTATATAGTTTTGAACATAATGTTTTCAAATTCAGTGTGAAAGAGTGGGTCACGATAGGATGAACCCTATCGAATCGATATTTAGTGTTCTGCGACCTTCCTAAAAACCTTTGATTATTGGACTTTAAGCATTGGGGTCCTGGTTCATTGTCACTACCCATTACATTAAAAGTATTAGCCATTACTTGATGACTAAATAAATAAGACCCTTTGTATAGACATTAAAAAGACAACCTTATTTTTTTTACCATGAAGCACTTGCTAATTCGACCTTTAAAATAATCTTTGATTCGCTATCATAACATAGTTTTTCTGTATGAATTGTTATTTCTAAAAACACTCAATTATCACATCAAGGCAAATGCCAATTTCCAGCGAGACGCGTTGGGACAAAACAAATGCTGTTGTACACCACACCCTCCGTCCCACCCGAAAACCTTGTGAACGCGATATAGTGTATAGGTTTTAATAAATATTTAATCAACATCCAAGTTTTTCATTTTGATATAACAGTTGAGACACAGTTGGCGTATGTTCACGATTTGTGTGGCTTTCTTTAAATATACATGTATATATTTTAAATTCAGCTGAGGATATTCCTCACAATTATCTTTGACTATCAATAATTTATAACTTTCAACAAGATACGAGGGAAGCCATAGTTTATAAAACATCTAGAAGTTTAAGAAATGAAGTATTAACATCTCCATAACGCAATGAAATGAAATAGGGATTAACGTCCTACTAATCTGCTCCGATGTGGGCCCATGAAGACGGGGCGGGGCGACCTATATAAGCTTAAAGGGAAAATGTTGGACAAAAAGCTTAAGGTACCAATTTGCGATTACTATGAGATCCAGAAAACGAATGTGGGTAACCAAGACAGCCATAGTATCATGGAAATACGAAATTACGAATAAGCCAAAAAGAAAAGGGATCAATGTCGCAATATCTTGACATTATTGTGAAGACATTTAATCTCTTCGAGAGTATCTCAATACTGATATATATACTACTGTAGATTGATTGAAACATTCCATGTATATTTTATTTAACAATTAATCATATATCATTTTTCTTCTTCAAAAACAGATTAAATATCGGGTTACTACAAAGATATTGTGGTGCCCAAAGTACTAATTACAAAATGGTTTGTAAACCACTTTTCTTCAGTCGTGTAAATAGTCATTAGAATAGAAAATCTGAAACAATCGAAATATAATGATTTTACCAACAAGGGCTAGTCTAAATCTTGCGAAGCAGTATAATGGCAATACACTGTCATTTTCAGAGTCCAAAGGGTTTATAATTGTTTAAAGCGACACGCATTGACAGTGAAGGGGCGGGGTTCAATTTTGAGAAGAATTAATTGATGTTTAAGACATTTAAATAAAACAAACAGACAAACGAAAGAAAATATCCATAAGGAAGGGATGGTGGTAAGCATCATATCTGGAACTCTTTGGATGCAAGTTCCCACAAATTGTCCCCAAACCTCGTCATGTAGGCTATTCTATATAATTTCCCTTTTTTTTTTTACACGAACCGGGTATTTCCCTTTATTTTAAAGGTATTATAATATAATCCTATATTCTATATTTAGACCAGGATACCAAGATATGGATAAGGTTAATCATACTAAGATAATACTAAACAACGGTTAAGATTAAGGGTTGTTATAGTATTACTAAGGAAACCCTATCATAGCGGACATATTAATTTCAATTGAGGCGATAAAGTCTATATATTATCCTGAGTGTGTGTGCTTCAAACCATATTTATTGTACAATACAAAGGGTGTATTGAGTATATTGGGGATATCGCTGAATTAATCAAAGTAAGTATTTTTGTGTTGAGCTTACTGATCCGTAGGTATCAAAACAGGCACGGCAGGTTGTGAGCCAGGCTTAACACGTAAAGTCAGGGCCTATTTTAAGGATTATTTGACGAAGCACGGTCTCTGTGTCAATGTGTATTTTAATGGGGGGGGGGGGTCTCTACCCCTGGCTCTGAGAAAATTTTCAAATATTCGACCGCCAGAGAACGCCGGAAACACCATTTCGGAGTAGAAAGTGACCAGTTCACTTTAGCTTTTAGAAAATGTGACAAAACAGATCATGAACTATGATGAAAACAATCGAAAAAAAGATTCACCAGAAGTAAACTAAAAATTCCAGAATTATTATCACGCTACTTATTACACTTTTAAAACCAAAGAATTGACTGATAGATTTATTTATATCCGACCGCTTGTCAGGGCATCGGGTGTTCAAATAAAGAATCAGCCTTGGGCCCGTATTTTCTATGCGATTTTCGAGAAATGAAGGGTTAGTTACTTCTCTTCTGATAGGGATAAAAACACACTGTTATATCGCATAGTGGAAATGGGCGCCAATTTTCGTGCTTTGGGTGGTGGTGGTGCGTCACATGGTGCATCAGCACCCTTGTTTTCTGACTTTTTTCGTGCAAAACACGAAACTTCTGAAACAGACAGCGAAAGTGAAGAAAAATAATGAGACTGGATACCAAGCCAAATGACGTGATCGATGATCACAATGACTGCTGATGTCGCACTTGCTCATTGCATGATAGCACATTTTACAAGTACACACTCAGATTCACCAAGATATACACATCTTTTTTCAAAGCACGGATTTTAAATTTTCAAAGCACGCATTGTTCATGCCTGTAGGCACATTAAAATAGGCCTTGCGTAAAATGTTGAGCATCTTAAACATACAATATGCAAGAGCTAGAGCCCTCTTTTAGGCCTACAATGTTATCTAAATGTTAATTAACTTTTCCAGACCATAATCAACTATCGATGTCAACGTTAGTCTGTGATATTTATTGATTTATGATCCGATTTGCCAGTTCTTTATCTAATCTCCAATAAGGTATCTTTAAGTTTTGCGAAAATATAGTTTATATGATATCTAGATAAGGTGGCTTCATTAAAACAATTAATCTGAATGCTTATATCACCCAGTTTTCGATCAGATCTAACCATTGCCTATCCCCAAAACCAAGCAGTAGCGATATTGTATGACCTAACAAAATTGGAAGAAACTGTACGAGGGGTATAGTACAAGTATTGAGTACAGTAAAGTTAAAGGACCTAAGTCCGTAACTCAAAATCCTCCAAAATCTTCGACATCGAAAACACGAATAATTGGTCAATTTAAATCAACATTGATGTTGTGATCTTACCTGGAAACGGTAGGCCTCTGATATCCGAAATTTAAAACAAAATAAACATGTTACCATTGGTACACGAATCGTGTACCATAGTGCGTTTCAGCGTCACTTGTAAACGGCGAGGCCATATCTTATCTGGTGGGCATGCGCAGTAGACTGGAATAACCAGACACTATAATTTCCTCTTTGGTTAAGACTCATGCCGTATTTCGCTGGACATAACTGATTTGAAATTAGAGTCAAAACGGAAACAATAATTTTATGTAAATCAGTTTATATACAATCAGATTATATTATCATATGCGTTGCAACCCATTATGGTCAATTTCTAGGTCCCAAATGTTAGCGATTTAGCTCCTTTAAATGACCTTATTATTAGTAGGAAATACATTTGTCAAAACTATTCATCGAAATTTTTTGAAGCTTTTTCGTGGGAATAAACTAAAACATAACTACATTTATAACACACAGAATCGTCAGTGGGGTGGGGGTTCACGTTCCAATATCTATAAATAGTAAACTTATTCTATAGTAAACGACATTGTGCCCTTTATCCCTTATCATCGAAAACCACTCACGGATGCAACGCCTTAAAATTATCCACCTTTTTTCCATGCGCCACCGCAAGTATAGACAATTATGTGTTCTTCAGTTTGAAAGAAACTCAATTCATTACTATATGTGTTTTTTTGATTATTATTTTTGAATGGGTGGATGGCTGAAATGTTAGCTCGTGCGCCCTGTATCATAAAGTCTGTCATTGAGTCAACTGGCGTGGTTTCGATTTCCCGGTTGTACGTGACATGTAGTAGGGTCGCCTGTCAAACCTCGTGGGTTTACTCCGGGCCCCTGGCTTCCCCCCTCTGTTAAAGACCCCTCCGCGCAAACGAATTATGGAAATAAAATTGAACCATATGTTAGTCCTGAAATGACCTAGTTTGTGTCGAGTGGACGTTACCTCCCCCCAAGCTTTCTTTAAGATTGCGACCGCTAAAAACTCCAGCTTACACGTAAAGATATAAATCATAATTTGCAAAAAAGAAATTTGGGATAAGCAATTCTGGGATGATCGCTGCCTGACATTGCACAGCGTCGCTGTAGTGCACACAGTGAAAAGTTAATCCGACCCCCTGATATTATTCCAGTTTGTAGTTTTAAATCGATTTTATTTATTGTTTCTCTGTTTTAAGATAAATAATTAAGGGGTTTGACATTTGATTAGTTTATGTTTTGTCTAGACTCTTTGACTAAAGTCAGAAAGATAATTAGAAATTTCGTTGTAAATAAACCGACTTAAGCTTAACCTTTGGAATCAATATTGTAATATAATGATATAGAACTGGTCTCATCAATAAATGAAAAAACAATTCGACTCAATTCAATACTTTAATTGAACCTACATCACGAAGTTTCAGCTCGCTTTGAAATTGCTATAGCGACAAATCATCAATAATACCATAGATAGATTCCATTATAGTTTTAGATAATAGAGTAGTTGTCTTTAAACAAACATTATGCAAGAGATAAATCCACATATTGCAGGTCTTTCTTTTGGCTTTAGCTGATGTTATATAACATCAACTCTCGATGTCATATGTTGGGTATGATTTTAAACGGATTTGAATCCGATCTACGATGCAACGGCTGTTCATAATTAATCGTAGAAATGGATAATCGAGTCGTTGTTTATTGTCAAACAACGGTAACAATAACAATCGAGACTACAGTGTTTTAAAAATTCGGGGTTCTCGGTTCATAGTGAAATAATTTGACTGAAATTTTCAGCATATTTTCTTTACGTTATCTATTGTTTTGAACCATTAAAGCGAAAGCTGACAACTCTTTATTTAATCTTCCATAATGCCCATTTAAATCAGTGAATAATCTAAATGTTGTTTAGTTCCGGCTATACGTACTTTATATTTAAGTCAATCTAGATTTCATTTACATTGTCGTACAATCCTTGACCTATATCGCAAATAGAGAAGTTATTTTCTTCTCGTTTAAACAAACCATCCCTGTATTAAAACATCCAATTACTCCTGATAATATATTACATATCTAATGTAGGCTACCCCGGGCGTACATACCATGTCAAGACCCAACAAGTGTCATTTCATCAATAGAAGCATGTCTTGACGAGATTCGATTATGGATGTTTAAAAACAGATTAGCTTTGAAGGATGCAAAAAACGAAGTCATGCACTTCAAATCACGTTTCAATCATACCAGCCCTATCCCATCTATTCGAGTGGGTGACGAAGCTGTTTGACCATCAACCTCAGTAAACAATATTTATTCACAGAAGCTGAATATGTTTCGTATCCCAAACATGTAAAAGTGTTTGATTTGCTATTTTTAAGAATGGACGAATATGTAGATTTCTCGATCAACCATCAACTAAAAAAACTTGTGCACGCAATTATAACGTCGAAATTGGATTACTGCAATTCACTATACCATGGGATTAGTGTGTCACAGATGAAAAAACACCAAAGCTTGCAGAATGCAGCAGCCAGACTTGTTACGCCAACAAGGAAGTTTGAGCCAATTACCCCTTTACTTTACGAATTACATCGACTCCCCATTGTTGAACGCACAGAATTTAAAGTGCTTTTAACCATTTTCAAAATTGTAAATAATAAAGCCCCTGCTTATCTCAATGAACCAATAACTGTTAAACGTCCACTTGTATCGACTACGTTTAACCAATCGCCCTCTATTGCATATCCTGCTAAGAAAATGAAAAATAAATTTTATGGCAATAAGATTTTATGTCAGTATGCTCAAATGAAACTAACATTAATGTTTTTAAAACAAGTATTAAAACTAGGCTTTTTAAACGATATTCTATAAGTTAATTTCTTTGGGTTTTGGTTTTTTTTTTCTATTTGATATGTTCTTATTTTTAGTTTCGTTTAATTCCTCTTTTGTCTTTTAATTTTTATATTGTAAATTTAAAGCGCATTGAAATATTGTGTCATTTTATATGTTGCCTTGTAATGCGCTATAGAAAAAAAAAAATTATTATTATTTATGTTTTCATCTTAAAGCGAGAATTTCAATGTATTTTGCTCAATAGGCTGTCAAATCAATATTACACGCCCTTTTTTTTCTACTCCGCCCACGGACTGGCAGCACTGACTATCTTCAAACTTTTGAAAATTATATTTTTGCCAATTTCTTCACTGGCAATAGTGAATTATAGGATTAATAGGATTATTCTTTAACGTGGGTTTTCTCCGCCCCCCCCCCCCCCCACACACACACTGCTAACCCTACGCGCAAGCGAATTATCGAAATAAAATTAAACCATAGTCCCGAAATGACCTAGTTTGTGTCGAGTCATAATCCTGACGCATTGGTACGCAAATTTCCTTTACATTTTCTAGTTTTTAACTATTATAGTGGGACTGTCAGCTCTTTATCTAATCTCCAATAATATATCTTTAATATACGTTACTTGATAATCTAGTCGGACACTTTTATAACTTCTTAAGTACATAAACATTGTTAATTAGGCACGTACACGAATTTGACTACATCCGACCAATCGAACTAGAGAACTTACTGTTTATAATATTGTAGGGGAGTTCAAGCTGTGTACATGATACAGGTTTGTAAACAGTCTTTCACTCCTTCATTCGTATTTACTTAAATATACTGTGGACATCTCCTTTCAAATATATATATATATATATATAGAGAGAGAGAACAGGTTTGTGGAATTTGGTAATGGATAGGTAAAATTCACCCCCGCATGAACGCATATTAACATTTGTGATGAAAATATAGATTGAAATGAACCGAACCATGACATGTGAAGACGAGAGTGTTTATTAATAGTCCAATGGTTTTTGGTAGTTGAACTGGAAATACACGAGATATGGAATACAATTACTGTTTATTACTGAGCAACGTCTTGTTCCTATTAAAGAATCCAAGTCATTACGTTGCCCGTTAAAAAACAGTAATGCCATTTACATGTAATAGAATATTGTCCTGTACATCCGGGTAAAATTTATAAAATATATGATTTATTTGATAAAAAACCGCTGATCTATTTTTGAATATTGAACCACTAATACAGTGTACAGTTAGGAATTTTGATTATTCCCTGAATTTATACCCCCCCCCCTCCACACACACACTTGATTCTGTTAATACAAAAGCTAAATCGCGTGCTTTATTTCTGCTCCAATTTTGCATGTGTTTGTTTGCGTAGGTAATTTAATTGAAAATCATAATTGAAATCCCCGGATGTCTTAAAGGCACAATAAATCAAATCACTTGCATATATTTTATATGTGCATCTCACAAGCCATAAATGTAGAAATTGTAATTAGGTGCGCCATTTAAACGTGTTAATGAACAAGTGGCAATTTTTCTGTCACAAGTTTTGTTTAGATTTTATGTTCCAAACTTAACTATAAATGGTATGATATTTTTTATGTTTTATGGAAGACGTTGACGTAACTTCGGCAACTGAAAGGGATTAATTATCGTGATCGATTTCCACACTGTCGATTTTCACTATAATAAAACAAAACAACCTTAGTTAAAGCTCGTAACATAATCTTTGAGTATTGTAGAAAATAATATGCTACAGAATTAATTGTTTACGTTAAAGATACATTATGAGAGATTTATAGAGAGTTGGCCATTCCTGCTATAATAGTTCGAGAGTAGATGATGAAAGAAGAATATATTGAAAATTTCAGTCAAATTACTTTATTCTGAACATAGTTATCATCGTTGTGATATTTGACTAGAAAAGGTAGTTAAATGTATCTTCACCTTGGCCTATCGTTTGATTGACAGGTGTTTACTCCACCTACATAATCTCGATTATCAAGTAACGTTTTCAAGGGCATGCTAAATCGTTCAACAGTGGTCTCGCTAAGTACACGCCATCATTTAGCCTCGATCTAACTGATGACATCGATAAAATCACTACTTTGAAGACAAAAAGAACGGACTTATATCGCCATTTCACTAGACCGCGGAACACTTGTGGAAGCAAAACCGCAATTATTTCGGAAAGTACCGCATGTCTTTCCTGTTGTACCGTATTGTTCCGCTAGGAAGCGCAGTGAATCTGTATTCATTTCACAGCATCCGCAGCTTTCTGTGCACCCACAATTTTCCGCAAACGTTGGTGCTCTTCCGCAGTCAAACCGGGAGCGATCCGTAATATTCGCAAGTTTTCCGCTGTTATTCCGTATATAAACACAGTTGACGCAAGTTGTCCATGGTATAATGTGCTTTCCTCTTCAAAACAGCAAATTTATAGGCGAAATCATGTGTTCTTTACTAATCTTTCCGCAGGTACGCCGTGATTGATTCGTGACCAAACGCTGTTGCCGAAGATCGTCCACACTTGTTGCGCATTTATTCCGCGTAGAAGGCCAGTACTTGGCTACTATTCGGCAGTTCTACTGTGCCAAACGGATTAGTATCGCCAGATACCGCAGTTATTCCGCTACTGCCGAGTGCGACCCGCAAATTATCCGTATGACCTCTGTGCTCATTTCCATGTGTTCCTCAATTTCTTCGTTATTCTTTTCCCGCAGCTCTGCCGTCGAGGTAGAAATATCTATAAACGGAATGCCTGTGGTATACATGCGGACAACTTGCGGCAAATACGTTTGTATACGCAATTACAGCGGAAGACTCTCGGGTCGATCCCGGTTGAACAGGGGAAGAGCACCGAAAATTTGTCAGCAAACGATATTTAATGAAATGTTCGCGGAACAATTTTTGGCTCGTAAAAGTTTGTGGACGACGAGGAATGACTACGGATTTACTGCGCTTCCTGGCGGAGCCATACGGAGTGACGGGAAAGGCTTACGGACTTTGCGGTATACTTACGGATTTCCTTCCGCAAGTCTTCCGTGGCCCAGTGAAATGGGGGTATTAACTAATTTATCGACCATCATCGGGATCGAACCCGAAATCATCTGGTTTGTCAGCCAGTGCTTCTCAGTGAATCACAACTTAGATATGTCAATAAATTACCGTTCTTTATTATAAAGAAACAAAAACAAAACCCAAAACATAATGTTATTAGTGTGTTATGAAGATCGCGTTTACTTTGATGGGATTATCTAATTAATACTATTTTGGCATGAAAAATAAAAGCGATAAGCTTAATCCCAAGCAGTTCATCGACACATGCTAATTAGATGGCATAATTCGATAATATAGCGAGTAGTCATGCTTAAACAAACACGGTAATTGAGTAAGTGATATTGTCATGTGGCTACCATGGTGATACGAAGGGTAGACATATCATATATTATGTAGGTAAATATATATAATAGGGTCCACACTCTACAGCGATCGTGACATCTAAGAAAGAGGGTGTTGTAGTAATCTATTTTTATTTTATTTGACTCACCCCTCGGTAGCCATTCGAGGAGTTACCTTATAAAATAGAGATATTTGATTCGTAACGTTTAGTTGGTCGAGATTAACTTTTAAGAGGTAAGTGCCTTGTTTACATGGAATACTAATCTGTTCATTGTTGTGGGGTGATATTCTATTTACTGAAAAGTATTATAGTAGATGTAGATAGCCTTGACCTATACTTACTTCAGTATTGATTCTGGGACTTTCAGGGATATTGATATCTATTTTCTTCTTCTTCTTCTTCTTCCATTTAATTGACCAACTGCAACACTTAGAAGGTACTGTCAATGGGGGTGCGCAAGATTGTTAAAAAGACAGAGAAGGTTAAAATATGATTGCTTAACAGTTTAGATAGAGGGTTTGGCCAGTTGAGTTTTGAATGACTTCCAGCAGTAGCTATATATTTGGCGGTAGGCTGTTCCAATCTGTTCTGGAGAAAAATGACCACTTCCTGTAATCAGGAATAGTTCATCTTATTAAAAACACAGCGAAAACAAATATGAAATACAATTACTATACTTAAAAAAATAACCTGAATCGCGGATTTTCAATTGTTCTTTGCTTTCATTCTGAGAAGCAGCTTCGCTATTTGATATTTTTGCACTTCCCCGTTGAGCTAAACACTCATTCTTTTTAGAACATATATTGGCATTTCCCAATAATCTGGAAAGCTAACACATCTAATTATTTATGTTGTATAAATATTGGACAATGAAAAAAAAAACACTTCTATAAATTCTCGAGATTTGTATTAAAATAGAATTTTTACTTCAGATAGTCCTTTATGACATTCCATAGGAGATTATATAAAAAAAAACTCCCTATAATTCCTGAATACGTAGAGTGTTTTTTCATAAAACATAATATATTTATATAATATATGTAAGTAAACGTACTGGGGTAACACCATAGACAGCAATAAGTAAACAACTCTATGCAATATTCGAATAACTACACAGATTATACGTCGGAATGTTCAGAGAATGCAGATTGCAAATAAACACAAAGTACAAAAACATAACGCCAACAAATCATGTTAATTATTCTTAAACGAGGTTTATTCTTTAAATCCGATGATTTGGCCGTTAGCTACCTTCGACTGTTTTGACACTGCTATCATGTTGTTTAGTCTCTATCATTAAACTTGTTAGTCTCGTAATTTGCACAATCACAAATTTGTTTAAGTTGTTAACTGATTAAATATGAGTGGTACAAGATGTTCTAGATTTGGTCAGCATATCCCCACTATGCACTATGCACGATACCCGTCACTACAGGAACCAAACTTATCAAAGGGGAACGTGATAATATATAATTACATGACAGGTTATACTAACTTTATAACATAATAAATCTAAAGTTATAATCTCTGTATCGTATTTGAATATTTTATATACATTATAAATATCTGAAGACGCCTATAGAGGGCAGACAGCTAGCTTATATGACTTAATGTATGTCGGAATGAAGTAAAGTGGAGAATTCTTTACCTGGACGTTTTTTAAAAATTTTATATGCATTTATCTACCGTAAACAAGGAAGTACTTGTACTTTATATACTTTAGTATATATTATATATATATAGATATTTGTATAGTGGATAATCCCGGGTCCTATTTATATTTGAAGTATATATAAACAATATTAACCATGTTATAAATTATTTCAAGTGATAAATTTACAATTCTTATACGACTTCCAAGATAGGTTATAGCCTTTTAAAAAAAAATGAACGAAGATACAGATAAAAGGTTAAGGGACAAAGCGCCGAAATTCTTCGACAAACCTTTTAATAAGTAAAACAGTAAATTAGGCCACCAAAACAAATCAATAAATGTGATGCATGACCAAGCATGTCCATCTTTGTACCTCGATAACACAAATCTTGTAATTTGTTTTCTGTCAGTAACAAGAAGGCATTTCTGAAAAGGCGGGGAGAAACGGGGGTGAAGCGGCAATAGGGGTAGAAGTGTTTTTGAAAATAAAATCAATGCTAACAAACATGTGTAATGTTTTGATTGTGATGTTTGTAAGCTTGATCTTTATTTCATGTCTCACATATGTACACGAGGAGCAGTCCATTTGCTGATTACACTATTTTGCTTGAATACACTATTTTGCCTACAACGTTTTTAGGACTTCGAATTCTGTCTTATGGTTTGGATTGTTCGTACTTGGTTTTATTTTATTATGTAAATAGTTGATATAAATTTATAAGGTAATATAAATATAAATTCATATCAACTTTTTTTTAAATATGCTGTCTTATGTAAATATAGGATATAAATTTATAAGGCAATATAAATATAAATTCATATCAACTTTTTTACATATTATGCTGTCTTATATATTGATTTGACACCTAAAGGCAATTTCTACACCGTCCTCAAATAGTCTATATTGTAATATAGAATCTTTTTTTATGTCGATATTCTTTCCCTTAATATTTATTGTATTTATATCCTAAGTATGAAATACATGTTCAGGATTTCAGAGACCTTGTTATGATAATCTAAGAGAGAAGGTAGAATGTATTGTCACAAGGTTTATGTACTACAAAGACACTCCGCCGAGCAATAAGTAAATAACTGTACGTATTAACGCCACGCGAAGCATATTATAACAGAGATAGGGGAAAACAACAATGACATTGCATTAATAACATAACACATATTTTTGAGCTCGTCATGGTCACTAAAATCGACATTGCAATAATAATCTATATAATACCATTCTAATGATATATTTTCGTGAAATGAGGGAGAGAGAGAGAGAGAGAGAGAGAGAGAGAAATGGGGCTTAAAGTCCACTCGACACAAACTAGGTCATTTCGGGACTAACATGGTTTTAATTTTATTTCAATAATTCGCTGGTGCGTATGGGTCTTTAGCAGTGGGAGAAAACGCACGAGGGTGGAAGGCGACCCCACTCCTTGCCACGCACAGGCCCGGGGATTCGAAATCACACCAGTTGACTCAATGACAGGCTTTATGAAACAACACGCGCACGCTAACCGTTCAGCCCCCCCCCCCTTCTTCGTGAAAAAAAACAGCAGTTGATCTCTTAACACACTAGAAAAATCAAGTTCTTATTCAATAAACTATGTAAGGGGAATAAGTAAAATACGAAAATAAAGCCTCGATACTGTCGAATCATTGTACTGATTTAATATCTATTAATATATACAGGCGTGGTTTCCCCGGCTGAACATCATGGCAAGGAGTAGGGTCGCCTGTCCAACCTCGTGGTTTTCTCACACTGCTAAAGAACTGCTACGGGCAAGCGAATTGTTGAAATAAAAAAGAACCATATGTTAATCCCGAAATGACCTAGTTTATGTTACATGGACGTTAAACCCCATTTCTCTCTCGCTCTCTTCGTGCATGTATTTTTTTTTGGAGGCAGTGGTCGAGTGGTCTTACTTACTTACGCAATCGCTTTAATTAATAAAGACTGTTTTCTACGCAAGGCATGGGTTCGTATGTAACACACACACGGGTAGCGTAGCCTGTATATAATCTTTACAGAAACATAAAAAGAAAAAAAAAAAAAAAAAATCAGGCAAACACTTTTAGTATTTGACCCCAAGTGAGCACTATAGAGGAGAACTCTAGATCGAAGACGGCCCTTAGCATGTTATGACGTCATATGTGGATTATGGGTTAGGGTAAGGGTTGGGGTAAGGGCTACGGTATGGGCTAGCGTTCTCACACTATAAATACGTCGATTTTTGTTTTTTGGTGCTTAACGAGATAATCTCCAAACCCCTATTAATCAAACTGCTCTTAAGCCAGGCTGACACTTGCACGTCTTTTGGCCACGATTTTGTCATGCCCATCAGTGTCTACATTGACACGAACTGGTACGACGAGTATACGCATAGTTTGCGCATTGTTTACGCACTTCCCGTATTGGCACGACGAGTTTGCGCAGATCGGACGGTGTCGTGCCGACTCGAGTCGTACCAATGCGTGCCATGGTATCGTGCAAGTGTCAGCCTGGCATTATACCGAGAATATTTACATGTTACCATGGGCGACATAATCATTATCTTGCCACAGTATGACGTCATTTTCATTTAAAGGGTTTAAAAGGAAAATTGTTTATTTACATCGCAAAAATACCGATTTTTAAGGCGTAGGTTTCCCTTGTGGAATAGTTTTTATAATGGATATCACATTGACATGCCGCATTTAAAGGGACTATCCCGATTTGAACAGAGTCTCAAAAATATAAGTCTGCGTACTTATGGAATTTAAGCGACAAAATGAGTAGTAGTGGACTTCAAAACTGTTTATCCGGACACGTAACCCGTTTACGATTTCGGGTTAATTTTTTCGTTGGGTGACCCGATAAACGATCCCTGTTCCCGTTTTATTCTCCAAACTATTATTAGTATTGGCCCTTTAAGATTATTATGTGGAAGTCGGTCGGTGACCTTCATTCTGTTATTCACGATCGAATATGCTCATAAAAATGTGAGACGAAACAGCCGCCCAACGTTTATCACATTACTACGACTTTTACTGTCAATATCTGGAGAATATTTTAAACATCAAGTAATCGATAGGGTTTCACAAATTATAATTTACGGGCACAAGTCATATTTTCATAAAAACAGATAAAAATCTTCGCTTTCTATAGCCCAAGTAAATTTAGAAAATAAGACTTACTTCGATTTTTTTTTCGAATTTACATAGTATTATAAATTTAAAATTTTTTTTTTTGGGACTTTCTTAGGTATAGGCACTATATGATATAGGCCTATTGGGGATAATAAAGTACGTGCGTGTGTGTGTGTGTGCGGGGCATGTCTCTTCGTGTTTTGGGTCTCGGGTGTTTGAACTACAAAAAAACAGCAGTTAAAAGTAGGCCCTAGACCTTCCACGAAAACCCCCACCCCGAACCATTGGCTTGAAACGTCCCAAATAAAAACATGGTGATTGTTTTAGATGAAACACGACCCCATACGAATCTCAGAAGTGGTCTAATCTTAACATTCTATATGGTATGACATAATAAATCTATTGTTTAAATCCCTATAGTTTATAGTGTATGATTTAATATATGATATTAATAACAGGTAACATGACTTATAAATGTTTTTAATATGATTATGAAATACGAAACTATCCGTTAAACGTGATAAACATATTATATTACATCACCCCATTGTTTATATCACCATACCAACCGTGATATACAGAGACGTTACATAATTCATATATTTAATCAATATTTCCAGTCAATTGATCTACAACACAGATAAAAATCGATTTTCAGAGAACTGATCGCATTACTATTTTATAACATCGATTAAGATATATTGTAGTAAGCGAATCTTGTTATCTATACTCTCGTTACTCATATTTTATGGTTTTGGCGCACGATAAATAATTAAACAGAATCATGATATTAGAACTTATCCCTTCCCATCCACACGAACATATCACACAGACATATCACAAATAACAATATGAACAACTCGCCCCATCATACATATACAAATATAGCACAAATAACAATATGAACAACTCGCCCCACCTCACCCAAAGAAACATATCACAAATAACAACATGAACAACTTGTGCCACCACACCCATACACACATAATTATTATGCACACTCACACAATCCACAAGAACAAGGGGGGGGGGGTCGCCTAATGGTCTAGAATGCCGCGCTAGCTGGTCACCTCTGGCTTGCGGCTGTGGTTTCGAGCCCTAGTGTGAGCGTATGTGACATTGAGATAGGGGCGCCTTCTCAATCTCGTGTGTTTCCCCCGGGCACTCCGGTTTCCTCCCACTGCTAATTATTGAAATAAAAATTGAAAACCATACGTTAGTCCCAAAATGACCTAGTTTGGGTCGAGTGGACGTTAAACTCCCCCTCTCTCTCTCCTCTCTCTCTCTCTCTCTCTCAACAACAGGGACAGTTTTTTTCCTCCCACTGCTAATTATTGAAATAAAAATTGAAAACCATACGTTAGTCCCAAAATGACCTAGTTTGGGTCGAGTGGACGTTAAACTCCCCCTCTCTCTCTCCTCTCTCTCTCTCTCTCTCAACAACAGGGACAGTTTTTTTTATAGAGACTTGCTTTTTAATAGAATATTATGTATTCAAGCAATTTATAAAGACACCCATTTTTCTTCTTTAGCGCAGAATCCTTTCACTATCGCGATATACAACGCCTGAAATATTTCAAATTATTATAATTTTGTAATTGGGTGACCCAGCATCGGTGTCTGCTCAACCATCGTCCTTTTATTTGATTCACGATATGATGGATTGGTAACATATTTACATGACCCAGTTGCATTATCATGTTGTCATAAAGATGATATAACGCATCACTCCTAACTTTCTTCATCAAAGGAATATCGACTACACCCAGTTAACAGTCTTACAACACTGTGTTGCAGAGTTATTTCTATTGTTAAAGACATCTTTGGGACATTTAAAGGGATATTGTGCTGAGATATTTCATTGTAGACAAAGTCAATTGGTGTTGTTAGAGCCATTGACCAATTTCATAACTCACAATGCACTTAGGGAGTGACAGAATTGTTAGCGCGTGCGCGTTGATCATAATTGAGTAAACTGTCGCGGTTTCGATTCCCGATTGTACGTGACAAGCAGTAGGATTGCCTGGCCAACCAAGTGGGTTTTCTCCGGGTTCGCTGGTTTCTTCACGCGGCTAAACATCCCTAAACCAAAAAGCAAATTATTGAAATAAAATAGAACCATATGTTAATCCCGAAATGACCTATTTTGTGTTGCATGGACGTAAAACCCCGTTTCTTTATCACTCTCTTCGTACATGTATATGTTTCTGGAGGCGGTGGTCAAGTGGTCTTACGCAATCGCTGTACATAATAAAGACTGTTTATACGCAAGGCATGGGTTCGTATGTAACACATATGATGAGTGGCGTCGCCTGTATAGTCTTTACAAAAACCTAATCAACAGGTAAATAGGCTTCTTTTAGTATAATATGACCCCAAGTGAGCGCTATGAATACGTCGACTTTTTGTGTTTTCTAGTGTTTAGTACTATACGAGATAATCTTCAAACCACTATTAATCAAACTGCTCTTATACTGAGACCATTAAATAGCACGGGCGAATAATCATTTACTGTTGGTACCAATAATATTTACATGTTACCATAGGCAACATAATCATTATCTCGTGACTGTGACGTCATTCTCATTTAAAGATTTTTAAAAGGAAAATTGTTTATTTACATCGCAAAAATACCGATTTTTAAGGCATGTTTTTTCCCTGTGAGATAGTTTTAATAATGGATGTTGACATTTAGATTATGACATGGAAATCGGTGACCTTCATTCTGTTATTCACGATCGAATATGCTCATAAAAATGAAAGACAAAACACTACTTCAACTTTTACAGTCAAGTAATCGATAGGTGTTACACACTGTTGTAGTGATGACAGAGATATCAGTTTAGTGCATAAAGGATTTATTTACATCAGGAACACATCTACATATTAATACAACAATACAGGTACTTAAACTATACAACTAGTCTACGACAGGAACACATCTACATAATATTAAATCTACTATTCTGCTCCTCTGCCAAGGCAGCGGTCCATACACTCGTCCAAGTCTTTCTACTACCCCGGCTCCTCGCTTACTAACTGTCAGTTGTTGTTGAAATAGCTTTATTTTACGTCCGCTTCCACCGAGGTGATATCGCAGACAATTACATGTTATATATACAAAGTGATAAAATTACATAGTGGATTGATTGGATAAAAGAAAATATTTTTATATATATATAATATGTACAAACAGAAAGTTAGTTAAGTTTATCATGTGATAAGAAAGACATGGACGAGGACAAACATTTATACGAACTTAGACATAGACATTTGACAAAACAGACATAGACATATTATGTACATATATATATATATTTGGTCGATTTGGTTGGTCTGGTCGTTCTGTCCGGTTGAATGGCAGGGCGGTGCAACTCTTCCTTGGGGCTTGTTGGTGAGTATTAGTCCTGGTCCATTCTTCCTTCCATTTGGGTTTGTTGTCCGGTATGGTGGTGTTGGTTCATCTTTGTTTCTTGTAGTTCATTCCTTTGTTGTTGGTTCTCTGAAGGAAGAATCCAGTACCTGAAAAGAGAGAGAGAGAAAAGAGAGTATCTGGTCTTATAGATTCGGTTTTTATTTCGTCTATTTAGGCTTCGGGGGGGGGGGGGGGGGGGGGGGGGTCAAGTAAAAAAGAATAATAATAATGATAATCATAATAATAAGAATAATAATAGTAGTTATAGAGAAAGAAGTGTTTATGGCATATATAATAGTTATAGTGATCTTATTATTTTTATACAGTAATAATTTAAATACAATAATTCATATTTAGTTACTTATATATGATCTACAATCAATGCTTTAAAATAAAGAAAATCTTTTATTCATAGTTGATAAAATTTACAATATTTCATATAAGAGGTTAAGTAAGATCTACAATCAATGCTTATTTAGTAGGGATATTACGTCAAATTACATGGTGTGATTGTTATACGGGTGTAGGATGGTTGGGCTTCCTTCGTGAGGACGTTTTTACTCAACCACTCTACTATGTATGGAGATTCGTTTGTTTATTTATATTTTAATGAAGTTTAATTATTTAAATTTGTTTTGGTATTATTTTGTAGGATGGTTGGGCTTCCTTCTAGAGGACGTTTTTACTCAGCCATCCTACTTTGGTGAAGATTACGAGGTTTATTTATTTGGTTATTTTGTAGGGTGATTAGCGCTTCCCTCGTTGGGGACGTTTTTACGATTTCACCCTATTGAAAGTGATGTAGTTGATTAGTGTTGTATATTATATATTCTTGGTCATTCCTATATTATCGATGAAGTCCCAGATTAGCTGGGAAGTCCAGTATCTATTATCAGGATGTGGAGATAGGAGAGGTTTAAGACAGTGGGTAATTCCCCTCTCCGTAAGTTTATTAATCATTGGTTGTCGTTCATTGTTTAGGTGTTTGCAGTTAATTAGCAGATGTGACGTGGTTGCAATTTGTCCACACGGGCATTTAATTGGTGTGTAGGTGTAGTCTTTGATTACGTTGATAGTTTTAAGTCTAGTGATTAGTTTGCATATTTTAATTGAAGGATGATTGTTATAGACCTTATTGACAAGATTGCTGTCTATTTGATAGCGATGAGTATTTTCTTGTTTTAGACGGTCTTTCCATGTGTTTTTAATTTTGTTTTTGGCTATACTTATGAATTCCTGGTTGCTATATTCTAAGTGTTCTAGTTCGTTTAGTGACATCCCCTCTTTGGCTAATTTGTCGGCTAGTTCGTTGCCGAGTATGTTGATGTGGGAGGGGATCCACGCAAAGATTACCTCTCTTCCGTTATTCTTAATTATTTGGTTAATTTCCCTAATTTGACTGATTATTTCCTGCCTGTTTTTTGAGGAGTCTTGTTCTATAGATTTAATGCTACTCAAGGAGTCGGTCAGGATTACGGCTTTCTGGTGTTTTTGCGTGGCTAGCCATTCTATTGCAGTTTTAATGGCCATCAGTTCTGCGGAGTACACAGAACAGTGTTCTGGTAACCGTTTCCTGATGTTGAGCTTTGCTTTGGGTATGTGAATGCCGTATCCCGTTGACCCCTTTGTAGTGCTTTTGGATCCATCGGTGTAGATTTGGAGATGATCTGCCCATTTGGTGTTTATTAGTTCCAATGTTTGTGATCTAGCATCTGTGGGATTGACATGCTTGTTTGTTGTGTGACATAGTTGTGTGTTAGTGATAGGATTGCTTAGTTGCCATGGTGGCGTGACTGAATAGGATTTTGTTTGTATTATTGTTCCTTTTAAATTGTGCTTGTTTAAGATGTCATTTGACATCTGCCCGAATGTAATTGGCCTGGTATTTTTCCTAGAGCCTATACGTCTGAATTGTTTGAGGCATTTATATGTGGGACATTTTTCTTTAAGTATTTGAAGTTTACCCCAGTACTTGAGTGATAGTTCCTCCCGCCTGAGGTCAAGCGGAAGCTCTCCCATCTCTTGTAATGGGGCAACTGTTCTAGTTCCTATGGCAGCTCTTGTTATGATTCTTAGTGCTTTGTTTTGTATTGTGTTTAATTTGTTGAGTTGTGTGTCACTTGCATTGGCATAGGCCAGACATCCGTAGTCGATTACCGAGCGGATGAGTGATCTGTATATTAGCATAAGTGTGGTTCTGTCAGCGCCCCATTGTGTCCCTCTTATGTATTTCATCATGTTGAGTGTTTTAGATGTACGACTTACTAGGTTATCAATGTGGGATTTCCAGGACAATTTCGAGTCAAATGTCATGCCGAGGAATTTGGCTTCTTTTTTGAATTCAAGTTTAGTTTCATTTAGTTTGAGATCTAATTTCCTGTTATTGTCAGTTGGGTGAAACAGTATTGCTACTGTCTTCCCTTCTGAGATTTTGAATCCCCAGTCATTTGCCCAATTTGAAATTTGTTTTAGTGTGTGTTGAAGCGATTTTTTGATTGTGTCTAGGTTCTTCGAGGCTTTCCAGAATGAGCTGTCGTCAGCAAATAATGCGGATTCTGTGTCTTTCCCTACGTAGCTAATAAGGTCATTTATCATTATGTTGAATAGAATCGGGCTGATAACGGATCCTTGCGGCGTTCCGTTATCCATTTTGAATTTATTGCTTAAACAGTTACCTACGCGTACTCTGATATTCCTATCGTTAAGAAAATCTTCTATCCACTTGTACATTCGGCCTTTAATTTTTGCATTGTGGAGTTTGTGTAAAAGACCATCCACCCATACGAGATCAAAGGCCTTAGTTAGGTCGACAAAGATTGCGCAAAGGTATTGTTTTTCCGTGAATGCTCTGCATATGTCATTTTGTAATCTAATGATATGGTCAATTGTTGTGCGATCAGTGCGGTAGCCACTTTGTTGACTTGTTAGGATATTGTTACTTTCACAGTGAAATTTTAGTCTGTTTGTGATTATTGTTTCTAGTGTTTTGCATAGAGTGGAAGTAAGACTTACGGGTCTATATGACGTCGTTTCATTTTTATCTTTGTTTTGTTTATGTAGTGGGATGACAGAGGCGGTTTTCCATTCTTGTGGTATTTTTCCTGTATTCCATGATAGGTTAAAAACTTCTAGGACTAACGATAGTGCTTTATCGGGTAGGTTTTTTAACATTGTGTATTTAACACAGTCTAGCCCTTCTGCACTATCAGTTTTAGACCGTAGAGCTTTTTCCAACTCTTCTATGTTAATGAGACTATTTAAATCTGTTTCATTGTCTTTGTCCTCATGTATTATTGGGGGTTGATTCTGTAGGAATGTATTTTTAATTGTCTTGAATGCTTCGTTATGTTGGCTGTTGCTAGAGCCGTCAGCGTAAGTTTGTCCTAACAGGTTTGCTTTGTGCGTATTGTTTAAGGCTGTTTCATTTTTATATTTTAATAAAGGAATGTTTTGTTTTACTTTTTTACCGGTTATTGCTGATATTTTATTCCACATTGTTTTTAGATTTGTTCGATCATTTAGGGAATTACAAAAATTTTGCCAGTTTTCTTCCTTGGCCTTTTTTATTTCTATTTCTGCGCAAAGTTTTGCTTCAAGGTAGTCAGATCTAGTTTCTTCATTCGGCCTCCGTTTGTACTTTCGTAGTGCCGTTTTTCGTGTGTTAACTAGAGTTTGTAAGTTGTCTGACCACCAAGGTTTTGGGGATTTCCTATTGGTTTCTTTTGTACGAGGAATAGATTGCTCTGCTGAGCTTATTATAGCTTTTGTTAGATTGTCCGCGAATGTGTCTATATTGTCGTTTCTTATTGATGCAAAATCCCAGTGATTACACAAGTTTTGGTACAATTCCCAGTTTGCTTTGTTTATTTTCCATTTAGCCTGACATTTGGTGTATTCTTTGTTGGTTTGGTAGTGTAGGGATGTATGTATAGCTACGTGATCGCTGCCCAAAGTTTCGTTCCCTATTTCCCAATTACAATTTGCGTAAAGTTTATCTGAGACTAACGTCAGATCTATGTGTGTTCCATGTTTACTGTTTTTCCCTACGAAGGTTGGTTCGCTATTGTTATTATTTAGTAGAAGAAGACTGCTGTCTTCTATGTATTCGTACAATTCTTTCCCATCTGTGTCGTTTTCTGGTGATCCCCATGACGTGTGATGACAGTTAAAATCCCCACATATAATTATATTGTCACCCGGAATTTGTTTCAGAATCCTGTCGTAGTCCTTACTTTTTAATTTGTTAGTAGGTGGATTGTAGATGTTTATTATACTTAGGGATTGGTTATTTCCTATATCAATGTTAATTGCCATTAGTTCTAGTTTATTTGTTGGGTTAATTAATAGTCTGTTAAATGGGATTGTGTCCTTAATGTAGCAGACAAGGCCACCTCCATTTGATTGGCCTGGTCGATCGCGCCTAACTAATGTATAGTTATCTAGATTGATGTCATTGTTTTTAGGAGTGAGTCGTGTCTCTTGTAAGCAAAGTATGTCTGGTTTGTTTAGATAGACATATTGTTTGAGTTCAATCAATCGAGACCGCAACCCGTTTAGATTGAGTTGAAAGATTGTTATTGGCTTCGCCATTGTGTATGTTAATGATTTGTATATTTGGGTTATTAGCGTGTTTACACTGTATCGTCTTTGTCGCTTGTACTGCAATTTCGTTTGTTTTGATTGGGTATTTCGGCGTCACTGATCATGGGATTATCCCCATGTCGCAGTGAGTTGTCTTCGTCCTCTGTAACAACTGTATTGATTGTTCGTTTTATTGATCTTGTGTTACTTCGGGACCTGCTTCTGTCCTTTGTATTGGTTTCGGAGGGTGGGGGCATTTTAGAGTTTGTTGGGGTGTTTACACTTTTAACGGGTTTTTGTTTTTTCGGTGTTTGAAGTACCGGTTTTGGATTTTTCGGTGTATTTTTAACATAATTAAGTATGGTGTTGTTTAATTCTTTATTTCTTTCTTCTTCGTGCTTTATGGTGCCTAATTTTGCCAAATCCTTACAGAAATTGACGAAATCACCTACGCTTTTGAATTGAGGTGTGAAGTATTTATTTTCTTTTGTTTGTTCCTCACTGCTAGGAGGATTTGCTTCTTTTTTGTTTTCTGGCGTTGTTTTATTGTTGATATGTGTTGTTGCTTCTTTGTGGGAAATACCATGCACATACTGCATAGTTAAGATTGATTTGGTGTTTAGGTATTTGGGACATTTCGGTGAATCAGCTCCGTGATTCCCTCTGCAGTTTATACATTTTGCCTGTGTGGCCCTACATTCTTCCGTTTTGTGGCTGTTGCCACATTTTCCACATACGGCCGCTCCCCTACAGAATTTCTCCAGATGCCCTATTCTCTGGCATTTTGTGCATCTTTTGACTTTCGGTATATAAGGATGAACGGGTCTCCTTTCATAAAGCATGTATATAATACCCTGTGGGGTCTCATCTTTTTTAAATGTTAACTGTACTGTTCTGATATTTTTACCCTGTCTGATCGGGTATTGGTAAATTGCTAGGGGATTGTAGCCCCCCAGTCTAAGGTTATTAATTATTTCCTCGTCGGAATAGTCTTTAGGGATGTTGTAGATTATTACCCTATCGGTTTGGTTGAACTCCGACATGGAGATTTCAACCTTCATATTACACAATGTTTTAATGTTTGTTGCTAATTGAGCGTCCTCCATATTTTGAAAACCTAGCTTTAAGTTACCGTTAGTCAGTACCCTTATGTCGGGGAGAGCTGCAGTCTCCCATTTGATTCTTATTTCGTCTCCTATTTTCGAAACCTTGGTGCCCTTAAAGGATTTTCCCTCTTTGGGCGTACATATCACTATGTGTTTATATTCTCTTATTATTTTCGTTGTTAGCATTGGTTGGGGTTGTTTTGGGGAGTTAACCAAGACATTTGCGTAATTATTTGCCATTGCCATTATGATGTACAATTATATGTACTGAAGTGCAAGTTAGAACAAGGAATGGAGAGAAAGAGAAAAGAAAAAAAAAATAGATATAAGATAAGGGGATAGTGAAAAAAGAAACAAACAGAGATTTGAAAACTAGATGGGGAGGTTTGGGAGTAGGGTCGAAAATTTGACGAAAGTCTGAAGCCTAATTTAGTAGAACAACTTAAGATTAGCCCGCCCGCTAACTTTAGTTGTTCAGATGACGAATAAAAATTTAATAAGTAAAGTGAGTGACAATTAACAAATAAGTAAAGAAAGAATAGAATAAGTATAACTTACAGCATAGAGTAATCCTAGTAATCCAATAATCCAATAATCCACTAAGCACAGTTTAGATGTTAACTCGCCAGAAGCTAATTAACCTAAATGTCAGTGAACTACTCAAATTATATACTATCGGGATATAGATAAGAGACATAGTCATATCTGCAATTGTTTCTTTTATCTCTTCAAGGCATGTGCATACTCATTTGAAGTCGTGTGGATCTTGTACAAAGATCATGTATAGCTTGTAATGGACATATTGAATCAATTAGATTTAATAAGATCGTGCCTTGACAACAGTTTATATAGAGGTGAATGTCAAAATCATGTATTGTCAAAACTAGCACAGTTCATTAAGTTCTATGCACCTAAACCACATCTCTTTGTTACATAGGGTTTCACACATAATAAGTGTTTGAAACATAATATACAAGTTTATTAAATACTAATTTACGGGTGTTTGAACTACAAAAAAAGGCAATTCAAGGCCATGAACCCTCCACGAGTTTATTAAATACCTATTTACGGGTGTTTGAACTACAAAAAAAAAAAGGCAATTCAAAGAAGATCGCGGACCTTTCACGAAAAAAAAACCCGAACCATTAACTGGAAATTCCCAAATAAAACCATGATAATTGTTTTAGATGAAACACGACGGACCCCATACGAATCTCAGAAGAGGTCCAATCTTAACATTCTGGTATGACATAATATTAATAAATCTATTGTTTAAATCCCTATAGTGTATGATTTGCGAATATTGACACTTAATCGATCGTGTGACTTTGGCAATTCCCCAAAATGATCACTGAAGATATTATAACGATTAACATGACTTATAAATAAGCCTATAATTACGAACCATCTTTGTGTTATTTTGTAGCTTTTTTCTTTGCGTATTCATTGACCGTGTTATATAGCGTTAATTGTACTTTTTGATATGAGTTTTGTTTGACCATTGGGCACACAAAATTCATGTGGTGACGTGGGGTCCGTCACTGTGAGTACAGCGATTCAAAATGAGGTTCCGGCCGCTTGCCAGCGGTATAATTTTCAAAATAATAAACACATAATATTTGCAGCCATCCCACATCCCGTAACCCAAGTTTCGACGGCCATGCTAACTACTTATAAGCCGCTTCGGACGGAGAAAGACGCGGTCTCAAAATCTCCATTTTCATTCCTAAATACAAGCATCATGCCAGTTACCCTGTTGTTATTACGTCATCATATCATGACGAAAATTATCATGACGTCAGTTTTGTGTAGTTACCATATTATTTCAATGTTCATGCTGTATTTGACCACAACTTCCAGATGTGTCCAACGTGAAAACTTTATTTTTAATGTACGACCGGTAGCATCATATGGCAAAACGTAAACCAGGTAAAGGGGAACGGTGATGAGAACCGAACGACACTCCTAATGACGACAAACAACTCTACAAGACAGGAAAACTCGGGAGTGATGGCAAAACTGGGGACTTGACTTCGGACTCTTTAGTCACTCGTGTGGCGTGGGATGTGGTTGAAGCCTACTTCGGTCACTCGTGTGGGTCGGATTGTACTATAGGCTACTTGTTAGTAGTATTATCGGTGTCTTCGACACAGTTGGAGGAACTCCGACCTCGTTTGAATGGCACAAAACTCAAAAGGACCACTGTGGACTAGATTCTAATAAACTAACCCTTTCATAGTGTAGGATAGCCTAATAACCATAAAAAATCGGCGCGGTGTGGGGTTTGTGCAAATTGTAATTTAAACTTTTTCTTTTCTTGAGCGCACATTATAAGCTAGTTTAAGTAGTTAGCCAGACAACATCTCTGAGCCTGACGACTTAGACTAGTGTCACTGTAGTGAGATAACCGTACTTTAGTTTAAATTTTAAAACTAACGGTAATTTTATAAATTAGCCTTTAGAAATGACTGAGAGTGAGAGTGAGATGAACCTAGTCCTAATTTACAGATTTAACCTATACTGGCATTCTACCCATACTCCATGTCATGGCGTATCGTATCATAGTTTCATTCAACTCCTCATTGAATTTCTATCCATATAATTATTTTCAATTGTCTTTTTTTGTATATTTTACAGCACTAACAAGGAGGGATTACACACCTAGGTCTCCAACACCACCACCAGCAGCTGTTTACAGATCACCTGCTCCATCCGCATCTTGTTCAGACAGAATGTGTGAATGTATAGCAACATGTGGACGATTACTTATCACCGTCTTTAACCTTATCTTTGCAGTAAGTATATAAAAATAACAAAGCTCATGGGCATGCGATAAACTGTTACCCTCTGTTTAAGACCCAGGGCTGCAAGACACACTGGCCCATGCAGTAACTGAGTAAGTAGAACACTGGCTCAGTCAACAGGAGATATTAATAGATGTTTGCCGAGAAAGTTTCACCCTTGTCAATGGTGAAGAGTGGTTAGCCTGACAAGGACAGTTTCTTGTCACCCCAATCGAACAGAACTGTTACCCCCTGTTTAAGATCCACTTATGCTAGCCACGCTGGCCCAGTAAGTAGGACACTGTCTAGACCAACAGGGGATATAAATAGGTGTTTGCCGAGAAAGTTCCACCCTCGTAAATAGTGAAGGGTGGGTAGCCTTACAAGGATAGTGTCTTGTCACTCGGATGGAACAGAAAACCGAAGTCCTGCGATGTTTACACATTGGTGTGGACGTGAAAGATCCTTTATTATAGTTGGAATTTGAAAATGAGTAGGTCCCAGTTGCGCTGTCCGGGGGAATTTTCCTCCTGGTCATAACACACTGTATTTCGTATGTTTGTCTCCATTAACCGAAACGGTATGATAGGTCTACATTAAAGTAGGATAAAAACATTTTATTGGTATGTTTTGAAGAATATTTGGGAAGTTTTAAACCATGCTATTCACATTCCATAGCTATTTTAAAAGTGCTCATTATTGAATCATCGTACATGGATCACAGAGGTCTGAGAAGATGTTCGCTTTAGTTATTGCTTTATTTTTTTCGCAAGTCTTATTAATCTTTTTTTATTTTAGTTAATAGGAATCATTCTGCTTGGGTTAGGAATCATTGTGAAGATCCAGTCGCCATTACTAGACACATTATTAGCGACAGCTCAGACACAATTCCAGAATGCGGTGTCATCGGCGGGTTTCAGTTCGCCTTCCACAGATTTTAATATCTATGACCTTGTAGGTGGTTTGGCTATTGTATTTATTGCCCTTGGTTGTTTTTTCCTGATAATAGGAGCTCTTGGAGTTATTGGTGCCTGCTGTAAAGTTAGGATTTTGCTGATTCTTGTAAGTATTTCTAACGCAAGTTTAACACAATTGCTATGAACATTTTAACATCAGCTTTCACATTTAAAGATGCGTTATGTTAGATGTAGATAAAGAGTTGACAGGCTTCGCTAAACAAGATAATGAAAACGGAATATATTGAAAATTTCAGTTCAGTTACGTTATTCTTAGCGAAGTTATGACTGTTGGAAATTTTAATAATAAGAGCGTAGTCTTAATACCCATTGCTACCATTGTTACGATAATAAACAAAGTCTTGATTATCTGCTTTTAAGTTAAATTATCAAATGGCAATCGTGTATAAAACCATTAGAAATCACGGCCAACCAAACAACATTGTAAAATGAAAATAAACAAAATCTGGATTACCTATTTTAAATTACTAAATGGCGATCGTGTTCTACAGAGTTCATTGTGGGCTTGTCGTGTAAATAAATGTATAATTATTAATTCATGTAACATTTGAGACTGGTAATAAACAGAATTAGGTTTTACATGGCGGCAATGTATCTTTAAATTGTCTGTATTGGTGTGATTTTGTTGGGAAGTTGGTGATGTATTCTCTACTACCACAATCACTAACCTTTCTGTATATTTATACAATTTGGATAGGACTCCAAATGCGCAGGGGTTACGAGGTTTTCTGAAAGTCCACTTACCTACAAATTTCAGTTTGTTTTCATTTGTGTGTATAAGCGTGTATTTAGAAAATTAATCCCTTTACCTTTTTTTTTGCAGTATGTTATTTTGGTGATTGTTATTCTATTGGCTCAGGTCGGTCTCGTCGTCTGTGTTTTTGTTTTCCGCAGTGTGGTAAGTGAATTGAATATAGTATTTAAATAGTAGAAACCAAGTTGATTTATGTCCAGATAAAGTGTAGAATCAAGTTGATATGAATTATGATGTTTGGTCAGGGAATGTTTTAACTTATCTATTTAGCTTTGTATCAGTTACATCTTAAAGGAGCTAAGTCTCTTACTCAATATCTTCCAAAATCTTCGACAATTAAAACACGAATTATTTGTCAATTTAAATCAACATTGATGTTGTGATCTTACCGGGAAAAGATGGGTTTCTCATAATCAATATTTAAGAGAAAATAACCGACGCTAGAAATTTGCATTCGATGGAGATTGCTGGCTTATTTGTTCGCGGAATATAACTGTTTTGAAATAAGAGTAAAAACGGAAACAATTGAATGTAAATCAGTTCATATACAGTCAGATTACATTATTATATGTGTTGCGACCCATTTGGGTCAATTTCTAGGTCCCAAATATGAGCTCCTTTTTTTTAACATTGTCTTATATCTGCCATAATAAAGTTGAAATTGACACAAATAACCCCTTTGTAAAATATATACAGAGTTCTAGTTAAACTTCCGAATATTGGCTAGAATTATGTTTATCCGATTGACTTTATAGCACAACATGGAGCAGTTGTTCAACACTTTATCATCCTGATTTTGTTGCACATTTAATTTGAAATAACTAGGTTATGCATTGTCATTTTGAATCAGGTTATTTTTTTTATTGTACGTTTTTTTCCTTTCAGTTCGATTCTACTATAAAACAAGGCCTTAAGGATGTGATTAAATCTGAATATACTGGTATTAACGGTACAAGTGCTGGAACATTGGGAATGAACTTCATAATGACCTCGGTAAGTTGTCTTTTTCCCTTTAATTTTAATGTTGCAACATGTTAGTTTATTTCCATTACGTTTTATGTATACACCAAATAAAATAAAATCAAGTACGAACAAAATTCGAAGTCCTAAAAAAACGGTATAAATTTAGGCAAAATATTGTATAGTGTAATCAGCATATGGACTGTTCACCATGTACAAAATACACGACAAACAGTGGTAATAGGTAAAGCTTGTGTTTGGCGCAGATTCTATTATAAAGCACTTTTGATGAAATCAAATTAAATGGGGTTTAACATCCCCATTTTCTGCACCGACTGACTAATGAAGACGGGTATACGTCAACAAGCAAGGGTTCTTTTACATACACGCGAATGTGTACACTACACAGTACCTCGGTTTTTCTTCCCACCCGATCGTCTATATATTGTCCCCTACCAGGCCTCCCGTCCCCCGACGCTTACATGGGGACACCACGTCAGAAAATCCCCTGAACTTTCTCGACCAACATCGGACCACCGCGTCTCCCACGGCCACAAGAATGGTAAACAAATATTATCCGGGAATCGGACATCAAGACACATCAAAAATTTTAATTCTATGAAACCAAAAAAACGCCTGTTATGTATAAAATAGGACTATTTCTTCTTCAGCAAAGTTGTTGTGGTGTTGACGATTATACAGATTTCAGTACAGACAACGCCCCAAACTGGCAATTCCGTACTTATACAGATGGTTCTGGAAATCCACATACACTCATTACTCCTATGGCCTGCTGTGTAAATACTACAAATGCACCAACTTGTGCCGAGTCACCAGATGCTACAGATAGTACCAAGAATAATTTTAACAAGGTAAGTTCATTTCAACCACAAAATTATTTTTCCCCAATTCAACTTAGTTCACGTACTCGGCCCTGTCAATTTATTTGTAGTATTCTTGATCCAACTTAAAACATAAGTCTACAATGAATAATTAATAATACAGAGCGTTAACCACCATCTGTCGTTGCTATAGTAGCGCTTACGTTGACCTCTCGCTTCCCGGTAAAGGTAGCGCCGCCGATCGATTCACCGCCTTGCGGAGATTTCATAATCCCGAAGCTGCATGTGATGATTAAAAAGGGACACTAACACTCTTGCTGGCGTGACAGGTCCAGACAAAAAAAAAAAATAGCCTTATTCTAACAACTATATGTTTAAGTATCCTACCTGTTGTATAAATTGTCATTACATCCTATTGTACCACAGATTGTTCGAAAATATTTTAAAATCTAAATTACATTTGAAAAGGTCTACGTAAAGCTTTTCAAACCATGCAGTTGAATTTTTCCAATTTTTCCAATTCGGTGTGTTCAGATGAAATTTGTATCATCAATTAATTGGAAAATTGGAAAATAGTACAATTTTCTGATCAGAATAATATTTGGGACATATTATTCAGTTACAACAAGAGTGGTATTAGGCCTTTAAATTATGATAGTCATACGAGCATGTTTTTCTATCGTTTGAATGGTGGCGAAATAACTTTCCCCTTGCCATTTTATTCGCATTGATTTGTGATTTGCATTGAAACAATAGCATGGTTAAAAACTTGTCGATGCGCCATTTACAACAATGACGAGGTAACTTAATATGGTCATGCAGACACCAATCTGTTTAAAACACAGATCCTATTTCGTTTCCTTTTTTCTACAGTTCAAAATTTCGTTTTACTTGTCTTCACAACACTAGGGTCAAAAGCCGCGACCCTGACGCGTATGACCCTGACGCGACCTCTCAGTACAACTGGCCAGATCTTTATGTAGTGTAGGCCATCGAAAGAAGCTAAACAAACGAAACGAAATATAGATCTCAATTTTTATCAGATGGTGCAGCTACCAGTGAGTATGGTTTATTAAAGAAATATGAACGGAATTTATCCCAGTTTAATTTCTCTGTTTAATATTTTCTAGGGATGTTATGATTCGTTATGGGATATTGTAACCAGTTATAAAGAAATTACCATAGGTGTTGTTGGTGGTATATGTGGCTTACAGGTAAACATTATAAAATCTATGTTTTTGTATTGTCTATTATTGCTTTGTTTTGTTGTTTGCTTTCCTTGATTAGAAAGAGAGAGAGAAAGAGGGAGAGAGAGAGTTTAATCGACACAAACCAGGTCATTTCGGGACTAACATATATTGTTTAATTGTATTTCAATAATTCGCTTGCACGTAGGGGTCTCTAGCAGTGGGAGGAAACCGGGTGACCCCGAGAAAACCCACGAGGTTGGAAAGGCGACCCTACTCCATCCAACCCCCGCCCTTGATTAACAACCCCCGCTCCGCCAATCCTTAAATAGTCATTTTAAATCAGATAACAATTATGTTTCGTCTGTTCTAAAATCTTATTGTTCTACTGTTCTACCCCGACTTGGCCTACATCATACAGTAAGCTATTAAGAAAATTTTCCTCGGACAGCGGTGCTACGACCTACTCTCATATTGAAATTCCAGCTGCCAAACCCTTACCCCCTGCACCATTGACAAGGACACCACATCGGAAAATCCAGGTGAACTTTCTCGGCCAAGACCGGGATTGAACAGGCCACACCTCCAGGTTAGCGAGCAAATGTTTTATCAACAGAGGCACCGGGACTCCTTTAATAGAATATTTGGCAAAGAGATCACATTACGTTAAAAAATAAATCAAAATTTTTCTTTTTCTGTCGATACTATGAGTTCGTTATACTTCATTACAAACAAAAAAACAAAAACAAAACAAGAGCGCACAATTACTTCGAGATAACCAAGTTCGGGATGATGACGTCTTACTGTATTTGAATTGATATGAACATTTTATGGATATTGTACATTTTGTTTTCTAGTTATTATTGGTGATATTTGGTATAAGTATAATATGTCAAATAGATAAAGATAAGGTTGGAGTCATTTAAATATCTGTAATGGTAAGTATCCTTATTCTGAGAACTCTACAATTATACAAAACAACCTTTCAGTGACACTTCCTCTCTCCATTCCATTTTCATCTATTGTAGAAGTTGGTTGTATAAAACACAATAAGCTGTAGGTTATAATGAAGATGCAGATCATGTTCGGAAACGAACAAAAATTGTCCGCTTTGCTGCATCTATTTATGATCCACATAAAAAAGTGTTTCAAACATGTCGGTATATATATAACACAGTGCTGTCACAGGGCAGATGCGGATTAAGGGATTGCTGACAGACCAGCACTACATTGGCAAATAATTTAAATACCTAATTCTATAGCCGTTCGTAATTTGTATAACTTTTATATCATTTGTGAGTTTCTTTGTCATAATGTGACAATTTACGTCCATTATAATTACTTTATTAATTTATAGAATTTATTTTTATATTTTTCAGAAAAGAGTATTAATTGTTGCTGGCAACAGAAAATGACGATAACCTGCAAATAGATTGCCGTTTTGACTTTAGTGCAGTGGAACTCTTATTTGTTTCTTTTAAAAAATCGGCTATTAACACTAATGCTTAATTTTGATCTTACGGATGACAATAGTCATGACAATGCGAAGATTGACATTTTTGGAATTAAGAATTTAAATTACAAAAACTCCCGATGAAATTGTGTGGCCATATGAATCGTTTCCACCTGAACCTGAAAAATCACATTGACACATGGGACATAACTCTGTATTATAGTACTCGACTCAGACATTTATAAATCAAAATATAATTTAAAAGATCAAAACAAATTTTTTTTACATCATGTATAATATACGAATCTTATATATAAATTTTACATATGTATTTAAACAGAACATTTGATATTTCTGCTTGTATTGTTTTTGTCTATTATTGAAAAAAACAAATGTAAAATACTTCTATTTATTGTCAGTCAATATTGATATTGTTGGTCTTGTCAATTTATATTCTTTTTCTACAAAACGATTATAATAATCCAGAATTCCAATTAACTACTACGTGTCGTAATAATCGACATACCAAGTGCTCATTTTGAAAACAAAATAATCCGGCCATTTTGTTTTTTTACCGTTGTCGCCTATTGCTGACACACCCATATTATTTTTATATGTCATGCTTATTGTTATCTATTTGTAAATATATATATACATAGTGTAATTATATAGAAAATCTGTAAATAAATATTCCTTACCGACTGTAACGCCATTTTATTCTTTAATTTTATTACTAATGCAAATCGCGAGTTACATGATCGATACATGCCTGTTTTGGGACGCCATACTCCCAAGACATTGATAACGAGCAGTAGAAGCTAATAAACCATTAATATACTAGATGATACTTCGTATAGATAATTTTAATCCGACCAGCATTCACATGGAAATTACGACCCGTAATCTGTTTGCGTTGTTTTTGTATTTCTTATTTATTTATATCTTTTACACCGAATGTTGAATATTCTAAATATACATACGATTTTATTTGCAATAAATACAGTTTACATTTTTTGTAACTAGAAAAAAAAATGATACGAAGACAGTCCGTTACCCTATTAAACGGGAAAACCGGTTCTCCGAGAAAGTCCATTTTTGTTCCAAATAATCAGAAACATCACTTTGCCATAGTGCGTGTAGCAATAGCTGATGGGCTGATAATATTCATAACCACTGCTTCACGAAGATGTAATAAAATGACGCCTGGCATATTATACGAATTATACCAGAAGAATTAATATAAACAGTTATTTGAAATAAAATTCTGTGATAAAATTTGGACAATTGAAAGATTGTTATGATTTGTATATGTTGTTTAGAACTATTATTTGTTCTATGGTAAAGTAGTTTGTTATTTGTTATGTTGCTGTGAATGAAGACAAAATATTTTATTGAAATAAAATTTTCATTAAACGCCTTTTTTAAAAATATTTTTCTTTTTCATTTGATACATTATATAAACCCTTCAAAGAGACGCTATTTTGTTTGTCATGGTGACAGACCACCAATATGATTTCCACAATCTCGGTACCAATGAATGTAGCTCCTGTTAAATTCGCCATACTTCCCCACGTTCCCTTAATCTTGAATGAAGATGTCTGTGGCGCTTGTTTGGTATAGAGTAGAAGAAGCGCGTTTGAATTGTTTTTTCCTACCAGGTTTTATGGAGGACCACTGTTGCTATTTCAAAAATTTTCTTATCGGACGTTTTTACCGAAATAAAGGGGCATAACTCATATTTCAACGCAATTTAAGTAGAGAGGGGGAGGGGTGGTGTCATTTCGTGACTATCATGGTTTAATTTTAGGGTATTTGGACACAGATCACCAAATATTTATACGACGTCAGCCACGAAACAAGGACAAAAGTTATTTTTAGTCTTTCTTTCCATTTTCCCCCTTTTGCATGGCGATTTTTGTTGACTTTTTGGTGTAGAATCGAAGAAAAGGGTTTGAAAATAAAATATATTTTCTGCCAGGTTTTGGTAAATATTCATGATTTTGAGGCGGGTGGATACATGAGTTGAGAGGTTGGCTAGGATGAGATGTAGGGCCGTAAATTGCATGTTTATTTGTCTCTACTTCCAGCTTGAGTACCTTAAGTTTTACAGGAAGAACCCCAGACGTCCTTTTGGGCAAGACTTTGACACACACATGTTACTACATCCGTGGTAGAAAGCCTTCTACTTAACGAAAATTTTGGAAAAAGTTAGAGACGGTCTAAGAGATGAGAATTAATATTAAAGTCAATGGGGAAATCTTTTTAACTATTTGACGTTCTAACACCTGACGTCAACTGGCTGACTATCGCCATTGAAGAGACGACCACTGACAAGGTCGGTCGCATTTTTTTGTTACGTCTTTTTTGTGGCTCATTTTAGTGAAGCCTGTACCACAACAGGCCCGGGACTGTACAGCGCAGTGGACGCTTACGGCTGGCCCCCGGATCCATTCACTTGATTTGATAATTGTTTAGTGTTTGCAATGTCTATTTTCTGTCTTGTCCGCAGGTTTATCTTGTAGATTTTTTTTGGTTTTTGTTTGTTTTGCGTGTAGTGCAGTCCTCCTGCATTTACTATTAGTGATCTTTGGCCTATCTTAGCAGTGGGAGGAAATCAGAGGACATGGAAAAACCCACGGGGATGGACAGGTGACCGTAACCATGCCATTTGACAGGCCTTCTGATCCAACGTGTACGTGTTAACCATTGCCCACCTAGCGCCCTAAGAGATTGAATACAGTGATTTTTTTTACATCGGATAGTTACAAAATATGCTACATCATATTTGTGAATTTCAAGTTTCCGTGGCCAACCTCTTACAAATCTTAAAGCAAGACATTGCAAGTCTGAAAGAAAATTTGCGGAAGATTTAAAATGGTGTTTAATGGTTAGTTAACACCGACCGGGCAAAGGGACAAGAATTAACATTACAGTTATTATTAGACAATTTGGTGGTCTCATCCATTTGTTGACGGACCATTTGTTCATCATATCCCTTTATTTATTAAGGATGTATTGGCGTTTGCACTGGTATAGCATAGAATGGAAATCTCACCAAAATTATTTTTTGATCGATATTAACCTTGATGTCTATAGTTGACATCGATTTTTTTTCTATTTCAAATTATCAATATTATAGGAAAAATAAACAAAGACAAAAGTACGCAAACTTGTCCCTCATCTGGACCCTGTAATCGCGGTACTCTGCCTCAGTAGTTGATGGGGAGCAGCAAAAGAAGTCAATGGAGACAACCAAGACTCATCTCATCCCGAACAAGAAGAAGACATGGTGGAATGATTCAAGGCCAATGAAATTCTCTATCCCAAACAAACTGAATATGACGCCAAACTTTCAGCCAATCAGAGGCCGAATAGCAAGTGCCATTGCTATGTTGGTTAGGAATAAAAAATTCGAGACCCGGTTGCACTGCTAATTATTGATGCTCGACCACGCCACTTTGTAATACACCCCTAGTAGTCATCGAAGTAAGGCAATTCCGACCATAGTAACGCGGTTCCGTCCGTTGTACGTCCATCTCGTTTTAAGTACGTCCATCTCGTTCTAATTTTAGAACGGGGACAATTCTGCACAGGCTCAAAGATCTAGACCGTCCAAGCCTAGGAAGTTATCTAATATACCGTAAACAGTTTCTTATACATTCAATCCGTTCGCACACTGTTTAAGCCCATTTGGCAACATGAGTAAGAAATAGTTTGTTGCGATGTGGCTTTAAAGGGACCAGCCCGAATTTCAAAGAATCTGAAAATTACACGTTCATAAACGTATGACATTTAAACGCCAAAATATAGAGGAATAGTGTATCTACCTTGTCTGAAAATTTCAGTTCAAAATATTGAGTAGTTTGGACGTGAATGCAAAAAAAGCTTAACTGGACACTAGCTCTTTTAAGTTTTCTTTTAAATTGTTATGATACCAATTTTAACTTAATCAAAGGAGAGCTTTAAAAGTGAGTCAATCGGGTTAGATTGAAAGCTACACATAATATAGACTCGTTTTATCCAGACACTTCTGTGTAATGCAAACAGAACACAAGTCTTCGGCCATCGAGCCGTACCGGCGATTGGAAGTTGTTTGAAAACGTATCGCATAGCTTGAAGAAGTTGCTCGGGTCTAAGTTAGAGGCTATTAAGGGCTTTTCATACAAAATTAAGCAGTTTTAACCCCCAAAATGTTATCGGGATGGCCCCTTTAACCAAACATCACTTGATGAATTAATTGTTCGTAGGCTACAGCGTTACTTCCCCATCCAGTTGTAACGTCTTCAATCCGTATGGAAATACGTATCTTTATTGTCCTTCGCATCTTATCGTGAGCTTCCTTGGGATGTTCTATAGCTGTGTCTGCAATCAGATCTTCCAGATCATTATCTACTATCAGACAGGCCAATCCTAATATATTTAACTAAATCTTTAGAACATTGATTATCTACAGCACTTACAACACATTGTACTTAATGCGACATAGACGTCGCGATACAATAAACATGGCAACAAATATAATTCATAGAAGGTATTATGAAAAAAACTGGACGTGTAATCATGCACATTATTTATTATCAAAAGATACACAAACTGAAAAAAGAATAATCTCAGTACATAGCAAAATATCTCTGATTTATTTGGTATCGGGTTGAAACAATCTGATTAAAACACAGATCTTATTTCATTTCATTTTTTATCGTTTAAAATTTTGTTTTACTTGTCTTTACTACACTGTGATATGGACGACTTGTTATTTTACTCATGTTCTGCTTGAAGTAAGGGGTTAGCCAATGAAACGGTCTGTTACAGTTAGCTTTAGGCGTTGTGGTGCATGGAACTGCGGGTAAACTACTATGAACATCAATGCTGGTTGGCTAATCAAATGTATTACGATATAGGGTCAAAATCCACTCGAATGACCTTTGACGCAAACTATCACTACCACTGGTCAAATCTTTATGTAGTGGAGGCCATCGAAAGTATAAAAAAACCCGAAACGAAATATAGATCTGTATTTTAATCAGATTGGGGTATACGATGTATTTCCGAGAACGCTTAATTAAGTATATAATATAGTTATAGATTGGGAAACGTGTAAAACGTGATACAAAATAGCTGTAACACACAACATGTAAATGGATCTGATAAAACTACATAATTCCCATTTGACAGGATTGGACTATAATACAATTACGTTTTCATTTACAAATGAGATTGCTTGTAAAATTTGAGATAAATCTGTACAGTATTTGCCGAGATATACACGTTTTAATTCTAGCCCCTACATATTGTTTACAGCAATGTTAAATAAGCCGGCGAATATATAAAATGATTATTAGGCGAATCTAAGTTTATTTTGACGATCCTATTCAAATTTCTTTGTAACGGTCAATTTTGAGAAAAAAATTCTTATTTTAAAGATGCTATTAAAAATTAACTTAATAAATTTCTTTTTTAAAGTGATATGTGAGAAAATAATTTTCATAATATCAATAATATTTACAGCACAACTCCATAAACTGCATTAAATACCGCCATTATATATTTCTATTATTATGAATACAGGAAGAACTGCTCTAGGTAGAAAAATATGACTTCAATTTTATATATACTTTACGTGTCATTTAAGGACACTTTCCTTGTGCATTATATACAGCAAAACATAATCTCACAATAAATTCTATTGATTGTTTTCTTCTAATGCGTGCACGATATTATGACTCAGGGGTATATATTTGCACCATTGTAAGGTATATAAGTTTTTAAATTCTTGGTAAAGAAGTCAATGACATTATATCGGTTCGAATAGTAACATACGTTAAAAAGGTAAGAAGATTATAGAATATTTTTTTACTTATTACATACACAATAATATATTATCACTTTTTGGACTGTATAAAAAAACGTAATCAAGAAGATTTGTTGTAAATTTCATAGAAGTTAATAACAATTTTGATCTAGGGATCGAATGCCAAACTGGGGTAATGAAGACTTGAATCCGCTACTGACAAGGGAAAACCACGCCAAAAATGCCAGAGAGAATTTGAGACCTTCTGGATCGCCCGCCAGCTGGGGTAATGAAGACTTGAATCCGCTACTGGCGAAGGAAAACCACGCCAAAAATTTCAGAGAGAATCTGAGACCTTCTGGATCGCTCTTCAACATCTTACTTACTGCGATACTGTGACTTCTAACATACAAAACATTACAATGTCTGGTGGTGAATTTTATGTCACCAAACACGGAAGCGGGGGATATGATTTTCGTTTTGTTTAGTGCTGCATTCTTGGGAAATTTAAGAAATCGTTAAAATTTTACAACCTTGCGCTCAGGGATCTGATACAAGAAATTGTAACTAAGATACAATTCAATTTTTAGGAATTTGATTGAATAATATTAGTGCTTAGCCAATCAAAATATCTACTAAAATTTGGATTTTATCTGTATATAGGATTTTCTGAAACAGGGTCTAGATTCATATCTTTAGTATGTTTTTTTTTTAAAAAAATGCGTTATTTCTATTTTCAGGAAAACACTACGGAGAGACAACTCTTGATTTAATCAATCGTCCTTTCTAATCTCAAAATGTGTACCTGTTTCGCTTCAATAGGCCGTCTGCTTATTTCTATTTTAAGTGGAGTATTTGCTGTAAGTATTAATATACTGGGGGGTTGGGGTGGCCTAGTGATCTAGAGTGCCGCGATTCGATCTATACCTGGCCGGCCACCTCTGGCTTGTGGCTGTGGTTCCCCCCACTGCTAAAGACCCCTACGCGCAAGCGAGTTATTAAAATAAAATCAAACCATATATTAGTCCCGAAATGACCTAGTTGTGTTGAGTGGACGTTAAACCCCATTTCTCTCCCTCTCTCTCCCTAAAGAACTACCACCGCCTCCTCACTACCACTCCATTACGACCATTATCAACTCAAGAATGGTGACCAATAATCATTATTAATCCCATTGTGTAATGCTCGTCTTTTTTGCACCATTGTCATCATCGTAATCATCATGAACTAACAATAAAGTTAACCTTAGCCATCTAATTCAAATTTTTTCCAGCTGGTTGGAGCAGTACTTTTTTCATTGGGTATTATCATGAAGTTGAAACCTACCTTACTGGATTCCTCAATACAAACAGCACAGGGATCATTACAACAAGCAGCTGGTCTTGCTGGATACACAGTACCATCAACAGATATAAATATCGGCGATTTGGTTGGAAGCTTGACAACTGTTCTTATCGTTCTTGGTTTGTTTTTCCTAATTGTTGGTATTTTGGGAATCATTGGAGCCTACTGTGAAGTCCGAATTGTATTAATTGTGGTAAGTTGAAACATAAGAAAATTTAATTGTATTCTTTTTCTGGACAAGTCTTTCAGTAACACATGTTTTCAAGCGCCAATCAAGAACCTCTTGTATGGATAGAAGGCAGGGAACCGAATCAGAAGGGGAACACCTGGTTGACACTGAGCAGGACAAGGCGAAAATACTTTAAGATCATGCCCTTGTTACAGTTTGATTGAATTACCTTTTTGAAAGAAACTATCTGGCCGTCCCACACCACTCACCCCTTTGGATTCACCTTTGTTTACCTTTTCATTTTTTAAGTTACAAACTCAAAAATGTAGTGATATTTGTTATTTTCTTTCAGTATGTAATTGTTTTGATTCTACTACTTCTCAGTCAGCTTATCCTAGTAGTTATTGTTTTTGAATATCGAGAATTGGTAAGTCAAAATACTTATTACTGCTATTTTGAGACTAAAAACTAATCTGCTTACGAATATTGTGAAGGACGCATGTCGAGTTATATCATATCTTCTATAATCACTCAAACACTCACAAAGAAAGTAAAATAATTTTGATTAGCAGCAGACATTAATTAAACCCATAAAACAGAAGATATTTTACTAGTAAATCATATTACAAGATTGTTTTAAGTAAAACTTTTACAACCTAAGCGAAAGGTAAAAAAAACCCTAATTGATTACCAGGGGCCAGTTGCTCAAAGCTCTGTTATCTTTAACGATCCGTTAACTTTAACGGAAAGAAAGATTGTTGCTGAAAATAAAGGCCCCGAACATTCTGAGGTGCAAATTTTTACTACAGATTTATGCTAATATAAAAAATAAAGTATTTTATAGTGTTTTCTATAGTAAATTTAACGGAAAGTTATCAAACAACACATTACCAAGATATGTCCGTTAAAGTTAACGGATCGTAAAGATAACAGAGCTTTGAGCAACTGGCCCCAGAAGCTTAACTGGACGCCTCCCTTATATCTGTATATCGTGACAAGAAATAGAGTCGCCTGTCCAACCTTACGGGTTGTCTTCGGGTCCTCCGTTTTTTCCCACTTCTACAGACCCTTAAGGGCAAACGAAGTGCATATCTTTGTATATATATACTGAACCTTATTGAACCATTTTGGAGTGGTATTGTTATATGACATATTCATCTATTATAATAGTGTTCTATATTTACTGTTGTTATTTCAGTTTGATTCAACATTAAAGGACAATATCAAGGAAGTTCTTAAGAACGACTATACTGGTATCAATGGCACAAGTGCTGGTAGCAGGGCTTTGAATCTATTAATGATTTCTGTAAGTTACTCATGTTTTACAACAGCGTGTCCCGGGGGGGGGGGGGGTGTTTAGCACGTGCGTGCTGTATCATAAAGCCATCATTAAGTCAACTGGTGTGGTTCGGAATCACCGGTTGTACGTGACAAGGAGTAGGATCGCCTGTCCAACCTCGTGGGTTTTCTCTGGGTCTACCGGTTTTCCCCCACTGCTAAATACTCGTACGCGCAAGCGAATTATTGAAATAAAATTGAACCATATGTTAGCCCCGAAATGACCTAGTTTGTGTCGAATTGACGTTAAACACCATTTCTCTCTCCCACAGCGTGTCCGAAATGCTCAGTCAAATTAAAACCAGACCCTTTGCCGTTCGCTTGAATTCTACTAATATCTAACTACCTCATTATAAAGAATTAAAATTGGAATTTTAATTATATGGTTATAACTAATATTTCCAAAGACAAAGTATCTTTCCTTGACTAGATAGGAGACTGTGATACGTACCCTGTTCACTCACTTGTTAAAGACGTTGTCTGGGAAGGTTCGCCATTGCCCGTAAATGACATAAACTGTTTAACTACTTTCAGGTAACTCAGGTTATTGCATGGACGTAGATTTTTTTTATAGGCGAAGGTTATCGGCTTTAGAATAACTCGTAGGATATAAGACCATCACTGGCCACCAAACAAGTGGTTTAAATACAAAAGTACAGCCATTATTTTGTTTATGCGAACTCCTTAAACTGGAAGTGATCTCAAGTGTTCTAGAAAGCGTGGCACTCGAAATTTAAGACTATTATTTCTACAAACGATTTGATTCAAATCGATCTTTCTAGAACCACACCCGTCATGCCCGTCGTGCCCGTCTTGTTTATTTTGTTGTATTAGAGTATTTTCTATTGTGGTCATATTTTATTAGCAAGGCTGTTGTGGAATTGATAACTATACAGACTTCAGTGCAGAAAATGCCCCAAACTGGCAATTCCGATCCGATAATCTTATAACCCCCATAGTCTGCTGTAAGGATACAAGTCAGGCACCAGGTTGTGCTCAATCAACTGATGCTACAGATGTTACCAAGAATAATTATAACAAGGTAAGTGACGGTCATCATAAAACACGTGTATCTTGTTACGTTAACCACGGTGGCTCAGTGGGTAGGAGGTCGGCTCACTAATGCTAGGTTCCCACTGTCATGCTATGCGTTAAGATATGATCGTCCCTATTGAGTCTACGATCTGGTACGTGCAGATACGTTCCGGTACCTTGTGATACGACCCACACGATTACTATATACGACTGACGCCAATTATAATGATCAGTTTATTTCAATCGAAGCACGAATCGTGACAGTGGGAATGTGACATAACCTGGAGGTCCCGTGGTGGACCCTCACGTGTAACACAGCGATATCATAAGTGCATAGAACTTAATGCTAGTTTTGACAATATATGATTTTGACTTTCACCTCTCTTCTAAACTTATGTCGAGGCACCATCTTATTAAATCTAATTAATGCAATATGTCCATTACAAGCTATACATGATCTGTGTACAAGATTCACACGATTATGCACATGCCGTGACGAGATAAAAGAAACAATTGCAGATATGACTATGTCTCTTATCTGTATCCCGTTGATATATATAGTAGTAGTTCACTGAGAGTTAGTAAGAGAAGAACCGCGGGAGAAGGGAAGGCTTGGACGAGTGTAGGGACTCACCCGAGTACAGCCGCTGCCTTGGCAGTGGGGCAGAATTGTAGATGAAATGTTATATTGTTAGATGTGTTCCTGTAGAAGACTAGTAGATTTAATATTATGTAGATGTGTTCCTTTGGTAGACTAGTATAGTTCAAGTACCTGTATTGCTGTATTATGTAGATGTGTTCCTGGTGTAAATAAATCCTATATATTTACTAAACCGATCTTCTATTTTACACTAATTAGTAATAGTGTTACGCACGTTCACCAAGAAAGTCCATCGGGATTTTTCGGCGTAGTTCACCCCCGTAAGCGGTGCATGGGATAACGTATAGTCGTTCGGATGAGACAAAAAAACCGAGGTCCCGTGTACGTACACATTAGCGTACACGAAAAATACACCTTGACAGTTGGAATTCGAAATAAGAGTTGGTCGTAGCACCGCTGTCAGAGCAAAATTTCTCTCGTAGAACACTGCATGGCGCATGTCCGTCTTCAGTAGGGGCAGAACAGTAGGACGTTAAACCCAATTTATTTCAGTTTCAATTTTGAATACTGTTACGTATTGGATCGTATAAGGGTTAATAAAGTGATAGATGCCGAGGTATTAATTATGTCAGCATATTTTTTATCGTTACTGTATGATTTCATAACCTTTGCGCAATGTTGTATGTCGTTCATTCGTTTTGTTTGCGTTAAGATATATCAAGTCCGAAGGCTTGTCAACATTTTGCGAAGATTTTCACATGATACGGTAAAATTGGGGATGTTGACAAAGCTTTACTATAGCAATAACTTAGCGCAAATGTGTAATTGAAACCAAAATGACGGCATACAAAATTATTAACTTATTGATTCAGTTTAAATCCCATATAATATACTGTTGAAACGTTTAGAGATATTAAAGGGCCAATACCACTCTTGCTGGCTTGACAGGTCCAGAAAAAAATAGCCTTATTCTAACTACTAGATGTTTAAGTGTCCTACCTGTTGTGTAAAATATCCATTACATCATATTTTACTTGTCCAGAGGGTTCGAAAATATTTTTAAATCCAAGTTGCATTTGAAAGTGTTTACGTAAAGCTTTTAAAATCATGTTGATACCATGTAGTTGAATTTTTCCAATTTTTTAAATTCGCTGTGTTAAGATGAAATGTGTATCATTAATTAATTGGAATATTGTAAAATAGTACAATTTGTTGACCAGAATAATGATTGGGGTATATTATATAGTTTTCGAAATCTTGATATTTATGGAACACACACACACACCATTACAGATAATGTTAATTTTGCTCTATGTAGGGTTGTTATGATGCAATATGGCAGATTGTTGAAGATAACGAAACTATATCTATAGGAGTCGTAGCTGGGATATGTGCATTACAGGTATTTATTTTAATTTGTGTTCTTTATCCGTATAACAGTAGTTCGGGTTTTTTTTAATTTTCTATCATGGGGGGTTGGATGGCCGAACGGTTAGCAAGTGCGTGCTGTATCATAAAGCCTGTCATTGTGTCAACTTGCGTGGTTTCGAACCCCAGGTTGTACGTGACAAGGAGTGGGATCGCCTGTCCAACCTCGTGGGTTTTCCTCGGGTCCCGGTTTCCTCCCACTGCTAAAGACCCCCACGAGCAAGCGAGTTATTGAAATAAAATTAAACCATAATATGTTAGTCCGGCAATGACCTAGTTTGTGTCAAGTGGACGTTAAACCTCATTTCTCTCTCTCCCTTTGGCTTGTTTAATGCAAATGATTTGAAGAAGATGATATTTCAGTTTATATTCTTGATTTATTTCAGTTATTGTTAATAATACTTGGTATTATAATCATACACCAGCAAGGAAAAATACTACCTGTATAGGTGAGAATTTAAACTAAATTAAAGGGATGAACCTTGTTGAGGGTCCTGGAGAGTTACACAAAAAATTATTATTTTTTTAAACTGAGACAATTAAAGATGCGTACCATGCAATTACAAATATCAATATATTACGTAGTCTCCAGGGGTCGGTTGCTCAAAACTTGGTTATTTTAACGATCCGTTAAACTCTAACGGACACATCTTGGTAACGTGTTGTTTGTTAACTTTCCGTTAAATTTACTACAGAAAACACTATAAATACTATATTTTTTTATATAAGCATAAATCTGTTGGAAAAATTTGCACTACAGAATGTACGGTGCCTTTATTTCCAGCAACAATCTTTCTCTCCGTTGAAGTAAACGGATCGTTAAAAGATAACGGAGCCTTGAGCAACCGGCTCCAGATCGATGTCTTTGTTCTACATTTTCTTCCTTCTGGCATGAATCCTATTTAACTTTAAAACCGTAAACTATTATTCAATAACTTTTTAAATAAAGGTGCACAAAAAAAGAACAATTCCATTCCAAAATTTAGTCGAATTATAATTTAAGTGACGAAAACATACTCCTTGATGCTAAAATAAATAACATAATTTTACTTTTCAGTTGCGGAGAAGAATGTCTATTAAAACAGAATACCAAACTATTACCGTATGCCGTTCATAGAAATTTAGTCATTGAAAGAATAATTCTATTATTTCAAATGCATACTTTAACATAAATAATTCTTGGGAAAATGCTTTCAGTTTAGCCCTCAGTTTGTCCCCTATCCCTTGTGTGTTATTATTTCTCGAATAGATAAGCTTCACGAATTCCTTGGCGATAATTGATAGCATGACGTTTTAGTACTCAAATCCTAACAATGAGTAAAACCGATTTATCTATTATTGTAATTAGAATTGTTTGAAACTTTGAAATTTTTTCTGGTAAATCAGGTTATTTATATATTTTAATCCCCTTTTTCATAATTTAGTTTCAATTGCTCACCTTTTTTTCTAAAAGGTAAATTTCAAAATTCAAATCTTACCTTTCAGTATTTTTCTGACGAAAATCACTTTATTGAGATTTTAATACAAACCTGCCATTACTTAGATCAGTGGGGTTCCGAAGACTGCACAACACCACGTGATTACGTATTTTCAATGCCAGTTTTAGACATGTGGTCCAGAATAGAGACTGTCAATATCTATAGATGTAAAATTCAAAAGTTTTCAAAACTGTGGGTTAGCTCCATTTAGCTTTTATTTCAGCTTTGTTAATACATGAAAACTGTAATTAAAGATATAATTTAAACAAACAATGACTTTCGTATTGTCATCTCGAAGATGTTTTGAATATGAGAATTAGAACAATCCCAAGACTTTCGATGGGTATACAATTTGTTTAGCATTTTTCGGATAGTATTTTATTCTTTAATTTCCCAAATCGATTGTTTGTATAGAAATAAATTTGACAATGTATAGATCTATTGCTCATATTGATCGACGAGATAAAAGCGAAATTGAAAGTAATATATCATCATTTTAATTTACCATTCAAAATATTATCATAACCCTTGAGCTTAATGTCCGACTTGATACGAGAATCCAAGTGATATTAATTGCCATTGACAGGGAGAGAGAGAAATGGGGTTTAACGTCCACTCGACACAAACTCAGTCATTTCGGGACTAGTATATGGTTTTGAATTCTACTTCAATAATTCGCTTGCGCGTAGGGACCTTTAGTAGTGGGAGGAAATCGGAGAACCCGGAGAAAACCCACGGGGTTCGACAGGCAACCCTACTCCTTGTCCCATTAATATAGTCAGAAGTCGGCAGTTTTGTTGATTACTATATATCGATCATAACTGCTTGTCTACCCACAAATATAATTATTCGGGGTTTTTTGTACCCTGAATACCGAGACAATGTTACGACAGAAAATATCACGAAAAATGACATTAGCCATTTACACAAATATAGTGATCACGTATTAGTATTTATAATGATATATCAATATAATATTGATAGGTTATGCTTGGCTACTATTTGCTATCCTTCGCTGTTACAGCTTTTACACCCTTTATATATATTGTCGCGGTCCACAATTGAATATGATAGGTAAAAGACTGTCAATCTCATACCTAGATTATTATCAATAGTTCGCTTAACACTGTGTTTGTTTTTTCTTATCGTTATGCCAACAATATTCTAGAATACTGCGAAGATCTATCGTGGACATCGATTTAACCGTACAGGTAAGATGGATGGTCATTTTTCTTGTTTTAACCATCCCTACGTTTATTTAAACTATTTTGAAAGTTTAGCGTGGGAAATCAGCCTAAGAGATGAAAGGGTTAACGCGAATATTAAATGCAAAAAAAACGTAGCGATTCCAGAACAAGAAACTCTAGATTAAAGATTGCCTTCAATTCCTGCTATTTAATTTTTTGCGAGTCAAAGAATACATATACAGATATATTTAAATGTATAATATATGAAGATAGCGATAATATCCATGAGTTAAGAATGTAGATGGTGTAGGTGTTTTATAGGGGACATAAGATTTAAAAAAATATCCTTAAGAATTTTAGAAATTAATTAATCATTTGGGGTTTAATGTTACTATTATGTATAGGATACAATCTTTAAAAATGTGTTTGTATTTACGCTAAAACATATTCTCAAAAGTAAAAGTCCCAACATAGAACCCTGTGGTACACCAGTAGGCTTTTTTTTAGATTGTTATAAAATTATAACTGCATGAATAAAATTAAGAATAGTCAAAATATATTTTAAATGCTTGTGAATGTGAGGTGATTCTATCTGAATTCAGTTTAAAGGGGTCCAAAGATTTACCCCCAAGCAACCCCAAAACACTTTAATTAATTGGATAATAGACAAAACAACCTTTATTCTGAACGAAACAGCACATTTTTATTTGTTTTTTTCTTTGTTATATATTTATATTTAAATATTTATAGATGATTAATATTCCATAAGACAACTATTTTGTTATCGTGGTAGGTTAGAGATTTGTTTTTTCGTTGTATGTTTCTGATGAAATGTAAATATATATATATATTTTAATTTTAACATTATATTAATAAATACAATTGAATTAAACAAAGATATAATTTACAAATCTGATGTGACAAATGTCTGATTTGTAAAACGAATATTGATTTTAATATATACATTTTACTTTTAGTATACAAATGCCCAAATACGACAACAAATAAAGAAATAAGAATTAAGGACTCGGATATAGAACTGAGAATTAAGAGCGATGAAAAAAGAGGTGTTTGGCATTCCATAGAAACGGACCCAACGTACTAGGGTAACAATAAGAGCTGTCTTTCTTGCTTTTATCGTCCACCTATTTCTATTTTTCCAGAACTATTAAAAAAAGAGTAAAGTTTATCATAATAAAATATCCCAGTAACAAAGCGACAAGGCTGTGTGGATTAATAATGATTTATCCAGAACGCGTTGCGGGCGATTTGCTCTTCATCCGTTGGTAATTTTAATATTAAAACATAATTATAAAAAGAAAGACAAAAACAATATAATTTGTGCTTGATAACGATAAGAGAATACTTGTCGAAACGTCGTGCCATATGTAATCGTGTTGTGTTTTTTTAAAAACAATATAATTGTTTTGCACAATTAAAGTTGTTTTAGGTTGTTTTGGGTGAATCTATTGAAAACTCTATCGGGTATTTTAAACATAGTCACACAGAACCTGGTTTGTGCCAAAAAGTGTCACTACTTTCGATTCTTGGTAACTGCGTAGAACTGTTATCTGCAGATAAAAATAGAAATGCTCAAAATGGCACAGTAACACTTTTTTTTAAATATTAATTCTATTTAGTCATTGATATCCGAATATTCACAGATTAATAATTGACTTTAAATAGAATATGGCCCTGTAAGATTTCAGCTATCAATAAAGTGATTCAATGGTTCTTATCTTACTTAATGTAAACAATTTAACTACGTCGCGTGTCACACCCCCTAAATAAACTGTGTACATACATATAATACGATTAATTATTCCAGCTAATAAGCAGCAACACTAAAACGGAAATGTCCAGTTTATATGGACCACCACCTCAATGTCATGCATCTGAAAATCTTGATCAACAAATGAATATAATGTCAAATAGCAAACTAAAATGAAACACGTTCCCAATTTTATATGATGTTAAAATTCACCTCCCAAGCATCATGTAAAACTAGCATCACATAAGAAACATCATCCATTATCATTGGGTACCTTAATTTAAAGATGGAGGGGGGGGGGCTTGGCCGAATTGTAAAGCACGTGCGCGCTGTATCTCAAAGCCCATATTTGAGTCAACTGGCGTGGTTTCGAATCACCGGTTGTACGTGACAAGGAGTAGGGTCGCCTGTCCAACTTAGTGGGTTTTCCCCGGGTCCTCCGGTTTCCTCACACTGATAACGACCCCTAAGCACAAGCGAATTATTGAAATGAAATTAAAAACCATATGTTAGTCCCGAAATGACCTAGTTTGTGTCGAGTGGACGTTAAACCCCTTTCTCTCCCTCTCTTTTAATTTAAAGATACATTATATGAAAGATTTCGATGAAGAAGTAACAATTCTCGCTATAATAGTTCAAAAAGGGATATATTCCGAGCGAAGTAATGATTGTTTGAAGAATAGCGTAGTTCCGATTATCCCCCTTTCAAGTTAAATTATTTAATGTTTCAATCTGTTCATTATCAAAAAAACATTAGATGATCTAGAGAGTTGATTAGGGACATTTAATGTGAATAAATATCTTATTAATAATTTACATACATTTGAGGCCAAAAGGAAGATGTGCAATAGACATATTTAGATTTTATATAATGTATCCATAATGGTATATCCTGCCCTGTTTCTTAGTTCATGTATCTGTGGCAGGTTAGATATTCATCTGACATGATGAGTCAAAATCATAGTTTGGTAGTACTTCATATAATGTATTGGTTGTGATATGTGATTTTACCAGAAGGGATTTAAATGTTGGTACACTTTCGCTTGGACGTCAGTGTAACAATGGGGTTTATACAATATTTACATGTTTAATCCAGTAACAGGTTAACGATTATCGTATCTGCTTCCCAATTAGCGTAAATCCCAGTCTAGAGATCCATGGCAACTTTTTGTTTCAGCACATTTCCATTACTTCAATATTTGACCTCATTGCTCGGCATTTTGGGGGCAACACGGGATAGAGTACTATTTTATCAGAACTCAGGGTGGTATTGGGTGGTATTGGGTAGTATTGGGTAGTATTGGGTAAATCGTCCCACCCCACAGCGAGCGAGATAGTTGAACTTCCATTCAATACAATTTAGTCCTTGTGCTTATTTATTATTCCTAATCATTGGGGGTGATGGAGGGTAAGGAGCGGATGGCCAGGAGAAATCCCACTGTGAGTTTCTCAGCGAGTACAGGAATTTGAGCAAGGGAGAGTCCGGTATGAATACAAGGTCAAGTTTTGCGTGATGGGATATTTATTACCCGCCAATTTTATAATTGATTAGAGTAGAGTGAGGCTTAACTGCGGGAATGATTGGCACGTTTGTTTCTTATTTAATTTTTAGGGGGGAAAAATGCAGATGGGTGGTGGATATTGTGTCGAAAAATGTTTCCATCGGAATACATCAGTTCAAACCAATTCAACATTTTAGTTCCTTTATATTTACAATTTATGTCCTATTGCAGTGCATGTCATTGAACGTATTAAACCAAACCTGTAGGATATAGGATGGTTCAATGTATACCCAACGACTGTTTTAAAATAATCTCAAAGTGAATCACCTGGTTGTCCATGTTGATATTAAAATTAACAGTAACAAATACAATGTAGGACAGGATCATCTTCTGTTCCAATAGGGTGGGATGGATAAGGGGTCTTACGCGTGCGCTTTAGATCATAAGACTGTAAAATAACCTCTTTCTCTCCCCCTCTCTCCCTCTCTCTCTCTCTCTCTCTTTCTCTCCCATCATCTCTCTCTGTCTCTGGACGCCTTATTTGTCATGTATAACGCGATAAGGAGTAGGGTCTCATTCCAACCTCGTGGGTTTCCTCCAGCCGCTAAAGACCCCTACGCGGAAAACTAATTATTTAATAAAATTTAACCACATGTTAAACCGAAATGACCTAGTTTGTGTTGAGTGGAGATTTACCCCCCCCCCCCCCTCTCACTCTCTCTCTCTCTCTCTCTCTCTTGGTGCCTTATTTCTAAATGTACAACGTGATAAGGAGTAGGGTCGCCTTCCAACCTCGTGGGGTTTCTCCGGGCCACCCGGTTTCATCCAACCGCTAAAGACCCCTACGCGGGAACGAATTATTAAATAAAATTGAACCATATGTTAGTCCAAAATGACCTAGTTTATGTTGAGTGGGCATTTAACCGCCCCTCCTCTTTCACTCCCTCTTCCACTCTCTCTTCCACTCTCTCTCTCTCTCTCTCTCTTGGTGCCTTATTTGTAAATGTACAACGTTATAAGGAGTAGGGTTGCCTTCCAGCCTCTTGGGGTTTCTTCGGGCCACCCGGTTTCATCCAACCGCTAAAGACCCCTACGCGGAAACGAATTTTTAAATAAAATTGAACCATATGTTAGTCCAAAATGACCTAGTTTATGTTGAGTGGACATTTGACCGCCCCTCCTCTTTCACTCTCTCTTTCTCTCTCTCTCTCTCTCTCTCTCCCCTCTCTCTCTCTCTCTCTCTCTCTCCCCCTCTCTCTCTCTCTCTCAATAAAATTAAAACCAAGTACGAACAATCTAATAAGACATAATTCGAAGTCCTAAAAACGTGCAAAATATTGTTACCAAGCGTAATCAGCAAATGAACTGCTCCTCGTGTACAGAATACACTACAAGCAGTGGGAACAGGTGTCCGGAAAAGTAAGCTTACCCTGCACCCCCCTCTTTCTCCCTTTCAACGAACCTATAAAAACCAAAAAAACCAAATATTTGTATTGAAGCAGAAGGAAAAGCTTGTAGACGTATATTACATTGTCTAGCAGACTGAGGTGTTTAACGTTTGACTAAGTCCTAGTTATACAAAACTGTGAATCAATCAAATCAATTTGTTTAACATATCTGACCCAATAATAAATCTTATATAAAGGTCTGTTTAGTTTGTACTTATCATATGCCCCAAAAACATTTAAGTTCGCACCTCACAAGGCCTTTTGATACCATACACTTTGTGAAAGACTACGCCTATATATAAAGCGAATTTTTCTCTTATTCTTTCGTAAGTTAGATCAAATAGGAATAATACCGCTATTCATAATCTCTTAATACAGGGTTATTATCCACAACAATTTGCGCATTAATAGAACACGTAGAAATGAGATATTAATACTATTTACTCTTTAAGAAACAGTGGATTATGTGCGTCATGAAATAATTATTTACGTTCGATATGGTAACATATTATTTTATATTTTAAGGCCAAGAGTTTGAATTAAATATATTATGAACTATATAGTACACACATAATGACGTGTTGTTCATTGTTATAATAAACAGTGACAAATATCTGAATAGTGTGTCCTACACCGTTAACCTCTTTCGACAGTAAGAATTTCACAACATTTTATATAGCCTCGATTTCATTTGGGCTACAAATGCCAAGCACGAATCGCCCCGAATCCAAACTAATTCTGATTCGTATAGATAAATCTTAAACGGCTCTTGAAGTTCGTGAGTGATTTCTTTAAACAAAAGATTTAGCGGACCACTTTCATAAGGGCTATGAATGCCACCAATCGTCCCGAATCCAAATCGTATATGGCTCTTGAAATTCGTAAGTGATTTCTGAGACAAAACCTTTCGCGGGCCGGTTTCAGATGGACTACGAATGCCGCAAATCGCCCGAATCCAAATTTCTCCGATTCGTAGATAAATCGTAGACGGGTTCTGAAGTTCGTAAGTGATACTTATTAGGTTTCGTAGTAGTTTGTTGTTCGGCCACAAACATTTTTGTTTGTCAAAACCTTTTGTGACACGTCTACAAATTTTTGAATCCGTAAATGTATCCTTAACTTTTGTCAGTGTATGTATAATATATATCTTATTTGAATAAAATATTGTTTAAACCAAATGTATCTTTTAAGGACCTAAGTCCGTAACTCAAAATTCTTCAAAATCTTCGACATCGAAAACACGAATTATTGATCAATTTAAATCAACATTGATGATGTAAACTTACTGGGAAAAGATGAGCTTCTGATATCCGATATTTAAGATAAAATAATTTTTTTAACATTGGTACACGAGTCGTGTACAATAATGAGCTTTAGCCCCAGTTGTATTGAGAGACTCGAGGGACGAGGCGAGACACATTGCATTGTATCAAGCGGCAGAATGTAGACTGGAATAACCAGGCGCTAAAAATATGCTCTAGATTGAGACTGCACGGCTTATTTCGCTGGACATAACTGATTTGAAATTGGAGTAAAAACGGAAACCATTGAATGTAAATCAGTTTATATACATTCATATTACAGTATTATATGCGTTGCGACCCACTTTTGTTAAATTCTAGGTACCAAATGTTAGCGATTTAGCTCCTTTAACCCGGCGCAGGCCTTACTTATCGTCCGTAAGACCTTTATATTCGATTCTGTGACGAGTAGTGCCAAATATTGTACAAATCGAGCAGTACCTGGTGAATGTCATATACAGTATATTATGGTCTTTTGTCAACCTATTTATTCAATAACTACAATTGTAAAAATGTAAATAATTGAGAGTTATGGGTACAATAGTTTGAAAAATGATTAAAATAGAAGTTTTGTTGTATAATTGAACTCGTGTGTATAATATATGCACGTGTCGTGATTTTTTACACGACAAAAGTAGGATCACTTTCGTAACTTGCCACTGATAAGGTCTATCTTGCACGTTGGCGAATTTATGCAATAAAGACGGGCCATGACGTTTTCTCGAAATCACATAGCATGCCATTGGTCTAATTATGCAAGCGATAGCCTTTTATGGCATCGATTACTCGTAAATGGTTTAAATTGGTCATAGTAACACAAAATGGTGCCCTTTGCTCGTTTTACGCCTTCGGGTATTATTTTATATGCCCCCATTAACACCTAACAGGAAATATCTTTTTCATCCCGATCAACTTCAAACAACTTTTTTGTTTTTCTTAATAAATAAAAAGTACTTTTAAAATTTAATTTACAGCTAATTGATTAGCCCGATGTCACCCCTTCCATTGATATTTAAGCACGCGAATATTGACTTCTAATCAGTTTGCTAATTATGTTTGGAAAATGTTCAGCTCAACAGCAGGAAAAAAAAACATCTGGGAGTATATATATATATATAAATAAAGGGAGTAGAAATCCCAAGTGCCACTTAATGTCTCGTTCAACAAGGAATGTTGTATTATACATGCGTATAATACATATGTGAGGTCATCGTTTATTTGAAATAATGGTACACGCAATGTGCTAAGCGTTAAAATGTTGGACCCGCGTGACCTATTTTATTATAAAGTACGTGTGGGTGGCTGCAGTTTAAGTTGTTCAATGGTTTAGAGCTTAAGACATTGCGTAATACATTGAAACAACGTGTGAATGGCTGTATTTTAAGTTTTGTAATGGTCTCGAGCTTAAGACACTGTGTAATGTTTCTCTCTCGACCATTAAAGCACACTTAATTATTGTTATCATTTATCATTCTAAACATAAGTGGTAATGTTTGGAAGATATATAAAAACATAATGCCATATGAGCACAACCAATCATTGCATCCTGGTTAGACGATACTTGATGTGAAAAACGAAATAGGTTGACTTAAAGGAGCTGAATCGCTAATATTTGGGACATAGAAATTGACACAAATGGGTCACAACGCATATAATAATGTAGTATGAATGTTTATAAACTGATTTACATTCAATTATTTCCGTCTTTACCCTCATTTCAAATCAGTTATGTTCGGCGAAATACGCCTGATGTCTCAATCGAAAGTAAATCTCTAGCGTCTGGTTATTCCGGTCAACATAGTATATGCGTCTACAGATAAGAATATACGTTACTGTCTAGCCTCGTTCGTCAAGTCCCTTGTTAAAAATGGGCCTGTAACGCATCATGGTACACGATTCGTGTACCAATGGTATTTTTAAAAATGTTATCTTAAATATTGGATATCAGAAGCCCATCTTATCCCGGGAGGACCACAACATCAATGTTGATTTAAATTGACAAATAATTCGTGTCTTCATTATCGAAATTTTGGATGATATTGAGTTAGAGGCTTAGCTACTTTAATGACAGTTTATCATTCTTTGTCAACCAGTTGTCAATTATATTTCACTAAATCCACCAGTATGTGTGATTAAAATGGAGAACCTGATAAAAAATTTGTTTGATTATTTTATATTTTATAGCTGAAGAAGATTATTAACAGATAAAATGGGTTCAGATGATAATTGTTTGTCCATATGTGGACGCATCATTTTGGGTGTGTTAAACACCATAGTAATGGTAAGTTTTTATTCATTTAACTGTCCATAATGTTCAGCGTGAATGCCATGGTATAGGATGGAAAAGAATTAGGGTCATGGGAGGATGAACCCCTGAACAAAACTTTTACCATAGTAGAAATATAAGACTATCTAATCATTTAACTTATGTATGTATATTGTAAGTAGCACATTCATTTTTATTTAATAAAATAAAACCAAGTACGAACAATCCAAATCATTAAACAAAATTTGAAGTCCCGAAAAAACGGTATAGGCAAAATAGTGTAATAAGCACATGGACTATTCACCGTGTACAAAATACACGACAAACAGTGGTAATTTGTTGTATGACAAGAATTTGGTAACTATTTTGAGAATCGCCACCACGCCACTTGATGACATCGCGCCTGGTACGTTCGTGCATTTTTTATGCGCGAACTCTTAGTTTTTCTATTACTGGCACGCGCACGGGCACTATTTTTTTTTGTTTTACATTTACCAAAATCTGGGATTTCGCGCGTAGGTACTTTTGAGTTATAATTCTGTGAAGCATAACACTTGCCACTGTACCTGTGTATCGCTAATTATAAACCAAATGTTTGAAGACCGTTCATATTTATTACGCACAGAATTTTCAGTACAGAGTTAATATCCGATTGACTTTAAATTTATACACGGTGTTTAAGGTCACGAGACAAAGAAGCCTATCGATTTTAAGCAATTTCCGATAATTACTGTCAGAGTTATGGCCCTTGATCACTTCAAATAAATCTTGTGGACGCTCTAGAGGTTAAAGTTAAAACCGATTGACTTTAAATTTATACACAGTGTTTAAGGTCATGCGACGAAGAAGCCTATTGATTTTCATCGATTTCCGATAATTGCTGTTTGAGTTATGGCCCTTGATCACTTCAAAAAATCGTGTGGATGTTCTAGAGGCCAAATTTAATATCCGATTCACTTTAAATTTATACAGAGTGTTTAAGGTCATGAAGCGAAGAATCCTATTGATTTTTTAGCAATTTCCGATAATTACTGTCAGAGTTATGGCCCTTGATCACTTCGTAAATTCTTGTGAATGCTCTAGAGGCCAAAGTTAATATCCGATTGACTTTAAATTTATACACAGAGTTCAGGTCATGTGACGAAGAAGCCCTTTGATTTTCAGCAATTTCCGATAGTTACTGTCAGAGTTATGGCCCTTGATCACTTCAAAAAATCTTGTTGACCCTCTAGAGGCTAAAGTTATTAACCGATTGACTTTAATAATCATATTTTAGTGTATTATAAATGTTTCATTACCGAAAACAGTAACATATGCGACAACCCTTGTTTACTGCCCGGACGATTTAGCTGCTGTGGGCGTATGTTTCGTTGCCTGGCAACTCTCGTTAAAAGTTGTACGCGAGCTAAATGCGTTTGTAAGATACTGACAGAGCAGCCCGGAGTCGAGCAGTCGCCGCCCGAGCTGTCTTCGTCAGCTAGTTTCAAAATGGCGTACAACCAGTGCAAGTGGGAAAAGACGACAATAAAATCAGAAATATGTTATTTATTATTGTCGCACTTATTACATCACTCCTGTCTAACAAATCATAAAGCTGTGGTGTTACGGTGGCGGCATAGTATTTCACCGTAACACCACAGCAACTCTAACCATTCATAATGCATCTAACTATCACTCCCTACACTCCCTCGTCTACTTTCCCAAACGTCAACAACACATCACATACATCCATTTCGCTGATTAACCCTTGTACCGTGTCTACTGGATTTAGTGAAATAACCTATGGTTTCACGCACACGCGTGTGAACCAGTAGACCATCCGACCCCTTCTGTACTGCTCAGAAAGGGCTAATGATGACGGACATCCTAGTATTTAACTGTCTATAAGTCTAACTATTAAATCTTACAAAGATAAAAACATATATGTAATGTAAGAATTGATCCTTTTCATGTGATTGTGAGCGATATAAAACGCACAGAGGTGTAACTAAAGCTTCATCTTTTGATTGGAAATAATAGTAAAAATAATTTCTGGATTGCATTTTATTATTTCAGGTGATCGGCTTCATTTTACTAATAGTTGGTATTTTAGTATTTGCCTACACGCCGGCATTGGACCTGCTCTTTGCATCTGCCACGGATGCGTTTGCTAGTGCTGGTACTGGAGGCAGTGCTTCGTTTGGAGCAGAGAATCTTGTGGACTTGGTCAAGGTCGCCGCTTATGCCCTCATCGGCTTTGGTGTGTTTTTCTTCTTGATTGGTTTGCTTGGTCTTATTGGAGGTTGCTGTAAAGTGAAATGTGCTCTGATCGTAGTAAGTATCCAATACGTTATAAATAATGATGGGAAATATCAGCTTAAACTTTCAACGTCGTCGTTTCTTCAAGTCAAACACCAAAGTTTCAGAGTTGTCTCTTGTTCAAGTCAAACATCAAAGTTTCAGAGTTGTCTCTTGTTCAAGTCAAACATCAAAGTTTAAGAGTTGTCTCTTTTTCAAGTCAAACATCAATTGTCTCCGTTTGTATATCGTTTACTGTCAAATAAGTACATGCACGTGTACATGGTACGTTGGAAACAGCCACACACAAGCAGAAATTTCAGATAGAAGTCGATGTTCCTGAAAGTCGACACTCGCAAAAACGCACAAAACAAAGAAGTTGTTTTAAAAAAAGGATAAAATAAAAACAAAGAAATTATTTACTTACCCAATATGATCTACAGATTGACCTCACAGATTCCCAGCTCGTATGTTTTAAAAAAAACCTTTAACCAGTGTCCGTTTGTGATAATTGTTATATCAGTAATATTATACAAAATACAGCGCTGTGAGGGAAATTTTATCGGCTTCCAACCGCCAATGGATATTTTCGTGCACATCAATTTATACGGGACCTCGCTTATCCGTTCCAACTGAACGACTAGACAGCTATCCTTTTCAGGCCCTGCGTCCTACACCACTGACAAGGGGAAACCACCCCGGATGAACTTTCTCGACCATTGCAGGATCGAATATGCGACCTACAGGCTATCTAGACAGCGTCTTACCCACTTAGCCACCGTGGACCCCTAATATCACAAAATATATGGTTATATTATGGTTAATAATATTGTACCATCATTAATATTATAACATAAATATGATATCAATAATATTATTTTAAAAAGCATAAACACTAAAATCTTTTTTTTTTCAGTATGTGATTCTGTTATTGCTGCTTATTCTCTCCCAGATCGTTGCCCTTATTATATTATTTTCACAGAGACAAGTGGTAAGAATATGTTGTTACTCTATAAGTATATCTGAAAGGCTTACCTTTGGCCTGTGCCATAAAATCATTAATATCAGGAGAAGCATCATTTCGTGTTATCAAATCGTAAGATTTGGGGCGGTATTTATAAACATTCTAAGAGTTGAAATCAACTCTTAACTGTCAAAAATTACTCCTAACTTTGTAGATTTACCTTAGACCTATTTATAAAACATTTTACTTTAAGAATTACTCCTAACTTGTTAAAAGTAGGCCTACTCTTATCATGGTTAACATGGCCGTCCGTGTTAGCTGCCTAAGAGAGTATAAAACAAGCAGAGATTTCTTAGTGGAGTACAACAATGACGAGTTGATAAGGAGATATCGAATGGACATGGGTGGGATTCTTTTTGTGACAGATTTAGTTTGGTTAGTACCCAAGTCTTACATTTAGTTAAAAGTAACTCTAAGACCCTTTATAAATATTTCTAGAGAGTAACTTTTAACTAAATGTTGTTTTAGGAAGTCTTAGAGTAGAACTTAAGAAAACTCTAAGAATTTGTATAAATACGGCCCCAGATATATATATATAAAAAAAGTGGAAGATTTTCTTACCTGGACGTATATTTTATTTATTTATGCATTTATCTACCGTAAACAAAGAAGTACTTGTACTTTATCTACTTTAATATATATATATATATATATATAATATCACTATATCACGGATTTTACATGTGGACGACATATACATACGGTTCGTTGCCGTAGTACCGTACAGCATGGCTATAGTAAATTCTTTGGAAATATAGCGTATATGTTAAATAATCAAACTCATTTCTCATTTTGTGTTTGGAAATCCAAGGGATCGCTTTCAAATTTAAATGGCATAACTAATCATTTAAAGAATTAGCGGTGGTGGACATTTTTAAATTATCCTGCTTGCAACTGGCCAATACCGGATGTCAAAATACGCGATCTGTCAAAGTACCGATAAGATGGAGAAATGAAATGCCAAGAATGAATGAACGGAGTTTGTGCTATAATACAAATAATTTATCCCGTGTCTAAAAGTCAACCTGTATAAAGATTAATCATATCTGAATAAATTTGTTAATGAAATTTGTTAACGTAACCGATATTTCAATTTGTGTAACCAGGAAATCGGTCGGGTGTTTTTGAGCTGGCGCGACCGCACTCAACCGATTGGTATCGTTCGCGTGAAATTTCGTGGCCTGCGACTAACATCTTTAAATAAAGTAGAATTGCCAACACAAATCACTTCAGATTTGTTTTATTTTAGGGCTTTGAATATACAATGATAATTTAATATCTATTTCAGATTGATGGCAGTATTAAACAACCCTTAGTAGATATGACCAACAAATACCAGAAGTTTGATGCTACAAATTCAGAGACCGTTACCATGAATTTCCTTATGTTTACGGTATAGAATTTATACGACAATCAAATTATTAATAGCAGACCCAATTGTTGCAGGAAAGCAAACCGGATTCGACAAAACCTAAAGGGTTTATTTAAAAATTCAATTTGAAACTTTTGTTGACACCCCTACGGATGATTTGCCGCTCATTGGGAATCTATTGACGATTAATTCACAAACCTAAGATTAGGACCAATATCATAAGACAATGCGCTTAAAGTAACGAAGGATACGTTAAGACTACGGTAAACTTTCAAAAATTCCTTATTACTATTATTCAGACATGAATGTGTGAAATATATTTTGGTGTTTACTCTTTTATGGACGCACGGATCATTATTTACCCTAGACGGGGTAGAAAGACATGTTTTATATTTCGATTCGATAAGATTATAGATATATTAAGTAAAATTTTTTTTACAGTTGAAGTGCTGTGGTGTTGATAATTATATGGATTTTACAAAAGTATCAGCAGGTGGAACATGGGACAGTACAGCAACGAGTACAGATCTAACTACTCCTGTAATGTGTTGTGCTTCAGCGGACTCAACTAATACACTTTGTGCCGAGAGTCCTGGTTACATGGACCCTGCCCTGAGCAACTCAGCAAAGGTAATGCTAGACTGAATTTGAGCGTGGTGCCGTTTAAAGGGTGAACTTGTTGGATAAGCAACAGGCAATATGAATAATGCCAACCGGGTCAAAGAATAGAATTATCTGAAAGGACAATATTGGTGTCGGTCATTATCACATATGTTATAGAACTGGTTTAACACGTTCCAAATATAATTTTAACACACCGCTCATATGTTATGAAGATTTCAAGAAATGGACGTGTGACGAAAGCAAAAGGAAAGCACGAGTTATCCTACGTAACTGAGCTACAGTTTCTAACATATTTTTTCAAATTTATCGTGAAGCATCATAGTCATGAGGAGGCAAACCAAGAAGCTTCTTGGCGCAAAACCTATCGATGTCCAGTGTTCGCTGATTTTCCGTTCCGGATGTATCACCCTTTGTCAAACACATTGAGAATACGATAGAAACTCTGTTTGTCAATTTGGTGGTGAAGCATTTGGGTCATGATCGGATGAACCTTATTGATTTTCAGCTCAACATTTACGTTTTCCCGTCGAATAAGCTGCAGTCGAGACAAAGTTTCAGTATTTTTAAATATTTCCACACTTTGTGTGTAGGCTTTCTTTTGACATTACGAGGCTGATGACTTATCAAAATCATAGGGCTATGTGTAGGTTATTCAAAAATTAATATGTTAGTCCAGTTAACTCTATCCGTATTACCACAGTGATCGTTTATCATAATAACTTTAAGGGAATCAACAGATTAAAAAGATTTGTTACTAAATAAAGTGGCATGATAAGATAAGGTATGGTTAAGAACAGTTGCCCTAGTATACAATTTGGGCGCAGTTCGCAACCTGTTGCTTCTGGTTTGTAAATGAAACAGAATTGTTTGAATCTTTATGTGACCCATTGTGTGTAAGTGATCGACCCTCTATGTTTCCCACTTCTAATCTTGAAATATATTTATTGGTCATGGATTGTATTAACCTCACCTAATTTAATGATGCCAATACTTAATATTACAGGGATGTTACAATGAATTATGGAGTTCTGTGGATACACAAAAACCACTTATTATTGGAGTCTGGTCAGCCATCATAATTCTGCAGGTGGGTAGACTAACATAGTAACAAATACTTGTATAAATTTTCATGAATTTGTCTTAAATTAATCCTTGGAATTACCTTAAACGAAAATGTAATTGTTTTGTTTAAAATTATATATTTCCACTTACATCCAATTTCTATCGCCAAGATCAGTTGAGGAGTTACAAATTGTGTACGTCGTCCTTCTTAAACAAAATCTATTGATATTCGTTTTGTTTTGTTTTCAATTACAGGCCATCTTAGCATTCTTTGCAGTTTACATTATCTACAGAATGGCAAAATCAGAGGCATCAGTGGGTGCCTAATTCTATTTTATTATACCCAGAAAACCTTCTCTTAAAATTCCCACATTTGACTATAGGCTATATTTAAAAGATGAGCAACTGTAAATGAAAACAAATATTGTAAATTAAGGTATACAAATTAAGTCAAGCACATGGAAACAGCTATTAGATATTTTCAAAGACTTTAATTATTTTAAGATTACAACATGTCCAATGATTCACAAAATGAAAATAAAACAACGTTTAAAATACGTTACCGTAATGTGAAAAACTATTATCAGATTAGGTTTCGATGCGTCAATTTAAGCAATATGAATCTCTTACAATCTACAATATTGTAAAAGATGAATCGCTAATAGGAATATCGGTTGACAAAATTGTTCAATTTAATTCAGTTTATACACAGTTTTGTTGTGAACCGGGATATTATCTAGCGTAGGTATTTCGATTATTTGCTCAAATCGATCTAAATTCATATTTAGTGCGTATAAGCGAAAACTCAAATGACGTATAGTAGCTTTAAGACAACAAACTTTTACGAATAAAGGCTTGGCTTGTACGAATATGTTTGTAAACTTTTTATGAACAAAACGGAAACTAATTAATGTTTGATTTTAGTTAGATTGCTGTCTGATATTAGAATCTAATTCTTCTATTACTGATTCTTTTAAAAATACAATAATTATTGAAATAAGCACCGTAATAAAAAAAAACACAGTGTATGTAAATAGTGTACAAAAGAATAAATTATTTTGTTTTATCTATTTTTTTTATATATGTGATATATTCATAATACCAGAAATTAATATGATTGTGAATATTTTAAATGAATAAATAATATAATATTGTAAAGAGGGAGGCTTGATTAGTACATGGATAGCAATAAACTGTTCGTGTAGCTAAATACTAATATAGATTGACATATTCTTTCAAGTGGAATGAGTTAAAACCACCTGAAATAGTTATCGCACAGTAAATATGGAAGTTTGCAGGGTATTAGTCAAGGGTGTTTATTATGTCTTCTGTTCTTTAATCGCTGTACAATTTTATCTAGAAATAAAGATACAATTACCAGTAAATCAACTGTCTGTGTTTTAGTTATGTTTTCTCTACATTGTCTACCTACGTATCACCTTCTTTGACAAACACTTCTTCGACAACAACTTCTTTATTTCAATGAACATCCCTTGCTATTTTAATATAAGTATCCATTTCAAGTTGCAATAGGACAATTCGCAGTTAAGTTGCATTATGTAATAGCTAATTTGTGGGTCTTTCTTTTTTGGCCCCAAATGCTACATAAATCCTTAATTATACATTAATTCAAATTAATAACAAGCTCACTAGACGATCGGATGGTAGAGACTTTTAATTGATTTATTAACCTAATTTAAAAATGGATCATCGAGGCTTTGTTTATTATCGTAATAATGGAAGCAATGAAAATCGACACAACGCTAGATTCTTATCAAAACTTCAAATATTCATAACTATATATTTTTAAACTATAATAGCGAGAACTTTCATGTAGAGACATGAAGTAGACAGTGGTTGAGCGAAGTGTAAGCTTAAGCTAGGTTATTTGTGCAATGGACGTTAGTCATCTGGCAATAAATAAAACCTTTTTCCAATGTAACCGAATTCAAATATTTCTGTGTAAAAAGTAAGACGTTATACTTAGTTCATTTCAAATATTTTTTAGACCACGTAATTCTTTTTTTCAATAACACCATTGAGGGAGACCATTGTATGTACTTATGTCACAACTGATTATTTCGATATGTTTTGACAACTTACAACAGTAAGAGTTTTGACTTGAGCTATAGGTCAATAACTATATTGGCAAATAAATTTGTATCGTGCTGTTGTGCATGTCTGAACGTTTTTTGATAGAAGAAAGGACACTTGATTAACAGGTAAGATTTGGGAATTAATTACGTCGTATCATAAATTGTAAAGTTTAATTTATTATAATAATCTCGTCATTTTACAAGGGTAGCAAATTAAGTCTGAGGCTTATTTTCCAATTTGGCCCTTGGCACAGATTGTGCGAATGACTTCGATCATTACTGCAGGAAGAAACCGAATATCCCTCTCACTTACAACGACAAAGTTCTTGCCCTGAGCTGGGATTGAACCCACTTTTGTTATGTTAAACAAGTTCTGACATGAGTTTATGAAGTTATAATAATAACTTGCGATTTTGTTCTTTTAAATTACATTATGTAGGCAAAAAAAGGAAACAAAGTGTTAAAATCAAAATCAATTATTGTATCTCTTACAGGCTGCAGTAATTTAACAGTGTAACCCTAACCCTAACCCTAAACCCTAACCCTAACCGTGTCTGGGGCACGAAAAGGCACGGAATCAAAGACTACCGAAATTTTAGCAAATTCTTAAATTAAATCCTGACACACTTTTATAATTTAAAGTCGATGTGTCAATATCAAATATACAGAAGACTATTTTCACGGAAAGTCAGCTCGTTGGAGAAACAATCTCGGGTGACTTTAGTATTCTTAAACCTCAGTTTAAAACATAATCTAAATCCCCCATACAATACTGACATACCATTCACAATATATTGATCATTGTTTATTAAACACAGTATTCAAAAGAACATGGCTATTGAAATATATTTATATATACTTGTAAGCTATATTCATTACATATAAAACACAATTGCAATAATTCTATATAATTAAAAAATGGCAGCTATTGATCATTGTTTATTAAACACAGTATTCAAAAATATATGGTTATAGGTAGTGATTGAAATATATTAATATATAAGATATATTTATTTAATATAAAACACAATTGCAATAATTCTACAGTAGAACTTGTTTTAAGCAGGCACCCAAGGGAAATTTCAAAAAGCTAGCTTAATGGAGGTGCTCTTTGAATAAAGGTCTACAATATTGCCCCAACCCTTACAACAACAACAAAAAATAGATATAGACTGTATATGATTAAAATTTCGTCAGCTAGTGTATGCTTATTCATAGACAGCCAAATTTCAATACCTCTATGGGCGTAATAATAAAAGACATATACAAACAATTACAGGTAGGGTAGGGGCGGTGTGTGTGTGTTGGGGGGGGGGGGGAATACGACATTTAGCCACTACGATTTATTATAACATAAACATACCATAATTTATTAAACGGATCTTAGATGGATATGTCACATAGTATATTTCATAAAACAAGTGAATCAGGAAGCAGAATACAGTATTATGAATAATTTAGTTGAATCCCCCCCCCCCCTTTTTTTCCTTTTCACATTATACGGCGCTAACCACTACAATTGTAGATAACCATACATAAACCCAGGACTTTCAATTGTTACCTTTAATATCACTCTGCGATATTAATCACATTATATTTATTTCTGCCTCACAAATAATAAATTAGAATAAATCAACACGGAATACATACAAACAACTTTAGTTTCTCGCCAATAACACACCTTACAGCTCTGTAATGTTCGATACCTAATCCTACGAAATTACCAAATTTGTGTGTTGGTTTTATTCCCAACGTAAACATAACTTATACAAGTATAATATATAACTTAATTTTGAATTTTTGGTCATTAAGACTCATTATGCTGTCACCAGTCACATATGACAGCGTGCGCCCAACGAATTTCTAGCGTTCTTGACTTATGCAAAACTCATGCACAACGTTAGTCAAACTTATGCCTAACTTTTGCATAACGTGTTGGAGCTTACTTTGACGACAACGTAATGTAATGTATATTTATAAAGCGCATATATCCATCCAGAAATGCATGCTCAAAGCGCTACACAATTATTAACCCGGTCTCTAGGATACAGGTAAAGCCTGATTACCTCCCTTTACCACCGAACTCTTAGAAAGAGTCACAACACATGCAGCATCAACTTGAAATTCAAGGAGCGCATTAGTTTTTTGTGTAACACGTACACCATCCTACCGGTACCCATTTACAGCTGGGTAGACTGGAATACAGGGATAAAGTGTCTTATTCAAGGACACAAGAACTCGGCGCACAATTCGGGTCTCGAACTTGCAACCATTAGGTCACAAATCCTACTCTCTAACCATTGCGCCAAATCCCTCCCCGTGAGGTAAGATATAAAATCTGAGGCTCGCTAAAACCACAAGTACTTATGGGGCTGTCACACTTTGACGTATAGCATCGGCGTATATGCCGACGTATGAGAAATTTAGCGAATACGCTGGTGTACGTTGAATACGTTATGGGTACGTTTTTAACGAGTTAAGAGAACGCTGAAATACGATGGTATTTGTGCATGCATAAAATTTTCGGCGTATGCGGGCGTATTGCTTACACGTTAGGCTTAAGTTAGAAGTACGCGACAGGTAAGTTATGCACGCGTTATGCCCGCGTTTTGCACGTTACATGTAAGTTACTCATAAGTTGACGCTGAAATACGATGGTATAAGTTGTTGTACGTCGAGCGCAGCCCATAATGTTGGGTAATTGAGCAGCGTACGCGTAACCTATTTCTAACCCATAGGCAACGTACTTCTGACGTCATTAAAACTTACTGAACGTGTTTGAAGCGTGTGTAGATATGATCATGTGCAGAAGTCTACAATCATGGCGGACTCTGAGAGGATGCGACGACACGTGGTCGTCGAAGTACGCTACAACACGTTCTGCTTCAGCGTATGCCAGCGTGTTGGATAATTATTTCATACATCGGAATAAGTTATAATGTGCCCTGCGTGTGTGTCAACGTATTAGTAACTTACATGTAACGTGTGTTAACGCGTGCATAACTTACCTGTCGCGGTCTTCTAACTTACGCCTAACGTGTAAGCAATACGTCGGCATACGCTGAAAATTTTATGCAGGAACAAAAATTTGGTGCCGCGTTCGGCGAAATAACAACTTATATCATCGTATTTCAGCGTTCTTGTAACTTGTTAAAAGCGTACATAACGTATTTAACGTACATCAGCGTGTATGCTAAATTCCGCATACGTCGGCATACGCTGATGCTATACGTCAATGTTGGACAACCCCATTAACGAAGAAGTCCATAATAATATTGAAAAAACAACTTATATCATCGTATTTCAGCGTTCTTGTAACTTGTTAAAAGTGTACATAACGTATTTAACGTAAATCAGCGTGTATGCTAAATTCCGCATACGTCGGCATACGCTGATGCTATACGTCAATGTTGGACAAGCCCATTAACGAAGAAGTCCATAATAATATTGAAAAAACACAATTTATGGATAACAATCACTAGCAACTTTAATATTGCAACGTTTCAACAAGTGTCCTCTTGTCGTTATCAAGCACAAGGTAAACGATACTATGATACAATAAATCTGGGAGTGAACATTTAAGTATGATACAATAAATCTGGTAGTGAACATTTAAGTTATTGTATCATAATACCGTTTACCTTGTGCTTGATAACGACAAGAGGACACTTGTTGAAACGTACAACCGGGGATTATAAACCACGCCAGTTAACTCAATGATAGGCTTTATGATACAGCACGCACGTGCTAACCATTCGGCCATCAAACCACCTAACTTTAACAGAGAGAACGATTGCTGCTTGAAGCCCCGTTAACTTTAACATGTCTTTAACTTGGGTTCTGTTATCTGGTTAACGATGGCATTAGTGGGCTGTAGCAAATGGTTATAGATTACCAGTGTGATGGTGTGGGGTGGGGCTTCTAGGTAATAATGGCCCCAAATATTCTGTAGTGTATATCCCATAATTTTTATGACAGATTATCACATTTAAAAAGCGGTTACTAATATTCACAACGATTCCGTTCCTACTTTTTCCTATTTCAGACATAATAGCCGACTGATAAGATGGGTTCTGATGATGACTGCTTCACGATAACAGGTCGAGTAATTCTGGGTATTTTAAATACCTTGGTTATGGTGAGTGGTATTAATTGTTATATCCTTTTAGGTCGAAACAGGGTTTAATGAGCTATTCATGGTAGGTAACTTGGTATTTCAGACAGCAGTAAGCGAAACACGAAACCAGACATGCCGACCCGTACCCATGCATTGCCCCGTGCCTATGTTGCTAGGATTTGATAAAGTCGCCTCTCGAAATATCAACCTGCATTTTCCCAGGAACAGAGGTAGATATATCCGAAAGGCTAACTGTTTGGATGATGTTTTATATATATAAGTTATATATCGAATATTTTATAGACTACAATGATCAAAATGCCAATTGTGACAGACGAAATCAAAATAAACTAAAGCATTGGTAAAACAAATTAACATTGGGATAGTAACTAGCTTATCTGTGTCGTTTTTCAATAAATTAAACAATAGTATTTATGTTTGTCAACCGGTAACTGTATCCAGATTAACACAGTGATGAGATCCGAGAAAATATGCAGTGTGGGCTGTTTAAGAACCTATTTTCTGAAATTTAAATCCATGTTGCTGAAGTTATGACAATACTCTTTATGTGCATATATATATTACTTAATAGATAAAAGTGATTCACAAGAATTTATATCAATTAAATGGTGTTTAAAATTGCTTCTTTGGCAGGTAATTGGCTTCATACTTCTAGTGTTTGGAATCCTAGCAGCTACCTATCTTCCAGGAATTGAGTTTCTTCTTGATTCTGATGGTGGACAATATGCGGCAGTAAAGCTTACTGAAGGTACAGATTTCCCAGTTGAAAACCTGGCGGACCTCATCCAGACAGCAGCATACGCCCTGATTATCTTTGGTGTCCTCTTCTTTGTAATTGGTTTATTAGGGTTGATCGGTGGATGCTGTAAAGTAAATTTTGCTCTGATTGCGGTAGGTATTCATTTAGTTCAAGCATACTGATCAATGCGTTGACATGAACGTTTGAATACACTTCAAAATGTAAAAGAACCCTTGACAGTTGAAATTTCTATAAAGGTAGAAGGACAGGATTCTACTTAGCAAAATCACCCTCTACCCACTTGCATTGCAAAAACAACCGTCCCAATTTACGACAACCCGGTTGATGCATCATTCCACACGTCTTGAAATAGGACCGGCATTGTTGTCCGGAATATTAATCGTGGAAATTCGTTGCAAAATTTGATTAAAACGCCTTTTCTTAAAACGGTTTGAATTCATAGCTGGTGAATTTATTCTCAATCTAAGTCGATGGTGTTGAAAATATCTAAGAAATCCTCTTTTCAAGTAAATATTAGCTGTGAAAGACAAGAACCAAATATTGAAATAATATTCTTTAAAAGTTTGAATCTACCACGTAGTATCAAATATTCTAGGAATGGTAAGCATGGACACGATTTACACAGCTAGTTGGAGCAAGAGCATGGACTTGAATTTCGTGACTCTGTCTAATGTTTGTTAATCAGAAATTACCTCACAGATTTAAAAACAGTGAATTTGGTCTAACATGCAGCTTTTGAATTCTTAACGTTAATAATAATAATATTTATTGTTTATAGACCGTTACACAAATGTCTCAAAAGTTAAAAGAACAAGCATTTCAATGGTAACTAAATAAAAACATAACATCATGAAAATCATGAAAATAATAATATTAAAATATAAATATAAATATAAAATAGTTTTCAGGGGCAAAAATGTTGTCGAAAGATATGGGTTTTCAGGTTTGATTTGAACAGAGAGAGTTTTGTGATAGCTCTCAGATCTAGTGGAAGACTGTTCCACAGTTTAGGCGCTGCCACACTTGGAGCACGGTCACCGTATTGTTTGGACGTTTTCTTCCCATGATCTTTGAAAGAGAAGGGCAATAGCTTCACCCCAGTGCTTCTCCTAGCACAATATGCCGGTTGCCAAAAGTTTATAATATCGGTGAGGTAGTAACGCGCTGATTCACTATGGCGTATGATTTTGAAAATAATGCAGACAATTTTAAAAATAATTCGCTGCTCGACTGGAAGCCAGTGTAGCTCTTTTAAAAAAGGCGTCATGTCAGCATGAGGATCTAGCTTCCATCTGATGACCAGCCTAGCTGCAGAATTCTGAATATGCTGTATTTTTTTGATTTTGTAGGTTAGAAGACCATAGAACAAACTATTGCAATAACCCTTCATTATCGCTTATTGATATCGCTTATGATTAGAATATCTGATTTTTTAATATTTTTATAATAGAAGTATGCGGCGCACGTTGATTTATGCGTCTTAAACAACGGTAAAACCTTTTGGGGTTTAACGTTCTACTTTTTTACACCAACGATATAATTTGTTTTTCAGTATGTCGTATTGATGATCTTGCTTATCTTGGCTCAGATTGCTTTCCTCGTTATAGTCTTTTCACAGAGAGATGTGGTAAGTAATCCTAATATCAAACAACTTATATATATACCCTAGCTTTCTATACCAGTAAAACCTATTATATACCCCTAGCTTTCTATATCAGTAAAAACCTATTATATACAACTAGCTTTCTATATCAGTAAAAACCTATTATATACACCTTGCTTTCTATATCAGTAAAAATTTATTATATACCCCCAGTTTTCTATATCAGTAAAAACGCAGTCACCACTAATGCTGGATAGCGAGACTTGCATGGAGAATGATTATATACACCTAGTAAAAACCTATATATTTCATACCAATCACGATAAATGTATTTTCTCTGTATATATCAGATTTACGAAGAAAGTATATAACATGGTGATTGATATGAAATGTGGAATGTTTGTGTTTGATTGGTTGTAGCTAGTTTCCACTTAATTGAACATAAAGAATTTTTGATATCCGTTTAGCAAAGGAGAATTGCAAATAATACATCTGTTCGATTATAATTATGACCATGTTTAGAAAACACTATGAAGTAGAACATTGTGTGTCTTTATATGTGTTTCACTGGATTCCTTGATCTCCAAAACATGGGTATGGGCATCAAGATCACTGAAAACGGCGCACTTACAGATATTTTATGGACGATAACGTGTTTTATTGTGGCCATTTTAAATTTCTCGATTTTTGCGGGGACGGCTGATGTGAGGTCGTGGTTACCCACAACCCCCCTAGGCCAAATTTCCATGCTTCTTCCCGGAAGTTCACAACTCGACCAAAAAATGGTACTTATCCACTATTAAAAGTTTGTATCGTATGTGATTTAATTTCACTATTTCAGCTGGATGGCAGTGTAAAGCAACCACTACTTGATATGACCCAGAAATATAAGCAGTATGACGCAAAGGACTCCGATACTGTCACCATGAATTTCCTTATGGCTTCGGTAACTACTATAGTTATATAGGATTTTCCCTTTAATATATTGTTACTAAGCAGGGGCGGACTGGCCCGCCTGTGCGCCTGTGCATGCACAGGCGGGCCCCCACTGCCAAAAAAAAATAAAACAAGATGAAAAAATATGTTAATGTAAAAGTGAACATAAAGAGTTTAAAAGAGTGTCAAGGGGGGGGGGGTGCAACCCCTATGATTTCTGTGACAAGGCTTTAGGGCCCCAGTTGCCTAAACTTGGGGCCCCCCATCCCCATGTCAGCTAGCTTTGTCCTACAATTTCCCTCCACTTGGGTCCCATATTTGACATAAGCTGTGCCCTATTCTACATTTCAGTAGTCTACATGTGGCCAAGGGGCCCCGTTTTCCTCCAGAGGGGCCCAATTTTGGCTTAAAAACTCAAAAATTCATCAAAATTCAGTAAAAATAGTGATTTATTTTTGTCAAAATTGGGGGCCCACAGTCAAGAGTAGGGGCCCACTTGGCATCGGTAAGTTGGCCTCTATTCTGGTCTGCCCTCTATTATGAAGGAAAAGGCCCCTACCATATATGTATATGCAGGCCTGGACTGGGTCGAAGGGGCCCTTACTTGCCAGGTGGCCAAAGTACCCAAAAATACAGGGAAGTCTAATAAATTAATTAGTAGGTCAAGACAAGAATGTTGAAGTTTAGCTGATTTAGAGGGCCCATCAGCTGAAGGGGTCCAAGCAGAGCCGTATATAAGGCTCTGGGTCCAAGTATAGTGCCCAGTGTAGTCAGAGGGCCCACATGCACCTGTCATGATTTGTGGTCATCATGTCATGGCCGGCCCGGGATCATTATTTTGTTACCTTTACCAAATTTGACAATTTTATTGACAAGTGGTAAAAGTAAAGTTTCTATGACCACTGTCGTACTGTGACTACGGCCCTACGCTTCCTAGAGCCTTCTTTATATAGCTGCATCCCAATGTAATACTTGTAAGTTTAAACTACTTATTTAGTAATTTGTACGTTTACCAGTTTAATATAAATACAGTAGTCTGTTATCCATAATATAAATTCACCATAGGTTGATCATCCTCCTCGCAGTGTTCCTTTTGATTAGAGCTAATCTGACTACTCCCTGCTGGACTGAGTGGGTATTATTGTCACTAATTATGACTGGCCAGTGGTCCTATTACTGACCAATCACTGAATTCGTTACAAAGGTATTACCTTTAAAACAAGACGTTTAATTAGGACAACTGTGTTTACGTAACGTTACGTCATGGGTGCACGTTTTTTTATGCTATATTAACCAGCGCATAGCAGGATATTGCAGCAAAACTAATTGCGTGACAAACGAGGCTATCGGTATTGACGTAAAGTAAACACTACGGTATGGTAACGAACAGACTTTTAACGTTTTTAATAACTTAAATCTTTGTCCAAAATATTAAGGAAGACCCAAAATTAAACGACGGAATGTCATGTTACTGTACGTAAGTAGTAGATTTGATTGAACGAGAAGAATAGACACATTTACTTAAATGTCAAGAATCCGAAGCGAATCCAGCAATGGCCAGAGAGGGATTTCTCGGGCCGTTGCTTCAGGAATATGTAGGTTGATATATATGTCGAAGTCTTGTTTATAATCACTGGCCGACAGTATTACTTTTAAGTAATTTTATTAATTTATTAAGTAATTTTATTTAAGTATTTGCTTTTGAAATTCGGCAGATTTACTTTTTCCAGAATTGATCCCCATATGCTTGGAAAACGATACTATCCCAGAAAAATTCCTCGCCAAAATGGAGTTTTATTTTTTCCAAAATAGATCCCCAGATGCTTGGAAAACGGGTTTCCGGCTGGCGAATTCAAAAAAATTCTGGGAGGAGAGCCCCCCTCAAAAAAATCGCGCCTTCGGCGCTCGGGACAACGGTTGTTCGCTGTGTTTGTCTTTGAAGGGCCCCTTCAGTTACCCCGCACAGGGCCCTCTTCGGGGCCCAGTCCGCCCCTGTTACTAAGCATCGTCGTAAAGGTCGTGGTGGTGGGGGGGGGGCTGTACAAAATACATTAAGAAAGAGAGTGGATTAGAAAAGATTGTGGCGTAAGGTTTCACACATGAGTCGTCCCCACTATTTCATATGATGGAACGTTTATAAAGAGAGATATGGGGTTTTACGTCCACTTGACACAAACTAGGTCATTTTGGGACTAACGTATCGTTTAATTTTTATTTCAATAATTCGCTTGTGCGTAGGGGTCTTTAGCAGTGGGAGGAAGCCGGGAGACCCGGAGAAAACCAACCAGGTTGGATAGGCAACCCTACTCATTGTCACGTACAACCAAGGATTCGAAACCACGCCAGTTGGCTCAATGACAGGCTTTGTGATACAGCGCGCACGTGCTAACCATTCGCCCCCCCCCTTTAAACGATAACCTTCAATGTTAACACTAAGAAGAGAATATAGGGGCTTTGAAACAAACGCCTTTCTTATAATATTGGATTAAATGGGACTGATGCCCGGCTCCATCAGCCCGGTAGGTGTTGACAAGTAGGAAGTTAAACTTCATTCATTTATTCATTCATTTATCTATTCAACTTTACATTATCATTGTTTTTGTATAGTTGAAATGTTGTGGTGTTAACGACTATACAGATTTTAAGAAGATCGCGGATGGTGGATCATGGGATAGTACCGCAACCGGAACCTCTCTTGAGACCCCATTATTTTGCTGTGTTGTAATCCCAACAGCAACGGGTTCTGGTTCAACAACGTGTGCAGCAGCTGAATTCATGGATAAAGACAAAAATAATGCCCACAAGGTAAACTATTATAAATACAACTGAAATGAGGTCCTGATGCGGCGTGTTTTCACTGTGCATCAGCGATGACTTCAGATCCCCCCCCCTCCCCGGATTTATTCAATGATCCGCCTCATCGGCCTGTCACACCATAATGGGTCTGTCACACTATAACGTTTTAGACAACTTATACCGACGTATGAAAAAAAAGTTCCAACACGCTGGCATACGCTAATGTTGACTTTAAAAATCAAGAGGGCGCTCTTTTTGGACGCGTATACATGTATAACGTACTTATAACGCGCTGGACGAATATATAACCTATGTTTAACGTATAAGTAACTTATTCATAACTTATTCCCAACGTAAACATAACTTATACAAGTATATGACAGCGTGCGCCCAACGAATTTTTAGTGTTCTCGACTTATGCAAAATTCATGCACAACGTTAGTCAAACTTATGCCTAACTTATGCATAACGTGTTGGAGCTTACTTTGACGACAACGTGAGGTCAGATATAAAATCTGAGGCTCGCTAAAACCACAAGTAACTATGGAACTGTCACACATTGACGTATAGCATCAGAGTATATGCCGACGTATGAGAAATTTAGCGAATACGCTGATGTACGTTGAATACGTTCTGGCTACGTTTTTAACAAGTTAAGAGAACGCCGAAATACGATGGTATAAGTTGTTGTACGTCGAACGCTGCCCATTATTTTGTGCATGCATAAAATTTTAGGCGTATGCGGGCGTATTGCTTACACGTTAGGCTTACGTTAGAAGTACGCGACAGGTAAGTTATGTACGCGTTATGCCCGCGTTTTGCACGTTACATGTAAGTTTATGATAAGTTGACATACACGTCGGCTACCAGTTGGGTAATTTAGCAGCGTACGCGTAACCTATTTCTAACCCATAGGCAACGTACTTCTGACGTCATTAAAATTTACTGAACGTGTTTGAAGCGTGTGTAGATATGATCATGTGCAGAAGTCTACAATCATGGCGGACTCTTAGAGGTTGCGACGACACGTGGTCGTCGAAGTACGCTACAACACGTTCTGCTTCAGCGTATGCCAGCGTGCTGGATAATTATTTCATACATCGGAATAAGTTATAATGTGCCCTGCGTGTATGTCAACGTATTAGTAACTTACATGTAACGTGCGTTAACGCGTGCATAACTTACCTGTCTCGGTCTTCTAACTTACGCCGAACGTGTAAGCAATACGTCGGCATACGCTGAAAATTTTATGCAGGAACACAAATTTGGTGCCGATTTCGGCGAAATAATAACTAATACCATAATATTTCAGCGTTCTCGTAACTTGTTAAAAGCGTACACATAACGTATTCAACGTACATCAGCGTGTATGCTAAATTTCTCATACGTCGGCAATTGCTGATGCTATACGTCAATGTGTGACATCCCTGTAACGTTTTAGTCAACTTATTCCGACATATGAAATAGTTATCCAACACGCCGGGATCCGCTACAGCTGAATTTAAAAAATCAATTTTGGACGCATATATAACGTACTTCTAACACGCGTGTGCCCAGCGCAATTTTAGCGTTCTTGGCTTATGCGGAACTCTAGCCCCAAAAACATGCCCATCTCTACACACGTTTCAGACACGTTCAGTAAGTTCTAAGGACGTCAGACGCACTTGTACGTTGCCTATAGGTTATAAATAAGTTACGCGTACGCTGCTGCATTGCTCTGCTGGTAGCCGACGTATGTCAACTTATGAGTAACGTATTCAACGTACACCAGAGGGTTTCCTAAATTTCTCATACGCCGGCATACGCTGACAGCCCTCACTACACATATTATTTTAGCGTTTTTCGAGATTCTGTCAGGATTATCGCCCGTATTGGTAAAATTCTTTGACGTTTTAACTGACGTCAACTGGCAGACTATCGCCATTAAAGATTGGTCGCATTATTTTTGTTACGTCTTTTTTGTAAATCATGTTAGTGCAGCCTGTACCATAATAGGCCCGGGACTGTACAGCGCAGTGGACGCGTACGACTGGCCCCGGATCCATTCACTTGATTTGATAATTGTTTATTTTTTGCAATGTCTATTTTCTGTCTTGTCCGCGGGTTTATCTTGTAGATTTTTGTTTTGCGTGTAGTGTGGCCCTCCTGCACTTACTATTAGTTGATAACAAACCCCATCTCTCAACCCTCCGTGTTTCGGGATAAGCGATGGTCCTATGTGTTGTACGTAGCAAAGCCGAATGCAAATCGCATCAGTAGGCAAAATTGACAAAAAAAATCATCAAAACAACGCTTATTGTTATTTATATTTCTTCCACATCCAACTACAATTAAACATATCCTACCCGAAGAACGGTGTGCGGCGGATAAAAACAACGCGAATATTTGGAATAATGCGATAGTTGTGCCACAACATTGGCTTCTGTGACAGTAAGTTTATCTTTTTGTTAAGATGTTACGTGCATTAATAAAGAAACCGAGTTTGCCACATGGAACTAAAGGCATCCAGTCGTAGCTTAAAACAAACACATCAGTATGTCTAAACGTTTTGAGCTATGTTATCGTAGCTACCCCATTTTTTTGTGACCGCCAGCAGAATAATTGTGAATGTGAGAAACTTTTGTCTAGCAATTGTTTCCACAACCACTAATCGTAGTTTTAAATACTAACTTGTTTAAATAATTCATACAGGGTTGTTACGAGGCACTGTGGAGTTCTGTGGACGCAGAACAACCTTTGGTTATTGGTATCTGTTCAGCCATCATCATACTACAGGTCAGAATATTATATGACATAGCAGATTCTTCCAACGTAACACGGAATTTGGGTTTACGGTCCACACGAACTAGGTCATAATATGATGCAATTTATAAAAAAAAGCAATTCGATTGCGCTTATGGTCTTTAGTAGTGGGAGGGCCCGGGGATAACATACGAGATGGGGAGGCGACCCTACGCCCTGTTACGTACATGCTTGGGAGTGAAACCACGTCACTTACTGAATGGCAGACCTTGTGATTTAATGCGCACGCGTTAGATGACTCGACTGCTCAATCACCCCCGACACCACAGACAGTCTTAATGTAAAAGTGAACTACTAAGTCCTTTATAACGAAATAATAAATAAATTTAATGTAACGCGAATGTTAGATTGAATACCCAAACATTACATTGGTGAACTTTCCAGTGGGCATCACGGCAAGTAATATTAGGTAAGAGCAATATTCCGCCCATTATACGTAAAAGTAAGAAGTCAATCGCGTGAACCAAACTGAACTCGCACAGAATTACAATCTACCATCACTTAATGTATTAATTAATATGTTTGATAATATATATATACTAATGAACAAATAGTTACACGTAGAACATGATATGACAACACGCCGAACATTACAATTAACGTTAGGCACTTGTGTTCACCCCAGTGGGACGTAAAACCCCATTTCATTATGTTAAACCGTATACCTCCCAAATTTCGGCCATTTTGTTTCGTTTGTTTTTTGTTTTATTTTTTTTACCAGACACGCCTAAAACTGTTCAATTAACAAACACAATCCTATTTTTATAGAATAACTACACACATCTTAAGTCATGCTTCTCTTCACGGCATCTTGCTTCTCTTCACGGCATCTTACAGCTTACTTATAGTATAAGCTGATTTATATTTTAATTATATCAAATCTGAAGTAAATCCAGTTTGCATGGAGTCGGGTTTTATTTTTATTTGTGTTAAAATATTATTTGATACATTAAAATTCTATATAAAACAATATTTTTGGTTTTGGTTTTCTTTTCAGGTCATCTTGGTAGTATTTGCTTTATACATCATTTGCAGAAACGCAAAAAACGCCTCCGAGGATTTTCAGTAAATAAGGAGACATTTCAATTTTGTATTTTTACTTCTTCAAGTAAATAATTTACAGTCGTCTTGTGTAGATTTGAAACTACCAATTGTTAAAGTAGTTTTATTGGAGTATGCATAAATACTAGCTGTATTCTATAACGTATTTAATACTTTTTGTTGTTGTAGTTTAAAGAAACTAAATCTCTAATTCAATATTATTCATAATCCTCGACATTAAAAATTAGGCAATTTCAATCAATAATGGATATTTAAGATGCCATGAACATTGAACACTGCATAATGAGTCTGCGACGCCGATTTTTCTGCACTTTTGAGTGCCATTTATAATGCGGGGCCTTAAAGTAAGAGGCAAATTGTTAGAGGAAAGTGAAATGTCGACTAACCAGGCGCAAGCGACTGTCGTTAAATTTAGACTGCTCGCGTACTTCACCCAACTTAAATATTAGATAAAATTACCAAAATAATTTTGAATTTTGAAAGTAGATCAGTATTAATACATTCATATTACATCAATATATATATTTTCCACCCGTTTTATCTTAAAAAAAATATAGAATATAATGAATATGCGTAGTATTGTTATATGCATTATCCGTTATGCAACATTAGGAATTATTTGAGTCGCGGTCATAAATACATACCCACCGCATGGAAAACATTCTACACATTTCGTATATACACCTAGTAACGTGCGGTCCATCTGGTTTATTAGGTCAATAATTGATATTCCCGGTCATTAATATCATTCTCACGAATACAAAAATAAAGGAGGCCAAAGAGTTAATCCATGTTATAATAATAATAATAATAATAATAATAATAACTAGACTTGCTTGCAAGGCTGAAGGCTTTCACCTTACCCAAGGCAGCACAAAATGCCCACCACTCACCCCTTAAAACACACACACACACACCCACACACTTAAACAACTCAGATATTGACACTTTCTGTGCATGCGCATTACGATAGAAGTAAAGTGAAAAATATAGTTGAACAATTTACAACATTATGAACTTGGATTGGTAGAATCCTACAGACGCCAGAAATCGAAATACGCAATCAAAGACTCAAAAATTCTAAAATAAATTACAATTTCAGTACATTTTCAAATTTTTAGGTCAAAGGGAGAACGGCGTGGTATTGCAATTCGATCCATTTGTTTTCATACTCCTGATATTTAGGACCGTGCGCAATGGTTTAATTTAAAAGACTACAGATTAGACTCTCTGTAAAACAGATTCGAAAAAAAATATTAGGTTGACTTTTCGAGAAAAAAAACCTCTAAAAATGCTCCAAATAAGTAAAAATACAACGTTTTCAATTTTGAATCTCATTTTTTGACTACTCATGACATTTAGAGAAATTGTACAATGGTTTCAAACAATAAACCACCCAATAGACTCTGATTGAGAAAGTTTGAAAAAAAAATCGTTGGCGACCTTTCGAGAAACACGCGTCCAAAGTTGCCCGAAATCGTAAAAAACGTCACATTTGAAAGTCCAAAAACTTTTTCAATTTGTGAGAGAAACTGGTCGCTGTAGTATCACCCGATAGACAATTCGGTTTGCTATCAAACGACATAATAATTTAACTACTCGGTAAATAACAAATCGATACATTGCATTTTACGCACAGACACCCATTTTTCAAAATGTTGTCCAACTTTGGATACCTTTCTTGACTACTTCCGGTGATTAGAGGATTTTCAATTATAGTTCATGGACTGGTCTGGCCCTACGACTTGATATTACTGAAGTTTCAGAAAAATCGTTGGAGTCGTTTTAAAAAAATAAGAACTCTACGATTTGACGAAAATACGAATAAACGTGAAAAATCAAACTTAAAATTTCAGAACAAACCTCATATTGTTGGAATTGGATTGATGTCAGCTATCCAAAAATATAAGTCAAATTTCAAAAATCCCCAAAAAATCAATTTTAGAAAAACTTTCAATTTTCACCGAAAAAATGAAAACGACAAAGTTTCTAAACTTGAAGTTTTTGAACTGCTATCTTTTCAGAAATGTCTTAAGCTACCCAAAAACATAACTATCTGAAATATTGTTTAAGAATAAATAGCATTGTGGCTGATTTTCAATTTCTGTTCACGTTAAAGATTCTACAAAAGCCAGACATTCTGGTAATTTGGTTTTACATTTAAGCACTAATACATAAAACAGTTACTTTGATTCCAAAGTTTTAAAACATTCGTTCAAATAGTTTCTGAGATTTAGGCTCCCCCAATTGAGTTAAACGTATAACGCGTTTTGTAACTGGTTTGGGGGGTAAAACCAATTACCCACTAGACTTGCTTGCAAGGCTGAAGGCTTTCACCTTACCCAAGGCAGCACAAAATGCCCACCACTCGCCCCTTAAAACACACACACACACACACTTAAACAACTCAGATATTGACACTTTCTGTGCATGCGCATTACGATAGAAGTAAAGTGAAAAATATAGTTGAACAATTTACAACATTATGAACTTGGATTGGTAGAATTCGCAATATCCCTAGCTGTACAAAAATATAACTATCTCAAAAATCCGTTGGAAATTGACATAATAAGAGCCTGTTTTCAATTTTCGTGCACGTTAAAGATTTACACCACTTCCGGTCTCAATTCAGTCGTTATGACATCTGCAATATCCCCAGCTGTACAAAAATATAACTTTTTCAAAAATCCATTAGAAATTGACATAATTAGAGCCTGTTTTCAATTTCCGTGCACGTTAAAGATTTACACCACTTCCCGTCTCTTGGCAACTTTCGCAATAGTAATAATTACTAACTGTTTAAAACATGAAAAAAAACAGTAAACAGAACTTTATCTGTTATAGTTTCGGAGATATACACGTATTGTAAATACCCAGTTTTCCGAATGGGACAAAAACAATAGACTTTTTAGTCTTTGATTTTAACCAAAAGTCCCAACAAATGATCAGCATGAAATTTGAATTATTTATAAAGATAGGCGACTTCTATATAAAAAGCTTCAGCCTGGAGCTTTATTTTAACTGGTTAAAAGGGGTGACTTCGTGTAGACATAAAGCATGGAATATTAATTCCAGGAGTAACTGTTATTTACTAATATGAATTATTTTCACCATAGACGCACCAGTAACAGATATTGGTTCACAGTAAAACGCCTTTATTTTAAAAATTGCCACTTTGAAAAATAGCTCTCTCTGTATGCTCTATACGCTTGTTATACGTTGGTTATACGTACAGATTGTATACACTCTTACTGCAATGAAAGATGCCGTTTTCAATTTTCGATCCCTTTGTTTTCCCATTCCTGACATTTAGGATTGTGGCGCAATGGTTTCATATATCAGACTACAGATTAGACTCTCCGTAAAACAAGTTTTAAAATAAATATTACGATGACTTTTCGAGAAAAATACCTCTAAAAATGGTCCAAATCGTAAAAATATGACGTTTTGGATTTTCAATCTCGTTTTTCGACTACTCATGACGTTTAGAGAAATTGTACAATGGTTTCACACAATACACCATCTATTAGACTGTCGATTGACAAATTTAAAAAAAAATCGTAGGCGGCGTTTCCGAGAAACATGCGCCCAAAGTTGCCAGAAATCGTAAAAAACGTCACATTTCAAAGTCCAATAACTTTTTCAATTTTGGATAGAAACTTGTCGCTATAGTATCATCTGTTAGACAATTTAATTGGCTATCAAACAACATAATAATTGAACTACTCGGTAAACAAACAATGAATACATCGCATTTTACGCACAGGCATCAATTTTTGACAATTTTGTCCAAATTTGGATACCTTTCTTGACTACTTCCGGTGATCAGAGGATTTTCATTTATAGTTCATGGACTTGTTTGGGCTTTCGACTATATATTTCTGAAGTTTTAGAAAAATCGTTGGAGCCGTTTAAAAAAAATAAGAACTCTACGATTTGACCAAAATGCGAAAAAAAGTGAAAAATCAAAGTTAACATTTCAGAACAAAACTGATATTGTTGGAATCGGATTGATGTCAGCTATCCAAAAATATAAGTCAAATTTCAAAACTTTTAAAAATAACACTTTTAGAAAAAAAATTGAAAATTTCCAATTTTCAACGAAAAAATGAGAGCGACAAAGTTTCTAAAATCGACAGTTTTGAACTGCTATCTGCTACGAAATGTCTCCAGGTATCCAAAAATGTAAATATCTGAAAAATCAGTTAAGAATTAACAGAATTATTGCCGATTTTCAATTTGCGTGCACGTTAAAGATTTGAAGCATTTCCGCTTTACGCACAAATTTCGAAATAGCTTTAAGCAGTAGCTGCACCCTACTTTTACGATAGAAAATCAAATTTCAAACCTCTATCTCTTATAGTTACTGAGATCTAGCTTCCCCCAATAAAGAATTATAATAATAATAATATTAATCTTAGTAATAACAATAGTCTTTCACCATTTTCAATGGTGAAAGCCTAATAATAATCACGTCATTTTACAAGGGTAGCAAATTGATCTATTTTAGGCCTTTTATTGGTATTTCAATTCTATAAGGCAATGTTTTGATATTTCGGTAAAAAATAAGAGATATTTTAGACCAGTTATCGATAGTTTGATAACATTCGATAAACAATTTATGTTTTAGAACAGTAGTTTGGATTTAGTGACGTTTACATATATGTATGGCAAATAGTGCAAACAATACGTAGGGTAATATCCCGTACCGGTACCTAACTAACGTACGAAAATTAAATGGTATCTGGCTTTTTTTTCTGCAGGTAGGGTGGGTCTGTCGTTTAGATTGGGTAATACCCTAAACTGATATTTTGAAAAGACATTATTTGTCAAAATAATCTATATTTTAGTTATTAGATGCGTGTTAGCAATAAATATTTTTCTTTAACAACCAGCTTCTATTTGTACAGTAAATGTATACATATAATCTTACATCTTTTGTATATTCTTCTTTACAGATATTTCTATACGGAAATAAAATATTTTCATTTTGCTGATGCTGTATTCAGAACATTTTCAAATAGAAAATATGATTGAGAAATTCGGGTAATTTATAAATATGACCCACTGCGAATTTACCATTCTTGTCTTTATTTTATCACGAATCAATTAATTTTAGTCTAAAACATATACCCCCCCCCTCCCAAATACACAAATACCTTATCTTCAACAGAAGGCCTGATCTCGCTTTAACTCCGTATATTTTATCAAGCCCTTCACGTAATACTCGGCATATTCCGACACTAATTTCGATCGACTACTGACCAAGCTGGGGAGCCTATCAGATTCCACAATCATGGGGAATAGCAAAGTTCAAGGTTCGTTCAATGTCAAGGTTTCCGTGGGGGTTGCCCTGTTTGATTTTTAGTGCGCTTGTGTCTCAACCTCTGATTTGACGCTATCGTTCACGTGTTTGTGTTAAAGAGAGATAAATCAGCTATAAGTTCGGGAATTGCTGGCCAATCTAGCAGCATCTAGATGTTGTAAAACACACGGTCGTTACTTCAGGAACATCTCCCAACCTAACAAAATAATCTGCACGTGCCACTGTATACGGAATTTAACGCTGTAGTACAGAAGACTGATTAAAACTTGTACTTGTAGAGTGTGCAAGTTGTCGACCCCAATTTCTTACAAGGGTGTATCCCCTCCAGTTTATGGAATACTAGTTAAATCATGATTTGATCCTTTTTTTTATTCTGATCATGGTATATTAAAGTGTTAAAAACAGAACCAAACATCAAACACAATGCAACGGAGGATTCACTTAGTAAACAGAAATATATAAGCAATAATAAAAGCTTCTAAAATTACAATAATTCTATTTTATTATATCAGTGAAATAATATATTTCATTTAACAATATTAATAATATCACAGCTTACAAGTACACAAATAAAATATTTATTATTACAAAATAATATAAATAGGAAAGGACGGATAATGTTCTATTTACAATATTGTTTAAAATGAAAACACTTTAAGTTCGTTTGTGTTCTTCTTTTTTTAATCACATTAGGTTTTATTGATAAACAATAACAAACCTATTACAAAATACCTGGATACCAATTCACAGAATAGTAGTAATATCAATTAATTAGTTTAGACCAAAATATGACATGCTTTCAAGTTCTAAAATGACAAACAGCCGTCCACTTTTTTCTTTATTCAGTTATGGTTATATGTAATTTCTTGTGAATGTTTAAATTAAATGAAATATATGAACAAGTAGATGAAGATAAAAATGTATTTTAACCCATTGGTTATTTTTCATATAATAATATGTCAATTATGTACTAAGGCCATACATTAAATACATTTTTCACTACAATTCTTTCAAATATTTAATAATAAATGATATATGAACAAGATAAACCCCATAAGGATTAAACATACATTATGCAAGCGATAAATCTGCCTATTACAGGTCTTTCTTTAGGCCTTAAATGTCATATAAACTATTAATTACACCTTTATCAATATAAGACCATTATCAACTCTTGATGCCATCTGATATCTCTGATATTTGGAAGATTAGAACAGTTCAGACATATTTTGATTTAATTTAAAATGGTTACAATGCAGACATCTTCAAACCTATAAATATCTTCGCTTGCAATAGAGTAATTTGAATGAAATTTACAATATATTCATTTTGTATTATCTATTTTTGAATTATTATTGCAAGAATGGGTAGCTCTTTATTTAAATTTTACATAATGTATCTTTAATAGCAGGAGAGAGGAATTCATCTTGGGACTAACATACCATACTTCTTTATTTCATTAATACACCGACACAGGGTGTTTTGTAGTGGGAAGTGAAACTGACAGAAACCAAAACAATCACAGTCCTACACAAAACTCTGACAAGAACTGTTCTTGCATATTTAATACCATTTCCCATAATTTTGTGACCTTATGAAAGAAAGTCTGATTTTGATAATGGTCTATGATCATGTGTGATATAATAATGGCTACACTAGAGTGCGATGACAACAGTAGAGATCAGAAGCTCAAACAATCCTACTGTGTGACATACAATCCTGGGGTTGAACTCAAAAAAGAGTTTGTTCCAAAGTGAATAAAACAAAAATCATATTTTTTGTGTCCAACAAGGTAACCCCCCTTTTATTTATTTGCCCCATATAGTCCCCACTGATCACAATATTTCCACACTAGAACGATTTTTAGTTGCTTTGTTATGGGTTCTCTTCCCTAAATTAGCATGAATTTCAGCCTGAAGGACTTTTTTATCAAATGTATCTGTGTCATATTTCTTTCTGATGGAATCACGAAGATTCTGGCTTGCTTTCGCTGTTGCTCGCATCTACAAATAAAAGATATATACAAATATGTAATAATTCCATTTTTAATAAAGAAAAAAATGTAGATCCACAAATTTACCAAACAATAAGGAGATTGTATCACTGCTTCGTTAATGACATCTGTCATTATTTGTAGCTAAATTACCAAATCTGTATGTTGTAGCTGGGAGAAAAGGCCTAGCTTTTAACAAGGGCCATCACCAGTAAAAAAAAACACATGATGAAATTTTGTATAATATAGGGGAAAATCTTGAATAATTAGATACTGTTCTGAAAGAGTCCTTTCAAATTATTGGTAAATTGTTTAACAAATATATAAAAATCTTGTTGATCTGTGAGACCCTCAAACCTGGAAATAAGGCAGCTATCACTGACAATGTCAGGCACGGATTCAAGCTTTGTCAGGCACAAATCCAATGGTGCCTGTCATTTTGAAGTTAAAAATGTCAGGTACTATTTCATTTTTGCCTGACATTTTGTCGAGTACATCTAAAACCGTTATTTTCAGGCCCGGAGACCCTCCACCAAATTTTTAAATGTATTAGACTACATATTTATGGTCTATACTAACCTGTTCAGCAGCATAGTCTTTATCTTGCTGTAACAATTCTGCCTTTCTCTCTTTCTCGGCCATTTCTATTTGTGTATCATATCGCCAGGCTTCTTCATTAGCTTCAATTCTATAAAATAATTCATGGTAATGATAACATTTTATTTGAGTGCATATAGGGTGCATGAACCATGGATTCTTTTTTACAACTATTATCAGGCACGGATCCAGGGGGGGGGGGTGTGCCCAGCGAGACTGGTGTATCTGCTTTTTAATTGATGATATAAACTGATTTCCGCATTGTCTCTGCCCAGGCAATGCAACAAAGACTGGCTCTGGGGATTACACCAAACCACTAATGCATGCGGCACTCTATTATTATTTGTTACAATGTATCCCCCCCCCCTCGAAAAATCCTGGATCAGGGCCTGATTATCATTATAAAATCGGAAATAGAAATTGAACGATTCAATATTTTGAGTCTGACCTCTCAGACAATTTATTTCGTCATATTTTGGCATTTGATTTGTTTCTGAGAGCCACTCAATAGCAGTTCTATTTACAAAAAATGAGGAAAAAATAATAACCAACCTTTTGAGTTTTTGTTTTTGTTCGATTTCTTTGGCAAGACGTTTATTGTGAGCTTGTAAGGCTTTCATTTCATTTAACTTGTGTACTACATTTTCAGCATAATTATCATTCTAAAAAATATAAGAAAGAAAGTTATTTATAAAATAAAATAAAAAATCACATGTTTTTAGGGTCGAAGACTATAATGTTTAAAGCCTAAATTCAGTACATAATGATAAACAAAACCTTTTCAATACCTTGTGTCGATCTTTAACTACTTGTTTCCTCCATGATTCAAGCTCTTCTTCCATTTTACTCATTGACTGTCGAGCTTTCTCCTGTCGCTTTTCCCTGGCTTGACTAAAGACAAAAAAATTAAAATTTTACCTATATAAATACCTCAATGAATATGAAAAGTATCGGTTATTATAATATGAAAGATGGTAAAATACAATATATATTATATATATATATAACGTATATGCATTTGGGGGATCACGGTGGCTAAGTGGATAAGGCGCTGGTTCGCTAGCCTGGAGGTCGAGTGTTCATCTCGATTTTCCGACGTGATTTCCCCTTGTCAGTGATGCAGAAGGAGGGCCTGACAAGGACAGATGCCTAGTCGTTTGGATGGTCCGAAAAACTGAGGTCCCGTGTATACATTGGAGTGCACGTAAAAGACCCCTTGGCAGTTGGAATTCGATATAAGAGTAGGCCGTAGCGTCGCTGCCTGGGCAAAATTTCCCTCATAGCACACTGTATGGCATATGCCCGTCTTCAATTAGCTCAGGTTAAGTGCATAACAGTAGGACGTTAAACCCCATTTCATTCATTCATTCATTATATGCATTTGTACTTTACTTAAATATATAGCTAGAGGTTTGGTCATAAATTTTTTATCTATAATTTTAATATTTTGCAATATGCATATTTAATTTTTTTTTTAAAATTGAAGTTTTACATTATTAATATTTTGAATGTTGATCTATTATGAAAGCTATATGAGAAAAAAAACCCATAAGAGCTTATCCAAATGTAATGAGTCAATAGAATTAGGTAGGGGCTAACATATGGCTATGTTTATTCTATGGATGCAGTGCACTGTTTCTGTCAACTCATTTTAGATTTCTAACTGTCAAAAACTCTTCTTCCACAGTACAATATGTGTATTCTGATGGATCCTGGTTTTTTGTTCCATTCAATGATTTGGACCGTATAATGTCAGACACAATATGTTTAAATGATACAAAAAAATGTCCAAATTAGAAATATTGAAGTCTTAATAGCGTTTTTTCTCTCCTAACTTATATGCTCAATACACAAAAACATAATCTGAAAGGCAATTACCATTTGTTATTTAAAGCACCATTTATAGATGATTTATATACAATGACAAGTATATTGGTTAATTACTGGTAGTAGACAAAACCCACGAGAGAGAGTGAGAGAGAAATGGGGTTTAACATCCACTCGAAACAAACCTGGTCATTTCGGGACTAACATATGGTTAAATTTTTTATTTCAATAATTCGCTTGCACGTAGGGTCTTTAGCAGTAGGAGGAAACCGGAGGACCCGGAGAAAGCCCAAGAGGTTGGACAGACGACTCTACTCCTTGTCACGCAAAACCAGGGATTTGTAACCACGCCAGTTGACTCAATGACAGGCTTTATGATAACCACTCGGCCATCCAGACCCCCAAAAACCCATAAAGAAATGTTGCTTTAATTATTATAATAGTAATTGTGTTGCATATTATATATTTGTGTTTTTGTGTTTATTACGTGTGTAAATTGCTAAATGCCACTCAAAGAAGATCTACATTTTCATAAAATACATACTGAATTAAATGCATAGATCTGTACTGACTATCCAACATTTGTGAATAATTAGATTTAGCTCGTGAATGTCTAAGATCACTTAATAATCTGGATTTATCTAACTCATCTCTGAAACACAATTTAAATCAAACAAACAATAAACAAACAAATAATAAACAAAGAAACAATAAACAAAGAAACAAATGAAAACCAACTTTTAAGAACAAAACTATAAAATAAATTCTATTTCAATGTGTTTTACAGTTGCATTCTTCGAAATATCTAAGTTTATGGCTTCCAAATTATCATGTCTTGATTACCAGGTAATAAGAAAACCATATACTGTATAAATTATGTGATAGTTTGTTCAGGCAATATGCTCATCTAATGAGGTCTAGTGTGATTTGACCAGAATTAAAGTACTAGAGTATTGGTACCATATTCAGTTAACTTACTTAAACTCAACTAACCACCTGTACAAGTTTGAACAGAGTCTCACAAATAAAAGTCTGTGTACATGTACATATCAAATTTAAGCACCAAATTATAGAGGAAAGATGTGTTTATCTTGTCTCAAAATTTCAGCTCAAACACTGCTTATTTGGATACGTAACCCTTTTCATACAGCTTGGGACACCGGTCTACCTATCCAGGTGAAGACTGGCAGGTTTAAATTGGATTTTCTGTTCTTCGTGAATACCTATTAAAATTTTGCTTTTAATTTCTAATTTTAATTAAAATATTTCATGTGATTAAGTGACTATTTATTTTTCAACAGAAACTGAAAATTAAAGTGAACATAAGGGAGGAAACCTGCTCTATTAAATTTTAGGTAATGTGTGTAAGTTGTTATTTAATTGATGAACATTAGGCTTAAGGTAGGAATTTTATCTCAAATTACATACATACATGTTAAACACAGGATTGCAATTAAGGCAAAAAACAAGAAAACATGTTAATGGCTTTAGCTATATATTGTTCTTTATTTTGCTCAATTTATTATTGATTTGAAGTAATAACCTAACATTAGGTGAAAAATGAGACCTTAGTTTAAGTTTGAAAGAAGTTAACTGAATATGGTCACTTGTATCAAATTAAGCAAACATTAAACTTTCAAAGATCATAACAGATTCCAGAAAAATTTAATTTGATGAATAAACTTACACCAATGATCTATCTATGATATTTTTCTTGGACTGATGTAATCTTCGTTCATTTCTATTGTTCATTGAATGATTCTGTTAAAAAAAAAAATCATACATTTATTCAATTTTAGGATAATTATCAACACTTTTTCAGAAATTCCCATCTTAATATGTGTAATTGAATACTGCATTGTCACATTAGGATAATTATCAATTTTTTTTCAGAAACTGTTGTCTTTATACATTTTATTGAATACTGTATTGTCACATTAAAATGGAAAGAAATGATATGGGGTTAATGTCCACCAACTGAGCAAATGAAATGAAATGGGGTTTAAGGTCCTACTGTTCTGCTCCCATCTGGGTCCGTATTCAAAGGATATCTTAAGTCTAAGATAGTCACTTAACTACTAGCTTTCACTTAAATATACGTAACTTCCTGTAAGTTAAGGGCAAATGGTATTCAAAGGCACTGTTAAGTATCAAATTTTCTATTCAAGTTAAGCTGCCTCAACTTTTAAGTGTTAGTCTTAATGTGGTATTCAAAGGCCAGTTTAAGTGAGAAATATCTACTTAACTTTAAGTGACCTATGGGAGGTACCTTAAAGTTAAGTGAGATTATAACGCCTTCATTTAACGCTGTAGTAGTAGTCTGGAGGTAGGGATTTTAAAAGTTAGGGGATCCAGATTGAAATATAGACAATGTCGCCGAGCGTAGCTGGCCTTAATTTTTTTAGTTCGTTGGCAGCTTTGGTGTTGTGATGTCATAATAGAGTAAAAGGTTATTACCACCGAGATAGTTAAGGATATCTTTTTCCGATCATCTATCATGTTCGTGTACATGCTTAATTATGTTTCCATGATTGTCATATAACAAGCCAACAGTGAGGCTGATGTCCCCCGCCGAAATGCCAAAAAAAATAGATGACACATATTAATTAATCGCACATTTATTTTTTTCAAAAGTATTGAGCAATCAAACAATACACTAAGTTTCATCACTCTCTACCACATAGAATCAGACAATGTTCATCACCGAACTCTATCAAGGCATTCACCTAATGTACGCCTACACCTAGTTTAACATTCTACCTTAATTAGAAGGAGAATTTTTGTGTTTCAAAGACTAGACCTATCAGTTGCTTATCGCTCTGCTTACCCTCAACAGAAAATGTTCATTATTGAACTTAGTCAAGGTATCGATGAAATAAAACTATATACCAAGTTTCATCACTCTCACTTAAATTACAACTAAAGTTATTGCGTCCCAAAGCATCAACCAATCAAATTGCTTATCTCTGCTTACCCTAAGCAGAAAATGCCCATCTTCGAACTCCATCAAGGTATTAACCCTAATAAACACCTACATCAAGTTTGAATATCCTAGCTCAATTTGGGGAGAGTCATTATGTTCCAAAGTCCCTGCCAATCATATTGCTTATCGCTCTGCTTACCCTGAGCAGAAAATGCGCATTATTGAACTCGGTGAAGGTATTGATGAAATGAAACTATATACCAAGTTTCATCACTCTAACCTAATTACAACTCAAGTTATCGCGTCCCAAAGCATCAACCAATCAAATTGCTTATCTCTGCTTACCCTAAGCGGTAAATGCTCATCTTCGAATTTCATCACGATATTGACCTAATAAACACCTACACCAAGTTTGAATATCCTAGCTCAATTAGAAGGAGAGTTATTATGTTTCAAAGTCTCAGCCAATCAAATTGCTTATCGCTCTGCTTACCCTGAGCAGAAAATGCTCATTATCGAACTTAGTCAAGGTATTGATGAAATAAAACTATATACCAAGTTTCATCACTCTCACTTAATTACAACTTAAGTTATCGTGTCCCAAAGCATCAACCAATCAAATTGCTTATCTCTGCTTACCCTAAGCGGAAAATGCTCATCTTCGAACTCCATCAAGGTAATGACCTAATAAACACCTACACCAAGTTTGAATATTCTAGCTCAATTAGAAAGAGAGTTATTGTGTCCCAAAAAGTGTGACAGACAGACGGACAGACAGACGGACAGACGGACGAACCCATTTTAATAGTCCCCTGCTTTCTTCGAAAGGCGTGGGACAATAAAGTTAAATTCTTTTGTGATGACATGGCTTTATATATTTTTAGAAATTATTTAGACTACCGCTAGAAGACATAATTTATTTCTTACAACTCATTCCCATATATCATAATCGGTAGTATTTATTAGGGTAAAATATAATGCAACATGCATCTTTCGTACACAAAATGCACCGTCAATGCAAGGCTTTTGAAAATCTAAAATTTAGGTAGTTACACAATGTCTATGAATTTCTCAAATGATAGATTTATTTAAAAAAACACTGTATGATTTGTCCAGTTTAATTAGAAAGCAAAGGTCATTGTGTATGGCTAATATGTTGTTTTCTATTCGTGATACATTGTTAAAAGATTAAAGTTTACAATACCCATCATTTTACTACCAGTATTTATTGTAATGTATTGAAAATGAATTCTAAAAAAAAATCTATGAAAACAGCCATTCCGGCAAAGGATGGACAGTTTTGGACATACTATTTTCATGTGTTACAATATAATATTTTGACAACCATTTTCCTAATAATGTAAACTAAGAATTTAATAGAGTATAGTGATGCTCTTAAGGGGGAATAACTTGCTTGCAATGTTAATTCGTGATTTTTGGCAGTGGAGGGTATCCCATAAAGTGAAAATTCATGCTTTTTGGCGGATGTGAGTTTCCATAATGTGTGGAGTTAAGTTTTCACATAGCCAAGTATATGTAAAGTAGAGCCTTTGAATGCCGATTTAAGGTAAGACACTTGGTTAAGTGGAAAAATTAAATATTTTTACTTAACTTTTAGGAAACCTTTGAATACGGACCCAGAGCTAATGAAGATGGGTCGAGCCAATGATCGAAGACAGAGTTATATCTCATGTAATTTTCTATGAGGGGAATTTTCCAATACAGCAGTGTTCCTGCCTAATCTTTATCCAACTTTTACGAATGATAATAACAAATTAATTAAAGTTTGTAGTTTGTACCCTCCATACACTCTACCTTATTATTATGATGAAGTAAATTTTCTCGTCGTGTTTGTGATTTAGCTAGGGTGTTTTTCTGTTGTCTATCCACTGAATTTACATAAGCCATATCATCAAGATGTTGTAACTCAACAGTTTTCTTCTGGAGAAAAAAGATAAAGATTACAGAAATTACAATTTAATTATAAACTTATAAACCTAGATGATGATATCCAAATATTTATATCATTTTTAATATAAGGGTGGTGAGCAAGTGAATCACATAATAAAAATGGTGTGGCCTTTATACCAGACAACTAACCTGTGCTCTCTTTTTTAACTGATCTCTCATTCTTTTATCAGCTAATTTCTGTTCCTATAAAAAACAAAACAATATTTAAAAAAACTTTTTGACATAGATCATTTTGATTCCTTAATATTTATTATAATGGATAATATAGAATTAAGTTAACTTATTTGGAAATTATTCAAATTACAACTGCTGAGGATACTTTAATACTTGTATGCATGCAGAACTTTCAATTTTCCATTTTATAAATCACTAATTCCCATATTTCTAAACATTGACTAGGTTCAGATTGAAGAAGGAAGGGTATTTTGATTAAATAAAGACATTGTTTTAAAATACAACACTACTATGTATATGATCAGGTCATATCAAAACATACAATTTTCGAAAATTAATACCTTGGAATGAAGCTGATTTAAGAAAGATGATTTCCATTTTAGATTCTTTTGTTTAAGTTTCTCTGCTTGTAAGATTTGATCTTCTTCCGCCATTCCTCTTCTCATTAGCTGGTTCTTTCTCTGAAATAAATTTGTTAGAACTGATTAAACCTTATGTTATAAAACTCAGGTGTGTTTGTGACATCTTGGTAAATCTAGGTCTGTAACATTATCTGTGGTTTAATGGTTGAGAGAGAAATGGGGTTTAATGGTCGAGAGAGAGGGAGAAATGGGGTATAACATCCACTCGACACAAACTAGGCAATTTCAGGACCAACATATGGTTGAATTTTATTTCAATAAATCGTCTTTACCAGTGAGAGGAAACCGGAGGACCTGGAGAAAATCCCTAGGTTGGTTAATGGTCGAGAGAGAGAGAGAGACAATAAGTAACATATTGTTTCAATATATACATAATGTCTTGTTCGAGGATGAGACCATTAAACAACTTAAAATACAGACACAATCAAGCATGTCATGTACATGTCAATGAAACCGCCCCTATTTTATCCAATATTTCATTTAGTATAAATAATGTATGACCACACGTTGCCCAAACCATTATTTGAATTATTGGTATGCCAACATCAAAGGATTACATCTTATCTGTATTTTAATACTACTTTAATGGCTGTCTTTTAGTTATTATCAAAATATTAAAACACTTACTCGTCTGCGTTCCTCAATTTTGCTTTCATCAGTCAATAATTTCCTTCGCCTATTTTCTGCTTCATTTCTAGATTCATTTTCAAGTTTTCTATCTTTATCCCAGGCTAAAACAGCCTTTCTACGTAATTTATTCAGAGCTATCTCTTCTTCTCTTTTCGCCTTCATTATTTCAATAATTCTTTGATCCTTGAAAAAATAAACATTTCAATATTTCAATGAAAAAATGTACAGGTGAAGAATTATGCTGTAATTATTTTGAAATCAAAATGCTCACAGAACCCAAAATGTGAGTTGTTTGGGTCAGGTTTGAAATTTTTTTTTTCACACACAAATAATCAGATGTCTCACAACATGGTTGGACAGTTTCACATTATTGTTGACCATTCAAAAAAAGAAAAATTCATTAACGCTACTGCTCTCCTGTCAACAAATAGGGGGTGTCATTCTGGCTTTAACTAAAATTCATCAATTGTGTAGTATTAGTTATTTAAGTTACTTAACATGCATTATGCCAGAGCTAAATCTGCCTATTTAAGGTCTTTCTTTGGGCCTGAAATATTTTCTAAAGTATTTATTAGACATTAATTAACTGATCCAGGCCTTAATCAACTCTCGATGGCATCAGATTTCTCTGATATTAAACAGATTTAAATGGTTCAGCGATACTTTGATTTAATCAAATTAGGAGGACCAAGAATTAGCTTTGATCAACCAGTACCGTGGTTGAAATTATTGCTAACGTCTGTCAAGCCTCCAAAGACTAATATCTTCGCTTGCAATAGAGTAATTTGAATGGAATTTTCAAATTATTCATTTTACATCATCTACTTTCGAACTATTATAGCAAAAATATCTAAATCTTACATATCTAATCCCTTTATTTTATCTGATGTGTTATTTCCATTAGTAATGGGCTAGTTCTAGTTTCGATTACATATCTGATTAAGCAAAAGTCAACTTACTTTAAGTTGGTATATAGCTGACTAATCTTAGTTTTTCATTGTTGAACACAAAATCATAGATATCCCACCAAACACATTAAATCAAATGATCATTCTTAGAGGATACCACAATTTGACGACTAGAACTATAGCTGTAACCTGAAGTTGAAATGGTGACAAAGTGCAACTTACCCGAGGTGGAATGGTGATGTCATTGGTGGTAGATGACGCTAATCTTGATACTGAATGAGATCTACTGGGTATTTTATCATTATAACTAGTTCGAGATAAATTTGATACACTTGAACTTCTAGACTTTGGTGAATTATTCAAACTTTTGGTTCTTCTGCTGCGACTTCTTTGACTAAATAAAAGAATTGTAATCTTATTTTGAGAAAAGGCTACCAGACACCACAGAGCTAAATGATAAGCCATCAGCCATTATGGTTCTTATGTGTTTTAGATATTATAACCATTGCTCTCAGCTGATCCACCAATTTTATAGTTAAATCCTATTACATTAATATGGAATGTTCAACTGTATTTTGTTTTCAACTAGTGTAACAATGGCAATCATTGTGTTTAAGACCATCTCTTAATTTAATACTTTATTATACAAAATCACATTCCTTAAAAATCTTAATAAATATATTTGATCAACACTCACTGATCAGATTTGTCTTCTTTCCTGGCTAGTAATATTTTTCTTAATCTTTGACTTTCTTCATGTAGTTCTCTTGCTCTATTTAAAACAAGAGAATAGAATTGAGATTAAAATAATATGTGTTTACTGTGAAAGACTTTCAAAACGATTACCCTTAACCCATGCATCTATATGTATCCATTCGTCTGTGATACTCTTTCAAAAATTGATTTTTTTAGTTTCCATGTGTGATACTGTAGTTACTAGATCCACAAATTTCATGCTACATAAGTGTGTAGATAAACCTGTGATATTAATAGTAGAAAGTGCTCATAATGATTAGCAAGTCACTTAAAATTGAAGATAAAACCCCATTAAGAAAATGTTGTGCTCATTTTTAAACAGCTCAATACTTTAATTTGATTTGACATTTTCACACTAAGTAAAAAACCTATATCGTCAAATTCTTAAATCCACTTTTATTTTCACTGTAAAGTGCAATTTGGAACTGTCTCTTTAAATGTCTAGTCAACATAATATTACTGCCATTTTGAAACTGACATAATCATTTTCATTATCAACGATTATGAGATGCAGGCTTTAGCCCATATCACACATTTCACCTCGGGCATAGAGTGTATGTTTAATCTTTCTTGAGACTTAATAACAGAGACAAACATGATTTTTAGGGGTACTGTATTTATACAGGATAAAAATATTTTTTCCATCAACAGAATCTTAATGACTGTATCATTAACTCATAACATGACCCATATTTAAAATTGCAAACTGTACAAATGATTTAAAATTAAGATAATGTAACTAGCTAGACAAAAGTCAACTCACCTGTCTTCTAGTTCATTATGGGTAAAACGTTTATGACCAAGACTAGTTGCCCAAGCTGTTCTTTTTCTCTGTAATTTTTCTTGACTTAAATCATCATCTGAAGTAATTTTATTTTATATTGTTTATATAATAATGTTATTAAACAAAAAAGGCAAACTCAGAATGATCAGGCAGTAGTATGCAATCTTGCAACCAAATGAATAGTCTACTAGTATATAAAACTTTAAAAAAAGGGTTATAGTAAAAAAAAATACTTTTGTTACTGATTGACTTACATTTTGTTTTAAAGATGCATTTTGTAAGATTTTGCTAAAGAGCTGCTATAATATAATAGTTCAAAATTAGATAATGCAGAATGAATATATCGGTTTTGAAAATTTCATTCAAATTACTTCATTCTGGGCAAAGATATGAAGGTATAAAGATCGCTTATTATCAAAGCAAAGGTACTTGACAACTGTGACTTAGTTTTAATTATCCATTTTATCGTTAAATTTAAAATCTTGTGGGTTTTAAAACACACTTTCATCTCAGCCATCCGTTAATCTAGATACATGTAGTTCATTACACTCTTGTCATGTGAATAAATGTCTTATTAATAATATTTGAGGCCAAAAGAAAGATCTACAATAGACAGATTTAGCTCTTAATTTAAAGAACGCATCTTTAAGCATTATTTAATATTCAATAGGACTAGAAATTAATTATTTTTAACCAATTGCTCACCAGAATGTGATCGAGTGATCTTTATACATTTTTGTCTTCTGGATGGTCTAGCACTTGATGGCCGTTCTAAAGACAAGCTGCGACCTACTCGTCTATTTTCCCTATCATCTTCGATAATACGACTTCTTTCTTTTCTGCACAGTTGTAATTTGGCTAAATAGAAAAATGGAAATGTACAAATCCTTATCAAGAAGTAAGGACTTATAGTAGGTGTCCAGCATGGTAATGTGAGACAATAGGGAGCCTTTCCACTAAAATATTGACTTGGGTCAACCATAACTACAGGTACATGTATTAGAATTTTAGTAGATTCCTTAACAATTTTCCTACTACTATTACTATGTCAGTTTATTGTTTGAGTAAGGGCTTCTAGTGGCAAAAGCAATAAGTCTGCAAATAACTGACATGTGACCCTGTACTTTCATAGATCTCATTTTTAGGACTAACTAGTGCAACAATTCCTACAAGTTTCAAAAGAAAATTTTGATCTTAAGGGCAATAACTCTTGAAATAATAATATTGATTTTCGAAAGGGTTTAATATACATTTTATGATGAATCAAACAATTCAAGGACATTGAATATTTCCAAACGTTGAGCAGTGTGTACATGCAACTGTCAATGTCATCATTATCTACCAATAGTCTATCATGTATATGTATCATCTATTTTGATTATAAAAGTTTCACTATAACCCAATTTAGATGCTAAATGTAAACATACATGTACATCATCTTTAAAAAAAATTGAGTTTTCAAACTACTGGGTGGGGCTATATGGGATAGACTAGGCTGTAAGTGATAATTTAAAGGGACAGTCCCGAATTTAACAGAGTCTCAAAAATAAAAGTCCGAGTACGTATGAAATTTAAACGCCAAAATATAGAAGAATGGTGTATATACCCTGACTCAAAATTTCAGCTCAAAATATTGAGTCGTTTGGACGCGAGTGTTAAAACAGCTTATCCGGGCGCGTAACCCTTTTAAGATTTCGGGTCAATTCTTTCGTTGGGTGACCCGATAATCGATTTCCGTTCCTTTAGAGGTCTACACGGAGAATGGTCCATGTGCTGTGCTAATAACAGAAAGTAAATTTCACCAACACGCTATTTTTATAAAAAAAATGTCTGGTTTTATCCAATCACCGCATAATACGGCTTGGGACACCGGACTCTATTTCCAGATAAAGACTGGCGGGATAAAATTGTTTGAAAACGTATCACATATATTGCGTTAGTTGCTCGGTCTTAAGGTAGTGGATTTTAAGGGCTTTTAGAAACAAAATTAAGCAGTTTTATTCTCAAAAACATTATCGGGATCGACCCTTTAAAGATTCTAATTACACCATGAATGATTTAATATGAAAATTTATCCCCTTTAAATTTAATATGTATACATGTATATGGTGTTACAATATGTACTCACTCTGTCTAGCTTGTTCCTGTTCGTCATAAATATTGAATATAGTTCGTAAAGGAATATCTTGTGGTAGAAGCTCTTCCTGGTATTCAGAAAGAGGCTTGTAAAGCAAATCAACTGGTTTAACATCAAGTCTTGAACATGCCTCTAGTGATCTTGGACTGGTTAAGACATATTTACTGTCCTCATACTGGCCATCCTCAAAGTTATAAAGATGAAGCTTCAATTTAGGCACTTCCCGTGACATATTTTTATATAGATTAAACCTGTAATACAATAATTTATATAAATAGTTTATGCTATGCAGCAATATTTTAATCACCAAATTTTATAAAGACATTTATTTTCTTGATACAACCAAAAATCATAAATGATTCTTAATCAACAATCTAACAGCTTATAACATAGACAATACTGTATTCAATATGTGACAGATATACCCCAGAATTTTCAAATTCAAACATTTATGTGACAAAAATCCAGCTTATTACTGACAATTATCTGAATCAAATCTAATGGTTGGTCCAGTTTATTCCCATGGGTAAGCTGAAACTATATTGCCTATGCCAATTTCTTACACAAGAGGTACATGCATAATGCTTCAAAGATTATACAAAAATCTAAGGCCATAGCATGCCACAGAATTACGTTACATCATAGATAAGCTAGATATTCACATATATTGTGGACATGTACATGAATGTGACAGGAGAACAGCAAGCATAACTGTCAATGTTTTCTTCAAACACCATATCATCCCTTTAAATCAAAGCATTAAAATCTTTTGCTACGCGTATGGGAGAGTCCTGATATCTTATCGTCATGATATGAAGGGGTGAACTATACGACGTGAACATATTAACATAACTGTTAATATATTTGGAATTAAAAGTAATAAAATGGCGTTAAATAACACCCTACTCCAAACTGGGCTAATGAAGATGGGTATGCCATGTACAGACAGTACAGTGTGATATGAGGGAATTTTTTTGTACTACAGCCTACTTCTATATCGAATTCCAACTGTCAAGGGATCTTTTACGAGCACAACAATGGGTATACTGGACCTCAGTCTTTCGTCCCATGTTGCATCACTGACGTGTAACTTCCTTTTTAAATAAAAGTGGGAACCACCCCAGAAAATCTGGATAAACATTCTCAGCCAATGCAGGGATCGAACACCCAACCTACATGTAAGCAAGCCAGCATCCTACCCACAATGATCTACTTGCAATTAAAAGAAAGTTGTGTCACTAGGCTACATTCGGCTCGGGGGACATGTATGTTTACATGTAGTTACCGTAGGCGTAGTCCTAATATAATAATATAAAATAATCTCATTCTTATAATAGGCCAAGGAAATTATGTTTGCCAGCTGAAACCCATCTAATCGTAGATAAACAATATACATCTGTAGTATACTAATAATAATACTATCTCCTCAAGTACATCACGATGATCAACTAGTTTAGCTACATTTATAAGTTTAATTTTTAATGCAATGCAAGCTGGTTAGTTACAATACAACAGTTACAGTCAGTCATTACCGAAATATACCCAAAGTAGGCCGACACAGTGAACTGTTTAAATTCTGTAGATAGATGGCCACAATTCCAAATAATCAACCATGATCCTCATATACCCTTATTTGACGCGCTGGGGTGAGAACTTGCAGGTACTTGCTTTTTTTTCGGCAACTTGCATGGGATTTGTTTTCCCCACCAACCGAGCAATTACATGAAAATTACGGCACAATGTCGGATTTTTTCACGCGCTTTTCAAACTCCAACATAATATAGATTTATAAACGGACTATATTTTTAAATAATTATGATACCAGGACATATAAATACCTCAAATTATTCAATTAGTCTTGCAAAATTAGAACAACTAGCGTCTTGTCAACCATTGCATTGACAGCGCCACCTATTGATTGTTGCGTCCAAATTCTCGATCGAACAAATCTGAAAGTTTCATAAATACATTGATACAATTTTAACGTAAATTTCAAATATAGTGATTCCGTTGAACGCTTTAAAAAAGTTGACGTGACTCTTATCGAAACTGGATATGTTATAATTAAAGTAGAAAATAAGGTACCCGGTAATAAAATAATTCGTTTGCTCTTTTTACTCAATTCTATAATTTTACAATTACGGATCAACTTCAAAGAACACGAGGAAAGAAATAAGAATTTAATAAACAAAAGGTACCGCACCATAAAACATGTTTAGAGCTCTAAGGATTTAACCGATTAAGACACGCTTCGTACACCAGACACGAACATGAAGGGTTTTTTTTCACATTGCCAGTGGCAGTGATATTCTCCCCAAAATCTTATTTTTATTTTTGAGGTTCACGAAAACTCGACCTTGACCTTGTACTGTAAACAAAATATCACGTGACTCGTTTGTTATTAATTTTTGTGGGCAAGTAAGACCAACACAATGTATCCAGTGTTTGGATAGAATATAGAGATCAACAAAATAATGGATATGCAGTGTCCCATGTATGTTAGGTACATATTTTCTATCAATCTGACATACATATTTGTCAATTTTGAGAGAACCTCTGATTTGTAATTGATATCTTGATGGCAAACAATTCCCAGCTGGCAGCTGTCAAACTCAAAGTTCAAAGGCAAAGGGTTGTTGGGGAGTTAAACGTCTTTTCTGGGATATTTTTGCATAATTCACTTTTGTTGCTTCTTCAGAATCAGAATTTATTTGCAGTTCTTTTTAACAAATTGTTGTAATACTTGTAATTGTGTTTTTAAGCCAATAATTTTTTTTTTACTCAAGATACATTTTCAAAATGCAAAAAGTTTTAATTAGCAAATTTAAAGGGTCAATCCCGATAATGTTTTTGAGAATAAAACTGCTTAATTTCGTGTTAAAACCCTTTAAGATCCCCTACCTTAAGGCCGAGCAACTAACTCAATATATGTGATACGTTTTCAAACAACTTAAACCCACCAGTCTTCATCTTGAAATGGAGTCTGGTGTCCTAAACTGTAGTATGCGGTGATTTGATAAAACCAGACTTTTATTTTATAAATATAATGTGTCGGTGAAATTTACCTTTTGTTATCAAATACAGACCATGGACTATTCACCGTGTAGACCTATAAAGGAACGGGATACGATTATCGGATCACCCAAAGAATGAATTGATCCGACATCGTAAAAGGGTTACATGTCCGGATAAGCTGATTTAACGTTCACGTCCAAACGGCTCAATATTTTGAACTGAAATTTGAGTCAGGGTATATACATCCTTCTATATTTTGGCATTTAAATTTCAAACGTACATGGACTTTTATTTTTGGGGCTCTGTTCTATTCGGGACTGTCCCTTTAAATTTTTATCACTTTACAACCATTTTCCATAATGTGTGCAGACTAATTCTGTGAGAAATACTGAAGAAATAAAGGCTCAGTTCTAAATGTTTTAAATGAAATTGCATTAACGTTCTAATGTTCTGCCTCTAAACTGTTCTAATAAAGACGGGCATACGCCATACAGTGTGCTATGGGGGAAATTTTGCCCGGGCTACGGCTTACTCTTATATACTCTTTACAACCATTTTCCATAATGTGTGCAGACTAATTCTGTGAGAAATACTGAAGAAATGAAGACTCGGTTCTAAATGTTTGAAATGAAATTGCATTAATGTTCTAATGTTCTGCTTCTAAACTGTTCTAAAAAAGATGGGCATACCCCATACAGTGTGCTATGGGGGAAATTTTGCCTGGGCTACGGCTTACTCTTATATAATATATAGAACTGGCAAGGGATCTTTTACGTTTACGCCAATGTGTACAGAGAAACTTGATATTTTGTACCATCTGAACGACTATACTACCGGTATAGGCAACAGCTGTCCTTGTCAGGCCCTCTGTCCTGCATCACTGATAAGGGGGAAACCAGGCTCTGGGGTGAAACCACGCCAGGAAAATCTGGATGAACACCCAATCACCAGGCTAGCGAGCCAGCATCTTACCATCTTAGCCACCATAGTCCTCCTTAAAAGTTTTAAGATTTGTAGGTAGAGGGCAGAAGGTACATACGTGACAGAAAATATCACACAGGATTGAGTAATTCCAACCATAAATAATATTCAAACCAGAAATAAATACGTCTATATATTACTAGATTTTTTTTCTCCTCTCAAGTCTCCAATCAATCTGAATGATAAGTGGTTAAATCTGATCCAAAACAAAACAAAAATTAATTGGAATTATCCAATCTAAAATGAAAAATGGCATAAGGCTGTTTTCATTGGAGATTGGTGTTGTATGAAATAAGGAAAAACATAATAATATTATTAGCCTGCACAGGCCTGGAACACTTAAAATAATAGATGTTAATTTGATTGTCATCCTTATTCAGGTCTCATAGTCACATAGTGTGTCATTATTATTAATCTACAGGCACGAACCAAAACATTTTGACAACACCTATCTAAAATGAATTTAAGAATCCGATTTAAATCAAATTTGGAGTCTTTCGAATTCAATTTCGCAACTGACACTTTTAGTCATCTTATTATAGCTACACAACTGCTTTGCACCCATTAATATCCCTTAAGATTAGGAGGGTCTGTCATTGAGACAACTGGCGTGATTTTGATTCTTCAGTTGTACGTGACAAGGAGTAGTGTCGCCTGTCAACAAGCGAATTGTTGAAATAAAATGAAACCTGTCGTTAGTCTCGAAATGACCAAGTTTGTATCTCTCTCCTTGACATTAGTTACTTAGAATAAGTGAAGAAAATATGGTTTAACACCCTACTTTTCTGCGCCAACTGTAGTACAGATTGGCTACATTTAAGTATAATTTATTTTTCAGTGATTATGGAGGTCACTAGAGGTACTGTACTCCGTTTGTATCGAATGCTGTTTAGATATGGTAAAAATTTAAAGCACACAGATAAAGAATATTATTTGAAGAGATTACGTAAGGAGTTTGATGGGAATCGTAATCTACAGGGTCAATCTGAAATTGAGCATTGTATCGAGGTTTGTATTGTCTTCAAAGATGTATTCACTCTTTCAACTTTGTGGTAAAGTAGACCTTAGCGCTTAATTTGAAGTCATCATTGGTTGTATAGAGAGATTGGCGCAATCACATTCAAATATCCCGAATAAAAATATTGTTTGAAAAGAAAATAATAATTTTTAATTTAACTCTGATATGGCTTGAATATACAGTAACATTGAAATAAAGGCATATTTTCAAATTTTATTGTATGTCTAATTTGAAATAAATCTTCTAAACCCCTTCTGAACTACTTGTTTGAATTTTCAATTCATTAAGTATGACACTTTAGGGAGTCGAGGGTTATTATTTAATTTCCATTTATTTTATTGGTCAGGGTGATATTTATAATGTGATGTCTATATAAGTAGTTCATCTAGTGCAGTCTTAAATGTTCATGTATCACAGACCTGAACATCCTATGTTAACAATAGCAAATCTCAGACATCACTTCATCTCACTTTAAAACTGGAGATCCGGTGTGCATGGTACATATATATAAATAGAATTTAAGTGCCTCCTTAGAAATTCTCTCACCTACAGTGCACAATTGGGAGATGCTAATTGTAGACCGGTTTGGGAGACCGCTTTATATAAATGAGAATTTTGGGGAATACTAACCCTAACCCTTTTTTAGAAGACTGAACATGGGTCTAATTTACTTTTTACCCCTCTTAAAAGGGTTAGGGTATTGGTTAATATTCCAAACAATACTCATTGTAATAAAGCCACTATTTTGGACTCCAGAAATTTCCGAACCTCCCCAGCCGGCCTACAATTAGCATCTCCCTGCACAATTACCTTCAGAAGTATATGATAACCTGTATACATGTGTATTTGTGTTGATGAGGGGATCACGTGGCTCAGAGGATAAGGTTCAAAATTTCCCTCATAGCACACTGTATGGCGTATGCCTGTCTTCAATTAGCCCAGGTTAGGTGCAGAAGTTTGGGACATTAAAACCCATTTCATTCATTCATTCTTGTGTTGATAAGAATTTGAAATATACATGTATGTCATTGATTTCATTTCAGAAAGGTAATGTCTTCTTGAAGAAAAATGTGATGATCTGATGTATGGTAAAATAAAGAATAGTAGTCATGGATAACCAAGTCTCATTATTAGAAGCTGTTAAAAGTGGTGAACTTGAGCATGTTTGTCAAACTTTTAAAAGAGAGATTTCAATAGATGAAATAAACAGTGCATTGTGTTGGGCATCTAGACTAGGACATGATTTCTTAGTAAGGTTCCTGCTAGAGAATGGGGCTGATGTAAATTGTCAGGAATTCAATGGATTTACTCCGTTGATATGGGCAGTTATTCATGCACCTAATGACTCTGTTTTAAAAACTTTAATTGACTCTGGTGCAGATGTCCATCACTGTTCATTGAAGTTTCGTCAGACTGCTTTACATGCGGCAGTCATTAGAGGAAGAACAGATTTTATACACTTGCTCTTAGACAATGGCGCTGACCCTGATGTATGTGACTATCTACATAAAACTCCTCTGTTACATGCAACTTATAAAGGTCACATTGAATGTGCAGTGATATTATTACAACATAATTGTGATGTTGACATACCAGGTGTTACTCAGGGAGAGTCCATGTCACCTTTGATATGTGCTTTAGTCCAAAATAACCTTGAAATGGTGAAGATTTTATTCATGGCAGGAGCTAAATTTAAAAAGTCAGCCATTTATCATACATTTACTCTAAAAGATTTTTATCAAACTATTGAAAGTAATCTCAATCTTATGATACGCCCTATAATTCTACAACAACAATGTCGGATTCGCGTTCGCCAGTTTTTGAAACCAGAGTTTGTGAAAAAATTACAAGCATTGAGAGGAATTCTTCCCCTACCTATGCACAACTATCTTTCTTTAGCAGATCTTGATACATAACATGAATTTGATCCAAATATCCCCTTTAAAAAAAACTCAAGGGCATATATTTCTATAAGTCATACTGATGTTTCTCTCTTAATCAAAGTTCTTAATCAAAGACTATTCAAATCTGATTTAAATTATCAAACTTGTACCATTTTTGATTCTTTGTTTCAGATTTCTAGAAACTGCTTCCTTCTAATCATTATATTGCCGTTGTTCTGTTTATTGATATTAAATCGTCTTTGTTCTTTTTGTCCCCTGTCTTTCGAAGAAAACAGACTCACTGTTGGCTTCTTATTTATAGTTAAATATAGGTTGATTTCATTGAATTACTACATATTGCATAGAAGACAAAAACGGGTGAATTGCTGTGAGTTTCACTGGACATCAATTAGTAAATAGTAAGATATGAGTTGGTGTAGAGTGTAAAATCTATTAGTCAAGAGAATTTCGAGTAGGTCATTCGAATGTGATCTATTATATTTTATAGGCATTACATGATATATTGTATATTTATATTATTTTGTGTATATAAAACTTGTATAGGGAATTTATGATTTTTTTATATTTGACTATACTGGTGTCCATGGGAATGCCACCCAAATTTGTTTTGACCATACTGGTGTCCATGGGAATGCCACCCAAATTTGAGCATCATCATGATGGATCAAATGAATGCCAATCTTTATGGGGGTGGTACAGAACCACTTGAAACCCATGAAATTTAGGTTCTCAACAATCTTACCAGGTCGTCTCAGCTACAATTGGAGATGTGTAAAAAGATTCTGTGATTTAGTTCAATTTATTGTTTTAACATCACTGTGTTTAGGCCTTGTTACTATGTATTTTATCCACACCCCATATTAAAATCTGACCAAGTGAAGGAATCGTTCCCTGAAATGTTCTCTCTTTTAGTCAGTATTACGATTGTCATTCTCCTTTCCTATACATTATGCAAGAGCTAAATTAGTCCATCTCTGGGCGAATGACTTCGTTTCACTCGTCATTGTGAAACGAAGTCATTTGCAAAGAGCTGGACTTGAGCTAAATCTGCCTATTGTAGGTCTTTCTTTAGGCCTGAAATGTTATAAACTATTAATTAGACATTAAGTAACGTATCCAGACCATAATCAACTCTCGATGTCAACGCTAGCCTGCGATATTTGTTGGATTATGATTCGATTGTCTGAATAACTTTCCTTCTCGTTTTAAACAATTGAGTGGATAATCTAGACTATGATTTTTGTCTACCGACTTTGGTAATGATGATCAAGGCTATGCGGAGCTTTTGATCGCTTATGAATCAATTTTCAGCAAATTGCCTTTACATTATCTAGTTTATAACTCACTATTATAGTGAGAATTGCCATCTCGTTATCTATTTGAAAATAGATCTCATCAAAACCATAAGCAGACAAATGATTGTTCGTCGGTGGTAAAATATTCTCGACAAAACCGCTATTCAGGATTTCCAAACACCCTAAAAGGAAAGAAGACAGAACAAAAGCAAAAAAAAATAAATTTGTAATTCCATATCCCCCTCACCACACCACACCACACCACACCACACACAACATCTAGTATACTGCTGCCCATGGACGTTTTTATGCAATACAGTTATCTGATCTTTAATATTTCAGGTAACCATTTACACGTATTGTAAACAAGTTACTCTACAAACACATTATTTGATAAGTGTGTCGATAATACAATATTTTACATAGTTCATTTATTATGTTAATAAATAACCATTATATAACATGCTTAAAGGGGTGGGTATCAATAAAAAAAAGTTCGCATATTATAATGTAAATCAAACACCCACATGTGGATAGGGTTTATTTGGGCCATTTGCAAATTAATGTCTCTCTGCAGAGGTTATAAACTCTTTCGAATAGTCACGTTTATCAAATCACCCTTTAAAACTATTTTGAATATTATTTCTAAATGGCTCAATAATGTGATCAAAACCTGTTGGACAAGTTAAAACACATACGAATTTAATGCGGAACTGTGGGCCTTTTTCCTCTTTTCAGGAAAATAAAATACATGTTATGAATTTTCTTTTTATGTGACTAAAATCACAGGCACTTGAAGGCATTAAAATATAGTCGAGCAGTAGTAAGAAGTTTTATTTTAATACCTTCAAGTGCCTGTGACCAAAATAACCCCAAAACTTTCCAGGTATCAAACATCACATTGCAGCTCTGACCGAACCATCGATCTTTAAACGCATTGAAATCTGTAAAACGTCAGGGCACTCCCACTAAGCTCTGTTCCTGGACACGGCTAGTGTTTACTTACTTCGCCCCCAAAGACCCCCATCCCACCCCCAGAGACACAAAAAAATAAAAAACCCACCCAGATTTGAAAACACTGGATCCGCATGCATTTTAAATACCAGATTTATTATAAATTATTATATAGACAATCTCCTACTCGACTTTTTTAATATATAAAAAAAGCATGTATCGCTTGTTTGATAAATTTCATAATCTACTGCGATATCTCATTAGGAGAAGATTATGAAATTTATCATACAATCGATATCTATGTAGAATATATTTTGGGATGATAAAATATATTATGAACCTGCAGTGTAGATATTATTTATAGAATAACGTCACGAAGGATAGGTATCATACTACCACTACCACGATGAATATAATTTGAGGGTAATATAATATTGTCTTTGTCAAGCACGAATTACTTAAAGGAGAAACCCAAGATGTATTTCGGGCACCCAAGGTCCCTTGTTCTTGTCCCAAGTAACTAGTTGCCAGACGAAAACCATGACTATAGCGACTACCTTGTGTCTGGATGAACATTCGCGCCAAACGTTAGTTTGTTTTATATTTTATTCCATCTTTTAATATAACTGTTGCAGGTTATTGCTGCGTTTTGAGTACCCCTTAAAGGACAATATTGGTGTCAGTCATTATCACATAAAACTGGTTAAACACGTTTAAAATATAATTTTAACACATAGATCATCTCACAGTCTCACACAACAACCTGTGGTCTTCGACGGAATTATTAGTGAGCAGAAATTCGGCTGTGTATCTGTTATCACTCGTCACTCCAGTCAGTTATATAGAGGGATAACCCGTGTTTTCCTTTGGCGTTCGTCACTACCGATTCATAACACCTGTATTACTTCTCTATCGTAGCAATGATCTCTGTGTTAAAATTATATTTGGAATGTGTTTAACCAGTTCTATCACATGTGATAATGACGGACACCAATATTGTCCTTTAATGATGTTTACAAACGGTATTGAATTTCAGGTTATCAGGTTACTTTATGAAACTGTTTTGGCGGACATTAATTTGCAAATGGCCCAAATAAACCCTATACTGATGTTGGTGTTTGATTTACATTATAATATGCGAACTTTTTTTTATTGATACCCACCCCTTTAAGCATGTTATATAATGGTTATTTATTAACATAATAAATGAAATATTGTATTATCGACACACTTGTTAAATAATGTGTTTTGTAGAGTAACCTGTTTACAATACGTGTAAATGGTTACCTGAAATATTAAAGATCAGATAACTGTATTGCATAAAAACGTCATTGGGCAGCAGTATACCTTTGTTCTGTCTTCTTTCCTTTTAGGGCATTTGGAAATCCTGAATAGCGGTTTTGTCGAGAATATTTACCACCGACGAACAATCATTTGTCTGCTTATGGTTTTGATGAGATCTATTTTCAAGTGATTGCTTATATAGGAGATTTTTGGTTTAAACCTTTGATTGGGGTAACTCTGATTTGATGAGATCTATTAGCTTATGTTTAGGAAGAGTTTTGGTTTAATACTTTAAAGTTACTTGTTATTAGGTGTAGACTTCGATACGAGTCTCGCTAGCCTGGGGGTAAGATGTTCGATCCCTTCATTGACCAAGAAAGTTAATCCAGATTTCCGGCGTGGTTCCCCTTTGTCAGTTATGTGGGACGAAGAAAACCCACGAGGTTGGACAGACGACCCTTTGGCCATTCAATCCCCCGCAGAACAGTATAAGGACGTTAAACTCCATTTCATTTTAGATACGAGGGATGTTTTGGAAAGTTCTAAGCCTGGAAACATTACCCGGGTGCATGACCTGGTGTAGGCTGATCGACGATTGACAAACGTTTCTGTAAGATGGGCTCCAAATCCCTTGACTGACGATAATGTTTTGGCCAGATTTGTTAGTGAAAATGGAATTAGCCGATCGTCATTTTCCTGGTAATGATGGCGTCCTGTCAGCTGTGAACGACTTTACTTTGGGGTGGCTGATGAAACCTACTTCTTGATCGGTACCCAGTTCTTGCAACATCGATGGTCAAAGTGTGTACACCTCGAAGGGGACTATGTAGCAACCATCGCCTTTTACAAGTCTTTCACAGATTTTCAGCCAGTCCTCGTATTATATTAATCACAGATGACGGAAAATTGCAGGCCCGGACCAAGGATTTTGTCGAGGAGTGGGGGTGGGGTGGGGGACATACATTGGAGCAAAGGGTAATCACCAGAGTACCGCATACATTAGTAGTTTGGTGTAGCCCCCTCTTAGTCACGGCCTCATTCCGAAAGCAATTGTATACGTTGCTGGCTGCAGGTGCTAGTCTGAACAATGATGACCAGTCTAACTGGGGCTTAGGGGGGGGGGGGGTCTAAATTTGACTTTCGGCGACGAATAGTCATTGGTGTGCACTGTCCTTACTGACCCCGCACCAGATAAACTCGGACAACGTTTAGCATAAAAAAAAATAGAACTTGCTTTCTTACATAATTGAGGGTATTTTTTAAGCAGCCATCCCTTTTCTTTCAATCTATTGAAATGCTAAACAGAGCGCATTTGTCTATAACTAACTCATTAATAAATAATATTTGTGTTCATATTAATACATACGTGTATATATGATATAAATAAGTAAGCTATTCAGGAAGTTTAAAATTGTATACCTAGATGTCTCACGTGGGTATATAAAAAACTGACCAGTAAGGCGTGAAGTTTTAAATGTAAATAGTCGCAGATAATCAGAGCTTCAATATGATCAGGATTTTGCTATTTCTACTAAATTTTCTACTAATTCCAGTTGTTGGTAAGTATATCAAATTTAGATAGCGCGCACTATTGTTACTGGGATTTCGTGTCAACAGATATTGGTTAAGGTGTAAAAACGACAAGACACATGCACCAAATTTTTTTAATATTTTGCCATGGTGGGTTAAACATAAAGAGTGTTTATCGTATCGCTCTGTAATATGAACCGCAAGTTTCGTGGCTATATAACAAAAGATATGTGGGGCTTAATTTAGTTTGAGTGTCCCCAATATTCGTTGACAGGGTTGCAGGCGAGCTTCGTGAATCTTTCGGGGGGGGGGGGGCCGTTGGGGAGCGATAAGTCGGACAATTTCGGCTTGAATTCATAGAACTTTGTCATGACAGGTCAAACTTATGTTGTGAGCTGTGTATTTTCCTATTTTCCGGAATCAGGGGGAAATTATCTCTTTTACAGATATGACACGGCTTAAAGGTTCATCATTTAATAGCTAAGTCTGCCTATTGCAGATTGGATTTAAATGTTAAATAAACTATAAATGAGCCATTTATTAATGAGACAAGCCTACAATCAACTCTCTAGAATATCGAATGGCTGAGATCTTAATGGATTAGCATACTCGAGAGATATAACAATTTATGAATAAAATGGACCTCGATTGTCAAGTAGGCCCACAGGATTTCTGCGATAATCAATAATCTTCGATCAAAGACTGATAAAGTAAACTAAGCCTCTGGTGCCTTGGTCGGCAGGGTCACAAATTCCTTAGACACGTTACCGATAGTCTCGCATGCCTCTGTAGCCATATATTTGAAGACCCCGTGTCCTTTGCATTCAAATAAACGAAAGGAAATTGTAGACAATGATTTTAAAAACATAAACTCCCGTTCGGCTCCCCAACTTACAGTCTAGATGTTAACAATAATATTTTTTGATCAAGTCCATAAGTTTATGGTTGTCAAACAGATTTTAATATCGATCAAATAGTATTTTAATATCGATCAAGATCAAATAGAATTTTATTTCCAATATTATGTAAATAACTTTGACTGGATTCTCTAATGTTGTTTAGTATCATAATGTGTATGTATGTTTGTATGTTTGTGTATGTATAGCTATAACCTACATGTATTATCTATATTGTACATTTCCATCCATTGTATTATATGTATACAGTATTTATATAATGTGTATGTGTTTGTCATTTTAACACCCCTTTTCATTAATATTACGTATATATGTATTATTTAGACGGGGGAGTGGAGGGGTAGGCTAGTCACATTCAGACAATCTGAATAAAAATATTGTTCATTTTTCATTGTCGAATTCTGAACTATTATAGCAAGAACGTCCGACCCTCTATCTAAATCTTACATAATGCACCGGCCATTTGACATGGACGGAAATGTGGAAAAAAAATAGATTAGGCTCTATTATCGGATCAATTGGTTTAACACATGCACGTTAGATCTTAAGATCTCTCTGATAAATGGAAATGCCGTGATTCTAATCCCACTCGTGTACGTGACAACAGGCTGTCGAATATATCTGTTAGGTTTATATTTTTATGACCTGGGTTTAATTATCATACATATTACAAACGTTCCGTGTCGTAAAATCATTTAACAAATTAATGGTAAATACATAATACTTTATTTTTACCTTATTTACCGTATCCTGTCAACTGTTGAAAGGAACAAATATGTATACCTATGGCCTTTGATCTATTTTGAAAGGCAAATAATATATACGTTCTATTGATAAAATGATAGTGTTCTTTTAAAAGTGCATTTTAATAAAAAAAAAATCGTTCAAATTTTTATGGATTTCAACTTGTTTCATTTCTATCGACTAATGTCAAGCTCAAGATGACATCTAACCTAGTTTTTATATTTTGATCGTTTGTATTGGTATCTAAAAACTAATCTATAGTTTTTTTTATTATAAATTCAAATAAGGAAAACTGTTTTTGACTCCAACTCTCTAATTTCGTAATGCATTTAATAAATTATGTTATGTCATCCCTTGGTCACCAGAATCATGTTTTGATTAAATATTCCGTTTCGTGAACTAATGTAGGGGTGGAATAAGTCTTACTGTGGCGCAGGAGTCAGGTGGAACTCCCACCGCCACTTTCATCGACCAGATTTCTTCTATGCATGCACTGTCAAAATCTCAAGTAAAGCCTTTTAACAACAGTACTACAAAAAAGAAATGTAATATATTATTAAAACAATATCTATGGAATGCCATTGATGGTTCTACTGATTTGCATTTTTTTTTTGCTCTCTGCTATTCATTTACACGTTTTCATTCATTATTATTTTATCAACAGACTGTTAGGTGGGGCACAAGTAATCAAATGCCGCCATTTTCTCAATAAAATTGTTAATAAATTTCTTCTTCTTTGAAATCGTCATATTAGTATATTACACTCCTTTACTCTCCCATTACGGGAACATCTCACTGTGCCCCCTGCTATTGTTCTCATGGGGGGATTAATCAAGCTAGGGGATTATCGAATACAATGGTGTTAAAGGTATAGTCTATTTTTAAAATCTACTAGCATTAAACTAATTAACGACTTTATTCACAATACAAGTAACAACAAATAATGTAACAACAAATAATGTAACAACAAATAATGTAACAACAAATAATGTAACAACAAATACATGTATCAAACATATTTCATAACCCTACTAAATGTGATATGGCGTCGGTGTTTTCAATTGCACTTTTTACTCCATTTAATAGTTCGATTTTTAGATTATTATTTAGATGCGGGACAAGTCGTTTTGCCAATGGGTGCTATTGGGTTTCGTGTTTTTTACTTTGTACTTATACCCCGAATTAACTAAATTTTGACCGCCTTGAGAATAAGGAATAAACCGTACGCGAACTTGAGCCATTTTAAAAGATATAATGTAATTCGGGTTGACAACTATCCATTTATAATGATAGTGAGTTTCTAATCATATACTTGATTGATTTATGATTACTGTCTGAATAGAAGGTAGGTGAATAATATTTAAGATACCTGTTAACCGATGAAACGTAAACTTAACTTATATTTTTTAATCGTTAAAATAATTAAATCTTTACTAGATAAACAGTACTAATAAGGATACAGTCTATAATCCCTTGTTTACTTAAGTTTTCACACCACAAGCCTATAACACCAGTTGATTAGGGGGCACAGTGAGATTAAACCCCCATTACAATCCTGATAGATTAATTAATTACACATCTGCTGCCTTTCTAGGAACACCCTATATAGAGACGAACCCACCTATACTAGTAGAAGGTAACTCCGCTACCATCACCTGTTCAGCCCCAACTGGCGATGTTACTACACTAAGTAATAATGGTGGACCATTACCGGATTGTACTAGCGGTACTGCTGGATGTGATCTCTACGTCGTTTCTAAAACTCGTAACAGCCTGACAGTAAATATTACAAGTGTTTCCAGGGAAAGAGATGTAGGAACGTGGATATGTAACGGAAATGATTTTAATATTACACAGAATGTCAGAGGTAAGAGTGACGTTATATTATTACATCGATTTAGCGCTTGCATAAGGCATGTTTAATATTTCGAAATCTAATCGCGCTTTTAACCCCTATACGCTTCCACACGAACCCGATTACCTTTATATATAATGTTACAACTTTATAAATGGAACAAGAAATTTGAATTTAAGCAGGGAATAAAACCCGTTTTAGAATTACATATATTTATATACATATTGTATTGTTTGCGATGTGGAAACTATTTTCTCAAATATTTATTTCAGTTGTTCCTAGAGGTGAATTTCTTCTAAGTGCCGAAAACCCGCGGTTTGCGTTATTTAAAACAGACATGAGGACCAGACTTCACTCCATACTAAATATGATTCTATTCGGCGGTCCCGGGGCTCTGTCCTACGATCCGACAACAAATCAAATCTACTGGGGTGAAAACCGGAATGATATTATAAGAACAGCTGATCCTGAGGGGAATATGGCCGAGGTAGTGACAGGAACAGCGAGTACAAATACAAGTAAGAATATTTCATTTATGCCGGCCCAAGTTACGGGACATTTCAACTAAATTAGAAACACTATAATATCTTGTTTGTAATGTTTTCTCACAAAAATTGAAATGTTACGCAAAGTAATAATGTTACTTGTAAATGATCGCGACTTGCTTTATCAAAGTCTCCAGCCTCCACGTTAACCGTAATTGTGAGAGGTATGTTACGTCTTGTAATATTGGGTCTGTAATAGAAAAGACTATTTCTACATTAATCCGAAAGAGATTGCTTTGGTAACAATTATAGTTCACCTTGAATGACGAAAACGTAATAAGGTTGCTTGACATTAGAGATTCAAAATAGATCGCTTAAAATGTAGCAAGACGGGTCTGTTAGCGCGGTCCATAATCCTATTTTACAATAATACACTATCATTGGTTTCTAGTTTCCACCTCTCTACACCACTCTAGATATGAATGAATGATTATATCATATAGAAATTATGAACAAACCCGCAGCTTACCTATTGTAACCTTTGTCTCGGATTTAAACAAGGCATTAGTGTAGTTCCATTATGTTGTGATTACACCTTCCGTCATTACACTATTTTACCGAATCCATCCATTTTGACTGTTTGTATTAATAATGCTTGATTTATGTAATTACTTTAATTGAACAAATATAATTATTATCAAAGGTCGTTATTAGTTCATGGTGTGTTGTATAGTGTCCATAGATTGCACACATTATTTATTATTTTAGGATTTTGTAGATTGAACACAATTATTATTTTAGGATATGTTGTAGTTCTTGTAGATTTGAACACATTTATTATTTTAGGATGTGTTGTACAGTGTAGTTATTGCACACTATTTATTATTTTAGGATGTGTTGTAGTTCTTATAGATTGCACAAATTATTTATGTTTTAGGATGTGTTTGTAGTTCTTATAGATTGCACACATTATTTATATTTTAGGATGTGTTGTAGTTCTTATAGATTGCACACATTATTTATATTTTAGGATGTGTTGTAGTTATTGTAGATTTCACACATTATTCATTATTTTGGTATGGGTTGTATTTATTGTAGATTGCACACTTTTTGTACTTTTTTTTAGATGTGTCGCAGTTCTTGTAGATTGCACACATTATTTATTATTTTCATGATGTATTTTTGTGTCTGTAGTTTGAACACGTTATTAATTATTTCAGCATCTACTGTAGATGGTATGGCTGTAGATTATATAAACAGATTATTATACTATACAGATACAGGACCAGATACTATCAATGTTTTATCTCTAGATAATTACGATTATAGATTAACATTGATTGATACAGGATTAGATGAACCTAGAGGCATTGCTCTTCTACCTAATAAGGGGTAAATATTAATAACGCTGATGAATGTCAATATCAGTAAAATTTCAGAATTAAATCATCAATACGCAAGGCATCAAATCATTCCCTGATTTAAAACAGAACAATAGTAGTTATCTTTAGTTAATAATAATCAAAATAATAACCTGAGGTTTTATACACTTTTGGAATATTTCTCTAACAATCTTAAAAAAAGTTTACGATGACAATAACTTGTATGAGGATTATTAGATTTGAATGAAATAAAATAAAACCAAGTACGAACAATCCAAACCATAAGAGAAAATTCGAAGTCCTAAAAACGGTTCAGGCAAAATAATGTAATCTGAATACAATAACTGTTATGTTACAAGTGAGTGTAATGATATCGGGCATCTCGCCCGTCCTTTTCTGTTTACAGGCGAATGTATTGGACTGATTGGGGGAGTCACGCCAAAATAGAAGTTGCCGACATGGATGGCTCCAACAGACGCGTATTTCTCTCACTGGAAAATGGTACCTGGCCGAATGGATTAACTATTGATAGCCAGACAAATGGTAACCCAAGACTTTTTTATCACTTCAATTTTAATAGAGTAGGAAGTATGAAGACCCTCAGTATTCAAAAGGATAGCTGCCAAAATCGCTAAAGCAGTAGTAACTATATGGCGTGATTGTGTTTTTATAATATGGAGATTCAAAGCGACATTGTACTCAAGCTAGTTACATATAGAGCGAAATGATAGACATTGATTATGTAACTTGAAAGCTAGCAAAATGCATAATGGACGTAATCTCAGATTCTTTTGATGTCTTAATCCAATGTCGCGGTTTGACCTGTACATTGTTTTTGTTTGATAAGGGTATCGAAAACGCAAGGAATTAGTCCCGTATCTATTTGTTTCCCTTTTGAGTCCAGCTCAGTTAATTATAATGTAACTTTTATTTTCGGATAAGCCGCTGTCTATGGATATCTTTGCTGTGTTAGCTTATTTACACGCTTTGTGTGGCTATCTGATTTATCTTTTAAGTTCTGTACTGGGTAAATGCGAAGTCTGATACCATAGAGTCGGTGAACTTAGATGGAAGCAACAGGGAAATCTTGTTACAGAGAAATCGCACTCACTACTTCGCTATTGTTTCAATGGGAGATTATCTTTACTTTAATGACTGGGCCAGCCCGTGAGTAAATTGTTCAATATTCAAGTAGACACAACTCATCTCTGGACTGGACAGTCCACCAACTCTTACACCCCATGTGACTTTGTATTTATGTTTTATAAATTTGAGTGTCCAGGATCTATATTTTGCCATGCTTGTGCTGGATTTAAACTTTGTATGGACCAATTTAAGATTAAAGGCCTGTGAACACACAGAAATTTAGACTGAAATATTTAAATTAATTACTCTTAAAACTATAAATACAAATAGACAACAAATTTAAAAATAAACAACAAATTTAAAAATAAACAACAAAAAATCCCCCGAAATATGTATTGTCCCTACGGATTGTAATGCTCTAAACAGTGGCCTGTTTAGCTTAATATGCCATGGCCGTGGTATTAGTTATAGCCATCAAGAGAGATGTATTCTGTTTAATCGAGTATTGGCATTAAAAGATTCGCAAACCATAGACTGTACAATGATCATCACTAGATGGAATATTTTAATAGTTAATAGAACAAGACCAATTTATGTTGTTTTTTATAAGGTATAATATTTGTGTTGGTATAATCATCAGTCTGAATCCTATCTGTACTTTTGATTTAGGTACATGAAACGCATGAAGAAGACAGGTGGGCCGAGTGAAAATTTTGGATCACCATTATTAATTCGATCATTGGGTCTGTATGCCTTTAATTCAAGTGAGATAGAGCAGGGTAAGGCCAACCGAGTTTAATTCTGTAACTGTTAGTGTTTAATAATACATAAAACCACTATTCCTGGAATAGTATGAAAATTATTGGAAACATGGAATGAACATAAAGACTTTGACTTTACAAGGATTCCACGGTACTTCACTGTTATTGATACAGACAATTACATGGCAATAGTAATTGGCATCTGGCCCCTGATTGACCATGTTCCGGAAGCAACGACCGCGAGCTTTTACAACATCTAACCGCTGCTTCAATACTGTGTCTTTCCCGATATTATAGCTACATTATCTGCAGACACGTCAACAGTAGCATCCAATCAGAGGTTATGACCTTGAAATTGAACGAACTTTGAACTTTGGAACTCGATTATCACAGGTAGACATTTTAGCTTGAAAGCGCGAGACGATCAAGGAATCTGATTGGTCATAGTGCCGAGATATGGAGAGTGTTACGTGAAGGGCGAGATCAAGCCTCCTATTGAATATGCTTATTGACATACTTAAAGTTAAATCTACTTTCATGTACGGTAATACGTGAAATACACATATTAATTTTATTTCTTTCAGGTACCAGTGTTTGTAAGAATTCTAATTGCCAACAACTGTGTTTACCTAAACAAAATGGCATGTTTACCTGTAACTGTACAAATGGTTTTATTCTGAGTGATAACAATTGTGTAGAAGGTTATACAATTTTAATGCCTAACATTTGCTCTTAGATAAATTTGACCATTTTAAAAAATATAGTAATATACAAAAGTACAACGAGGTGTTCCAAAAGGTGAAACATATAATAAACGCCATGCTGTACATGGATATTATATATTGTTTCGTAATTTATTATCCGAAGAAATTTCATAATTAGGGTAATTTTTAGACTAATAGTTATAAAAATAACTGAGTGTAATTTAATAAATTAAGAAATTTTATTTCAGACAAATCCAAGAATACCCTGAATACTTCAAAGGCTTTACTTTTTGTAATAAAGGGCAGAGACCTGGATATAGTGTGTGACTTTAGTAATATAAGTTCTCCAATGCCTACAAGTGGTTACACGTGGACAAAGGAAGGGGAGGTAGTTACTGGTCCAACTGGAAAGGTGTTTAGTATAAAGTCAGTTCAGATGTCTGATAACGGAACTTATACATGCTCTGCTTTGACAGACACTGGTACAAGAAATAGTTCAACCAATATAACCATAAATTGTAAGTGACATTCCTGTTTATTTTTGGCAATTCCATACATTCAAAGAATCGTCAATGGTTTCCGTGTAAATGTAGAAATGCGGTGGGAATTAATTTTGCTTAACATACAGACGTGACGTCATTCTTTGATGTTGGCGTACCATTATTTCAAATAATCGTACGGGCAATGTACCAAGTGTAACAAGTTTAAATATTGAACCCAAGTGACGCAATTCATTGCAAAGCACGTGCAGGTATCTGTATTTTAAGTTGTTTAATGGTCTCGAGCTTAAGACATAGCGTATTTTATTGTAAAAACACCCGGGCCTCTCGACCCTTGCTCTCGACAATTAAACAATACTTAAAATACAGATGTGACGTCATCCTTTGATGTTTACTGAATTAATGATATGAGCAATGTGCCAGGCGTATATTAAACTAGCTGAAATATTGGACCCCGTGACGTATTTCACTGAAATGCACGTGCTGGATAATGTTAGGGTTTTAAGTTGTTTAATGGTTTCGGGCTAGACATCGCGTAATACATAGATACAGCCCTTGTGCTAACGCAGATGTACAATAAATATCAATATATTACCAAATGTTTCGTCCTCGACAATTAAACTTAATAGAGCATACACTCATCACTAATGATATAAACGGGCGATATTGGAGTAAATAAAAGAGATATATTGTTATAACAAGAAATGTTCTTATCTTTGAAGTATACGTGTAATAATATATTTTCTACAGGATCTGCAAGTGGATAGATTTAAAACAAAATCTCACACCTTATCTTTTTATAGATCCCCCAATTGTGTCCATGCCATCTAGTATCAAAGTGATGGAGAATGAGACGCTGACCATACTTTGTAACGCTACAGCTAACCCAAGTGTACTCGATTTTAAATGGACTGGACCCTCTAATGTGGACCTATCGAGATTTCATTTCCAAGTGGGATCTAATAGCACTTTGAGTTTACCATACGTACGAAGAGCCATGTCTGGGGAATACACTTGTATTGCTGCCAACACGATCGCCGCCTCGATAGCTCCAGTGAGACCAATCACTACGAGAAAGTATAATAAAACCTACGTCGATGTCTTATGTAAGTTCATTTACTGATATAATTCCACATTCAAGAATTTCAGCCAATTGCCCCTTTTGCTGGACAGTAATTGAAGTTCTTATTTAAATATGGCAAATTGTAAATCATCTTAAATCCCCGGATACTTTTAACACTATGTTTAAAACACATTGCAAAACCGGTCGCCGAATCCTACGTATGACCTGTGCATCTTATCTTACTACATATCTTAGTAGACTTGTGGTTGTCTATAATTTGTCTCTGGCTGTCTTTGATTCCCCTTCACGTTGTGTATTTACTTCTTACTGTTTCTTAAGACGTGTGTCTTACCAGGAATAACAATGCAACAGTTTGTTTTACATTTTATATAGCATAGCCGAATACATAGATACAAGCATAGTATAGATTACAATATAGAATTTATGCTCAAACCCTAGCCAGACAGACTCGCTGGGCGAATCTGCTGATAGAAACTGTTACATCTTTTCCCTTCCATAATCTTCTGCTGTCTAACGAATTCTCACAAGTATGGTAGTTTTATAGCTTTGGGTTTTAGACCTTCAATTATCTAATTGGTCAAATATGATGTAAATAATTATAGCTATTGCTTAATTAAGTCAAATGACGTTTAAGTCCACCCTCATAATGGTTGAATGGAAATTAACTGGAGCAACTTCCCATGTAATATTTGTTATCAACCTAGAATTGAATGTTTACCACATTATGACTCTCTCTATATAACAATATATCATTCGTTCGCTCATTTTGATTTAAGTATTTTAATTACATATATTTGAATATGTTTGAATCCCACAACTTGCTAAAAACATTAATACAATATAATGCCATCATTAATTTCACAAGCACAAAATCGAGCAATATCGCTATATTAACTTTCTTTTCTTTTCAAACAGATGCTCCTACTGATTCTATGTCGCAAGAAACAATTACAGTTAGGGGAAAATCCAATCTTAAATTAATTTGCCCCGTCGATTCTAATCCTGCGCCATCGAGCTATCAGTGGTATGATGCTGATGGAAACGAGATAGGTTCTACTAATGAACTGATGATAAATGGCGTAACTACCGGTTCAACGTTTATGTGTGTTGCTAGCATCAGATTGGAACCAACTAACGGACAGGCCAGGAATATTACCTACAATATAACGATCACTGTCAACATTATTAAAACAGGTGAGTTAAAATTTGAAGTTTAAAGTAGCCAAGTCTCTAACTTAATATCATCCAAACACTTTAAGTAATATAAGGGTATAATTGGATGTGCCGCGTCAAGAGTAAGATAACTCTTACGATCAGTTTTATATTGATTATCTTGATTGATATGAGGAAATAGATTAATAGGCACAGGCATCCAGTAATAAGACTACAAACTAAACCTACCCTTTTATACGGCCACAATTCCCCTTAGGTGTATATTATGAGACCAATCTTTCCGTCTGTCCGCCCGTCAACAATTGGCTACACTGGAGATTTTAGAGGCTACACTGTTCACAGAGTTTTGGCTTCTTACCCCAAAACCTTGTAAATGTGGCAGAGGTTTCAGTTTTTAGCGAATGTTTTTCAAATTCGGTGAATCATTTTAGCCACGAGAGGATGAACCCAACCTGCTCCAGAGTTACCCCCCCCCCCATTTGAACGAGAAAGAAACTATAGTGTTTATTAGATTATTTGCAAATGTGATGTGTCGCATTGTGGTATTGAGAAGAAGGACCCTATTGATATTCAGAATTCCGCGATTTTCCGAAAACTGTCTTGGCAATACAGGCTATATATTTTATCAGATTATTTTCAAATTTGTCAACAACTGGATTGTGAACACGACAGAGATTACAGTAGAGAAAGAAAACCAAACCGTATTACTTTATTTTATATAATTATTACCTGCAGACATGCACGTGTACTTTCTTTTATACGGCCCATGCAAATGAACAAACGTCGAACGATATGTTCAGACTATTCTACGTTAGGTGTACGATGAGTTTGAAAATTTGAGTAATCCCCAAATTGAGTAATAACAAACCTCATTCATCAGAACGTGACAGAACAACCTCGTATCTCTTATAACAGTTTCATTTGAATGTCATTACTTATTGTAGTTGAGTTCATATTTAAAAGAACGATAACGATTTGTTATACACATATAATATTTTTGTTAATTTTAGTAACATATACTGGTACGATTATTGCTACGGTTATTACATTATTAATAATAATTATCATCGGTGTTATTGTGATCGTTTTGCTCTACAAAAGAGGCGTTTTCAGGGGTAAGTTAAAGTTATATTTTATCAATATGACAATATTAACTTACTAAATTGTTGTTGGTTGATATACACGGACCCATGTCACTCTTTGGTTATTCACTTATTTAGCATTGTTAGTTGGCACTTTAATTACTGATTATTGTATAGTTTTATTCAAAAGTCGGGCATCGTCATCTATAGCTATTAGCTACATGTTTCACATGTTGCCTTGTTTCGAGTGGACGTTAAACCCCATTTCTCCCTCTCTTATGGAAGCCTATAACTACCATCCATAATTTCTACTTTTCGCCCCTTCAAAACACGAAAGTCGAAAAGTCGAAAAGTAGAAAGTCGCCAAGTCGAAAAGTAGAAAGTCGCCAAGACGGCACACAAGCCAAAATCAACGCGAAACTAGGAAATTAAGAAATATTTTTTTTCCCTAATTCCTTTTTTTCGACTTGCATTTTTGCTGTATACCGTCATGGCGATTTTCGACGTAGTCATATTTTTGTATTTATTTATGTCAGTAAAAAGGCGACTTTCGAAAGTCGAAAATAGGAAATTAGGAAAAAACGAGCTATTTCTTAATTTCCTATTTTCTACTTTTCGACTTTCGTCTCGGTAGTTCTACTTGGCGACTTTCGACTTTCTACTTTTCGATTTTCTACTTTTCAACATTTGGACTTTCGACTTGCGTGTTTTGAAGGGGCGAAAAGTAGAAATTATGAATAGTAGTTATAGGCTTCCATACTCTCTCTCTCTCTCTCTCTCTCTCTCTCTCTCTCTTCATAAGTTGTCTATAAACTCTATGTACAGTTTTCCCCTGATATCCATTACATAGGCAGTAGTCTATTGTAGATGTCATGCCCTTTTCTGTAATGTTTTAGTAAACGTAATAAACTATATTACATCCCCATTAACCTTACGCTACATCACGTGTTTACGGGACTGGATGCGTGCACTTCCTGATTTTTGTTTACATTTGAATAGATGTACATAAAGAAATCTGAATGTTATTCAAATAATTAAAATACACGTACATTTATTTCTTAATTCACAGGTGTAACCATACCATTTCAAAGGTAAATATACTTATACTTATTATTACTTTTTGGAATAGGTTATTCGTAACAATTACAGTGTTTAGGTTTACTTGGACACTCTATAAACACTCACAAGGGTTAGGGCGTTAGCTAAGTTCAGTTTAATAATATTTTTTTTACTACGCTTTATTAATGTTTAGAAAGTATTTATGAAGTAATTGCTGTATTTACAGATAGGAAATAATCATTAGTCGTAAACACCGTGTTAAGGAATAACTGAAACCATTGACGATTATTCTGAATTTTTTGGGGGACTTGTTTAATTAAAAGCCAAATTTAGAAACGTAGTTAAGAAAAACATCTCCACAGTATAATTTTAATTAAAAAAGATATTTAATAATACATTTACTATCCAATTTATCTGTTATTAATATAACAATTCATCATATTATTATTATTATTATAGATTCGGAAAAAACACAGGTGAGTTAGCAATATGTAAACAATATGCTAATGACTGTTATTTGTGTCTTTTTTATGTGTGAAATTTATGCGACTATTTCTTTTAAAACAGTTTAAGAATATGCTTTGTTTTTTTAAGAAGTGTCTTTATACCAGGGGTAAATCGTAGATGCGGCAAAATTAGCTATTGTCTTACCTGTGTTCCCAAACACAATGCAGTGCTATCATGTTACAGCTACCGAGGGTCTTTTACGCTGCATGCCAACGTGTACACCGGACCTGTGTTTTGCTCCATCCGAACGATAAGACACTGTCCATTGCCAGGAAATCAAATATTATAACAGTGGTCTGTGTTTTCCACCATCGGAATATAATAACGGCAATTCTTGTTCTGATGAAAACGAAACGCAGAAGTTACTCTCGTAAAATGTATTAGGTGTTTTTTTTTGGTGATCATCTGGTATTTTAGATATTTCTTTTAATTGGTAATTAAATAATTAAATTCATCTTTAAATAATCTTGCATAAGTATATTGTGGAAAATTGTCGCTTCCAATGTATTCGGCATGTTTTACAGATAATTCACCATTTGCCAACGAAGACACCAATACGAAGAATGAGTCGGAGAACAGGGCAGTTGATCCTTATATAAACCTCGGTCAACCGTCAGTACCATCTAATATATAAGGACACCATGAACTTTCCACAAACATGTAAATTTCAAAATAGACAGTTAATCTGGATCATTTTTACCTATTAACCATAATATATAACATTTAATCAGGCACTTCATGGCTTTAATATGGCTATAGACAATAATATCCCATTTCTTACATCATAATGGACGCTGACCTATCGTAGGTCTAGTTTTTATAATAAAGGGCATACAGAATATTCGTGTAGGCAAATTTTTATATAGTGGATATATATAATTGTACAGTAAATATATATAATTGTAAAGCAAATATGAATACTACTTTGTTTAAATAATATAATATAGTATTAAAGCAGGAGAAGAAGTATGTTTAGGTACTTGGAAATCTTGTGACAGGAGATCGCTAGATCGAAGACGGTCCTTAGCATTTTATGACGTCATACGTGGATGTAGGTAAGGATAAGGGTTAGGTTAGGGGCTAGGAGGACCTGCAGATTTCGTCAGAGTCTCGAGATGTAGACATGGCTAGTCCTAACCCTAACCCTGGGCCAAGCCTAACCCTTACCCTAACCCATAATCTACATATGACGTCATAAAATGTTAAGGGCCGTCTTCATCTGGCGTTCTCCCTTGTGACATGGGTGTCCTTATCAGTATTATTATATCTGTTAAATAATTTTATTGATTTACCATAATCGCTCATGGAACACCAATGAATAGTTATATCAGTTTGCAAATGAAATACTGGTATTAAACTTCATGTATTTTATAGATGTAAATTTAAATGGTGGAAATTAAAATAATCATTGAATCCGGTGTTTTTGGACCACAAAAAGTGAGAAAGGCGATCGGTATTTTGATCTTTACATCAGAATTACCGAAACGAAGGAATCATATTAAATCACCAACAAGAGCGTTTTCTATTGTCAGCGCCCAGACTATTGCAGACCGGTGATCGACACGGAAATATATATTTATATTATATTAGGTACAGCATATCCAAATTATAACTGTCAGTGTAGGACCCTGTGCTGATAATTTGTGATGGTGTCTATTTTAAATACCTGCCGTCTATTCACTTATATTTATTGCTTTCTTTTTTGTATATTATAATATTGATTTTTTTATTTGTTGTTTTATTTTATCAGACATAGTTTGCTATAAAATATTTATTTTTTTTGTAATTGTTTATTAATTTTGGCCCTTTTCATTCTTTTATTATCTAGAACATAGGAGCTATCTATATCTTTAACAGAATACAATTTAAAACAAGTTGATGATTTTAACTGACACACTTTCATAAAATCCCTGAAATACTATTCAATTATTACATCCCTAATGCTTCACAATACATTTAAAACAAACATTAAAAACCGAAGTGACTACCACATTAACAATGTTTCCGTAAAGAGGGGGGGGGGGGATAACACTGGAACAAAAGAAGGAATGGGAGACTACAAATTGTTTCTCCTGGCTTTAAGTTGGCGCCATGAACAGCAATTCGCCCTTTCTGTCTATTCCCATTTTTGTGCTCGGCAATGGTTTTGAATTTTTGGTCTAGAATCCAAGAAGAGTGATTGAATATTCACTTTCTTCTAAGTTCTGGTGACTATTCATGTGTTTGGGCGGAAGGATCAAGAGGTAAACAGAAATTGGTGATCGCGACATCACTACCTATAGATTGCTTTGACCAGGCCTAGCAAAAAAAAGTTTCTCTCCCATTGGCGATTATTTCGGAAAAGGGGGGAAAACTCCAAACCGAAATTAGGGGGTTGTTGCATATCGCCATGATAGTTCCCCCATGAACCCAATGATTCAAATAAAATTTTAAAAACAATCGATATAAAGGGGGCATAACTCTGGGACGGAAAATAAGATGCAACTGAGATCTTTTAAGCCTCAATGGGTAGATTTGTTGTGATCTAGATCGAGGTACTACAATACACATACATGTATATATATAACAGTAAAAAGAAATATTAGATATAGAATGAAATATTAATATAGACTTTGAAAAAGGGAAGGTACTATGTGTACCAAGTTCGAACAACTCATCTAAGACATTCTGTTCCGTAGTGTCATCCGAATAGAACAAAGGATTAAACTATACATGGCCAAAAAGCCAAAAACGTACCACCAGGAGCTTAAATCCATGGAGTTAGGGTCTGATACTTGCTTAGGATATAAAAATATATTTTAAGCTCCATCAAAATCGGATAAAATTTGGGACCTGTTGAGTGTTAAGAAGTCCGTAAACATAAACGTTCATATGAAAAGGTGCGCGCATAGTAAAACTTGTGGCCACAAGAAGTTCCACAAGCTACAAGCTATGGTGGTGAGTTTCGTACACCAGTACATCCAGGGACAATAATCCAGGAAGTCGAGAGTTAAGAGTATTAGTTTGATGTCAAAATACTATACAGCAATTACGGTGGTGCACGCCTCTACGGTGGCATTATATCCCAATAATTGAAACCAATATAGGCCAAACAAGACAGTAACAAAAAGTATATCAAAGGATAGTTTTTTTTAATAATTCGTTTCAAACCTTAAGAATCTATCCTTGGTTACAACCCTGAAGGCATGTGGTGTCGTCAGAGGAGGCGCTGCAGGATCTGGCGTCACACGTAACGTCAACGATTCCTTGACTACTTATTTCTAAATTTACCGAAAAAAAGAAGTGCGTCTCGCTGTCTGTGTATTTTGTAATATGTGTTCCTTCATCTGCTTCACACCTAGTAAAATAAATATTAATTATTCTTTTATAATAAGCAGCAACTCTCCCCAAGTAAAACTCACTTTGCCTGAAGTGATATCAGATACTTAAAGGGTAGGCATTCTTACTTACTTTAAGTTGACCTTTTATGCCAGAATTGTTGGTTAATTAGTTAAATGATAGATACTTACAGCTGATATAAATAAATAAGTCATGGTATCTGTCCCCTGTGCATATAAAGATATTTATACTCAATTGCATTAAGGCAGCCGGTTATCGAAATGGTTTACAGAAATTACAATATTGCTCTTACCCATTTCGTATCAGTATCAAAGAATGACTTTTGTCGGCAGCATTGGCGTAACAGTTGTCTATTACCATTCTAAACCCAGCCGATTGTGGACTTTGTACTAGTACATAGACATTGTCGCCAACTGTCGTTTCTGCGGCGATATTTTGTATTGCGGTTTGATAAAGTGCATCGCCATACAAATTGATGTTTGGTATCAATTGAGAAGACTTTGTTGCAATTGCCTCAACCGTTTGGTTAGGTTGCACAACGCACTCAAGATCTATAAACCACCGGAAGTTTTCTTCAAACATATTTGGAAAACGATTAATATACACTAAATAGTTGGTAAACACCAAGGTTTGATTATCAATCTGAAAAAAGTAAGAATTTGTAATATTTTAAGATGAGATTAATATCTCGACTGTGGGATTATGATCCATAATTCCAAGAATACATTTTAAAGCGATTTAGATAGTTTAGTTATTACAGATGTATCACATGCACGATATTTCTTATTCTGGTATCTGAAGTAAGCTGCTTTTAGAAAGTTAACTCTTTAAACATTATACAAATAATGAGTAAAGTCTTATAAACTCTAAATGCTGGTTTGACGCCAACTGGGTGCAAGATTAGCTTATATTTTGACGAAATTGGAGAATTGTTCAGCAGCGCATATTCTTCGAATCCTGCAGATTATGTTCTGAATCTTAGTCTGAGATATAGAAATTTGTTTATCTCACAGGGTCCGTGAAATAATTTCGGACCCGGTCATTACTTGAGACCGGACATACTGCACTGCACTCAGCCTTGTGCCTTTTGTATGATCTTTAGCATATGCTCCTGCTATAGTAAGTTGGGTATATACGGAAACACAGGTTGAGTAAGTTAACTAATTTTCATACCTCTGTCGTCTGAGTGGAACAAGAGTCAAAATTATGACGGAATACCAGTGAATTATCGCTTTCACGTTGACCAGTACAACTAATTCCGAGTGTTAAATCTTCATCTTTAAAATCAGGAATCAACTGTTGTAATCCACCTAAATCCACTGTAACTCCAAAATTATTCTCAGAACATGATAAGGACATCGTGTCTTCTATCGGCATATTCACTAATATGAAAAGTATAAATAATCGAGCTGGGAAAAAAAGGCTTCTCGATTTCGTTTAAAATCAAAGAATCATTATGGGAGATTAGATAAAGAGCTGACAGTTCTCACTATAATAGTTAAAAAAAACTAGATAATGTATGGGGAATTTGCTGAAAATTTCAGTCAAATTGATGCACTCTGTACCGAGATTTGAGCGATTGAATTTTCGGCCTAGCCTCGAAAATCATTACCAAAGTAGGGACGACAAATACATTGTCTCCATTATCCATTTCATGATTAAATTATGAATGAAAGTCGAACATGAAATCGGAACATAATCCAATTATCGTTGATTGTGGTCTGGATAAGTTAATTAATGTCTAATTAATAATTTAGATAACATTTCAGACTTAAAGAAATACCTGCATTAGACAGTTTTAACTCTTGCATAATGTATGTTTTAATATTGATTTCATCTGATGTGATTTCATAGACAAAACGATTACATTACGACAAAACATTTAGCGAGAGTCGTTATAGTTTTATTACTAATGGCTGACTGTGACAACAGTCGAACACAAAATCAGTTATATCTAAACAAATGAACATAACCATCCAATGAATACTAGACATTCGGATCAGAAACAGAATTTTGTTTTGCTGTTTCAGTGTTCTAAGGTTTATCAATGCTATGCAGATATGTTTCTTTTATCGGCTGATTGGCCAGCGCATATACAATGTAGTGTGTACAGCAATGGGAGACAACAGTGTACATAATCATAAGGGACCCTATCTCTGATACTTGAAGTTAAATTTTCTTTTCAACGTGACCAAAATGTAACTTCCCGATGTAGGTGTTAAGGTTGCTTAACTGAAGACAAGTTTAAATCGAAAAGTTACTCACTGCATCTCATTCTCAAACTTTCACTAACAGGGCAAGTTTCCAATCTGTTATCTTGTGAACATTCAGCAGGTCTTTGTTCATTACCGGAACAGTTAAATATTATAGGTACGACCGGTGTATTAGATACCCTCAGGGGTAGTTCTTGTGCAAAGAAACTGAAAAAACAAATAGCAAAAGGATGAAACTGAAACTCAATAACTGATGCATACACAGTGACAACTTTCCGATACAAATTCTTATTTCATCTTTGTTATATATCCTAAGCAGCAAAATCTTATTATACAAGTATAGCAATGTACCACATTTGTCATACTTTTGGTGATGTTGTGTATTTTAGTTGTAACTCTATTAAAACGGAACATACAAAGGGGAAAACACATTTAAATAAAACAAACGTTTAACAGACCTTTCCTTATATCCAAGATAATGACAAACAACCATCCCAAATTCTTCATTATAATCGTCTGCACAAACACCATACCATTCATCATTGTAATATATTTCCACAAAATTTTCTGTATTCATTCTTACCCTCAGCTCAGTCTCGGCTTAAAAGCACATAAAAAAATCATCAAATCGACATTTTATTTGACTATGACCAAATAGGACCTGCCCGGATTAACCAATCTATGAGTAAACGAAATACTAGAGAGTTCGATATAGCGCTAATATGTTTTGGAAATTTGGGGAGGTATACTTTTGGGTCAATGGTAAACAGTGCAGTCCATTGGGAATTGGCTATTTTTGTTCAGATAACCAATAAAACAGAATTACAACCCTGTTCTTACTTGTTGAGAGTTTTCACTACTTCACCGGAAACCTCGTGAACACGATAGAGGCTAGCCACCCCCTTCCCCTTTCTGAAAACACTGTGAATATGACTGGGGTTGAACCTTCCGTTTCGGACATACACCCACCACCTTCTGAAAACCACTTAAGGCCATAATTCCAAGGTTTCCTTTCGGATAAGTTGCTGTCAACAAATATCTGCTAACGGGTCTATCTTCATGCTTTGCTGTGTCTTTCAAAAATATAATTTTCGCAGAAGCGAAATAAAAAACATATTATGCGGACAGGTCAGATCGCGTTGCTATTGTTAGGGAAAAACATCACAGGTCCCTAACTGAGGTGGGAGATCGCCCCTGTAAAACGTTTCGCCCCCACCATAAAAACAATAGATTTTCATAACCCAACAATTTACAACACCCCTGAGCTAGTTGCTACCCTGAAAACTCCCATATAGACGAGCTTGAAACGACAGGTCACATTATTTTCATTGAGGAAATAGTGTTTCCATACAGTACTGGCACTAATTCCCATTGCGAATTGAGATCAATTTCTGAGGTTTTTGTACCAAACGGAATTCCAAGCAGTACCTTTAAAAATAGTTTTTCGAGACACTTACCGCACTTCACCCCAACTGCACTATCACTACCACAGCTAGTTTGTCCCCATAGTAGTTGACCACAGTCGGCAATCCAACTTTCATCTCCTTGACAACCCAATTCATCTAACCAGTAATCACCATTGTTAATAAACCATGAATTATTACCATTAACATAGATATCAACGAAATCAAGTCTGTAACAAGCGTGAGTGTGTATCAAATATTTATTTACGTGAGTTCGACTGATACGTAGATAAATGGGCCCTGTTTCTCGAAATCTTAACTTAAGATAAAATACAAATTTTAGTAGATACTTCAATTTAGATTGGCTTATCACTTAAATTAATCTGATATCATCCAATCAAATTACTAAAATTTGTATATTATCTTAGTTAAAATTTCGTGAAACAGGCCTCGGATCTGCGTGAAATGAAAAGTGGCTGACAGTTGCTTTAACGTATTGACTACATTTACCTAGCTCATTTAACTAACCAGCTCTGGATAACTTTAATACGGAAAAAATACCATACACATGTATAAAGAATTAAAATGTTATTACCGATCAGCGTCCAGAAATCCCAACTGTCGACAAACAACCTGTGCATCCATTTTACCGAATTTGTCACCGCATACGTTCTTCCAAATACCATCATGGAAAACCTCTAAACGCCCATCTGAATTACTATTGTTTCCTATTAAACGTAATGTCTGTTCTGAAGAACAAAACACCAGGTGATTTGGTGATATAATTCGACTAAAAACATATTCAAACTAATTAATCAATCACAATTTTGCTCTAAATCGCTCTCGAAACACTGCTGTCGACAGAAAACCAGAAGCTGTAAGAGATGTATTTTAAGAGTCCATGTTTGTGACGTGACTGAACGTCACGGAAGGGTAGCAAGCCGAGGGGGAATTCGTTGAATATATAAAATACGATGTATCGTTTATCAATAAGTTTACTGTTACATTGTATTTTTCTCGCAAGATTTGATGTTTCTACTTTCCATATATACCAAAATTGCCATACTTTTATTGGAAATAACCACCCGATAAATATTTATCTCGGAACCCATCTTTAAATAAAAATATATTATGTTTTTCCTGTTAAAGGGGCATTATGTAAGATTAGATAAAGAGCTCACAGTTCTCACTATATTATGTTCTAAAGCAAAGTTAGTGAAAATAGAATATGCTGAAAATTTTAAGTCAAATTGCTGTACCCTAAACCGAAGTATTACCGATTCAATTATAGACTAGCCTCTATCGTCATTGCTACTGTTGGTACGATAATAAACACATTATCCGTCATAAAACGTATTCAAATCCACTAAATATCACAGGCTAACGATGCCATCGCGAGTTAACTATGTTCTTGATAAGATAATTCATATCTAACTAATAAATAAGATAGCATTTAAAACCTGTTACGCACCTTGCGCAATAAAAATAATCAAATGACAACATATTAGATATGAATTTAAATAAAAGTATATATTTTTTCATGCGCAATAATAATAAAGATCCGTGTTTTTTTCTCGATTAAGTGGTCATCAAATAAAACAACAAGCGGTTACCATCTAAGATTCGCCAACATTTTGCAAGAGATGAACAGACTCAACAGAGAACAAGTTGATATCGAAAGGAATCAATCATGTTTGCTTACCACACTTTACTCCAACTTCTCCCGCACTGCTACAATAGTCCTGTCCCCATTCTGAATGTACACAATCTTCCAGCCTAGTTTCACTTCCCTCACAAGCAATGTCATTCAACCAAAACGGATGTGGAGCGGTAAGCCATGAAACATTCCCACTATAGATTTGAACTTCGTCAATTCTAAAAAGACAATGACAGAAAATTGATATGCAGCTTTGGATAGTCTACGTTGTACAAATATGTATAACTCTCCATATACTTTTCATAAATGTGTCATGGAAACTATATAAAACGGAGTAAAGTTTTTAAACTGTGGACATGACCAAGTTGATAAATACAAAGATACGATTCTTTACAGTGGAACGGATTTGGAGGAGTGGGGCGGGGGTCTAGTAAACTGAAAAGTGAACAAAATTTCTATTATGTCAAGATGATCTTTGTATATACTAGTTCATAAATATTGGCATGTACCCGTTTGTGAGTGAGGCTATGAGTAGGGAGTTAATTAACTGGAAACGAACCTTTTGAAACAGGTTGAAAAATATCCGTTATTTTTGTATAGATATTATGAATGGATACGGCAGTGACACCAATTGCAATCAAACCGGGCCTCATGAATAGACAATGTCAAACATGTCCAAATAAGCTAGATCAGTTAATTGGCGAGCCCAATGATCTCGCTTCTGAGCTGACCTACAAATAGTTTAGTTTTGTGCACCAATTATAGCAATCTGTTTTGGGTTCCTCAAAATAAAAAAGTCTGGCAGTACCTTCATGCTATATTGGCAAACGAGGGTTATTATAGTTTCCAATGTATTCCCGTGACCTTCCGAGCCACACCCACCAACGTGTGCATGGCGGACGTCCATATTTATGTACTACTACTAGGATACCGTAACAGACATTCGGTTCTAGGCTTCCGGTCTACTACTCCTATTACCATAGGAAAAGAGGTGTTCTGTAAAACCCAATTCCTACCTATCATTATTGAGTAATCCCAATTGTCGACAAACAACCTGTCCATCCTTTTTGTCAAATCCATCCGCACAGACGCTCTTCCACAAACCGCCATGCAGAACTTCCAAGTTCCCATCTGCAGATCCTTGATATCCCATTAACCGCACCGTTTTAACTAAAAGTCAACATGGATTAATACAGAGATAGTAACAGCAGTATCGGAAGTTGGACACAATATTTTATGTCACTAGATAAACATCATTGAGCTTATGGTTGTTACAAATTATCCATGCAATCATTTTATAACTATTAAAAAGTAAAATGTAATGGATAATCTTGATGGATGTGTTTTCTATTTATAGCAAGGTTTAGCGGCTTTTTTGTGGAAATTTCACAAGAGGTCCACAAGATATTGGACATATAAACAAATGACAGAAGCACTACATTCCTATGGTGGCATATTAGATTCAAAATTATACCGAGCTATCGGCAGTCCCAAACACCACAGGGACGGAACTAGTAATGTCAGGAATATTTATAAAGCTTAGTTTGCCAGTGTGTATAACAGCTGATGATGTTATATAACCCATAGACATATATTTTGTTATATAATATAACCGATATATTCGGACTTGGTTATCCCTCCCTTGTTATTGATACGGGACCGAGGTTCTTGTACGGACACATTTTTAGAGCATTAAAAGAAAAATTTATAGATCAACGGTATATAACTATTAATTTTCTGTAAAATAAAAATCAAATAAAATTCTCCAAATCCTGCACTTGTCTTTTTAAAGAAATAAACAATTAATGCTGTTTAGCTTATTATATTAAAAACAGTATTTCCAAACCATATAACTTTCGATGTTGTTTTCAATTGATACACTCTGCCAAACCATTCAACCTGACGAAGAGCGGTTCGTTTGTGTCGACACAATGACCCCGCTCTGCGTCCAATCGCCAAATTGAGCATACGGTGGCGAAACCAAACAACATCATAATGATGGTTGCTAGGTAGAAGTATCAAAATTCTAAATTTGCTCGACGTTCATGATTAACATGTAAGGCGACAATGAAGAAGACAGAATTAAAATTTACACTTAACAAAAAAAGAAGTTGGATTATACAGCAGAAGTTACAAATTATATAAACAGAAGTTATAATTTTTAGTCTAATATACCGCCATACATTCCACATGATTTTTGATTGAAAGATTTTGGTCTGTGTTGTGTTTTTTTCCACAAGAGTTTAACAAGACATTTGACGTATATTTTGATTTTATTTGATACCATAATATGGGGATCTCGAGAAGATATTTTTGACATAATTGAATTTCAATACCTTTTGGAACTCGGGTAGTAAAAAAACACCACGGACCATACATAAATACTCTATCAAAGTGGAAAATTATGTGGAGTGTAGTACCGAAGAATAAATTAAATTATTTTCTAAGTACATTAAAAATATTTTGTGGAGGTAAAAAGCACCACTAAATATAATTTGGAGAGAATATACTTTCCCCACATCTTACAAGATGATGGGTTAAACTATTATTATCCCAGCAAAAAAATAGAAAATGTTTGATATATTCAATCTTTATTCATCGAACATCGGTCCATTGATCTAGTAATTTATCGTTTCTGATATGTAACAACGCCTGTAATACTTTCTAGACAAAATGAAATGAAATTGTGTTTAACATCCTATTGTTATGTACCTAAACTGTGCTAATGGAAGACGGGCATACGACATACAGTGTGCTATGAGGAAATATTTGCCCTGGCAGCGGCGCATATGGAATTCCAACTGCCAAGGGATCCTTTATGTGCAAGCCAATGTGTAATCGGGACCTCGGTTTTTCGTCGTTGTCAGGCTCCCTGTTCTGCATCATTGACAAAGGGAAATCACTCCGGAAAATCGAGATAAACTTTCTCGGCCAATGCAGGGATCGAACACTCGATCTCGAGGCTAGCGAACCAGCGCCTCACACACTTAGCCACGTGATCCCCATACTGCTAGACACTTACCACACTTTACCACAGTTACTTCATTCGAACAATTATGTTCTCCCCACGTTCTGTGCTGACAGAATTCCAATCTCGCTTCATTTCCTCCACATTCAACGTCATCTAACCAATATTCTCCAGCAACGTCTGGCCACGAACTGCTATCACTTACATAGGTGTCAACTTCATCTGGTCTGAAATGGACAGTACACTGGTGTGTATATTCTGGAATAGTCCCGAACTAGTCCTGTCGGAGCAGAACAGCATGCCGTTAAACCCCATTTCATTTCATTTCCCGATCTAGTCGAGAACTAAGGCCGAGTTAATCCGAGATGCAATGAGTTTTAGGCAAATTGGCGTTTCGACTAGATGAGGAAAGTAAATCTTTGCGGAGGAAAGGAAATCATTGCGAAGGAATATGAATATAGTTTAAAGGGTCAATCCCGATAATAAAAGTTTTTAATTTTGTGTTAAAATCCATTAAGATCCCCTACCTTAGGGCCGAGCAAAAAACTCAATATATATCATACGTTTTCAAACAAATTAAACCCACAGTCTTCATCTTGAAATGTAGTCCGGGGTCCCAAGCTGTATTATGCGGTGAAATTTACCTTTTGTTATCAAGTACAGCACATGTATCATTCACCTTGTAGACCTCTAAAGGAACGGGATTCGATTATCGGGTCGCCCAACGAAAGAATTGACCCGAAATCTTAAAAGGATTACGCGTCCGGATAAGCTGTTTTAATGCTCACGTCCAAACGACTCAATATTTCGAGCTGAAATTTTGAGTCAGGGTATATTCACAATTCTTCTATATTTTGGCGTTTAAATTTCATACAGACTCGGACTTTTATTTCGGAAAATCAGATGTACTTTCTTGTCCAATACAGGAATAGAACAAGTGACCTCCATGCTAGATAGACATACAGGAAACGTCCGCATTTTGCAATAGATGGACGAAGAACACGGAACTTTGAATCTAAAAAAAAAAACGTAAGCGTACTCTGCTGTTTGGGCACGGATCTATAATTATAGAGCTTTGCTTAATATATCAGTGAACATATGACTGAAGAGAAATGTTTTAAAATGTTGACTTATTATGAAAAGTGGGGTAATTTATAATGACGTGGCGAATGTAGCATATTCGTGGATTTGATAAATGTCAATACCTGTTAGGGTCGAAGAATCCAAGCTGTCGACAGAGTACTTGTGCAGCTGTTATATTAAACATATTATCACAGACTTTTTTCCAGGTTCCATTATGTAAAATTTCAACACCTCCCTCAGAAAGAGTTGGGCCACCTGTTAATCGCACTGTTTGTTCTGTAAACAACAACAAAATAATAATAAATCAGTTTACAAAATGCAGATGTGGGGAATGGGAGTGACTTTCATTAAATGATGAGCCCAAAACCTGTAACACTTACCACATTTCACACCAACTACATCAGCACTACTACATGTATCCGCAAACCACAAATTATCGCAGTCCTGCAGCCTAGTTTCATCTCCTTTACAGTTCACGGTATCCAACCAATAAGAACCATTGTTGATAATCCATGAATTATTTCCATTAACATAAATATCAACTTCATCAAGTCTGTCAGAATATGAATAAATAATTATTTTATTGCCTCATTTGTCAAACCGAAAAACAATTGTGCCGTTCAACCCACAGTGCATATTTTGGGGATATCACACCATAGTGTCCAATTTGATTGATCAGCAAAAAACATATCTTCAACTCTCGAGAACTCAATTTTAGAACTATTGAATTTTTCTGAGCATACCCTAAGTACCATAGTTGTTAACCCACCCTATAAAACAAATGTAGGTGCACAAAACTAGAAAGGCTATCATTCATAATGGTGTTGCTGTTTGGGATCTAGTATTACATGTAGAGGTTGCACAACTTCTAATTGTAATTATAGATATAAGTTTGACACTAGTCCGTACTGTTTATCCCGCTCCCATACATATGCGGTTACGAGAAACTACTTGTGTAATTCAGTGGCCACTCTCCTGGGCTCGTGGGCTAATATCAGTGACCTGGGAGTTCTAGAGTGGGGAACAAAGCCCAGGTGTCCATTGATCAGACTAATGTAGACGTAAAAGCAGATGGAACAATTAGTGTAACTGAGACATTTTCAAATCCCTTAATTCAGATGGATTTGGGTAATACGTCCCAGTGGGGGCTGCGGCCTGTATGTACTTTACGAAGGACGTCGCTCACAACAGCCCAGCTTAAATGATGTACACTCAAAATGAAGGATCTACATCAAGCTGCAAATGATAACTGTCAACAGTACGACAACTACAAAAAGTCCCCCTCGCTGTGCTAATCCCACTGAACACTGCTGGATTAAGGGAACATTCTTGTGTTAAATTATAATTGATCAGTAGTCCGGTTAACTACCAATCGCTGACTGCGTTACAAAGGCATTGCCCTTTAAACAGGGCGTAAAAGTTAACATAATCATTTTATTGCCTAATTTGTCAAACCGACAACAATTGTGCCTTTCAACTTACAGTGCATTTTCCAGGGAAATCACACCATACTGCCCAATTTGATTGATCGTAAAACAACATATCTTCATCTCCCGAGAACTCAATTTTAGAGCTTTTGAATTAATGTGAGCTTAAATATGTACCATAGTTAACCCATACTATAAAACAAATGTAGGTGTATAATGGTGTTGCTGTTTGTGATCTATTATTAGAGGTTGTACAACTTCCAATCATAATTCTAGATGTCCGTACTGTCTATCCCCTCACATATGCGGTTACGAGAAACTGCTTATGTACTTCAGCGGCCATTCCCCTGGGCTCGTTGGCTAATATCAGTGACCGGGGAGTTCCAGAATAGGGAACAAAGCCCAGGTGTCAGTTCTCAACAATATCCATTGATCAGACTAATGTAGACGTAAAGGCAGATGGAAGAATTAGTGTTTCTGAGAAATTTTCAAATCCCTTAATTCAGATGGATTTGGGAGCTGCGATCTGTATGTACTTTACGGAGGACATCGCTCACAACAGCCCAGCTTGAAATAAATGATGTACACTCAAAATGAAGGATCTACACCAGGCTGCACACGCTAACTGTCAACAGTGCGCCAACTACAAAAAGGCAAGCCCTCCTCGCAGTGCTCCGTTTGATTAGAGCTAATCCCACTTAACACTGCTGGATTGAGGGAGCATTCTTGTCCTAAATAATGATTGATCAGTAGTCCGGATAACTACCAATCGCTGACTACGTTACAAATGCATTACCCTTAAAACAGGGCGAAAAATGTTAAATAACGTTACGTCATGGTGCAGGATTTTATTACGCCCGATTAACAAGTGCATAGCAGAATATTGCAGTAAAACTAATTGCGTGACAAACGAGGCTATCAGCATTGACATAAGATAACAATACTGTATGGAGACGAACAGACTTACACAATTTTTAATACCTTAAATAAAAGTCCAAAGTTTTGGGGAAGACCCCAGATTAAACGAAGGACTGTCATGTTGCTGTACTTAAAGGGACAATAACACTCTTGCTGGCTTGACAGGTCCAGAAAAAAAATAGCCTTATTCTAACTACAAAATGTTTAAGTGTCCTACCTGTTGCGTAAATTGTGCATTACAACCTATCTTAATATGTGTAAATCCAAGTTGCATTTGAAAGTGCTTACGTAAGGCTTTTCAAACCAGGTACGGCATGTAGTTGAATTTTTCCAATTTTTAAAATTAGGGCTTTAAGTGATAGATTTTATTGAACGGGAAAAAAAGACACACCACCTCAAAAGTTCAAGTATCAGAAGCCAATCCAGCAATGGCCAGAGATGGATTTCTCGGGCCATTGCTTAAAGGGACAATAACACTCTTGCTGGCTTGACAGGTCCAGATTTATTTTTTTAGCCTTATTATAACTACAAGATGTTTAAGTGTCCTACCTGTTGTGTAAATTATCTATTACAACCAATCTTACTTGTCCAGAGGGCTCGAAAATATGTTTAAATCCAAGTTGCGTTTGAAAGTGCTTACGTAAGGCTTTTCAAACCATGTTACGGCATGTAGTTGAATTTTTTCAATTTTTAAAATTTTCAACTTTCTTGTCGGCGCTCTAGAGGCTCCAGTCTAAATCACTATAATTCATCGAATCCTATTCACATCATCAGGTAGGATAAAGAGGGGATAAATCACGAGAGCTTGTCTGTTCCTACCTCTCTGGATTGAGAAATCCCAGCTGTCGACAAACTACGCGCCCAGCGTTTTTATTAAATCCTTTACTACACACGTTTTTCCAAGTACCATTATAACGAATTTCCAAAAGCCCATCTCCAGGACCCCGATGTCCTATTAACCGCACAGTATTTCCTATCAATAAAATACAGATATATGCATTATATATATATTATTATTTTCATTCATTTGAACACAGACACATTGATAGGGCGCATGTTTTCGGATTACTAACGTTGTAAAACGACAAATTTAAATACACCGGAAGCCGTATAAAGATTAAATGAAGTCTCGCTGGCTAAAAAACGACGGGAAGTGCTAGAAATAGTGAGTATTGTGAGATGTCGTCAACAAGTCAAAACAAAATTTCGGGTGCACCTTCGTAATATGAAACAGTTGTAAGAAAGTTCCAGTGGAATTAACTAAAAGTAGTGTTAGGAAATTTGATGCCATATCTCATAGTTCGGAGGGCGAAGGGTCGATATTCCATATTTAACAGAAATCCATGTAAGTATCAGTGGAAACTGCTACTATATCTTTTTGATAGGGTGGGGGGCACATAGGTATCATCGTACCAATAGGACTCTATAATGTATTCGTAGGTATCTTTGTTCAGTATGAGCTAATAAGGTTTGTTCCAATTTTGTTTCTTACCGCAGCGCACCCCGGCTACTTCAGTACTCCCACAGTTGGCTTGCCCATAATCTACATGAGGACAATATTCCAGACGAGTTTCATATCCCTGACAGTTAGTATCATCCAACCAATACGAATTACCATTCTCAATCCATGAATTATTACCCCTAACATAGATTTCAATTTCCTCATCACTAGTAAATATATAATAGAAGAACACATTTCAATACAAATAATTTTTATTTGTTTAATTTGTGAATTGTGTAATTGAGAATAATAATAATAATTATAAAATCTTTATTTTCAAAGGGGTGAAAAATTAGGCTTTGTAGCCTGTTTACAATTCTGCCCTTATGACAATGGCAAAACAAATATACAGATACATTATACATACAAGGAAAATGAATAATGAAAATGTATTCTTAACATTCGAAAAAACATCAAATGCAGAAATCTATAATGGTTTAAATTTAAATATACAGAATAGTTATGGAACATTTTTGATATAATTATGCAGTTGAATGGTGGGAAGTTTTCAAGATTTTGAAAGAATGGAATATGAAGAATCAGAAGAATTATGTTTAATAATAGGTTTGTTGAATATAATTTTAAATGATAATTTTGGGATAATTTGAAGTTTATGAAGAGGAGAAATTTGACAGGGGTCCCAAATGGCAGAGCAGTAGTCAAGATGTGATTGAAAGTGAGCATTTTTAAAATAACTTTAATTCATCAGTTAGGAATAATGATTTGATTTTTCTAAGTTGAAAGTTTTTCTGTGTTAAAATAGTTTAGATTTAGAAACATGTTCAATGAAGGTAGAATTAATAGAAATGGACAAATGTGTAGATGAGAAATTTATTTTGGGTTTTAAAGCAATAATCATACATTTAGTCCTAGAATCATTGATTATCATGTCATTGGAGTTGCACCATTGTACAATTTTATCAGTTTCTGACTAAAGTGTAGAGTTAAGAGAATCAAAGTTGCTAGAAGAAGTATATACTGTGGTATCATCAGCAAAAAGATCACATTGAGCTGTCAAATTTAGAGGAAGGTCATTAAAAAGTTAAATAGTAGTGATCCAAGAATGGAGCATTAAGGAACACCATGAGTTATGAGATTAAGAGCGGACTTGGTTTTACCAATTTGAGTACATTGGTAACGCTCAGATACGAACGACTCTAATAATGTGCATAATTTCGCAGCAATTTGGTATAATTTTAGTTTCTCAAGTAACAGGGAGTGCTTGACCGTATCAAAGGCTTTACGGAAATCAAAGTAAACTAAGTATACACAATTATCTGAAAAACTTTCTAATGAGAAAATGGAAAAGTCATTGAATAATGAAAGTTTGATTTGGATTGCTGCCAAGGTACAGTACATGCAATAGGGAATAAACACGCTTAACTTAAGAATAATTATGATAATAATATGGGGAAGAGTTATATTGCGGGAAATAATAAGGATTGTGCAATGGTCTATTATTATATACATTACACCTGTATTCGTCTAGGAATCCTAATTGTCTACAAGCAATTCTTCCAGCAAATTTTTTACTGAAATAATCATCGCAAACATTCGCCCAGATACCATCATGGAGAAATTCAATTCGTCCGTCAGTGGGTCCTCTGTCTCCTACTATACGTAGTGTTTGTGCTAAAGATAAAATAAGTTTATTAGTATATAGGTCTGCAGCCCAAAATTCTAGCGTGAAGTTCCGCTGCATAGTGTTTCCGAAAAAAAAAACTATACATTTTTGGAAAGCTTGTAACATTAGGAACGCCAATCCAGAGAGTTCCAGGCAAAGAGTATGCACTAACTCAATATAGGGCCAGATGAAAATTTAGATAATTGTCGAGTTAATGCTATATTTATACCAATAATCGTGTGAAGTTGACATACAATTAAATATTGGCGAAAACACCCTAAGACTTCGGTCTATGCAAAAAAATATGCTGTTGGTTAAATTTTGTTTTAAAGCAAAATGCAGAAAACATAAAACACAGGGTAATAGTAAAACAGTAACGATTTAGCTAAAGACAAGGGCCTATATAAGTTCAAACTTATTATTGAGATGATTTGAGGCTAAAGGTATAAAAAATATTTTTAACCTGAATTATAGCATCTACAGATATTTAGTGTTCTCACTAAAGTATATATGTCTTAAAACTAAATAATTCTCTAATGGAAGTGACAACATTGTATTGAAGAGAAAAAATATCAAATGGAGTTTAATGTCTTACTGTTCTGTACCAACCCGTAAAAAAAGATGGGCGTACGTCATACATTATTGTTTGAGAGGGGGAGAGGTGCAACGTACGAGTACAACTAGTATGCTAGTGTCATCATCAGTGTGCAAGATAGCTGCGGTGATTCAGTAAAGGGCTGGCTCACTTGCCGATCGGCCCAGTGGTTGATCCTAGTCCGTGGCTCACTAAACAGGAGATCCGTGCTTTTATGCCTGTGTTGGTCTAGACAGTTCCCAAAACTTTCCAGCGTTGTTTCTTCTTGTCAGTGGTGCAGGAAGTCTGGGTAAGGGGATGGGGGGCAGCTGTGATTGACAGCGTCTAGTTATTCTGATGGAATATAAAACTGAGGTCCCGTGCAAACGTTGACATGCAAGTAAAAGAACTTTAAATTCGAAATGAAGAGTAGGCTGTAACTTTGCTGTTTGGACCAATATAGGGTCTAATTTAAAGGGCATGTTGGTGTGGGTGTATGTTTTGTTTGGTAAAAATTATGTGGTTCCAATGCGATATACAAAACTACGGACACAATCTGGTCTCCATTTGTTCATAGACATATTGCTTAACCATTGTCAAACAAATAAATTCTTTGCTCATTAGACTAGGCGCTCCGCCCATAATTACTGGGTAAACACAGGCTCGCTAATCCTTGCCGTACCCTGTGACCCCATTGACGATATAAACATTGGTCTTGTGTGCTCACAAGTGGTTTTACAGCATCAGCAGTCAACACGCACCTGAAGCACTGTTACAATTTGAAGACATTTGACAGAACGGGAGATAACTCCCTATTACCGTTAATGGATTTCCAAAATTCTGTATGTTCCCTTGTTCATCATTATGTTTTCTTTATTTTGGTTTAGATCGCGTTAGTGCAGATTATTTGCTTGGAACTCTCTGGATTTGTGTTTCTGGTGTTTAAAGCTTTCCAAAAAGATATAGTTTGTTTTATTAGGTAGCACCATGTAGCAAGCTAGAAATTTTGGCTAGCATCAGACAAAAATGGTGAATTAGAGACCGTGACGATTCGGAACTCCTTATTCGGCATACAAAGTTAGTCTAAACAAATATTCTACGAATGGGTTGTCAACATTTGGGAACAATAGCTCATTGGCTAGATTATCCGGTCTTTTACATTATCATGAACACGGTATACGCGAGGCAAATAACCCTAAAACAAGCTGCCGACCCAAGGAAATTAATTTAAGAATAACCATTTCAAAAATCCATTTGGACTGTAATTTTAAAATACCTCTCTCCAACGACCTTATCTTATATGTTCATTAATTCAGCCCAATTCGTCGTCACGATTTATGTTTGTTTATAATAAAGCATGGATTATGGGATTTATTTCGGGGAGGGCGTAACTCTTACTTACTTGCCGAAATTTACGTTGACAATGGAAAAGTTTGTCAAAACAGACCCAGGCACTTTGTACGTTGAAGACGAGCAGATTTTGGTTGATCGAGACTATTGAATACTTACCGCACTTCACCCCTACTATGTTACTTATATCGCAGTTGGTTTCACCCCATATCACATTTCCACATTCTTCCAGTCTGTATTCACCTCCTTTGCAGGAAATACCGCTCATCCAGTAAGAGAGATCCGTAGTAATCCAAGAATTATTACCACGCACAAAGATATCAATTTCATCAGGTCTATAATGTGAATAAATACTATAATTTGTAGCTTTATTTATTTAGGGTGGATGGTCGTTGTATTATTGTGTAGTTATTGGGATAGAAAACCAGAGTTGGGTGTACAAATTGATTGCTCACGAAAAGATATATGGTTAAATTCGTACCCGCGGCTGTCAGGCAAGATATGCCAATATTTTGCAAGCGATGGATAGAGAACAAACTAAAAACAAACGCGATTTTGTGTACAATAAGGGGCAATAATTCAAAAAGTAATGGTCTGAAATGCGCAAATATCAAAAGGGACTAAAATCTTTAGAATATAAAGATACGTTTTAAGTTTCATCAAACGGGGATAAAAATTATGACTCCTAAGGGGGTCCACAACCTTTGTATTACATACTTTTACACAAATTGCGTACAAAGCGCGGCCATTTTGTGGGGAAGTTTCATGTCGATTTTCTCGAATTTAGAACTCAACTCAGAGCCGAACATAGGCATGGGCGTGGTTCATGGCAAACAGAGAAAAGATAGGTTGTCAGGCAACGACACATACGCCGACATTATGTATATAAACTGATGACTTTGATCTATAAGTGTCGTATATTTTCATTTATAACAGTTATTTGTTGCTTAATCAACGATATCAACATTAAAGTTTCTACAGTGTCCACAAACAAATTGTGGACAGACGTACGTCCAGCGGCGACGGCGTAATACGTCCACCACATCAAAATGTGGGCGTATAAAAAGTTGTAGCTCCCGTTTAACACGAACTAGGTTACTTACTGGCTAATAAAAATATCGGATCCTTAAGGGTTTTAAAAGGAGAAGGGACACTTTATACTCTATGACAAACCTTATGGCCTGCAATGCACGCATTTGACTACCATCATTTACAGCCAACGGGATATAGAGCAAAGCCTCAATCAATTCCATCCTATCTACATTTAGTTCGATTGATATACTTTGATTAAGGTTTATAATGGATGGCACAAGAATTTTTTTTCTCTCTATCCGCACTCTGTAGAAAGCAAACGTAAATGCAGGTAGTATGCAATAATTGTTAACAGCTTGGGAGACATTATAACATTTGGTTCTTACCTTGTAGCATTGTACAGCCCCAATGATTTGCAGACAACCTGTGCGGCAGTTTTATCAAATCCATCATCACAGATATTCCCCCAGGTTTCATTGTGGTATATTTGTAAACGACCTATTGAAGCTCCAAACTCGCCTACCAAACGCACATTTTGTGCTAAAAAAAAGAGTTTATGTTAACCTTTGGACGTATCAGAGTAAGTGACAAAAACGCCAATCACAAACGCCGTTTTGGAGTGTGTTAATGGGTTGTCTGACCGGTTTCCAATGGGATATTGTCTTGTAATTGAGACGTCTGTTGTTTAACAAGAGTAAGCCCCATGTACTTGTCTTCATTAACTGGATCATTTCAATGCGTTTATAGTTTGGCACCGAACAGAATTTGGATTTATAAAACATTAATCAGTTAGTTCCCTTGCTTCATTTTGGGTTATAACTGGGTCTCGTCTTCAATTAGCCCAGGTTAGGTGCTTAAGCGTAGGACGTTAAACCCCATTTCATTCATTCATTCATTATAACTGGGTACTGAATAATATGAGTGGAGACGGTGTCAAAAGTAAAAGATGATAATAGTTCCCATTAGTCGTGCAAAATCTGTTCTAAGCTTACCTCTACAGGATGAAATTATAATGAAAACGGCTATCTGAAAGGTAAAATATTTGTATGACATATGGATTAACAGATAACTGATAGTGCCTTTTGACCTCACATATAACCTCAGACTTTAGTGTTCCTTATTTACATCTAGAACGGTAAATCTCTGGAATTGTGACTGACATTGTTGTCTAAGTTACTTACAAAGTAGAACTCCATTAAACTGTTATAATGATGAATTCCAGCAGCTGTACGACTGACCCACAAGTTGTAAATCATTCATATTGAAATGCAACAAGATAAGGGTCCAAGTGTGACGTTCTTTGTTCCTATATTATTTTGACCTTTAAGATATATGACAATATGTGTCTTCACACTTATTGAGATTGTCTTTACTATATACATATTTTTTTTTAAATGTCTAGGCATTATATCCAGGCATGACTATTTCGATTTGTGTAGTAATTCATGTTTTTGGGGGTTTGGTGCAATTGTTTGAAATTAACGAAAACATGGCATAGCCTATCTATTTCCCTAAACCTCAAGTAGATTAAAACAATAGACAGCGATAAACACGGCGATGTACTCATTCTTGACCTTGTTAGGAATGGACACATGGCATAATTGAGTTTCGATAAGAGAGATAGAAATGGGGTTTAACGTCGACTCAACACAAACTGGATCATTTCGGGAGTAACATATGGTTTAGTTTTATTTCAAACATTCACTTGCGCGTAGGGGTCTTTAGCAGTGTGAGGAAACCGGAGGACCCGGATAAAACCCACGAGGCTGGACAGACGACCCTACTTCTTGTCACGTACAACCAGATATTCGAAACCACGCCAGTTGACTCGATCACAGCACACACCTGCTAACCATTCGCCCCCCCCCCCGTCTTTCGTTAAACATAGATCTTAGTATTATGTCGCTCTATAGATTCCTAAGTCACCCACCTACACAAAACTTACATTCTTGTAAATACAATTAGACAAATTGAATCATTTATAAGAATAAATAAATCTTTACACTCGGGTTAAATTAAATTGATTGTGGTGCACTGCCATTGTTAATAATGGTTGTATAGGTCCCTATTCCTTTATTTTGTCATTTTTCATTAAACTTCGTACAGTGAGTCTTTTCTTTCCCAATTTGGGGGGTGGGGGTGGGGTGGCCTAGCTGGTTTGCGGCTGTGGTTTTGAGCCCTGGTGTGAGCGTATGTGGCATGGAGATAGGGGCCCCTTCTCAAACTCGTGGGTTTCCTCCGGACACTCCGGTTTCCTCCCACTGCTTAAGACGCCTACGCGTAAACGAATTATTGAAATAAAATTAAAACCATATGTTAGTCCTGAAATGACCTAGTTGTGTTGAGTGGGTGTTAAACCCGATTTCTCTCTCTTTCTCTCTCTCTCTCTCTCTTTTCCAATTTATTGCACACAATGATGACAATGACATGATTAACGGTCAAATTGTGGCCACATTCGCACTTCACTGGGTTAAATTTATGGTCGGTAATTTCTTAAACTTGTGATTAACCCACAAATTTTGCGTGATGGGCGACCCCGTCTTTACAACCAGACCGTTGTTTAAATTGAATCTAAAAGTAGTTGCTCTGGCCAACTCAATTTTCAATTCTGATTTAATTTTGGTTTTGACGATGCTATTGAATTCCCGAACGCTATATTTTAGGTTTTCGGTCTCGCAGAGGCTGAGTCCTTTGCGAGCCAGATTGTCAACATGGGATGCGATGGTATCCATGTTAATTCTACGGTTTTGTTTTTGCTCGAATATTCTGAACATTTTCTGGTCTAGGTGGGGTTTTTTTGTCATGCATTATTGATTTTATGTTGCTAAGAGAATTCGACTCAATGACTGCTCTTTGAACGGTGGATGACACGAGCCACTCAAGAGCTGTATTGCTTTTAGTTCTGCTGTATATATAGAGCATCCATCTGGTACCTTTTAGTTCTGCTGTATATATAAAGCATCCATCTGGTAGCCTTTTAGTTCTGCTGTATATATAAAGTATCCATCTGGTAGCCTTCTCGATATATTAATATTAATTTAGGGAATGACCACACCTAAAGCAGTTTTGGTAGTGTTTGGATCATGAGACCCGCCCGTGTATATTTTTACATGCGATGACCATTTTTCGTTCTCGTTCACAAATTTCCTCGATAGCATTAGATTTTCTTTTTTCTTGACAACGATATCTAGGCTTATGTCATATTTTGGTTTTAAAAAGGTCCATGGGGCTTGAAACTAAAATACCCTCTCCGTAATCTGATAGTGATCTAATCTTCGGTCCTTTTATAGATCATTTGCTCTGTGACCGAACGGCTGAGGCTTGATTTGACATTTCTTTTGAATTTAATCCTTGATGTTTTTGTACACTTAAATGTTAGACAGCTGTCCCCAAGATACTTCGTTTCGCCTTAAATCGAATGACATTTCACCCACTTCCCGCAAAAGACTTTCCCGTCTGTGTCAAATGAAGCTTTTGTTGCTATCGTTATTGCCTGATATTGTAAACTGTTTTATTTTCACTTGCAACAGCGAGAGCGGATAGGGTTTAACGTCCACTCAACAAAAACTAAGTCATTTCGGGAATAAACATGCAAAAGCGACACAACCATAGTCGCATATTGGTCTTATCATAGACCTATATCATTAGCAGGGTCGTTTTATTTGCCCCCATGATTTTCCCGTCGGGCATCTCATTACGTTCAAAACATTCAGTCCTCGTTTAACAATATTTTCAATATGTGGTAGAAATGTCATTTTTAGATCAAAGGTCACCCGAAGAAGCTTTGCCTGATCTTTAAATTCAATTCAGCTATTATTCAATTCCAGTTTCATTGATGACATTTCCCTATGATCCCTACAGAAGAGCATGTCTACTGTTTTGCTTTCAGATATATGAAATCCCAAATCATTAGACCATTTGTCTGAGGCTTCTTGCAATCTCGTTCTAACCGTACCGTAGTTATTCGCTGCATGCCAGATTGAACTGTCATCTGCATAAATCGCTACATCGAAAAGTTTCTCAATGTAGTTATTAGACTGAAGGTCATTGGTCATGATACTGAAAAGTGTGGGCTTATAACATAACCCTTGGGTGGGCCATTTTAAATTTCGTATGTGTCGCTTATTGAGATACCTACATTAACTTGTATTTGCCTATCGCATAGAAAGTCCTCAATGCAGTGGAACATTCTTCCTGTTACCCCTAGTTCATGTACTTGTTTTATGTAGGCCATCCACCCGAACTAAGTCAAGTGCCTTGGTCAGGTCGACGAACTACGCATAGATAATTGTTCTTTTTAGATAGTAAAGTCATAATGTCATGCCGCAACCATACACTACGATCAATAGTGGAGCGCAGTTGTCTATACCCACTTTGAGAGAGAGAGAGAGAGAGAGAGAGAGAGGGAGAGAGAGAGAGATAGAGATTGGGTTTAACGTCCACTTGACACAAACTAGGTCATTTTGGGACTAGCGTATGGTTTTCAATTTTTAATTCAATAATTCGCTTGCGCATAGGGGTCTTTAGCAGTGGGAGAAAACCGGAGTGCCTGGAGGAAACCCACGAGGTTGAGAAGGCGCCTCTATCTCCATGCTCACACTAGGGCTCAAAACCACAGCCGCAAGCCAGAGGTGACCGGCCAGCTAGAGGTCAAAGCGCGGCACTCCAGACCACTAGGCCATCCCAACCCCCTTTCCACTTTGATTTTGAATGATTAATACATTAATTTCACAGTAGTAGAAGTCGAACTTATCGGCCTGTAAGAACCGGTTTAATTTTTATCTTTTAATGGTTTAATCAACGGGGTTATCGTTGCTGTTTTCCAGCTTGTAGAAATTATTCCTTCTGACCATGATTTATTAAATAATTCATGAAGTAAATTACGTAATGGCCATTACGTCTGCTCAAAAAAGACCCGGGCACACATGAAAAGATCTGGGGTACGTGTCCCCCGTGCCACCCCCTAGTGACGCCACTGAAACCGACCAGGGAACAGACATAGCCCATATCACCCCTATCCTTATGACTTCGATGTCGAATAGTGGTAGCCTATGGTAAAACGAGATGTAGAATTGGCGCTGGTGGATCCCGGAAGGCTTATAAAGCAACGACCAAGTATTGGCAAGTATCCAGATTTTAACAAGAAAGCGTTCGTTGTGAATTTAATGGAGAAGGTAATGCAGGTCAAAGATAAGATATAGTATATTAAGAGGATATTTATTATTTCGGTTTGAAACCTTAAACATCTGGTTCGCTAGTTGGCTGGATAGCGCGACAACCCTGGCGACAGGTGGTAATGGAGGAAGTCTTACAAGATTTAACATCACACACAACGTCGACAATCCTTTGACCAGTGTCGAAATTTACGGGAAAAAAGAATCGCGTCTCGCTGTCTGTGAATTTTGTTATATATGTTCTTCCATTTGCTTCACACCTAGTAAAATAAATGCAGATATTAATTTCACATTTCACCTGATATGCCAGAATATTCACATTCTATGTCGGCTTAAATGCACAAAATTAAAATAAATTATATAATCTACCGAAAATCTAAAAACGCCTACACCCAATAAATTTTTTTAAAAATGGCATATTCTACTTCCTGTAAAATATTCTTTATCTTTGTGTGTACATGGGCGAGCGTGACCACCCGTTGTAAAAATGATCATTTGGCGTCAGTAGTGTCATTTCGGGATTAGTATCTAACGTAAATACAACTGTTTTAAAGAAATTAACTTGTTGCCCTTACCCATCTCGTATTAGTATTACGGATTCACTTTCATCGGCATCAAGGCTTGACTTGGCGTAACAATGCTCTACTATCATTCTTATCCCAGCTATAGCCGGACTTTGTACTTGTACATAGATGTTGTCGCCAGTTTTCATATCTGCCGTGATGTTTTGTATTTTGTTTTGGTATAGGGCATCGTCATACAAATTGACGGTTGCTATCAGCTGAGAGGTGCTGGTTAACAGATGCAAGTGATTTGACTTGATACCTAAACATTTTAATTTAAAAATGAAATATTTGGCTATAAAATTACATAATTGTATAAATGGGTGCTTTATAGTCTCATGACTCCTGTGGCAGAAAGAACAGAATGGAGACCATTTTAACAAATTGAAATAATCTGCTGTATGCGTATACTATTTTTCGGAAATATTTAAACTGAAAAATAGATCAAATAAAAATTCAACATCTCAGTGGTTAAGATGGGAACATAAATTGGTAAATAATACAGGAACTATCTAGAAGTGGTGTTGTAATGGAAAAGTAACTCACTGCATTTCATTCTCAATCGTTCGTCAACAGGGCAAGTTTCCGATCTGTTATATTGTGGACATAAAATAGGTCTTTGTTCATTACCGGAACAGTTAAATACTATAGGTACGACTGGTGTATTAGATACCCTCGGAGACACCTGTTGCGCAAACAAACTACAAATAAATAGCAAATGATTAAATTTGCCAATAACTAGTGTGGAGTGTTTTCTAGGGAGTTATATAATTTAGTAGGTTATTGTTCAGTTGTATTAACCTCTCATCAATGTTATCAAACTGTTTCTAATAGTCACATTTATCAGGTCACCCAATGAAACATTCCTGCGAACAATGTTTAAATTACGTAACATCATCAACGTTTAGTTTGAACGATTTTTAATAAACAGCCTAGTAGTTAAATCATTTTCAATCTTTGAATAGAGTAGAAGAATGCTATACATTGTAGGATGTATTCTAATTTTTATGAACTGACTAATTCCTGGGGGAACTTGTGTACTTTATTTGTAACGATTTTAAACGGAATTGAAAAAGACAAAAACACACTTTTAACAGACCTTACATTATATCCAAGATGATGACAAACAACTTTTCCAAATCCATTATTATAATCTGTTGGACAAACACCATGCCATTCGTTCTTGTAGTATATTTCCACAAATTCTTTATTCATTCTAACTCTCAGGTCAGCTTCGGCTTAAAAGATACCAAAAGATTATATCCGGATTTATTAATGTTACACCAGGGCCGTATGTAGGGTTTTAAAAGTGGGGGTGCAGCAGAGTGGTGGGACCCAATATAATACCCGAGTGACTTAGCCGTCGCGAAGGACACGGGCCCGCAAGCGTCTGTGGCAGAGGTGGGAAGATTTTGAAAATTAGGCTGCTACAAACGCGTTTTCCACGCACTGGAAGTCGCAATCAAAGTCGCGTATCAATTGCAGCGGCGCTTTTTCTTATTTTGATATTAAACACACCAAAATAAGAAATTTCTTGTCCATGTGGATATGGCGACCAGAACGAGAATCTCTAATACTGTATTTGGTGGCGGCGCCCCAAAAGACCGATAACGTCCTATCAAATGAGGATAGGGCGGTCAAAACGAACCCTCTAATGCCATGTAGTGAGACAGGTGCTGACCGAGAATAAAGGGATGATACGAGGGTCCGTTCTCAGAAGAATTTGAAAAAAAACACGGCTGGAAACGCGTTTTTCGGCCACTCTGGTGATTTTTAGATCGATTTTGTATTTTATATGGTCGAACTTTTCAGGGGCGCCATATTTCAGGTGCGGCAATTTGTTTAGAAGAGCAATTTGCCCCTGGTGCCCCCACCCATTGGATACGTGCTTGTGACGGCGCTCCATACCCTCCACATAAGTGATATAAGAAAGTTTATATCAGGGCAAACCAATCAGATACCCATTGGCGTATGGGCGCCCTTAAAACCGACCGACTGATCAGTGCCTTAAGAGCACCACTGTTTGATCATAATCAAGTGTATTATTTTATAATTGAAAGGTGATTCACACCAAATTTGAAAACCAATAGATTTTATCCTCTCGCGATCCAGATGCTCCACATCAAATTCAAAACAAAAACCACCATTGCTGGTCAACTGAATAATGGTGCGTCATAGTTCATCAAAACATTTTGTAACTGCAAGCCGTATTATCCATTATAAGGATACCAACAGCGGTGGTGGCCACCTTAAGCAGCATGCACCATAAATTAGGTACCTACCACATTTCACCCCAACTTCTTCAGTTTCAATACAGTCCGTCTCACCCCAACCCTCATGTCCGCAATCTTCTAGTCTGCTTTCATTTCCAAAACAACTGACTTCATCCAACCAATAGGACCCTTCGACAGTGTCATTTGTATACCATGAATTATTGCCATGCGACCAAATATCAACTTCATGAAGTCTGCAATGCATTTAATGTAATGGAGAAACTGATTCTTAATTGCCTGGCATCTTAACTGGAAACATGTAGCAAGACATACCGGTCAATACAGATTACATGCATTTGCCTACAGCCCGTGTTTCCGGTTCTACAAATTGTGATTCTTTGGCTAGATACCACATTAATACCCAATAAGCATAAGTTGCTGAAAATTAAGCAAATAACCTGTTTGTACCTAGAAGTATTTAGCAATCCTAATTGTCGACAAACAACTTGTGCAGCATTTTTATCAAAGTTATCATCACATACATTCTTCCAGGTACCATTATGCTGAACTTCCAAACGACCACCTGCCCGTCCCAGTTCTCCAATTAAACGAACTGTTGGTTCTTCTAAAGACAAAATTTAAAAAAATACTAAAACAACATGTTTAACACGGAGTGGGCCCTGCAACACTGGCAAAAGGAATTCCCTAGGCCAAAACTGGGATCTCTCTCTTTGCACCAACCGTGATAATTACGATGGACAATAAGGGGTAGCAGTGAGTAACTTTGTCGATCACCAGACAACCTGGTTGATGTGTCAGCACTTTACTCCCCGATTCCTACATCGGCGTATTTATGATGAATTTTTATGGTAAATTTGTCCATGTGTAGAAACTATGATTTTTTTTTAATAAAGTTGGTTATTATAATATTTTATTTTATGTTCATGTTATTGAAAAATGTACCTCTAAAAGTAGCATCACGCCCATAGGTAGCTAAAATAGAAATGAAATAAAATTAAATGGGGTTTAACGTCCTACTCCGAGTGGGCTAATGAAGACGGAGCTAAATAGGGAGACAGGTTTGTGAGACTGTTTGATACTTTAAAATGCTTTACTTATCTTTTAATAATTTCAAAAATAGTTTTGGCAGCAAATTAAACGTTAATACTGACGCTAAAAATTAATTCTTAATGGTTAGTTAGCTCCTCCTTCCCACTGTTCGAACCCGGGTCACACAGACATAATATCCCCATCGAGAATAGGTCGAAATAATACATTACGTTAGCTGATTTTGTATTACTGACAAAGGGCCAGCTACAGTAGATAGGTAAAAAATCCCTTTTGGGATAGCTTAAATCGACAGCTCAAGCAATAAGTGACACGCGGGAGATTCCAATCATTGTATTATCTAGATTACCAAAATAAAAGACGAATACAGATCAAACTAGTATACTATTGTGATATTTGTTGTGTTTCCGTAGAGTAGAGACCACTTACAAAACTGTTAACTCTAAAGCCCAGTCTCGTCAGTGTAGATTTTATACCTCTTTAGGGGGGGGGGGGTACCAAATGGAATACTACAGTTATTTTGTTCCCAGATTAATAAGTTGACTACAGTCTTTAACCCAACTTTCATAAATATATTTGACCCAGTAATCACCATTGTTAATAATAATGAATTATTACCGCTAGGGCAGCTCTCTATTGCGTCCAAAACACAACGCCTGGTTTTGTGAAATATCGTAACATATACAGCAGACAATTTCGACTACTCCACACATGTATCTTTCCAATTCTAGGCCAGTAGGATACATGAACAACCAAAAAGGTTCATATAGTATAATACTTGACCATATAACATTTCCCGAAACGAAGCATGTGTCAGGTCCACCTTACTACTGGTAGTTCACTATGGAAGACCAAATGGGACAATATTCATGATTCGTGTTTCTACATTCCAGTTTCAACATTTTAGACACGAACGCAACATTCTAAACTAATGATTCTCGTTTCTACATTCCAGTTTGAACATTTTAGACACGAACGCAACATTCTAAACTAATGATTCTCGTTTCTACATTCTTATGTCAACACTTCATGCACAAAATCAACATTTTAAACAAAAAATTGACTTTATGTTTCATTTTCGCCTTTTTATCGGTAACTTTTATATATCATTAAATATTAAAATTATAAAATAATTTCTTAATTTTACACGACAAAGAAATCAATTCAATGGTTTCAGAAAGTGTCTAATAAAAAAAATCTGAAATTTAAACTCTTGTGAAAATATCTTCTACGTTTCAAAAAGTCTTGAAGTTAAAATCTTGAAATGAAAATGTCCAGAAAAAAATGAATTATCAACATTATTACACCAGAGGGCGCTAACCGAAAACAATTTGGCGACCTATTCGGCTAGCGACCTATTCGACAGATCCAGCTGGTAGGTAACCTGTTCGTTGGCAACCTATTCAGAATAAATTCAACAGTCGACCAAACTCATCTTTTTTATCAATCAATCAAATTCAACGTTACGTCTATCAAATGAAAGTAGAATATATTATTATGTATCCATTTCTTTAGCTCAGAATAGCGATGTAATTTCGCATTATCTTACAAAATTCTGGACATCAAACTAAATATATTCCGAACGGTATTTAAATAAGCTTTCCCAAATATTATTAGAAAAAGTTGGCACAGTCATATTAAAGGGGTGCACTCTCATCCTAAACATGGCCAATTTTGAAAATAAAAAGATTTAAAGGGAAAGACTGTTAATGTTAATATGCCGTGTCAAAATTCGGACCATCGTACAAAATTCTAATGATCCAACTAAATATATTCTAAAGGGTAATTGGACAAGCTTTCCAAATATTATTAGTAAAACAAGCTTTCCAAATATTATTAGTAGAAGTTGGCACAATCTTATTAAAGGGTCGCGCTTTCAATTTGAAAGTGACAGAACAGTGATATTCCGAGTCAAAATTCGGATCATCGTACAAAATTCTGAGCATCCTGCTATATACATTCTGAAAGGTAATTAGACAAGCTTTCTAAATATTATTAGTATAAGTTGACAAAATAATATTAAAGGGGCGCGCTCTCAACCTGAATATAGCCATTTTTTCAATATTCTAAATGTAAAGATAGGCCGCTATTTATTCGAAGTCGAAATTCGGATTATCGTACACAATTCTGAGCAACCAGCTATACATATTCTGAAAGGTAATTGAATAAGCTTTCCAAATATTATTAGTAAGAGTGGACACAATCAAACATAGCCAATTGTTCATTATTCTAAATCTAAATATAGGCCGGTACAAAATTCTGAGCATCCAGCTATATATATATCCCGAAAGGTGATTAAACAAGATTTATTAAAGTGCTGTGAAAAATTTGCGACGTATAGGATGAGAGCGCATCCCTTTAACATGATTGTGCCAACTTGTACTAATATTATGTAGAAAGCTTTTTCAGTTACCTTTCAGAATATACATAGCCAGATGCTCAGAATTTTGTAGGAATCAGAATGATCCTAATTTGGACTTCGAAAAAAAAACACAGGCCTATCTTTACATTTAGAATATTGAAAAATTGGCTATGCCCGGGTTGAGGGCACACCCCTTTAATATGATTGTGCCAACGTTTACCAATAATATTTGGTAAGCTTATTCAATTACCTTTTAGAATATATTTAGTTGGATCGTCAGAATTGTGTACGATGGTCCGAATTTTGACACGGCATATTAACATTAACAGTCTTTCCCTTTAAATCTTTTTATTTTCAAAATTGGCCATGTATAGGATGAGAGTGCACCCCTTTAATATGACTGTGCCAACTTTTACTAATAATATTTGGGAAAGCTTATTTAAATACCGTTCGGAATATATTTAGTTGGATGTCCAGAATTTTGTAAGATAATGCGAAATTACATCGCTATTCTGAGCTAAAGGAATGGATACATAATAATATATTCTACTTTCATTTGATAGACGTAACTTTGAATTTGATAAAAAAGATGAGTTTGGTCGACTGTTAAATTTATTCTGAATAGGTTGCCAACGAACAGGTTACCTACCAGCTGGATCTGTCGAATAGGTCGCTAGCCGAATAGGTCGCCAAACTGTTTTCGGTTAGCGCCCTCTGGTGTAATAATGTTGATAATTCTTTTTTTTTTCTGGACATTTTCATTTCAAGATTTTAACTTCAAGACTTTTTGAAACGTAGAAGATATTTTCACAAGAGTTCAAATTTCAGATTTTTTTTATTAGACACTTTCTGAAACCATTGAATTGATTTCTTTGTCGTGTAAAATTAAGAAATTATTTTATAATTTTAATATTTAATGATATATAAAAGTTACCGATAAAACGGCGAAAATGAACATAAAGTCAATTTTTTGTTTAAAATGTTGATTTTGTGCATGAAGTGTTGACATAAGAATGTAGAAACGAGAATCATTAGTTTAGAATGTTGCGTTCGTGTCTAAAATGTTCAAACTGGAATGTAGAAACGAGAATCATTAGTTTAGAATGTTGCGTTCGTGTCTAAAATGTTGAAACTGGAATGTAGAAACACGAATCATGAATATTGTCCCATTTGGTCTTCTATAGTTCACTGTTGTCACTAAATACTCTAGCTACGCTGGAGGTTGGTCACCAGTATAACACAAGATAGTGTACACCCACCCATTCCCACGGTAAATATTGGAAACAGCACTTTCTCAAGTATGCTATTGGACCCTTACCTTGAAGAACTGAACAGTTTTAACTCCAGGCACACAACCTGGGCAGCCTTAACAAATCCACCAGATACGATCGTAATAGATTTTTAAACGGCACGTAGATCCTAGTTCGGCTACCAAACGCACATGTTGTGCTATATAAGCCAAGTGTGCGTGTGTGTGTGTAAACTATATTCAAACGTTTGATAAAATATATATAAATAAACATTGGCATCCAACTTGTAGCATGTCAGACTAATTGTACAACGCCAATCAAAGATGCGTGCGATAGGACAGTCTTAACGTAAAGAACTCGGATGGTAGACCTGTGTTGAAAGAAAGAATAACACATTATACTTAAACAAGTTTGATCTGTACTACCCTGTTTTCGAAATGCGTTTTTATTTTGTTTGCAATAACAAACTGCCCCCTATATGCAATCTGCTGTGAAACACAGATATTCGCCACCAAACATTTTCAATTGGATGGTAAAAGTATATCTTGTTCAAGCTTACCTCTACAGGATGAAGTTAAAATGAAAACGACTATCTGAAAGATAAAATATTTTTGTAACATATGAGTCTACGGTTGTACGTGACAAGGAGTAGGGTCGTCTGTCCAGCCTCGTGGGTTTTCTCTGGGTCTTCCGGTTTCCTCCCACTGCTAAAGACCCCTACGCGCAAGCGAATCATTGAAATAAAATTAAACCATATGTTAGTCTACTTTGTGTCGAGTGGATGTTAAAATTTGAGTAGATAGTTCGCTGACCAAACTAGTAGTAAAGTATTTACCTCCAGAACTTCGAATGAAATTGACTGAGAAACTTACCAAGAAGAATCCCATTAAACTGTTGATGTATTCTAGTTGAATGACTGGTCCACATGTAGTAAATGATAATCAAGATAAGAGTGCTAGTGCGACGTTCATGGGTCCTACATTTTCCAGGTCAGTAGGGTATATAATGGCAGTAATGCCTTTACACAGGTTGTCATTGATATGTAATTTTTTTTTTTCTAAAAATCACCATAAATTAGATCAACGCACAACTATTTTGGTTTGTGTTGTAAATTATGGTAATGGAGCCAATGCAGTTAATTTAAGACAAAGGGGATCGTGTATTCATTTCCCGAAGGTTATAAAGATTAAAACATAGACAGAGATAAAGAAAATGTTATAATCAAACTTGACATTGTTTGTGAGATGATCACTTGACATACGTCTCTATTAGTATTATGTTGTTCTATAGATTTAAGAGTGTCTCTACCCCCAACACATCCATGCACCTACACACAAAGTCCGTGTCTTATAAATACAACCGAAATATTCGGGGTAGGCAATTCAAGTCATTAACATATGAAATTTTTTTACACTTTTAATATGGGACAGGGACAGATTGCGCGATAATCTGTACTTTGGGTCTACATATTTTAGATCCGAGTTGTTAGATTAGTACAATTAAGTCAAACAAAACCTTCTCAACAAATCATATTGAAAACATCTTTATTGAATTTGGAGGGGAAATATATCAGCAAGTGGTTGACATCCCCATGGGCACCAACTGTGCGCCTTTGCTTTCTGATCTGTTTCTCTGTTCGTACGAAGCCGATTACATACAGACGCTCGTAAATACAAATAAACGACCTGTCAGACTTTTAAATTTCACTTATCGATATACCGAAATTTAGTGATTATGTAGAATTCATATATCCTGATGAGCTCGAAATTAAAAACACCACTGACAGTGACAATTCCACTTCCTACTTGGATCTGCGTCTCGACTTTGACAATTGCCATAAACAATTGCCATAAGATGGTGATATTGGAATGTTACTACTAATAAATGGAAAGTTAACAATCGGAAAGTCAAAGTCACCACGTTTATCGTACAATTTAACACTAAGTTTATAGCAATTGTCAAAATCAAGACGCAGTTTCAAGTAGGAATCGTATTTGTCACTGTCAGTAGTTTAAATTTATCATCTTACAAAGCAGGTGGTGCCCCCTTTCACCGTCCCGTTGTAGAAAATTCATTAGGCCTATAATTTATACAATCAAGGGGGTTGGATGGCCGAATGGCTAGCACGTGCGCGCTGTATCATAAAGCCTGTCATTGAGCCACCTTGCGTGGTTTCGAATTCCCGGTTGTACGTAACAAGGAGTAGGGTCGCCTGTCCAACCTCGTGGGTTTTATACGGGTTCCCCGGTTTCCTTCGGGCAAGCGAATTATTATAATAAAATTAAAACCATATGTTAGTCCCAAAATGACATAGTTTGTGCCGATCGGGCTGTATCTCTCTCTCTCTCTCTCTTCTCTCTCTCTCTCTCTCTCTCTCTCTCTCTCTCTCTCATACAATCAAGTCATTGTTTGAGAAAACATAAATTGGGCGATTGACAAAATAATAATGTAATGACTGGTGTAGGCCTTGGGCGGAATTGCGTATCAAACCCCTTTGTTGACTATAGAGGCCCACTACGTTCGCTAAACAACAATGTCACGAATTGAATGAATTTCAAAAGGTTGTTTCAATAATATAGTTCAGTAAGCACAACTATACTTCTAACTTTACAATGTTGGGGAAGTTATAAAATAAAAGTATAAAATAATGAATTCTGGTGTTTTGCTTTTAAATTTAAACTAATTGATCTAATTCAAAGAAAAGTGTACCACTAAGGAGATTATTAATATCACTCAGTTTTGAATATTATTACTTTTTGAGAAAATTCACATGGTAATCAAGAAGAAAAGGATATCAGATGTGTGTCATTCAAGGCCATGTTTGAGCAAAATAAAAAGAGCTATCAATTGAATAATGCTGCATGGTTGAAGAAAGTCTTTACTGTGTATTTATACTACTGGGGGATACTTGACACCCATCATTCTAATTATGGCTAGCTGCATATCTGAATCTCGAAAAAAAATAATTGAATAATGAATAACGAGGTAGCTTAAGTCTCGTTATTGGCGAATAACGAGGCAGACCACCTCTTTATTCGTTATTCACCGTTTGAATAACAATCTGGGGCGGTATTCATAAAAATTCTAAGATCAACTCTTAACTGTCAAAAATTACTCCTAACTTTGTAGATTTCCCTTAGACCTATTTATAAAACATTTTACTTTAAGAATTACTCCTAACTATGACACATATTTAGGAGTCCTCCTGTAGCACTCCTACCTTGTTAAAAGTACTCTTATCTTAATTAACATGGCCGTCCGTGTTGGCTGCCTAAGAGAGTAAAAAGAAGTTTCTTAGTGGAGTACAAAAATGACGAGTTGATAAGGAGATATCGAAAGGACATGGGTGGGATTCTTTTTGTGACAGGTTTAGTTTCGTTAGGACCCAAGTCTTACATTTAGTTAAAAGTAACTCTAAGACACTTTATAAATATTTCTAAGGAGTAACTTTTAACTAATTGTTGTTTTAGGAAGTCTTAGAGTAAAAGTTATGAAAACTCTAAGAATTTTTATAAATACGGCCCCAGGTTTATACGTCTACTTACAAGTATTCCACTGCTAGGGTATACTTTTAATCCATTATTCTATTGTTGTATAGTGATTGATTTAAATTAATTACTGAATTATCCTCATTAAAGATGAATGAACCCCTTCGCATGTGAATAACGAGGTGGGAAACGAATAACAAACAACTCGTTATACGTTATTGGTTATTCTACGCTTGAATAACAATCTGATTTTTTTTTACCGACTATACGTTATTTAATAAGTTTTCTACTGCTAATGGGGCTGTCACACATTGACGTATAGCATCAGCGTATGTCGACGTATGAGAAATTTAGAAAACACGTTGGTGTACGTTTTTAACAAGTTATGAGAACGTTGAAATACGATGATACAAGTTGTTAACGCCGAACGCGGCCCAAAATTTTGTTCATGCATAAAATTGTCAGCCTGTTTGAAACGTGTGTAGAACACACACTAGTTTACAGGTAGCGTATTCGCTAGCCTGTCATACTATAACTTATTTCGACGTATAAATTAATTATCCATCACGCTGGCATACGTTTTGGAACGTGACGACAGATATAAAAGCGGAAGCTCTTTAGAAATTTGTGTCGTCGCAACCTTTCAGGGTCTGCCATGATTGTAGGATTCTGCACATGCGCACATCTCTACACACGTTGCAAGCACGTTCAGTAAGTTTCAAGGACGTCAGAAGTACATTGTCCATAGGTTAGATGCGTACGCTGCTGAATTACCCAACTGTTAGCCGACATGTATGTCAACTTATGAGTAACTTACATGTAACGTGCGTGAACGCGTGCATAACTTACCTGTCGCGTACTTCTAACTTACACTTAACGTGTTAGCAATACGTCGGCATACACTGAAATTTTACTGCATGCACAAAATTTTGGGGCGCGTTCGGCGTACAACAACTTATACCATCGTATTTCAACGTTCTCGTAACTTGTTAAAAATGCACACATAACGTATTCAATAGTTCGCTTAAGCTCTCATACATCGGCATATGCTGATGCTATACGTCAATATGTGACAGTCCCATAATGACTTTTAGTTCTAGTGAGCCTCAATTTTTATATCTGACCTCAATGTGGTCGTCGAAGTACGCTCGAACACGTTATGAATAAGTTATGCATAAGTCAAGAACGTTAACAATTCGTTGGGCACACACTGTCATATACTTGTTAAGTAATGTTTTCGTTGGCGATAAGTTATGAATAAGTACGAAAAAGTAAATCAGTGGAAAACACTTTATTAATTCGTTTCGAGCATTAATAATCTAGCCTGGGTGACAATCCTGACGACATGTGGTGTCGGTGGTGGAGGAAATGCTACAAGATCTGACATCACACATAATGTCGACAATTCTGTCACCAGTGTCAAGATTTACCGAAAAAAAGAAGTGCGTCTCGCTGTCTGTGTATTTTGTTATATGTGTTCCTCCATCTACTTCACACCTAGTAAAATAAATATATATATATAATTCATCGATAATAATAAGCAATATACTCTAACCCCTTAGGTTGAAGCGGACGTTAAATAAAGATATTCCACACACACTATGGATTGTAAACTATAACGTCATCGCAGCCATCTTGGAATTGTTACGTCAAGACAATCGACGTGCAATCAACCATGAAAAAACATTTACAGGTGTGGCCCCCTTCGACCCACCCGCCACACACACACACACCCACCCATCCAGGACAACAAATATAACAAGACAGCTATCGCCCGGAGACAAAATGTGTTTAAACTATATGTCTACTCCTGTAATGTGAAGCGGTATAAGTGATTAAAAGGCGTGATTTGGATTTAAGACAGTCGAGCTTAGCCACTCGTTATAACAATGTTGTTGATCTTACCCATTTCTGATCAGTACCAAAGAGTTACTTATATCGGCATCGTCGGTGGGCTTGGCGTAACAATTTTCAACTATCATCCTTAGTCCAGGTATAGTCGGGCCTTGTACTTGCACATAAATAGTGTCGCCAGTTTTTAATTCTGCGGCCATATGTTGTATTCTGTATTGGTAAAGGGCATCACCATACAAAATGATGTTTGCTGCCAACTGAGAAGAGCTGGTTACGTAATGCTGGTGATTTGAATCAATTGGTTTAAAGGTGACCCCGATCGTTGATTGGAATTGTTCCTGATCAACATCTGAGAGGACTATAGCTCTTGCGTTTGAGTGTCTGTAACAAAGAATACGACTTTCCTTGTAGATAATATTTGAGTGGCATTTATCTTTTGACCCATACAAAAAACGACATAATTTATAATGGAAACAATCATTGGCTCTACATTTAAAGATAGGCTCCCAGAAAAGTATTTATCGAGTGGTTACTACCAACAAAAGTATGGCAAGATTGGTATATATGAAAATTAGAAATATCCAATCGTACTAGAACAATATTGGATTACCTGAAAAACACTCATTGAGCGTATACAGGACAAAAATGTAAGGGTTCCCCCAATCGACAGCCTGACGATTAAGACTATATCAACGCGTGACGTCGGAGGTTGCACGTAGATATTAAGCACTTGATGTACATTTTGATAAACTGTATGAAGAGTTAGACTTACAACACTCTCTGTGATAAAAATCATGGAAAAAGACGCGGGCAGTGGATAATCCGAATTTAATCAGGATTCGATATTTGTAATAAATAATCAGCGATCTTAGGTATACTGAGAATTAGTTTTTTATTTGAATTAAATTTACTGGATAATATGAATATGGGTCAAATTTATTTCGAACATTAAAAAAGGATACGCCGACATTTTCGAGAGATGGATAGAAAACAAGCAAAACAGAAAGTGATTGTTTCTACAAGCAAAGGCCATATATCATTAAGTTACAATTTGATATGTGAAAATATCAAAAGGAATCAATAACTTCGGGTTATAAACTTGCATTTCAAGTTTCATCAAAATTGGTTCAAAACTGTGACTTCTATAGGGTCCACAAGCTAAAAACGTGATTTTTCGTACAACCAGGGGGCATAATCCATGAAGTTTCGACCCGATACATGCCAATATCGAAAGAAGGCGGTGACGTTTGGGGATAAACATATATGTCAAGTTTCGTCAAAATCGGGTAAGAACTGTGACCTGTAGAGAGTCACGGACAGGGCGACGACAATATTCATGTACGTCTACACGTAAATGTGGGCGTATAAAAGATCTACCGTGGGTGACAACCCTGGAGACATGTGGTTCCGGTAGAGGAAGGACTACACGATCTGACATCACACATAATGTCGACAATTCTTTCACCATTGTCGAGATTTACTGTAAAAAAGAAGTGCGTCTCGCTGTCTGTGTATTTTGTTATATGTGTTCCTCCATCTACTTCACACCTAGTTAAATAAAAATATATATAATTCATTAATAATAATAGGCAATATACCCCAACGCCCGGGTAAGTGGTTTACTTTAAAAAAAAAAAAAAAAACCACCACCGTACTATGGACTGCCAACTATGACGTCATCGCAGCCATCTTCGAATTGTTACGTCAAGACACAAGACAATCGACGTGCAACCAACCATGGAAATCATATTTTCAACCTTCAGGTCATCATTCATGAACTGGTGTGCCCCTTTCGACCCCCTCCCCCCCCGCCACACACACCCACCCCACCCAGGACAGTAAATATAACAAGACAGCTATCGCCTGGAGACAAAATGTGTTTAAACTAAACTAGTGTCCAAAAGAAACGAAAAGAAAAACTAAACAAAGCAGAAGTTTATGATTAGTGTTATTCCTTTGAGAAATCCTTTGACAACATCTGTACACAAAATGATTTGAATCAAATCTGTACAATCAATATGACAAGCCGTTAACGATCGATGGGGTTGAAAAATAAACATTTCGTAGAACACTGATCACAGAAATGACTCACCACATGTCTAACAGTCAAGTCAGTAGCGGGTATTTCCACCGTGAGCATCAACACATGCCAGAACACGCCTGCGGACTGATGATTGCAAACGTCTGATGACGTTGGGAGTGATTTGTTGCCATTCCTCGAGGAGACATCGTTCCAAGTCCTGCACGTTGACTGGAGGCACAGGGCGACGTCGGATTTGCCTATCGAGGTGGTCCCATAAGTGCTCGATGGGATCCGGATGTAACGATCCTCACGGGGCGTGGTTACTCGTGGTCTTCCACACCTTGGCCTGTCTGACGTATGACCTGTCAGACAAAACCCCTGCATTAACTTGGTGATAGTGATGCGTGCGCAGCCAAACCTTCTGGCGACGTCGACATGCGACACTCCTTGTTCAACCATTCCAACGGCTCTCTCTCTCTCTCTCTCGCTCGGTGGCTGCCAGGCGTGGCATATCTTGTGTTCTTTTTGTTGCTGTGATATCAACGTGTCTGATCAGCCTTTTTATACAATTTCCATGCACGTGCAGAGCATGCTAGCGAGGGAAATGTCACTTTCACGAAATTTACGTTTTTGCCCTGAAGTGAGCAAATGTTCCCGGTTTTTTATGGGCTATGCTGTGTTAGGAATGAACAATACGAATTGGCATGTTTTTATACTAAAAATTTCACTTAGAAAAAAATTAATTGGAAAGAAAGTTGGTATCGTTTCTTTTGGACACTAGTTTATATGTTTACTCCTGTGGTGATTAAAAGGGGTGATTTGGATTTCAGACAATCGAGTATAGCTACTCGTTATAACTAAGTTATTGATCTTACAAGGATCACGTGGCTAAGTGGGTAAGGCGCTGGCTTGCTATTCTGGAAGTCGAGTATTCGATCCCTGCATTGGCCGGCGTGGTTTCCCCTTGTCAGTGATGCAGTACGGAGGGCCTGAAAAGGAAAGCTGTCTGGTCGTTCGGATGGGACGAAAAACCGAGGTCCCGTGAAAACATTGGCGTGTACGTAAAAGAAATCCCTTGCCAGTTGGAATACGATATAAGAGTAGGTCGTAGCGCCGTTGCCCGGGTAAAAGGTCCCTCATAGCCCATTGTATTGCGTATGCCCGTCTTCTATTAGACCAGGAAAGGTGCATAACAGTAGGACGCTAAACCCAATTTTATTGATCTTACCCATTTTTTATCAGCATTAACGAATTACTTTTATCGGCATCGTTGGTGGGCTTTGCGTAACAATTTTCTCCTGCCATTCTTACCCCAGGTATAGTCGGGCCTTGTACTTGCACATAAATAGTGTCGCCATTTTTTAATTCTTCGGCCATATTTTGTATTCTGTGTTGGTAAAGGGCATCAGCATACACATTGACGTTTGCCGTTACGTAATCAATTGGTTCAAAGTTGACCCCAATCGTCTGATCACGTGACACGTGACATTCAAGATCTACATACCACCGGAAGTTTTCTCCAAACATATTTGGAAAACGATTTATATACACCAAATAGTTGGTAAACAACAAGGTTTGACTGTCAACCTGAAAAGTAAGAACTATTTATATTTCAAAATGTGATAACTATCTTCACTGCGAAATTATAAACCACAACCTCCGATCAAGGTCTTTTCAACAATTGGAATATTTACTTCCATTCAGGAGGAGTAATTTTCTGATAAACGAAGCAAGCCCCCTAGGCCATACACTTCTATGGTAACATCTTATAATTAATGCTAGAAAAGGGATGCCGCATTGATTGGATGCATGATTCGCTTGAGTAACCCAGTAGAGAGAGAGGACGAAATGGGGTTAAACGTCCACTCAACACAACTAGGTCATTTCGGGACTAACAAATGTTTTTAAAAAAATTTATTTCAATAATTCGCTTCTCAAGGTTGAGAAGGCGCCTCTGTCTCCATTCCATATACGGTCACACCAGGGCTCGAAACCACAGCCGAAAGCCAGAGGTGGCCGGCCAGCTAGAGGTCGAAGCGCGGCACTCTAGACCACTAGGCCATCCTAACCCCCGAGTAACCCATTAGACTATGGATCAAATCTTATTATGTGATTAAGAAATTAAGTCAAACAAGGTAACCAATATACCCACCTCGGTCATCTGAGTGGAACAAGAGTTAAAATTATGACGGAATACCAGTGAAGTATTGCGCTCACGTCGACCAGTACAATTATTTCCCAGTGTAAAATCTGTATCTTTAAAGTCCGGAATCATACGTTGTAATCCAACTAAATCCAATTTAACTTCAAAACTATTTGCAGAACAGGATAATGACACCACATTTGCAATTGACTTATCCACTAATATAAAAAATATGATAATACTTTACATAATAGAACTGTGAGAGAAGACAATGTTATTTAGGCCAACCTAAAGTATTGATTTAATCTGATACGTTACTTGGATTGTCATGGTAAAGCTCAAAATCCACAAATCTTTTTTTTTACCCAAGTATAGACTTCTGTTCATTTTAAATAAAATATTTCGAACACAGATGGAAACAAATTAGAAATATTAACGAGAAAGGAGAACAAAGTGTTGTTTTGTAGTTTCAAGACTACGAAAATTCAGTACATGACTTATTTTCTAAGTACTTTATCTTGGCTATAGGAATTTTGGCAGGTGTGTACGTTTGTTGAATTATAATTGGTCCCATTACCTTAATATTAAATGATTGCTGGTTTTATTGACGATTAGTATAATACTAATTTGGTTTATCTTGGTAAGTCTTGGTAAATAATAAAAAGGTTATTGGGAACACCTTTATTTTTATAATTGATCTGCACTTGATGGAAGATGACAGACGCTGAAGGCACAGCCATTGCCATTATGAATTCAACTAGATATGTGTATAATTATGAATGTATGACACACGATGTTTGTTATTAGATAGTTTGGTAGTTTATCATTACGTATGCAATGCGTGCCTGCTGATTGGACAGCGCCTAAAGTGTGTGTATAGGGCGATGACAGTCTCCAAAAATGTGATGCAACCTCTCGGTGGGGGTGTTACAATTGTCAGAATTAACTTGGTTAATAAAACAGGAACTAAATAAAAGTTACCGGAAAGCTACTCACTGCAACTCATTCTCAGTCTTCTATCACCAGGGCAAGCGTTCGACCGGTTATATTGAGGACATTCAATAGGTCTTTGTTCTTTACCCGAACAGTTAAATACGGTAGGTAAGAGGGGTATGTCGGATACCCTCGAAGACAATTTTGCCGCAAACACACTGTAAAAAATAAACAGCAAATGCATCATTTAGTTAGCTTTCTTATCAAATCACAAATTCCAGATACATGTCCGTGAATAAAACTTGTTATGCTGTGTAAAAGATTCTTTAAACCCCATATTCTAATACCAAACAACTGGCGAAACCATTTCATCAGGGAGCGTTCGGGACGAAATTTTCACGAAATTCGAACCCAACCCTCATTACGGTGTAACAGTGATATAATCAAAAGTTTTTTTTTTAAATCGGACCCCCAGATGGACCTCAAGCTAAAATGGCGATTTTTCGTATAATCAGGGGCCATAATTCAGGAAGTTACGATCCGATATCCGCAAATATCGACAGGAACCAAGATCATTGGGTTATAAAACATGCATTTAAAGTTTCATCAAAATCAGATTAAAATTGTGACATCTAGAGGTTCCACAACCTTGATATACCATTTTTAACACTATTCATGTACAAGTGGCGGCCATTTTGTCCGGCAGTTTTGGTCCGATTGTCAAGAAATTCGAACTCAACCTCCATTACGGTATAACGGTGATATAATCGGATAAAAATTGTGACCTCAAGAAGAACCACAAGCTAAAAATAGCGATTTTTCGTATAATCAGGAGCCATAATTCAGGAACTTACGATTCGATATAGCAAATATGAAAGGAACCAAGATCTTTGGGTTATAAACATGTATTTAAAGTTTCAAATTGTGATCTCTACAGTGTTCACAAGCTAAAAATGTGATTTTTCGTGCAGTCAGGGGCGATAATCCACGAAGTGTTAGTCTAATACATGTTAAAATCTAAAGGAACCGAGATCGTATGGTGATAAACCTATATTTCAAGTTTCATCGAAATCGGAAAAAATATGTGACCTGTAGAGTGTTCACAAACAATTGCGGACGGACAGGGGCGACGACACTATACGTCCACGTGAAAATGTGGTTTATAAAAATACAGGTCATAACTAATATCGTAATTTAAGTTTTCAAAGGGTGTACTACTAGTTAACCCGGGGTTAATTATAGTAAAGAACTGGTGCATTTTTTCGAATGCTTTACAATAAAATTCACAAAGCAATAACATACTAATAATAAAGTCAATGTCAACAAACTAACCTTTTTTGTTTGAACATACCTTTCATTGTATCCAAGATAATAACAAAGAACCATCCCTAATTCTTCATTATAATCGTCTGCACAAACACCATGCCATTCTCCATTGTAATATATTTCCACAAAATTTGTAATTAAACTTTCATTATGCAATTGTACCCAATGCAATGATTGTTGGTAATATACTCTCACCAAATCTGTATCATAACTTTCATTTTTTAATCTTACTCTCATCTCAATATCGGCTAAAAAGATATCAAACGATTACATATACTTTGCTTTTACACTACATGAATTTATCCAGTGGTCAGTGACGATTAATAAGAATCCACAAAACGCTTTTAGAACTTCAAAAGTATCTTAAAGCGGGAATACTAATAGTCCCCCCAGCAACGAATTTGTTTCCCGGAATACTAATATTATTATTTCCCCAAAAATCAAATTTTATATTGTAAAAAAGCCCTCGGAATTACTCATCCACGTTAAGCAAAAAAAAAACCCAAAACAACTGTTATAATTAGCTAGGTACTTACTACATTTCACCCCAACAGCCTCAGCTAGAGAACAATCAGTTTCACCCCAATCTTCATGTCCACAATCTTCTAGTCTGTATTCATTTCCATGACAACTTACTTCATCCAACCAATAGGAACCATTATTAATTAACCATGTATTATTACCATTCGAATAAAAATCAACCTCCTGGGGTCTGTAATGAAATTAATATGCATTTCGTTTTCAATGCAGAAACTGGTTCGCATGAATACACATTATTAGTCTATGCAAACAATTTTCCGGTCGCTCAAATAAATAAGTAGCTGTTTTTCCATAAGTATGTATTGGTTGTATTGCTCTATCCAGTTTCAAAATGTCTCTCAAGTCATATTATCGACATCAATAATAATATTGAAATGTGGCAGTATCCTCTATTAATGCAGTGAACAGATTAGGGGGAAAATTTGTTAAGACTAAGTGTAACCTCACTTTCCTCATGCGATGCAGATACAACAATATAATTCCCAAACACCGTCTTAGCAACCAGTATGAAGAAGAACTTTCTTGACTCCGAGAACTTTTATCTCCAGCAGACTACCAACAGCTCCGTCCCAAGCAGCTGAGGTCAGTGGATAATCTTAGAGAGACTTTTCGTGCCGACCAACTCAAGTAGTTCGAAAACCTAAAATCTACCATCCCTTATACCTCTACTACCAAAGCCTCCAAAGATGAATACCTAACTAAAACAGTCATCAATCTCAGCAGTCGTAACCGAACAGATGACCAGATCACACTACCAAGTCATGGATTAAAATTTGTCCCAAATAGTCGGCCAGCGAACCAAGACCTGCTAATTGTCAACACTGAGAGAGTATTGAGACAACTGGCACCAGGTTGCGAGATTGCTTTCCTGCGACTTCGAATCACCGATCTGATAACCAAATCAAAGAATCCTTACATCCCTATAGAACTGCTGACAAGGGGGAGTCTACATTTATAATGGATAAGACCGACTACCTCGACACTGTCTTTAATCTACTTATAGATGAAACTACTTACAGTAAGATAAGGAAAGACCCCCACCAACAACTATATTGAAAAACATACTGCCCAACTTTTGGCACTGAAAGAACGGAATCGACTTACCATCCCTTTATCTTATAAACTCAAGAAGTCTTATTTCAGAGCCCCATATGTCAGAGCCACGATTAAAACCCACAGAAGCCCAATTAAAGCTAGGATTCTAGTATGCCCCAGAGACTCAGTATTCTACAGTACAGTTCTCAACACCTGCCCAAACCCCTCTCTCCATTATGAAAATAAGCACCTTCATTCATCAAAGATTCCCAAGATTTCTGCCAAAAACTAAAAGACCAATCAAAAGACATACAGATCCTTTCTTTATGATGTCATCGACCTATTTACCAACATCCCTTGTGATGAAGCCATAGAAGCGCTACTCCACAGATTAACATCGTTAGAGAATCCACTGGACACCAACTCCGTCACGGAAGACATTATGAATCTCCCCAGAGCATGTATCAATTACACCTTCTTTTCCTGGGGAGATGATTTTTATTAGCAGTTACATGGATTACCTACAGGAAGCCCCTTATCCCCAGTCCTCGGCGATATTTACATGTCTAGTTTCGAATAGAAGGCCGTATCCACTTCACCAGTTACACCTAAAGTATGGTTCCGTAACAAAGATGACATTTTCGTCATCCTCAATCAAAATGAAGACCCTAACATCCTACTCGATCAACTCAACAGCCAAAACAACCGAATTCAATTCACAATAGATAAAGAACTTAACCAACGCCTCCCTTTTCTAGACGTTTTAGTACTGCAGACAAACTAAACATAAGTTTTACAGAAAGTCCACATATACTGATCAGTATAATATAAGTTTTAAGTCCAAACATCAACACTCTAGCGCGCCGAGCCTTCAACATCTGCGATGATCAATCTATAACAACAGAACTAGACCATATAGAAACTACTCTCACTTACTTCAACAGTTACCCCCAGCAATTAGTTAAGAAAATTATTGAGACAACCACTAAGCCTTCCACAGATGTTAGAAAACCAAAACCTGATACACCAGCAGTAAGATTTACCATACCTATCCAGGGGAAACTACCATACCACCTTAGAAGACTCCTCGCTCCAACAGGCATCTAGGTCACGTTTACAAAAGGAGGAACCCTTTTAGATACATAAAGCCAATGGTAAATCCCCACCACCACCAACTATACAACCGACTCCCAAAGAATGTGTCTACGAAGTCGTTTGCACCCGTAACAGCAAGTACATTGGAGAAACGAGACAACCCCTTGCCAAAAGAATCAGCCAGCACAAATCAAAGTCTTCTACCACCAATTCGGCTGTGGCCCAACAGCTACAATCTAACCAAGGGCACAGAATAAAATCTTTTACATCTGACAGCCAACTTTCCTGTAGATAAGACCCGAAAACATCAAAAGAAACCGTCCTGACCCCAACCGCGACGTAGTGATATTCCTACCAAGTGCTTATGACGGACTTATTAAATAATGTTTTTGTGTTCGTTATCAAGTGGAATTGAATGCCTTACTAGAAACTCTTTTGTTTATTATGAACATTTTTTATCCTCTCTAAGTTATTTCCACCTAGTATAGTCGTACCAACTTCAATATGTTTATATTTTTAACAATAAACGGTTTACTTTAGTCTTAAACTGAACATATTTTACGACACATAACATAGTTATTTTGTCTGCGATATCGCTTAGGTGGAAGCGAACGTTAAATAAAGCTATTGTTTTACTGTATTAGCTTGATAACGTTCAGAGAATAAATAAGTAGCTGTTTTTCCATAAGCATGCGTTAGTTTTATTGCTCTATCCAGTTACTGAATGCCTCTTAAAGACTATGAATTTGACGATACAAAACACATTGTATTATTGAGACCAAGTTGCTGAAGATTAGAAATGTTGGCAAACCTGGACACACGTCCAGAATTGGAGCATAACATGACACCGGTTGTGTTTGGATTATTACCAATATAAGCTGAATTTTTATGCGTGTGGATAACTGTCTTTGTAATAGTTTGTTTAACATGTTTAATTTTATATACGAATTATTAAAATTTATCAACATTAAAATTTATTCTTCTTTGCGGTGAAAGAATGGTCTTAATTTCTTAGAAAAAAATTGCACTGGACAATGTTAAACTGGTAAAACAGCAATGATAAACAATCATAAATTTTTTACCTATATGTATTCACTAATCCTAGTTGTCGACAAACAACATGTGCAGCATTTTTATCAAAGTTGTCATCACATACATTTTTCCAGATACCATCATGGCGAACTTCTAAACGACCACCTGCCTGTCCCGTTTCTCCAATTAAACGAACTGTTTCTTCTACAGACAAAACAAACAAAAACATTAAAACAAGACAAGTTAGCTGTCTAAAACGGAGGCGGCCGAGATAGATGGGACGGGCCAAATACATGTATTTAAGATTCTGTAACTTTAAAACGTGTTTTTCGTAGCACTTACCACACCGGACACCTACTACACCATCACTGCTGCAGCTAGTTTGTCCCCACACAGAATGACTACAGTCGTCAATCCAACTTTCATCTCCTTGACAATCCAATTCATCTAACCAGTAATCACCATTGTTAATAATCCATGAATTATTACCATTAACATAGATATCAACTGAATCAAGTCTGTAATAAGCGTGAGTGTGTGTATCAAACATTTATTTACGTGAGATCGACTGATATGTAGGCAACTGATCAGCTATAAAAGTAGCAATTAGTTTTAATATCTTGACTACCTTTGCCTGGGTCCAACATATACTGATCAGGTGGAACTTTGTGTCACGGGCAAAATGTCATACTGAATCTAATTTATCCAGAAGAAAGAAATTTTAAATACCTTTGAGGATCAAGAAATCCTAACTGTCGACAAACAACTCGTGCATCCGATTTATCAAATTTGTCACCGCACACATTTTTCCAAATACCATCATGAAGAAGTTCTAAACGGCCATCTGAATTACCATTGTTCCCTACTAAACGCACTGGTTGTTCTGAAGAACAAACAAAAAAACTGAACATCATATTGTACAATGTTCTTTGGGAAAGTTTGAGTGTGGAGAATTGTATTGTAGAAATATTTAGTAGGTGTCTAAGGTAGTATATTGAACTTAGCTGGGCATCCAAAACGTGGTAGCTATTTTAACATACCTGTTCGAGTGTTGACAAATATTTAGTAGGTGTCTAAATTAGTATATATTGGACTTAGCTGGTAGCTATTTTATCGTACCTGCTCGAGTGTTTCTTAATTTCTACGAAATAACAGTCTGACAACCTATTTTTTCACAATCAAATAAATCATGTTTGCTTACCACACTTTACTCCAACTTCCTCATCACTGCTACAACTGCCCTCTCCCCATTCTGAATGTACACAATCTTCCAACCTAGTTTCACTTCCCTCACAAGTAATGTCATTCAGCCACAACGACTCGTTAAGACTTGAATTATTTACACTATATATTTTTATTTCGTCCGTTCTAAAATGACAATGACAGAAAATTGAACTGTTATGAAGCCGTATGTAAAGTTGTTGTTTCCATTTGGATAGGACCAGTTTACTTCTAACATCGTTGTCATATATTTAACATATAAAATAACGGTACCCCAATAATCAATATTTGGTTATTTATGACTGTTAAAGTTTTATGTGTGGAATAAGTGTAATAATAAATAGCTTTCCTGGCAAAGTATATATACCACTAATAGTGCAAAAACAAATTGTGTACCTAATAATGTTGAAAAATCCCAATTGTCGACAAACAACCTGTCCAGCCTTTACGTCAAATCCATCCGCACACACACTCTTCCATATGCCGTCATGCACAATTTCCAAGTTCCCAACTGCAGAACCTTGATCTCCCGTTAACCGCACCGTTTTAACTAAATGTCAACATAGATTAATACAGCAGTATCGGAAGTTTGGGGCAACATTTTACAAAATAAACACGAATTAGTATGGTTGTTAAAAAATATTCATTTAAGGTCAAAATTGCTAATGAAAAGCCAATATAGAACAGTCACGCGATTATAATTATTATTATTATTATTATAATGGCTTTTACCATTATGGCTATAATCTTGACGTGTGTGGGTGGGGTGGGGTGGGGTGGGGGTGGGGGGTTATCGAACTCTCTTAAAAGGAATCACAATACAGAACTCGCGTTTCACCATTGGCATATATAATACCCTTGTTATAGAAGGCAAATCATTTATCTATCTCTTATCTCAGACCTAGTGCTTCTCCGTTTCTGATATGAATCAACATCTATAATATTTCTAGACACTTACCACACTTAACCCCAGCTACTTCACCCGAACAATCATATTCTCCCCATGTTTTATGAGAACAAAATGCTAATCTCGCTTCATTTCCTGTACAGTCAACGTCATCTAACCAATAGTCTCCAAAAATGCCTAACCAAGAATTGTTACCACTTATATAGATTTCAATATCTTCTGGTCTAAGAAAAATAGGAAATGAAATGGGGTTTAACGTTTTACTGTTTTGCCTCTACTCGGCTAACTAAAATACCAGAACAGAACAGATCAGAATGGTGTGCATCTTCTGAAATTTACGGTGGCCCATATACGACTTTTTAATAATTTTTTAGTTTTGGGTTTTGTTTTTTAGTTATAGATTTGTTTTTTTTAGTTCTCACCTAGGTGAAAAAGTTTTGAACTAGGTGATAATCTTTCCACCTCGGTGGAAACGTGAAAACGTTTTCACCTAGGTGATATCTTATCATCACGGTGGAAAAGTTTTCACCTAGGCTATAACCTTTTCAACTAGGTGTTAATTTATCGCCTCGGTGGGAACTCAAGTGTATATGGAAGCCTATTGGCCATTTCAGAATCTCGTCCTCTCGTTTTCTCTGACTACCGTATCGGCATTTGTATATGAAAATTGGTTATAATAAACGGAAATGTTTAAAGTTCTAGACAATTAAATAGTCCATAACATAAATCTATTCTTGCACAGATAGTATTGTATTACGTAATCGATTTTAAGTCTTTCAATCAAATCTCTCGGGTTTTTTGATGTGTGTTCTTGTCAGTGCTATAGGATGGCAAGTCTGACAAAGGACAACATATAGTCGTTCGAATGGGATTATCAAAGTTCATCGTGATTTTTCTGGCGATGTCCATTCTTGTCAGTAGTGTAGGACGGAGCGCCTGACAAGGGACAACGTTCGGGTGAAATAAAAATAACCGAGGTCCCGTGTCCGGAATCTAAATAAGACAACACATTAAAAAATGCGATGAACATCAAAAAATGCGATGAAGTTATAGAGCAAGAAAAGATTCGAATGAAGACTCAAAATACAATACTATCTGTGCAAGAAGAAATTAAAATTATTTTGGACTATTCAGTTGTTTACAATTTCAAACATTTCCGTTTTTTTTTTATCCATTTCCAAACACAAATGCCGATACAGTAGTCAGTGGACATGCGTATAAACTGCACTTCCGAGGCGAGAACACAAAAGGACAAGATTCTTAAATGGCCGCAAGAGGATTCCATATATTAGTAACACGTGAGTTTCCACCAAAGTGAAAACGTTTCCACCGCGGTGATAAGTTATCACCTAAGTGAAAACGTTTCCACCGCGGTGATAAGTTATCACCTAGGTGGAAACTCACGTGTTACTAATATATGGAAGCCTATTGCGGCCATTTAAGAGTCTCTAAAAAAAACAAAACCCAAAACTAAAAAACATTTAAAAGTCATATATGGGCCATCGTAGAAATTACTCCAAGCTACTCTTAAGTAGAAGTGCATGTTGGTGTGAGATTCTATGACGTGTGTAAACATGAGATGGAACTTTCGGCTTCGCATGGATGATAACCTTGTAATCTACGCGCGAATAGGTCCATCCTCGGTTTCCCCGGTGTTCTCATTCTGGTCTACTCCACTATACACTGGGTTAATCAACATGGTTTCCACGACTTCAAATTATCTGGCCTAGAATGTAGCTACAGTCTACGAACCAATCAGAAAACAGTTTAAAAACCAATCGTTTCGCCTTCGTTTTTAGGGTAGATAACCATATTCATGTCCTTTTGATTACCGAATAAGTAATGTAAATAATGTATTATCAAAATCTTTAGAAATTGTCGCTGATTTTAAATATGTATAGCATCTATATTATGTTTGACTTTTGTTATTATTATCACTATTCTTTCTTTGTGTAAAATATGTCATTATGTTATCTTTATTATTATTGAACTTATCATTTGCAATCAGATTCACTATAATATCACTTATGTGGAAGCAGACGTTAAACACCAAACAGACAGACATTCACTATAACTTGTCTACGGTATTACGTGGACATAAAATTCCGGGAACGAACGACCGAATCTCAATAAAACTACGACCCTGCATTAATAATTATATGAACGACCAGTCTTCATTAACATAATCTATAATTGGTTGTTAATAATTACGCATTTGGAATAAGTCAACTCCTTACATTGTCCGATGAGAGTTACTTCCCTTTGCCAACTTCCTTTTCAAATAACAAATTATTGGATTGGTCAATAAAAATAGATTAACCAAGGGGTTAGTGGAGTAGAACGGAATGTAACCACTGATGATACAGAGGATGGAATAGCTCATACTCTCTATGAAGTTTAAGAACAGTAAATTACTTTATCACCCAATAATATTTTTTACAGTAGATATCGCTTGTGTAATAAATTTCATAATCTACTGCGACAGCTCCATACATGAATTTAAATGGTCAGTCCAAAAGGAACTACTTTTTTTAAAGAAACATTTCATTTTTTTAATTAAAAGTAATAAACTTGTTTTTGTTTATTTTAACTAAATATGAACTACTTTTATTTAATTGACCTTGATGGAAACACTGGGTCAATATCAAGAACTTTGCAAAGATTGAATTGCTGTCAGAAAATGGTGTATCACTAGCCCTTATGCAACCAGGTTCAGTAAAAGTGAAATCTATAGTATAGAATTATATTTATTTATTTGGGCATGTAAGAAAGGATTGGGTGTTAAATAAAATCTACTCGTCTTTTTTTTAAAAATCAAAATAGACTCGTGGGAGATTCCCTCTATATATAGATGTGACAAGACAAATCACGAAAGACCGGAGTGAATGCATCCGTGGCCTTACTTAATGTGTAAGTATAAAGTTAAATATTGACAAGATTATAAAAAGGTGATACTTTATATTGACGTGGTAAAGTAATTGATAACAAACATGGTTCAAACAAGTGTCAATACCTGTTAGGGTCGAAGAATCCAAGCTGTCGACAGATTACTTGTCCAGCCTTTTTATTAAACTTATTATCACAGACTTTTCTCCAGGATCCATTATGTAAAACTTCTACACGTCCCTCTGCAGGTGTTTGGCCACCTGTTAATCGCACGGTTTGTTCTGAAGATATAAAATGGAAAGAAATGTTACAAAATAAGGATGTAGGATTGGATGGTGCCCATCGCTAAATGAAGAATTTTCGACACTCAAAGTCCATCATACCTACCACATTTCACACCAACTACATCAGCACTATTACATTTATCATCATCATTCTCAGACCACAAGTCGTTGCAGTCCTCCAGTCTGGTTTCATCTCCTTTACAACCCACGTCATTCAACCAAAAAGAACCATTGTTGATAATCCACGAATTATTGCCATTAACATAAATATCTACTTCCTCTAATCTATAAGATATGACCTAATAATTATATCATTTTCTAATCATTATCTAACTATCTTAGAGAATTCAATAACCGATTCTTGGAAGAACGAAGACACCAATTCCTCATCTGAATATCTGCAGCTTGGCTAAAGAGGTGATAAATTAACACCACCCTCCCCAGTTGCTATTCTCAGCAAAATTTATCTTTAATAACAATTTTTTAGATTTAAATAACTGATTCTTAGAAGAACGAAGACTCAAATTCCACGACACCATCTGAATATGTGCAGCTCGGGTAAACAGATGATACATTATACTTAATTTTCTATTCCTACCTATCTGGATCTAGAAATCCCAACTGTCGACAAACTACCTGCCCCGCCTTCTTATCAAATCCATTACCACACACGTTCTTCCAAATACCATTACGACGAATTTCTAAACGCCCATCTCCTGGACCTCGGTGTCCGACTAATCTCACAGTTTGTCCTACAAACAAAATGAAGAGTTTCAATATGCATAAAGCACAGTTCTCGCTTTACTAGTTAAAACAGATACCGTAAATAGAATGTTCTGAAGATTTCATTCAAACTGCTCCACTCTGAACCGAGATATTACCTTTTGCATTTTAGGCTAGCCTTGATCATGATTACTAAAGTTAATACGATAGAAAACAAAGTCTCGATTATCTATTTTGACCCTTAATGTTCCTTTACAAAATGTATTCAAATCCGCAAAGTATCGTAGGCTAGCAATGGCATCGACAGTTAATAATTTAGATAGCATTTCAGGCCTAATGAAAGATCTTTAATAGGCAGATTTAGCTCCTGCATAGTTTATGTTTAATAATGTTCTGCTTCTTTTTCAGTGATTTAAGGTGGCAATGGCTGTTTTAATGTAAGTACGTGACAGTGGCTACCAGTATAGTTGTTCTAAATTTGTTCTTACCACAGCGCACCCCGGCCACTTCCCAATCTGCACAGAGGTTTCGACCCCAAGGAAAACGATGGGTACAATCTTCCAGAATATCTTCATCCCCCTCACATCTAGTATCATCCAGCCAATACGGTTTACCATTCTGAATCCATGAATTATTCTTCGTAATATAGATTTCAATTTCTTCAATACTATTGAAAATATATAGTTACGGAACAAAAAGCGCATAAAAATATGTTTCATAATAATTTTAGTCATAAAATAAATTGAATACGCTGTACATGAAATAGGAATGAGTTTAAAGTTGTGCGATTAAAGTAACTACACTTTTATACAAATAGACCAGAGCGTGTAATTTTGCCCGCACATGGTTTAAAAATACTATTCAAAACAAGTAGGGGATATTTGATTTTTAAGTGTTATTAAAGTCACCTCATGAAAGTGACGAAGAAACAAATGACAAAATGAAATGAAGTTCACATTCATCGTTTTATTCCAAATGATCGTTAGACTAAGTAAGGCACAAACTGACCATTTTACCCGGGGTCAAACGGCAAAGTTACCACATCATCACAACAAAGTCTGTAACGGGTAAATCCTCCTCTGTTTGCCAAACAAGCATTGATCCGACGTGGCATACTCCTAATGGGACGTCTAAGGTCATATTGGTCCAGATTGTCCTATTCCTGTTGCAACGCAGCAGCAAGTTCTTGGACATTGACAGGACGTTGTTGACGTTGACGTAACCTCTGTCCAAGCATGTCCCAGACATGCTCGATGGGGGAGAAGTCGGGACTCAGTGCTGGCCAAGGTAATGTGGTGGTGTTCTGTTTTGGAGATAACCTATAACGATCCTGGCCCTGTTACATCTTGCGTTGTCATCCTGGAAGATGAAACGACGGCCATGACGTCGTGCGAACGGCACAACATGGACTGCCAAGATATTGTCCCGGTAGTACTGGCATGTAACACGCCCTGTAACAACATGTAAAGCCGTTCTTCCAGCAACAGTGATGCCTCCCCACACCATAACAGAACCACCACCAAATCGATCATGTCTGATGACGTTAACGTCTTGGAAGTGCTCGTTTCGACGACGCCACACCCTCCTACGTCTGTCCAAAAAATCAACAGTGAACCTTGACTCATCTGAAAACATCACATTGCTCAAGCGTCGATTATCCCAGTGTAACGACGTCTTGTCTGAATGCGATGATCTCTCAAACAAGGGATCACGCGAGGACGTCGGGCGCGAAGGTGACCTCTATGCAGTCGATTCCGAATCGTCTGGCCACTCTCTCTCACACGAATGTCTGTTTGAAGACGAGCGCTGATCTGATTTGCTGTGATGACACGATTTCTCAAGGCCAAGGTACGGATAAATCGATCCTGGGCTTGAGTTATCGCCCTTGGTCGACCTGAGCGTGGTCTGTCCTGTACAGATTGTGTATCACGGTATCTGGACCATAGCCTGCTTATGACAGACTGAGAAACATTCATCGTCCGCGCAACAACCGCCTGTGTTGTGCCGATCTGTAGCATGCCAAGGGCACGTAACCTTTCATTTTTGGTAAGCCGACGCATATCAAAATTTGTTTTCTGGTCACTAAAACAATTAAACTGATGTTTCCACCCTGGAATTCAATGCCACAATGATTGTAGCATTCAAAGTGTCGTGCAAATCTTGGGTTGGACCCCATGATAATCCCAAGCATCACCCGCATTCCATGCGGTAGCTATTGGTGCGTTTGGGCGTCACATGTAACTGGTAATGTTTCTTCTGTTAGGTTCTAAAGTGACTTTTTTCGTAGTCATTTGCATATTTTACTATTATGCCCCCAAAATCAAATATCCCTTCTTCTTGTGAATAGTATATGTTTACATTAGCATTGAGAAATGCAACATACTTATCGGGGTCGAAGAATCCTAATTGCCTACAAATAACTGGTCCGGAACGTCGTTTATAGAAACCATTATCGCAAATATTCTGCCAGCTACCATCATGAAGAATTTCTAAACGTCCATCACCGGGCCCTCTGTCCCCTACTAAACGTATTGTTTGTCCTTAAGATAGAATGAGTTTATTAGCATATAATCCACATTATTAAAAGACAAAGATCGTGAATGAGTAACTGTGTTCATACAAGTAACTATAAATCACAATACTTACCACATCTCACTCCTACTGTGTTACTTATATCACAGCTGTCTTCAGTCCATGACACATCTCCACATTCTTCCAGTCGGGTTTCGTTTCCTTGACAAGCAATACCACTCATCCAAAAAGTTCGATTCGGTGTAATCCACGAATTATAATCACTCATCCAATAGGTTTGACTTGATGTAATCCATGAATTATTGCCATTGACATAGATATCAATTTCACCAGGTCTGTAATGTGAATAAGTACTATGAGGTATACTGGACACACAAACAGAAAAATCCAGTTAAGACCCCGTCGTCCACCTAGAAGAATCGTTCAATTGTATTAAGTCTTGTTCTCATTTGCTAGAAGGGTGTTGTGGAGTTGTTGGGATGAACAACCAACGTCTGGTTTACACATTCATAGTGAATATAACATAACACTCTTATTCTGACTTCGAAAAATAATCGGCGGTGACGCTGCTCTCTAGGCAAAGCTCTACCACTAGCAATTTAACGCTTAGACGCAGTAACAATACTTGTAACACGGACAGGAGATCTTCCTTTGTTCTTTTCGTCCAATAAACTCACTGGGGCGTAACTGTGCAATGAATAGATATTGTACCACTTTTAGTAAAAATCATCATATAGAGAAGTGTGGTGGGTTTTCTGTACAATAACAAAGAACGTGCTTAGCAGGTGTCGGGATTACAAGTCATTTACAGCAAGCTTCATTCGTTAAAAAACCTCGACCCATGGTTAACTCATGAAAGCCGTGCTATAAATATAACTTAGTGAATTCAACTAAAGATTATTCATTGTTTGAAGGAACACGTAGAAAACATACTGGACCCAGCTTATTATGTGGCTTCTCTGGCAAATTTCCTCGGAAACAATAGCCTGCGATATCACCTTAAGTGACTCATTTACATAATAGTAGGACGTTAACCCCATTTCATTCAATCGTAATGCATTGAATCTCACGATACAGAAACATGCCAAACAAGTTTACTTATTTGCTAACGTTTACTGCATCAAGTCGATATACTGCCGTAATACTTTTGCAAAGCTCTTTATGGTTGGGGTTGGATTGCAGAAAGTGTATATTTGTTTAGTATAAGAAATGGATTGGGTTTAACGTCCTCCTATTCTGCTCCTAAACTGGGCTAATGAAGACAGACATGCGCCATACAGTGTGCTATGAGGAAATTTTTTGCCCGGGCAGAGGCGCTACGGCCTGCTGTTATATCCAAATCCAACTGCCAATGGATCTGTTACGTGTACACGGGACCTCGGATTTTCGTCCCATCCGAACGACCAGACAGCCATCCTTGCCAGGCCTTCCATCCTGCATCTCTGACAAGTGGAAACCACGCCGGAAAATCTGGATGAACTTCCCGGCCAATGCAGGGATCGAACACCCGACCTCCAAGCTAGCGATTCAGCGTCTTACCCACTTAGCTACCGTGATCAGCATTATACAGTACTATACATGTAGTACCATACATAAATGTATATTGTAGTAAAATTGGGAAACGGTTTCGTTGGAATTACCAAATTTGTTTCTTACCTTGAAGAATTAAACATATTTAATTGTCGGCAAACCACCTGTGCAGCCTTTTTATCAAATCCATCATCACAGACATTCCCCCAGGTACGATTGTGATAGATTTCTAAACGACCTACTGAAGATCCAAAACCGCCTACCAAACGCACACTTTGTGCTGATAAAAATATATAGAGATAAGCATTAATGTAGGCAAAATGTTCTTTATTACTGTGTACAGTGGTGTAAAACTAACGGCCAGATTCAATCCGCCAAACGTTTAAGTGTGGCTCTTGTAACAAAATTCAACAAACGGACGTGTCGATAATTCTTAGAACCTAGTGTGGAAATCAGTTTTTTAATTGATTTCCGGTTCCACTAAACTCTGACGTATGTACTGTATGTAATTTCTTGGCAAGTAGTTACGACTGATTGTATCCACTTGATCGTAGACCGATTTCCAGTCGCCGATAATTTTATCGCGTCGTAAAGGCGACCTAAGCTGGGCTTAAAGAATTACCTGTTTCAAGAAAGAGGTGCTTTGTTTTTAAAAAGTGTATATATCTCCGGCCCGGCACGCTTAAATTGATTTGGACCCTGAATCGAAATGAGTTTGACACCCCTGGTTGAGTACACTATTTTAAAATTCATTGTTTATTTTGTTTGCAAGATCAAACTATTCTTTAGTTAAGATCTGTTGTGAAAAGGGTATTATCGGTATTTTCAAGTGGATGTTCAAGATCACCCGTGACGCTATGGAAGACCAAACAGCTCTTTATTCATAATCTTAAATCTTGTTTCTTAATTCATACTCTGTTATTCTTATTTCTTCATTTGTTGTCTTTTTTCGCCATTTAAACACTAAAATTAACATTTGTATCTTAAAATCAATATTTGTATCTTAAAATCAATATTTGTTGTACAAATAAGACATTTGTCATATCAGATTTGTAAAATGTATTTTTGTTTAATTTCATTTTATTTTAATATAAAGATACACTTTATTTTAGTAAATCACAAAATTGAACTACATTTTCATTTCACCATAGACATACAACGAAAAACAAATCTCGAACAACAAATTTATAAATACAAATCTCCAAAATATTTCTCCTGAAACATTTCTTCAAATACATTTCTCGGAATTCATCGAAACGGAACATTAAGAAGACATTAGCAGAAGTCAACCCGGCATACAATAAGTCACCATACAACAAAGGCTGTTCTTTATGTCCGGGATATAGAAATAAAAACAGCATTGTTACATTTGGGCATAACTGATTAATTTAGTTAATGAATAACATATCGAAAGCCAATACAAAGTGGACATGGGTTCGTATCAGGTGCTTCTATTCAATAAGTCGTGCAAATCCATTGATTTCGCTGTTGTTTTCCCCATTGTAATACACATGTACATTTTAAATTAATTATCATGCTGAATCTTACCTCTTCCACATAATGAAATTAAGATGAAAACAATTATCTGAAAGGTAAAATATTTTTCTGTATTGTCCTCAGAACACAGATAACTGAAATAGACAACTTCAGCCAATGTAACAAATGTAAGACTTTCATAGAATATTTGCTCTTGAAATTAGTAGCATTGAATTAATTAATAACATTGGCAAATTAGTAGATTCACATATATGTACCTAAATCGAATTGAGCGAATAAATGACAGATTGGTATATAAAAAAGTTATAATTTGGTAAACATTAGCTGGTTCCGTGGGAATGAAAATATCATGTTTTACCTATTGCATCATTTGGCTTCAGTAACCAATCTCAATAATTATTCACATCATATTTGACCAATTAGGCAATTAAAAGTTCAAAACTAAGATAGATGTAGCAAATTCTATCAGCAGACTGGCCCAGACTGGATGAGGTTTTGGATAATGACTTTATTATTGTAATCTACTATGCTTATTTGTATCCAGATATGATATATAAAATGTAAACACAAACTGTTGCATTGTTATTCTCGGTAAGACAAACGCCTTGACTATCGAGAAGACAAACGTCTTGACTATTTAGATGAGAAGTAAATACACAACGTGTAGGGGAAGCCAATACAAGTGAAACTACAAAGACGATCACAAGGCTACTAATATATATAGTAAGAACAGATGCATGGGTTATACGTAGGGTGGGGCGACTGGTTTGGGGTGACCCGGTCTCCGCGTCTGACAAAAGACCCGTGGTGCATGATGCTACAAATATTGTTATTTCAACTAATTCAAATTTGAGTACAATTCAACTATTCAACACAATAGGATGAGTAAAAATTGATATATGTAATTGTGAACATAATTGATTGAGTAACTTACCAAACAGAATCCCATTGAACTGTTAGAATGGAGAATTCAACGTGTATGACCTCGTCCACATTTAGTAAATTATGAATATTTAAATGCATCAAGATAAGAGTGCTAGCATGACGTTTATAGGTCATACATTTCCAGGCAGTCTGTGTCTTCACACACTGAGCTGGTGTTCTGTAATTTTGTTAAGACAAATGACAAAATGCACAACTATTTCGATTTGTGTAGTAATTAATCATGGCTATATATGTGATAGTTAAAATTGTTTGAATCTAACATACAAACGGAATCGTGTTAATTTTTTTTTAAACGACATTATGCAGATTATAATGGCGTAATCAGTCTTGACCTGCCTCGGTAGATAAGGTCACTTGACACAAATACGTTTCCATCTACAGAGCTTTGAGTATTATATGACTACATAGACTCCAACGCCCCCCCCCCCCCAGCCAGAACATACACACTAAAACTTCACGAGAATCCGGTTTCTGGGCGTAATGATTAAATATTCATATGGATTTGTTCTTATGCCTTCAATGTGGAACAGACAGGGGCGTTTTAAGGTTTATCATGGCGGAGGCTATACTATTTTGAGGGCCCTCTTTCCCAGGTGGGGGGGGGGGATCTGTGCCCCCGTCCACCGGAGGTCGATAAATTCTGCAAAATAGAAAACATTTTGGTGCATTCTGACATATCCTCAAGGCCGGTTTAATCTGAGGGTCGGGGCCTAATTCGATACTCGCCTGAAGCCCGAATGCGAAACAAATCACATGATTGTAGCCTACCGGGAGCTCAACCCAAAAATAATTAATGGAATATGGTGGATTTCAATTTGAAGAAAATTGAAGGCCGTTACACGATAGGCTTCTTTCAAGCCAAATTAATCAAGTCCAGAAGATTAGCTTCAATGTACAATAAGGCCAGTGCACCCATGCGATCTTGCCCATAAGTTTTGAACGCAAGTGATTTTTGATACGCACCAAAACGGAGAAGGAACGCTCACCCGAGCAATTGGTAACCATGATCGACAAATCGATACGCAATGTCGTATATATGTTGGGAAAGGGTGATTTCTTGATTGAAGCTTTTCATGCCAATGCAATGACTGCATTCTCATTCAGTAGTGGATCGACTCAGACTCGGGTCCCTTTCCCTTGGCCAGAGGGGCCCTTTCGTCAGACGTGGGGCCCTTTGTCTGCCATTAGGGCTCCCCTAACTAGGGTACATTTTCATTTTCCTCATCGGTTTTACCATTTTTCTCCCGTTTCATTTTTACAATTTTTTGAATTGTTTTAGCGAGGAGGCTAGCGGCTCATGCGCCTCAGCTATAAAACGCTTTTGATTATTCAGTTACAACAAGAGTGGTATTGGGGCTTTAAGGTGCGACTTTTCGTACAATTGGAGGCAATAAAGGTAAAATACCACACTGTCATGTCAACAGTATCAGTGCCATGAGAGAGGGTGGGGGCAGATTGGTCTCTTGTCCAGGGCCCTTGAGGAGGGTTTACGCTGTCGTTCGCCAAAGAGGCGATTAAAATTTGGTTTTGGCGATAACGTTTTGGAGTACTGGCCATTCTTTTTGAGAACTGAAGCTCGACGGTATACCGAATAATGTTTAAATAATATTGTTGGCATACACTACAGTTCCTTTATGGTAAATTAAAAAGAAAACAGGTGACTTTTCTGAATGTTTGTTTCTTGTGACGTGGATAGTAGATTAGAATCGGATTCTGTCAGTCCACTTTATTGGTAGGCGGGTCAAACTAACATTTTACGTAAAACAAATTGCAATACATTTATGGAGCCTAAATCTAATACTTTCGCCGTCATCTTGGATTTGACCCCGCCCCCTGTTCTTATTTGGACTCCGATTTTGGTAAACTTTCTTTTCTTTACTTCGGACATCATAATGAGTCAATAGAAGTCAGAAAACCTTTTGTTGCAATTTGTTCTACGTACGGCATCTTTTTGCCGTCGTTTGACCCGCCTATGGGGAAAAATTGAGGGTATCCGGGCCCGACAAGTAATCGGGGCCTAATCCCAGTCAGCTGACAGAAACTAAAGTGGAACTTTTACGTTCGTTTGCCTGCTTAACAATGCCTGTCAAAATCTTGTACATCAGTAAAAATAAAACGTTCATGCCTTTGGTACGGTACGTCATGTTGTTGTTAAATCTCACTGTCTGTTGTAGCAAAGTGATCCCCAGTTATCCCAGATATACGGCAAACTGGCGCCATAAGAGACCGTGAAATTTTGCTCGGACAGTAGCGCAACGACCTACTTTTATCGAATTCCACTGACAAGGGGAAACCACGTCGGAAAATCTCGATGAACTTTCTCGACAAATACCTGAAGGGAACCCGCGACCGATAATTAAGTTAATTTTGATAAAAATACAATTTAATAAAAATCTATATATTCCATGGTTCTTTCTTATATCTTGTACAATATTTAAAGCTTCGATTTTCTAAATTATAAAAAAGTTGTAAAAAATATCAAATCAAAATTAAAATTTCAGGTATTTTTTGTTGTTGAAAATATACTTCAATTAAATTTTTTTCATGATTATTTAAGCAGCTGTCTTTGGTCGGCAAAAACAGATAAAACGTGACAGCTTGGAAGATTTCTTGGAAGTTTCAACGGCCTGTTCATCTGAAATTATAAAATAAGAGAAATAAAATTAACGTCCTACTGTTCTACTCCTACTGGGCTAATATAGACAGGTATATACCATACCGCGAGGGAAATGTGTAAACGGGACCTCGGAATTTCGTCTCACCCGAAAGAACATCATAGGCCCTACGGGACTCAAAATTATTAAAATAATAGATTCTTGGTAATAGGAATAATCAAATAACTTTTAAAAAAAAAAATTTGTTACGTACATATAAAGTCTTATTTTCGTGTCATATCTTGTCGAAAAAAAACCAGAAAAAAACAAAAACCTACCTTTCTTACTTTTGGATTTCTTTGTGATTTTTTTCCATAATTTCTGAAATTGATAAAAAATATATTTTTGACTAAAATTCATTTTAGTTTAGCAGCGGGCACATGTAGACCATTATATTCATTTTGCTTACTATATTTTTTAACTATTATATCAAGAACGTCTATCCCTCTTTCTTTTTTTGAACTATTATATTAAGAACGTTTAGCACTTTATCTTAGTCGTACATAATGCCACTTTAATTGTAGCAAATCAAGAAAAGACTCACAGTCAGAAAGTTCTGTCTTTTCTTTCTTCCATTTGTTTCGTGGCTTCTCTCTTCTTTCAAACTGTCTCCAGCTGTTTCATCTTTTAGACTATCCCCAGTTGATTCATAGCATTCTCCATCTTTCAAACTGTCCCCAGTTGTTTCACGGTCCCCATCGTCTTTTAGACAGTTTTCAGTTGTTGATATTCTGTCAGTGTTCCAGGGGGTGTAGAAGTCGAATACTTTACAGCATCTGTGTAACTTGATACAATTCTATCTGGTTTGGCCTCGGAAAAATTTCCTCTCGATATCGTTTTAATTAAACTTCCAGACATGATGTCGTCAGTTTTCTCTGCATCTCCAATGTCAATGTAAATGGTTCCATTATGAGTTGCGCTGACAGTTATATTTCTATCGGTCAAACTTTCGGCATTCAAATTTCTTAGAAATATTCCGATAGTTGACGACTTAATGGATAGAATGATATTTGTCGCAGAATTTCCACGAATCAATCTTTTTGTTATTTTATCTCCATGAAGGGTTTTCATATGACCATCCCCAATCAACCTTGTCTGTACATCACCATGAAGGGTTTTTATATGATCATCCCCAATCAACCTTGTGTTCATATCTCCATGAATGGTTTTGGTATTACCATCCCCAATCAACCTTGTGTTCTTATCACCATGAAGGGTTTTGATACGACCATCACCAATCACCCTTGTCTGTACATCACCAATCAACTTGGTTTTGGTATTACCATTCCCAACCACCCTTGTCTGTACATCACCATCACCAATTTCATTTCTAGTCTGCTGAGTGGAGATTCTATAATTACAGTAATGCAGGATGTGACGTGTTATCTTTTTTCTGCAACCAGCAACATCGAAGTCTCCAACGATACTAAAGGACAAAGGTCGTGTTCTAAAATTAAAACTCTCCATGGCGTCTGGGTAGAAGGTAAAGTCTAAATTATCCAGTTTAACGCGGATAGGACGACTAGATTTGGCAGAACAACCTGAAAATAAAAATATATTAATATTAGAATAACAACTGCAATATTTGTCTAAAGGCCTGTTTATACCGAGGATTGTTTGTCTAAAGGCCTGCTCGAACCGTGGATTATCTGTCTAAAGGTCTGTCCGAACCATGGATTATCTAAAGACCTGCTCGAACCAAGGATTATAATCTTAAGTCCTGCTCGAATCAAGGGTTATCTTTCTAAAGGCCTTCTCGAACCACAGATTGTCTGTCTAAAGGCCTGCTCACATCACGGAATCTTTCTTCTCGGGCTAATTATACAGTAAATCAGCTATAATTTATTATGTATACACAGGGAAATGGAGTAATTATTATATAAAGCGGGTAAATAAATAATCTTAACAGTTTAATACAAAACAATATTACTGAAAACTAGCTTTACTCATAAACTGTTTTACAGAGAGATTTGGATCAGATTGAGGGTTATACTATTTCTCTCCTAAAGATGAAACTAAACCCAACATACCTTTTGATCGAGTTCGAACTCGGCTTGCTCTTACTTTAATCGAATCTTCCTGCACTACTTTAACATCCTCCATTTTATTTCTGGAATAAAATGCACATTACGGCGTTCAGTTTTAATCAAATTTTGAAGTTATATTTGGAATCTAGTTGATTAAATGTGAATAAATCGATCTGGTTTTTACACAAAATAACAGAATATTGTTGTCACTTACCTTATACAAACTGAGAATCACAGATTCAGGTAAAATTAGTGTGAAAATGGCAATTATTCTTGTAGCAATATGATGTGCGACTTTCCGGTAGCGATATACACGGGAAATCTAATTGTTATGACGTCATTATATTGTATTACGTTGAATAAGTGTATGACGTCGAGTTTTAAGATAGAGTTTTAAGATTCTACTTTTGAATTTGTCAATAAGAATCCGGCCGTTTTTATTCCTTATTTCTCAATTATGACGACTGGCAAGGAAACAAAGAAAAAAATATATAATGGAAAATATCCTAATATATTTGATAACTTGTAGTTTTTGCTGCGGTGTCGTAGGCATAGGCGTACGGGAAATTTTGTGACTGGGGGGGGGGGGGGGGGGGGGGGGGTTGGTGCCCAAATAAAGTCCAATCTTTATTTAAAGGCCCATGACAGGTTCTACAACATCTCTTTTGAGATGAATAAGTTCTTAATTTCTAGTTGTTTAGGTAACTGTAACTCGTGGATTAATGTACTCTAAACAATAGAGGGTTCGAGTCTAGCCTATAGGCGTACGGACACGATGACAGTTAGGGGGCAGAATCCGAAATGCCCGAGAAAAAAAAACGGTCTAAAGGCACCAGCGCCGGTCTTTATAGAAAATTTAGTATATATTTGACGGATGCAAACACGTTGTCCTGCTATTTCAGCCAGTGAACAAAGCAACTTCTAAGTGGCCTTATATAGTCTTATTAAGGCGGATGACTCGAATTCCAATAGCTTGTTTACAGTTCACGAAGATGGGACCTTTTGGGAAAAATTTAACTGGCGCCAGCGTGTTTTCCTGCTATTCCAGCCAACCTGGCTGACCCGAATTCCAAACAACCAATTGTCGCGGGGTTTGGGGGCCCCACCCTCCAATAGATAATTTTGAACATTTAACCACCGCAAACGCCTGTGTAAGCAACTCCAAAAGTATCCAATGGTTTTGTAACGCGGGGTCCTTTTGTCTGCCTTTAGGGCCCTCCCTAACTAGGGTTCATTTCAATTTTCTCATTGTTTTTTTTTTCGTGAGGAGGCTGGCGCCTTAAGCGCCTCAGCTATAAAACGCTTCTGGGAACAGAGACCTATTTTGAGATAATAATAAATGGGTTCCGACAGCAGTTTCTTCGTCTAATCTCTGCACTATGACCCTAGATTTGTAGATTGCACGTTCTTTTTTGGCAAATACAATAATAACCAATGGTTGTGATGAAACTTAAAACTTAAAGTCATTGTTTGCGATTTAAGCGTTATAGTGATCCTTTGCAAACGTCAATATTGTAAAAGTTGAATTTGGAATAGGAATATCAATCTATACAATTTCGTTCAGTATTTTCAAAGATATGATGATGTGTAGTACCACGAGCTTCTTTGTCCGACATGGAGAGCAGAAATTAACCGAACTGGTCGCCATATTGTACATTCGACTCGTGCATCTGTTTCTTACTACATATTAGAACAGCCCTTGATCGTCGTTGCTCATCTTTCACGTTGTGTACTTTTACCGGTTCCTTAAAACGTTCGTCTTCTCAGTTATAACAATGCAATAGTTCGTTTTTACCTTTTATGTAGCATATATAGGTATACATACAAGCACTGTACAGATTACAATTACAGTCAATACTAGCTAAAGTTTCCTCAAAGCTAGCTAAACTCGCTGGGCGAGTTTACTAATAGAAGCTCTCACATCTTTCTCCTTCTGAAACCAAATGTTGTCTGGCCAATTACCACGAGTACCCTTAATTTGTATCAGTTGGATATTGGACATTCAATTATCTAATTGGTCAGTTATGATATAAATAAGTATAGAGATTGGTCAATTAAGCCCATTACGTCAACAACCCACCCTTATATGGTAGAATGGAAATTCACTAGCAATCATTCCCATGTATATCTGTTAACCTGTTGTTGACCATATAACCAGTTATGTTTACACATAGAATCAGTTCTGCACTCTTTTTTATACATCAATATGTCAATTAACTCTAAGTTGATCTCAGTACACACCAGATATTATACTAATATGGGTGAAACACAAAGCTATTCTATCTCCCCATTTAATGTCTATAATCTTAAAAACAATGTCCCCATGTCTATATTGCTACAGATGATCATTTCATCGATCTATCAATGATAAACTTTACTCCTATTTTCTTTCTTTTCGATTCTTTTCCTTGACATAAACTGTCGAATAAACAGTTCTTTATTTCCCCAAGTTGATATTATAACAAGACCGCCGCCATCTTCTAAAACGTGTTCTCGAAATTCGATTAATGTTTTTTTTTCTCTAGAATCCGATTAAAGGTTTTCTTAATTAAATATGACATGAGTACATATTAAATGATTTTATATGTTCCGACAAAATGCAAATACCGAACCGTTACTTTAAATAAATATGTTTATATCCAAAAGACCTCGGGTGGGTTCAATTTTGGAACACATCGAATAGTTACTTCTTGATTTTTTCCTTCCGATTCTTGGATAATCGCCTAAAATATGTCTATATCCCAAAGACCTCGGGTGGGTTCAATTTTGAGACACATCGAATAGTAGCTTGTTGAAACATATCTAAAACACCCTCTCATAAAGGTGGCAATTCTTATTCGATTTTGATTAGTGTTTCCATATATGCTTATTATACAGATAAGGTCGATTTCTATGGAAAGCGGGCCATGAGAGAACGGATCCACTAATACTCTTTCCGCGATCTTGTTGCAGATTTATACCCACTTAGTCTAAAACCAACATTTCAGACAAAGCTGACCTTGAGACAAAACTGACGCGTGGTTATCTTTTTTCTAGATTTGGTATCAAGGATTGGTGTCATGGGAGGACGAACCCTATCGAAAAAAGTAGTCCGTGACCTTCATATAAAATGGTACATATTTTTTAAATTAAAGGTGTGGCATTTAGAAGTTATTTCATATATTTAAATTTTATTTCTCATCATTTTTTTATTTGAACGAGGGCGTTGTTTCCATAAATTTTACTTGAAATTAATGGCATAAGGTCAGGATAAAAAGAAATGCATTATTGGTTTTAAATGTAGGGTCACTATTTGTGGCTGGTCATCCTTTTTGCCTAAATTTGTTTCGCTTAAAGGGCCAATCCCGATAACTTTTTGGTGAATAAAACTGCTTAATTTTGTGTTAAAACCCATTTTCTAAGGCCGATCAACTAACCCGACATTAAAATTTGTAATACGCTTGGAAATAAATTAAACCTCACAGTCTGCATCTGGAAATGGAGACCTCTGTATTATACAGTATCTGGATAAAACCAGACTTTGTTCTATAAAATTAATATGTGGGTGAAATTAACCTTTTGTTATCAAGTACAGTACATCGATTATCAGGTCACCCAATGAAAAAAATGACCCGAAATCTTAAAAGGGTTACGTGTCCGGATAAGCATTGTTGACGTTCACGTCCAAACGACTCATTATTTCAGCTGAAATTTCAGACAATGTAAATACACCATGCTTTTATATTTTGGTCCGTAAATTTCACAAATACTCGAACTTTAATTTTTGAGACTCTGTTCTTATCGGGATTGTCCCTTTAATTGCACCAAGACACATGAATTTAACAACTCTGCGAGCTTTTCGCATACAACCTAAACCTAAGGCCTTCAAATTCCCGGGTTTTTCTGTTTCCAAATCAGTTCCACATGTAAACATTCAACGCATAGTGATGCCAGATCTGAACGAAGACCAACGCAACAAGGCTATTGGTTAATTACAAGCAGGTTAATCTCGGAGGAGATGCAGCTATGCTGCTGAATGTTTCCCTGGGTTCCGTTCCTCGCCTTTGGGATCGGTACCGACAGCGAAGTTCAACACGTGACCGCACAAGCTAAGGCCAAACAAGAGTGATCCCACCTGTCACGGATCGTCACTTCCACTAACGTCAATGTCGGAAACGGTTATCAACAGCGACCCCTTCTTCAGCAACAATTCCCGGACGGCGTAGAATCTCAGATTAGACAGTCAGTAAACGCCAGGCGTCTCCGTTAGTGTTGCTGATTCGAAATACACCGACACCGAGAAATTCAACTTCAGTGGGTTTAAAAACTGAGGGTATGGCCACAGAAACACCGGGGAGCAGTTGGGTTCCGTGGCATGTCGCAGTTCCTGTTGCAACAAGGCCATGGTATACCGACGACGCAATGTCACATTGCGTTTCTGTGTTGAGAGAGTACATATAAACTAGTCAGTTTTTACAATCATTGTCCATTATTAAACTTATAAACATATTATTTTGATCAAAATTATTCAATTTAGACAATAATTATAGCCAACGTGGCTCACTATATCAAAGAGGTTAAAAATCACCTCAATAGTAGCACACGCTTTGCAATATTAAAGTTGGCTCTTATCGGAGGATCTAAGACATTGATGAGACCATTGTGGAGTAACTAAATCTACCATATTATAAGATGGATCTGTCTTTGTCATTGTTTCGTATATTCCCCGCTTCTTCTAAAGGGTGGGTGGTCTGATTTGTCATAGATGATTTCTTAAGTTGATGTTTAGTTACAAGTAGGAGAAGCTGTGTTTGTTCTACGTCTAATTTAATAAAATGGCACGTCATCCATTTTTCAAACACATTCTTCTAGCTTAGTTACAGCGTTAGTTGTGTTAGCAGGGCTAATATATTTGTAGGTTTGGGTATTATCTGCATATAAATGAATATTAAGCCCATATTTTTCTGATATTTTCGTGATGGGTTTTGTGAAAATGATAAATATAACTAGACCAAGACATAACCCTGTGGAACACCACAGAGCATAGGGAGTGGGTCTAATTTCCTATTTTGACTGTTTGTTATCGATTTGCTAGGTATGGTTTAAACCACCCGAGGGTAGTACCAGTTTGGATATGAAACTGAGGCTGTTGAAAGGTCTATAGTATAATTCTTTAGGATGCCTTCGTCCAATTTAGGCTTCTTAATCAAAGGACGAATTAATGCTTTGCCAAATACTTCTGGGAAATGTCCACTGATTATGATTTCATTAGATCTATGTTCGCTTTCAAATTGATGGCTGGTAGCGGATCTAACTTGCAGGACTTTGATTTGGTGTTCTGGGTTATCTTCTTCAAGTCTTTAGGAAGGTGGCTTATTGTCCCCCGTCTATTAAAATGGGTTCGTACGTCTGCCTACCTGTCGCACTTTTTGGGACACAATAACTCTATTCCTAATTGAGCTAGAATATGTTTATTAGGTACATGCCTTGATGGAGTTCGAAGATGCGCATTTTCTGCTTAGAGTAAGTAGAGCTAAGCAATTTGATTTGTTGGTGCTATGGGACACGATAACGTTAGTTCTAATTAAGTGAGAGTGATGAAACTTGGTGTATAATTTTATTTAATTGTTGAACAGGAACAGCTATAACTAAAATTCGAAAAGAAAAGGACATGTACTGAGAGTTCGGTTTTTATTTGAATTAAATGTACTACAGGGATATTGAATATAGGTCAAACACGTACGAACAGGTAAATCAGTTGAAAGCACTTTATTAAGTCGTTTCAAACATTAAAAATCTACCCTGCGTGACAACCCTGACGACATGTGGTATCGGTAGAGGGAGTGCTGCAAGATTTGACATCACACATAATGTCGACAATTCTTTTACCATTGTCGAGATTTACTGTAAAAAAGAAGTGTGTCTCGCTGTCTGTGTATTTTGTTATATGCGTTCCCCCATCTGCTTCACACCTAGTAAAATAAATATAATTATAGATAAGCAATATACCCTAACGTCCGGGTGTGTGCTTTACTTTAAAAAGGACAAGCGTCAACGTACTATGGACTGCAAACTATGACGTCATCGCAGCCATCTTGAAATTGTTACGTCATATCAAATTCGAAGTCTGACAATCGATGTGCAATCAACCATGGACAACTATATTATCAAGCTTCATGTCATCGTTCATAAATTGGTACGCCCCCTCCCGCCCCCCACAACAAATATAAGACAGCGATCGCCTGGAGACAAAATGTGTTTTAAAGGAGCTAAATCGCTAACATTTTGGGCCTTGAAATTCATAAAAGTGATTCGCAACGCATATAATACTGTAATATGAATGTATATAAACTGATTTACATTCAATGGTTTCCGTGTTTACTCCAATTTCAAATCAGTTATGTTTGGCGAAATAAGCCAACAATGTCAATCATGTGCAAAAGTCGAGCGTCTAGTTATTCCAGTCTACTAACTCCGTCTGACTTACTGCAATGTGTCTAGCCTCGTCCCTCGAGTCTCTCAATACAACTGGAGCTGAAGCGTTTTATGGTACACGATTCGTGTACCAATGTTAAAAAAATATTTTATCTTAAATATCGGATATCAGAAGCTCATCTTTTCCCGGTAAGTTTACATCAGCAATGTTGATTTAAATTGACCAATAATTCGTGTTTTCGATGTCGACGATTTTGGAGGATTTTGACTTACGGACTTAGGTCCTTTAACTATATGTTTATTCCTGTGATGTGATGCGGTATACGTGATTAAAAGGGGTGATTTGGATTTAAGACAGTCGAGCTTAACTACTCGTTATAACAAAGTTATTGATCTTACCCATTACTTATCAGCATCAAAGAGTTACTTTTATCGGCATCGTTGGTGGGCTTGGCGTAACAATTTTCTACTACCATCTCTACCCCAGGTATAGTCGGGCCTTGTACTTGCACATAAATAGTGACGCCAGTTTTTAATTCTTCGGTGATATTTTGTATTCTGTTTTGGTAAAGGGCATCACCATACAGATTGATGTTTACTCTCAGCTGAGCAGTGCTGGTTACCTGGTGATGGTGATTTGAACCAATTGGTTTAAAGGTGACCCCAATGGTCTGATCACGTGACACGCGGCATTCAAGATCTATATACCACCGGAAGTTTTCTCCGAACATATTTGGACGACGATTAGTATATACTAAATAGTTCTTAAATAACAAGGTTTGATTGTCAATCTGAAAAAGTAAGAACTTGTTTTATATTTTAAGATGGGATAATTATCTTTAATGTGAAATTATGATCCACAACTCCGGAGATTTTTTTTTCAACCGATCAAGGACTTTTCCACAATTTGATTATTTACCTCAATCCAGGAGACGTTATTTTTCTGAAACACGAAATAAGCCCCCTTCGGCCATTCTTTATATTATACAAATATTGAGTAACAACTTATAAATGCTAGAAAAGGGATGCCGCATTGGGTGCATGATTCGGTTGAGTAACCCAGTAGATTATGGATCTAATCGTATTATGTGATAAAGAAATTAAGTCAAACAAGGGAATCAATATACCCACCTCGGTCATCTGAGTGGAACAGGAGTCAAAATCATAACGGAACATCATTGGTGAAGTAGTATTGCCGTCACGTTTACCAGTGCAATTAGGTCCCAGTGTATAATCTTGATCTCTAAAATCCGGAATCAAATGTTGTAATCCAACTAAATCCAATGTAACTTCAAAACGATTTGCAGAACAGGATAATGACACTGCGCTTTCAATTGTCATATTCACTAATATAAAAAAAATGATACATAATAAGACTGTGAGAGAAGACATTGTTATTTAGGCCAACCTAAAGTATTGATTTGATCTGATATGTTAATTCGATTTTCAAGGGAAAGCTCAAAATCCACAATTCTATTTTTAACCCAAGGACCTCTGTGTTCATTTTAAATAAGATATTTCTAACACAGATGGAACAAATTAGAAATCTTAACGTGAAAGGAGAACACAGTTCTGTTTGCAGTTTCAAGATTACGAAAATTCAGTTCATAAATATTTTCTTGGTACTTTATCTTATCAATTTTATATGAACTACGTTCAGGTGTGTACGTTTGTAGAATTAAAATCTATAATTTGTCCTATTACCTTAATATCAAATGATTGCTGGTTTTATTGACGAATCATATAATAAAAAATTCGGTAAGTCTTGTAAAATAATGGGGGTTGTCATAATTAACTTGGTTAAAAAAACAGGAACTAAATAAAAGTAACCAGAAAGCAACTCACTGCATCTTATTCTCAATCTTTCACCAACACTTTTTTCACCGATAGGGCAAGTTTCCGACGACCGATTATTTTGAGGGCAATCAACAGGTCTTTGTTCGTTACCCAAGCAGTTAAATGCGACAGGTAAGAGGGGTGTTTTGGCCTTCCTCGGAGACAATTCTGTCGCAAACACACTGTAAAAATAAACAGTAAGGGCGTCATATCACAAATCACAGATATATGTCCGTGAATAAAACTTGTTATTTAGATTTAATATTGTAGTCCTAAACAATACTGCCACCGTCAATACTATATCAAACAAATATCATAATATCATAAAGGAGCGTTAGAGACGAGCCATTTGACTAGCAATAACCTTGTGCTTGGTTAAACGTTTCTATAATAATGACGCGTGCGTAGTGACAACTTCCGATCGTTTGTTTTTGGAGTTTAACGTTCACTTCCACCAAAGGTGATATCGTAGACAAGTGTTCCCATGAAACTTGTGGGGTTTCCATTCAGATGTGAGGCGAGCACAGTCTACTAGAAGTTGGGATGGAGATAGGCCGTGCCCATGACAACTTCCCTATACTTTCGCTTCATACTGTTCAGACTTAACCTCTTGGCAAAGTGTAGAACTGTATCGAATAGTCGCTTTTATCAGGTCACTCAATGATATATATTTGAGGCGAGAACTCTAAATGGGATATGTAACCCTAATACGTTTTTTCTTCTTTCTTATTGTACTTGATGTAAACTTACTAATCACATCCTATTAAAAAATCCAGGTCATTCGTAATTTAAGTTTTCAGAGGGTGTACTACTAGTTTACTAGTTACCCACGGGGTTAATTATAGTAAAGAACTACAAATTCACAAAGCAATAAAATACTAATAATAAAGTTAACGTCGTCTAACATACCTTTCATTATATCCAAGATAATAACAAATAACCATCCCAAGTTCTTCAGTATAATCTTCTGCACAAACACCATGCCATTCTCCATTGTAAAATATTTCCACTAAATTTTTAATAAAACCTTCATCATGCAATCTTAACCTCATCTCAACATCGGCTTAAAAGATATCAAATGATTACATATACTTTGCTTTTACACTACATGAATGTATCCATATTTTGTTAAAAACCGACATGGCTCAACTGGTAAACTCTCGGACGACAATATTCTTTCAATTAAATCGACGCTTAATTGGACCCTACCTAATTTGTGTGAACCTATTGTGGACAATTTGAGATAAACTCAGAATATATTATGGTTTATAGTATATATCGATATATGGAATCTAAAACGTTCTAGCCAGCCGAACAACAAACATCAACGTTTTTAATTCTCGATATAAGCCATAACATAATGTAGTCCAGCAGACGAACTGTTTATGGCCAAAGTAATTTTAGAATTACATTATTAATTGTGGTCAGGCGGAACAGTATCTTAAATAGTAAGTGCAGGAGGACCGCACTACACACAAAACAAAAATCTACAATACAAACCTGCGGACAAGACAGAAAATAGACATTGCAAAAATAAACAATTATCAAATCAAGTGATTTGATCAGGGGGCCAGCCGTAATGCGTCCACTGCGCTGTATCGTCCTGGGCCTGTTATGGTACAGGCTTTACTAAAATGATTTACAAAAAAACATAATAAAAAAAAATAATGCGACTTATCTCGACAGTGGTCGTCTCTCCAATGGCGATAGACTACCAGTTGACGTCAGGTGTTAGAACGTCAAATAATTTTAACAAAAATGGCGATAATCTGGACAGAATCGCGAAAAAACGCTAAAATAATAAAATGTAGTGAGCGGGAATACTAAAAGTCCCACCAGCAACGAATATATTTTTCGTAAAAAAAGAAATTCCCGGAATACTTATTCTTCCAAAAAAATCAAATTTTATATCGTAAAAAAGCCCTCAGAATTACTCATCCACGTTAAGCAAAATAAAGTGTTAATTAACTAGGTACTTACTGCACTTCACCCCGACAGCCTCAGCTAGAGAACAATCAGCTTCACCCCAACCTTTATGTCCACAATCTTCTAGTTTGCTTTCATTTCCACGACAACTGACTTCATCCAACCAATAGGAACCATTATTTAAAAACCATGTATTATTACCATTCGAATAAATATCAACCTCCTGAGGTCTGTAATGAAATTAATATGGATTTCGTTTCAAATGCAGAAACTGGTTCGCTTGAATACCTAAAATACACTGGTTGCGTATGACAAACTTATTTAAAGTGTAAAGAGGTATATGGTTTCAATTATTACCAATATAAGCTGAATTTATATTCGTGTGGTGTAATAGTCTTTGTAATAGTTTGTTAAACTAAATTTTACAATAAAAGAATGGTCTTAATTTCTTAGAAAAAATGTACCGGACAATGTTAAATTGGTAAAGTAGCAAAGAATAACAATGATAAAATTGCAGCCGAAATCATAAAGTTATATAATATTTCTACCTATAAGTATTCAGTAATCCTAATTGACGACAAACAACTGTTGCAGCATTTTTATCAAAGTTATCATCACATGTATTCTTCCAGATACCATCATGGCGAACTTCTAAACGGCCTCCTGCCCGCCCCGTTTCTCCAATTAAACGAACTGTTTCTTCTGAAGACAAAACAAACAAAAGAATTATAATGCAAGACTAGTTGGTTATCAGCAGTCTAACACGGAGACGGCCGAGAAAGGTGGTACCGACCAAATACATGTATTTAAAAATTCTATAACTTTAAAACGTGTTTTTCGTGATACTTACCACACTTGACTCCTACTACACCATCACTGGTGCAATTCGTTTGTCCCCATTCAGGTTGATCACAGTCGTCAATCCAACTTTCAAATCCTCGACAGCCCAATTCATCTAACCAGTAATCACCATCATTAATAATCCATGAATTATTACCATTAACATAGATATCAACGAAATCAAGTCTGTAACAAGCGTGAGTGTGTATCAAACATTTATTTACGTGAGATCGACTGATATGTAGACAAAAGATCAGCAAGAATGAAAAAAGTAGCATTTGGCTTTAATGTCTTGACTGCCTTTGCCAGTATATAACTGATCAGGCAAAATGTCATAACTGATCAGGTGAAACTTTGTGTCACACGCAAAATGTCAATCTGAGTCTATTTTATCCAGAAGAAACAAAATTTTAATACCTTTGAGGATCAAGAAATCCTAACTGTCGACAAACAACTTTTGCATCCAATTTATCGAATTTGTCACCGCAAACATTTTTCCAAATACCATCATGAAGAACTTCTAAACGGCCATCTGAATTACCATTGTTCCCTACTAAACGCACTGACTGTTCTGAAGAACAAAAAAACCAGAACAGCATTTGTACAATGTTCTTTTGGAAAGTTTGAGTGTTGAGAATTGTATTGTAGAAATATTTAGTAGGTGTCTAAATTAGTATATATTGGACTTAGCTGGTCACCCACCACGTGGTAGCTATTTTATCGTACCTGCTCGAGTGTTTCTTAATTTCTACGAAATAACAGTCTGACAACCCATTTTTTCACAATCAAATAAATCATGTTTGCTTACCACATTTTACTCCAACTTCTCCAGCACTGCTACAACTTCCCTGTACCCATGCTGAATGTACACAATCTTCCAACCTAGTTTCACTTCCCTCACAAACAAAGTCATTCAACCAAAACGAGTGTGGAGCAGTAAGCCTTGAATTATTTACACTATATATACTTACTTCGTCCGTTCTAAAATGATAATAACAGAAAATTGAACTGTTATGAAGCCGTATAAAAATTCGTGTTTTCCTTTTAGATAGAACAAGTTTACTTCTGACAGAATATAAAATAACGAAAATGACAACAAATTGAACTATTATGAAGCGGTTTCATATATTTAAAGCGAGAATTTCATATTTTATAAGAGAGTCAAAATATAAGTACGTTTAAGTCTTTCGCTCAATAAGTTGTGAAATCACTATTATACGATCATAGGCATTATTTCCCACCCTTCAAAATAATTTACACTAGAAAAACACAATTACCATCCTTGTTTTCCTACCCCCCCCCCCCCCTTGGAATAGCTATCTTCGAACTTTTGAATTTGACGTTGAACTGTTTATAGATGTCATCTATTTTAAGGCTTTATATTAATAGATTTTAAAAATATAACTTAAAAATATGAAACTGTAGCTTTTACATATAAAATAACGGTATCCCAATAATCAACATTTGGTTAGTTATGACTGTTAAAGTTTTTCTGTATGGATTAAGTGTCATAAGAATTAGCTATCTTGGCAAAGTATTTATACCACAAATATATAAGTATATACAAACTGTGTACCTATTAATGTCGAGGAATCCCAATTGTCGACAAACAACCTGTCCAGCCATTTCGTCAAATTTATCCGGACAGACACTCTTCCACATGCCGTCATGCAGAACTTCCAAGCTCCCATCTGCAGATCCTTTATCTCCCATTAACCGCACTGTTGTAACTAAATGTCAACATGGATTAATACAGAGATAGAAACAGTAATATCGGAAGCTTGGTACAACATTTTACAAAATAAACACGAATGGGTGTTCAAATATATTAATTCAATATAATTACCATTGAAAAGCTGATATAGTTCCAGTGCCGGATTAACCGTGTGGGGAGAACCGGGACATACCGACTGTGCGGGGGCCCCACATGTGTTTTTTGATGATACGCACGAAACTATCATCAGTGTTAAGATTATTCAACCAATTTTCTAACTAAGCAGAGGTCAAATCAAGACATAAAATCCCAAACAAAGGACAAGGAGAAATAATGTAAAATTTAGGCAGGAAACATGTTCAGATTATACATTTGTCTGAACTACTAAACAATGATTACGTTAATTTCCCGGCCCCAGCAATCTCACCGCGGATGTGGTCCCCGGAACTGGTTAGGACCTATTGATTTGTAGAACCTCTAAGTTATGTAATTTAGTCAATTTTAGGGCCTAACCTATCTCTGAGCCCCCAAAAATGTGTTGGTAACTACCAGTCCCGGGGGCCCCCAATATCTCTTATCGCCCAGGTACTGGTTGGCTCCGTCCGAGATAAAATATTAATATGACCTAGAATTGTGGAGGGCCCATAAATATGGAGGGTTCCGGGACATTTGTCCCACTTTGCCCCCCCCCCCCCATAGATCCGGTACTGTATAGTTCAGTCATGGATATTAAGGTTGTGGCTAATATTGATGGGTGTGAGGTGATGAACTCCCTTGAACGAAACCAAAATACAGCAATCGTGTTTCTCTATTAGCAAATATTATTCCTGTCCTATTTTATCTCAGACCTTGTGATTCCCCGTTTCTGACATAAAACCAAACCTGTAATATTTCTTGACACTTACCACACTTAACTCCAGCTACGTCAACAAGACAATTATCTCCCCACGGTTCATGCGGACATGCTTCTAATCTCGCTTCATTTCCTACACATTCAACGGCATCTAACCGATAATCTCCAACAATGCCCCATGAACTATTTTTTCCTAGATAGACTTCAACATCACCTGGGCTGAAAAGAAGAGCACGGCGGTGTGCCTTTTCTGAAATTACTACAAGCTAGTCTCAAGTCGATGTACGTGTTGATGCGAGATTCTATGTGTAGGCGAGGATACTAACTTTAGTAATGGGTACGGGATGTATACCGTAAACACTACTTAAATTGGCCAAGCAACCCACAGTATTTGATATATTTAAATTTCTATAATTCGCATGGGCGATGTCTTTAGCAATGGCGGAAGCCCTGTGGCATTATCGTGGTTAAACATTAAATGGAACCTTCGGCTTCGCGTGGATGATAGACCTTGTGATCTAGACGTACCTTTCCCCCACCCTATGCACAATACGTTTGGCAATAAGTATATAGAGGTGGCAAGACAAATCACAAGAGAATCAAGTGAAAGATTCCGGGGTTTCATTTAATGCGTAAGTAAAAAAATTAAATATTAACAAGATTATAAAAAGGTGATACTCTATATTTACGTCGTAAGTAATTGATACCAAACATGTTTTAAAAAAAGTGTCAATACCTGTAAGGGTCGAAGAATCCAAGCTGTCGACAGACTACTTGTCCAGCCAATTTAGTAAACTTATGATCACAGACGTTGTTCCAGGTTCCATTATGTAAAACTTCTATACGTCCCTCTGCAGGTGTTTGTCCAACTGTTAATCGCACGGTTTGTTCTGAAAACAAAATGGGAAAACGGATGCATGATTGGATGGTACCCATCATTAAATGACTAGTTTTCGAAACCCAAAATCTATAATATTTACCACATTTCACACCAACTACATCAACACTACTACATGTATCCGCAAACCACAAACTGTTGCAGTCCTCCAGTCTGGTTTCATCTCCTTTACAACCCACGTTATCCAACCAAAAAGGACTATTGTTGACAATCCATGAATTATTGCCATTAACATAAATATCAACTTCATCTAATCTATAAGATATGATCTAATAATTATATCATTCTCTAATCATTATCTTACTATTTTAGATTATTAAATAACCGATTCTTGGGAGAACGAAGACACCAATTCCTCATCGGAATATCTGCAGTTTGGCTAAAGTGGTGATACATTTTATAATAATTTCTCAAAAATAAAATAACACCACTCTCCCTAGTCGCTATTCTAAGCTAAATTTATCTTTAATAACTATTTAAGAGATTCTTGGAAGAACGGAGACTTAAATCTCCGACACCATCTAAATATCTGCAGCTCGGCTAAAGAGGTGATACATTATACTTAATTTTCTATTCCTACCTATCTGGATCTAGATATCCCAACTGTCGACACACTACCTGCCCCGCCATTTTATCAAATCCAACACCACAAACGTTCTTCCAAATACCATTACGACGAACTTCTAAACGCCCATCTGCTGGACCCCGGTGTCCGACTAATCTCACAGTTTGTCCTACAAACAAAATGAAGAGTTTCAAAATACATAAAGCACAGTTCTCGCTTTAATAGTTAAAACAGATAACGTAAATAGAATATGCTGAAGATTGCATTCTAATTGCTCCACTCGGAACCGAGATACCTTTTGCATTTTAGGCTAGCCTTGATCATTATACTACAGTCAAAACGATAGAAAACAAAGTCTCGATTATTATTTTTTACGTTTAAGTATCCTTCACAAAATGAAATGTATTCCAATCCGCTAAGTATCACATTATGGCCTGGATAATTTAACTAATGGCTAATTGATAATTTATATTTCATATCAAACCTAACGAAAGACCCGGGTCGCATTGGCAGATTAAGCTGGGTGTAGGAGCCTTCTTTTGCAGTATTTTAAGGTGACCGTGACTGTTTTAATGTAAATAGGTGACAGTATAGTTGTTCTAAATTTGTTTCTTACCACAGCGCACCCCGACTACGTCCCATCTGAAACAGTCGTTTTCTCCCCAAGCAGCATGGGTACAATTTTCCAGACGATCTTCATGTCCCTCACAGATAGTATTGTCCAACCAATACGAATTACCATTCTCAAGCCATGAATTATTACCCGTAACATAGATTTCAACTTCCTCAAGACTATTGAAAATATATAGTTATGGAACAAAATGGTCATACAAGTATGTTTCATAATAATGTTAGTCATAAAATAAATTGAATACGCTGTACATGAAATGGGAATAAGTTTGAAGTTGTGCGATTAAAGTAACTACACTTTTATATTGATTATGTAAAAAAGTCCGCACATGGTTTAAACATGTTGACATTAGCATTGAGAAATGTTACATACTGATCGGGGTCGAGGAATCCCAATTGTCTACATACAACTTGTGCAGAACGTTTATCGAAACTACCATCGCAAACATTCTTCCAGATACCATCGTGGAGGATTTCTAAACGTCCATCTGTAGGTCCTATGTCTCCTACTAAACGTACTGTTTGTTCTAGAGATAGAATGAGTTTATTAGCATATAATCCACATTATTAGACAAAGATCGCGAATGAGAAACTGTGTCCATAAATGAAACTAATAATCACAATACTTACCACATCTCACTCCTACTGTGTTACTTATATTACAGTTGTTCCATGTTGAATATCCACATTCTTCCAGCTGGGTTTCGGTTCCTTGACAATTAATACCACTCATCCAAAAAGTTCGATTCGTTGTAATCCATGAATTATTGCCATGGACATAGATATCAACTTCATCAGGTCTGTAATGTGAATAAGTACTATGACGTGTAGTGAACACAAACAGAATAATCCAGTTAAAACCCCTAGAAGGATCGTTCAAAATTTTAAAGACGTGTTCTCATTTGCCAAAAGGCGACGACTCTCTCTTGGCAAAGCTCTCCCACAAGCAATTTGACGAATAATAAAACTTAGTGAATTCAAATAAAGACTATTCATTGTTGGGAGGAATATGTGGCTTTTCTGAAAAGTTATTTCAATGTCGTCCTTGGTAGAAGCGGACCTAAAGCCATAAAGTAACAACAATAAACCTTAGAGGTTACTCGATGTAACACATGGGATCCACACTTGACTAAACAACACACCTCACGAGATGAAGCCCGCTTTAGACGACTCACTTTTCCCATGATAAATATCGTACAGATAAAGGGAAGGGGTACAGAAATATGCCAAAGAGGTTTACTTATTTCCTAACTTTTCCTGCATCAAGTCGGTTCACTGCTCCAAAAAGGACCAACCATAAATGAATGATTGAATGAAATGGGGTTTAACGTCCTACTGTTATGCACTTAACCTGGGCTAATTGAAGACAGGCATACGCCATACAGTGTGCTATGAGGGTAATTTTGCCCGGGCAGCGGCGCTACGGCCTACTCTTAAATAGAATTCCAACTGCCAAGGGATCTTTTACGTGCACTCCAATGTGTAAACGGGACCTCGGTTTTTCGTCCCATCCGAACGACTAGGCAGATGTCCTTGTCAGGCCCTCCTTCTGCATCACTGACAAGGGGAAATCACGTCGAAAAATCGAGATGAAGTTTCTCGGCCAATGCAGGGATCGAACACCCGACCTCCAGGCTAGCGAACCAGCGCCTTATCCACTTGGCCACCGTGATCCCCAATCATAAATGTATATTGCAGTAAAATTGGGAAACGGTTTGGTTGGATTGATCCAATTTATTTCTTACCTTGACGAATTAAACAATTCTAATTGTCGGCAAACAACCTGTGCAGCATTTTTATCAAATCCATCATCACAGACATTCCCCCAGAGACCATCGTGATAGATTTCTAAACGACCTACTGAAGATCCAAAACCGCCTACCAAACGCACATTTTGTGCTGATAAAAACAATATATAGAGATTACCAAAAAAGTGATCTTTATTGTTAAACTTAACGGATCGTTTATTACAGGTTTCAAACATACGGCCAGATATTGTCCACCCAGGGTATGAATGTGGCCCTTGGAACAAGAAACTAGTGGTGGAAATCAGTTATTATTATTTTCTGGTTTCAGTAAACTCTGACATATGTACAGCATGTCAAAGATATCTTAGATGTATGTAATACAAGAGAACGTCGTGTGCTATACCATATCTTGGTGATTTGGATACCAGTTGACACAAATTACCTGTGTCGAGGACGTTTGGCTTTGATTATAGAACGGAACTTTTGATTATACATCTTTAAAAGAGAGGTCTGTTGTTTATGTCCGGGATCTAGAAATGGAAACAACAATTACTGTAGCTATGAATTTCATACTAAGCTCCATTTGTTACTTTGGGGGATAACTGATTAATTCAGTTAATGAATAACATACTGAAAGCATAAACAAAGTGGAAATGGGGTTCGATATTTCTCGTTGGTGTTAGCAGGTGTACCCTCTGCTGATTTGTCTATATTGCCTGTGCCTTTTTTCCGAATGTTGTCTAATGGATTGGATTGTTCGAACTTGGCTTAATTCTATTTATATTTATTAATTTCGCTGTTGTTTTCCCCATGGTAATACATTTTAAAATTATCATGTTGAATCTTACCTCTACAGGATGAAATTAAGATGGAAGCAAATATCTGAAAGGTAAAATATTTGTCTGCATTGTCCTCAGCACACAGATAACTGAATTGGGCAACTTAAGCAAATATTAATATCTTTGGCAAATTATTAGATTCACATATATACTATCCAAAAAAGTAGGGGATATTTGATTTTGGGGGCATAATACTAAAATATGCAAATGACTACGAACAAAGTGACTATAGAATATAACAGAAGAAACATTTCCAGTTACATTTGAAGCCCAAACGCACCAATAGCTACAGCATGGAATGCAGGTGATGCTTAGGATCATCATGGGGTCTAACCCAAGATTTGCACGACTCTGACTTTGAATGTTACAGTCATTCTGGCATTGAATTCCAGAGTGGAAACATCAGTTTAATTGTTTTAGTGACCAGAAAACAAATTTTGATATGCGCCGACTTACCCAAAATGAAAGGTTACGTGCCCTTGGCATGCTACAGATCGACACAACACAGGCGGTTGTGGCGCGGACTGTGAATGTTTCTCAGTCTGTCATAAGCAGGCTATGGTCCAGATACCGTGATACACAATCTGTACAGGACAGACCACGCTCAGGTCGACAACTCAAGCCCAGGATCGATTTATCCATACCTTGGCCTTGAGAAGTCGTGTCATCACAGCGATCGTCTTCAAACAGACACTGGTGTGAGAGTGAGTGGCCAGACCATTCGGAATCGACTGCATAGGGGTCACCTTCGCGTCCGACGTCCCCGTGTGATCCATTGTTTGAGAGATCATCACATTCAGGCAAAACGTCATTGGTGTAGGGATCGTCAACAATGGGATAATCGACGCTGGGTCAATGTGATGTTTTCAGACGAGTCAAGGTTAACTGTTGATTTTTTGGACAGACGTAGAAGGGTGTGGCGCCGTCGTTAACGTCATCAGACATGATTGATTTGGAGTTTGTTCTGTTATGGCGTGGGGAGGCATCACTGTTGCTGGAAGAACGGCTTTGCATGTTGTTGCAGGGCGTGTTACAGACCAGTACTATCGGGACAACATCTTGGCAGTCCATGCTGTGCCGTTCGCACGACGTCATGGCCGCCGTTTCATCTTCCGGGATGACAACGCAAGATGTCACAGGTCCAGGAAAGTTACAGGTTACCTCAAACAACAGAACATCACCACATTACCTTGGCAGACCTCTCCCCCATCGAGCATGTCTGGGCATGCTTGGACAGAGGTTACGTCAACGTCAACAACGTCCTGCCAATGTCCAAGAACTTGCTGATGCGTTACAACAGGAATGGGACAATCTGGACCAAAATGACCTTAGACGTCTCATTAGGGGTATGCCACGTCGGATCAATGCTTGTTTGGCAAACAGAGGAGGATTTACCCGTTACTGACTTTGTTGTGATGCTGTGGTAACTTTGCTGTTTGACCCCGGGTATCATTTTACCCTTATAATGGTCAGTCTGTGCCTTACTTAGTCTAACGATCATTTTGAATAAATCGATGAATGTGAACTTCATTTCATTTTGTCATCTGTTTCTTCGTCAGTTTAATTAGGTGACTTTTATAACACTTAAAAATCAAATATCCCCTACTTTTTTGGAATAGTATATGTACTTAAATCCAAATGAGCGAATGAATGACCGATTGGTATATAAAAAAAGTTATAATTTGGTAAACATTAGCTGGTTCCATGGGAATGAGAATATCATGTTTAACATTAGAATTTACCATATTGCATCATTTAGCTTGATTAAGCAATCTCAATTATTAACATCATATTTGACGAATTAGAAGGTCCAAAACCCAAATTTAAAAAACTGCCACATTTGTGAGAATTCGTCAGACAGCACCCTGATTCTAGACGGGAAAAGGTGTAGCTGAGGTTTGGGACAGTTGTAATCTACCATGCTTATATGTATCCAGCTATGATATATATAATGTAAAAACGAACTGTTGCATTTTTATTTCTGGTAAGACAGACGTCTTGACTATTGAGAAGACACACGTATTGCCTAATTAGATAAGAAGTAAATATACAACGTAGAGGAGTAAGAAAAGATGCATGGGTTATACGTTGGATGGCGACTGGTTTGGCGTGATCCGCTATTCACGTCTGGCAGAAGAACCATGGTGCTACAAATATTATTTCAACTAATTCAAATTTGAGTACAATTAAACCTTCCGAAACAATAGGTTGACTAAAATTGATATCTCCAATTGTGAGCGAAATCGATCGAGTAACTTACCAAAAAGAATCCCATTGAACTTTTAGAATGAAGAATTCACCGTGTATGACTCGTCCACATGTAGTATATATTGAAATGCATAATGCATTAAGATAAGAGTACTAGTGTGACGTTTATAGGTCATACATTTCCAGGCAGTCTGTGTCTTCACACACAGTGTGAGTTTTCTGTAGTAATTGTTAAGACAAATGACAAAATGCATAACTATTTGGATTTGTGTAGTAATTAATTATGGTTATGTGATGAATGCAAATGTTTGAAATTAACTGACAAATGGAATCATGCTATATTATTTTCCCCGACATTATAAAGACTAAATAAGGTGTAATCAGTCTTGGCCTGGTTTGGTAGATAAGGTCACTTGACACAAATTCGTTTCCATCAACAGAGCTTTACGTATTTTATAGCTACAAAGACTCCAATACTCCTCTCAAAATCCATACACCCCCCCCCCCGAAATACACACACAAACTTCATCTGAATCCGGTTTATAGGCCTAATGATTCAATATTCATATTGATTTGTTCTTATGCTTTCAATGTGGGATAGATACCTGTTTTCAGATAATAATAAATGTGTTCCGACAGGTGATTCTTCGATTTATCTCCGCACTTTGTCCTAGATTTGTAGATTGTGTGTTTTAATTTGGCAAATTCAAGAAATCACAAATGATTGAGCAAGGTCACCATTTTTATTCCATTGTGATAAAACTTAAAGGGGCAATCCCGATATGAAGAGAGTCTAAAAGTCCAAGTACGTATGAAATTTAAGCGCCAAAATATAGAGGAATGGTGTATTTATCTTGTCTCAAAATTTCAGCTCAAAATATTGAGTCGGTTGGACGTAAACGTCAAAAATGCTTATCCGGACAAGTAACCCTTTTAAGATTTCGGGTCATTCTTTTCGTTGGGTGACCTGATAATCGATTGCTGTTCATTTAGAGGTCTGTAAGTGAATGTCCCATGTACTGTACTTGATAACGAAAGGTAAATTCTACCTACACATTATTTTTATAAAATAAAAGTCTGGTTTTATCCAGACACCGTATAATACAGCTTGGAACACCGGTCTCCATATCCAAACGAAGAATGTCGGGTAAAAGTTGTTTCAAAACATATCACAATTATTCAGTTAGTGGCTTGACACTTAGTTAGAGGATTTTAAGGGATTTAAACACAAAATTAAGCAGTTTTATTCTCTAGCATATTATCGGGATTGACCCTTTAAAAGTCCCTGTTTGCGATTTGAACGCTGTAGCAAATCCTTTGCAAACGTCAATCTGTCGACTAAACAGTTCTTTATTATATTATAACAATACTGCCGCAATCTTCTAAAACGTGTTCTCGGAATTCCTTTAATGGGCTTTTTTTTTTTAAATCTGTTTGAATCCATGCCGAGTGATTTATCTGCAATTAATATTTCAAGTTTTTCTTAATTAAATGATACATGAGTAAATATTACATGATTTTATGTTTTCCCACAAATTGAAAATACCGAACCGTTACTTAAAAATATGTTTATATCCTAAAGACCTCGGATGGGTTCTTTTTTGGCATATATCGAATAGTAACTACTTAAATTTTTCCCCCGATTCTTCGATGGTCGCCTACGCTACATATCTAATGCAACCTCTGATAAAGACATCAATTCTTATTCGATTTTGATTAGCGTATACCCATACATGTTTATTATACAGATCATGTCGATTTATATGGAAAGCGGACCATGAGAGGAATAATAGTAATCATTCCGCGACCTTTTGTTGCAGAGTTATACTCCCTTAGTCTAAAACCTACATTTCAGACAAAGGTGAGGTTAAGAAATAGCTGTTCTGTGCGCATATTCCACGTTTTGCGGGGTTATCTTTTTGTTTACTTTGGTATCAAGCATTGGAGTCACGGGAGGACGAACCCTATCGATAATAAGAAGTCCGTGACCTTTATATTTTATACTCAGGTGTCATAAAAATGTTAAAAAAATATTTTAATTTTAAGATGTTGTGTTCCTTTAATAAAAAATGAGAAATAAGCATCCAAAAGTATTAAACGCAACTTCTATAATCCAAAGTCATTTGGGGTTGGTTAGAACATTCGGGCCAGATTGTTCGGCCTTATGGACTAAGATTATATTAGAAGAGTAGGATGAAACATTCTTTCCTTGAACAATGGCAGCTCATAATGATCGGACGTTTTGTTTGTTAACTAGCCAGAAACTCAATTTCATTATCCGTTAGCTAAAGGACTGACTAGAGCTAATCCAGGAGAGGGCTGTTTTGTCATTAGCTGAATTTTAATTCCTGTATAAACACTTTAGGAAATCTATAGTATACTGTAGTATTTTTCATATAGAGATGTTATCATAAATCTGTAGGAAAAACAATGGATTATCTGTAGACTACCATATAACTTCATCTCATAGAAAATTAAATGAGATACCCCCTCCCCCCACCCAACTTTCTAGAATACTTTAAAGAAAACTACACTGGTATGCTATAGCACTTTTTGCTAGGGTATATTTCGACTGACGGCAAAGTAAGCACATGTTATCACAATTTCTCTTCGTTAACGATCTGTTAACTCCGTGTTATTATTCGTACAATATAGAACTTCAGTTTTCTATTTATAATAGCTATTATTATCCAATTCTGGTTGATGTCAATCGAAGATATTTTGAGGCCCCAAATTTGGTCAGAAATATAATATTACACGAATGTATTTCAAAGGTTGTCATTAAGTGAGATTTCGGATAGAGGGAGAAATGGGGTTAAACGACCACTCGACACATACTAGGTCATTTCGAGACTTACATGGTTTAATTTTATTTCAAATATTCGCTTGCACGTAGGGGTCTTTAGCAGTATCCCGTCTTCCATTAGCCCAGGCTAGGTGCATAATAGTATGACGTTAAACCCCATTTCATTTATTTTCTTTAGCAGTAGGAGGAAACCGGGGGACCCGGAGAAAACCCACGAGGTTGGACAGGCGAGCCTACTCCTTGCCACGTACAACGATATATCAATCCGTGCATATTGGCTTTGAAACTAAATAATTTTGACCAGCTGGTGTATTGAATTATTTTATGCTACACATAAAGACATTATAAAAACACGTCGATATTAAATTAACCAGTTAGAAAACTTTATTTACATAACTTTACCATACAGTATAGTTAATACTGTGGTTTCATTGCCACTGAGATTTTATTCCAAAGAGGGGACAACTTAAGAGAGTGAACACTGGTATGAAAAATTAACTTTTTCATTTAAATAGTACAACTACATGTAGATATATGAACAGTTACTAGAGAAAATACATTTTTATGCTATTTTCAAGTCATATTTCACGAGCTTGTTTGAATTTAGGTTTATTCTAAACCAACGGGAAGGATAGAGCTTGATCCGCTATGCATATAACTCGGTGCAGCTACATTGCTTAATTTGTTTTGATATAAGTTGAGTAAAATTTGTAGCGTGTTTATATAGGCGGTACTCAAAAGGTGGTGTAAAAAAGCAAGGTTTACTATTAGATCGTAATAGTTTATACTTATAGACTGGAATGATGAGGTATTTCTATCTGTATTGATATTTTGGGAATTGGTGATGAAATAACACAAGGCTACATGGAATATGATAATGCCTATTAACGCGTTGATTCTGACCACTACCCTTAACCAACCAAGCTTCTACATCTACAAATATCCAGCCTATGAAACAATCATCAATGTACAGGTAGGTTTATAATCTTAATTCCAACGAATATTGATTATGGAATCGATATTGATTTTGTGTAACCTTAGATGGAAATGCTACCAGTTTAAGTTCTACTGTTCTGCTCCAACAGGAAGGCGGGCTATGAGGGAAATGTTGTCCCGGCATATTATACTCTTATATCGAATTCCAACTGCCAATAGATCTTTTAAGTTCCCTCCAATGAGTACACGGCACCTTGCTCGTCGTCACATTCGAACGACCAAACGTTGCCTCTTACCGCCAGTACCTCAACCCTGTAACACTGACAAGGAAAACCAACCCGGAAAATTCCCGATGAACTTCCTCGACTAACGCAAGGATCGAACACGGGACCTCCACGTTAGCGAAATAATGTCTTACTCACTGGGCCAACTTGACTCAAGATACTTAAGGGGTTATACAACATCTCCATAGCAGCACACTCAGATATCTTTGCAATATTATTATTTCGAGTCATTGCTCGAAACACAGACGATTTAGTTTTTAAAAAATCGGCTTAATAAAATTTTGAATGTCTTTTATAGGAATATGTATCCATCTTTTGTTTTCATTGTTTGACATATTCGTCATTTCATTTTTGTCAAACCCTTGAGTATGCGCAATGTTTTGGTGCGTATAGATTGACTTGTAGCTTAGAAATGAAATAATGCATTTTTGATTCGGTATATTGAAATTATGAAGTACAGTAATATTCTGTAGTAATAATACTATATATGCTATTCACACAAATATTTAAGCCAGAAAGGTGCTTGACAAATAAATGACAATATACCTTTAAGCGAAATCCAATGGTCATAAGTGTACCTTTAAAAAGTCGCGTAAAGGTCCTTATATCCTTTTTTAATGTCAATTCAGGGGCCCCTTCAAGGGTCAATATACCGTGAGCATAAAATCAAGGGCCTTTATAGCATACCGTTAACATCAAGTGTAGTAATATGGTCTCTGCGATCTTATTTCTTTAACTGATATCGGTTCCACGTATTGTAAAAAGGTAATATCTCCCACACTTAAATTGAATGAGTGGTGATTTATATATAAAATAGTGATATTTTGGTCAACATTTGATTATGGGTTAATACCACAAAAATACGTCTGACACTCCTGGTGGAAATGTTTCATTGTCCAAATCAGGGTCGATGTCATTAGGCTTAGTAACAAATCATCATAATTACGTAATCATTTCCCAAATAAAAAATAACAGAGCTGTCTCAAGGACAATGTCAATGTTAAAAGACTGTACATAGATCATGTATAGGTTAGACACGCACTGAGCGAGAGAGAGAGAGAGAGAGAGAGAGAGCAGATATCATGTAGATTCGTTGTGTCATACCATCTGGATTCCGAATGCCCAATTAGATCGTAGGAAAGCCATACGATGTAGGCAGCCAGTCAGTAAACTCGTTCTGCGAAAGGGTGGAGTTGAGAGAGTAGAGACTGATTTATTGTAATCTTTGTTTGTAACCTATGTGTCCAGTGCTTGGTATAAAATGTTGACAAACTGTTGCATTGTTGTTCCTGGCAGATAACGTCTTAGTGGTCCTAGCCAAAAGAAGAGGATTACAAATATAACCAGAGACAATACTAGATGATCACAAGGCTAGTAAAATATGTAGCAGAAGAGAGTATGCGTCACACTTCGGTAGTTTTAAGGGGCAATATACCTTTTATGGCATCTTTAAGGGTACAAAAATCCACCAGTGCCTGTTCCATGGCCTCTCAGATTTCCGAAGTAAGTGTATACGTTAGGTATTAACAATTGGCAACATATCACCGTTTCTGTCAACACAAGATTTATTTGCTTAGATGCTTAGAAATTTAACAGTAATAAATCTGTAATTACTTCAATAGAGTTAGTTGTGTTAGACAGATGTCTGACATCTCATTGGCTTTTAATTTACTCGATATGGAGAACCTGGGAGCAATAGTACATAATATTGAGATCTTAAATAAAGTAACAAATAGAGCAATATTAATGAATAATAACTTTATTTACATTGAATTTTGGTTTATTGAATAGTTGATCGATCTTGGAAGCAGCTGTCTAGCTAAAACTCCCCACCTGTCAGAAAGTTTATACCGTATCTCAACAACCTGTCAATATTGTTGCGAATTAAAGATCAATGCTTTGTGTATTACTTGCATGATCGACTCACCATAAACAAGTGTGGATTTTTATTTCTGCAGTCTTTTATTCCTATATCCATGTCTAATCGCCGATTGAAGTCTATACATCGACCATCGAACTGCTTGGTGCTGTGCCAGTGTGATGGAATTGACTCTCTTTGCTTCAGTTCCAGGTTGTGTAAGATCAAGACGGCGAAGATGTTTGATCAGACAGTGAAAATAGGCCTGCCTTTGCTCTGTATAGTTGGACTGGTGCTGTTCATCATTTTAAAGCGTGAGTTTACAAGATTAGTTAAGATGTAAGGTAATTGAAGCGGGGCAGCTTGTATAGATAGTTTCGGCTACGTTTCGATACGATCAACACGAGTGCCGCTACCGACCTCAATATATGATAAGACCTGGTAGGATTACCACGATTAAAACCACGATTTTAATCGGAGCTCGAATCGTAATAGTAGAAACCTAGCAAAGGTTAAATTTACAATATGTTTTTATTTCAGTTTCACCAACCAGTATTTATAGCGTGGAAAGCATCAATAAGGCAAGTACTGTTTCATATAGATTAAAGGAGGATTTTTTGGGGGGTGGGAGTGGCTGGGGGAGGGGGGTATTCTAGAACCACCATGGGAGTAGGCAGTAAGCTTCGTCGTTATTCTTGCAAGGAAAATCCTCAAATTTTGCTTTTATAAATGTGGTATCCAGTGGCTGTTTATAGCGTTTACCTTCTTTGTTAAAATCAATGGTGTGGTGAATTTATCACCACTGAATTCGTCGTGCCTGATGACTATTTGGACAAATTAGTATTTCTATTTTTAGATTATAAATATGAACCAAGCGAAACCAGGGCCTCGAGATAAAGATCAGATAAAAAGACATCAATATATTGATGCTGTATGTAAGAATAACACCCTTGGAGGTACTGGTAATATCCTTGTTTCTCCAGCTAAGAAACTGTCCTATTGTATTGTACCTACAGCAGAGTCGGATTTCTGGATCCGAACATTCCGGTGAGTCTATATGGATTGGAGTCTTGGCTTGGCATAATCGATTTGATGTGACTTTCACATTTCATAGGATGTTTAATTCAGATAATGTGTAAAATTCACAAGCACTCTCTTAGATACAATCTTTCAAAATCTAAACTGACGGGTAGTGTGTTTTATTTTGTGGTTTATCACGTAAAATGTCTTACTTGTAGTAAACGTCTTGACAAACCTTCAAAAGCTAATATCTTCGCTCGCAATACAGTAATTTGAATGAAATTTACAATATATTCATTTTACATTATCTATTTTTGAACTATCAAAACAAGAATGACCAACTTGTTATCTAAATCTTACAAAATGTATATTTAAGTAATAAACTGACTCTTTATCTTCGTCATTGCGCATGTTAGAATCTATTTCGCATGTCCGTGGCTTTGAAACAAATTACATTCCAGTTGTACAATGCAAATCATCTAGTTTTCATATTGCATAATGCGCATTGGAATGTATAATGCAACCTAAACACGGACATAATATGATATTTATGCACTAAAATGAAAACGATTTATACATTCATGCAGTAAACACAATATGTACAAAATCCATATAATGTCAACCACGTGTTTGACAAAAGACTATTGCCACGTGAATCGAAACAGTCTATAATACACTTTAATCCTAAAACAGTCTTCAGCTCTCACTATGTGACAAAATATTGGCATGCAGTTGGAATACAGTCTAAGAGTAGGTCAATAGAATAGACATTTAGTCCAATTTTATTCCATTTCAATGGCGGCGGTACTCACAATGATGGTAGTGTTAGATTTGAAGTTCCCATTCATATCTTGCAAGATATAATGTTTAAGCAAAGAATATATTTTCCAGTCAATAGTGATGTATGTAGGTTCTTGACTATATCAAGGAAATATATCTTGTCATTAAATCTATTTTTATATAAAATTAGTTGCGTTCAAAATAGCGCTGCTACATCAACAAAACAATGGTGTTACGAAATTACCTAGATCCCTTTCCACTTAGACAAATATTGAGCAGATATTTTATTTGGGTCATGCCCTTTTATTTCAGGTACCTCAACGATGAATCCAAGGACGATATAGACACAAGAGATTTGACGAAACTAAACAGTTTGCTGTCTCGTAACCTTCTACGACAGAATTTAAAATTATACCATATGGAAAAGGAGTCTGATGAAATAGTCGTAGATACAACCAGCAAGATTCTGTTTACAAGAAATCCCTACACCAGACTATGGATTGCTTACATAGAACATATGTTTTTACCAGATTTATGGAACGAAGTTGGGCGTAAAATTGTGTCATTTCGAAAATCTCCTAAGCAGGAAAGTCTTCTGTGCGGAAATGACGTAACATTTGAAGAATTTTTGGATCACGTGCTACGCGAGGCGAAGAGCCCAGCAAATATGAAGAAAATTTGGAGACCGGTTCAATACCTGTGCAATCCCTGCATGTATAAACCAGATTTTATAGGAAAAGTTGAATATTTTGATGTTGATGCAAAGCATATACTTCAAAAGTTCGATTTATCTATATTACTCAAATCGTATGAAAGCGAAAATTATGAAATTGATGAAATGAAGAACATAATCCGTCATTATTTTCACTTGTATAACCAGGGTACCATTAGCAACTGTATCTCTAGAGCGGGATTGGCTTTGCGATTGTGGACCAGCTTTCAAGTGCGAGGTTATCTCCCTTTACAATCAGAATCGGCCCTACAGCATATAACAGAGAGAACTTTTGACGTCAATATATTTAGAGAGATCGTGGTTAATATTTATGACCGTTACAGAAGTTCTAGATACCTGTGGAAGAACCAACATAACAAATTAACAACCCACGCTTTCCAGGAAATACCCTTCCGAATTTTTAAAGGTCTAACAACTATCTATGAGTTTGACTTTAAAGCTTTCGGATATGAAAGGTTCCCAAAACAATTTTTAAAAATACCGGGAGTTCCACGCATCTAAATTTTGTTCTTTTAAAAAAGGCAGATAATATCGTATTTCCCCGGGTTTTAATTATTTTAGGGTTATCTTTTTTTGTAAAATGGAAGACTTCGTAATTAATAGCAATGGAGTTCACACCACAAACTATTAAAGGGTGGCCTGTGTGGTTTAAAGAATAACATCAATCCAAGTTGCTGAACTCCTTCAAAACTGAAGTATTGTGTACTAATGAATTTTTAAAACGCCTAAATCTATGTAGGACAATTCGATAATTAGAACATTCTTAGTGTTCCTATCGCCGAAGATCTTCAACGACTCTTTAAATCTAAATCAATGCCATACACTATCGGGGTCCATTGGAACAGTGCTTCGCTAATTTTCGGACTGTGATTCAAATAAGGAAACCAACACCGCTTTTGAAGAATAGTATACACACAGCAATCTACAAGGGGACAGCTGCTTGTGTTACTGTTATGTTTTCTAAGGATGTGTTTTATACAACAAGAAGATGCATGAAGATGTTTATTAATTTAAGCAACTAATTTTAATATACATAGCTTGTTAAAATGAAATTTAATTTGAGCTGAACTTAAATGCAACTAATAAATACTAAATTTAAAATAAATATAATTCACAGTCCATGGGCGGTCGAATATCGTAAGGGTTTTCGTTCATAAATCAGGGCTTGTATTTCCATCTGAAATAACAGAAAAGATGATATGTATTAGATAACGATAAAATATGACTAAAACTATTGCATGTATTTAGATAAAATCCTTGGATTCAATAATTCGCGTGCAACGGGAGGAAACCGGAGTACCAGTATAGCTGACACTAAATTTTCAGGCAAATTAAGGGCCCTAGTTCGATCCGACTCCGATCGTTTAAACCTAAAATTGTTCCACAGGAAGCTTATACAATTTTTTAATAGATGGCGACATTATTTGGGGTTCGTGGAGAAAGTGACTTAGATCGTTCTTCCCATGGACTCTTCATATATTAATATACTAAATGTATTTGAATAATATTCAAACGCAGCAAGTGTAAATATACCGACCAGCATATTAGTGGATGGCGGATGGAAGGTGATAATACTATCTCACGTCAGATATATTTATACATTTCAAAAGTGTTCAACATCTACGTAATAAAATACTTACCGTAGACAGAAATTAGTTTTTTGTCGGAACAATTTTGGCTTTAAAGTACCACAGTCTACATTGACCTTCTTGTGTAAATTTGTATTCATTTCCAACATTGACACTATTCATGCTCCATAAATAGGTGTTCAGTCTTAATGCTCCGGGCCCTGCGCAGTTCCAATCCATTGGTATACCTACGCCATCTTTAGGATATAACCCCAAGACGTCACCGGCCTGAACCTGTATTCTATCTTCTGGTTTAACTGGCACATATTGTTTTCTCTTAAACCTTGTTGTCACCAGATTTTTTCCCACTAAAGTCATACTACAAGAACAAATAATACATTCTTGATAATAAATTTTATATTTAATAAATATACCTTAGATATATCATATTCGACATATCTTATTCGACATATCATATTCGACAAATTATATTGGAATTTAAAAAATATTCGAGCTATTCCTATCATTGGTATTGGTCGTTTCAGTCATTCACAGACACGAACGTAGAATTTACCTCAGATAACATAATATTAAGAGAGGTCAACTCTGCGAATATTTTCTTTTGGAACGTAGCATTTGCCTTGGCTCACATAATGTTATGACAGATCAAAACGGCAAACAATTTCTTTTATTGGAAATCCACTGAAGGGAAATTACAGATTAGTCGACACGCGTACTTTTTATGACACTGTTTTTTTTTAAAAATTGCTAGTTTGTTGTTTACCTTAATGGGGAACTGGTTGGTCTAAACACAAAAAATCCAACTTGTCCTGAAGTACGAGTATAGAACTGCCACTCAACTATTTCACCAGATATGGGGATTTTAAGAGAATCACTCATTCCTGTGTGTCCCCAATTTTTCCACCCTACCGCTTGGCCATCTCTTAAATCCAAATCGTTACTTAAAGATGGTATCTCATTCAACGCTATAAGAAAAATAAAAGGATACTTGACACATCATACTTTTTATGCGTTGCGGTGGTTTGAATGAAAGTTCATATTTCAAATCCATTGTCGTATCAGGGCAGGAAGGGTATGTATTATTAAAATAGCTTTAAATAACCTGTTAATCAAAAGTTTGTATATTTGAATACCGATTACTCAAATGTTTGAAACCTTAATCTCGTAATCTGGAATTCAAAAGGCCAAACCGGTACCAAGTTGTTTTCCACAATTTTCCACTAGTCTAAAGGTGTAGATTAGCAGAAAACACATAGAACATAAAAAGTTGGATAAAAGAGCAGAAAATGAATATATCGACGACAAATATTAAATCCAGGTCCCGGTTTCTCGTGTCGAGTGTGTTCTCGCTTTAAAAATTTGACCTGAATCTAGGACCAATTTGACCTGAATCCAGAACCAATTTCGCCTGTTTATATTGAACAATGAAACTAAGTCACACCACCACACAAACGTCTTCTGTTTAATATATCTTGTTAAAATATAAATACGAAAGCAAGAGATGTCGGCTCCAAATTCATATTTAACTTCATATTTATACTTACACTGACATTGTAGAAGTTGACCGGATAATTTTCCTGATCTCATACATATTCTACTTTTACTGCCGGACTTATATACATAACCAGTATCACACAAATAGCTGACGTATTCACCAATTTTTAATGACGTCGCTGTGCCATTCTGTTTAACTCCTTCACCAGCAGATTCAACCGAGCATGTTTTATCTACAACGTAAAGGGGGTCATAATAATACATTTGAATCTACGAATTTGTAATCAGGAATCAGTTCCGAGCTGCATGGGACGGAGCAGTGTCATCAAAATTCAATAAATTATCAATTCCTATAACTATCAAATGACCATTAATATATCCGAGAAGTTTAAAAAATACCCTAACAAATGTTTGGGACTGAAATAGGGCCCTCAAGAATTGTTCAATCATCAAGTCATTTCTAATGGAGAACCTTTTAGTACCCTTATTAGAACATATTTATCTTGATGACTACTTCTGAACTACATTGGTACCTCATAGACCGCCCTTGATTAATCATTAGGTAAAACAAGGTACGAGGGGTGGGCGTACTAAACAAAGGGCAAATTGATAGAGTGAAGCGAGATTCACCTTGAATGATGCCATTGGGGATAACATTTGGGGTTTTATTGGTGACCAAAATAAAAAATAATCTTAAAGATTGTTAAGTTAAGCTGTACGAAGGTTAGCATGCGATTATATAACAATATGTTTTTAAACACTAACCCTTGTTCTTGATAATCCACGTGAGCCAAAAACAATTAAACTAGTAGTCAAGCTTACTGGATAATCAAGAAACATCTTACCTGATACCTCACATATATTACAAGAGACTGGACATTCACTCCTAGCCCATGCACCATTTTGACAGGATTGGGGTAAGGCAGTCATAATATTTTCACAGTTTTTCAATCTATCTTTACATAGCACGTGCTCTGAACATACATAATCATACATTATCAAATACAACTTTAGGATTAGGTAAATCATATTAAGATTTTAAAAATTATAAAAAAATTTTTACATCTGTTTGCTTGTATATTTGTAGCAAATTAATAACTTGCCCTCTCAATATGTAACAATCTTACTTTTTTAGTGTGACAACACATAAATGTCCATTTCTATTGCACAAAATATCCACAAATACTGTGCTCGTAGCGCTTGACAAAACACATCTACCTGAAGTTGTTAGCTCTTAGTTACAACTTGTTTGAAACAGTTTTAAAAGTTTCTTAAATGGTGGTAATGGGGTAAATTGGCGTAGGTTAGCGGGAGCAATTTCAAACGAATGATAACCAAATTATTATCATGTAACTTGGTATGATCAAACTGATTGAGAGATTTCAATCGTAGACTTTTAAATGGAATGTAAGATTGAACAAGTCCACACAAAGATATTTAAGAGCGGTGCCATTTACACGGTTTAAAGTGAGAGCAAAGAATTTAAAACATTTTTGGTCAGAACTGGGAGCCTAATCGAGATCCTGTAGATAGGATATGATGTGGCTGGATCGGGGATATGTAGGTGTAGTATTAAAGACATCTCTGTGTCTGTTCATTATTAACCAAATGTTGTTTACATACATATATATATATATTGATCCCATCATTATTTTAAAATGTATATCAATTGATTGATAACGAAATGGGAATTCTAGTCCGTGTGTCCATTCAACACATTATTGTAACATTATTTACGACTTCGTAAACATATTCGTAAACAATGCACCAACTCCTCATTCAAATTTATAGCTTGATTTCGAATGGTTAAGCCAATACATAACTAATGTGATAGAATTTGATAAGTGTATCAAGGTAGTAGTAATTTTTAGTAAACAAGTAACATGAGGTACATACTTTTGGTAGCCTTTTTACAAACAAAATCTTCCTTCCAGTAGCCATTAGTTGCTACCCATTTTCTTCCCTTATCTTGACCCAGTAACGAAGCGTATTTGAAATCGTATCTGTCATACGGCGCAGCTACAAATAACAATTAAATTAACTGTATTTAGGAATTAACAATACTCGTGAATAATCTTATGATAAAAGTCTAAACCAGACAACTAATATTATTGCAGTTTGCTGAATAAGAAAACAGATGTGTATATTTGTATATCTTCATTTTGTTTTGAATTCACTTTGTACTATTCGAATAAAGCAAATGATCAAAGTAGGATATCTATAACATTCTGGTGTCAAGTATTTTTTGAGGAAACTATAGTTATTATAAATTTGTTATATATTTCTGTATTGATCTCAATGTAATGGAAAGCATGTCTTCATTATGACAATGTAGTGCAAGCACAAACATTTAAATATACTAGAAAAACGCCCAAGTTATTCTAAATCCTAATTAATTCCTTACCTTGCCAAGGTAACCATTCAGTAACACTTCCATCTGGCCATACCCATTTACCATTCTTCTTCTCCAACCCAATCATTACTTTATGCATAGTTTCTCTACAGAGTAATTACAGAAGAAATAGTCAAAAATAACACTATAGGCCATATTTACTGTAGAAGAAAGAAGTTCTGTAAGGGGTTCTGTTTAATATATTGAAGTTGTTAGCTAGTACCTGTGACAACAAGATCTAGGCTAACAAGAATATTTCTGGAAGTTTAAAGTTGGGCAATGACATGTTTAGCCATCTTCTTAGATGCCCATATAAGTACAACCATGTTGATATCCAGGGTATCGTCTGTACAACTGACCAATTGGAAATGCACACTTAATATTATATATGTATAAGAAGTGATATGAAGACGCCGAACCTGATGGAGACGACAAAATCTTCTTCAGCTTGATCAACAACTGTTGTTAATGTAGCTCCATGTTCTTCACAGATCTTTTCCGCTGCCACACGTTTCTCCGGTGTACCAAAATATTTATAACAGCCCTTCTTATATTCTACCCATCCATATGGACATCCTTTGAAAATAGTAAACAGGTCGATGTCTTAATATATCGATGTGTAAATAAATTTATGTTGTGATCTTATATCACATGTGCTCTTTATATGTTATAGTATTTGCATATATCAATAGCTATATATATCACGCCGTTATACGACAATATCTATAACACGTTACTTCATATTCAAACCGTCCAAACTGATATCCTTTCAAACAAATAATAAATGGAGTTCATAATCATCCTATTAATTTACCAGGAACGATTCCAACACTGACTGAAGGTCTCTGTGCTTTACAGATGTATATATTTATAGCTACAGAATGATGCACTGATATATCACTAGTTTTAAGAAAGGGCCTTTTCAAAGTGTACAAACCGTTAATTCAGAATAGATGCCACAAGACAAACATCTTGCTTACATTGACAGTTATAACAGTCCTACTTTATAAGTTCAATACAAGTAGATTAAAAGATATAACCTCTAAGATACCAGTGTCCATTGGCGTCACACATCTGTTTTTCGGGTGAGGGGGGGGTGAGGGGGTCTGACTATACTTGTCATATTTTATAAAATTTTATTAGCGGACCCCCTCCACTTGCCTATTTATTTCAGGTTAACGCCTCTGTCCATTGGTACCATCATCTCCATCACAAGTCGAACAATCTGGGTCCATCAGTTATTTGAAGGAAGTATTTACTCCGGTAGACCAGGTTCCATATACAAGAACTGTTATATTTTAAAACCAACTATTGCCTTATTAACAGCTATAGACGAATTTTTCAGATAAACAGAAGTTATTTACTTACCACCACAGACATAACCTACAGGAGACCAAGTTTCATCTGTTAAACAGGAACTCTTGTATTCTAAATCTTCTGTTTTACATTTATATGTTATAACATCTGCTTCTTTATATTCATCCTTCTCTCCAGCCTTTATCTCAGCATCTTCCAATACTTCCGGTGCCGGACATGATACATCGATATCTATAATACAGGAAGGTATAAATAATTATTTCAGTGTTAGTATAGGTTGATCCTACATATATCCATCCCTTTTTACAGATACAAAACCTTTTTATGTGGATATTTTAATTTTTTTGTTATTTCCGATGGCTGTTGGGGATTTTTGGTCTTTATTTTTTATTTGGTGGCGGGGAAGGCGGGGGGGGGGGATTTCAACCTTGCCGCAGCCTGACGATATGTTCGTTTCCTCGATACAATGTCGCATGCTAAATACAAGCTGATACGCCATTCAGTAATAGCTGTGTTCAATTTGAAAAATACCTTGACGTCTTATAATAACATAACAGATCTAAATTTAAAGCATCCCCCTTGTTTACTCTTTAACATTTTTGAAACTCTCTATGCACACCTCGATCTTCGAATTTCTATTCGACAAGATCATGCTACCGGACTTGAGTAAGAAAGTGATTTATCACCCAATAATACATTCTTTATTTCTACAGTAGAAATCGCTTGTATGATAAATTACATAATCTACTGAGCGATACCTCCTTACATGAACTTGAAATCTATAGCAAAGAATTTATATTTATTTATTTCTGCATCTAAGAAGGGATTGGGTGATAAATCAAATCTCCGACTCGTCTTTTTTTATATCAAAAAATTTCAACACTCGTTGATAAAGTAAAAAAAATCGGCAGAGCCTCGTTTTTTTTACATATTCAACTTGTGGTGATATTTTTTGATATCAAAAAAGACTGGTAGGAGATTCTCTATATGCTCATTTTCAAAACTTAGGTTATATTGATCAATAAAAGTTACTTACATGATTTCTCCTTTTCTGCAGATCCACCACCTCCGCCACATGCCAAGGCACACCCTGACAGAGCAGTATCTCTTTGACAAAAATCGGGATCTTCTTTTATCACGTCATCACAGTCGTCATAAGTGTTGTGCATCTTCCCTTTTCAAGTAAATAAAAAAAACTTAAATCGCATATAAGATTTGATAAGTCAGTGTATTAAGAAAGATTAAGTTCGTTTAGATTAAGTTGACAAATCTACAAAAGTGTTTACATTGTATATGCGTAATAAGAATAGTACATTTTGGTCGGGTTTATCTACACGTATTAGATTCTCAAAGCAGACAACTTCTAGTGAGTCACCACATCAGGAAATCAATTTTAAATCCAGTTCCATCGATCAGTAAGTATTCGAAATGCCAATGCAGTTTTGTTTGCTAGTTTAAATAACGACACTATTACAACCGGTACATGTACTCGATCGTACTGATATTTACCTATTTTACTGACGTCACAGTAATTTCTACTGCAATCAGATGTAGCTGTATAACACCAAGGCATAATACCATCATTGGGATTACGACAATAATTCTCAATTAAATCATCTTCAAAATCACTGTAAAACAGGAATACAAGGATAAAGTGGAACTGTATTAAATACAAAATAAACAAAATAAGAACGTTGGGTAGGTAAGATAAAACGAGTCTCACACATCACTTGGCCGAGGATCCACTGAATACAGTTCTTGATAAACTGTATTGCAACCGGGTAACTCATATTACCATGAACGACTCTCAGAGTGACAATAGGTAAGGAATTAAATATGTCTTTAAAGACGACCAGAGACTCTAACCTTTACTTAGTTAGTACCCAGGTTTCAGTGGGGGATGTTCACAGTGAAAGGCTTGTGACCAGAGTATACATAATTACGTTACATACGTACCTGGATCTCAGTGGGGGATGTTCACAATGAGAGGCGTGTGACCAGCGTATACATAAGTACGTACTTAGGTCTCAGTGGATGGTGCTCTCAATAAGTGGCTAGTGACCATGGTATACACATAATGACGTCCAATACGTATTCGGGTGTGGATGGTGTTAACAATGAGTGGCTTGTGACCAGAGTATACACAGTTACGTCCAATACGTACCTTGGTCTCAGTGGATGGTGTTCTCAATCAGTGGCCTGTGACCAGGGTAAACGTAATGACGTCCAATACGTACCCGGGAGTGGATTGTGTTCTCAATGAGTGGCTTGTGACCAGGGTATATACATAGTTACGTTCAATACGGGTGGTGTTCACAATGAGTGACTTGTGACCAGTGTATACATATTTACGCCCGGGTATCGGCGGGTTATGTTCACATTTCACAATAAGTGACTTGTGACCATGGTATACATTGTTACGTCCAATACGTACCCGGGTCTCAGTGGATTATGTTCACAATGAGTGACTTGTGACCAGGGTATACATGGTTCAAACACATGGGTAATATTGACTTTGCCTCTGTACGTCCTGCCTTTATTTGATGGATCATAAACATAGTCTTTATCTGAATAGAGAACATAAGCAATGATATAGATGAGTTGTAGCTGTCATAGGGTGGGCGTTTGCAGTTCGATCTGACGCTTGTACGCAAATGTAAGATCGCATGTATAACTCTCCGGTATCTACAGTTGCCTCCCCCTGAGCAAACTAATAAATGAATCGAGTTTCACAACGAGGATTGAACATTCCATGCAAAGTAAGATCAGACAGCATGTCTTACGTCTAGAATTTTTATGAAAATAAATTAGAGCCCAGAATTGTACTTTGATATGAGGCATATAAATATCTATAACATAGATGTAACCTCACCCTTTGATGTTGGCGTACCATTATTTCGAATAATCGTACGGGTAACTTGTCAATCGTACTTTGAGAAATATTATACTCGAGTGAAGTATTACACTGTAAACGCACGTGCAAGTGTCTGTATTTTATGTTGTTTAATGGCCTCGAGCTTAAGACATTGCGTAATATATTGTAAAAACACTCGGCCTCATGGTCCTCTTGTTATTACAATATATTACTTAATTTTTCGCTCTCGACCATTAAACAATACATAATGCACCGATGTGACGATGTAATGTCTAAAAAAAGGGGGCTTATTCATGTCTGCTATATCACCACCACCATGGTTGAAGCTGGCGTTAAATAAACGTATTCCACACAAAACAGTCGAGTACTATGTAGCGGAGAATAAATTTGTGGGATATGGAGATGGTAAATATATAGTCCTACCTTGTATAAGTTTAACCGTTGCCTTAAATCCTTTCTTAGAGACAGCACTGTTACTTCTAAAGGTCAGACTTACATTATTATACACACTTATAATAGTCGTTCCGAGTTGACTACCGCAATATCTAGAAAAAAAACCCAGTAGATTGAGCATATAATGGTACTATTTAATGTAGGGGGGAGTCGTGCTGTGTCATAAAGTCTGTCATTGAGTCAGCGGGCGTGGTTTTGAATCCCCAGTTGTACGTGACAAGGAATAAGGTCGTCTGTTGTGGGTTTTCCCCGGGTCCTCCGGTTTCCTTCCACTGCTAAAGATCCCTACGCACAAGCAAATTATTGATATAAAATCGAGTGGACGTTAAACCCCATTTGTCTATCTCGCTCTCTCTCTCTCTCTCTCTCTCTCTCTCTCTCTCTCTCTCTCTCTCTCTCTATTTAATGTTAAATTTATTTGTCGAACATACAGAAGGGTGAACAAAAGAAAGACTTAAACGCTATATTATAATATGTAAAAATCAAAATACAACAATATGAAAATCAAAATGCAATAATATTAAAATAAAAACACAATAAAATTAAAATCAAAACACAATAATATCAAAATCAAAATGCAATTATAATATTACAATTAAACTACAATTATATAACAATTACAAAACTATTATGTTACAATCAACACACTAGGTAACAAACATAATGAGTTTATCGATTGATTTTTGTAATCTTTGAGAATCCAATCACGTGTTGATTATAGATTGTTACATTCAGTAGATTTACAATCCATATCAAATAATAATCGTTTACTCTTACTTTATTCCAGCTTGTCCTATTCTATTTTGTCGTATTTCTAAATAATCATGGCAAGTTGCTGTCCCTTCAACTTCAAATTCGTCAAAATCAATTTTAATGGTCAGATGTTCTGGTCCCTAGATAAATAAACAATGCTTTCCATTACAAGACAACACACAATCTGACACTCATTTTCAAACGGAACACGAGTTGGTGTGTTTCATTAATATCAAGGTGGTGCTTTAAAAGTTCGGGCATGAGGTGCATAGTTTAACCATTTTACTTTAGTAGTACAACATATTAGCTACGGCGATTAGCAACTTGCCCAAAAGTTCTGTTCTACTGTAAATTAATGAGATAAGGCCACATTTCTTCCAATGATTATTGCAGTTTTCTGATCCGTTTTTTTTATCCTTTATTTTTTTTTTGGGGGGGGGGGGGGGTAGCACGTGCGTGCTGTATCATAAAGTCCGTCATTGGGGAGTAGGGTCGCCTGGTTCCCCGGTTTCTTCCCTTCCCTAAAGACCCCTACGCGCAAGCGAATTAATGAAATAAAATTAAACCATGTGTTAGTCCCGAAATGACCTAGTTTGTGTCGAGTGGACGTTAAACCCCACTCATCTCTCTCTCCCTCGTCTTTTTATGCTCCTTCTCATGGAAGTCGACATATGAACGAGGTTACTTACCTTGATGAGCCAGTTACATTCGGTTTTATCGGGATAATTTTCTGGATATCCAGGACTAGTTATAGTCACGGATGGATTACTTTCATCTAGGTCAATGATTTTACCGCATCCTAAAATATATAATGAATTGATCAGTACATGAACACACAGACCCCAAAAATATTTCAACATACACCAAGCTCTCGGCCTTTAGTCATTATATCTTTATTAAATAATATCAACGGGATGAACTGGCAAATTATGAAATCATCAAAAAAAAAATACATCATTTTGTAGTGTTTATGCATTACTTGATATCATAAACCAAATAATTTTGTTGGGAAAAAAAAGAAATAAAATGAAATGGAATAGAACGTCCTACTGTTCTGCTCCGAACTGGGCTAATGATGACCGACATACACCATACAGTTTGCTATTGGGGTAAATTTGCCCGGACAGCGGCACTACGGCCAACTCTTATATAGAATTCCAACTGTCAATGGATCTTTTACACGCACGCCAATGTGTACACGGGACCTCGGTGTTCGTACCATCCGAAGGACTAGACAGCTGTCCATGTCAGGTCTTTCGAATCCTGGAAAAACGTATGAGCACATTTGTTTGAATCCACACCTGTTTGCTACAGATAGAATAACGAAAAATAGTTAGTGATTCTTTGATCACAGTTATGGAGAAAAAGAGGAATTATCAATATCTCACCTATATTTAATGGATAGTAATAACAAACTGCCAATTTGATAGTCCCATAGGTTGGATTAAATGTAACTTTAGGATGCTCTACATCTGTGGGAAAGCCAAAACCATCAACTTTGGCTGCAGGTTTATTCTGAACAACAAAAAACTCTTCTTGGTGGCCCATACCTTAAAAGAAAGTTATACTTATTTGTCTAAAATAACATTGAAACATATCTTGCACTGATCTAGAGTTTCACCTTAAATCTAATGGATATATCTTTTAATATAGTTAGTTCATTTATTACCGCACTCGGCAAATCTCGACAGATTCCGGTACCCTACATCTGGGCTCGGATGTATGACGAATTCCGCCATTTTGGAACTATTTTAAAGGACCCGGATAAAAAAAATGGCTGCCCCCATGGAGATTATACCAACAAACTAAAAAATGACTGCCCCCATAGAGATTATATCTAGAACAGACGCCATTTTGGGATTTTTTTTGTAAAAGCGGCACGTTTTCCTGTTAAAGTAAATCGGTAGTCGACTAGCCGCATCGCAAATGTATGGTCGTAAACTGTCATACGGCCGAGTCTAGATGTAGGGTTACAGAAAGTACCGGAATCTGTCGAGGTTTGCCGAACGTTATTACCTCTCTCTTTGATAACGTATTGGATGTATTTCCACATTAATCATAAACATAGACACACAAAATTTAATCAACAATCGTGTATATATGCTATAAGACATTTCAAAATGAACATAAACCCGTACTTTTAACGCCATTCATTAAGTGTGGCTGTCTGGGTTTTTTTAAATTAGAAATGATCAGTGGTCATTGTTATGTAGTTGATTAGTGATATTGTTTTTGGTAACTGGAAGAAATGGATAGGCCCTATGTTGTGGGTTATCTAGAGTACCTCTAAGGGATTAGTGATATTGTTATTGTTAACAGGTAAAAAAAGATTGTGTCAGGGGTTTGAGCTATCTCGAGTACCCCTGGTTGACCAACAAATGATACTGCCATGTTGACTGGAAGAAAACAGCTCGACTAAATCAACACAATTAATATGTACAACAACCCATTTACTGTCCTTATTAACAGAGGGGGTGGGGATGGCCTAGTGGTCTAGAGTGTCGCGCTTCGACCTCTAGCTGGCCGGCCACCCCTGGCTTGCGGCTTTGGTTTCGAGCCCTAGTGTGAGCGTATGTGGCATGGAGATATGGGCGCCTTCTCAACCTCGTGGGTTTCCTCCGGGCACCCCGGTTTCCTCCCACGGCTATAGACCCCTACGCGCAAGCGAATTATTGAAATAAAATTAAAAAAACATATGTTAGTCCCGATATGACCTAGTTGTGTTGAGTGGACGTTAAACCCCTACGCGCAAGCGAATTGTTGAAATAAAATTAAAAAAACATATGTTAGTCCCGAAATGACCTAGTTGTGTTGAGTGGACGTTAAACCCCATTTCTCCCTTTCTCTCTCTTTAGTAACAGAGTACTTTTTATTGAAAACAAATATCCCAGGCAAAACAAACCTTCAATGATTTGGCAAGTTCCACTATGCGCCACAAGAGCAAATGGTACAGTATTTGGTAACCTTACTGCAAGGTTCTGAAAACCATCGGCACGACAGCAGAAGAAAAGTCGCGTCTGCTCTTCAAATACTCCGTCTGGTACAGCACCAGTGGTTTCCGGTGCAGTTGTCTCTCCATATTGTATAAACGATTCGTTGAAGCCTGAAATAAAGCAATAATTTGGAGATTTATTACGCCTCGTGCTCATAATTTGTAAATATTCTAAGACGGACATCTAAATGTCCCTGTTTTTAAGAATACTACATGGGTAACATGAGACACTCTATTGGATAGAGATTTTTTTTACTATTGTTCACCTCGTCCATTGGACTTTGTTTGTAACTAATCGTTAGGACTCTATAAGTATGTTTTCTTTTAAAGGCCCAATAACACTCTTGTTGTAATTGAATAATATGTCCCAATAATTATTTTGGTCAACAAATTGTACTATTTTACAATATTCCAATTAATTGATGATAAAAATTTTATCTAAACACACTGAATTTCAAAAATTGGAAACATTCAACTACATGGTTTAAACAAGCTTAACGTAAACCTTTTCAACTGTAACTTAGATTTAAAAATATTTTTGAACCCTCTGGACAAGTAGATATGATGTAATGGATAATTTACACAACAGGTAGGACACTTAAACATCTAGTAGTTTGAATAAGGCTATTGTTTTCCTGGACCTGTCCAGCCAGCAAGAGTGTTATTGTCCCTTTAATATTAGAAATAGAAGAGTTAATACATGTTGTAGACAAGAAGGGGTGTTATACCTGCTGGACATTTTCCACCTTTCCTAAGAATACAATACACACCAGGTTCCCATGGTACTTCACTTTTATTGTCTTCATCACTGGTACAAACCTGAAATATAATATAAACATCCTCTACACAGAAGTAAGATATCAAGAAATGGAGAAAGAGATTGAGAGAGAGAGAGAGGGAGAGAGAGAGAGAGAGGGAGAGAGAGAGGGGGGAGGGAGGGAGGGGGTATGTGTGTGTACTGTGCTTTCAATTATTGCCATGCAAACACCAGTTGGCACATACCAATTGGCACACAATGTTTTCAATCAGATTATTTTTTTGTAAAACCGATTACTAACCTGGATTTCAGTCTTGGTACCGTCATAACCAGAACCCAGATGCCATAAATTGGAGTTATATGATTTGGTCGAGTGTATAACAATCTTGCCTTCTTTAAGTCCCTCTGGGCAACCGTTTTCTGGTCTGAATATCGAATAGGTCCCACTTGGCCACTGTGTCATTACAGCTGATAAAATAATAACGACTCAAAATGTAAAAGTTCTTACATCTTTTATAATTGTGTAAAAGTAATATTTAAAAATTTTCAAAAGCTGTGAAATAATTTATATGTCAAATAAAATCATATATTAACTTTAAATGCCGAAGTGATATATATTAAACGTACCCTTTTTCTTCACATCAGAACAACCAGACGCAGGTTCTAAACCAGCAGGACATGCGCAAACACATTCATCTCTAACTAGAGTTAAATACCCTTCATTAACACACTGAAAATCTGCACTTGCACAATACGTCTCTAAAATCAAAACGAAATCATATTTAAAGCGAGAATTTCATACTTTCTAACAAAGTCAAAACATAATTATTTCTATGATGTCTTTTCCTCAATAGGTTATCAACTCACTATTATACGATCATGGGCATTATATCCCACACTTAAAAATCAATAAAACAGGAAATAATAATGATTTAACTACCTCCCTTGTTTTTCCTAATTCCCCCGTGGAATAGCTATCTTCAAACGTTTGAAGTTGAAGTTGAAAATGATATGTTTGCCAATTATTTCTCAACTGGCAATAGTGAACTATATAATTAATAGGATTATTCTTTAACAAGGTACAGGACTATTGATGTATACCATCTATTTTAAGGCTATATTTTAATAATTTTTAAAAATATATTTTAAAAATATGAAATTGTAGCTTTAGATGGCTGGTGGGGGGGGGGGTCATATTCGATATACATATCATCATATTTTAATTTTTTCTTGATTTTTCGTATCTATTCAAGCTATTCTCTAGTATGTTTTGATTAACATTCAAATAAAACTGTTATCATACCTCCACATTTATGACCTAGTGACACTTCCTTATATGCGTAAAAGTCCGTATTTGTCACCCTAAAATTAGGTCCAGAGTACAACTGTGTCATAACTGGTTTACCATTTACACTGAAAGTCTGCAAAATAAATTCGACTACTCATAAAATGTACAAATTGCAAAATACAGTCAATAGATGTAATTTATAATAATTTACAAATTGATTAATATTTTAAGATCCAGCAGAGCTCAAAAATATTGTTGGCCAGAAACTCGCCACGATGTCATATCTAATATCGCTGCTCAATTGTGCAAACTCCAAGAAGAATAGCGATGCCATCAAATTAAAAAACCGAAAATAGCATTATACCAGGAATCCCAACCCCTGATGAGTTAAAAATATATTGGGATCTTTCTGAAAATAATTAATTAGAAACTAGATATATAATTTAGTAAAACTCTTACATTCATTTTGTAGTGCATGTCAGATGTGATGTCATAACCCACCATGGAACTTAGTGGGGAAGACATCTGGTCTACAAAAGCCCTTTTCTGTGCTGCAAAGCAGAGTTAAATAACATAATCATAAATACCTTAAAGGGCTAATCCCGATATTTGTTTTGGGAATAAAACTGGTTAATTTGTGCTAAAATCCCTTAAAATAATCAAGTCAAGGGCCGAGCAACTACCGAGCAACTACTTCAGTATTTATGATACGTTTTCAAACGACTTAAAACCGTCAGTCTTCATCTGGAAATTGAGACCGGTTCCCCAATGTGTATTTTGTGGTATCTGGATAAAACCAAACATTTTTGTTATAAAAATAATGTCGTGTAGTTGAAAGTTGCCTTTCTTTATCAAGTACGGCACATGGGTTTATTCACTGCGTAACCCTCTCAAGTAACCGTAATCGGTTATAAGGTCATCCAACGAAACAATTGACCCGAAATCTTAAAAGGGTTACGTGTCCGGATAAGCAATTTTGGCGTTGACGTCCAAACGACTCAATATTTTGAGTTGAGTTGAAATTTTGAAACAAGGTAAATACACCATTCCTCTATATTTTGGCGTTTTATTTTCATACATTTTCAGACTTTTATTTTTGAGCCTCTGTTTAATTCGGGACTGTCCCTTTAATTAGTTTGCAAAGTTAATTTAATGTATTTGTGTTGCAAGGAAATCGGCATTAAAAACATGGAATGTAACTAAAGTCATCGCGAGAAGAATGACGTTTTCTTAGTTTACCTTTAGGTCACTACTATATCACGAGTGAACGCCAAAAGTTTGATTCTAACCCTTCCTGTTTTCATTAAATCATCAATCAGTTCATTTATTAGTAATCTTTCTGTCATAGCTTTCAAGTTTCTAGCCAATTTCTATACGCCTACATTTCAGTTTCAATTTTGTGTTCCCTCCTGTCGTAAATCCGTGACCGTCCGTAGATCAACAACATTTTTTAGAAAAATAAGAGACAACACCTTTGAACGGATATCTTTTCAATCTTTAGAACGCCATAGAGATAAGATTTCTTGAAGATATGACAGATCCTTTTTTAATTTGGTCAACATACAAGTTTTCCTTTGGAATAATATGATATCATACTGTTTTCCAAATACTTTCTTCAACAGTAGGATTAATGGATGGGCATCAATGTCGTTCTTTTATGTATACAAAATATTTTCACTCACCCGGTTTAATGTTCTCCCAGTTTACCCGAATCCATCCTTTTCGTAAGGACGACTGGTGTTCATGAACTAAACCTAATGTATGACCTAATTCATGTAGACACAAAGGCTGAAATTAAATAATTGAATTATTACCAGCAATTTACAGGGGAAAATATATATTCCAAATAACTCTAAATTACGCATCAAACAATTGGCCTGCAGAGCATTGTTGACTAACATCCGTTTAACTTTTGAAAACCACTATAGGACGTTATGCAGACGTTTCTGGCGGAATAGTTAAAACAAATGGAGAACGTAAAGAGAATAATATATGCTGAAAAATTGTATCAATTTGACGTTAAATCTTCCATGCCAAAATCATGTATTGAAATCCAGTAAAGTTAACAGGCTAGCGATAGCATCGAGGGTTGGTTATGGCCTGGATAAGTTAAATAATATTTCAGGTCTATAGAAAGGCCTGCAATAGGCAGATTTAGCCCTTGCATAATGCGTGTTTAAACATTACGTTTCCCCGATTGGCAGATAGCTAGCTTGCTACTACTAGTACTACTACCACTATTACTACTACTTCTACTAGTAGTACTACTTTTCAATGCCCCTTTAAAAGAATGTTGAATTGATGTTTCTTTATATTCAGAATTACCTTTCCACAACAGTTAACGGTTTGATGATTTCTTGAGTTACCTTGAACTGACCAACATCTGAAGCAAATGAAATGAATGTCATTGAAGTAGTGTTCCACTAAAACTTTCTTTCTTTTTTTTGAATTTTCAGCGAACAAAAATAATATTATTCATCATAGGTAAGAACATTTCAGTGGTTGCAAACTTGTTGTGAAGCAACAACTAATCGCTCATAAGGTAGATTTTAGTCTAAAATGTCTTCGGTGACATGTATAATTGAAAATAGACAGGACTTTTGTTCCATTTTTCGTTAATTCAGCCTTCCGATATCAGTAAGGCGTTAATTTTCAATCAAATAACCCAAACAAAATGAGTCTCACTTTAACTATTCCAATGGATTAAAGGAGCTAAATCGCTAACATTTGGGAGCTAGAAATTGAAAAAAGTGGGTCGCAAAACATATAATACTGTAATAATTATGTATGTATATAGACTGATTTACATTCAATGGTTTCCGTTTTTACTCCAATTTCAAATCAAATCGTCCATCGAGTCTCTTATTACAACTGGAGCTAAAACTCATTATGGTACACGATTCGTGTATCAATGTTAAAACAATTATTTTATCTTAAATATCTGATATCAGAATTAAGCTCATCTTTTCCCGGAAAGTTTACATCATCGATGTTAATTTAAATTGACCAATAATTCGTGTTTTCGATTTGGAAGATTTTGGAGGATTTAAGGTGACGAACTTAGGTCCTACACGACAACTGATAGACAACTCATGGGTTCAAATTGTTTGCTTCCAATAGTCTGGTCGATTAGTTGTGCTTTCTGTACCGTAAACATTACTTACCCGCCTTTTAGAACGTGTTCCATAACGCCATCATGAGTAAGCCCGTATGTGGATTTTGTGTCTTTGTCATTTTGAACAAAACGTATACATGTTTGGGTTTGATATTTCAACATACATGCTCTACGTTCAAACTGCGACTTAGGGGTATCTGGAATAAAGACAATATGTCATATCCAAAGCTGTGAGAATAAATGTATTTATTTAAAATTTAAAAAAAATAAATATCTATTTTTTAGAACCTTAAAATAGGAGAGAATTGGCCTAAAAACACACCAATGTAATACTGTCTACATATAGAGTTATTTACTTTCATTATTTTCTAATCTATTATGTTCGGGGAAATACACAAACAGTTCATATTAAACGGCGTTTGCAATTGCTCAGTCCATTCTATGCGTTTTTATTTATTTGTCATTGGTGAATCAGTCATGTCATTACTTCCACATCGTCTCCTGGAATATATTATTGTTTTTTCATTACAAATGGCGCCCGCGACCATGATGACAATAGAGTACACAACTCGAGTACTGATTTTAAAATGTTTAAAGCCCCAATACCACTCTTGTCGTAACTGAATAATATGTTCCAATATTTATTCTGGTCAACAATTTGTACTATTTTACAATATTTCAATTAAAAAATGATACAAATTGCATCTTAACACACCTAATTTTAAAAATTGGAAAAATTCATTCAACTACATGCCGTAACATGGTTTGAAAAGTCTTACGTAAGCACTTCCAAATGCAACTTGGATTTAAACATATTTTCGAACGCTATGGACAAATAAGATAGGTTGTAATGGATAATTAATACATCAGGTAGGACACTTGAACATCTTGTAGTTAGAATCAGGCTTTTTTCTGAACCTGTCAGGCCAGCAAGAGTGTTATTGTGCCTTTAATATGCCTTGAATATCGGGTATAAGACAAGAGTCCAAAATTTTTATGGTCAGATAACACCATACATATTGATGGACATTGACCGATATTGAACTTCCTGTTTTTATCTTTGAATAGTTTGGATACTATTGAGTCGTATGTTGTTTTTTTACACATTCTGTAAGATTCCTTAAGCCGAGATAATAACCCACGCATTCTATAGTTACCTCGAACACATTTAAATTTATACTTACTAAATACTGCATCGAACTCAAAGGGTACTATACCACGATCCCATCTGTTAAATTCAGACGGTAATATAAACCGTTTCCTTCTGCCAACGGATTTCTAAATTAAATTTGTTAAAATAAAAAACCGGAAACGGTAAGCATGGTAATGCCCTTCAGAAATGTACATGTCCTTGCCACATTCTTTGAGGGAAATATAGAATCTCAACGACTTGTAAATATTTTTTAAAAATACTTAACTAAATCTACACAACTGTTAAGTCTCAAAATGGATGTGGTTGTATTGTGAATAGTTTCAATTATATCTTTTGGCCAGTTAAATATATCATGGATATATGGAAACAATAAAACAATTATAAAACAATACTTACGGGTACTGGTTTGGCATCCTTTACAGTAACAAACGAGTTCTTTACATACGCCGTATATGGGAATAGAGAGGTGACCTTAACAAGAAGTGAGAAATAGGGAGTTATTATTGCTTATTGTAGTTTTGCCATAACAATTCAAGTAGTACATACAAACACATGTAATCTCAATAATACTAGGCGGATGCCCGTCAAAAATAAAGACATCAGAAAAAGAATTTCCTAAAATAGCATATTGTATTTTTGTATAACTATATTTGGTTTTAAATTGGTTGTTATTCAAAGTATTTAAAGAAACGACTTATTGAAATAAATCTAAATGCATTATATTGCTTACTGGGGGTCTTGCATTTACATCTCTTTTACGGCGTCGTCGTCCGTCTCCAGTTTCATTCTCTTCGTCAACTTCTTCTTGGTCTTGCTCTCGTTCCGTTTGTTCATACTTTTGTTCTTGGTCTTCTTCTTGTTCTTCTCCATCTGCTTGTGAATTAACACCTGCATTATCTTGTTTCTCGCCACTATCTTCATTAAAGATACATTATGGGAGATTAGTTAACGAGTTGGGAGTTTCACTAAAAAAAGTTAAAACCTAGATAATGTAAAGGCGATTTGCTGAACATTTCAGTCAAATCGATCCAATATGAACCGACAAATAAGCACTGGAAAGTTCTGCATAACCTCGGTCATCATAACTAAATTCGGTAGGAAAAAATCATAGTCTGGATTATCCATAAATCGTTAAATCAAAAAATAAATTTTTGCAAGACATCGGATTATAATCAAACATATATTGCAGGTTAGCGTTGCCATCGGGAGTTGATTATGGTCTGGATACGTTAATAAATATATGATCAATAGTTTAGATAACATTTTAGGCCTAAAGAAAAACCTACAATATGCAGATTTAACTCTTGCATAATACTCTTGCATAATGTATGTTTAAGTGAATCCGATATATCATTAGATACATTATTCTCTCCGTTACCTTCTCCTTGTTCTTTTTGTTCTTCATCTTGTTCTTGATATTCTTGTTCTTGATTTTCTTGCTCTTCGCCCCGTTCTTCTTCTCTTGCTTGCGAATTAACACCTACATTATCTGGCTCTTCGCCACCATCTTGTTCTTGGTCTTCTTCTTCTTGGCCTTCTTCTTCTTCTCCTGCTTGCGAATTAACACCTTCATCATCCTGTTCTTCGCCACCATCTTGTTCTTGGTCTTCTTCTTCTTGATCTTCTTCGTCTTCTGCTTGAGAATTAACACCTACGCCATCTTGTTCCATGCCACCATCTTCATTAGCTATTTTAGCTTTACTCTCTTCTTCTTTAAACTAAACAATAGTTACAATGCAATTATTAATTTGTATATTTGAAATCAAGTTTATTTTTATTTGGCTTTAGATTGTCATGTTTCAATAATATATTTGGCCATGTTAGGCTTTCTTTAAATCGTGGATATCTTACGGAATAATATTTACCAATTCGTCCTGTTCTTCAGGGGTCAGTAGTTCTGCTTCCATTTCCGGATCAGCATTATTTAAGGCCTCCATGGCTTCGGGGGTTTCTGATTCGTTGGAATCCTCCTCTTCCTGTTAATATTTTTTATTCAAAGAATTAGTCCGAATATAGGTGATATTTGCATACGAAATTAAACTTCTTGAATATATAAGGGGATCACGGTGGCTAAGTGGATAAGGCGCTGGTTCGCTAGCCTGGAGGTCGAGTGTTCGATCCCTGCATTGGCCGAGAAAGTTCATCTCGATTTTCCGGCGTGATTTCCCCTTGTCAGTGATGCAGAAGGAGGGCCTGACAAGGACAGCTGCCTAGTCGTTCGGATGGGACGAAAAACCGAGGTCCCGTGTACAAATTGGAGTGCACGTAAAAGATCCCTTGGCAGTTGGAATTCGATATAAGAGTAGGCCGTAGCGCCGCTGCCCGGGCAAAATTTCCCTCATTGCACACTGTGGCGTATGCCCGTCTTCAATTAGCCCAGGTACGGGGCTTAAGCGTAGGACGTTAAACCCCATTTCATTCATTCATTCTTGAATATATAAGATACATAGCTTCTATATTAATTAATAAGCAAAGTAAACAGCACTAATGTGGCCATTTTAAAATATCTTACCTCGTTTTCTACGAAATCTATTCCACCACCAACAGCTATTGCTTGTGGAGCCCCTTGTTCTTCATCTTCAGCATCGCCGATATCCTCCCTTTCTTTGCCTGGTTTATCACTCTCAGCTTCTTCAATATCACCAGTTTCTGGCTGATAACCTGGTCTTTTATACGTGTCCCCTATTCTATCGCTTTGAATGTCATTATTATCGGCAGTATCACTTGGGATATCTTCAATATCGCTATCTCCCATATCCCCATTTTCATCAGCGTCACCGCCCTCGCTTTCAACCCCGATGTTTTCAAAATCCGCGTTTCTCACCTGCACTTCTTCACTTTCATCATTTTCATTACTTTCACTTACAACATCTTCGACTCCTTCTTCTAAAACATCCATGTTTATCTCACCCTCAAAATTGTTAATTGAGTTATCGTCTTCCCCACCTTCAAAACCTTCATCTTGTGCATTAACGATATTGTCTCCGTCTGTTTCTTCCTCGGTAGCGTCTACGTCTGACTCATCATTTAAGTCAACATTTTGGTCCTCGCTATCTTCCACAACATCGCTTTCATGTGTTTCTGCGTCTGCAGTTTCTTCTACTGAATCACCATCATCTACCTCTAAAACATCGTCAGCATCTACGTCTTCTTCTGAATCATCATCTTCCTCGTCTGAAACATCGCCTACATCGCCGTCTTCTTCTTCGAATTCATCGCCAGTTATCTCACTCTCAAGATTGCTATTCGAGTCGACGGCTTCCTCACCTTCGCCCCCTTCGTCTTCATCCTCGCTTTCTTGAGGAGTATCGCTTTCGCCAGTTTGTTCTTCTGAACCACCATCTTCCTCCTCTAAAACATCGCCAACATAGCCGTCTTCTTCTTCGAATTCATTCGAGTCACCGGCTTCGTCACCTTCGTTCCCTTCATCTCCATCCTCGCTTTCTTGGGGAGCATCGCTTTCGCCAGTTTGTTCTTCTAAATCACCACCTTCATTCACTAAAACACCTTCATTCACTAAAATACTTTCTTCGCTCTCGCCAGTTTGTTCTTCTGAATAACCATCTTCCTCCTCTAAAACATCACCAACATCGCCGTCTTCTTCTTCGAATTCATTCGAGTCACCGGCTTCGTCACTTTCGCCCCCTTCATCTCCATCCTCGCTTTCTTGGGGAGCATCGCTTTCGCCAGTTTGTTCTTCTAAATCACCACCTTCATTCACTAAAACACCTTCATTCTCTAAAATACTTTCTTCGCTCTCGCCAGTTTGTTCTTCTGAATAACCATCTTCCTCCTCTAAAACATCACCAACATCGCCGTCTTCTTCTTCGAATTCATTCAAGTCACCGGCTTCGTCACCTTCGCCCCCTTCATTTTCATCCTCGCCTTCTTGGGGAGCATCGCTTTCGCCAGTTTGTTCTTCTAAATCACGATCATCTTTCTCTAAATCATCATTCTCTAAAACACCTTCCTCGCTCTCAATATAGTTGTCTGGGTCACCACCTTCGATACCTTCACCTTGATCCCCGTCTTCTTGGGTATTGTCAGAAACGTCGTTTTCGCCTCCGCCTGCTTCTTCCGCGTAGTTTTTTTCATCTGAATCACCACCTTCAACCTCTGAAGCATCATCTGCTTCACTCTCTTCGTTTTCAGAGACATCACTTTCCATGTCACTGACAGCATCGCCCTCGTCATTTATCAAGTTGTCAGTGTCAGTACTATCACTTGATTCATCTTCCACTGCCTATATCAAACATATACAATAATTACAAACGACACAAATACAGGCTCACAAAATTATTTAATGAATAAAACTCCCGTTTATTGGACTGATCCCCATGTTCCTGTCCGTCCATGGATGTGTTATGACCAATATATGATTTGATGAAATATATACGAAATTGACAAAAACTGTTTTGAATCAAAATTTAAATCCCACATAAAGTCAAATTATTAACTCGTGTAACATTAAGAGTTCTAAAATATAGTTGGCTAGGCATATATTCTAAGAAATTGAAACGGGGAGGAAAATATTTACAGAAATAGAATAATTGGAGTATTTGACACCAAAACAATATTAAATACGTTACCTGTCGTTTAACCATGTACCTTGCTGAAGTTAAACCCAGAAGTAAGAGACCCCACAATATGGCAAATTTCCGCATCTAAAACAAATATTAATTCAGTCAAATATAATTTGTTACTACACGTATTACATGTTGCGAATAACAGACAAGTACCATTCAAAATCACATGATACCACTTACATCGTGTACTTATTATAGTAAGTGCAGGAGGACCGCACTACATGCAAAACAAAAATCTACAAGATAAACCTGCGGACAAGACAGAAAATAGACATTGCAAAAAATAAACAATTATCAAATCAATGCCTTTTGTTTCATGTAACTCGGATTTCTTGTTTTCAGTACTTTATTTACATCGCTGTTAGCTATACTGTTTACCATTCCAAGTATCGGCGAAATGCAGCAAACACCATACGCAGCGCGTGACCTATGCGACTTCTCATTTATTTTGCATGTAATTATTATGTGTATCTTTATGATGTTGTATGATTCATTTTGTATCGAAATTCATTACGGCAAACAGAGCATCTTTGTGAGCATTTTAATGTCAACCCTGAATTGTATGTAATATATAGATATAGACTGTAGCAAATAATAAATATTACTAAATACAATAACTGTTACAAACCTTGAAGTAAACCTCTCCTCCCTGTCTGGAAATTTGTAAATTACCTATTCTAAATAAGGCACTTATATAGTAACGTAATACAATTACTATAACAATGGGCCATTTAAAAAATAACCAATAATAAATAAAAAATATTTGTGTTCTAATTTGATTTATTTCAACTAAATTGCGCGTGTTATATTTATCGACCCAGACATAATTAGGTCACAGGAATTAAAGTAACGATTCCTTGATCAAATTAAATTTTCAATACTCTGAATTCAATACTCATGGCCAAATAAAAACTGTAAAGTTGTCATAATTTTAAAAAAGAGAAATTAAGATGCTAAAGATTTATCCCCCCCCCCCCACCGTGATCTTTGGCACAATGAACTAACATTATTATTCTAAACAAATGAAATGAAGTTTAACGGTTTACGGGTATATGCCATGAATGTACGATAAGAGAAATAGTTCCCGGACAACGGTTGTTTTACGCCAATATACATGTATGTACTAACCTTGGTTTCACATCCCATCCGGTCCACTAGACTCTTTGCCAGGCCCTCCGACCTGCGTCGCTGATAGGGGAGGTAGTGGGAAGGAGTGACGTATAAAAACACCGAGACCGAACCCTGGACGTCCAGATTCGCTAGCCATTGTTGTCTCCCTGCGTATTGTTCAATAGACAATAGAGTCACATATCAAACTAAAAAAATAGAACGATTGTTACATGAATATAACACAGCAAATTCAAAGTGAACAAAGGCCATATGTATGCCTCCCTTTAATATATCCCATGCCCTACGCAGTTTTTAAAATTAAAACTTTGGCTTTGCAAAATTCAAATGGCTGTCATGTTTTTAATATTGTCGTGTATAATGTTAAATTTATTTTGCATTATTATCTCTGTTTATAAAGAAAAAGCAGGACGTTAAACTCCATTGCATTCATTATGTCTGTTTTAACAATTAGAAAAACCAAATGAAACTCTCGTAGTTATTGAAGTGATTTTAACAATTGAACATCTGTAAAGCCATATGTTTTTTTTATCATTTATATAATACAAAACGTTCGTCAAAATAACAAGGGTAGCAGATTATGTATATTTCAATGTTTCCACGCCTTCACTGTAGATTATTGAATATTACCCTGTAATATAATTAATTATGTTTCATTCATTCATCATTCATAATAAAAATGGTTTGTATTACTTATATAGTTTATATAACCGGGTAATATATATTGTGCTGTTCATTCGATTATTCTGAGAGCTCTACAAAACCAGATTATTAAAAAGATAAATTATCCTTATGTTGTGTGATTATTGATTAATCACAGGTGGAAATCGTTTTGAACCGTAAATCTGCATTATACAGTTGAGTTATCAGTAATCGTGGACTAACCTGTCCGTCATTTAGGCTACCGCCCATGTCCACGCTTGGGGGTTCCAGTGGTTAATGGGAGCATGGCGTTCTGAAGAATACTTTAATCCTCAAAATTTAATCCGGACAAATTCCCACTTCGCGTAGTCGATCAAGGGGTTGAAAAGATCGTGTTAAGATTATAAAATGTTTTAAAGCTCGATTGCATATTACTATTCTTTGTACTAAACTACATTTAGTGTTTGGTTGATCTTCAATTTATTTAAGCGATCTGGCATAAAGGACATGCATTAGTGAACATAGGTAGATACTGCTTCGAACTACGCCCATTCAGTAGCAATGTCTTATCATAAATTAAGTCATAGAAAGCAGTTTATCAAAAATAAAAACTTGCAAAATTTAATGGGGATCAATTATTCCAGCCAGAAATCTGATCTCTTGTGGAAAGGGGGAGGGTAGCAACTCCTGAACAAACGGTCGCAGAATGCTGAATTTCTATAAAGTCGGTCCAATCAATATCCCAGTGCTATGCACCAAATTTGAAAAACATCTGTTATAAACTGTAGTCTACATGTGTATCTCGTTAACAAGGCGTTCGAAAAAGAGTTGCTTTACGATCACTTTTGTAAAACGACTGTCAAAAACTATTGCCTCTATCACTTTAAAGAATTGTTCCGTAAGGGGTGAGGTGGGACTCTGGAATGTACGACGGCGTTGTCCTCCTAATAATTTGAAACCAAATCCGTTAAAAAAAAAAAGATGCTTTTCTGATAAACAGACGTTATTAAGGAACGGAAGGTCAATCAATGGGATTTATTATCGCTTGTACTCAATACTGCACAAAAATTAGGAATAATCATATCGAAAGGAACCAAGATCTTTGAGTTATAAACATGCATTCCAGGTTTCATCAGAGTCAGATAAAAATTGTGACCTCTAATGCCAAAGGGCCCACAACCTAGATATACCACACTTTGTTTTACACTATTCGCGAACAAGCGGCGGCCATTTTGTTCGCCGATTTTGATCCGATGTTCACGAAGTTCGGACTCAACCTTCATTAACGTTGTAACAGTAAAATAAAAACCAAGTACGAACAATCCAAATCAAAAGACAGAATTCGAAGTCCTAAAAACGTTATAGGCAAAATAGTGTATTCAAGCAAAATAGTGTAATCAGCAAATGGACTGCTCCTCGTGTACAAAAATACACGACAAGCAGTGGTAACAGGTGTCCGGAAGAGTGAGCTTACCCTGCCTGGCGCCACACCCGCCATAGCTGCATCCAATCTATTAGGCGAAATGTCAGTCAAATAGCGTGATTGGCCAATGAACTATAGTATGCAAAATGCACGTGATGAACTGTCTTAACGATGTTGTAGACATTAACAGGGTGATAGTAACAGTATACGTGTCAATTAAAAATATCTAGAATAATAGCCGAGAGAGACACGTTATATTTACCAATCAAATCAATATGACGGCCATAAAACTTTTTAAAGGCCTTAATAAGTTTAGTTCGCAAGTATCCTTGTAGTAGAAGCTTAGACGACAAATGCCTCGATCTACTTAAAAAATCAGAATAAAAGGAACAAGCTCTCGTGTAACGAATTAGCTGAGACACAAACACTCCATAAGCTGGTGATATTGGAATGTTACTACTGATAAATGGAAAGTTAACAATCGGAAAGTCAAAGTCATCCCGTTTATCGTACAATTTAACACTCAGTTTATGGCAATTGTCATATTCGAGACGCAGATCCAAGTAGGAAGCGTAATTGTCACTGTCAGTGGTATTTTTAATTTCGAGCTCATCAGGATATATGAAGTCTACATAATCACTAAATTTAGGATTATTAAGGGCTAAAACATCATCAATATATCGATAAGTGAAATTAAAAAGTCTGACTGATCGTTTGTTTGTTTTTACGAGCATCTGCATGTACTCGGCTTCGTACGAATAGAGAAACAGATCAGCAAGCAAAGGTGCACAGTTGGTGCCCATCGGGATGCCAACCACTTGCTGATATATTTCCCCTCCAAATTCAACAAAGATGTTATCAATTAAAAAATCCAACATCTGAATTATCTTGATGGCTGTGTATTTGTTTTTTGAATCACTGTGATACTTAACGAAATATGTAGAATTATAATTTACAACTAAATATTGATAACGGGCAGTACCCGATTTAGACGAAAAGACACTGTGAATAATGTCTTTCAATCGGGCTTTTAATTTACTATGGGGAATTTTAGTGTACAAAGTAGAAAAGTCAAACGTTTGAATAGATGAGACTGAAGCAAGGGATCTAGATTGCAGACCATCAAGTAATTCTTTGGAATTTTTTAATATCCACATTTGATTTATACCACTTCGAGAGTATACTTTGTCACAGTATTTTTGAATACCCTCTTTAACAGCTGTTAGTATAGATGTCAATACCTTTGAAAGTGGTTTTGTGGAACAACGGGATGAACCTGCTATAAAACGCTGCTTGTAAGGATTTTTATGTAATTTAGGTATCCAATACAACAAGGGCAAATCTGTATAGGTACTTCCACATGGAGTACCAAATGAAGTAAGTACAGATTTGTGATTGGATATAATTTCATCCTTACTAAAAGTAGATCGTTTATATGTAGCACTGTCGATTGGTTTCCCGAAATTAAGTTCTTTGAACAGACAGTCAAAATAATGTCGTTTACAAATAAACACTATGTTATTGGACGCTTTGTCAGCTGGCACAATGACATAATTGTCATGCAAGGCATTCAGATTTTCAACAATGCTAACATCATTGAAAATAGACTTAGGCCTAGTGTCAACTGACAAACGTTGCATGTATATTCTTCGTTTAAGTAAACGACTGATAGACTTAGTCCAATCAGAGAGAGTATCCGAGATAACATCTTCCCTCTTCGCCCATGATCTAGCGTAGTCCTCTACGGCATCCATAATAAGTTTGAAATTTTGATCCCATGAAAATGGTTGCGGTTCCCGGTATTTGGGTCCTTTGGACAAAATTTCACGTAGCTTATTATTCTGGACTATGTTCAAATCACCAGTGACCACATGTCCAGCTGGCGGGTAAAGGAAGGACGACGTAGAACAAGAACATGGTAGAGGGTTATTGTATAAGTCTTGTGCATTGATGTCAGATAATGCGTTTCTGTAGTTAAATATTTTGGATGCAATAGGTTTAGTATAAGTATAAGAAATCCTAGGAACAGTAACAGTTTTGAAGTAAGGAGGGATGTGTGCTGTGACTTGCTTATGGTGTAGTATTTGGCTTAATCCGATAGCATCAATGCCTTTATTAGCAAATTTCAATTTTAGAAATGAACTATTTGTGGTGTGTGACGCATCAGACTCAGTTGCAATGTCCAGACGACGGTGGGCAATGTCAAGAACAATTGATACAACCCTGTATTCAGTGGATGCAGGGTCAGTACAATTTGAATCCAAACATTCAGCTTTTAGTAATTTCAAAATCGTAAGTGGAATAGAATATAATTTAGTACGGATATGATGTGGCCCTAGTGGTTCCTGGATAATTTCTAAAAGGGCATCCAATGATATAGTGCTGAGCTTAGGTGATGTGTAGCGACGATGTCCGTGACTGCGTTTACGACGACGAAACTTGGGGAATAACGTCATGACATTAACATCGCTACACGCAGGGCTAGATAAATTCCCTATACTAGCTACATTGTCATTGCATCCATAAGGGGTGGCAGTACCTAATGTCCGTATCCAATATTCCTCTCGGTCTCTGCGAAAGGGAGTACTCAAAGTAGGGCTGTTAGTATGGTGGTAAATTTTCTCTAATATCGACACTCTCATTGATAGTATAGAGTGGTCCGGTTGGTTAAAATGTCTATAGAGAATCTGGTTACTACCCTTATTAATGTTGTGACGATGACCATTAACACGTAAGTGTAAAGGGCCTTTAGTTTCGCCAACATAAATTAGTCCGCAGAGTGTACACTCTATACCGTAGATAACATTGGAGGTTTTGCAATTAAGTTTCTCAAACCCACGTGTAAAATAAGTTTTATTAGTTAAAGAACTAGTAAAATTAGTATTGTTATTCAAAATAGGACAGGTTTTACAATTATTAGACATACATTTAGAAATATAACAGTTAGAATGATGTGGTGAAAAATGCAAAATATCAAATAGTTTGACAGAACACTGTTGAGTTGAGATGGATGAATCATTCGAGGACTTAAAAACATTACAGGCACCTGAACGAAAAATATCTCCCATACCATTACTAGTATCTTGGGATATATCACCGATATCCCCCGTGCCCTTGGGGGTATCGTGGCAGTTTTTTACCCTGAAACTGCCTCCCAGCCGTATATTTTGGTTATTTGTACTCAACATGAACTATAAAGCTACTGGGTTTCAGGTTACCTCGGGGACACAAAATATCCACCGGCAGAGCAACCCACCCAGTGGTAGAAATAAAATAAAAACCAAGTACGAACAATCCAAATCAAAAGACAGAATTCGAAGTCCTAAAAACGTTATAGGCAAAATAGTGTATTCAAGCAAAAAAGTGTAATCAGCAAATGGACTGCTCCTCGTGTACAAAAATACACGACAAGCAGTGGTAACAGGTGTCCGGAAGAGTAAGCTTACCCTGCCTGGCGCCACACCCGCCATAGCTGCATCCAATCTATTAGGCGAAATGTCAGTCAAATAGCGTGATTGGCCAATGAACTATAGTATGCAAAATGCACGTGATGAACTGTCTTAACGATGTTGTAGACATTAACAGGGTGATAGTAACAGTATACGTGTCAATTAAAAATATCTAGAATAATAGCCGAGAGAGACACGTTATATTTACCAATCAAATCAATATGACGGCCATAAAACTTTTTAAAGGCCTTAATAAGTTTAGTTCGCAAGTATCCTTGTAGTAGAAGCTTAGACGACAAATGCCTCGATCTACTTAAAAAATCAGAATAAAAGGAACAAGCTCTCGTGTAACGAATTAGCTGAGACACAAACACTCCATAAGCTGGTGATATTGGAATGTTACTACTGATAAATGGAAAGTTAACAATCGGAAAGTCAAAGTCATCCCGTTTATCGTACAATTTAACACTCAGTTTATGGCAATTGTCATATTCGAGACGCAGATCCAAGTAGGAAGCGTAATTGTCACTGTCAGTGGTATTTTTAATTTCGAGCTCATCAGGATATATGAAGTCTACATAATCACTAAATTTAGGATTATTAAGGGCTAAAACATCATCAATATATCGATAAGTGAAATTAAAAAGTCTGACTGATCGTTTGTTTGTTTTTACGAGCATCTGCATGTACTCGGCTTCGTACGAATAGAGAAACAGATCAGCAAGCAAAGGTGCACAGTTGGTGCCCATCGGGATGCCAACCACTTGCTGATATATTTCCCCTCCAAATTCAACAAAGATGTTATCAATTAAAAAATCCAACATCTGAATTATCTTGATGGCTGTGTATTTGTTTTTTGAATCACTGTGATACTTAACGAAATATGTAGAATTATAATTTACAACTAAATATTGATAACGGGCAGTACCCGATTTAGACGAAAAGACACTGTGAATAATGTCTTTCAATCGGGCTTTTAATTTACTATGGGGAATTTTAGTGTACAAAGTAGAAAAGTCAAACGTTTGAATAGATGAGACTGAAGCAAGGGATGGTTTTTTGTAATCGGGTAATAAATGTCTCCCGGCCCAGAAGGAGCACAAGCTAATTAATAAAGGCGATTTTTCATACAACCAGGGGCCATAAATCAAGAAGTTACGATTCGATATGCGCAAATATCGAAAGGAAACACGAGCTTTAGGTTTTAAACATGAATTTCAAGTTTAATCGTTATCAATTTAAAATTGTGACCTCTACAGGGTTCACAACCTTGATATACCATATTGTTGCAATTTTGCCTGGCAATTTTGATCCCATTTTCACGAAATCCGAACTCAATCTTTCTTACGGTGTAATGGTGATATAATCAAACGGTTTTGTAAATCGGATAATAATTGTGAACTTCAGGGACCACAAGCTAAAAATGGTGATTTTTCGTATTACCGGGGGCCATTACCAGGGGCCATAATTCAGGAAGCTACTCTCCGATATGCCCTCATATCAAAAAGAAACAAATTCTTTAGGAAAATCAGATTAAAATTGTGACCTCCACAGGGTCCACAAACTTGATATACCATACAATTGTAACGGTGATATAATCAAACATTTGTTTTTAAATCGGATAATAACTGTGACCTTCAGACGGACCACAAGCTATAGAAGGCGATTTTTCGTAAAATCAGGGGCCATGATTCAGGAAGATATGATCCGGGCATGCGCAAATAACAAAAGGAATCAATATCTGTGAGTTATAAACATGCATTTCAAGTCGGTTCAAAATTGTGACCTCTACAGTCTTCACAAGCTTAAAACGTGATTTTTCATACAATCAGGGACCATAATCTAAGAAGTAACGTTCTGATATATGCCAATATCGACAGGGGCCTATGTCTTATGGTGCTAAACCTATATTTGAAGTTTCATTGAAATCGGATAAAAATTGTGACCTGTAAAGTGTTCACAAACAATTGTGGACGGACGGACGGACGGACGACAATATACATCCACGCGAAATTTTGGGCATATAATTAACTGTAGGCTCTTTTGCGTTAACGAGCAAGTTGTTGACGGACCAACTAATACGATGACGTCATGATACGCCCACACTGAAATATGGGCGCTTAAAATTCAGGCAACATATTTTATAATAGTTGATCCTTGTGCGGTTTGTTTTTTCTAGATTGCTACTCCTAGCTCCACTACTATTACACGGTACTGGATTCAAAATATCTCGGGCCCTCCACATTTGAAAACAAGGGGGCCCATTTTCACTCCTGGTTGTCGCATTCGACAGAGGGAAGGGCGATTTGTCTAACACCTGCGCTTTAGATCATAAGATCTGTCATTGGAGTCATTGGCGTGAGAATAAGTATGGCCACTAGTCCAACCTCGTGGGTTTGCCTAAAACTGTTAAAGATCACTACGCACTAGAAAATTGAACCGTGGGTGAGTCCCGAAATGTTCTGGTTTGTGTCGAGTGAACGTTTCTTTGTCTTTAATTTGACTGGAATTCGTACCTTGATTGGAGTTTAAAATGTTCAATATTCCTATTTTATTCAGCCAGGCAGGGTAAGCTTACTCTTCCGGACACCTGTTACCACTGTTTGTCGTGTATTTTGTACACGGGGAGCAGTCCATTTGCTAATTTATTTGCTTGAATATACTATTTTGCCTATAACGTTTTTTAGGACTTTGAATTCCGTCTTACGGTTTGGATTGTTCGTACTTGGTTTTATTTTATTCAAGAGGTGTTACTCGCCTAAAATATACATCAGAATATGTCAAATCTTATCTATTTTCAAACTTTCATGGCTTTTTGACAATCTCGCTGGCCCAATCTCCCCCCCCCCCTACAAGGTTTATCAGGTCATGCTCCTGCAGATATTACATTTTTGCCGACAGCCAACAATAACACGCCACACCTATAAGTCGCTTACTGTATAAAACCCCTGATGTGGATACAATTATTTCTAACATATATGTCCCAGTCAATGCATGTAAAGATGATTATACTGTCTCACTCGGCAAATCTCGACAGATTCCGGTACCCTACATCTAGACTCGGATGTATGACGAATTCTGCCATTTTGGAACTACTTTAAAGGACCCGGATAAACAATGGCTGCCCCCATGTAGTCTCTATCATCCGGGGGTTTTGGGTGACCGAGACTAGCCCCCATGGCTGCCATTTTGGGACTTTTTTGTAGAAGCGGAACGTTTTCTTGTTAAAGTAAATTGGTAGTCGACAAGCCGCATCGCAAATGTATGGTCGTAGGTACATATCAATTACTATCATACATCCGAGTCGAGATGTAGGTTACGGTGGGTACGGGAATCTGACGAGGTTTGCCGAATGTATACTGTCTCATAGTTAATATCTATATTACAACAACAACAACAACAACAAAAACAATTAATATGTATGCATTATTATTAACAGAGAATCTATATTCATCATATTGTCCATTAACAGAATATATATATTCTTCATATTGTCCATTAACAGAATATATATATTCTTAATAGTCTCCATTAAGAGAATATATCTATTCTTCATAGTGTCCATTAACATTAAATATGATGGGATCACATCAACAAAAAATAGAACTGGGTATCTTATGAAACCATGGTCTGTTGTAGTCGTTTCCATTAAGCAGTCTGAAATATAATACAATTTAATTAAAGTTACATTATTCAAGATATAGATAAGAACTAGCCATTCTTGCTATACTAGTTCGAAAGTAGATGATGTAAAATGAATAATTTGAAAATTTCATTCAAATTACTCTATTGCAAGCGAAGATATTGGCATTTGAAGATTTGAAAGACCTGTGCAATAATTTCAACCACGGACCTGGTTGATCAAAGCTAAGATTCGAAGCGTCTGGGCGCGCCATATTTGATTTATCACTGAAACGTTTTAATCTGTTTAATATGGGAGCAATCTGATGTCATCCAAAGTTTATTAAGGCCTGGATCAGTTAATTAATGTCTAATTAATACATTAGAAAACATTTCATGCCCAGATAAAGACCTGCGCTAGGCAGATTTAGCTCTTGAATAATGCATGTTTAAGCAGTAAAGGATAAAGCTAAATTTAAAGCAATTAAGTCGGCTCCAATTTATTAGATGCGATCAGTTTTACATGCTTGCAGCCATTCCAGTTCAAAATTTCAAATGGTATCCACGAAAATCGACGTCAAGTTGGTATCTAATTTACGTTGTTTGGGAATAGGGTGAGTTTTCTTAAAAGTCATGGCTAGGTTTATATCTCAATCCCGAATAAAAAGTTGAATAACGAATAACGAGGTAGCTTGTCTCGTTTTTGGCGAATAACGAGGTGATCCATCTCGTTATTCGTTATTCGTGATTCACCGCTTGAATAACAATCTGGTATATTTACCGACTATACGCCATTTAATGAGTTTTCTACTGCCAGGGAATACTTTTCAAACCATTATCTAGTGTTGGTTTTGAATTAAATCTTGAAATATTCTAATTATTTTTACATAAACACGTTTATATCTGAATCACGAATAACGAGGTGAAAAACGAATAACAAACTGCTCGTTATTTGCTGCTTGAATAACAATGTGGACTGTTTTCGCCTAAAAGTCGTTTTGCTGTGTTTTATACTACTAGGGGATAGTTGGCATCCATTATTCTAGTCATGGCTAGGTTTATGTCTGAATCCCGAATAAAAAGTTGAATAACGAATAACGAATAACGAGGTAGCTTGTCTCGTTATTGGCGAATAACGAGGTGATCCACCTCGTTATTCGTTATTGGTGAATAACGAATAACGAATAACGAGGTAGCTCGTCTCGTTATTGGCGAATAACGAGGTGATTCACCTCGTTATTCGTTATTCGTTATTGGTGAATAACGAATAACGAATAACGACCCAACTTCACACTGCCACAATCGAGTACAAAACACAAATTTTATAAAAGGTGGTTTACAGAAGATACTTAATGTACGTGAGACTAATAGAGCAATGGAATGGGGTTTAACTTGTCGGCACCAATCGGGCTAATGATGACGGGCATACGCCTTCTCGTATTTCAAAATCCATCTGCCAAGGGTCCATTACGTTTCTTGCCAGGCCCTCCTTCCCCATGGACTTACCCACCATGCTCCCAGAGCAAACTAATGTAAACAAAATTAGTAAGTTTTCTGTGAAAGAGGATGAACTTCTCTATTAGACTTTTATTGTGTAGACTGGTGCAGTAAATTAATTGGGTACTTAAGTTCAATTGAATCATTATTAATGGATAAATAATTTTTCTATAACGTGGCAGAAAAATTTAAGAGAGAGTGAGAGAGAAATGGGGTTTAACGTCACTCGACATCAACTAGGTAATTTCGGGACTAACATATGGTTTTAATTCTATTTCAATAATTCGATGGCGCATAGGGGTCTTTAGCAGTGGGAGGACCGGGGGACCTGCTGAAAAACCACGAGGCTGGACATGCGACCCTACTACTTGCCACGCACAACCGGGGATTTAAAACCACACCAGTTGACTCAATGACAGACTTTATGATACAGCTTGCATGTGCTAATCATTCAGCCACCCAAGCCCCCGTTGGGTTGGTAAAATTTAATCAATTTGTGGATGGCCTAAATTTAAATAACTCCTAACAAAGACTGGACGTGGTTGGTTTATTATAAATTAATAACAATATGGCTACTTTAATCAATTACAATTAATTTCATTCGTTTTTTAGCAATCGGGGGATCACGTGGCCAGGTGGATAAGACGCTGGCTCGCTAGCCTGGAGGTCGGGTGTTCGATCCTTGCATTTGCCAATAAAGTTCATCCAGATTTTCCAGCGTGGTATCCCCTTCTCAGTCATGGTCTAGAAAGAACAGCTGTCTAGTCGTGGGAGGGGGCAGCTTGAATTTGATACAAGAGTAGGCCGTAGCGCCGCTGCCCGGGCAAAATTTCCATCCTCATTAGCCCAGTTAAGGAGCAGAACAGTAGGACGATAAACCCCATTTCATTTCATTTCATTTCTTAGCAATCAACTTACCGGTTCAATTTTGGCTTTCAGAGAGTAGATTCTACATCTATAATCCGATCGGAAGGAATACTGGTTACCCGTAACAAATGTGTTTGGATTATACCAGCCGTTCAGGGCAATCGAGTAGCTTCCTCTGCAATCATCGTAAGGTATACCAGTACCAGTTTCTACCCATAAACCAATCAAATCTCCAGCCTTAACCTGTATTCGATGACTTGCTGGAATATCTATATACTGTATTCTGTTACGACGAGTTGTTGCACGGTTGTGACCTACAAGTGTCATCCTGCAGAAAATACGAGAATTCATTAACCTTTGTAAAATACAATATAATTACAATCGTCGACCCCGACATGCATCCGTTAACCCTTGTAAAATATAATTACAATCGCCGAACTCGGCATAATTTATCACGGCTTCACCCTTGCGTGGATACAATGACGGGGTCAAACAGGTCCATTCAAATAGTCCAACACTTACAGGTGGCGCTAGGGTTTAAAATATTGTGACATCTCATTAATTGCAGACCGATTGAAACCATTTTTTGATTTATATTCTATGTTAGGTATACAACTTTCACACTATTGTAGTGGGCGTGTAGTATCGTCGTTAATATTCAACATAATCAGGTCGTCTGTACCAATACAGACAATTTTATTTGTCCATAAATCCACTTGATCTGAACACCACGTGCAAAAGAACATGTTTACTCTTCTTGAACGCCTGATATTACTTAATATTTAAGGAGTTCGCATAGTTAAGAAATATATGTGTTTTTGTAAAATCCAAGGTAACTGTGTTTTTGTACAATCAAAGGAAGCCGAAGGTAGCATATTTTCATTTAAAACTGACACAAGAAAACATTTTCATATAGCCTAAGCCTATTAGAACGCTGATACAGGATACACATTGAAATTTGTCGACTAATTTCAAGTCGTTGAATTGAAGGGGGAGAGAGAGAGGGGGTGGGTCGATACTCCACGAGGTTGGCAATTCTGTTTGGTTATGATATTGTTCGACCAAAACTTACGCTGTAGTCGGTGAACTTCCAGATGGTCGCCACACCATCAGTTCTAATGCTCCTGGCGTTCTACTATAAAACTGCCATTGTGTGATTTCCCCATCTCTGTCTATTTTAAAATGTTCCTGCATGCCGGTAAAACCACCTCGCCAGTTGCCACCATTGGCTCGTTCGATGATATTCAGATTATTACTTAATGTGGTAAGGGAACTCTTCACTGTTGGAAATACAGATAAATAAACCGTGGTTAATTAGGTCCTGAAGAATTGTTATTTATTCAACTAACCAGAAATCAGCTTCTCAAAGTCAAGGAATTGCGAAACACATCTGATAGCTTTAAGATATTTTTACATGTAAAATCTACCTCCCGACACTTGCAATGCAAATTTATTCGCCAAAAGAATCATTTCTTGCCACGGCCGATACACAAAATTCGTTTAATCTGACAGCCATTGCGAGACCCGAACATGCACAAACCACATGTTTATTTCATCGGTAAATTCTACTTCAAATTGTTTTGCATACTTAAAAAATTGTGTCACATATATTGATAAATCTTTCCTTTTTGTGGAAAATAAAGAATCACGGTGAAAAATTGAAGGTTGTTGTCACTTGTTGTTCTAAAAAGCCTGAATACACAGGTTGCGAAGTGCGGTATTTTACCATATTTTCATATTGCAGCTATATAAGGCCCGACGAGAACTCTCAGTGGACGTCGTCCGCTCAGAGACAGTTCCTAAAGGAACTATGGCGTTGTCTGCATTCATTGGCGCACCTTTTAAATATTTCAATATTCGATATCCCCTGGAGATGTTGTTTTTTTTTAAAATCTGACTGAATTATTTTTTAAATGCACAATTTGGCCTGGATTAAGCCGTCAAATATTAGATATTTTCCCAAACTGAAAATGTCAGTCACCGTCATTAAGAAATAATTGTTCTTTTTCAACTCACCGACACACACGGGAGATTCTCCTGTCAACTGACCAGATCTTAAACAACCCCTCCCTAGATCACCTGACTTTAAACCAAATCCTTCTTGGCACGTGTAAGATACCGATTGGCCAGCCTGTAAACTTGTAGCAGTTCCTGTTTGTACCACACCAGCAGGGACAACTCCTACTTGACATATTTCACCTTAGAGAAGAAGTTATATTAAAGGATATAATTAGTTGTTTGTTCATGATGAGAATACATTACAGGCAAGTTAAATAAATATCTATATATTTCATATACACAATACAAAAATATGGAACAAAATTACATGTAATGGGTTGAATGACTATCTGTATATTTGTTACCAAACAGAATATAACTTCTCGACTGCTCAAATGAACCCTTTTTTGATAATCTACAAACCGACATTAAATAATACCATTGAAGACGATGAACTTATTTCCAAGAAAGAGTTAAGACCGTGGTTCTCATTCAATAATAATTGTATTATTTAATGAAAGCTACACAATGGAGTTTGAGACTATAATAAAACACCTCAGTTCTAGAGCAGTCGCTATGCTATGGAATACAAACAAGATTTGTTCTAAACCTAATCCCTATAAATGCTTTTGTTTTAAAAAAGATTATCCAAGGTTCTAAATGAAAAATAGCTGCTAAAAGACGAAACATTAATAAGCATATTGAAGGTAAGGGCAAGCTGTTAGATATTGTCTTTCTGACCTACCTGTAACCGGTTCACAGACATTACAAGTAAAGGCACATTCCTGTCGAGCGAATCCTACATTTTCTGTACAAACAGCTGGATAAAGTTTAATCTGATCTTCACAATTCGATTGTCTATCTATACAAATAGCTCGTTCTGTGTCAAATATAAACATAATGATATATAATAGAAGAAAATCTAATTAGTCATAATATCAAATGTTAGAAAACAGTAAAATATTGGCAAGACAGGGTTAAAGAGGGTGGGGCTGAAATAAAGGTTAGTGTTGTATTCTAGACATTTTACTACGAAGACGCGTCATCAATTCATGGTACGGGAATTACACTATATCTTTACATTGGTTGGTTAAATTACAACCATGTGTTAATCCAGAAAAGAAAGGATAGGAGATTGTAATCTAATTTTTTGTTTAAATAATGTTTATAACCTTAAAGGGACAATAACACCCTTGCTGGCTTGATAGGTCCAGAAAAAAAATTAGTCTTATTCTAACTACTAGATGTTTAATTAAGTGTCCTACCTGTTGCGTAAATTATCCATTACAACCTATCTTACCTGTCCAGAGGGCTCGAAAATATGTTTAAATCCAAGTTGTATTTGAAAGTGCTTACGTAAGGCTTTTCAAACCATGTTACGGCATGTAGTTGATTTTTTCTAATTTTTAAAATTAGGTGGGTTAGGATGAAATTTGTGTCATTTATTAATCGTAGTATTGTAAAATAGTACAATTTGTTGACCAGATTAAAGATTGGGACAAATTATTTAGTTCCAACAAGAGTGTTATTGGGGCTTTAAAATAAATAAATTATGATGTCACGTGTAGTAATAGCTTACCTCCAGGTACATACTGGCAAACAAATGGATATTTACCATGATCAAACCATGGATAATCTAACTTTCTATCAACATCTTGACCTTTTAATATTGCTATACTTTTATATGCCGGAGGTTCAGCTTTAACAAAACATCAACAAAATTAAGCACCATGATTTACATGATTAATAATCTCTGGCAACCTTTATGTTTTGAAAAGAAACTATATATAATTTAATCAAAGGGGAAACAAATCAGACTAAAAAATTAAAAAAAACATGGCCACATACAATCAAACGTCAAAAATTTAACGGATCTAAAGTAATTTTTAAATTGATATCAACGTTCATCGATTTCTCGCCGTCATATTTATATGTCCTTTAAAAAACAGTTTTCTGTATAGGCTAAATTCGACGCCAAGAGATCCTCAATCCCATATAATATATCTATTTTTTCTTTTAAAAATTACAATATACCGGTAAATGCGATTATCTAAACAATAACAAGTTATATTGAACTTCTTGCATGTTACCTTTACGTGAACTTTTAAAAAAAATAAAATGTATACAAATAGTTTTGAAGAAGACACGTAATTCGTGGGGGGGGGGGGGGGCAAGTGTTACCAAATGTTTGATGACATTCTAATGTTTACCTTTCCAGTTAAGATTTTCTCCTTTAGTTCCATCAGACCAGTACCAGCCATCCGACTGTCTCTTTAGTCCAACCCATATATCTAACATGGTTACCCTGTAATAAGATAAACATGTCCCATTCATATTCTTTGCCGATACCGCTTTTCATGAAAGGATCCAGCTTAAGTTTTGCCCGATGAATTACCACATCCTGGTGGTGAGAATTCTAATAATACAATATATTTTGTTTATTTGAGCGTAATTTCTTCTGTTTACTTGTATGACCCAAGACAAACCAAGCTATCTCCTACAGCGAGGATATTAGCTAGGTAATCAGGCATTGGCGGATATTTTAGCCAACGTCCTCCTGAAATGCAGTTCTTTTGGTAAACAAAGTTCTGGTAAAATTGAAACTCCCAAAATAATTGTTACTAAACACGTTGTTCAGCACAAATCCACCTTGTAACTGTAAGATATGTGTGTAGATAATTGGATTTGACCCACTCACCTGATAGATGCTAGCAAGTCCACTTCTTCCTTGTCTTTGGCTGTTGTTAGTTTAGAGTTCAGAGACTCGCAGAATGATATGGCAGAGGATAAATCTTTTTTCTCACCGAAATACTTATAACATGAAGTCCTAAATGGTGCCCATCCGAATGGACAACCTGAAATAAAATTAATGTAATATTGACACAAAGGGCTGAATTCGCTGTCAATGTCTTGAAGGAAATATAAGAATGTTTAGGGTTACACGAAGTTAAAGGATAAGAGATTCCCCCTATGACATATCTCCGAGTGTCCTCTTGCGCAAATGCTTCTTCGGTATTTGGAGAATAGCAGAACAACCCAGAAAAGAACCACGGGGTTAGGCAAACGACCATACACTTTTGCAGGCCCGAGCGTGAGATGAAATAGGTTTTAACCACCTACTGTTTGACACCGACTGGGCTAATGAAGACGGGCGTATAGGTGTGGGATCGACAATAGAACGCTTGACTCAATGACAGACCTAATGGACTACGGCATACGCTAAATACCATTAAAAATCTGTGTCCATTGTCCTTTGCCTGTTTACATTGAATTATACTTACTTCCACAAACATAACCAGCATTAGACCAGGTACCATCAGATAGACAAGTACGAGTGAGTGTATCTGTACCAGTTTCACAGCTATATGTTACAGTATCACCTAGACCATATTCATCTTTGGTAGCATCATTAGTAGAATCTGATAGATCTTCTGGTGCTGAACATTTTACAGCCGTATCTGAAACAAACAGTTAAAGGCATTGTTTGAGGTTTATTCAATAGCGGAAATGTTTTCATTGGCTGTTTACAGTACACAACTAAGAACACGGCCGAATAATAAAGACGAATTTAATAAAAACAATTTTAAAACATATTGTATTACCGAAAGGATCATGGTATACGCAGGAGCTGTCCAACTCACGACATAATACTAAACGCAATTCGAAGCATATTCTAACAAACCTATTTTTAAATAGAAAGAACTTACATTTCGGCTCTTCAGCTGGTAAATTCAAGCTCGCTTTACACGTTTCTCCACAGCCACCCATCGCCATTGGTTTACTACAGAAATTAGGATCTGCAGCTAACACTGAGTCACAATCGTCATAATTGTTACTAAGGGTTCCTGTTGAAGAAATTTATTTTAAATTAAGTGCTGTGATTTCTTCTCCAGTCGGCAATCAAATTATTTTCAATTCGACTTACTTGAAATCAGGGATGTTTAGACTACAATTAATGACAATAGCTAAGATTATGATTCAGTGGTATTTCGCTTGGGATTTTTATAATTAAAGACTCGACGCGTCATATTTATGCGAATCGCTTGTAATCCACACTATTGCGAATCAAAGTCCAATCACCAATAACAGTATTAGTCCTAAAATGTGCAATTCCGTTCAGTATTTACAAAGTTATGATAAATTAATATTTCATGGACCTATATTAAACCTGATTGAACCCAAGGCAGGGATAGTTCAGCGTTAGAGTTTTGTTTCGTTAATAAAATGTTACATAATCAATCTGCGTACATATTCGGTGTGGATTGATTTGACCTTAGTTTTAGATCACGTGAAATCGACCATTTTATTTTGGTAAGTTAATTTCGTGGATATCAACTTTTACATATTTGATAAAATTTATTGTAAAGACTAATCTATTATACCAAATCTGCTGACGTCACAATAATTTCTTAAACAATCCAGGGCATTTGTATAACACCAGGGTGCGTCATCGTGGTTCGGGTTACGGCAGTAATTTTCATTTAAACCTGCTTCTAAATCACTGTAATAGAAATAATAAAAATTCATTATAAAAGTTTTCAGTTCGTCATTTCCGTTACATTTTTTGTATACAACAAGTGGTTGAGTATTTTGAAGGATCATGTTCTTTGGTTTATTGCCACCAAAAACTGAGAATATCAAAATGAGTCCTCATGCCTTGAGACTGGGGGAAGATGATTTACTAAGTAGAAAGTATTAATAGTAAATTGTCACTGGGGAAGATGATACTTACTAAGCCTTGAAAGGATGATTGTGACAATGTGTAGCTTCGACCCATGGTATACATGGTTCATATAGATGAGTAAAGTTGACCTTTCCACGGTAAGATTCGCCTTTATCAGCTGGATTATAAACATGATCTTCAGCTACAAGAAAATTAAAAATAATTCACTCTTCTAAATTATTTGTTATTTACATCATATAAAACTAAATTATTCAATACAATTCATGTATTTTGAAATGTAATTTAAATTTTGAGGCAATGTTTGATATCTTTTTCTTAAATCCAAGCCGTTGTGGGTAAATTGAGTATTTGTCTACAATTTGAACAGAATCAATATCAATCTTTATAAAACTGGTTGAAATGTTATAAGATTAGAAACTGGTATCACATAAAATAAAAACCAAGTACGAACAATCTAAACCATAAGACTGAATTCGAAGTCCTTAAAACGTTAGAGGCAAAATAGTATATTCAAGCAAAATAGTGTAATCAGCAAATGGACTGCTCCTCGTGTACAAAAATACACAACAAGCAGTGGTAACAGGTGTCCGGAAAAGTAAGCCTACCCTGCCTGGCGCCACATCCGCCATAGCTGCATCCAAACTATTAGGCGAAAATTCGGTAAAATAGCGTGATTGGCCTGATCTCTGCCGAAAGTTTGGCAAACTTACGTAGAATAATGGAAGCTTTAACTTTAAATCCTGCTTTAGTTGTCTGCGAATTGCTTCTAAAGATGACAATAACTGATGAATATAAACTTTGTAATGTAGTTGATAAACGACTTCCGCAGTATCTGTAAGATAAAGCCACAACATGCCACAATACAGATTAAATACAGAATAATTAATTAAAAGTAACACTTTATTTCAAAATCATCAAAATCGATGATATTTAATTTGAATTGGGACCATTTAAAATTGATGTTGGATTCTATTGATTTTCCGTCACCATCTTTGTGTGTCTTATAAAAATATAGTAATAACAGGTTTATACAAGTCAATCATTTGATATAATTATACTAGAATCAGGGGCGTATGTAGGATTTTAAAAGTGGGGGTGCAGCAGAGTATTGGGCGCCAAACCGGATACCCACGGGCGTGTGGGCGCTCTTAAAACCAACCAACTGATCAGTGCCTTAAAGGATCACTCAAGTGTATTATTTTATAATTGAAAAGGTGTCAATTGTTTTGAGGAGGGGGGGTCGCCATTTCTAGGGTCGCCTTATTTTTCTGGGGTGCAATGTACCCCTGCACCCCCGCTAGATACGGCCCTGTCTAGAATGTGCTTTTACGAAATGCCAAATTTTATACTTCAGGTATATATATATTATATTTATATATATGTGTGTGTTAACAACAGGCCTATCCAGTCTGTTTTCAATGGACGAGTAAAAAGAAATTTTGGGAACTTTTAATTTGTTGGATGTTCAGAATTGGATATTTTCTTTATAATACGAATCCTACGGTAACGCGATTAATCAGTTACTTATATTGTGCATGAACTGTCAACAAAGAAACTGAACTTACAACTAAATTCATTGACTTCCTTCACAGAAGGTTTATAAACATTTACAGTTTCAAAATAATTTTGCAAAGATTAAAATATGGTTTTGTTTTATTGAAGTCTATCAGAAAATAAAATGAATGGACTACTTACTTGACACCAGGTTGCCCAATCAAATTTTGACGTATTTCAACATAATCTAAACATTCGGTATCCGTGGCTTCGATATCAAAGCTCGAGAAATGTAATTTAATGGCCATGTTTTCTGGTACCTAATGATAGGAAAATAGTATAGATATTCACGTATTATGGATGCAATATTTAAATTAAGGTATAACAAAACTATAGACTTTTAGACAAATACACAATAATACATGAGACATGTGGGTCACCAAATCAAGCACAATTTCTGTATTTTCATGCCATCAAATTGGTGTGATGCTTTTATCTTTTATACATTCCATGAGATATTTAGCTTTTGACATATAGGGTTATTAATAATATTCAAACAAACAAAATAAAAGACTCCATACTAATCAAAATCTGCAAATTTCTAATACATTTCCCCAATGAGCATCGGGAAAATAAAAAAGGCATTTTCTAAGAAAGATTTGCCTAAATTTTGAAATGGACAAAATCAAGTATTTTTTTTATCTGTAAGAGCGTATCACAGAGCCACGAAGGCGTCTATGAAATGGAAGTTCTTACCTTGATCAGCCAGTTACACTCAGTTAAATCTGCGTAGTTTCCTGGGAAACCTGGACTATTAAATTCTTCCTCTGTGTGTTCACGACTGAGTTCAATGACCTTTCCACAGCCTACATTATAATATTGAAAATAGTATTCCAGGAATAGACGTACCACCAAGAAATGATATTTACGTCATGGTCTACGCACAAATAATCCCAAGACTACCGAGGAGTTCATGTTATCGCTTTCTATGTAACCCTGCAATGGACAATTATCTGATTTTCCGTGGAGGTTTTTTTTTGTTGTAGGTTGCCCAGACGGCGTCTATCGTTTTTAAGCAGTGATCGGATGACTTTATTAACCCTCGAGATTTCGTTTACCTTGGATATAACATGATACAACATCATAACAAAATGTATATATATTAAGAAGCTTTAACACCATCTCAAGCAATGCTCATAATTAAATAATATTGACAACCAAAAATCGTATCATTACCATATTTTAGATAGGTTTTCATTGCAAATTCTAAAAAAAAAATTGGTAAATTGAGAATTGACCATTATCCCGTCCACTCTGTACGCAACGACGCCATGCATATTAATATTTCTAGGTTTTAGCTTCGGGAAACAATGAGTAACGCTAAATATTGCGGCCGTTCTAGAAAACGATTTCGCTTTGATTATGTTTAAGTTCTTTCAAGATTCCCTATATGTTCCCTATATGTTCTGACACCCACCTTTGTCGACACAACTAGAGTGGATAGTAATTGTACTTAAGATGGTGCTTACCGTAGTTCAATGGAGCATAATAACAGACGTAAAATCCCAGTAGGTTATATCGTGGTATAGCTAGTTGTGCAGGTGAATTAGCAGAGAATCCATACTCTGGTACAGCTAATGAATCCGCAGTACCAGACCAAACATTGAAATCTTCTTGGATATGAGCCATACCTATAATAAAGTTAAAAGGTATACACATTATTTAGTTACAAGTTTTAAGAAGCAATCTTGTTATTAATATAATAAATAAAGCACTTCCAACCGTTACACGGAGTTAACACATGCAAGAGAACATGCATCTGCAAACTTAGCAAATCTTACAAGGGTTCAGATTTCTCAAAAACAACTTTTGAAAGATTTATTTACTTTGGTACTATGGAAGCCCAAATGTGATCATTTTATTTTCTTAACTTTTAGAATATGAATATGACTATTGAATATTTTCCGGAATTTCGGGGTTTACCCAAAGTCTGTTAATTTTGGCTATATATATATATTTTTAGCGCAAAGATAAATGAAAACAAATAATGTTTAGACATTTAAGTGCAATGACCGTCTCGTGATTTTACTGATTATTATTTTGTTTATGCAGAGCTAACAAGTCACCATTTATATAAGTACTAATTTACTAACCTTCAACTTGTTGACATTCACCCTGATATTTAAATAAAACAAATGGCTTGACGTTAGGTAGTCGAATAGGAACATCAGAGAAACCATCACTGCGACAACAGAATCTAAACCTGGTGTAAGGGTCATAGGTACCATCCGGTAACACACCAGCAGTAACAGGTGGCTTAGATTCACCAAATTGTACAAAACTTTCAAAAAATCCTGAGTTAAAAAAGGTAGATTTGTTCAGTGTTACTAAGTTAAGGGTTGGAATATAGAACCCAGCTTAACTTTATCATTTAAAAATTCATCGCTGTTACTTAAATTCAGTTTCTAAATTTTAACTATTCCTGAGGGTTTTGTAATAGCTCTCTTTATATTTTAGAATGCATAATTCAGTAAAGAATAGCGATTATATATGGCTATACAAGGGAATGTAAGATTTTATAAGGTTATATATACGATCCTCTTCAATCAATAAAACTTCTATTATAAAAAAAAACCATATTGATGTTCAAAATTAACATGGATCAATTCAAAATATACATTGATTTCTATTTGTTTACAATTCAACCGTTATGTCATTTAATACAAACGAAGCAAATGTTTTTGTCATTCGATACATTCGGCAAACGAAGAAGAAATGACCTTTGTTTGGCATTCTTACCTGTAGGACAACTCCCTCCTTTTCGGAAGATGCAGTAATCACCAGCTTCCCATGGCACGTCACTTCCGTTGTCTTGGTCTTGGGTACACATGGCCATGTCGAGGTTTGTTCCAGTGTAACCGTTACCAAGATGAAACAAGACAGATTTACCAGTTCGCACACCATGGATTGTGATGGAACCTTCTTTGAAACCAGCTGGACAACCAGATACAGGTTTGAGAAAGGAATAAGTTCCCTTTGGCCAGGTGGTCATGGTTTCTGTTTCAGATATAAAAAAGAGGGAACTTAGGCTAGAATATGGAAATTGCATACAAAGAAGCATAGCTAGCATAAACATTGGGGATATTTTTGGAACTTAATCTAAACAAATTGTTAAGATCTATTTTGTAAAGTATAAACAGTTTGGTAAAACGGACTCTGAGCATGTTTTGGGTAAGCAGACATGACAGAAAATAAAGTGTTGGAAAGTTCATGTAAAACCTTTAGTGAGGACTAGTTTCGAGTAGGGGATTTTCTTCGGTCTATACACAAAAGCTCGAACACGACCATCTCACATACAGTTATAATACTGTTGTAGGAGAAAAATATTATGTGTTCAATCCCCGCCAATTTGAAAATTAAATGTAAACCATCTGCAACAATTCCAAATACAAAAGAACAGCATACATTTCTTAACTTAAAAAAAAAGTAGTACCTGTTATTCTGAAAAGAGTAACCATACATCTATCACGACTTCAAACAGTCTCTCTGAAGGTGACGTAAATACAAATCCGACTTTAATTTAATAATTTACCTTTCTCTTTGACTTGGGTGCATCCTGATTTAGGCTCTAGTCCATCGGGGCACATACAACTACACTGGCCTCTAACCAACGTCATATACCCATCATTTTCACATTGTAATGCTTCGGATGAACAGTATAGACCTGTAAATTGGAAACAAAGGGATTACCTAACTACGTCAATGGACATTAACTCGGAGGAACGAGCCATTATTCTACAACATTGTAAAGATGCTGTAAAATAGGGAAGATTATATCTTTTTGCATAAATTTCACCTAATGTTTTTATTACATTATTAATAATACTGTTTAGCTCGTAAATGTCAGGAGAGACGCTCGCCTAGAGGGAAAGACGCTAGCTCGCTAACTTGAATGTAGGGTGTTCGACCCTTGCATTCGCCGAGAAAGTTCATTGGGCTTTTCATGCATGGGTTTTCCTTATAAGTGATGCAGAATTTTCTGAAATTTTCAGTCAAATTGAATAACTCAGAACCGAGATATTAGAGATTGATTTTTAAGCCTAGCCTCGATCATCATTACTAAAGTCGGTGCGATAAATAACATAGTCTTAATTATCCATTTCATAATTAAATCAAAAGTGAAAGTTGATCAGCAAATCAGATCATAATCCAGTAAATATCACAAGCTCGCGTTGACTTCGAGAGTTGGTTATGGTCTGAATAAATTAATTAATGTCTATTTAATAATATAGATAACATTTCAGGCCCCAAGAAAGACCTGCAATCGGAAGATTTAGCTCTTGCATAATGTAAGTTTACATACCCAGGATTTTATGTAGTAAAATACACTTACCACGACAATCATGGGCTAGAGATATTTCTTTTCTTGCATAGAAATCGCCTTCACCTGATCTATAGGCTGGTCCACGGTATAATTCTGTAATTACTGGTTTGCCATTGGTTGTAAAAGACTGGAAATAATGCCCGGAAACAATTATTAATTAATTACACTACGGGGGATTTGATAACATAAACAAAAATAAATGATTTTTTAGAGCGTGGTACGGTTGGCGGAGTCGTTTGAATTTGAGAGGGATCGAGAAGGATCTTCGGGATTTATCAATCCCTTTTCGTATTTGTCAGTGGTGAAGCCTGTAAAGATGGTGGGTAAGTTAGGTTCAGGTGGGACGCATTGACAGTGCAGGTAAATAATGACCCGTTGACAGTTATAATTCCAAAAAGCTTGGTTTAACAGTTGGTTGAAAAAATCAGTTGGATGCATAGATAGTTGGCTGCTTGTTGACTATTGTGCATTAATTGTGTGTTGTGCGCTAATTGGGTACGTGTACAGTTTATTAATAGTACAATATATTATTCTGTAAACAAGCTTACATGGAATGAATAATGCATCCTGGATGTGATATCATACTTCACCAAAGATTCACCATAATCACTAGCACCTTCACTGAACCACATCTTCAAAGCTAAAAAAATACCAAAGATGACTAATCGCAGTTTGTAACAACTTTAAATCTGATGGATATATATATTTACAATGGACGATAGAAAGTTGTAATAGTGTACTGTGACTTAGTCCATTAAATTAGTTGAATAAACATGTGATGACATGGCTAAAATGTATGCTCCCCCTATGTAAAATGAGTAAGATATTTCTTAATATTATATTAATCAAATTTTCGTATAAAATAGTTTGCTTGGGGTTTTAGTTGAAATGCTTGAATTGTGATATATACTAACTTGGCATGATATTTTCCCAGTTGATTCTGATTTTCCCGCTTCTAACCGGACTTTGATGTTCGTGTATAAGGCCTAAGGTATGGCCCAGTTCATGCACACAAGTATCCTGAAGAATAGAAACAGATTAGTGATTATCTCTTGTTTTTTCTTTTATTTAGTTTTGAAAATATGAGCTCATTTTGCCACAATCTTTGTCAAACAGTCGAGGCTTATTGTTAAGAGATAAACAGTTTATATACCTTTCCACAGCAACTGTTGTGTTGTTTATTTCTCGAATTACCAGCTGTTGCCCAGCAACTAAAATGTAAGAAGAAGACAATGCATCACAGAAAACGTGGGACTATAATATAGGCGTATGTTTTGGGCTTAGTGCCTGTTATCAAACGTTTAATGTATGCGGAATCGAGAAAAAGTTCAAAAAAATTGAACGTGTAATCTATATCTTTTGCCATTGGAAAAAGGATTGTTCGTGTCATCCATGTTAATGTTATCTTTCCGACTACCGAGTTCATTTTCCTGAAGCAATGGCAATGAGATTATGGAAGTAATAACGATTGCTTTCATCTTAAAGGGACTGTCCCGAATAGAACAGAACCTCAAAAATAAAAGTCCGAGTACGTATGAAATTTAAACGCCAAAATATAGAAGAATGATGTATATACCCTGACTCAAAATTTCAGCTCAAAATATTGAGTTGTTTGGACGTGAGCGTTAAAGCAACTTATCCGGACACGTAACCCTTTTAAGATTTCGGGTCAATTATTTCGTTGGGTGACACGATAATCGATTCCCGTTCCTTTAGAGATCTACACGGTGAATGGTCCATGTTCTGTACTTGATAACAAAAGGTAAATTTCACTGACACGTTATATTTATCAAATCACCGCATAATACAGTTTGGGACATCGGACTCCATTTCAAGATGAAAACTGGTGGGTTTAAGTTGTTTGAAAACGTATCACATATATTTAGTAAGTGTTCGGCCCTAAGGTAGGGGATCTTAATGGATTTTAACATGAAATTAAGCAGTTTTATTCTCAAAAACATTATCGTGATTGTCCCTTTAAATGATTTTTTTTCTGAAAAATGAGTGTAGTCCATATACCGCCTTCGGTTTTACGTCTCTAAGATTGTTCGCATCTACATTTGGGCTGTATTATCTGTCGGCGGTCATGAATGGTCCAGTGGGTGCAGATATGATATAGCAATATCCATTCAATTTCTTGGATCGCAATGGTACTCATACATAAGAGGTTCTTAATTAATGTCTCGTTTACAGTGTATTATTTTCTTTATAAAACAAAAACTTTAAAAAAACACACCCATTAGCTTTTATAAACTCTACGACACCATTGTGGTCAATACCATATTTGGTTTTAGTATCAGCCTCGTTCGGAACAAATCTGATACAGGTCAAAGTCATATATCTCAACATGGCCGCTTTTATCGTGTATCTGTAGTCTTCGGCTAAAAGGGAAATCATTTTTAATGTATACCAAATCTAAATAAGTACATTTTACACAATCAAGTCTACTGCACATTTTTGATTAAAATCCGACATGACAATACAAATTCCGAGAACATGCTGGATTGGTATGACACAAGAATGTGTTCAATGAACCTTTCATAGACAATAATATAATTACAATTTTAATCAAATAACGACCAATTTAGCAATTGTCGAAAATCTTGAATCGGAACATATCTCATTTGAAGGTACAATAACACTCTTGCTGGCTTGACAGGTTCAGAAACAAAAATTAGCCTTATTCTAACTACAAGATGTTTAAGTGTCCTACCTGTTGTGTAAATTATCCATTTCATCCTATTTTACTTGTCCAGGGGGTTCGAAAATATTTTTAAATCTATATTCCATGTTGTTGAATTTTTCCATTTTTTTAAAATTCGGTGTGTTAAGATGAAAGTGGTATCATCAATTAATTGGAATATTGTAAAATAGTACACTTTGTTGACCAGAATAATGGTTTGGGCATATTACTCAGTTACAACAAGAGTGTTTTAGGGCCTTTAAATTGAACCTACGTTGCTATTTAAAACAATCAGCTTGATATGTACCATAAATCAAACTTTCTTTACTTACTGACGCCAGCATTAAACTGATATGGAACGAAGCCCTTCTCCCACCTGGTGCTCTCAAGGGTGGATATGAAACGTTTTCTTCGTCTTCTTGTGTTGGCGGGTGGCTAGAATGATAAAATTGTAACAGTATAGACTATCAATCCGGTAGATGCAAAGGACCAACTTATATTTAAATTTGTGAGAAGTTTTACTCCATAATTATTTGAATTGGTGTATAGGCTGTTCCAATTCAACAGCCTTTTGGATAGCTGATTGAGATTTAATCATAATATTGTTTTCAGAAAAGAGGACGGATGAGAAAAGTCGGCCCAAAAATGTCCAAATTTTGTGTTCAGTAACTGAAATTTAATTTTAAGTTTAGATTTGATTATATCGCGTTTTGGATGTTTATGCATATTTTAAAATTCATCTGGGATTAAAGAAAAGTGAAATGTAAAAGCTAACCTGTGTCACGGTTTCAACTGAAATATCGTCATTACTGACCCAACTAACACCAGAAAATTCTGATCCATCAACCTGGAATAGACAACATAATATATTATTAGATTACTCACTTGATTTGATATAATTGTTTATTTTTTGCTATGTCTGTTATCTTGTAGATATTTTTTTTGCGTGTAGTGCGGTTCTCCTGCACTTACTAATAGAAAAACACTTAGAACTTAATCCACTGCCAGAAGCTTATACTTATTATTGGTGATTATCGTTGTTACAGCTTAATCAAGTAAGGCGTGGACAACCGGTAAAGCATGAACAATATTATGCATTAGACACGTATTCACATAATCAGTATATTGAATGGTTTAGAAGACCCTTGCCATTTAATGATTTAATTTTAAAATGGACAATCGAAACTATAATGTCAAAACTTCAAACACATATAACGTCGCTTAGAATATATTTCAAAGCAAAAAGATCAGCTCTTTATTTAAATATTATATCTGACTAAGTTTAAACACTGTCCTATTCGTTTATATACCATTTAAGATAGTCGTACATTTGATTTTAACACTAAAACGTTCATACGTACCCCTACTTCCGCGCTTGGCGCAATGTTGGGCGTAGCCTGTGGGTCGTTATTGTTATTCGTAATAGGAGCAGTAGTTGTTGGTAGGATGGTGTTACTCTCTGGCGTGACGTCGTTGGTGCTCGCTGCTGTTGCTGGTAAGATGGTGTTACTCTCTGATGTGACATCGTTGGTGCTCGCTGCTGTTGCTGGTAAGATGGTGTTACTCTCTGATGTGACATCGTTGGTGCTCGCTGCTGTTGCTGGTAAGATGGTGTTACTCTCTGATGTGACGTCGTTGGTGCTCGCTGTTGTTGCGGTATTCTGTGATGATTCATTTTCAATATTCTGAACAGATTCTCCGATCACTACACTTTCACTGTCACGACGTAATCTCTATTAAATATAAAAAATGACTTAAAGTATAAATAAACGTGTTAAAAATATACTGTGTGCGATTCAAGAAAAGTTCACTGTCCATGCAATATATGTTTTGGCTTTTTGAGGAAAATCTTAACATCTGAATTACCAGAAAATACTACACTGTACACAAATTGTTTCTGGGTAGTATCACAATAGTATATCATGAAATTTGTAATACCTCCAGTAGTGTGCCGTTCTCTGATCCTTGTAATGATGCTTGTAATGCTGCTATGGCTTCATCTGTGTCGGATTCTGCATCAGAAGCATCCTAAAACAGAATATTTATGATAGTACTTGTTAATATGGCAATAGACTCCTAAAACAGGATAATTAATATAGTATGTGTTACTATGGCAATAGACTCGTTTCTTATAATGTCTGAATGAATTGTCTGTAAAATGTTCAGAGATATGTAATCAAAGCGTCATGGAATTTTCTCGATAAAGATGCCTAAACTGCTCAGTGCGATGTTAGTCCTGTATGAATTTACTAGGCATCTCCTAACTCCGATAACATTCGTTACAGTTGATGATGGCAGTCCTCCGTAGGTGATTATATAAACACAATACTTACAAGTGCATTGTTCTGGTTAAAATTTAAACCACCACCAATAGCTACAGCGTTAACCTCTCCATGGCCTTCATCCTCAGCTTCGAAAATAGAAGCTTCTAAAATTTCCGGTGTTGCGGTTGATTCTACTGCGACATCAGGAACTGTGGTTAATTCAGGAGTCTATGGGGAAAAGATAAATTTCAAAATAATGCTATTAAAATCTGTTTAGACTAGTTTCAAAACGTAATAAAGCAGAATACCCCGCATAGTAAGAGGCAAACAGAACAAACGGTACGGTGATACAGAATAGCGATGCGACGGAAACGTTTACATGGACCGTACCTCGCTTCCTTGTCGTTTATGCCACAAAGCGGAAAAGTCAAAGATATTTTGATTGCAGGAATAAAGCGTTGTTATATGTAATATCACCGAAAAATCTAATATACTGTATCACCCTCCCTACCTGTTGTGAAAACGTAGTATAAGATCCAAAAACAACCACTATCATCAATATACGTATTACATACATCATCTGTAAGAAATAATAAATTCATAAACTCTTTGACTCATAATACAGAAGTACAAATAAACATATACACCGTTCTTTTATATTGAAGCTATCAATGCCATTAGATACGTCGTCCAGAATGATAACATTATTAACACACCGTTCTTAATTGAACAAAAGGAAAGTCAATACTTTTAAAACATTGATGATTAATTTTGAACTTCACAGTCATATACCCAAATTATCTAAGTATAGACATAACGAATTGCGAAAAAAAAAATATGAACAAAAATGTACATTTTACTTTAAAGATTGAGGTTGCGTTACGCCACAGCACTGTTAGGGCCAAGTACATGTATATCAAGACCAGGATGTTAAAATAATTGTTCTGCTTTATATAGGCATTTCCTATACGTGTATTGTTTTCCAGAATTCATTAATAAAATGTATCTTTTGTCATTCTGACAACCATTGTCAGTGGACTGCAACAAAAGATTATTGTTTTAATCCAATTGTCTGATCCGTTATTATGTTTTACTCGGTTCTCAGATGATATTAATTGTGTGTCATTAATGATATATTTTTTATATATATTTTATGTCAGTCTGTGTTTATGGTCATCAATGTCTATCTGTATGGTATGAGATTTTATTGGACAATACGCTTACAGAAACGAATGCAATTCCAACAATGTCAATAATTCGTGTTTTTAAAAAAAAAAAAAAAACAATATTCGACTCTGTCTAGCTAGAGCAGCCCCATGGCTTTCAGCTCGCTTCATAAAATCATAAACTGTCGATTTTGCTCCAAACGGGTCGTTTTCTGCCAAGGTGCAAAATCAAGTTTTCGCAGAGAAGTGAGACTCCAAAGGAACTGCAAAAAAGAAAAGAGTGAACGCGAGTTCCTTAAAATTTTTTATCAAAATCAAGTATACTTAACCTTAATGTCTGTCTCAATGAGCATAATTAATCATTTGGGGAAGGGGGGCTTGAAAATTGTGAATATTTGTCTCTTGAATTTATTAACAGTTATTAATATAGTATCCAATACGTATCTGTATTAATGGGTATAGTTGGCATAGTGGACAAAACAGATAAACTAAACATAATTAAAATCGATGATGACCATATATCATTAACATGTAATTAATGTTCATCTATTTATTGCTTTAACTTATGAAAAAAACAGGACTATAAAAGTGGGCAGTGATTAATGGGAATTTGTGTAAATAAAATAATAATAGAGGATTACTTTACGCTTAGCCGCACATTGGAATCTAAATGCGTTGTTTCAAACATCAGTCTGAATTTCCCTGGTGTGGGTATGAATTTGATGACATAGAAGGTTCCAGTAGTCGTAGGTATGGGACAAAAGCCAAGGTCACGTGTTGGAATTCATAATAAGAGTGGGATGTGCCGCCGCTGTTCGAGCAAACATTCCATCATAGCACCCTGTGTGACATGTCCCGTCTTCGTCAAACCAATCTGTGCAGAACAGTAGGACGTTAAACCCCACTTACATATAGTCTCCAATATCAGAACTATTTATGATGCCATTATTAACGATTACTTCGGAACCAGGGACGACCTAAAACATTAAATAATTCGTAACATTTCGCTTTTCAGATGTTTTTTTAAATTAGGATCTCGTGCATCTTCGTTCGCACTGAAGTTTATAAATCTCAAGAATTATTAGTTTACTATAATCTATTTAACCACATTAACCAAACTTTTTACAACATTTGCAATAGTAATTTTGCTCCAGAAAAGTAACAGGAGGGCATGATAAACTATTTCTACAAAATATATGACTGTCCCTTTAATCAGTATATCTATACCCCTGTATGTCGATGGGGGCGGGGTCACGTGGCGAAGTGGGTATGGCGCTGGCTGGCAAGCCCTGGAGGTCGGGTGTTCGATCCCTGCATTGGCCGAGAAAGTTCATCTAGATTTTCCGGTATAGTTCGGGAGCCAGTTGACTAGTCGTTCGGGTGGGCCGAAAAACCGAGGTCCCGTGTACACGTAAAAGATTCCTTGGCAGTTGGAATTCGATATGAGAGTAGGCTGTAGCGCGGCTGCCCGGGTAAAATTTCCCTCATAGCACACTGTATGACGTATGGCCGTCTTCATTAGCCCAGGTTATAGGAGCAAAACAGTAGGACGTTCAATTTCATTTCATTTCGTATTGACAGTTTTTCATATATTTGTAGCACTTACTAGCTTCCATAAACTTTCTCCAGTCAATGCGAGCGGAGGGTTGGGTGGGTGGGAATCTGGGGCATGCACTGTAGATTTTAAGGACTGTTTTCTATGCAACACTGCCAATACATATGTTCAATTCCACGTTGTTTAGTGACAAGGAATAGGTTTGTCTGAGCAATCGAATCTACGGTTGTCTTTGTGGATGTTAAACCTCGTTTCTCCCACTCCATGGTCCACAAATACTGAACCTGACAAATCGAATCTGGTGTTAAAAACGGGACCAAGAAATATGCTAATGTTTGAAATTCTAGACGTAGATTCCCACTCTCATACACTGGACGTGGCCTTCAAACGCCATATAAAAACAAACAAAAAAATAATTTTTATATTTATTTGTATATTTATGACAGTAAAACATTAGAATATAAAAGGTGAATATATCTAAAACAATATAAATTCTTAGCATGTAAAATATCAAATATGGATGTCAGTTAGTTGATAATATAGATGCATCATACACATTGAATGGTGTCTGAGATTAACGTAAATCATAAGTTAAATAATGGAATATAGATAATGTTGGAAGTAATGTACTTTCAGGAATAAATAAATTAATCTGTGTTTGAATACATGAACCTGCCAGATAGTTCAGGATATTGGATCTTTGGAAGATACAAATTGTACCATAAAAATTGTTAGATGTAATCCCAAAATAAATAAGGGGTGCTGTATCAATAACCATGTATTGCCTCATGCACGACACCCTTCACTCTTTACAGTTTCAATAATATTAGTGATCGGACTATTTCTGGAAAAAAATTTACAGGCTCAACACGTCATGTCGACTAATATTTATTTTCATATTTTACGGATATTTCTTTTAGATATTAAATTAAAGAATATTAGGAAAAGTGAAAATAAATATTAATCAAACAAGGGTTAAATCTATGTAATATACAAAATAGACAGTTGGGTATATGCCCACCAGCAGAAATTCGTAGCAAAACTTTGAATTTCTCGTTCTAATTCGCTTAGTTTAGGTTTAAAATGATTTGGGATAAAATCCCTGGAATATATTCACATTGTTCTATTAAAATCAAAATACGTGTAAACATTAAAAAAAAGATGGAATGGTAATATCATGAATCACTGACTTATGGATTGACGAAAGGGGGGATGAAAATATACTCCAGAGATAGAATGGTCATACGGGACTAACATATGGTTCAATTTTATTTCAATAATTTGCTTAGGATCTTTAGCATTGGGAGGAAACCGGAGGACCCGGAGAAAACCGACGAGGTTGAACAGGTGACCCTACTCCTAGTAACATACAACCGTAGAATAGAAACCAAGCTAGTTGACATAATGGCAAATCTTATGATACACCCAACGTTAACATCTAGTTTAACAATCTTAAAAATTCTTTGTTTGTAATTGAGTTGCAAATCAAATTTGTTCTCTGGCTAAAGATGGTTTTAAATCTGACAAGTTAACAGTGTGGGGGGGGGGGGTAGTAAACAAAACTGTAATGGAATTGTAATTAGATTAAAAAATTGATATTCGATTTGTTAATTTCGTAGACTGAATTGAATTCATTAATTGACAAAATCCTTCATATTAAGTTATACGAATAATAACACTAATATTATATAATTGCAATGAATACCCGAAAATTAAACATTTAACAATTGTTATTATATATAATTGGATATTATCTAATACACAGAAGCAATGTTTATATTTAGCTCTTTTGTTATGATACTCAAAACATTGGTTAATGTTACTAATAAGTTTGTTAAAGAATTCTTTGCCAATACTTAGGTTTACATTTTAATTGGACACTATTGAAAAGATATAATAAATTTCTTTGGATCAACATAGAAATAATCAGACAAGATTGCTAATTACAAAACCACATGTGACTAATGGGAAAAAATCCTAATTCCAAAACATTTATCCAAATGTTTTAATACTTATTATTCGGGGATCGTTAACGACAGGGCCGGTATTCAAATGTTCTCTAAAAGTTAAGTAAAAATACTTAATTTTCCACTTAGTTGCGTATGTCACCTTAAATCGTTGTTTTTATTCTCAAAACAATGAGGCCAGCTACGCTTAGTGCAATTTGTTGTTGTTGGTTTTTTTGTTGGTTTTTTTTTTTTGGGGGGGGGGGCTAATCTGAATTCCCTAACTTTTAAAATCGCCATTACGGGACTGCTACCAGCGCGCACTCCGGTTAAAAGACGTCATTATAACCCCACTTAGTTCTAATAAGGTACCTCCCATATGTCACTTACAGTTAAGTGGATTTTTCTGAAAACTGGCCCCAAGTTCACAAAGCATTACTCAGACTTAGGTTGAGAATTTACTTAACTTTCATTCACTGTTTATGAGAAATATCTTTGATCCAGAAACACAAAACTTTGCACATAGCATCTTATTGGTGTATTTAATAGATTAAAACAACAAACGTTTAATATAGGGCTATATTTTGAGAAAATTCTCAACTTAAGTCTGAGAATGCTTTGTGAACTCGGGTCCTGGTCCTTGAATACCACTAAAAGACTAATTTTTAAAGTTAAGACATTGCCTTTTAATACCACCTTTCTTTAAGTAACAGGAAGTTACGTATATTTAAGTGAAAGCTAGTAGTTAAGTGACTATCTAAAGATTTAAGGTATCCTTTGAATACGAGCCCAGATCTTTGACTTAGGAGAAACACATATCAGAGAAAATGGGTTTACGGGTAAATGATAAAAGTACAATTACAATGTAATCTTAAATGGACAAATTATCTACTACTGCATTAAAAAAATGATGTTTCGGCAATAACAAGGTTGCTACAAATAATTTGATCGGGATAAAATAAAATCTAGAGAATTTATATTTTGCTTAATGTCAATCATGAGATAAATCATAACTGGTTTTGGAGAAATTATAATATAGGGGCCAAACAGTTAGGGAACTGTACTCGTTATTACAATGTATTGGATTCGAATCTCCGAGAGGGTCTGAGAGTAGCCTTTGGGCTTCTTCAAGCTTGATCTCCGTTTGTTGGGGGTAATGTCTACAGAACTGAGGAGGTGTGTCTAATCATTCAAATGAGACGAAAAATCGTGACCCACTCGTGTGCACATTGACGTGCTAGCAGGAGAGCTCTCGACAGTTGGAATTTGAAGAAGAGTAGGGGAAAACCGCCTCCCAGGCGAAATTCCAACATCTCGCATTCCACAAGTAACCATGGTAAATATACATAACCGAATGTTAGTTTCAAAATGACCTAAGTAATGTTAAGACGTAAAACCCCATTCTACTTAATACAAAGTAGTGTGTTTTGATTCAGATATAAATTGACCTTAAACAAATATTTCTACTCTGGCCACAAGACGGAACAGTTCTACGTGTTTTCTAATTATGTATAGACTAAGACTTCACTACCACTTCCCAACTAGCTTGTTCTGTGTGAACTAACTTTCCTGGTTAAAACCATCAAGGATCGTTTATCTGTATTAATTATCAACCATATTCTTTTGTATCATTCCATTTTGTTTCTGAGAGTTATTGGTCGTATGTCCTCTTGTTCTGTATTAAAACAGTTGAATACACCTTAACCAATGTTGATCTTCAAACCCTACAACTATCCTTCTTTAAGATATCTGTAGACCGCGGTTGTTGGTATATCGTTAGATAAAATCGCGAAAACCGAACAAACGGTCGTGCAGAGAAAGGATAGACTTAGTCTCCAGAAAATCTCTCAGAAGTAAAACCAAATCACAAATATAATAGATCAACATTGTCACTAATCACGTATTCTGTAGTATCTTCTCTACCTTATCCAAAGGACCATTATTGACATGTTGATCTCCAGACCAAAAAAACTGACCTTCAAGATACACTAGAGGCAAATAATGACGGGTATATGAAGAACGACGGAACAACGGTCGTACACGCTAGATATATATGCAGCTGTATAGAGATAGGACAGATATCTTTCAGAAGTAATACAAAGCACCAACCCTCACAGATCAACATTGTCACAGCTCTGTTGATCTTCAGACCCTAACACCCCCCTTCTTTAAGATACACTTGAGACAATGGCGGATATATGGCGAAAGAACGAATAACAGTCGTAAACGCCGCGGACGCTAAACGCACGGCTTCGTATAAATGTAGATGCCCCTAGAGATCCGAGAAATAACAAAATACACAACTCTAACAAATCAACAGTCAAAACAGGCATTCTTTCATATTTTATAACTTTATCTAAACGATATAATACTGTTTGGTAAATGTTGATCTTCAGAACCTACAACTTCCCTTCCTTAAGATATACTAGAGACAAAGATGGCGAAGAAAGAACACATAGCGGTGACACACGCAACGGACGTACGTCAAACACGCAGTTGTTATAGAAATGACAGATGTCTCTAGAAATCTCTCAGAAGTAAAACCAACAAAACACAACAGATCAACATTATAACAAACGATGACGTTTGCGTACTGTATATTATATTCTCTTTACAGTATATTCTACTGTAAGTGTAATCTGCATCCAGTGTCTTCTACGTACAGTATCTTCTCTACTGTATTCAGCTTACAGCATATGCAGTATCTTTTATTTTGCTTACAGCATGTTCATATCTTCTTTTCTGCCTGCAAGATCTTCCATTCTGGTAATCATAAAGTAATATGGCCGAATGTATTTGGTCTTGACAATGCAACCTGGAAAGCATGTAGTCTTTTATGTCCGATGTCCTTACATAAATTAGAAAACATACAACTGTTCCGTCTTATGGTTTGAGTAGAACTATTTGCTTATAATCAATGTATATCGATCAATGACTCGTGTTGTCATTAGGTGGAATGGGGTTTAACGTCTCTTTGACAATTTACTAGGGTCATTAGAGACTAACACATGGTTATAGTTACGATGGCTACGTGAAATTTGAGAAAATAGAATTTAGCCCGAACGGTGGTGTTCCGAATACTCTTTTTCGCATTCCACCTGGCAAGAGGTCTCTTACGTACACGTCAATGTGTTGCGGTGAATCACGGTTCTCCGTCCTATCCAAATGATTAGGCACATTTTCCTCGTCAGTCCCGGAGGCGTTCCCCCTGACAAGTGGAAACCGGGATTGATAAAGCCCGAAGGTTCCTCCAAGCCCCCGCAAAGATTCAAATCTGGGACATTGTAATTGCGAGTACGGCTCCATAACCGTGACCCCAGATATAGAATTTGTTCAATTTTTCATGCATTAATGCAATATCTTAGTGTAAATTCCGACCTTATAATAAACCTACATGTATCGCTATAATGTAGCAGAGGAATAAAGTTTTAAAAACTTAACCCGTTATTGCCGAACTATCATTGTTATGTAAAAATTATTAGAGAATTCCAGGAACCACTGGCACTTATAGAAGATATATCCCCGTCTGTCGGACTGTAGAATCGTCTACCACACACTACCTGAAAAGATGTAAATATGAAGAATTACAGTATAACTGTCTACATAGCTACAGAGCTGTCTTATTATTTCAATTCGACTTCTTTATTCACAGTCGGGGGTTGTACGACTGAACATAACAACACACTCACTAGCAGTACTGTCACTCAATAGCAGATAAGACTTATTGGGAACTATCTTAAAAGGCGTTAAAGCCAAGTCCCTTTTCTCAATAGCAGTGGACAGATAAGACTTATTATATTGGGAACTGTCTTGAAAGACGTTACAGCTAAATTAGTGTCTTATTTTTGAATTAAAAAGAAAATAACGATTAAATTTTTAATAGCGCCATGGTTTTAACAATTTTAAAAGGGTTTATTTAGGGTAAATGGGGGTAGACATTTTTGGTGTTGATTACCAACACAACTAGAGTTGGGGGTCTCTTTATAGAACATCGCATGCACCATAAATATGGGGTGTTTTCATCCAGCTCAAAATATTGATTAAGGGGATTAAGGGTTTAGGGCTGGGGGATTATGGTCTGTAGCTGAAATGTGTTCACCTAATTAGATATGGATTAACCGTTTAATAAGTGTCATGTGAAATGGTAGTTTACTTGCCCATTTAAATATATATTTTTAATGTTGATGCTCATTTCATAGTGCTATTTAGTTACATGTATTTATTTTTTTATATTAAGTTTTTTTCCATTTAAAATAAAAGTGTTAAAATAAACATGTTTTACTATAATACATGTTGAATAAAACATTATCAAGTGATTTTGTTTTACTATTAGGTTTAATCTAATGAAATGAACAGTGCCCAATGTGAAACCAGACTACAGCTAATCCTTCTTTAGAAATTCCAATTAACACCGTAATCACGCTAACATGATTATTTAAGTTTTGAGCTGGGTGAGAATGAACCATAAATATAATGAGTTTAAATAACTATAAATCAAAACATACACATAATCACCTGGCTTGGACTGTGTGATTATTACATTATCATCGTTTTATTATCGTCGTTACCCATCAATATCCTCATCATCCATCGATATCCTCATCATCCATCGGTATCCTCATCACCCATCGATATCCTCATCATCCATTGGTATCCTCATCACCCATCGATATCCTCATCATCCATTGGTATCCTCATCATCCATCGGTATCCTCACAACCCATCGGTATCCTCATCATCCATTGGTATCCTCATCACCCATCGATATCCTCATCATCCATCGATATCCTCATCATCCATCGGTATCCTCATCACCCATCGATATCCTCATCACCCATCGATATCGTCATCACCCATCGATATCCTCATCATCCATCGATATCCTCATCACCCATCGATATCGTCATTCTCCACCATTTCGTTATTGTCATCACTCGTCGATACCAGTATCATTACCATGAGAACCAATCTTAACTGTGGATACAGAAGTAGGCTACTGCAAAAATAAGCTATATGAATTCCTTAAATCATAAGTGTTAAATGATGTTCCCGGAGGTTTATAAATTGTACAACAGTTTCGATTTTGAGAGTAAGTTATATAAGGCAACCTTTAGGTCAAAGTTCACCTAATGTGTCATCAGCCCAGTGGCTTCAATAAATACAAAGATATCAGAAAAACAAAGAAGAGTGAACTTTTGTAATGAGAAGTACCTTTGTACGTTTTGTAGAGGGAAAGCACATACCACCTAGTATACGACACTAATTATTACTTCCATTATGTTACTGTAAGAAAACAAACATGAGAAAATAGTGCTTTCTGTAATTTTGAAAAGACAGTGTACATTGCCCTACAATTGTCTCGAAAAAATATTCCAACAAAAATCTTTTCTAAAAGTTAATAAAATGTATTCATTCCTAAGCTCCATTATACTTAATCTTAGCTCTCTAAAGGATCTTTAGCGTCCACTATGAACAATATCTCGAATCGTATGATTGATATACTTTATAATTAATATCTCTACTGGTTTTTTAGAAGAAATTTGGAATTCAATTAACTGAATACTTTAATATAAACCAACAATCAGAATATATCAAATATAGCACCCCTTACCTATAACAAGATGTGAAGAAAAACAGGCAAACATCTATCCGTAAAATGTAGCAAAGAGGAATAGGTTTTAAAAAAAAATAATCTGTTGTTGCCGAAATATCATTACCCTACTCAGGATGTTATGTCAAAATTAATACAGGATTCCAGAACCACGGGCACTGTAGAACCGTCTACCACACAGTACCTGAAAAGATATAAGTATTAAGAATTACAGTATGACTGTCTACATAGCTACCAAGAGCTGTCTTATTATTTCAATTCAACTTCTTCATTCACAGTCGGGGGTGTACGGCTACGCCTATAGCCGCACTACTAGTATTGTCACTCAATAGCAATGGACACAGATAAGACTTATATTGGGAACTTACTTTTTCTCAATAGCACAGGGCACAGAGTTATTTGGAACCGTCTTGAAAGGCATTATAGCCAAGTCCGTATCTTTATTATTTTTAAATTAAAGAAGAAAATAACGATTTAATGTTTTGATAGCGCCATGGTTTTGAAAATTTTAAAAAGTTTATTTGGGGTAAAATGGGGTAGACATTTCTGGTGTTGCTTACCAACACAACTCGAGCTGGTGGTTGTCTTTAAAGAATACCGCATACATCATAAATATAATAACAGTTTAAATTACTATAAATACAAACATACACATAATCGCCTGCCTTGGACTGCATCCTTATTACATCATCATCGTTTCATTATCGTCGTTACCCATCGGTATCCTCATCAGCCATCGGTATCCTCATCATCCATCGGTATCCTCATCATCCATCGGTATCCTCATTACCCATCGATATCGTCATCATCCATCGATATCCTCATCACCCATCGATATCCTCATCATCCATCGGTATCCTCATCATCCATCGATATCCCCATCATCCATCGGTATCCTCATCATCCATCGGTATCCTCATTACCCATCGGTATCCTCATCACCCATCGGTAGGTATCCTTATTACCCATCGATATCCTCATCACTAATCGATATCCTCATCACCCATCGGTATCCTCATCATCCATCGGTATCCTCATCACCCATCGATATCGTCATTCTCCACCATTTCGTTATTGTCGTCACTTATCGATACCACTACCATTACCATAAGAGTCAATCTTAGCTGTGGATACAGAAGTAGGCTACTGCAAAAATAAACAAACGGGAGAAAAACAATACCTTACGCAAAAAAGTGCTTTCTGAAATTTAGAAGACCGTGAACATTTGCACTACAATATGACTAATCGTATGATTGATATACTTTATAATTATAGTCTCGGATGGTTTTTGGAAGAAATTTCGAATACAATTAACTGAATACTTTAATATAAACCAACAATTAGAATATATCAATATGGCACCCCTTACCTATAACAAAACGTGAAAAAGAAAATGAAAGTAGAAATTGCTAGAAACGTGTTTGGGCCCAAAAAAAGTGCTAATAGGAAATAGTGAGAGAGAATAAATGTCAGAATAGTGCATGCGCATAGGAATGATAGGATGCCATATTGACAGACCGTGCTCTAACTACTACATAGATTTATTATATATAATGAAGAAATATTAAATCATGTATTTATTCTTATCCCGTATAACCTATCGTATATCATGCATGTAAAAATATTACATCATAGATTTATTATCATACATGTAGAAATATTACATCATAGATTTATTATAAACCTATAAGCTATCGTATAATCATGCATATAAAATATTACATCATAATTTATTATAAACCCATGTGACCTATGGTACATCATACATATAAAATTATTACATCATATATCCATTATAATCCTGTACAGCTTATCGTATATCATGTAAAACATCCTATATAACCTATCGTACCATTTAAAATTATTATATTGGGACGGGATGGGGAAGGGCACATGTATGGTACCTACGGCCCTTCATACATTTTGTTTTCTAGCGGTAGATGTTTACCGGATGCGTGGAATTTGGCATGGGCAAATATTCCTCAACTGCCTTGGTAAAATGACAATTCGGCAATAATAAAGTTTTTGTATATTTTGTGTCCAAGACAAATTAAAGGTTTAAAAATTTGTCTATTTTAATACTATAAAAGAAATTACTTGGCCGCGGTAGACTAGCGACCAGATCAAGGGACTCTTCAAATAGGACGTCTCGGATTTCAATCCCAGTAAGGCCTTAGAATAGCCTGAGGGGTTTCTTAACTCCGGGCCCCACATACCAAGGCTTATGTCTGCGAAGCTGATGAATAGATTTAGTCTAATCATTCGGGTGAGACAAAACAAATCCTGACCTAACCGTGTAAGCATTGGCGTGCATGTAGAAGATCTGTTGACAGTTGGAATCAATAAAGTATAGGTGACAACGCCGTTGCCAGGGTAAATTCCTCACATTCGTATTGCACGTGTAACCATAGTAAATTACATAAACGAGTGTTAGTCTCAAAATCACGCGAATAAAGTGTTGTCAAGATGTCAACTCTATTCCACTTCATACCAAAGACGTTTCAGATATAAATTGACTTTAAACAAAGATTTCTACTTAGGCCACAAGACGGAACAGTTCTATACATTTTATTTTATGCATAAGGGTAGTAGAAACTTCAGACTATGTTGCCCCTTCCCATCTTGCTTGGTATGTGTGGATCCGGCCTTGCTAGGAAACTGGTGAAAGTCTTCAAGGTTCATCCATATCATCTGAATCAATGTCGATGTGTCTTCTCTCTTGGTTATCTGATGCCATAACTTGGCCGACGGAGTTATCATTATTGTTAACATGAAAACTTAAACTTGCCTTCTTTGATAACTAGTGACCAGGAAGATATATATATATATCTATATCAGGTATTATAGATAGTGTAGAAAAGAACCAGGACAACAAACGAACGATGTGCGCACATATAAAGAGTGAACCAATAAGAGAGGTATGTTATAATGAGGGAAGTCACTAGTAAATCTCAAAGGGAAATCAGCAATCCTACCAAGATCAACATGACCACAGAACTCGCCATCTTTTAAAACTTATCTCCACTTGTTCCGTATAAAGAATCATTTAAACCTATGTTGATCTTCAAAACCTACAACTACCATTCCTTAAGATGTCTAGAGACAAAGATTGCTCGTATATCGTGAACGGAGGAGACATCGAGGATCGCATCGTGGACACCGTAAAATCGATTGCTTTGAGAAAGGATAGACTTAGTCTCTTGAAAAATCTCTCAGAAGTAAAACCAAATCACAAATATAATAGATCAACATTGTCACCAACGATGTATTCTGTAGCATCTTCTCTTTTTGGTTTGTGATTATTTAGATCAACTATTTGTGGTCCACTGAATGGACTCTGAGGACAGGGTGACAATTGTTGATCTTCAGACCCTAAAACTCCCCTTCTTTAAGATATACGAGAGACAAAGAAGATGGGTATACGAAGAACGAATGAACAACGGTCGCGCAGTTAACGGATTAGAAACGCACGCGTGTATAAAGGATAAGTGTCTCTAAAACATCTCTCAGAAATAAAACAAGACAACAAACTTATATATTAACATTATCACCAAATGATCTTCCGACCCTAAAACTCCCTTCCTTAAGATACACTAGAGACAAAGATGAAGTTTGTGTGAAGAAAGAGCGAATAACGGACGGACACCCGGTATATAGAAATGATAGATGTCTCTAGAAATCTTTCAGAAGTAAAACCAACAACAACCCTAACAGATCATCATTATCACCAACGATAACTTCTATTTTATCATCTTCTAGTCAGGCATCAGCTTGAATATGTATGGTCTCGATATTGCAACCAGATGATTCCTGTAATGATCTGCTGTCTCTACCTCGCACAAAATAGAAACATTTAGAACCGCTTTGCCATGTGACCTGAGCAGATACCGTCAGCAAAGAAAACTTTATATCTGTATCAAGTACCGCGTGTGTATTAAGTGGGATTGGGTTTAACGCCTTGAAGATATTTTACTCTCGTGGGCATTTTGAGACTAACACGCGGTTGTTTTTATATTTACTGTGATTTACGTATGAAATGTGAGAGATTAGAATTTGATCCGAGCGGCAGCGTTTATGCTTACTCTTAGGCGAATTCAAACGATCAAGAGTTCTCTTACGTACAGGTCAGTGTACATACAATTCCCCAACCCATCCAAAGGGTTAGGCACATTTTCCCCTTCAGTCCCACAGGCTTTAACCCTGATAAGTGAGCGACCGGTTTGAAAATCCTGATGGATCTTCTTAGCACATGTCAGAATTGTAATCAGGGCCGTAATAAACTCAGAGCAACGAGGGGGGGGGGGGGGTCTCAAGGAGTGTTAAATTGACTGACAATGTAAATCTATTATTTTAATGGTCGATAATCTTTTCACAAGTGGGGCGCAAGTTTTTGCAGGGGAGGGATGGGGTAGGGCTGCTGCGCCAACCCACACCCCTTAGTTATGGGCCTGATTGGAATCAGAAAGTCTCTCTCACTGAATATAACCTGACGGTTCCATCCTAAAACAATCACTGTAATGACACGAACTAAGAAGTGGGGATTAAAATAAATATCACCTCGTATAGTCGGTAAATCATTTACTGAATCAGGTAGTAATTTCATAATCATAGCAGGAACCACGGGCACTTAAATCTCATTACATCTATGAGTGACCATTGTCATCCAACTTCACACCTAAAAAATGTAAAAATATTAACTATATTAATAGTGCACTGTAAACACCCTCGTTTATAAAGTTGATATATTCGGTGAATGGGTAAAATGTTTCCATCATCAAATGTTTTTCAAATAACACTGTCTGCAACAAATATGGGAACTATATTTCTCTGGTAGGCATACTTTAATGACCTCATGGTCTATTTCCTGATAATGCCGAGGTGACTCAATAAACAGTAGGTCCTGGATTCTATCCAGGTCCTGGTCGAAAAAATTACCCGGGATTCTACAGTGCGGTTCCCCTAGTCAGTCATGCAGAACGTGTGGCTTTACAAGCGTCTAGTCTTACCTAAAGAAAACAATCATCGTGACTTGCCATTTGGTAGAATGCAAGGCCTGTAGGTAGGTAAAATGATCGTCGTCCATTATAACCGGAAGTAAGACACCATTTGACCAGATACAGGCATTGATGTAACAAACCAATAACAGAATATGTGAGGGTCACACACCATCTAAAACAATATTTAAAGAGAACATTAGAAATAGCACTGGACTAATCAAGAAGGGTGAACACGATGCAGTGTGCTCTGGGATTAATTTTTACTGAAATTGTCAGCAAATTGCCTTTAGCCTACATTATCTAGTTTCTAACTATTATAGTGAAAACTGCTAACTCGTTTTCTAATATCCCATAATTTATCTTTAAGGTTAGAAATACAATCTCAATTTCAGACAAAAATCTAAAAGTTTCTCGTAAGATTTTAAAGCTTTTTTGCCCTTCTACCTACAGAGAGGGGTTGGCTTTTTCTGTTACCATCCATAACTGAGGTTACAACATACTGCACGCAGCGATCCATCGACGACAGGCAGTCTAAGTTTTGGATGGGGTTACAAGAGTTGGTTATATTTGAAATAAATTTTTTGGAAAAATCTTCACAAGAGCCTTTTTTTATATCATATATTATAAATAGAATTCCATAGAGTAATAGAAATGTCGTGAAAAAAGATAAGTGGCTACCTGTCTGGTGTGCGAAAAGATCCTTTCTCTTGGTCAGCTAATTTGAAAATGAAATGACAGTTGACCCGTTTCAGTGAAACAATAAGCTTACAGAGTGAAATTTACTCACGGCACCTTATTTCTCTATTACCCAGACACTCGTGTTTTACGCCTCTCAAAATGTGTCTGGATATAATAGACGATAATACTAGCTTCAACAACCATGGTAAGCAGGACAAATGAACTTAAGGCGTTAAATCGCTAATATTTGGTCAATTCGGGACTTAGAAACAGGGCCGTATCAAGCGGGGAGGGGGGGCAGAGGGTACATTGCAACCCCAGAAAAATGAGGGGCCCCGAGAAATTGCGCCCCCGTCAAAAAAATTGACAACCTTTCAATTATAAAATACTACATGTGATTATGATCACACAGTGGTGCTCTTAAGGCACTGATCAATCGGTTGGCTTTAAGGGTGCCAACAAGTCAATGGGTACCTGATTCGTTCGTCCTGATCCAAACTTTCTTATATCGAGGCTATGGGGCGCGACCACAGGCGCGGGTCCAAGGGACGGGCAACAGGAACATCTGTCTCTCATTAAAAAAAATCTGCCGCCCCTGAAATATGACACCCTAGAAAAAAATAGACCATATAAAATACAAAATCGACTCTTACATATTAGCAGAATGGCCCACCACATGACATTAGGTTGCGTTTTGGTCGCTCTATCCACATTTAATACGGCCTTATTTGTCTTTGGGGTCGCCGCCACCGGCGCCTTATTGGTGTGTCTTTCTAGGTCAAGGGACAAGAAATTTCTCATTTTGATGTGTTTAAAGGGACAATAACACTCTTTCTGGCTTGACAGGTCCAACAATTTTGTTAAGCCTTATTCTAACTACTAGATGTTTAAGTGTTCTACTTGTTGTGTAAATTATCCATTACATCCTATTTTGTCCAGGGGGTTCGAAAATATGTTTAAATCCAAGTTACATATGAAAGTGTTTACATAAGGCCTTTCAAATCATACAGTTGCATTTTTCCAATTTTTTAACTAAAGTGTGTTAAGATGAAATTTGTATCACCAATTAATTGGAATATTGTAAAATATTACAATTTGTTGACTAGAATAGTGATTGGGACATATTATTCAGCTACAACAAGAGTGGTATTGGGCCTTTAACTTTGATTGCGGCTCCAAGTGCGTGGAAACCGCGTTTATGGAAGTCTAATGTTGAAGATAATAAGTTATGATCGGCGACATACGCCAGAAGTCTTAATCGAATGGCAATCTCTAGCGTGTGATTATCCCTGTCTTCATCGATAGTATTTATTGCACATGCTCTCCATATAATAATAATCATGCTGTCACCGTTTGACATGACATGTGGAATATGTCTAGCCTCGTTCTCCCAGTCCCTTGTTCCAAGTGGTTGGAACGCATTATGGTAAAATATCTTTTTTTGTCTTAAATATTGAATATCAGAAGCACATCTTTGACGGGTAGGATCAGAAAATCAATGTTAATTTAAATTGACAATGTTTTCAATATCGAAAGACTTTGGATGATATTGAGTTAGAGCCTTGGCTACTTTAATTCACTTTGAGACCAGGTTATAGCCCTCTTTGAATCCATATATGCGTCATTTAAGAATAAAATGAAATGGGGGGGGGGGGGGGAACGTTCCACTGTTCTGTTCCGATTAAGATGTGCTATGAGGGAAAGTTGACTGAGCAATGGCGCTACGGTCTACTCTTATATCGAAATTCAACTGTCAAGGGAGCCTTTACGTGCACGCGAATGTGTACAGGGGACCTCGGTTTTTGTACGATCCGAACGACTATACGTTGTGCCTTGCCAGGCTTTCAGTCCTGCACCACTGACAAGGTGGGATCACGTTGGAAACTCCGATGAACTTTCTGGGCCAATCCAGGGAACCAGGGATCGGACACGGGATCACCATGTTAGCCATCAAAAATCTTACTTACTGAGCCACCGTGACTCCCCGTCATATAAGAATAAAACAAGACATATAAAAAAAGGTTTTTACTGAAGCCTACCTGATCAGTAATTAAACCCACGAAAGATAGCCCACAAAAAAAAATGTGAACGAATAAAGTGAATATTTATTAATAATGTGTATCTTTGGCAACCTTGAGAAGACAATAAACCTTTAAAGTAGCTGTGCGTCCACTGCGTCGTTTGCATTTTATCAAATTCTTTACGGTACTTAAAGGAGCTAAATCTCTAATATTTGGGACCTAGAAACTGACACAAACGGGTCGCAACGCAATTAATAATGTAATATAAATGTAGGCCTATATAAATTGATTTACATTCAATCGTTTCCGTTTTACTCTAATTTTAAATCAGTTATGTTCGGCGAAATACGTCATAAGTCTAAATCCAGTGGCAATCTCTAGCGTTTGGTTCAAGGAGCTCCTTGGTTTGGTTATTCCAGTCTATACCGATAGTAGGCCTATCTATTGAGCCAACTGGCGTGGTTTCGAATCCCCGGTTCTACGTGACAAGGAGTATAGGGTCGCCTGTCCAATAATATCGAGAGTTTTCTCCGGGTCTTCCGGCTAAAGGTCCATACGCGCAAGCGAATTATTGAAATAAAATAAAACCATATGTTCGTCCCGAAATAACCTATAGTATTTTTTGAGTGGACGTTAAACCCCATCTCTCTCTCTCTCTCTCTCTCTCTCTCTCCCTCCCTCTTTCTCTCTCCAAATCTAATACTAATAGATTCCCCAATCTCTCAAATGACGTTGAGTGAATTTTATGGAAAATAAAACAGTTAAAAGTAATAAAAGTTATTATAAGATAACTTTTATTAATAGATCTATATTGATATATACAATGATGCAAATTATTTTCTTTCTTTTTTCAAAAAACAAGGCTGCGAATATTATTACGTCCGATCTCCGATTTGTAACAAAATTATTCTGTTTTTCTTTGAAATGTGTAGGCGCACCCCAACATAGCGAAATTTGTTGATCAGAGCTACTCCCCTTGGTAAACGTGTCAGTAGTCCTGTTTGTCCAAAATGGAACTGAGTGAACTCTTTTAAATAAAGTTACGAATGGTTTTAATCACGTGATAAATTGAAGACAAAATGGCTGAAGAAGTTAACCAAAATCAACCGAGGCATCGGTTTAGCAATGGTAATTTAAGTAATGGTGAGTTTCTATTGATATTTATACTCAAGAATAACGAAGTGTCGCCGAATAAATATTTATCTCAAGTTCAGTTGTGACTAGATTGAGGACAGGAGAGTAATAGCAAATTTAGTATCCTTAGTAGAATTATTGAAAAAGAGGTCAACTCATAATTGTTTACGTCCACTCCACGCAGAGTTGAAATCCTATTGAAATCGTGTCGTGCTTTGGCCTTTGTGAATGATTCATATGAGGGATCAACGAAAGTTTAAAGTTCACATACAAAAAGGAGGGAAATAATTGATGATGATATAGTCTTCTGTCTTCTCGTCTTGTGCCTATGATTATGAGCACACATAGTTCCGTTTCATAATCATAATAAAAAATAATTATGATGATAATGGCATAAATTTATAAAACTACACTACTCAAACTATTGCTATCTCCATAACAATCATACCTATTAATTAATATGTCATGGTAATTGCATAATTTCCTATTCAACATATACATGTACTAAAATTTCACTCAAATATTTTCAAAACTAACTTTACGTGACTCACTAGCGCTGATCTTGACGTTATGACGTAACGCGATAACTGTGATGCGATATTCATGAAGTTTTCACAGGAGGTGCATTGAAATGGTCGCTGTGATTGGTTTGTGTGTCCTTATATTACATGTATGAATATTCAAATAGACATTTTGACGTAGAGGGAATCCCGGAAGAGCCTCGTTCTTTAAGTTACATTTGAAAAGGTTTACGTTAAGCTTTTCAAACCATCTAGTTAAATTTTTCCAAATTTTTTAATTTGATGTGTTAAGATGAAATCTTGGAATTGGAATATATTGTAAAATAGTACAATTTGTTGACCAGAATAATGATTGGGTCATATTATTCAGTTACAACAAGAGTGTTATTAGGCTTTTAAAGAAAGTTAAAATGAATGAGACAGGCTTTTCAATTTAGAAAGATTCTGAAATTCACACTGTTGTGAGTGACTCAAATCAATTCATGAAAAACAAAAGTTAATAGGCTTTCGCATGTGATCAGAAAATGATTTAGGTAAAAATAAATACATTATAATGTGATTTAAGTTTTTTTTAAGTACCGAAATTACGCTGTTTCACTCCAGGAGTATGATAATCCTATACATCCGAGAGGGTAGTTTTATTGTGTCTGCAAAATTTATGAACAAAAACTTTAGTGTTTTAAGGAGTCTGTGCTGGAATTTGTGTTTGTTTATACTGGTGCCTGTCTCGCTAACCAGGATGTTTCGAGTTTGATACCAGTGTTGGCCAAGAAAGTTTCTCATTATTTTCTGATGTGGTTTCCTTTTGTCAGAGGTGCCGGACATATGGGACAAGAAAAACGAAAGCCAGGGCCCCGAGAACAGTTGAACTTTGAAATAAGAGTAGGTTCTGCTATAAAACAAAATTTTGCTCACACGTATGATATATACATGTATCATGCAGAGACGTTTCTCAATTAGCCCAGTCGGTGCAGAAAAGTTGGACTTAAACCCCTTCCTGATCATTTCTGTGTTTGTGTTGAATACAAGTTATGTACATTTAATACAATGAATATGAGGAATTGAAATTTGGCATTGTCTGTTAACTTTGACCCTGTTTGATTTATTATGTCTGATTTAATTTGAGAGTGTAAATTAAATGATATTGACCTATTTTACATTCTAGAATAGACACAAAGATAAAATGCAGTTATCAATGAGCTACATATAGATAATATTATTTATGATAGTGGAAGAGGTTATCTTGATAAATTATATAATATGTTTATGTTCTTGAGGCATGAATCACAGTGGCCTAGGGTCATTTCCTTTATACATGTAATTAAGTAGGTTGATATTATCTTCAATAATCAGATATAACCTAAACATAATATGTACAGTACAGATTATTTTCTAACTTATCAAAATTTGTATTTTCGTTAAATGATTATTGAAATTTATCGTTTATAATTTAGTCTATAATATATATATTGATTTTTATTTCATATCTTCAGCTATACAATATAATGCTATAAATTATATCTTTTTTTTAAAAAACCCGCCCCCTTTTCATGTCTGGTTTCTATTCTTCCACATGGAAATATGGTCGTATTTTGTTGTATGGTCGGCTCCTTCGGTTGTTCACGATTCCTTTAAATACTTATGAATTTGGGAGACAACCACTGTTAACACTGGTCGCATTATTTGAACATTTCTTTTTTCATTTTGTGTGAAGCCTGTATAATTACAGGCCCTGGAATGAACAATACAGTGAATGCTTATGTCTGCCGACCCATCCACTTGACTTAAAGTTTGTTATTTGTTTCTTGCAATATTTATCTAGTTTGTCTTGTTGGCTCAACCTCGTTGGTTTCCTCCGGGCACCCCGGTTTCCTCCCACTGCTAAAGACCCCTACACGCAAGTGAATCATTGAAATAAAAATTGAAAACCATACGTTAGTCCCAAAATGACCTAGTTTGTGTCGAGTAGACATTAAACCCCATTTCTCTCTCTCTCTTGTTTTGTTGGTTTTCTTTTGCATGTACATTACATGTAGTGCGGTTCCCCTTCACTTATTACTAAAGATATTCATTATCCAATTTTTTTGAAAATTAGATATGTTATTTCCACTCGTGAGACAATAATTTATGTTTATTACTTGTAAAGTTATGACCCTTATTTCACTTGTAGAAACTTGTGGAAACTCTAACAACAAAAGTGGCTTGTAATACCTGTATTACATGTACCTAACTAAAGATTAAGTGCGACAACAACAATTTATCTGCTGTGCGCATATATCTAGTTGCCTGGCAATCAATCTTTTCAATGCTCAGATGTGCGGCTTAATTACACAAAAATAACAGTCTTTAAACTATATAGTAATAGTACATATTTTTGACATGGACTGTGCATTTAAATCCAATTAAAAAATCTGTAACTATAACATAACCTACATGTGTAGTATTTGTCGTAATAAATAAACAGTTGACTTGTAAGATAAGACATTTTTCATGTTTTTGTACTAGATACATGTGTATGTGATATTTGTTGTCTACAACATCCCACAGACTGAGACATGTAGTGATAAGCAGGGTGTTATCTGATTTGTCCATTGTAAACATTTGACTGATTATGTATTGGGATATTGTATTCAACCAGATGAAAACAAGGCCCATCAATAGATTTAACCCAACATTTATATGTGTTAAAATATACCAAATCATATCTATGTAACGAAATAGTAGCATGCCTTATAACTGATACTCCTTTTATCATCATATTCATATGTAGTTTGCAAGGTATGATCAAAATCCCTCAGATGTTGATAAGGGAGCATTAAAGATATATTTACTAGATAAAAATAGATTGGAAAACATATCTAAAATACAAAATACATGTTGACAAGACTTCAAGGGAAACTCTGTAAACAATCAATGAATTGTAAGATAGCTGCTATCTTGTATTAGCAATAAATGAATGGATGTTGGCGTTATTTAATAACATGTGAGTAGTAACATGTATCAACCCAAGCTCTGTTGTTTATATAATTAAACAATTTGATTCTATAGCATTGTGAATTTTCCTGATCATTACAAATACAGTATCATGCCTTCAGATGAGAACTTGCCTTTATAAATCAAAGGTGATTTTGTTATCTTGTAATTGAACAAGTAATTGTGTGTTAAAGAGACAAAAACGCTCTTGCTGGCTTGACAGCTCCAGAAAATAAATAATAGTCTTATTCTGAGAACTAGATGTGTAAATTACCCATTTATCCTATTTTACTTGTCCAGAGGGTTCGAGAATATTTTTAAATCCAAGTCACATTTGAAAAGGTTTATGTTATGCTTTTCAAATCATTTAGTTGAATTTTTAAAATCATTTTTTATTACCGTATGTGTAACGATTATTATTAAAAATAATATGTCCCAATCTTTATTCTGTTCTGCTCTGACAGGATTATTATTGGTCTTACATGTATTTTAAATTATTCATGCAGTATATAATAATGTTGATGTATGATCACGTGATCTATTTGTACAAAACATTCACGTATTTTATTTTTTCAGGAGGAAATATGCCGGATAGCAAGAAAACTTTCTCTCCCAATTTACAACGGATTCGAGACCAAGCTCAGGTATTTGCTAGCAATTATTTTATAAAATTATACAAGCCATCGACTGTTAAATGTATTAGGAAAAGTGTAAAATACTTACAGGCCCAGTCCATCACATAATAAACTACAATATGGTACAACTAATTTTTAAAAGTAACAGGACTTCTAAATATACTGATAGCAGCTACACCTACATCATCTTCAATAGAAGGCTTGATCTTGCCTTAACTACATACAGCTTATCAAGCCCTTCACTCAACACTCTACATTTTTCAGCACTAAATTTGATTGGGTACCGGCCCCAACCGTGATCCAATCAGATTCCTTCGTTAAATGAGTTACTAAAAAAAGACTACTTTCAATTTATTTTATTTATCCTTCCTTAAAAAAATCGTCACGATTATCAAGTCTCGCGCTTCTAAATAAAATGTCTATGTGACAATCGAGATGCAAAGGTCAAGGTTCGATTAATGTCAAGGTCCTAAAACTGCTTCAATAGCCTTTTTTGGTTTTCTATGAGTTTCTCAATTGAAAATAAACTTTCAACGTCTGTAAACTTGTCTCGTTCATTTTCTGTGGAGGCTGCCATATTTGTTTACTACAGTCACGTGCTACAATGTGGGTGTGTTATGTGCCACGACCTCTGATTGGACAATGATTTGAATGCTAATTAGTCACGTGTAAACACAACCAGCGTAAAATGTTAGGAATAGCCAAGTGTTGAAGCAAGGGTTAGATGTTGTTTAAACTCGCGGCCGTTGCTTCAGGAAGATTCACCTACATGTACAGTTAAAACATTCAATGTTTCTTGCATGTATGTAATATACGCCCCCCCCCCATCTCCATCTTTTGCAAATATCAGACAGATACATTTATTTGAATATTTTATTTTTGTGTAATAATATAGATGTATTTTGTAGATTCTGAAGTCTGATATGATGAGTAATCTAGGACATCAGCTTGATGAATTATTTGAATCGTTTGTAACAGAAGTTGAACGAATCGAACAAGAACCTCAAGCCGATAAAAACTACAAGGCCTTTGAGAGCGCGAATAAAAGGTAAAATTCAAATACATTGTATAATTTCAGTGTGTTTTTTTTATTTAATAAAAATGTTTGATTAGAAATAAAATTGTAGATTTCAATGGATTTTGACCCAAATGAAATAAAATAAGCACCTTTGTCGCTAGTAGATAATTGAATTTGTACTTTTATTTTAAACATTGGTAATACACACAATTGTATAATGATAAGTTTGTATGCCAACCCTTATGCCTTACACAGTCGATGATATTGATCCTTTAAATTAAAAGGCTGTTTGACTTGTTTGATTTTCCAAAAACATTTTCAAGTGCTTTGAATTTTAAAGCTAGAATTCCTTTATATGATGTATTTGTAGACTAGAATGTTTGATTTTTGTATTTTAAGGAATAGAACATTTTTATGTATAATTTTTTTTTACTAAGGCTAGAATGTTTTTATATATGTTTTTTAAGGGCAGAATGTTTAGTTACAGAAAACCTAACGTAGGTATATGTTCACCCATCCAACTGTTGATTTTATACTACCCGAGGGTTTTTGATCATTATTTTTTGGGGTGCACCTTATCACTTGTTTATTTTCTGTTTAGTTCACCCTGTTTGATCCCTTTACCATGAGTTAAATATTTGATTAAATGATGAATTCAATAACTGATACCTTTGATATACATTTGTTTTAGGAAAGAATCAATGAATCTATTTTGATTTGTATTAAATTGTATTTATGTTTTACGACAGGGTGTATGATGTCTTTTTTCCATTTAAAATGTTACAAACAGGTCGAAATTTTCAGATAATGTTGTCAATATTTTTGATAAAACTAATTCGGTCTCTGTAACTGATCATAATATGTTAATCCTTGAGCAGTATGTAATAAAACAAATACCATTTATATGAAACTAGAAAACAATCACAACTTTTTATACATACATGTACAGTGCATCATTGCGACAAATTTTCTCTCTTGTCATTTTCAAGCACATGAGAGAGAGAAGACTTGTCCAAAAGTCAAACCATTTATGTATAATCTAAACCAGTAATTGTATTTTTCGAAATGTTCTTTACATCTTGCTCTATTCATTGTTTTTGCTTTTTCAATTCATTTAAATGTTAGAGCTGTTCATCAGATTGGAATATGGTCGAAACATAACCGACATACACTAACACTAGTTCAAAGTACATGGTAGATTCGTTCATTAGATTAGAAAAAGGTTGAAACCTTACCGAAATACACTAACTCTAGTTCATAGTACATATTAAAGCTGTTCATCAGATTGGAATATGTTCGAAACCTAACCGAAATACACTAACTCTAGTTCATAGTACATATTAGAGCTGTTCATTAGGTTAGAATGGGTCGAAACCTAACTGAAATAAACTTACTTTAATTCATAGTACATGTTTAGAGCTAACCGAACTACACTAACTCTGAATCTGATGAGCATAAACATTCAAATCTGGTATTTAACAAGAACTATAATAAAGCATGCAATCTGTTGTAAAAAAATGTACAAAGAAATATAATATAAAATGAGCATAACTTTACAAAGAAATACTAAATCAAATGTATGTTAAAATCATTATTCAAATGATATTCCTTACATTACTGAACAATGTATATAAAGACCAGGATATACTGGAGTAAACAACTGAAATCAAAATAAAAACAAATATTGCTATAATTGTTGTAATTGAACTAAAGACCTAATATCATATTTTACAAACTCTAAGACATGAAAACCTTTATTTTCTGATATTCTGGCATAGTATTAAAAAATGTTGGCGGTACTCATGTGTTGAATGATAACCAAACCCTTTGAGACCTAAATCCTGGTTGAAGAAAACCTTTTGGGCATACTGAAGCTTGTTCATTTCCCTTGGCAGAAGTTAATTTTTTGAGGTTTGAAAAAAATGCATTCTCGTTGAGTCTTTGAGGTGTGGTTGTGGACGTGTTTAAAAGAGGCATTAGCACTTGTTGTCCAGTTGATAAAAACAAAAGATTTCATCATTGGTTTAGTCCTAGTTATATTGCATGCAAAGTTTTAGACAAATTTTCATAAAACATTTAACTGTCATTTTGTTTTGTTTAACAATTAATTGTTCAGAGATTTTCAAGGAATTTAATGACTCCCGTCCCACAGATAAGTGCTTGTACTAGTACTTTCAACAATTATGAGAGAGATTACATTTAGTTTCATGATACATGTAAGTGATAATGCCTCTTTAAAACCCTGCATGGAATAAAAGAATTACCCCGGTATAATTTTAAAGGAGCAGGCTCAGATTATTAGATTGTACAAAATGGTTTCCATGGTTATCAAATTTGTATACATGTAAGAGGTTGTTTTTTATTATTTTACTTGATAAATGAAACAATCATGTTATAGATGTAAACGATTTAACACAGAATGAGCTAGTTTTATTTATTGGATATATATCTCGTACTTCTTCTTTATACACTTGTTTATTCTTGACAAATAATTTCATTTCAGCTGATTAAAAAGTAACATTTATTGACTTCTATTCAATAGTATACAGGGTAGTCATTTTAAGGCATGTTTCATAAAGATGGAAGTGTTCAAGTGAAGTGCTTCAGTATATTATGAAGGACTCGCTATAGAAATGAAATGAAATGGGGTTTATCGTCCTACTGTTATGCAACTAACCTGGGTTAATGGAAGACGGGCATACGCCATAAAGTGTGCTATGAGGGAAATTTTGCCCGGGCAGCGCCGCTACAGCCTACTCTTGTATCGAATTCCAACTGCCAATGGATCTTTTACGTGCTGGCCAATGTTTACACGTGGCCACGTTTTTTTTATCCCATCCGAACGACTAGACAGCTGTCCCTGTCAGGCCCTCTGTTTTGCATCACTGACAAGGGGAAACCACACCGGAATATCAAGATAAACTTTTTCAGCCAATACAGGGATCGAACAATCGACCTCCAGGCTAGCGAGTAAGTGCCCTACCCATTTAGCCACGTGATCCCCATTTTTATAATTAAAGACTCGATGGATCATATCTTTAGGGCTTACTATATATGGCCACACATGTGAGTGAATCTTGACATCGGTGTTATAGCGAAGCTCCATTGTATAGACATGGAAATAAATTGGTTGTGGTTGCAATTATTTTTTTTTTATTTTTTGCACAAATGTTTATACTAAAGGTTTGGGGAGATTGTTCATTTAGTCGTTTCACTTCGTCTTTTTTTGGTCAGTGGCGTCTTGACAGATTTTTGTGAGTGTGAGTATGCTCCCTTGTCAATTTACCAGCTGTCACATAACATAATTATTAGTTCTTGTTAGATATTTAATGACCCCAGTGCAGTCAACATATGATCACGCATCTTGCTATCTTACTAAAACTGACAATGTAGGTCAATAAAAATATTCATCATTTGAATGATGAACAGAAATTAACATAACCAAGACAAAATAAACCAAACAATCTAGACTAAGATCATCAATATTGCTTTAAAAGTACTTGATAATCTTTCCTTAAGAACTAAATTCGTTGCTCTGTTTTTGAGAAATTGCTTAAATTTACTAAGTTTACTTAGACATGCCTTTTCCCTTAAATGATGTCTTAGCTTGACTGCTTTCTCACAAAAACCAGTCGAAAACAACACAGAGAATCTGGTAAATATATGTACAGCTTGAACCATAATGTAGGTATTAAGAAATTTGAAAACTTTGAGAAATTTGAGTCTTAACGCTTATGCTTTGTTTCCAAGTGCTTTTTAGTCAGTTATTGTGAGGCTTCTTTATTATGTTAACAGGTCATTGCACAGGACAAAGTATGCTTACATTTATAGAATGCCTGATACCACTTCACATAAATGTTACATACAATATCAGTTGAACTATTTTGGTAACCACAGGGGTTTTTGTGGATTTTGAATAATGGTACTTTTTTTGTTGTGTATTTTGATTTTCCATGGTTACATGTTTTTATATGTTTGTTTAATTTCAGTAAAAAGCGTTCCGATGGCTCATTACCGGATAAAGTCTTTGTCAATAGGAGATCTGTTCTCAGGTGGGTGACTACTAAATTGTAAATTGTAACTTGTCTCTTGGTCCTCAAATTCAATCAAAGCATTTCTTGATTTTAATAAGTCATCAAGCAGAAACTATTAATAGAGCAGGTTGTTTCATTTACATGTATACTTGAAATAAAAGCCAGAAAGAGTATAAACAATTTTCACTCTTAGATTGTTTGAAAACAATTAGATTTGATCTAAGGAGAAACTTTCTATCAATAGAATTCATCCCCATTTCAAACTATTATAAATGTTTTTGTGTGTAGTATCATACTTGGTCTTTAAAATAAAATATGGATTTGAGGTCAGTCGGGTCTGTTATACAATGGATGCATAATTATATAATTTGAAATTTATTTTCAGTGAATTATTTGAAGTCAATCATATTCGAACAATATATCACATTTTTGTGGCTATTCTGATTGTATTTTCACTGAATACTTTTATACATGACTGGATTCATACTGGAGGGTAAGTTCACATTTTAATTATTTTAGGTGTTAATGAGGGAATGGGAGTAGTAGGAAAGTAATCATGTAGACTAGTTCAGAACTCATTGTAAGCGGCCTACTTACTCTTATGATTAATATGGGGAGTTGGATGCCCGTAGAGTTAGCATGTGACTGCTGTATCATAAAGCCTGTCATTAAGTCAACTGGCGTGGTTTCGAGTCCCGGGTTGTACATGAAAAGGAGTAGGGTCGCCTGTCAAAGACCCCTACAAGCAAGCGAATTATTGAAATAAAACTTTTAAAAAATCATATGTTAGTCCCAAAATGACCTAGTTTGTGCCGAGTGGACGTTAAACCCCATTTCTCTCTCTCTCTCTAATAATTAATATAACATTTATTTACATTGTAGCTATATGCTATATGCAATTTAATTGGTCAAGACATTAGGACACAATAACTGTAATTAAGGTAGAATGTTCAAACTTGGTGTGGAATTCATAAATATCATGACTGAGTTTCATGATGACCAATTTGCGCTTTGGCTAAGGAGAGATAAGCAATTAAATTTGTTGTTGCTTTGAAAAAAAATGTTTTATGAAAAGGTAAATGTGCTATTAATGAGTGTCTATTTTGGGGTGGAGGCGTGGGACATCAGCCTAACTGTTAACTTGTTGTTTTTGCATAAAATGTTCAATTTGAAAGAATACTTGTATTAATTTAGGTGAAGGACCCAGTGATCCTATGCAATTGCAATCTATTTTGTACATTTATATCACTGCATCTACACATGCATGACTTGAATAAACAATTAGAGATAAATTATTTACATTTGAGTGATTTTGAAAGGAGGATGGTAGTCAATGACAAGGATTGTTGAACATCTGTCATTTGATTAAATTTACAAGAGAATAATTTATTTCTACCGTATATGTGTATTATCATATTAAATTGATTAATATTAAAGTCATTGAGTACTTATATATTCACATCTATATTTAGATAAATTAAAGCTTATTAAATAAATCATTTTTTAAACGGTCTAATAACCCGGTACATTATGAAGATGAACATAACACCACTGATTTTAATCTGTCTGTTTTTGTACCGCCGTTGTTTCAGGCATTTTTAAATACATGAAATAAAAAATACAACATCTGACAAATTACACATTAACTTATACTGTACACTGAATCATTTAAAAAGTGATTTTAATTAATTTTATTTTTCATCATTAAGTCAAACCAGTATGTAATTAATTAGTGTGTGGGTTATGGGATCGATCTTACTGTTGGATATGGGAGTTCAAGTGAGGTTGCTTGTCCACCTAACCCCATAATCAAGTAAGAGTCAAGATTTTTCTTGTTATATAGTCCAATATGTTTTCCATCCCCCCAAATATAATGTTGTTATGATAATTTTATTTTGAAAATATTTTCAGGCCAGTTTTAGATTTCGGTTTGATTCAGTGGAATTTTGGGCAATTTCCAAGAGTGATAGCACTGTGGTTATGTATGAAATCCAGTACTCTGGTCATCGTCTATCCTGTTTTTCATTTCTATGCCATCAATAGAAAACCAGGCAAAGCCAGTAAGTTCGAATTATGAGATTTTACTAATTAAAGGCCCCTTTATGACGACTTATGATTTTAGGTCAAAATAACATATTGAATTGAAGTGGAAAAGCTGTAGGTTATTAAATTTAAGTTTAAACAGAAGTAATATTGGCACAATTGACTCAAATTTTTACCTTGGGAATATTAAAGCATACAATATTATTTCTCTTATTTCTCATTAAACCAAGAACTATAATTTAGTTTTTTTCTGTTAGAAACTCTATGCAGCCAATAAACATTTCTATCATTTAAATTTAACAATTGTACAATTTGAATCATTTTGGACAATTCTGATTTTGGTACTTTTTATTGGGTAAGGTGCTTTTTATTCTGCAGATGATTCGGCTTCTAAATAGAAATTTAGATCTTGTATCCGTGACAATTATACACTTAGAAATATCCAAAGCACCTTGTTTATTTATTTATTTAAATGATTTATATTTTCTAGGATTATATGATTACATATGGCTTGGTGTATATATGATCTATCAGATGTGTTATTTGGTCATACCTCTCGTGTATTTATTTGATAATAAATTTGCACCAGCCTCATCTATTATTATAACTTGTGAACAGGTAGGTGTACCTATATATAACACTGTCACATTTTTTCCTCATTTGTAATTTGTATGCTTGATAACGACCAGTGAATTCTTGTCGAAACGTCGTGTGTTTATAATATAGTGATTGTTATCCATAGAACTGAGTTGTGTTATATTATGTTCAATCGCTAAATGCCATTCAAGAATTATAGGTAGGTGTATATTATGGTATATGTTACCGGTATATCAATTCAATCTAAGAATTGGCTTGAATCTGAGAGTCATGCATGGAACTGCATGTCATTGTTCTAATGGGAAGAAAAATTGTACATCTTGAAGTGCTTCTTCGATTAGTGTTATATTATCTAAGCATATGCACAGGGGTCTTTGTCGTGTGTGTAGAGGAATCTTTGACAGTTGGAATTCTTTTGCTATCTAGGTAACATTCCACTCATAGCACAGCAAATAGTGAGTGTATATAGAATGAAACAGAACAGAAGGACATTAAATCCCATTACTTTCATTCATTGACTTGTACATGTATGTGTGGACTGAAATATTCAAATCCATTAAAGGGAGTACATATCTCAATGTATTTGTATTCAGTATAATTCTATGGGAATTACACTTGCAGTGCCAATAAAGAAAGTTTAGTAGAGCACAATGCATATTAAAATTTAATTAATCCAGTGGTGCATATCATATTTAGTCTCAAGGCTAGCATTTATAGTTTTAGTAAAATAATTGTTTAATGTAACGTGAAATATTTTTTTTATGTCTGTATTTTTAGCTTCGTTTATTGATGAAGACTCATGCCTTTATAAGATCTAATATACCTCGTGTTATAAACTATAAAACAGATGATGGTAAGTTTACTGTAGGTCAGCGGATCATATGGCTAAGTGGGTATGGCGCTGGCACGCTAGTCTGGAGGTTGAGTGTTCGATCCCTACATTTGTTGATAAAGTTTATCTTGATTTTCCGGCATGGTATATCCTTGTCAGTGATGCAGATCGAAGGGCCTGACAAGGTCCCGTGTACACATTGGCGTGCACCTAAAAATCCCTTGGCAGTTGGAATTCGATATAAGATTAGGCCGTAGTTCTGCTGCCCGGGCAAAATTTCCCTAATAGCACACTGTATGACGTATACCCGTCTTCCATTAGCCTAGGTTAGATGCATAACATTAGGACGTTAAACCCCAATTGAAAACTTATAAAATGGAAAGGACATTTGTCTCTTTAAATGATATTACTTATTGTTAAATAGACATCAGTCATATATACCATTAATATAACACACATATAATTAATGTTCATAATTATTATGTTCATTTTAGATAGTGAAGAGAGAGCAGTTATTCCGGACTTTTCAAAGTATTTATATTTTCTGTTTGCACCAACTTTGGTTTATCAGGATTCCTACCCCAGGTAATTCTTTATATGCATTTCTCTTTTACTGAAATAAAAACAACATCGACATCATTATATGTAATCTGAATGTTTTCTAAATCTGGCATGAACTGTTTGTCGGAATCTTATTAAAGATACATTATAGGAGATGAGATAATTAATTGGCAGTGCTAACTATAATAGTTAAAAACTACATAATGTAAAGGCAATTTGCTGAAAGTTTCAGTCAAAATGATCCACTATGAACCGTGAACCATTCGAATGAAAGTTGCACGTAGCCTCGATCATCATTACTGTAGTCGGTAAGGTGAAACAAATAGTCTCGATTATCCGTTTTTTTTGTTTAATCACGAAGGAAAGTTTTCGTGCAAATCGGACAAAAATCCAATAATTATCGCCATCTAGCCTTACCATCGAGAGCTAATTATGGTCTGAATAAGTTAGCTAATGTCTAATTGATAATTTCTATAACATCTTAAGCTTAAATTAAGACTTGCAGTAATCAGATTTAGCTCTTGAATAATGTAACTTACACATGAATCACAAACCAGGTCGTTGCAACCTCATGAATTCTCAAAAAAAATATTTGAAAACTCTACTTCTTAAATAAGTCAGCTACAAAACTAACCATGTTATCTCCGGAAACTACTGGCGCTTAAACTGTTAGAATTTCTAAATTAGTATGTATGTTCCAGTTCCAAGTACATGTAGATATTAAAGGCAAATTATTCCATCTTATTACAATGAATCATTGCTACTTTAATACAGTTAATTTCACTCATCTTTTAATAACAAATTTATTGATCTTAAAAAGAAATATTGTTTTATTTATTACAGGACACCATCAATCTCATGGCGATATGTTGTCAGTAATTTTGGTCAAGTTTTAGCGTGTATGTTCTACATTTATTATATCTTTGAACGATTCTGCGTACCAGTGTTCCAGAATTTTAACAGAGAACATGTGACGCTAAAAGGTTTTATGCTGTCAGTATTTGGATGTATGTTGCCTGGAACCCTAGTTCTTTTTATAGGTAAGCCATTTAGGTTACATTTTGGTAGATAAAACAGTGAATGGAGTTATGTTAATGTTACATTTTGGTCAATAAAATATTAATATTGGTGTTGTCTGTTGATACATAAGATGTTCTGGAGTTACATTAATGTTGCTATTAGGTAGATAATTTGTTAATATGGGTGACAATGTTCTTGAGTTACTTGGTACATGTAGATAAATTTCTGATATTGACAACAATGTGTTTTATGCCTGATTAAACATTTTGTAGGGATTGTTTTTTATTTGTGGGGGGTTGAATGGCCGAATGGTTAACACGTGCATGCTGTATCATAAAGCTTGTCATTGAGTCCCCGGATGTACATGACAAGGAGTAGGGTGGCCTGTCCAGCCTCGTGGGTTTTCTCCAGGTCCTCTGGTTTACTCCCACTACTAAAGTAAAGACCCCTAAGCGCAAGCGAATTATTGAAATAAAATTAAACCATATGTTAGTCCTGAAATGACCAAGTTTGGGTGTAGAGTGAACATTAAAAGTTTTAACACCATTTCTCTCTCTCTTGCGCTCTCTCTCAATCTCTTTTTTTATTTGTTATTAATATTTTTTTTTTCAGGTTTCTTTGCTATTCTACATTCATGGTTGAATGCTTTTGCTGAAATGTTAAGTTTTGGAGACAGATTATTTTATAAGGTGAATAATTACTCTTTAAATTTAAATATCAACATGTTGATCAATTTTGATTATTTTAGTGGATATGATAAATAAATATAGTAATAGATTTCATTTTTGAAAATTAAAGGTATGATATGTGATCACCAGCTCTGACTAAATGAGAGCCAGGACCCTTTTTTGTGATATGACAGGAATTGCAACAAATAGGTTTTGGTTTTTCAAACATGATTATTTGCTTTCCCAAATACTTTAGTCAAATGCTTGGTGTTTTTTTAAAAAAAAAAAAATATATCTAATGGTGTATACTAAATTCAAAGTAAAATTTTTCAATCTTTTCCTCAGATAAAAATATATAACAAATACCAATTTAAAGGTCTATTAACCCAGATTTTGATTTGTATCTTTAATTGTATAAACTACTAGTTTGTAATATGCCGGTGTGCTGTTGTTATTTTAAAGGATTGGTGGAATTCTACAACGTTTGCTAATTATTATAGAACCTGGAATGTTGTTGTACATGATTGGTTATATACCTATGTGTATAAAGATGTATATTATGTAAGTCTTTTATTACCTACTACAAGAGTATAAATATCTATGAAATAAAGCACGGTTAATTCAGTGATTTGTCTATGATTGGCGGATGATTCACAGGTTATTTTTTTTGCAATAATTATCTGATTTCCCAGACTTGATGATTATATGAAACCTTTTCGATGTTCTAGAACTTGAGTTTACAATTATTATGGGATCTTTTTTTAAAAAAAGAGTTGTCTACATTTGATGTATGTTTTTCATTTTTGACTGAGAGTGTATGATTTTTTTTTCATTTTTCAGTTAGTAGGAGGACGAGCTGGATCAATGGGAGTCGTATTCATATTTTCTGCTATATTTCACGAGTATATTCTAATTGCTACTTTTGGTTTCTTCTATCCTGTTTTGTTTGTTATGTTTGCTGGAGCTGGCTGTAAGTATAGATCTGATTTATTGTATACCCACTTTCTATGTTGAAATCGGTTAGTCTGTTCCACATCGTCAGTTGTATCCAAAGATATTGCCACTGTCTGTCGGTAGGGGGGGGGGGATGGCCTAGTGGTCTAAAGTTTCCGCCACCACTGGCTTGCGAATGTGGATTTGAGCGCTGGCTCAACCTCATGGGTTTCCTCCGGGCACTCTTGTTTCCTCCCACTGCCAAAGACCACTAGAATTATTGAAAAAAAATTAAACCATATGTTAGTCCAGAAATGACCTAGTTGTTTTGAGTGGACGTTAAACCCCATTTCTCTCTCTCTCAGTCCGTCGGTCTGGCGTCAACAATTGCTTGTGGATGTTCTAGAGGCTAAAGTAAATATCCAATTGACTTAAGATTTATAGACAGTGTTTAAGGTCATGAGAAGAAGAAGCCTATTGATTTTCAGCAATTTCTGATAATTACTGTCAGAGTAAAAGCCCTTGATCACTTCAAAGAATCGTGTGGACGCTCTAGAGGCTAAAGTTTATAACCGATTGACTTTAAGTTTATACACAGTGTTTAAGGCCATGAGACGAAGACGCCTATAGATTTTCATCAATTTCCGATATTTACTGTCAGAGTTATGGGCCTTGATCACTTCAAAGAATCTTGTGGACGCTCTAGAGGCCAAAGTTAATACCCGATTGACTTTAAATTTATACACAGTGTTTAAGGTCTTGAGACGAAGACTTCCGATAATTACTGTGAACACTTCAAAAAATCTTGTGGACGTGGTTGAGGCTTAAGTTAATATCTGATTGACTTTATATTTATTCACAGTGTTTAAAGTCATGAGATGAAGAAGCCTGTTGATTTTCAGTAATTTCCAATAATTACTGTCAAGAGTAATGGCCCTTTCATAATTCAGTAATACATATATAAAACAATGTTATCATTTTGTGTATTTTCAGTTGGTTTTATATTTTTAACTGATAAAGGAACTGCAAGAGGATTAAATGTATTTATGTGGGTTGCGTTGTTTATCGGAACTGGTTTATTAATGTGTTTATACAGTATGGAATGGTATGCCAGAGCTAATTGTCCTAATTCTACCGTAAGTATACTTTTAAAAATAACCAACAAGCCAAATTCTAACATGTTTGAAGGTACATTAGGTTGTATTGTTGTAATGCAGATGGGAGGGGGCCTAGTGGTCTAGAGTGCCGCGCTTCGACCCCTAGCTGGCCGGCCACCTCTGGCTTGCGGCTGTGGTTTCGAGCCCTGGTGTGAGCGTATGTGGCATGGAGATAGAGGCGCACTCCGGTTTCCTCTGACTGCTAAAGACACCTACGCGCAAAAGAATTATTGAAATAAAATTAAACCATATGTTGGTCCCAAAATGACCTAGTTGTGTTGAGTGGACGTTAAACCAAATTTCTCTCTCTCTGTAATGCAGACATATTTACTCAATGTTATTATTTGTACATTAGATTAATCAATGGATGGGGGTTACATTACGTTCTATTGTTACAATGCAGACATATTTACATATTGTTAATATTTGAACATATATTTGATTTGTATCCATTGCCATCAATATCAAGGAATTAACTAGCCTCTATTTTATTTGTTTTACTGTGTAAATATTGTAAATATTATAGACTTCGTCTGGTATAAATTAAAGGAGCTAACCCTCTTTCATGAAGATCAGGATAAAGTATTGAAACTGTGTTTTTCTGAAGTATTACTTTGAATAGTGATGGAACAAGGTCAATAACATTAAATTTCAAAAAATTAAACATTACTTTTCCTCTCAATTTTCAGGATAATTTCTTGGATTACCTCATTCCACGTTCCTGGAATTGTGATTTCACCAGTCTGAAGGCTAAACCCTAAAAGACTAGGAGGAAGGAACTGAATATGAAAACGGAAAACCAAAGATAGGAACCATATCTCTGTTTGTATAGATGTTGTTATCGTAAGAGGAATTAAATAGTCAAAGTTTGTTACTGTAACCATGACAATGATTTGTTATTGTGATATGGATGGTTACTTGATTAATAAACAAGTCCTCGGCTAGTAACAAATCTATAATATACAAGCTGTTAATACTAAACCATTTTTGGTGAGATTTGAACTCATTATTTGAATTTCTGGTCAAGCAGACAAGGAACTTTAACAGTTACCCACCAGTTACCAAATCTCCTACTATTTTTGACGTCATTACCAAATCACCTTGATCGCAGGCTAGCAACATGAATCATGTTTATCATCATCAAGTGGCTGTAATCTTGATTGTATGAAAAGCAATACAAGAACATAGGTTACATGTCTTACGAAAACATTCAAGGGTTAAAGTTTGAAAGAGAATTTACATTGAAAATCACATGCCTTGCTCATATGAAAGATCTTTCAGTTTTCTACAAAATAAACATCAAAATTTGATATGCAATAAGTGAAATGTTATGAGCCCTTAAATATATGTGACATTAAAACATCATAGTTTAAAGAAACTTCAGTAATTTGAGGTCAATAATAATTATTTGATACAGTTTCTGAAATGTTCATACATTTAGTGACAGGATTTCTGCAAAAATAAGTCATTTGTAAATAGTCATTTAAAATGTTTGTTAATGTATATTAATGTTTGTTGACACAAGATCTCCATTTTATTATCCATAATATTAATAATTTATATAAGTTAATGTAAAATAAGAAAGGGTTACAGTACACATCTGGTATCCTTTAACTTGGGGTTTTTGCTCTTTAACTAATATAATAGCCTTTAATTTCAAAACATCCTTTTCTAATGGATAATAACCCTTGAAAATTAAAAGGCAAAAACCCCAATTTAAAGGATACCAGTGTTTAATGAAGTCGTATTACTTTCACTCTCTTATGTCAACCCAGGTATTAATTACAATTTAAAACAACCTGTGCCTTATTTTGAAAAAAACCTAAGCCAATCTGATAAGCTGTGATATTTTGAAAGTATATCCCAGCAGAGAATTATTCCTGTTGTATGTTTGAAATAAAATTCACTTCTGTATAAGATTATAAGAAACATTATTTTTTCAGCCTAAGCTGCAGTATATTTCAGTGTGTGTAACTCAGGGCGGGCCCTGAAAGAAAAACAAATCACATTATAAAATATTTATACTGTTTCATGCTCTGTAAGCAAATATAACTTAAATGTTACATCACAATCACTGCCTCATCATGTTTATGACGAAAACTACCAATTTTGTGGTTCTCAAAGTTAACTGTTTATTATTTCCTTCTTCTCACTTCTCAGTTCACCACTGAGTTGTCTACCTTGGTAAGAATAGAGCTTCAATGGGCGACCTCGCTAGAGATAAAGGGACATGACTTATAGGCGAGGCAGTCCCACGTGACCTCATTGTTTACCTTATAGCACAGTTTTCCATTACATTCATTACGAACTCGTGTGTTGACAAGCGTTAGTTTTTGTCGTTAATATGGAATTTAATACCGATACGGTTCTCGATACGGTTCTTGTGACGTCTAGTTGAAATTCCTTCAGCGAGGACGCCCATTGTATTATTACTAGATGATCAAGGCCCAATTTATTTTCAATGGTAAGGTAACAATGTAGATATCATGAACTTGTATAACTTCTTATCAGGAACCAATTGGCCATTCTCTCATAATGTTTAGAGACATTTTTGACTGGATCAGTCAAGGCTTATGTGTTATCAAACCATTGCTTATGAACAATGTGACTGAATGAGGAGGTATTTATTATGATTAATAAAATCATACTGCTATACATATATAATGTTATCTATAATGTAATGTAATATATGATGTAAATTGATAATTATTTTTAGAATTATTGCAAAGATTAAAATGAAATGCAATGGTCAGATACAAATTATTGTATATACATGTACCACTGATTAGATTTATATAATTTAGTAGATTAAATGTAAATTTCTATTTTATCCTTAATCAAATTGATCTATATTTTAAAAAAAAAAGTTATACCAATTTGATTGTCTAGAGGTCACAGTTTTTATGCGATAATAAAAACCATTTAAATATATTACCGTTACAACCTAATGCGGGGGTTGGGATGGCCTAGTGGTCTAGAGTGCCGCGCTTCGACCTCTAGCTGGCGCCTTCTTAACCTCGTTGGTTTCCTCCGGGCACTCCGGTTCCTCCCACTGCTAAAGACCTCTACATACCTAGTTTGATGGTACAATGCATGTGACATGGAGATTGGGGCGCCTTCTCAGCCTCGTTTGTTTCCGCCGGGCACTCCGGTTTCCTCCCACTGCTAAAGACCCCTACAAAGCGAATTATTGAAATAAAATTAAACCATATGTTAGTCCCAAAATGACCTAGTTGTGTTGAGTGGACGTTAAACCCCATTTCTCTCTCTCTCACACAACCTAATGCGGTTGAGTTTGAATTTCGTGATAATAGGACCGAAATCTAACAGACTTCAGTTCCTTTCTGTATTCGCGCATGTTTGGTCATAATATCCTGGATTGTGGTGCTTGATTGTATGACAAATCACAATTTATCTTGTCCCCTGTCCATTTCTTGCAAAAATTTGTGGTACTTGCATGGTAACTGCTTGTTAGAAATTTTTTACGTTTAAATAGTCTAAAGCGAGTATAGTTCATAATTATACCATGATTTTTTGGAGATGAATACTGCCTTTTCCATTTGTATACATAATAATTGTTATATAGGTTTGTTTATTGATTGGGGTGGATGACGTGCTGTATCTTAAAGCCTGTCATTGAGTAAACTGGCATGGTGGTTTCGAATCCCCGGTTGTACATGATAATGAGTAGGGTCGCCTGTCCAACCTTGTGGATTTTCTACGGGTAATTATTGAAATAGAATTAAACCATATGTTAGTCCCGAAATGACCTAGTTTGTGTCAAGTGGACGTTAAACCCCATTTCTCCCCTCTCTCTCTCTGTTTATTGATCTGTTTATTTGTTGTATTAATATATCTCCCACCTTTAACTCAGTATTGATAATGTGCATGTTTATAAATGTATATAAACCTAAATAAAAGTGAAGACTGACAAAGTATTGTTATTTGATTTAGATTTGGACTTATTATTATGCCGTCCTTCTGTTCACAGTTGTTTGTGGACACTCTACAGGTCAGTTTTTATCGGATTTCGACGAAATTTAAAATATATGTTTATATCCCAACGTTTCGTTTCTTTCAATGTTGGCATGTATCCGGCTGTAATTTTGTGCATTATGGCCCCTGTTAAAACGAAAAATCGTGTTTTAGCCTTTGTACCCTCAAGGTCACAATTTTTATCGCATTTAAATGAAACTTAATATATATATTTATATCTCAAAGATCTAGGTTCTTTTGATATTGGCACAATATATCAGACCGTTACTTCAAGGATTGTATCAACTGATTGAATGACAATCACGATGTGTAGGGCCTACTATCTAGATGCCACAATTGTTATAGTCCCACTATTAACATGGGTTCGTCTGTCTGTCCGAATGTCCGTCACACGTTTTGGGATACAATAATGGCTGTTAAAAAATTAACGATTTTTCACCTATGGAACGCCTGAAAAATAAGCTAGTATTCCATAATGATATTACTTTCCATGAATTACACCATCCGTCAACCCCCCCCCCCCCTACTGCTTACATACTGGCCAACCACCGTTGTAGATGGTATCATTTAGATATAACACAGAAATTACAGTCATAAAATAGACGCCCACCGCAGATGCTGGATTTGAATGGGGGTTGTCGAGATTTGGGTAAAGGACAGTATGTAATACTATGAATAAATAAAAATAAAGGTAAAAAGTAAGAAAAATAGTTTATTTAAAATATATAATAGATTAGTTGGTCATTTCTGAAAATATAATGCGATTAAAAAAACATTGAAAACAAATAGACGATGTGTTAGTTCAGACATGGGTTATTTCGTGCTGCCTGGGTGTTAAACCCAATTCCCTTTCTTCCTTCGTGAGATTGGCAAGCTCCTCGTCTAAAGTACGAGCATAATGCCATATCTATAATCGATTTGAGCAAGCTTCACATTTAGCCTTACTGTTTAAAATAAAATTGAAAAAATTAACAACGTAATAGGTGTAAAATCTATCTGAACTAAACTACAGCGTTGTAACGTAACACAAACTAAACTACAACCAATATTTATTTTACTGATGACCTTTTCCACACAGAACACTAAAGATCCAACGACTCCGTCTAAGGCACATTTTCCATGTACGCTTTTTCGCAGGTTACACAGACTCGTACATGAAAAACGGACCTGACGTGGCTGATTTAGGCTTAGTTCCTTTATGAACTGTCTCTGAGCGAACGATGACATCGTTCGCTCAGAGACAGTTCATGAAGGAACTCATTTAGGCTATGTTGGATTAAACTTTCTCCCAAAGATTCTCTACACCTAAATAGTAATTAATCATAGTCCATTAAATATATATGTAATATAAAACTAGAAAATTAATTAATTAAAATGGGCCGCTACGACATGTGGTGTTTTTGAGTTGATCATCTGCGATATGATCTTCATATGGTGGTACTCCATCTGCCAACATTTGATCACGAACCTGAAAAACGTTAAAATAAATATTTATTACTCCACAATATTATAAAACATTAAATATCCATATACCGTTGGTTATACTCCCCTAACGTAATCTAATCCAACTTTGATAACCATTCCTTTATTACGTTGTAATATACATGTACAGGCCCGTAGCCAGAGGGTGGGGTGGGTGACAAAATGCCCCCCCCCCCCCCTAAAACAAAAAACAAGTTCTTGACCACAGCTCTAAAATACCTACTGCAGACTGTACCCCATCCCCTTAAAACCTTTTCTCCCCCACCCTCCCCGGTGTAACATTTATCTTAAACAACTGTTATCCACGTGCTATGAACGCCGACATCAAACAAAATATGGTAATATTAATTCCGAATTTGTTCAGATTGGTTCAAGTGATAGTGCGATCCATCCGTAACATGTGGGTGTCTTCTTCTTTTCGTGAGAAACGCGGTATCAATGCTATTAAACTTCATGAACTGTAAACGTTAAACATTACATTTTATATTCATTTAGTGGGTTCTTGAAACCGCTAAGACGTTTTATATATTTTTGTTCGTGTATATCTCACCGCTTCTGCGGCCTTAAAAACTCGGAGAAGATTTTCACCAGCTAATTGTTTAAGTTCAGCATCAGTCCAACCTCGTCCAGCTAACTCCGCGAAAAGTGCGGGATATGTGGAAACATCTTCTAGACCAACTGGTACTCTGTTGAAATATGACACAATATACATGGAGTATTTATAATTATTAAAGATACATTAGTTTAGAGCTAAATCTGCCTATAGCAGGTCTTGGACCCAAATTGTTTTCTAAAGTATTAATTAGACATTAACTAACTGATTCAAGGCCTTAATCAACTCTGGATGGCATCAGATTTCTCCGATATTAAACAGATTAAAATGTTTCAGCGATACTTTGATTTAATATGGCGAATTCCAGGCGGTTCGAGACTTAGCTTTGATCAACCAGGGCCGTGGTTGAAATTATTGCACACGTCTGTCAAAACTTCAAAGGCCAATATATTTCGCTTGCAATAGAGTAATTTGAATGAAATTTTCAAATTATTCATTTTACATCATCTACTTTCGAACTATTATAACAAGAATTGCTAGTTATTATCTATATCTAACACAATTCCCCTTTAACGATCTACGATATACGGTCACATTAAAGTGTTGGCTATGAAAATAAAAAAGCTTGTCTTTCCAAAGAAAATGTTTATGACTAAAGTTACCTTTCCACGCCATCATAATCAGCACCAATCCCCACATGATCAACACCGGTTAAGTTTTTAATATAATCAATATGATCTGGAAAAAAATGATTAATTATATAAAATTTCCATCTTCGATTGTGATGTCGAAGACACAAAAGAGGGAAAATACATAAATATCAGATCGACGACAATCAGGGGTCAAAATAATGGCAATGGCCACAATAACGACAAAGGCTGCAATTATTATCGAACCATTAACCACAGTTGTAGATACTAGTAAATTCCCTAGTCGGCATAGAACAATCATCAGATTTATTGCGACTTAATTCGGTCGACTCTTATCTGCTGAATCCGATCGGATTGAAACGAACTATAAACAGCCGAAAAACTTAATCGATGGACACAACAGTTATAAGATTACTACAAATACTAAGTTGTAGCGACGAATGTAATGGTATAATACTATAATGGATTCAAGTATAGGAATACGTTGTTCTATATTTAAATGTTGGGATTCACTAAAATAAGATTGAACTTGGTATTTTAATACTATAGTGCTACTTGTAGTTTCTTGTATCACTATTTTATAAACAAGGTTTTAGAACAATACGATGTTGCAGAGTTTCGCTATATTAAAAGTACACAACGTGGTGAATTAATAATGAGTTCACAGTGCTGTCAAATATAGAAGTCCATATTCCAGTTCAAGGCAGGAGAAACAGGAATCGCAAAATAGTCACACACTAAATCTCTATAAACAGGCAGTCCAAGATAGTGCCACACTGTATTCGGTGTCACTAGGAACAGCTTTATAAAAAAAAACTAGGAACAGGGCCGAAAATGGTGCACTGGTGCTAGTTTATCAAGTGTGGTAATAGTTCCTGAAACGATAATGTTCGTTGCCACTACTTCGGGAATATGTTCATTGCAAAACTTACCCGCTACTTGAGCTAACGTTGCTTCTGGTAATTCATTTGGAGCACAATTAACGTAATCTGAATAAAAATTGACCATTACTACACCGCCATTTTCTTTCTGGAATGAATATGATTTAAATCTCTGTTAATAACTATCGATTATAGGAATACTAATCGGTTAATCATTTCTTCACGCCAATCTTAGCAAACACCATTTCCCCAGACTTAACCATCTACCTTGCAACTGAAACTCTTGTTTCTGATATCCCAAGTATTGTGTCTTGCATGAGGCAGAGTATACTTAATAAGTAATACTTATATACCTTGTTTTCTCGGTGTATGGGTTGATACACCGGCTCTTTTTTTGAGTGAGGCTCCCAGGCGAAGCCGAGGAGATCTCCACTCAAAAAAGAGACGGTGTATCAACCCATACATCGAGAAAACAGGGTATATAACTGACTTATACTGAATACTTTTTCGAGAAATAGAGAATTTTTCTATTTATCACATTTTCAAAAGCATTCAGAGCCCCCCAATTATCTCATCGCAACCGCTTATTTCTACTCAGGTAAATGATGTCAGTACATCGCACGTGCGTTTCCCTGTTGAAATCAGGTCAGGGAAGTTGATTGGTTGAGAAAAGCAAACGTCATCCAATCATTTGTACAATGGCATTTCTCGTTGTTTTGCCAACGCAACGACTGTGTCGATTGTAGTCGATTGTAGTCGATTGCAGAAATGAATGCGGGAATTCGTCGAAGAAACCTACTTTATAATGTCACAGAGATATATATTTCTAAGACCGAGAATATCATTTCTGCAAGAGACGTCGATGATCGCGAAGATTTAGAAGCCCGATCCATCACAGAACAAGAAATTAAAGCCATGCAGATGAGTCGAATGACACCAAACACGACGAAAAATTACAATTGCATAGGAATATGGTGACACTTCGAGATCAGTACAAGAAATTGGATTATAACTTTTTGACAAGCAAGGTACATTTGTTAATATCCGCACAGATCAATCCATTAACTTCGCGACGTATTGACATCCACAAAAACAAGAACAGCCATTAAATGAAGTCGAGTTGGAATTGTAGATTTCTAGAAAATGCCAATGGATTAATATATACTAGTAATATATTTGAATTACGTGTTTTTGTGGATGAGCATAAACCGCGACAAAATTTTAATGTGAAAGTTTTTAGTGTTGAAAATGCCAAGACATAAATTTATTATAGTAAAATATTTGGATTATGTGCTGCGGATGAGCATAAGCCGCGACAAAATGTGAATGTGCGACAAGATGTGAAAGTGCGACAAGTCATCAAAATGTAAAGGAATGTGAGACAAAATGTAAGAATATGACTGAGAGTGACGCACGTTCAAAAAGTGCTGATACAGTTGAAAATGATGACTCTTTTACTATAACATGTTCAAAACGAGTTGGAGATGTTTAAATAAATAATATGTAAATCATGATTTTGTTATTTTGTCCCTTTTCAACTAATACACGGTAACTCAAAAGTGGCCGTGTATTGAAAAGTTGCCGTGTATCAGTTGAAAAGTGGCCGTGTATCGGTGAATACCATCCCATTTTTATCAAAGAGTCGAGAAAAAGTACGGGTATAACATCCGATATGTGCAAACAGAGTTCATGAATTGGGTTTATATTGACCTCGTGCCACTATATTGTATAGTATTTAGGACCAGTTCGAGTATTTTACAATTTGAGGCTGATACAAGTATTTGACATGAAACTATGTTTTAGGTATCATCAATACTATGTAAATAAGTTCATACTTTTTAAGTACGTTTTGTTGGATGTCAGCAACAGGGGAAGATGTTTAGGTCACATTGACACTCGACTGGCGTCTTATGTACTTATATCATATAATATGTCAGTATCTATATTTACACAAGTAAAAAATAAAGAAATAATATACTTTTCATGTACGTTTTGTTGAATGTCATCAATGCGTGGCGGTGTTAAAGCGAGAATTTCATATTTTCTAAGAAAGTCAAAACATAATTATTTCTATGTCTTTTGCTCAATAGGTTGTCAACTCACTATTATACGATCATAGGTATCATTATCACACTTATAAAATCATTCACACCGGAAATTATAACACAACTACCCCCTTGTTTTTTTTACGCCCAACCCACCCACCCCGTTGGAAAAGCTATCTTCAAACGTTTGAATTTGAAGTTCAAAATGATATTTTTGCCAATTTCTCAACTGGCAATAGTGAATTATAGGATTAATAGGATTATTCTTTTACAAGGTAGGACTGTTTATAGATACTATCTATTTTATGGCTTTATTTAAAAACATTTTACAAATATAACTTAAAAATATGAAACTGTAGCTTTAATGTGTTACTGACACGACACTAATTTCTCAGAATTTGCTTTATATGTTTTAGAATCTATAAATAACTAAGAAATAAATAAGTAACTTACTGTCTTTAAGAGTACGTTGTCTCGGACATTGCGGTTATGATTACATATAGCCCAGGCTGAAGAATGACTGAATATAACAGGAGCTGTAGATACTTCTAGAGAATCTAACATTGTCTTCTCAGATACATGAGACAAATCTATTAACATCCCTAGTCTATTCATTTCCTTTATAACTAACTTAAATACAAAAAAAAATACTTAAAATCATTAACACACAAGAAAAATCAGCTGCTGAACTGGTTTTGTAATCAGACTGCGACATTTTGTTCACACACACCTTCTTAGTTATGTGCGTCGACATTAATTCTCAGTACACTAAACAATATTTTGGACGAGGTGATATCTACTTTTGTTTTATTTATTAATCTATATTACCTCTGACATAATGGCCAACACTATTTATATGTAACGTTCGTTATTGAGGATAATCTTATCTCATTGAATAGGTTATAAATAACGTTTAGCTACTGGCGAGGCAATATTATCTTTGGCCGTTAAGTAGACTATTAGGTGTTGTGCAAAAGGCGAGGTATGCTCACAGTTTTCTAGAACAATTATTATTACCTTGCCAAAATCTGTAAGGCCATTAAGTGGTGTGATTGTATTATCAGTATTATCCATCTTCCAGTTGTCAGCCCTGTAAAGAGTATCCAATGAATTTAATTTATTTCTTTATACAACCATTTAGTAATCTGTCTTCATAAACCACATACAAAATATTGTCATAAATCTAACACTTAGTTACGACAAAAATGGCCTTCACGTTGTGTTTGAAATATGCATAATGGTGGGTTTACTGGTGGATTGAGACAGAACTTGCTAAATGATACATTTATCAAGAGCTAAATTTGCCTATTGCAGGTCTTTTTAAATGGTATAACATAATTATTAGGCATTTTTAGGACATGACCATAATAAACTCTCGTGCCATTGGATGATTGAAACTTTAAAGAATCTAATTTAAAAATTAAGACTCGAATATACCAGTTTTATGTTTACGATAATAAACGAAATATTTACACATCTTGTCAAAACTACAAAATAAAGTAATTTGAATGAAATTTCAATATTTTTTATTCATTTTGCTTGATCTATGATCTTATATAAGGAATGACATGGATTTGACACTGAAACCTATGGGAGACAAACAAAATCAACACATACCATGGTGTATTGCAACTGTGAGTAATTGTCATGTATCTGACCCCAAGGTCATAAAACATGCGCAGATTACCAAGACTACTATCTATAGAATGTCCACCTTCTAAACCAACCAAACTAGCAAATCTTTCAGCCTTAAATTCTTCTGTTATTCCTGTGTGGTAAATAAAAAAAAGTTAGTTTATTTTCAAAGTTTTTCAATGATATGGCGTTATTTCAACAAGATATTAGTCTCATGTGGAATCTTGTAGACCATTGAAAACAACCGCCCATTCTGTATGACGTTTTGCGATGGTTGATGGAGCTAATGATGCTATCGACAGATACATTTTACTATGATGGAAATATTACCCGGACAAAGTCTCTCCACCTACTCTTTTATAAAGGGCACGCTTGGCTGTATACACGGTATGGATATGCCTGGTTTGAATTTTCTAGGCCTCGGTCATGCCTAGGGAATAGGCTTCATCACTAAAACAACTTTACGACAGGAGTAACGCTGTAGTATCGCAAGGTTAATGCTCTCCCAAGGTTTGTTTTTTAAACAGTTGATATTTTACATGACCCATAACAGCCACCATAGATTTATGTGTTCATGGGTATTGGAGGCAATGACTTACCATCCGCAGTTGTGACGAATCCGAAGACGTCTGGGTAACGTGCTACAAATTTCTTTATTGTATCCATTTGATCAAGAGACTGGCGAACAGCATCAATATATTGGGAATCGCATGGTACATACAAGGCCCAAAACTGAAACCATAAAATATAATCAGAATATATATTCTGGCAATTCTATATCCCCACGTGCAAATCTGGTCGCATAGGGTCGGCCTGCTCACAATTGTTTGTTGAAAAACAACAGACCGGAGATTTCCATGTTATTTCTTTTCAAAACTGTATTATGTCTTTCAAAGATATATACATGTATGCATGTTTATTATAACTACAAAATATGCTGTAATCTATCGTATATTATGTAATAGTTCAAAAATAGAATGAATATATTGAAAAAAGAATATTCGAAAAAAAATATTCGGAGCGGAGTTATACACTGTATTTGAAGTTTTGACAAGATGTAGCATGTATTGTTTATTATCGTAGCAACGGTAATTGATTGAGAATTATAAATTAAATTATTAAATGGCGATCGTGTTTCAATCCATTTAAATCTCGGACATCCGATGAACTAGAGTTGATTATAGGCTTATGTGAATAAATGTCTAAAAAGTAGTTTATATCACACATGAAGACAAAATACAGACCTATTTTAGGTTTATTTTGAATTCACATAATGCATCTTTAAACAAAACGCCCTTCAAAACGATTCATAAAGCAGCGTCATAAACGGACTAATGCAATTTTTTTTGGCAATTTCTGTTTGAATATGCCTTCATTGAAATGACACAATCAACATAATTATATTTAAATAGCTAGAGGGGTTGTATGACCGAATGGCGTGGTCTCGATTCCCCGGTTGTACGTGACAAGGAGTAGGGTCGCCTGTCCAGCCTCATAGGGTCATTCGTGGTTCTTTCTTTGTTTATATCTTTTGCTTGGGAATGTCGGAAAGAATGTTATAAACTGTTTTAATGTAACATTTAACAAATTTCACTTTTTTGTTCACGTGGTCTGCCTTTTTTTCTGGGAAAAATGGTAAGAAAAGGGTCCATACCACATTTGCATCCCCCCCCCCCTTTCCTCTAACCCACACTTTCAAAATGCCTGTATCCGCCCCTGTATAAACACACACATTAGAAAATTACCTGAGCCGATAGTTGTCCTTGTCGTATTCTAGGTATATCAGTATGTGTTATATTCCATACGCCTATCAACGACTCCGCTAAATTAACATTATAAACCTGATTATCTGCTTGTTCACGGTACTGCCATGCAATATCATTATGGCTGAAAATAGAAGAAATGATACAATGAAGATTTTATGCCTATTCAATGTTTAGCTTTGGCGCGAACGAGTAATTTTGTTGATTGTGCATGCTCTATATCTGCCGGTTGGAGCGGGGGGAGGGGGTCCCTATAATCTTAAGAAGTTTCTAAACAACTGCTTATGCCCAGTGATGGTCTACAATATGCGGATTTCTGAAATACAAGTGTAATACGTGCTTAAAAATAGAAGTCAAACAAATCTTAGCATGGTGGTCGTGAAATAAAAGCAATCCCAGTCCCCCCACCTGGTATTATATATACAAAAATGTTTTCTATTGATATTCAAAGTTTCTGATGGATGTTTATCTATTTCTTTAGAGAGAGCCCCTGACCCGCTTTAGCGTCATATCATCCCAACGTTTTAAACAATTTGTGATGGCAATTGGACATCGTTACACCCCAAACTATTAATATTTGAGTAACCGCTTTACAACGGTGCTTTATTTTTACTCCATACTAGAATTTATTATCTATTTAATACTGACCATTATTTTCCAATAAAAAGTTTATAAAATAGGTCAATGATGTTTATCCAGGGAATGTATCCACCTTTACTTTCTTACAATATAAAAACCAATATTTATTTACAATTTATAGGGTAAATTCAGCCAGTCTAATTAATGACAGTTTTTCTTTTTGTTGTTTATACATTATTTATGAGATTGTGGACAGGTTGATTTTAATTTAGATAATTTACATTTGAAGCAGGCATAAAAGGTAAAACTATGCATTTTCTGCATGAATAGACGTTGGTATTGTTGGGGTTTTTTTCGCCGTGTTAACATGCTTGCGCCAAGTCCGAATAAAGCTGAAACTCATTAGAATTTAAAGGCAAGCAAGACAACTAAACTTTAAATGACTATACATGTTTGAGTTGAAAAATATTTAATCTAAAACATTTTTAAATAAAGGTAATTTTGTATTGTGTATGACCTTAACTATATTATATAACCTTTATTTTGGCATTGGCTTAAAATAAAACCGCCTGACATATTATTTTAGCCCATTATTCCCCTGTAACGTTACATCCAGTATAGTTATATTTACCTTTTACATTTTTTACCCCATAAACGTGTTAATCGGGTATAGTATATCTAAGTACACATTGGTATATATTGTTTGTAATATACAAAGGTTTAGGTCGTGCAAATATGTGTTGTTAGCATAATATACCGGGACTATCTAAATAATACTATTATAAAGCCCATAGACAAGAGGGAGAAGGTGGGGGGGGGGCATATATATATATTCAAAGTAGATAATTCTTGTAAAATATTTACATAAAGTAGACAATTCTTATAAAATATTTACATAAAGTATATATTATTTTAAAATATATATATGTATATTTTTTTAAAGAATTTTGGAATATCTAGAATGAAGATGTATTATAATATAAATATACGAAATGTTTGCCATATTACTAATAATAAATGAATTATATATCTAGGTATGTATGTATGCATGTATGTATGTATGTATGTATGTAATGTATGTCAATATTTTTGTTTGAATAAAATTGATAAAATTGAAAAAAATCTGAGTTAACTTTTCTAGAGGCATTTTTCCTGAGGAATCCGAATCTGGTAGGAAGATGAGGGTGCGTTTCCGAGATAATCGAGGTCAAAGGTCACGGAAGACCAAAAAACGAAAGAAATGTATAGAATTCAAAATCTGTTCAGAAAAAGGCCGAAAATCATTGATAACAGCAATAAGACAATTATAATACAGTAATATAATAATAACAATGAACAGTGATGACACCTGCATACCCGTGACGTCATCGGGGTCATGATTCATGATATGTTGGGTAAATAACAGCGTTATTTCAGTTATTCGATAAAGACTTGTGGTTTCTATGGTCATTTTGGACGCTGAACATGAATCCATCGCAATTTTTGACCTAGAATGACCTTTGACCCTGGATAATTCAATTTATTCAAAATGGCGGCCAAACTTTATGGTTTTGGACAAATATATCATATAAACACCCTCAAAAATATCTCTATGCATAGGTTTCAGAGGAGGGAAAGAACGAAAAACAACAGTTCAGAATAAAATTCATCGTAACTTTTGACCTAGGATTCAAACGCTTTATATAGTTAACATATTTTCACACAACAGTTCAGTTTATATCACCAAATGTCATTTTCTTGCATTAAAGCTTTCTTTATACAGTTTCGTAATTCTACTAAGTTGAATTCCTTCATGTTGAAATGATATCCTGTAGTAAATCCTTTACAGATGGAGTGTCAAGAAGTGGAAGACTGTAGCTGTTTGTGGTCCATCATGCTCTTTGCACTGATCAGTGATTTGAAATAAACGACCTGTGAGCAATGAGAAATGAACTGATACTCCTTACAAAGGGTAACCATACATTTTATTCGATTCTAATGAGGGGGGGGGGGTATAGAATTGAAAGTATACTTATAACCCAAAGAGCAAGATGACGATCAAGATACTCTTTAAGCAGGCCCCGTTGCCTGTGTTGCAATTTTCCTAAATTCATTTAGATAAATAAATAAAACTTAAGATTCTGAATATTATGGAAATATTAATCCGGTTGTAAAATCTATTCTGGAAAACATTATCTTGAAAAACAGACATATTCTGTACGTACAATGAATGCGATTGGTTTTTAGTATCTCTGGATTTTGTGGGAACAAGGGAAGGGCAGCAGAAAAAAGGGGAACAATGTTTTTCATTAGAATGGGCATTCCTTGAATATTTAAGGTGACATGTTCGGTATGCAGTCATCCCCGCTCTCTCCCCTATACCCAGGTAGGAAATCTCATCGAATTTGAGCGTTATCAATCATTTCCAGTTTCTTTTGTTTTTGCATTTATGATTGACTACCTGCCCAGCACGACTCTGCAATGAGATTTTTTAAGAATTATGTTACATTTGCAAGTAATTAAAGATACATTCTAGCCAAACGTGCTATAATAGTTAGAAGAAAAAAATAATGTAAAATAAATAATTTGAAAATTTCATTCAAATTACTCGATTGCCAGCGAAGATATTAGCCTTTGAATGTTTGAAAAGACGTGTGCATTAATTGCAACCACCGTACTGATTGTTTAAAGCCAAGTCTCGCTTCTCCATTTTTAGATTAAATCAAAATATGACTGAACCGTTTTAATCTGTTTAATATCGAAGATATCCAATGGTATCGAGAGTTGATTATGGTCATGTCATGTTTATCAATGTTTAAATAATAGTTTATATGGCATTTCAGACCTAAAGAAAGACCTGCAATAGGCAGATTTAGCTCTGCATAATGTATGTTTAGTGAGTGTCATCTATATAATAGGGACACCAGCCTCAATGTTGATTTGTAAAATACAACCACCGGTAGATTATTGTCCAGACGCCAGTTGGAGTGTCTAAATAATAGGCGTTGTAATGGACCGTCTACTAGTGTTTCAAACTAACCGCGCAAGGGACATCGGTCCGCAAAAATGAATTTTAGTACCACGGACCGTCTAGACCTTGATACAGGCTCCTCAACTTCAATTTCGTTACAACATGTTATTTTCACTGAGCTTAAAATAACGACCATAATTTCCCAGTTTAGCCGCCTGATCAAGGCCTCCAATAACCGTTATTTTCACATGTTATTTTCACTGAGCTTAAAATAACGACCATAATTTCCCAGTTTAACCGCCTGATCAAGGCCTCCAATAACCGTTATTTTCGGAATAACGATGAGCTATTTATTATCAAATGGTTCACTGCATATCAGACAAACAATTGTGTGAATTATATTCGCCACCTGTTTCAATAGGCATGGCCAGCTTCCGCAGTGAGATATTCCAAATAAAATTTACTTGATACTGGATGAATGTCATAAAATGTGTGAACAAATGGTTACAGCTACCTCGAAAACGTATATTTTGAGACCAAATTTGATCTTAATGTAAAATTCGAATTTTCCCGCCAAAACTGACCGCCATATTGATTAACACCTTTCACAAAAATTAGCATGGAAATAGATTCAGTGACCCCGAAAATGTAAATTTTGATACCAAACTCGATGATATTATGATAATTTGGTGGAAATTGGAATTTACAAACCAAAACCAGTGGCCATTTTGGATTTTGACCTCTCAAATTTTTCGCTTTTGCCAATTGATGGGCCTTTTTTCTGTGACACTACTGTGTGTAATCTATCATTTAAAACCAAGAAAGCTTAGTTTGCAAAATTCTGCCACAAACGTGAAATTTCGGCCTAATTCTGACAGACTACGCACAGTATTACTTAATTCAGTAAACTATTATTTTAATGGATCTTAATCCATCGTTGGTTTGTTCGTTACTGGGGTTTAACGCCCACTTCCACCTAGGGTAATATCGTAGACAATTTAATCCACCTTAATTGCCCCCTTGTATATCTACTCCATATTGTCTTATATAATTGGAAAATATCCTAATACAGGCAAATAAGGTCTGTCCTTAGGAATGTGATCTCAGCAGATCTCCTTAAGGCTCAGTCACACTAGTGGATTTTTCCTTTAAGACAAATCCTAGCGAACGTCTTAAAGGATAAATTCTCTGGGTTTTATGATCATGCATTGAGTAAAATCCTATAGATTTTGGTCATGTGTTCAGTAATACCAGAAATGTAAATATGAAGGAAACTACAAAGATTATCTTTTCTCTCGTTTATGGTAATCTTCGGACTGAATAGACCACAGCACGCTTTGGCGATTGAAAAAAAATAAAAATTCTCTGTCTCGGCCCGGTTGAGTTAGACGTCTGCCATTTTGATTGGTCAATTCACAGTACAAATCCTACGAAAATAGGACTTGTTCTAAACCTAAGGATTTGTCCGTAGGTCAGAAAATCTATAGCCTATAGGACAAATTTTCCCGTTCACATGAGAGGATTTAGCTTATGGATATAAAACCTCAGGATAAATCCACTAGTGTGACTAAGCCTTAAGACACGCGTGGAGCAAGCTTCTCCCTAACTCTGTCAATGCATCGCCTAGGGCATAAATCCTATAAACCTATCAAAAAATATATCAAACGTTATAGCCCGTAGACGTTAATTGTAATTTATAAGCTCAATTTTACTGTAACATAAATAATACTAGAAACAGGTGATTTAGATCCATTCTAATAATAGTTTACTGAATAAAGTAATACTGTACGGATTTACTATTAAGTCCAAATTCACCCTACTACAATATTATGTTACGGGACTATCTATTACAACAACTCTACTTCTGACCCTGTATTCCGTGGAGTAGAAAGATGACCATGGTCTTGTTAGTTCCGCAAATCTATATAAAGGTTTTTATTTGTTCCCAAGCACTTAGATTTTTGCAAATCCGTAATACATTTAACAGTTTTATACCAGAATGTGCATATTTGTGTAAAAATTCTGCCATTTAAAACATGTATTTCTATTCGACCCAAGTAAGTAGACCTAGCAATACAAAATACAAATAAGTTAGAAATCTAACATCAAATCAAATACTAGCTCTATAGCAGAATGTTCAATGATAATTTAGTCGTGAAAGTTGTGCCCTGTAAAAATATACAATAATATATTTCGAATACCATGCACAAGGAATCGATCCAAATTGTACTTGAAGGCTTTCACTCACTTTATTTAGCAGTTGAATGCGGCGTTCTCAAGTATGGAAGCATATAACTACCATTCGTAATTTCTACTACACCCTTTCAGAACGTGAAAGTCGGAAAGTCAAAAAGTAGATAAATGTTTCCATAAAACGTGAGGCGACAGCACGCTATACAAGCCAAATTCGACTCGAAATGACTACATGTAGGTTAAACCGTAAGTTTCAATAATGTGATAAAAAAAAGTCCACAAATGAATACATGTACATATCAAAATGAATTTTAGAAATGTGTCTCGACCATATTCCGTTTGACTATAAAAAGTGATATTAAAGTGACAGTGAGAAGTAACTTTGTCAACTCGGATGCTTTGATGTTTTACGTGTCACTGTTAAGATTTTAGTTTTATTTGCATTACATTTTACGTGTAGGTCGTAAAGTAGAAGTTACAGCACACTATACAAGAAAAAACCACTCGAAAATAGGAAATTAAGAACATTTGTTGGGATCAATTTTTTAGAAATAAGCCAAGAACCACGATAAGCGTAATCAAGTTTGAATTTTTTCAGGTAGCACTATATGCATTGTTGTCTGGAGACACTACCGTGTAATTTATTTTTATCCACAGATGAATAAGGGCGGAAGTTATTTTTAGTCTTTTTCACCCTTTCCCTTTATTCCCCTTTTGTATGGCGATCTTGGTTGACATTTTGGTGTAGAATTAAGAAAAGGAATTTGAATATATACATCTTCTGTCAGGTTTTGGTGAGAGTTAAGGATGCGAGAGTTAAGTGATTGGTTTTGGTTGAAATGTTCAAATGTATGGCAGAAAACTGCATGTTTTTTTAGTATCTACTTCCAGTTTGCATATCTCATTTTTAAGTTTTCCATGATTAATTTCCTATGTATTTCTTTTAGCAAGATGTTGCGACATGTCATCTGCTGCAGAAAGCGTTTCACTCAACGAAGCTTTAGTGGAAAGTTAGACCCGGTCTAAGACTAAGAGACGATAATTAACATTAAAGTCAATTGGGAAATCATTGGTGATCTGTGACCGTTTACAAGCTAAGGATTCAAATATTTGTATAATAAACAATGTTAAATTGAATAGATGAAACAAATCAAACTGATTAGCAGTAAATATTCGGTTGACTGCTACTATCACCAAATGTTAACAAAGCACGAGCTATCGAGGCTGTGTCATGTGACATCACACATAGACCTATATAATGCACATGAACTTAAAGTTTCAATAGCAATTTTCAAGTTTTATTTTTAAAATGTATTAAAATAAAGCCCTAACAAAGATGGTATCTATAAACAGTCCTACCTTGTTAAAGAATAATCCTATTAATCCTATAATTCACTTTTGCCTGTTGAGAAATTGGAAAAAATATCCTTTTCAACTTCATTTTGAAAACGTTGAGAAAATCGGTGTTCAAACCACTGATCTCTATAAGGGGAGGTAATTCACTCATATTTTCGGTGTCAGGTCTCGGTCAACCAGGCATGATTATCATTAATTGGCTAACCACAGACCTTGACGATCGAGACAACACCCGCTTACCGCGTAGACGTTGTTTTCCATTGAATGAAAAGATTATTTTTAAGCCGATCAAGGCGTGTAGAAAAAAATTCAAATTTGTATGTGAATGAATTTTAAATGTTAAAATGATGCCTATGATCGTATAATAGTGAGTTGACAACCTATTTAGTAAAAGACATTCAAATAATTATGTTTTGATTTTCTTAGAAAAGATGAAATTTTCGCTTTAAGCCAGTCATGTTCTACAGATATAAAAGACGGTTTTCACATTAGGACCGTAAAACAAATTGGAAACATAATACATGTGTAAATATAGAACATGTCAAGAGCGCATGTTGACTATAAAATTACATAACATATGGTGTTACATGAAGTAGGCTATTAACTCAAACAGATGAAAACCTCAAGATTTCGGCCATAGTTCAATTACTAGTTTAACTTTAACCAAAACTAAACAATTATAAAATTATCTATACAATTACACCACTCATGCTATTTAAAACCGAAAACCGCGGGAGTGTCATTATTGTAAGAGTAGCAAGTTTCGACTCTAATTTACTGACAATACGGAGCCACGAGCTTTTCCAGACTCAGTTCATTCATTTCATTTATTATCAACAAGATTCAATAATTTTAATCCATAGATGACTTATCGTTGAATTGTGAACATTATTACAAATAAACGGTGGGGATAATGCAGCAATAATTCGTGTTAACAAGGAAACAAGATCTGTTTGAATATATTTTGTATGTTTAGTGACGTGGAAACTTGTTTACAATGTTTAATTTATTAACATAACACTGAACACAACTTAAAGGACCTAAGTCCGTAACTCAAAATCCTCCAAAATCTTCGACATCGAAAACACGAATTATTGGTCAATTTAAATCAACATTGATGATGTAAACTTACCGGGAAAAGATGAGCTTCTAAAATCCGATATTTAAGATAAAACATTTTTTTAACATTGGTACACTAATCGTGTACCATAATGCGCTTCAGCCACAGTTGTATTGAGAGACTCGAAGGACGAAGGTAGACACATTGCATCAAACGAAACGGAGTTATGTAGACTGGAATAACTACACGCTATAAATGTGCACTTGGTTGCGACTGCTGGCTTATTTCGTCGAACATAACTGATTTTAAATTGGAGTAAAAACGGAAACCATTGAATGTAAATCAGTATATATACATTCATATTACAGTATTATATGCGTTGCGACCCACTTTTGTGAATTTCTAGGTCCCAAATGTTAGCGATTAAGCTCCTTTAAAAAGAATCCATCCTTTCAAAACATAATATGCAATCTGTGTAGTAAAGTAGAAAGAAAAAGCTCCTCACGTTACACCATCCTTTCAAAAAACAACATGAAACCTTTTTCATTTATTCTAAAATGATTATGTCAATAAATTCAATTCGCGTTTGGAATGTCAGGGGATCAATACCCGAAATATTGAATCTATGCTCCGGTTACACCGTGAGTGCCCCCCTCCCCCAATCTCCGAAATAAATACACTTACCCATCAATGAGTGGAACTTCGCCAAGGATTCTTGTAGCACGTGCAAGTAGTTCCTCGTCAGTGCTTCGTTTAGAAAGTGGGATTCCAACAGCTAATCCAATGACTATAGCGAATACAACGAACCCAATAACTCCTCCAATCAGTAGACGGTTCTTGTTCCAGCCTCTTCTACCAAACGTCAGGGGTTCCCTTCCACTCATCTTGGAATGTTAGCTGAAAATAAACGAAAGGAAAACAGTAAACATTCATTTTGCGTGGCGGTTGACAGGGGCGGATCTAGGAATTTTGGAAAGGGGGGCGCGGCAAAATGAGGGCACGTCGCTGAGAATAGTGTTTGAATAAATCTTTTGCGAGCGTAGCGATCCCAAAAAAATTTGGGAGGGGGACGTGGTCTTTTATGAAAATTCAATCCTTATTGGTGTATTTTTAGAGCATTTGCTGTCTTATTTGCTTCAGTGCAAATCAATTTTTATTTATATATTCAAATTTATATAGGCCTATTCTTAAAACGATGTTTGTGTTTTATTTTAGTACAACGAATTATTACAACAGGTAGATATTGATAATTAAAATACGCTGTTTTGTTTGAGTAAGCTCTCATCGTCCTCCTAGCCCTACTACCGGGCCGTAGCAAATCCATGATCAACACAGGCAAGAAATAAAATAAGAAACATTGACATTGTTGATAGGCTAGGATTGACCGTAGATTTAAAATTGATCGTAAAACAGAACGTACGACACCATTAACGACATCTAAACCTTTAACATTGGAGTGCCGTAAATTTGGATGATAGGGTCTACTACGGCACACAAAAATAAATAATGCCGTGGCAGACATGTTTTGTGTAGTCTTTTATCATGGCCTTGTCGTTTGCCGTTGTAAATTTCGAGCGCCGAGTTTGTGTGCAGAGAAGGACGAATTCGAGGGGGTTTAAATACGACTGGGCAGCTTTTTTCGTTTAATTCTTTGTGCTTGGTGGCAGAAAATAGTGCCGCCTGGCGTGGCTACATCCCTGTTCCTTGCATCTGTAGAATTTCCAAATTCCAAGAGCGATTTGGCTGATATTTTCGGACATATTTGGGTCTGAGAAAAGGCACTTTCAGAAGTAAAAAGGGCACTTTCAGAAGTAAAAAAGGGCACTGTCGAAAATAAGGGGGTGCGCGCCCCTTGCCCCCCCCCCTTAATTCCGCCTCTGGTTGAGTAGTATGTTTGGCCAAAATACACCAAGAGTGCCCTATTTTACCCACTTTAATTTTAAACGAAAAAAAAATATTTACTAACGGGAGGTTAGATATGAAAAATGGGTTTGCAGTCTAAACTTTTTTCAACACCGGGCTATTGAAATCTCGATCAATGAGTCGTGTTAGGATCATAGGTTAAATATCCCTTTTCCCCAAAAATCTGGTCTGAGCTCGACGTTTGCAGATCTCTAACTTAAAGGAGCTAAATCTCTAACATTTGGGACCTGGTCGCAGCGCATATAATACTGTATATGAATGTATATGAACTGATATACATTCAATGGTTTCTGTTTTTACTCCAATTTCAAATCAGTTATGTTCGGCGAAATAAGCCAGCAATTTCAATTAAGTGCATATTTCAAGCGTCTAGTTATTCCAGTCTATATAACTCCGTTTTGTTTGCTGCAATGTGTTTAGCCTCGTCCCTCGAGTCTCTCAATAAAACTGGGGCTGAAGCGCATTAAAAAAAAAATACTTAATCTTAAATATAGGATATCAGAAGTTCATCTTTTCCCGGTATTTTTTACACCTCGAGCAAAAGGAAATATGTCCACGGTAACTCTCTTTAATAGAATGTTCACGCACCAAATTAAAGATACGGTATACGCCTTTTGGTAGCTTCTTTCCTTCTTCTTGAATTGAATACTGAATTTGCAGATTTTGGGGAAAGTTGTTAACACATTATTTTTAAACGTAAATTTGTTATCAGATTATATTTTAAACGTCAATGCACACTCGAAAAGGGGGTGGAAAGGATCAACAGAATTTTGAACTAAAACAAGAAAATCTTAAATAAAAACAAATAATTATGCTCTTTATTCTAGATTTTGTAGATTCTCTCACTAAATGCGTTTCACTACAACCCTGACGCAAAATAAGTCTCACGTCAAACCCCATCTCATTTCATTTCGTTTCTCATACTGTACAGTCAACGTCAATAAATTTCTATGAAAATACTAAACAGGCATTATAACCACTTTGAAATCCTTTTCCCCAATGTCTTCAATTTTTGTAAATACAAGAGCTTTTAAGAAATTTCAAAAATTCAAAAACACCGCCTTGTGCTTTAAATTTGTTTATGTATACGTTCGTTTGTATGTATAATATATTGTATTAATGTAATTTATGCAATTGTATGCTGCTGCCCTTGGGTGCTTCTATACAATACAATCCGGATCACATCCGTAAGCACCGACGTAAATTCAGTGTTCGAAAGTCGATCTACCCAATATAACTTACTCAATGTATTAAAAATATATCTGTGTGACTTACCTTAAAATGTCGGTATCTCTCTGCAGTAACACAGCTTCTAGTGTTAACGCATTGATGAACGGTCGGAAGTTGACTCACTTGACCCTCTGAATCAACTTACGACACACTGTAAGGCGCTGAATATTGAATATGATCTTGCATTAAAGCACCGTTTAAAGGGCCACGGCATTGTTGAAAACAGATAAGAGTGTTAATTTCAACTTATAGAAATGTTTAAGTGCTTATTGATTATAAACAGTTCTATATAATAATGTTTACATTGTAATGTATTTAATAGCCAGTCGCACAATTGTTGAAACACCGTAGTTACAAACACTATCATGTCAAGTTATCTACTACATATGTACTAAGTTATCTATCGCTGAGTACAAATCTTTCTTGGCATCCGATTTAAATTTTCTACACTTGGTTCGTTTTTGAGTTGATACAATCGACAGACGAGAATCCTTTATAAAATAGTATATACAATTTAACATCAATATAGGATGCACTTCGACACATCGGTTAGTAGACAAACGAACATCTGAGACAACCGCACCGAGACTGATATAAATATACTCAGAACCTTATCTTTGACTTGTCTGTAAGCCACATTTTAAAATACCACAGTTAGATAAAATTATTTTGAACACAAAAGTTTTTATGGAGCTTCACCGTGTCCCTTTAACGATTTTATACAAGCTGTAATGTTAATATGTGTGCAAACACGTTCATTATACACGTACTAGAAGTATACCACAGCCTCTAGAAACAGTATACATGACATTGTATATAAGTAATGTTAATATTTACTATGAATACAGAAAAGACGTAAAAAGTGTGTGTTTCATCCACAGTTCAAACACCGGATGGAAATATAAGCTAATTATGTCAATAAACATATTTTAAAGGGCATACGTGGATGTACAATAAATGAATGGTGTATCTCTGAGTTCGCGTGTAAATAAATTGACATATAGTATCAGTCTAGCACATATTTAAAAGCAGGATTAATTAATGCTAGATCTGTTAGGAGTAAAACCAGTGACATAAATGATTTTATTGTGGGTGAAGAATTAGATCTGTGCTCGATTACTGAAACATGGCTTAGCCAGAACTCAGATTCAGTGACCATTTGGGCTATACTTCCAGAAGGCTACAGCTTTCTACACATCCCACGTGCGTCTAGGGGTGGTGGCAGTCAAATGAGGTATTCAAATCGTTTGAGTGCCTTGATTGTTTGATATCGAACCTGTACAAATCTCTGCAACTGTTAATTGTTTATAGGCCCCCAAATTCCAATAATAATGACTTTTTTGAGGAATTTACATCACTTCTTGAAACAAAGTTAATGTCAAAAGGCGACTTGTTGATACTTGGCGATTTTAATATTCACTTTGAAAACAGTTCTGACCCACTGAGTAATCGCTTTCGGGAAATATTGCTTACCTACAATCTTCAACAGCATGTCAACAAAAAGACAGATTATAAAGGTCATCTTCTTATACGCCAAGATGGGATACATATACATGATGTACTGGTGGAAGATACCTTACTATCAGACCATTTTCCTATCACCTTTAAAATTCTAACGAAGAAGCCGCCTTTAGACAAGTAAACAATATCGTTTCGTAAATTCAAATCTCTTAGCAACGATACCTTTTGTGAAACAATTGGTACATCAAACTTTTCTGACATCCGTGATTTATGTGATGTGAATGTAAAAGCTGATGTGTATGATACAACACTGAGAAAGATCAGTGAAGATCTAGTTCCGCTAACCACTAAAACATTTACTGTTAGACCAGGAAATGAGTGGAGTAACCATCAAATAGCTGAAGCAAAAACAAAAACGCAGAGAAGCTGAGAAAAAGTGGCGTGAGACATCCCTTCATATCCATAAAGATCTTTACCGAGAAGAGAAAAACAAAGTCAAATATATCATTGAACAATCAAAAGTTTCCTTCTACAATGAAAAAATTCAAAATAGTGCCAACAAACAGAAAGAACTATTCTGTGTTGTTAATAAACTGATTGATCATTCCTCCTCGACTGTTGTCTTCCCTGATTGTACTGATAAATGTCTGCTAGCAGAAGAGTTTGAAAACTTCTTCTCCGATAAAATAACACTTATACGAACAGAACTTGATAAATGTAACAATTCCTGTGATTTTGTACCCAAAAATGAGACGTCAACGGAAGTGTGCATTGACAATTTCGATTTAGTTAGCGAATCTGTTGTGTCAGATTTTATTAAATCGTCAGGCCCTAAGACCTGCTCTCTTGCCCCCCCCCCCACATCTTTACTATAAGAAAACCTTAATTTATTCTTACCTGTGATTACTGATATCATAAATTCTTATATCCAAGGATGAAAGGTACCCGATTGTTTTAAAGTTGTTAATGCCGTTCCAGTTATTAAAAAATCAACCGTCCAGTATCAAACTTAAGTTTTATCTCCAAAATTTTTGAAAAATGTATAGCTAAACAACTGATTGAACATATTGACACACACAAGCTTCATGATAGTCTACAGAGTGCATATCGTAAGTTTCACAGTGTTGATATATTAAGGTCAATAGACAATATAAACTGTGTTCTTTTAGTACTTTTAGATTTGTCCGCAGCCTTTGACACCATAGATTCTACTGTCCTGCTACAAAGACTTCAGACAGACTTTGGTGTCAAAGGCTCTGCACTTCAGCTACTTGAAAGTTATCTTACTGATAGAAAGCAGAGGGTTGTTATCGGTAATGTGACGTCAGACTATCATAAGAATTTATATGGAGTGCCACAAGGGTCGGTCCTTGGAACCATTTTATTTATTCTTTATACTGCTCCAGTTGGTAAAATTGTTAAAACACATGGTCTTGACTATCATATTTATGCTGATGATACCCAGCTGTATTTAAGTTTTAATCCTTTAAATGCGAATGAGCATGCTTTGAGCAAATCAAATATTGAGCAGTGTATCAATGAAATTAAATTATGGATGTCTGTAAATTTTCTATGCTTAACTGGTGATAAAACTGAATTTATTTTGCTTGGATCTAACCATAACCTCAACACAATAACTGATTCCACTTCGATTAAGATTGATGGAAATGAAATTACTCCTAGTAACTCTGTTATTGGAGCTTATTTTGATGGTAAAATGACCATATCTAATCACGTAAAATTATTTGTAAATCCTGCTACTTTCATATCCGTAATATTGGCAAAATTCGTAAATTTCTTTCCCCGGATTCAACTAAAACGCTTGTTCATGCTTTTATTACTTCAAGACTTGATACTTTTAACTCACTTTTATCCGGCTTACCCAATAAATTAATATACAAATTGCAAAAAGTTCAAAACACCGCTGCACGACTTATTACCCTTACGAAAAGACATGATCATATTACTCCCATACTTAAACAACTTCACTGGCTTCCTATTCCATATCGTATTCAATTTAAGATTCTTTTAACTGCTTATAATTGTTTTCATGGCTTAGCCCCATCTTATTTATGTCATCTAATTGAAAAACAAACAAATGCTCGCAGTCTCCGTAGTTCAAATGACAATTATCGTCTCAAACCAAGATCTGCTAGAATGGTTACTTATAGTGAAAGATCGTTTTCATTTCTAGCCCCAAACCTGTGGAATGATTTAAAACCATCTTGTTCTGATACTGATATTCGTTTCAGCCCTTCAGTACAATCTTTTAAATGTGCTCTTAAAACTTACTTATTTAAAAAGGCTTTTAATTAGATATATATTATTTTATTATATTGCATCTTTTTGTAGTCTTTTAGTTGTTTTATATATTTTCTGTTTTACTTGTATATGATTGTAAAGCGCTTCTGAACACCGTTGGTGGAATTAGCGCTATATAAATGTTTTGATAATAATAATAATAATAATACAGGTTGCAATGACATAATGCTTAAAAAAAGTAACACAATTAAAAGATAATATAATTTAGACTGCCATTTATTGCACTCACAACCCTAAAGGCGCAAACCCTTATTGTCAGGGTTACAGACTCAATACCACTCTTGTTGTAAATTTCATTCTTAACACACCTTATTTCAAAAATTGGAAAAATTAAACCACATGCCGTAACATGGTTTGAAAAGCTTTACGTAAACACTTTCAAATGCAACTTGGATTTGAAAATAATTTCGAACCCTCTTTATTTGTTGGGGCTGTCAAGCCAGCAAGAGTGTTATTGTCACTTTAAGTAAGTTTTAATCCCTTGGTTTATAAAATTTGCCTAAACCTACGATTGTAAGAAACCTTATTTAATGTTGGGTAATTGATCTTGATAAGAGTTCAATGTTTAATAATAATACAACTTTTTGTTCACACTGATCAGCAATAAATATTTGCGAGTCTTCGCAATACCTCTGTAAACCAGATTGTTTTTGTTATGGGGAATGTTCATGTTTGATTGACGTAAGCTCTGACGTAAGTTTTTCGAGGTGTTATAAGGCATGTATACTTATGTATGACTAAACATCGGAGCGTAATATTGATATATTTTAACATTTAATTAAAACACAGAGGAAATACTACACAATTAAGGTAAACCTATTACCAACATGTTTGAATTTGCATAGACGAAATCAAACTACATGTCTATCAATGTGACGGAGATTTATTTCATTTTTTGTTTGAATGCATAGAAACAAAGAAGATCAGAGATGTTTGTTTTGAACCTGTACAATTGGTTAATAACAGTCGTTGTAACTTCCTAAACCTGCCAAATTCTAACGATCCTTGTACATTATTATCGATGTCTAATTATATTTTCTATAGAAAGGGTCACGAAGTACCACATATAAATGTCTGTAAATAATTATTTTCGTGCTTGTTGATCATTTGTAAATATAGCCTAGCCAATTGCAACTGCATATTTATACTTATTTATACAGATATTTTAAAATTTAATAACATAAACACACGTTTAAAAACTGATCATCAGACTTTCTTATAGTATTATATGTTAAATATATCAGAATTGTATATAAACCTCCAATTGTCAACGATTAATAATTTTGTAATTAATTGCACCTTTTAAAATATAATTGTACATATCTTTGACCTAAATTACTGCTATAAACCTATTCTATTTTCTATTCTATTCTATTATATTCTATAACAATACTTACATCGGTTTACATCAACAAATGTGTTACTTTCTCATCCAGAAATCGAATTTCTTCTTTTAGCTTACGTCTGTTCATCTTGCCAGAATTGTATCCTTCTGTTCATTTCCCGCGTAAATGGTTTCGTGTGTCCTTCATTATTCCTTTTCTGGGACTCCAGTGCCTACTGACGCTTTTTTACAAAATATATAGTCTAGATTGTTTTAGGTTTGATGTAGTAACATTCATATGTGTGGAATAATACTGGTCACTGGTGTCTGTTTGGGCCCCCACATGCTCCAGACTCCAGCCCCCCCCCCCCCCCATGGTTAATCCAGCGCTGTACACGGGCAACAAAGTATACAAATTAATCCTGTTTTGAAAGTTTCTAAAAATAAATAAGTAAATAAATAAGGTCTAATTAAAAATAAAATTAACCATTTGCCGTTTACAGGAGGACATGTGATAGTAAGGGATCATTAATTTCGAGTTCAGGACGTTCATCTAAATATGTGAATTAGTCAAGAAGTGCATTTAAATATGTGAAATAGTAAATATCTGCATGATTCGCACCTGTAGGTAAAACAATGTTGACAAAATAGTTTATCAAACCTAAGAATAATTTTTATATAGTTTATCAAACCTAAGATAATTTTTTGTAGATTTAGCTTTCACAATGACCTCTACTGTATCCTGTTTACACTGGGTTTCAAAATTATACACTTCGATAGTTTAAGTCTAAGCCATGTTTCTAGAAAACGTTAAAGAACTCGAGCCACGTGTTTCAAATATTCAACCCTTTGTGCCAATATTTGGTGTTTAACCAAAGACCAGTTTAACATCATATAATACTTTTATCCTTCTTCTAACATATAATGTACGAAACTTAAAATCTCCATAACTAACTTGTATTGAGGGAACCATGTTCTAGCCCATGACCTCCGCTCTCGTGTCCTTGTCTGGACCTGTCTCCCGATTCGTTTGTGATCTGGGTTCATAAACTCTTCCAGACAAAGGAATCTTATTAGACACCTGACTAATGTATCATATCCTTCGATACATGCTTATCAGACAGAGAAATTTAAATAGAACATGCCAGCAAGTAAGATTACACAATGAGATAAAGAATGCTACCAAGACCTCCAGTCGGGTGTCGATAGCGACAGGTTGGTTTTAAAATCACTTTCACTTGTCAAGATGGAAGTAAGCTTCTATAACTTCTGTCATTATGTAAAACCTTGTAGGAGCACCGATGAGAATATTATCAAGTCCAGAAATATCTCCTGCAATTCTTGCAAGATTTGTTATAAATTAAAAACCGTACTACCTCACTGAGCTGATCACCGTTAGGGTGCCAGCACGCCATCTACGAGGCCAAAATGCTATACAGTTAGTTCGGTCGAGTATGAAAACAAAGAAATCCTATGGAGATAGATCTTTCCATGTTTCTGCACCATTTTTATGGAATACGTTACCAGAAAATATTCGTGCCATCTCTGATTTTCCTGCTTTCAAATCCGCGATTAAGACACATCTTTTCAGACTAGCATATACTTTGTAATTTAATCTATAACTTCAATTTGTAAGTTTAATCTGTAATTTCTAATTTGTAATTCTATTCCGTAATTTCAAGTAGTAATCTCTATTATAATGGACTGGAACATTTTTATTTTTTATTATCTTGTATTTTATTTTTGTATAGTAGTTGTAATTATTGTTAATTGCTGTTCAGCGCTTTGAGATAATTGTATGGAAAGCGCTCTACAAATAAAATGTATTATTATTATGATTTATTAAAAATGGCTGGTACATACGAAGCACTAAATGCTAGGCGATCACATGTAAATAGACCTTGGTTGCAAAAATATCATTGGCATTCGGAACTTATCCACAGTAACTTTATAATCTCCACATATCCGAATTCAGTTATCAAACTTGGGAACTGTAAATAATGGATGTTTCCTATTTTGGGTATACCACTTTTAAATCACAACTTTATTTTCCAAAGCGATTTAATTGGTTTTCTACAAGACAACTAAGAGCAAAAGGAATTGTTCTATGTTTAAACTGCTGAGTACCTGTTAATATACGACTGTAACTCTGGATCATTCTCGATTATCTCTACGCGAAAAACATTAGACCAATCTAATTTAACCCTTTCCCGCCAATTTCTTACTAAAAGTTTGGGATTATCTCCCTTTACTACAATAATTGGCACAGTTGCCTTCTGTCTGTTGTATTAGGGGATGTAGCCCCACTGCAAGCAAATGGCGGAGTTTGGCTGATGGCGGAGTCCACAAGTTTCTCGAAATATTATGACCTATTACCAGCGGTCACAATTTTTGTCAGATTCGGGTGAAACTTAACATGTATGTTAAGGATCAACCGAGCTTGATTTTGGATTGGTGTGCATCAGACCTGCAAATTGTGGGCGAATCTTACGTTGTCAAATACTTCTCAGTAGAATCTTTGTAGGCCGAATGGTCTAACGTGGTTTAATTCCTCACTTAAGATACGTTCCTTCTAGATCAATTAACTATGCAATCTGTATGATATTTAGTATTAGGTTACGAAATATAACCCTTTAGTGGCATATAACGATATGTGGGTTAGGGTTAGGGTTAGGACCTGCAGATTTCTCCAAAGTCTTTAAGGACAGTTTCCGATCAAAAGTTCTACCATGACGAACGGTGATATTCGTACCTGGAGAGCATGCACATTAAATACTATGTAGACTGAAATAACCAGGCGCTAAAGATTGCCATTCGGTTGAGACTTCTGACGTATTTTGCCGAACATTACTGATTTGATAGTTCATTGGCCAATCACGCTATTTTACCGACATTTCGTCTAATAGTTTGGATGCAGCTGTGGCGGGTGTGGCGCCAGGCAGGGTAAGCTTACTCTTCCGGACACCTGTTACCACTGCTTGTCGAGGAGTAGTCTGTTTGCTGATTACAGTATTTTGCTTGAATACACTATTTTGCCTATAACGTTTTTAGGACTTCGAATTCTGTCTTATGGTTTGGATTGTTCGTACTTGGTTTTTATTTTATTTATTACTAAACACGAAAACGATTGAATGTAAATCAGTTTATATAAAGTATTGCATTATTATATGTGTTGCGACCCATTTGTTTCAATTTCTAGGTTCCAAATATTAGTGATTTAGCTCCTTTAAACAAAATTTTCCCCCATCTGAACCAAACTTTATAAACCCTACAGAGTTGCATCGTAACACAACTTGCCGATCCAGGTTAAGGCACATTTTCCATGTACACCTCACCGCGTGTTTTTGCCGGTTACCTAGAATCGGTCCAATTACAGGCGAAACAAATACATGGAAAACGAAACATATGTGATTGATTTATGCTACGTTGGTTTAAATGAATTGACAAAAGTCTATTAATACATATATGTAAAATAAAACTAGAAAATAAACAGTTAATTTATTAAAATGGGCCGCTACGACATGTTGTGTTTTTGAGTTGATCATCTGCGATATGATCTTCATATGGTGGTACTCCATCTGCCAACATTTGATCACGAACCTGAAAAACGTTTACAAGTATATTATTATTCAAATTACTCCACACTGATAAAACATTATATTTTACATCCATAGAACGTTTATATGCCCCTCCAACCGGGTTGGCGTAGTGGAAACGCCAGCTATAGTACTGTGGTCACCATGGTCGCCAATGATCGCCGAGTCACGGCGTTCATTTTGAGCATGTTCAAAACAAACGCCAAGGTTCTGCGATCTAACACCCCCGTCAGGCTTTGGTTGCGTAATTACGGAAAATGGCCGCAGAGCCCGTCAAAATCGGAGTGGAAACGACAGATACCGTGCTTTGGTCTCCATGGTCGAGAATGATCGCCTAGTCACCGTCAGATCGGATGGCTTCCTTGTTGTGCTGCAGCGGCCGTACGGCGATCAGAAAATGCACAAACGTGAACACAACGTACGAATTTTCCCAAAATATCACAGACTTGAAAAAAATAATTGTGTTTTCACATCTTTCTAGGGCAGATCGCATAACCTTGGCGTTTGTTTTGAACATGGGGTCATATTCCGTCACTGTAGCAGCGCAGTAAAGACGCCACCCCGGTCTGACGTTTGTAAATTTTTTGGACATTTTCTCGCGTTGTGTTTACGTTTACCGGCGACCTTGTAGGTTTTCTAATCGCAGCAGGGCAGTAAGGACGCCACTCGATCTGACGGGGGCATTATACTCCAAGAACGCAATCTAATCCAACTTTGATAACCATTTTTGTAATCTAGGTGTCATATTTACATTCCATATAGTAAAAACCACCTGCGTACCCTTTCGCATTTTTCATAACAATAGACAGCTCTGTGTACCAATGAATTTGATTAGACAAAATCTTCACGTGACCTGAAAGCCGACATCAAGTAAAAATGTCACGGTGTCAGTGCGATTGATTATCTTTAAGCGAAAATAAAGGTGTATCCGTTTTAGTCGCACACTGTCGATGTTTTCTCATTTGTATTCGACCACATAGTAATGGTAATAATATGCTGCTATCATAAGAAATGTCACTACCGCACCCCAACCACCTTTGTCATTCGATCAAACATTACATTTTATATCCATTTAGTGGGTTCTAGCGATTTTGATCTCGTTTTCGTTCATGTATATCTCACCTCTTCTGCTTTCTTAAAAACTCGGAGAATATTTTCACCAGCTAGTTTTTTAAGTTCAGCATCAGTCCAACCTCGTCCAGCTAACTCAGCGAATAGTGCGGGATATTTGGATACATCTTCTAGACCAACTGGTGTACTGTTGAAATATAGCAAAATATTGTATGAGATATTTATAAAGACTATACGATTTGCAGTAAATTGCAGAAAAACACCAAACAAATTAACTCCACGGCAAGGCCAAAAAAAATTGATCGTTTAACTGAGAAAATGTCAATGGATTTCAATATACGATCACAAAACTGTTGTCTATGAAAATAAAGAGCCCGTCCTTCCAAAGAAAACTGAGGGGTTTTAGGGTCTAGTGGTCTGAGAGTTCAAAGGTATGTCATTTATTGTCGTGGTTTTGGTTCCTCGCTGTAAGGTCGCCTGTCCAATCTCGTTGGTTTTCTCCGGGACCCCTGGCTTCCTTTCACAGTTGAATGTCACTACGTTGTAGCGAATTATTGAAATGAAATTGAACCATATGTTAGTCCCTAAATGACCTAGTTTGTATTGAGTCCTTTCTCTCCCCTGGGGCTAATTTTACCTTGGCATGCCATCATAATCACCACCAATCCCCACATGATCAACACCAGTTAAGTTTTTAATATAATCAATATGATCTGGAAAAAAGATATTAATTATATAAAATTGTCATCATCGACTGTGGTGGCAAAGACACAACACTGGGGTAAACGATGATGAATTACATAAATATTATGTTGACAATGGCGATATTTCATGTGACGGACTAATTAGTGATGGGCCAGTTTAGTGAGTTCAATTTAACCACAGCTAAACATACTATAGTAAATACCCATGTCGGCATAAAACAATCAGACTCTCTCTCTGGGAGCCTATCCCTATTTTGCCTATACCGTTTTTTTAGGACTTCGAATTTTGTCTAATGGTTTGGATTGTTTGTACTTGTTTTTTTTAATGATGCAGTCGCCTCTTATATGATAATGCAGTTTAGATCGAAATGAACTATAACTTGCCGATGGGCATAACTGTTATTATAGAAATACTAAGTTGTATCGACGAATGTACTGGTATAATAATATGAGGGGTTCGAGTACAGGAATACGTTGTTCTATTTAAATGATGGGATCTTTATCCGCATAAGGTTGAACTTGGTATTGTGATACTATGGTGTTACTGGTCCTGTATTTATTACTAAACAAAGAATTTTACAAATGTACGCTGTTCCAGAGTTTCATTATAATAAAATTACACAGCGTGAAGTATGAATAATGAAGTTCATGGTGTAGTGCAGTCCACATTGAAATTCAAGAACGAAATGTAACAGTCATACAATCAATCTTTATAAGTAATGGTACACTGGTGTTAATTTATCAATTGTGGTAATAGTTCCTGAAACGACAATGTTCGTCGCCACTACTAAGGGAATAATATGTTCATTGTAAAACTTACTGGCTACATGATCTAATGTTGCTTCTTGAGCGCAATTAATGAAACCGGGATAGAAGTTGACCATAACCACGCCGCCATTTTCTTTCTGGAATGGATATGAAGTAAGTGTCTGTTTAGAACTGTATCGATTATAGGGAAACAAATCGATTTATATTTTCTTCGCCATCTACCTTTCAGCTCTGGTTTCTGATATCCCAATTATCGTGACTTGCATGAGGCAGAGTATGCTTACTAGCATCCGATATGTGAACACAGAGCTAACAATTTTGGTTAATATTGACCTCGTGATACAATATTGTACAGTATTTAAGACTGGTAATACTAAGGGATCTTATGATGCACTAAAATCCATAACACAATAGGGACGTGCTCTAAGCCCCGACCAAACACACTATAACACAAAACACACATGATAATGTCCTATTTAAAGATAATATTTGAAAAGATGGGTCTTAAGGTTAGATTTGAATGTTTTAGCACATTTTAATTCAAAGGACAAGGAATTCCAAAGCGATGCTAAAATATATAAAAAAGACCTGCGAGAAATAATTCCAATTTGTATTCGGGTGTCTCAAGCAGACATTGGTCAGTAGAACGCAAGGATATGTATGGAACATATGGATGAACATACAATAGCATGTATCCTATATAATAAATTCCTACGTTTCATTTGAAAGTCATCAATACGGGGTGGTGTTTAGGTTTTACTGACACAAGACTAACGTCTTATGAGTATTTACTACATATATGTTAATATCTATACATAACAAAGAAATAAACAAATAACTTACTGTTTTTAAAAGTACGTTGTCTCTAACATTGCGGTTATGATTACATATCGCCCAGGCTGAAGAATGACTGAATATAACAGGAGCTGTAGATACTTCTAGAGAATCTAACATTGTCTTCTCAGATACATGGGATAAATCTATTAACATTCCTAGTCTATTCATCTCCTTTATAACTAACTAAAATACAAAATGAGATTTTAGTTGCAACATTTAGACAATCAGCCGCTTCAATTCGCATTACCCGGCTCAGCCGATTTATGTTAAGACACGTCTTTTGGTTAAATAATCGGAGATTTATTCTCAAATGAACTGAAATGAAATGAAATAGAGTTAAGCGTCCTACTGTAATGCACCTAACCTCGGCTAATGGAAGACGGGCATGCGCCATACAGTGTGCTATGAGAAACATTTTACCCGGGCAGCGGCGCTACGGCCATCTCTTATATCGAATCCAACTGTCAAGGGATCTTTTACGTGCACGCCAATGTCTACACGGGACCTCGGTTTTTTGTCCCACGGAACGACTCATCAGCTGTCCTCGTCAGACAAGGGGAAACCACGCAGAAAAATCAAGATAAACGTTCTCGGCCAATGCAGGGATCGAACACTCGACCTCCAGACTATTGCTATGTAGACTATTAGGTGTAGTGTTAGGTGTAGTGCAAAAGGCGAGGTATGTTCACATACTTTATTGTACTGTAAATAATGTATTATTACCTTGCCAAAATCTGTTAGACCATTAAGTGGTGTGATTGTATTATCAGTATTATCCATCTTCCAGTTGTCAGCCCTGGAATGAGTAGTCAATGAATGTATTCCTTTCTTTATTCAACAAGCGGTTGCCATACAAGATACGGAAACATTTTGCAAGAAATGAACAGAAAAGAAGTTATCGTCCGATATGGGCGAATATAAAAAGGAATCGAAATCCCTAGGGTGTAAACATAAGTTTCACAAAAGAAACAAATACAAATTCTAACCTCTAGGGGGACCAAAGCTTTGGTATTACTTACTTTTACACTATTTGCGTACAAGAAGCGGCTATTTTGTCATTAGGTTGTCGCACTGATATATTTGAACGTTTTTTTTTAAACATCGTGACCTCTAGGGGGTCCACAAGCTAAAAACTATATTTTCGTACAATCCAGGAAGTTACTGTCCGATATGCGTGAATATCGAAAGAAATCGAGATCTCTGGGATATGAACCTTAATATTACATACTAACACATAGTGTGGTCATTTGTCGGGCTGTTTCTGTCTGATTTTCACGAAAGTCGAACCCAATCATCAATTTGGCGAAACGGGGATATATTGAACTTCTTTTTTTTTAAAAATCGAATAAGAATTGTGACTTTTAGTGTGACCACATGCCAATATCGAAAGAAGACGAGACCTTTTTTTCGGAGATAAACCTGTATTTCAAGTTTCGTCAAAATCTGATAAGAATTGTGACGGACAGGGGCGACAGCAATATACATCCAAATTAAATAAATACTCTCGACTCGATGACTACGACTAAAACACATAAAAAAGATATATTGGTTTAGATATAAAAAAAAGACCTTCACGTTGTGTTTGAAGTACAGTATGTGTAATGGTTGGTTTACTTGAAGATTAAGGCAGCAGTTGCTCATGGTAAATTAATCGTCTATTGATAGTAACCCCATTTTGTCAATGGATATTTTTGTTAGTTTAAACAATATTGTATTCAATAAACTGAAATGGATTGTTTTGTTGACGTCTTAATCCTGAATCCAAGAAGAGTAGTGTCCGAGTTTGCATTTTCAGCCAGGATTTAGTGAATATTTATGATTTTGAGCAGGAAGGCGATGGGGGTTAAGAGACACGAATAAGGGAATCAAGTACGGAAATGACGTCATAGCCTAGAGATCTCTTATACCGGGGGTAGATACGTTATCAGATAATTGTGTCATATTCGGCTTTCTGTGGCTATAAAGATTGGGATCAACAGAATGATTTTTGTCAGTGATATCACTTCGGTGGAAGCGAAGTGATAATAAAGCTATTTCACACACAGAATTATAAAAAAAAATTGAAGGTCAAGGATTGACATGGAATTGACATAAAAGTATATGTGGAGAGAGAGAGAAATGGGATTTAACGTTCACTCGACACAAACTAGGTCATTTCAGGACTAACATATGGTTTAATTTTATTTCAATAATTCGCTTGTGCTTAGGGGCCTTTAGCAGTGGGGGGGACCCACGAGGCTGGACATGCGACCCTACTCCTTGCTGCATACAACCGGGGATTCAAAACCACGCCAATTCACTCAATGACAGGCTTTATGATACAGCACACACATGCTTACCATTCGACCATCCATCCCCCGTCTATGTGGATACAAAAACTAGTTTATGTTCATTGCTCGCACTACCCGAGGAAGTTACCATCCACGCAACATACTAATATTCATTGTAATCGATGATAGTAAGAATATTTAGACTGGAGCCATTGAATCTTCAGAAAAATCAACACATACCATGGTGTATTGCAACTGTGAGTAATTGTCATGTATCTGACCCCAAGGTCATAAAACATGCGCAGATTACCAAGACTACTATCTATAGAATGTCCACCTTCTAATCCAACCAAACTGGCGACCCTTCCAGCGTTAAATTCATCTATTATTCCTGTGTGGTAAATAAAATAAAGTTAGGTTGTTTTTTTCAAAGACATAAATCTGTCAATTATATTTTTTAGGTTTTCAATGACGACAACTTTGATACTATGGCGTTATTTCAACCAGATATTAGTCTCTCGTGGAACCTTGTAGACCAATAAAAAAAGCCCATTCTGTATGACGTTTTGAAATTGTTAATGAGCTAATGATGTTATCGATACGATTGAAATGTTACCCGGACAACGGTGTTTTTGTCTACTCGTTGTCGAATTCCTACTACCAATGCTTCTTTCAGAAGCAGAACCACCGCCTTCAGGGTGTGTTCACAAGCTGTTAATTATGCCAGTTTTAAATCCTCTCATCCCGAGGAATTAGCATAAATTTAAGAACAGAAATATGCTAGACCAATAAAACGACGTTACGTCAAGAGTAACTCTATTGTATAATAAGTTTCCTTTCTATTGTCTTCGCGTTAATACTCTCCTAATGTCTGGTTATGGATATTTTAGGTGGCCACTATCGGCCACCATATATTTATTTGTTCATCAATCTTTTATGTGTGCGTTGGGTATCGGAAGCATTGACTTACCATCCGCAGTTGTTACGAATCTGAAGACGTCTGGGTAACGTGCTACAAATTTCTTTATTGTGTCCATTTGATCAAGAGACTGGCGAATAGCATCAATATACTGGGAATCACATCCTACATACAAGGCCCAAAACTGAAACCATAAAATATAATCAGAATATATATTCTGACAATTCTATATTCCTACGTGCCAATCTGGTCGTAAAGAAATCAATGAATGAAATGGGGTTTAACGTCCTACGCTTCTGCACCTACCCTGGGCTAATTGAAGACGGGCATACGTCATACAGTGTGTTATGAGGGAAATTTTTGCCCGGGCAGCAACTGAAGTATTTTACGTGCACGCCAATGTGTACACGGGGCCTCGGTTTTTCGTCCAATCCGAACGACTAGGCAGCTGTTCTTGTCAGGCCCTCCGCCTGCACCACTGACAAGGGGAAACCACGCCGGAAAATCGAATGAACTCTCTCGACTAATTCAGTTATCGAACACCCATACTCCAGGCTAGCGAGCCAGCACCTTACCCACAATTGTTTGATGAAACACTACAGACAGGAGATTTCCATGCCGTTTCTTTTTAAAAAATTGCAATTCAAAGATACATTATTTAAGATTTAGAGAAAGACCTGACTGTTCTTACTATAAAAGCTCAAATATAGATAATGAGTTATCAGTTTTCAAGTTTAGACAAGATGTATCATGTATTGTTTATTATCGTAGCAACGGTCCTTGACATTCGAGACTCGTACTTGATTCACCGTTTTAAATTAAATTATCAAATGACGATCGTGTTTCAATCCATTTAAATCTCGGACATCCGATGACTAGAAATTTGAGTATATAACATTTGAAGACGAAATACAGACCTGTAATTGGTAGATTTTGAATTTACATTATACACCTTTAAAAACGACGCCCTTCAAAACGATTCCTAAACCATCGTCGCAAACGGACTAATGCATTTTTATTGGCAATTTTTTTACAAAATAAACCTACGCTACAATAAAAAAAAATTTTTCTATAACACTGTTTATGATATTAACCTCATTAATTTATTTGTCAATTCTCTATGGTTTATTCTAGACCCCTATATATAAGTTATATTTAGGGCCTCATAATATTACTTTCGGAACAGTGTGTTTTTTCGGGTTTGGGAGATTTTAAGTACTATTAAAAAAAACGGCCTGTGACAATGAACTTTGCTTGACCTGTTGGGACACATAAATATGCAGTTAATTTATTAGTCATTATATTTATCATATTATATAAAATGTTATCAATCAAAATAAAAACGTAAAAGTATATTTGCATAGCTCAAGCTAGGATGAATTTATTTGGCTGGAGCCACTCGGGGTTCGTATTGCACTTTTTAGTTCACTCGATCTACATTTATTCTGTGAAAATTTTAATGGTAAGACAAAGGTCCAGATTTATTTGTACCCCCCCCCCCCCTTCCCTTTTCAAAATTTCTGTATCGACCCCTGCATGTACACACACATTACAAAATTACCTGTGCCGATAGTTGTCCTTGTTTTATTCTAGGTATATCAGTATGTGTTATATTCCATACTCCTATCAACGACTCCGCTAGATTAACTTGATGAACCTGATTCTGTGCTTGCGCACGGTACTGCCATGCCAGATCATTATGTCTAAAAAGAAAAAAAATGAAGTAATACAGATTTTACCTCTATTCAATGCTTATATTTTGAGAGTACATTTCCTGAGGGGGGGGGCGTCCCTTTGATTATAAGGAGTTCCAAATAACTACCTATATTAGTGTTAGCGTACAATCAATATGCTGATTTCCGAAACACCAATATGTGCTTAAATCGACGTGTGGTGGTCCAGAAGTTAACGCATCCTTGTTTTCAACGTTTTAAACAATTTGTTATTCCCCAAACTATCAATATTTGAGTATTTGTTTTACCATGGTACTTTATTTTTACTCCATACTAGAATTTATTATCTCTTTTATAGTGACCATTATTTTCCAAATATAAATGTTTATAAAATAGGTCAATGATGTTTATTCTTACAATATAAAAACTAATAATAATTGACAATTTCTGTTGGGTATATTCAGCCTTGTAAAGCCTTACCTATCATTGGTTTTTTGTTGTTTTTACATTACTTATGATATTATGGACAGGTTGATTTCAATTAGAGTTATTTATATATGAAGCAGGCATAAAAAGGTAAAACTATGCATTTTAGGAGTGTCTATGGTCCCAGTAACTATCCGGAAATGACCCGAGTTCATTTCCGAATGGAGCTTAATTAACTTTACAGCAGCTCAAAGAAATCATGAAATACATTAGAATTTCAGGGCAAAGATAAAAAAAAAACGTCTGTAATTAAAGACACGGTGGTACTCTCAAATCGATAAAAACAACGTAAACTTTGAATGACTATAAAAAGTAGAGCTGTAAAATGTTTAAAGTAAAACAATTTTCAATGGCAGTTCTTTTAATTGTGTATGAACTTAAGCTGAACAAAACCACCTGGCATACATCCCCATAATTTTCTCGACAGATTCCAGGACACTACATCTAGACTTGGATGTATGACCAATTCCGCCATTTTGGAACTATTTTAAAGGAGCGGGATAAAAAAAAATGGCTGCCCCCATGGAGATTATATCAACAAACTAAAAAATTGTACCGGAATCTGTCGAGGTTTGCCGAATGATCCAATATAGTTATATTTACATTTGTTCATTTATTTACTTATAAACATGTTTATAGTGTATATTGTATCTACAATGTAGGTAAACAGGGATACAAAGGTGGGGGTCGTGTAAATATGTGTTGTTAGTATGTTACAGGACTATCTATTACAAAGCCAAGTTCTGATCCCGTGTTCCACGGAGTAGAAAGGTGGCCATTGTCTTGTTAGTTCTATAAATATATATAAAGGTTTGTATTTGTTCAATTGTTCTCAAGCATTAAGATTTTTTAATTCTGCCATTTAAAAAGGATGGGATATGTTTAGTCCAACTGTTCTGCTCCGGAAGCTACAGTGACTAAGTGAGTAAAACGCTGGAGATCGCGGGTTCGCCCCCGGTGTTGGCCGAGAAAGTTCATCAATAATTTCGGGTGTGGTCACCCCTTGTCAGGGGTGCAGAAGGGCCTGACAAGGGCACCTGTCTAGTCGTCCGTGTGGGACGGGGAACCGAGGTCCCGTGTATACATCGGCGTGTTCATAACAAGAATGCTTGGCAATTGGAATTCGAAAAAAAGTAGATCGTAGTGCCGCTGTCCGGCACAATGCCCCTCATAAAACGTAAGTCGGAGCAGAAAAGTGGGATGTTAAACTCCCTTTTCATTTCGTTCTGTTCTCGATTGCGGCGCTACGGCCCAGTCTTATAATGAATTCCACGCCACGTGCACGCCAATATGTAAATGGGGCATGGGTCTTTCGTCCCACCCGAGCAAAGTACACGATAACACTTCTCACCCCTCCTCCCTTGTCCTGCAGCACTGTCAAAGAGAAATGGGCCCTATTATTTTTTAACTTTACCCGTCTGTCCGAAAAGTCAGATTGTCCGAAATTTGCTCCCCATCCCCACACCTACTTCGAGAAATGAAATATTGCATCAATATTATTGATGACGCCCACACACGGTCAATTGTTGCAACAAAATTGACGATTCGTTAATAAAATATTGACGGTTCGTCAATAAAAAATCTACGGACTTTTGATTTCTTCAATCATATTGACATCAATTATTTCGAGCTTCAATATCGCATACACACGCTCAATATAATTGTCAATATCAAGTATTGCAATATTATTGACAATTATATAAAGCGTGTGTGGGTCGCTTTACAGAAAACTGTATAGTATATGCCCGTCTTCATTAGCCCAGTCAGGGCAGAACGATAAATTAATCGCATCACTAAAATGACAAAGTTCTATTAATTTGCTTCTTTCAAGAACAGCTGGTTTGAACGATCTTTGTATCTGGATCTTTGAGAGTTGGAGTAGATCTGTCCTTTGTCCACTGGTGTCTAACATTCCCAGAAACAGTGCCTTCCCAACTGTTACTTTCTCCACAGGGTGTTGGGCGTAAATACTTGGGTATCAAGATAAATCGTGAGATTAAGCCCAGTGGATCGAAAACAGAGCTAACGGTTGACAATATACTAAGTCTTGTAAGTGGACATTGGAAACAAAACTGATTGGTATTTAAGATTAAATGAAAATTCAAAAATTGGCGTACGAATCGGGTGCCAGAGCCCTTTCGAGCATCAAACACAGACTAAACCATGGTGGCTGATTGGTATCATGCCATTTTAACATGACACCACGTCGTGGTGTCGTGATGTCGGGTTGGCGGGTTGGCGTGGTGTCGGATTATCGGCTATACTCCTCTCTATACTATATGATTATATACATGAATTTGGAAGAGTGGTTCCTCCCTCTCGGTAGTGCAGAGCAAAGGGTCTGGCAAAGTACAGTGGCTTAGTCTAGTTGTGTAGAAGGAGCAAAAAACAAGCTCCTGTGTACACATTGGCGTGTACAAAAAAAGAATCCTTCACAGTTAAATTTCGATGAAGACATGCGACGGTCCATTAAAAGTTTCCTTCACAGCACTCTGCATACTGCATAGCGTATTCCCATCTTCAATATCCCGATTGGTGCAGAAAAGTAGGAAAATTAAATAAAATGAAATTGTGTTTAACGTCCTACTTATTTAAGGTTGGTAGATCTGACGATCAGATTCCTGTATCGTTAGTTTTATACAAGTCTAAGAAGAGTTGCACCTACAAAACTTGTAAACATACTTAGCCTTGGGTTAACAGTCACAGTTGTGTCGATTAAAGTACAATTGCTGTTATATTTTAAGACGGGGTTGGATTATGACAGTCTAAGGGGGTACTTTTAGACAGATAGTCAAGTGGTTTGGGAATATGTTTCAATTGAAGTTATCAGAGCCTCATATTCTACTCCTGAGAAATGGAACTATATAGAGTCCGATAATAACCCATCGGCGGATGATGCTTCTAGTGGTCTGTAAGTGAAAGAATTAGTTGACAGTAGAAGGTGGGGACCATCAACTGCGATTTGATAAACAAGATGAAATTAGAGAACTCGATAAAGGTGACCCTGAAGTAAGAAGATCATCTTGTGTATCTACAAACTACAACAACATATATGCCAGAGAAATCACTTCTTGATAAGATGACCAAATTTTCGTATTGTCATAAATTACAGTTTGCAATCTCACTTATATTGTACGTTCAAAGCTGTTACGGGGTACATTATTTGAAAGCAAATAAATTGCTGACAGTTTATATTCCAAGGGTCAAGATAAACTTTCTTTTGTTCGTGATAAGAACGGGAAAAGACAATCTCATACAAAGGTCGTTGAAGAAAATCCCATAAGTAAGTAGGTGGTGCGGAAATCCCCGTCGAGGAGCCATAAAATATACATTGTATTAATTAAATGGATTTTTATTTTAGTTTGAAGATAAGTGTGCAATGAGGGATATTTTTCCCGGGCAGCGGCGCTACGGCCTACTCTTATATCGAATTCCAACTGTCAAGGGATCTTTTGATCCTTTACGTGCACGCCAATGTGTACACGGGACTTCGGTTTTTCGTATCATCTGAACGACTAGACAGTTGTCCTTGTCAGGCCCTCCGTTCTGCATCACTGGCAAGGGAAAACGACGCCTGAAAAATTGAGATAAACTTTCTCAGCCAATGCAGGGATCGAACACTCGACCTCAAACGTATTAATAAAGACAATAAAACTAACCCCGACGTTTTGGAGTTTTTTTCCCATTCGGAAAGAAACCTGTGGAGTAAAATATAAAGAAAAGCTCCTATTTTATTCAAATAAAATTTATTTCAATGAATTCGTGTCTAGAATTTCATGGATTCAATAGCCAAAATAATGAATCTAAGCTGCAGTTACTCAACCCATCTCCGAAATAAATACACTTACCCATCAATAAGTGGAACTTCGTTAAGGATTCTTTTAGCACGTGCAAGGTTTTCCTCGTCAGTGCTTCGTTTAGAAAGTGGAATTCCAACAGCTAATCCAATGACTATAGCGAATACAACGAACCCAATTACTCCTCCAATCAGTAGACGGTTCTTGTTCCAGCCTATTCTACCAAACGTCAGGGGTTCCTTTCCACTCATCTTGGAATGTTAGCTGAAAATAAACAAAAGGAAAACTACGCTGTTAAAATTTATTGTGTATTTTACCTCTTTTTAACTGGTAGATGCCTTCGGTATAACTGTATTTTAACATTGCATGTTATTTCAGTCTGTAATGTAACTTTATCTCTAGCTATTATACATCCACGGTAAAATTACATACCTGTAAATGGAGTACATGTAGAATTACCATGATGTTAATTTACATTAATTTGTACAATAACATTTAAAACAAAAACATATTGTGTATTTTGACAGAGTTTATGTATAAATACCTCATAATTATTGTAGAATTACCTATTATATATTTTGCCGATGTAACAATTCTTAAAGGAATGGGTTCGTCCCCGCTTGGCTAATTAGTCCTAGGTTAGATCCTGGCGAACACAGGCAGTTTTGCGGAACTTTCAGTCGAGCATGTAACGTAACGCAACATTTGATAATGTAAAGACATTCGTTCAATTCTGGAGTTTAACTTCCACTTCCACCTAGGGGGGTATCTTAGACAAGTAAAGGAATTCAATAAAATAGGGTTTAATGAGCTCCTTAAAATGGAAAGAGTGGGTGGCATTATACCTTCCAAGCAAAATGCCCCACACAACTCAATATATAGCGTATGCCTGTCTGTATTAGCCAGTTCGGGACAATCATATTTTGAATAGCCTATTTCTCTAAAATGGACTAAACAGTAAATACTTTGCACAAAATTCTATATGTTGTCAAAGGGGGAATAATCGATGTTAACAAACCATGTGACTTGACAAATCCGACACTGTATTTTTACTATTCTTATAACTGTAAATATACATATAATTTTAACAGTGTAACAGGTCAAGTCAGATCCACGTTGCGAGGCGGTGGCGTGGTATGTTTGATCAAAACACACCAAAGTCTCCTTTTCGATTCACCTAACGAAAATAAAAATCCGAAATAAAATATTTACTAAACCTAGGTTAAAAGGATAAAAAGGGGTTTGCAGTCTTGGGTTTTATAAGACAAAGGCTGCTGAAATCTCGAACAGTAAGTAGACTCCTCGTAGTGTTACGAATATGGGTTAAATATCCCTTTTCACAAGAAATCAGGATCTGATCTCGACTATTGAAGTTTTCTAACTTAAGTATTCCTATTGTTTCTGTTGTATCTTTTACACCTCGAACAAAAGAAACATATCCGCGGTAATTCTCTTATAACTGAAGATTGGCGATTTGCTTTTGACAGCTCCCTTCTTTCTTTTTGAACTGAAAACTTAATCTGAAAACTTTTGTTGTAAACATATTATTTTTAAACGAATTGAAAAGTGGGGAAAGGATTAACAGAATTATTTAACTAAAACAAGAAAACCTTAAAAGAAAAGACATACATCTCATATATCATTGCGTAATTTAAATACATGTATGCTCTTTTTTTCTTATTTTAGATGGGTTTTTTTAATCTCTCCCTAGATTTGTTTTCACTGGCCCTGACGCAAAACAAATCACACATCCAACCCCATCTCATTCCCCTTCTCTTACTGTTTTAAATTGTTACGAAAATATTAAACTGGCAGTATAACCACTTTGAATCTTTTCCTCGATTTCTTCAATTTTTGTAAATACCAAGGCTTGTTAAAAAATTTCAAAAATACAAAAATATCGCCTTCTTTTATGTAAGATACGTTCTTTGTTTGATACATGTACATACTGTGTATGCAATACAGTCTGTATCTTATCTTTAAAAAGTTGACGGTAATACGTGCGTTTCAGTCACAGTGCTGTAAATCCAATTAGTTTGTTCCTATTATCTGCAGTGTCATGTAAGCACCGATATAAAATCTGTGTTCGAAACGTCGATCTACCCAGTAGAATTTACCCCATGTATTTAAAACTTTTATCGATCAGTGCGACTTACCTCAAAATGTCGGTTTTCCTCTGCAGTAACGCAGCTTCTAGTTTGGACACCTTTGTTAACTGCCGATAGCCAGCTGACTTATCGCTCAGAATCAACTGTCCACGCACTGTAAGGAGCTGAATAATTATGATATTGCATACAAACACCGTTTAAAGAGCCACAACATGGTAATCACAAATAGTTAATTTCAACAGATGTTATGTCTCGGCTGTACGTGACAAGGAGTTGGGTCAACTGTCCAACCTCTAGGGTCTTCTCCGGGTTCTCCAGTTTCATCTCACTGCTAAAGACCCCTACGCACAAGCGAATTGTGGAAACAAGATTGAACCATTCGTTATTCCTGAAATGACCTAGTTTGTGTCGAGTGGATGTTACCCTCCCTCTCTCTCTCTCTCTCTCTCTCTCTCTCTCTCTCTCTCTTTCAACAGATGTTGATGTTAGCATATATAGTAGAGCAGATAGAAGCAACGACTGTGAGTTTTAGAGCATCTGGACGTCACCAAATTACTTTTTAATTCCCGAACTGATAGCTACGTTATCTACAGAAACGTCAACAGAAGTGTCGCGTCTGAGGTTGTGACATAGCGAAAACATTGAACGCTTTTAGAACTTTGCAACTCAATTATCACAGGTATACATTTTAGCTGGAAAGCGCGAGACTTGGTATTCTTAATGATCGAGGAATCTGATAGGCTCCAAAGCAGGGCGAGTACCCAATCGAAATTAGTGTCGAAACATGCAGGATATTACGCGAAGGTCTTGATAAGAATTAGATGAAGACTGGCGGGTTTAAGTTGTTTGAAAAGTTGTTCGGTCCAAAGGTAGAGCATTTTAAGGGCTTTTAACCCGTTGACCTAAAAAAAAAAAACCTTATTGTCGGAATTCAAAAAAAGAGCAGTCAATAATGCTGTTGTCCTTGATCAATTCTCTAATGGCAAACTGTAAAAGCCCTGCAAAAGCATAACTGCATAACTGAATGCATCATAATGGCATATCCATGCACTTAGTCCATTCTTCAACTACCCCCTGAGATGACAAATATTTGGGATTACTTCGTCAAAGATTAAGCACAAGTCAACGTTCAAGAAAATCACATTTTATGGTATTCTCGAACCATGATTAGGTAAATCAAAGTTTAGAAAAAAAATCTTTGTTTAAAATTTAATCAGCTTTCCAGAATAAGACCAGTCAGAAGATCGGAGATTATATCTATGATTAGCACTAATCAATTTTCGAAAATGTGTTAAACAGTCAGTAGTAGATACGATGTGGGGTTACGAACACTATCATTTTAATAGTCGTGCTTGTTATCTACTACTTCGCGTCGTAATCAGCTCCGTCGGAGCAGGACAGTATGACCTAAATGGTCATAAGTTTTTAAGGCATATTTCGGACAGCCCTGAGTGTCGTTGCGGTCATTCCTTCGAAGATACCGATCATCTTGTTTTACATTGCTCCTAACTTTCTGATGCACGTAAAATATCAATAAATCTTCTACCACCAAATTTATCAATACACATAATCTCGTATACGGTGCAAACAGCAGTCATATCTAGAAATCTTTGAAAAGGTCCATATGTTTTTTGACATTAGCAGAAGGTTTTGACATCAGTATAACATCTATATCGACCAAAATGCGAACATGAACTACTGCGTAGCCAACGTGTAAATATATATACATGTATATCAAATGTTGTAGATTAAGTATTCATTTTTTTGTTTTATTGTTTACTCACTTACTTATTTCACATATACATATTAATTTCTTTTAATTAAGAGAGAGGTCATATAGGCTATGTCTGTTCCTCAATCCTTTTCAATATCTGAATAAAATATTGCTTAAAAAAAACAACAGTAGGACGCTTAGCCCAATTTCATTTCATTTTTCCTCTACTTAGTGGAAGTGCAAATCTTAAATAATCTACATTTCGTTCGTTATTGTGTTTATACTGTGCATGTCCTGTTTCTGTGGTTTCTTGGGATTTTGACACATCTGGTTAGTCGACAAACGAACATGTGAGACAACTGCCCATAAAACCCTTTAGTGGTTACAGAGTATGATATAAATATATTCAAACCCATATCTTTGACTTGTACATAAACCACATTTCAAAGTAACACAATAATTACAGTAAATTATTTTGAAAGATTCGCCGTTTCCCTTTAACTATTTCATACAAACCGTAACGTTAATATGTGTGTAGACACATTCATTTGACCATATCACGACCAAGTTTGCTAATGTTAATATTTGATAAGTATACAGATTACCTGAAAGGGGAATGCTTCGCCATCCGTTCAAACACCAATCTCGTGGGTTTCCTCCGGATACTCCGGTTTCCTCCCACTGCTAAAGACCCCTACGTGCAAGCGAATTATTGAAATAAAATAAAAACGATATGTTAGTCCCGAAATGACCTAGTTGTGTTGAGTGGACGTTAAACCCCATTTCTCTGTCCCTCTCTCTTTCAACCATATATTATTTCAGCTGTATTAAAGGGACAAACCCGATTTGAAAAGAGTCTCAATAAAAAAAGTTTAGTGTGTATGACATTTAAGCACCAAAATGTAGAGCAATGGTGTATTTACCTAATCTCAAAATTTCAGCTCAAAATATTAAGTCGTTTGGACGTGAACGTCAAAACTACTTATCTAGACACTAACCCTTTCAGATTTCGGGTCAGTCCTTTTCAGCTGGGTGACCTGGTAATCGATTCCTGTTCCTATGCAATGAATGAACCATGTGCAGTACTTGATAACGAAAGGTAAATCTCAATTACACAATATTTTAATAAAGAAATGTCTAGTTTTATCAAAACACCGCAAAATACAGCTTGTGACACCGGTCTCCATTTCCAGATGAAGACTGACGGGATTAAGTTGTTTGAAAACACGTCACACATAATATTGAGTTAGTTGCTCGGCCCTTATGTGTAGGCTTAGTGGTCTAGAGTGCCACGCCTCGACCTCTAGCTGGCCTGTCAATTCTGGTTTGCGGCTGTGGTTTCGAGCCCTGATGTGAGCGTATGTGGCAAGGCGATAGAGGCGCCTTCTCAACCTCATAGGTTTCCTCCGGGCACTCCGGTTTCCTCCCACTGCTAAAGACCCCTACGCGCAAGCGAATTATTGAAATAAAATTAAACGATATGTTAGTCCCGGAATGGCCTAGTTGTGTTGGGTGGACGTTAAACCCCATCTCTCTCTCTCTCTCTCTCTCTCTCTCTCTCTCTCTTATAAAGTTTAGTCCTGCCAGTGAAGCTGGCGGTGTTTTATAACCCATAGATATATATTTCTATGATATAACCGATATCCTCCGGAATAGTAAGGGATGTGGCTAGTCGTTCGGGTGGTATAAAGTAAATTTTTTTAGAGCAGCACCAGCAAACGGATCAAGAGTATATAGATAGTAATTGGCTCATCTGTATCCGTCAGTTCATTTTCAGTTTACTTATGTTAGGTTGATGCCACAACAGGCTCCATGCCCCAGGACTCCCACCATGGTTAATCCGGTGTTGCTATGAACACACATTTGTGTCAACAGGCAACAAAGTATACAAATAAATTATGTTTCGAAGGTTTCTAAACATAAAAAACATCATTTTACTCAATTATCAAATACATCAAAATAAGACAAATTAAGCATTCAATTTTAATGTATAATTAGTATTAGAAAAGGTGAACTATATAATATTCTCTCAAAACTAAACTTTACAAACCCTACTGTGTTGTATCGTTATACAGTTTAATGTTTTTAATCATTTTATTGAATCATTCTCTCATACACATGAGGTCACTTAGTTGGATGTCGTTGGTTTAATAAGTCTTGTCTGTAATTTATGACAAAAAGGCATAGCCCAGATCCTGCCAGGATTTTCATTTCTCGGCACCCAGGTCCCACTAATCAAGTCTTAACAAGGATACAGCCTTCACTTGCCATCGCTAAACCATAGGATAGTGACGAATGGTGGTCATTTTACACCGATCATTAGATATATATGTAAAATAAAACTGGAAGACAACCAATTAATTAAAATGGGCCGCTACGACATGTTGTGCTCTCGATTTGTCCATCTGCGATATGATCTTCATATGGTGGTACACCATCTTTCAACATTTGATCACGAACCTGAAAAACGTTTAAATGTATATTCATTACTCCACTTTGATAAAAGGTTTTAAAACTCTTTACATACATAAAACATTAGGTATACTGTGCGATGCCAATTTCGTTTCGTATGTATTTTTATCTGAATTTTACACTACACTCTATTGTGAGATAGAGAGAAAATGGGGTTTAACGTCCACTCAACACAACTAGGTTATTTCGGGACTAACATATGGCTTTTTATTTTTTTTTATTTTAATAATTCGCTTACACGTAGGGGTCTTTAGCAGTGGGTGGAAACCGAAGTGCCCGGGGGAAACCTACGAGGTTGAGGAGGCTCCCCTATCTGCATGCCACATACGTTCAACCGGGGCTCGAAACCACAGCCGCAAGCCAGAGGTGGCCGGCCAGCTAGAGGTCGAAGCGCGGCCCTCTAGACCAATATTGTATCTGACTTGATCTGAACGCTGACATCAAACAAAATATGACAATGGATGATACATTACATTTTGTGTATATTTTAGTGAGTTCTAGAAACTGTCGAGATTTTTTCTTTCTCTAGTATCCTACCTCTTCCGCCTTCTTAAATACTCGGAGAATATTTTTACCAGCCAATTTTTTAAGTTCTGCATCAGTCCAGCCTCGTCTAGCTAACTCAGCGAATAGTGCGGGATATTTGGATACATCTTCTAGGCCAACGGATGTGCTGTTGAAATATAACAAAATTTACATGGGATACTGTAGGGGTTTTTTTTCCACTGTGCCACAAATCAAGTCACACACGTGTTCGAAGGGTTCTCGTTCCCCTACCCCCTTTCTCGCGCAAAACATGTTTCGTTCCCGCCTAAAGCATGCAGGAATTTAAATGGGCAGAAATATTGTCTTAGAGTTTAGGATTTTATAGCATTTAAGGGTAATCTCACCCAACCACACCCCGGGGATGATATGTCTCAACAGCTTGTGAGATCAGATTGTTTTTAGAACGCTTAAAGGATTTTTATCAAACTTTCTCGTGCAAAACATGTTTTATTCCCGCTTAAAACATGTAGTTATTTAATGGGCAGAAATATTGCCTTAGAGTTTCGGATTTTATAACTTTATAGGGTTATCTAACCCCACCACACCCCGGGGATGATGCGTCTCAACAGCACTTAACACGCCCGACAAGGTAAAAGTAAAAAGCTCCAGATTTGTAAATTGTGCAAATATGAACGGACAACAGAATACGATGCTCCGAGTGCGTTGTCTGTCCTTTCAAAGAATTTTATGTCGAATTTCACCTTTTTGGCCCATAATCCGCACCAATTCCCACATGATCAACACCAGTTATGTTTTTAATATACTCAATATGATCTGAAAAGAAATGATTAATTATATGAAATTTTCATCATCGACTGTAATGGCAAAGTCACAACAGTGAGTTGAAGGATGGAAAAATACACAAACGTAAAAATAAATGCGTCCACACAGCATCTGGCTGCCTCTAGAACGAGTTTGATAAGGATCCTTTAAGCGTTCTAAAAACAACCTGATCTCACAAGCTGAAAAAATTCATTTAAACCGTGGCTTTAAGATTTGCGGAAAGGGGTATAATCCTGAAATGGAAGCGGAACACTGAATATGGATAGAGAGATGAGTGGTAACATCCACTCGACCCAAACTAGGCCATTTCGGAACTAACATCTGGTTTAATTTTATCTCAATAATTCGCTTGCGCGTAAGGGTATCAAGCAGTGGGAGGAAACCGGAGGACCCCGAGAAAACCCACGAGGCTGGACAGGCGACCTTACTCCTTGTCACATCGAAACGAGGGTTCGAAACCACGCCAGCTGACTTAATGACAGACTTTATGATACAGCGCGCTCGTGCTAACCATTCACCCCCTTCACAATGCTACTTAACCCCAAATTGAAAAATAATCTGTCAAAAACGATAGTCTCTGTTGCGTTCACAGGACTTTCGGTAAAGTGCTGGTAACTTCGGAACAGAAAGTCACGGAATGCTGAGTATCTATAGGGTTTTGGGTGGGGTTTTGTTTTGCTTCTTTCAAAAATCAATAAATCATTATAGCCTCTGCCACGTTCACGGTCTTCACGTCCACCTATGACCCCTGTGTTTAACAACAATTTTTTTTAAAAAAAAGATCCGTTAAGAAATGTAGTCCGTTGACAGGGGGACAACATAATACGCCCACATTAAACTGTGGATCTTTAAAAGTCATCAAAGAAATAACTAGTATGTTAATGTGGTGATCGTTGGCTAAAAGCACGTGAATAATCGTGTACATGTGCTTTCAGCTCATTAACCGCTACATCACCTACTGCATGGTAAATTCTCACGTTGACATAGAGTGAATATTCTGCCTCTGTGAACCAGGTCCATGTACACAGCGTTTGTCATTAGATAATGTATCTCGGATTAAAACGAATTATTCATTGCCGAAAAACCTTAGTCAATGTTTGTTTTATTGGCTTAGAAATTCAAAATTGTGTCGACTAATTTACCGGGTACTTCACTGGAAACCATCGCCAGTATAGTTGCTGTCAGGCGTGGCAATGGTTTATGAAACTATAATGCTCGTCGACATTGCCTAGGGAATATGTTCAAAGCATGACTTACCAGCAACTTGAGCTAATGTTGCTTGTGGTAATTTATTTGGAGCACAATTGACGTAAACTGGGGAAAAGTTGACCATTACTACACCGCCATTCTCTGCCTGGAATAAAAAAATGTCCAAATTACAAGGATACTAATTGATTGATCCTTTCTAGTCACCTATCTGTGCAAACAATATTTTCCAGACATAACCATCTATATACCTTGCAGCTCCGGTTTTCGATATATCACACGTGGTTGGCAAAGGTCAGGGCAATAGGTCATGCACATGGGGGTTCTGTCTGGATTGCAAGTGAGAGTTTGGGTTAATCTGGTGTCCTATTAACTGATTTAGTGACGCTGAATGTCTGGTAATCAAAAGATTTTGGATACCCATAATTGCCATGAAAGAAATCTCCCCTCCTGGCCAATTCTTTGAAAATTGACACGCGGTTTCCCTAAAAGTACCATGTATATGGATTTAGCATAAAGCCTTTGCAAATGAAAAGTCAGTTGGGTAATACTGCTTAGTTTCGGGAGGCCCATATGCGGGAAGCCAGGCTGTGACGCGTTCAACTATGGGCGGTAAAAGAGCGGAGAATGTTCCGATTACCAAGACACCATCCTAAAATCTTAGCGACAACACAAAGAAAAGACTATTTAGCGTTTAAGAAGTTATACCTATGGCGGTAGATATATTTACACAGTATTTTGCTTTTCTAGAAAGACACTATTCAGTGGTCATGAAGACATCATAAAGCAGACACAATGTCTCCTTCGGAAATTAGATCTGAGTTCAAGGCTCGTTGAACCCAGACTATATATTATATCTTGTATATTATGTCATCCCATAGCTTTTGCGATTTCTTTTATTTGAAAACACGGCGTGGCGTCCATAGTATAGTAAGATATTGAAAGTATAGTCTCGGTCACCCAGAACCTCCTAGTCTTCAATACAGAGGGTCTGGGACCATTCTCGATATTTGACGTAAAGCCCATTGTTCATGCGTAACCGGGAGTTTGGTTTTTAATGTGGCTTATTACCCAGTCTCTTTAGCCAAGTCATGGCGTAACCATCTTGTTTTAAGAGGAAATACCTCCCTTAGACGCTGTTTATGATAAGCCAATTTTTGTCAAATGTTGACAACGCATCCAGACTAATATTCGTAAAATATTTTTCTAGGTGATAGAGACTATTGAAAACACTGAAATCGATATCGAGACTTTAGAAAGAAAGGAAATCATGGTCGCCATGTCACCTTACCCAAACTTTTGTTGAAGACGGTAATGCGGGGATCGTTTTAAATCTTTTATTTTTATGACCGTGACCAGTATAGTCTTACATATTTCCTTTTGTATGTCGTGAAATAAAACATAGTTTCTCATTGCCGTGCTGCAAGCTGTGACCGGGACAAGATTGCCACTTTGTATTTAATTTCACACAGTGCGACCGTAGTCTCACAGTTGGTGCCGTTATCAGGATTGTGCCACAACCATTCACACAACTTCATTTTAGCTGAATTTTTTCATAGAATACGTTCATAAGGACACATTTTAATGATATTTGTAGGGGATCGATGCCAACATTTGCAATGTTTTGGATTCAACAGCATTTAGTGCTCATAATTTTCATGTACGTTTTGTTGAATGTTACCGGTACCGGGGACCGGGTGGTGTTTAGGTCTAATCGACACAACACTAACGTCTTGTGTATTTACTACGTGTATATATACCTGTCTAAGAAATAAATAAATAAATAACTTACTGTTTTTAAGAGTACGTTGTCTCGGACATTGCGGTTATGATTACATATAGCCCAGGCTGAAGAATGACTGAATATAACAGGAGCTGTAGATACTTCTAGAGAATCTAACATTGTCTTCTTAGCTACATGAGATAAATCTATTAACATTCCTAGTCTATTCATCTCCTTTATAACTAACTAAAATACAAAATAAGATTTTAGTTGCAACATTTAAGAAAACATTAAAAAAAACATTTAGGAAATTTATTTTATTTACATATTATTTCTACATTTCGACGAATTTTAAATTTCAGGGTTCTTTGTCACTCTTTATGTCACTGACCGCGCCCCAGCATTCATTTCTTTGCAGGCAAAAGTAATGTATAGATTTAAAGCAGGTAGTCTTTCCAGTACACTTTGTCAGATTAATAATACCTGTGTAATGTAAATAATGTATTATTACCTTGCCAAAGTCTGTAAGACCATTATGTGGTGTAATTGTATTATCAGCATTATCAACCTTATAGTTATCGGCCCTGGAAAAATAATTTCAATGAGTCCATTCCATACGAATGTCACTTACAAATTGCTAGATATATACGATATATATTTCATTTAGTTTTGTTTCTTGCATTTTTTTAGTGCGATGACAGTCTGTTTCGTTGAAAGTTTTACTGTATAGAAAAAGCAAGTTTAATGGTATACTCGTGATCTCTGCAACCCAAACTCTCTCGGACAAATATATTACTCAAGACAAAACTAGTAATTGTTATTCCATAAATAGTGGAAGTGCGTAAACGTGTATTTAAAATAGTTATGCCAAAGTGAAGGTAGGTTAGTGTATGGAGACAACAGTTGTGTCAATCTGTTTCATAGATGTATTGCGAAAGCATTGTGTAGCGGGCTAGCGAATATTCACTGCTGATCAGTGTGAAGTTGCGTGAATTGTGTACCGGGGACAGACGGACAGTCAGTTACCATACACACAACAGACTAATATTCATTGTCATAAATGCGAATCCTATTTAGACTAGAGCGTTTGGGGCAAAACAAATAACCAACACATACCATGGTGTATTGCAGTTGTGAGTAAGTGTCATGTATCTGACCCCAAGGTCATAAAACATGCGCAGATTACCAAGACTACTATCTATGGAATGTCCACCTTCTATACCCACCAAACTGGCGATCCTCCGAGTCTTAAATTCATCCATTATTCCTGCGTAAGAAACAAAGAACTGTTACTTTTTTCCAGGAATAACAACTTTGATACTATGTTGTTCAATTCACAAGGGAGATGTGTAGTCAGATTATACGCCCTTGATACTTTTGCGCTATTTTTATCGACCAATCAAGTGGGCGAAGGAATGTAACTCGCATTTTATTGCGACTAAGAAAGCCAAATCGGTGTTGCAAACGTCGCTGAACAACGGGAAGACTAGTGTGTAAATTGTTGTTTGGTTGGTTCGTAGACCAAGGGCAGATAACCCTGTAAATGGGCCAGGGGATTAGTGGAGTAAAACGGAACGATGCCACTGGGTATACCGAGGATGGTCGAAGGTCGACCAATTAACACAAACGTCATAATGGAGTGCATCAACATAGCTAATGATGATATCGACAATATTAGGGAAAGTAAATAAAATAGGGACTAACGTCATAATGGAGTGCATCAACATAGCTAATGATGATATCGACAATTAGGGAAAGTAAATGAAATAGGGACAAACGTCATAATGGAATGCATCAACATAGCAAAGATGATATCGACAATATTAGGGAAAGTAAATGAAATAGGGACAAACGTCATAATGGATTGCATCAACATAGCTAATGATGATATCGACAATATCAGGGAAAGTAAATGAAATAGGGACTAACGTCATAATGGAGTGCATCAACAGAGCTAATGATGATATCGACAAAGGGAAAGTAAATGAAATAGGGATTAATAGAGTGCATCAACAGAGCTACTGAAGACGGGAGACGCTATCTATATATATACAGGGAAATTTTGTCCTATATTTAACATTTGGATCGATTATTATTTGCTTGCCTTGTTGACTTAACGCAAGAAATATTTTGAGTATACATATGTACGTAAGGAGTAAATGTACGTTATTTTTATACCGATTCAACAATAGTATCTTTATCTATACATGTATGTTGACCAATTATTTTTTAGTTTACTTTTCAATCCTATCAAAAATACCAATTTATTGATTCCTAAATTAAAGGCCTCGAAACATTAAAATCAAAATAGGTGGCGAGCGGGCGCAAATAACTCCGCATCCACACTAGTGAAGCATAATGGAACTTTTGATATCTACGTTTGATAGGAATGGAGCATCGTTCTGTGTGCTATATTCTAAAACTAAGAAAGCCGGGAGCTAAAACCAAACTGGCGATTTGAAAGATTTCAACCCGACTGAATGGGGAAAGGGGAGATAAATACAGTTTAACGTCCACGCATCACAAATTAGCTTATGCCGGGTGTAGCATATTGTACAATTCTACGTATTTAGCAATCGGAGGACATCGGGGGACCAAGAGAGAGAGAGAGAGAGAGAGAGAAAGTGAGAGAGAGAGGGGGGAATGGGGTTTCATGTCCACTCGACACAACTAGGTCATTTCGGGACTAAGGGGGACCAAGAGAATACGTACAAAGTTAGATAGGGCCCTACACCTTGTCACGTGCAAATAAATGATGGAAGCCCGCCTCTCGACTCAATGACATACCTTATGATCAACAGCGCGCGTTAAACCGTTTACCCCCCCCCCCCCCAACCACCACTGGCTGCGGACACGTAGGATTCTTAAATACTAGCCGAAACTATGTCTATATTATAGATTACTTGAATTGGAACCAACTTACCATCCGCAGTTGTCACGAATCTGAAGACGTCTGGATAACGTGCTATAATTTTTTTTATTGTGTCCATTTGATCAAGAGACTGGCGAACTGCATCTTTATACTGGGAATCACATTTTACAAACAGTGACCAAAACTGAAACCATAAAGTATAATCTGAATATCTTCCAGTAGTTATAGACGCCTACCGACTATACCAGGATTTGAACCATGAACTTTTCACAGATCTTTCAATTACACATGTCCCTACTAGTTTCGGATAGAAATCAGTTTGGTGTAGGCCTATCCGAAAACAGATACGTGTACTTCGAATATTTCCTAGAGGTGGCAAAATGTACGATGCTGAACAGAAAGTTTCGCATAAAATATCATCTTGAACACATGATAATATGTGGGACGGTATGTGATTCCAAAAGCAGCATCACAAACTAACTGATGCCCGTCGTCCACTGACAGTGGGTTGTTTTATATCATTACCTGTGCCTTTAGTTGTCCTTGTTGCATTCTAGGTATATCAGTATGTGTTATATTCCATACTCCTATCAACGACTCAGCTAGATTAACTTGATGAACCTGATTATGTGCCTCCACACGGTACTGCCATGGCAAGTCATTATGTCTGAATAGAGATGAAATTAAATAATACAGATATAAATCAAAACACGTGTATGCCTACTAAATGTTCATACTCGGTAATAAAGATATATTTTGATGGATAAATATTTTTATAAAGAAAGAAATTTTGAAGTCTGGGATGTAAAACGAGTATATTGTAATTAATATTGTTATGAAAATGGGGAAATGTATAATGTCAACAAAATATTTTGTATCAGAACAACTTCACTTAATAGATTATTTTGACGGAAGTCATTTGATAGCAATGTAATTGGAACGCCAACCACCACGGAAATCATGTAGACATATTGGTTTAATCAGTCTAATGATACACATAAAGGAACCCGCCGAAATCAAGATGCTTTCATGTTAAGAATAAGTTATGAAGATTTGATTAAGGCTAAAGAGCAACGTGAAAAAACCTCGACGCCAACCCACGTAATATACCATCAAGTAACGTGAAGAATTTCTGGGGATAACAACAGCAGAAAATGATGCCATCCAACCTCGTATTAACATACGAGCGATTGTAAATATATTGTAATAAAACGTGTGGTCTTCTACATAATATGATCTTTATTTGATAAAGCTATGAGTGACATGAATGCCATTATCGAAACGTTGTATGTTAATAACCAAGTAATTGTTATTCAATAAGTTTCCACGTGTTATCAGTAGTCCAATTATTTAAAGGGGCAATTAACAAATGTGCGAATTGATATCTCTCTTTGATTTAAGTCTTAATTAAAAAGGCATCGATTTGCTTTAATAGAACTTTACACAGCAACGTCTGTACAGTTCTAACGTGGCTGAATGCATGGACCGATCATGACATCATCGCCACCTCGATGTCCGTGAATCGATGCAATTGTCCAATGAATCTTAGAAGAAGAACAGGATGAGTTCCTGGTACAAAAATATTTTCTGGTTGAAAGTACGATTGATACTGTAACATTTCGAGTGATCCGTTTACGTTTCGGGTGATACTTTAACGTTTCGAGTGATCCTTTAACGTTTCGCGCTTGATTTATTGTGTGACTGTAGTTAACACATAATCTTATTTGCGATTGGAGTCACAGTGGTTAAGTGGACAAACCACTGGCTCGCTAGTCTAGAGGTCGGGTGTTCGATCCTTGCATTGGCCGTGAAAGTTCATCCAGATTTTCCGGCGTGGTTTCCCCTTGTCAGTGATGCGGTACGGGAGGGCTGACAAGGACAGTAGGGCGTTAAACCCCAATATTTAATTCCCACATAATCTTGGTTTCATCGATATATATTGTATGATTGTTCACATAATATAGGCTATTTCTATCGGAGGGGGCGATCTAGAGTGCCGCGCTTCGACCTCTGGCTGGCCGGCCACCTCTGGCTTGCGGCTGTGGTTTCGAGCCCTGGTGTGAGCGTATGTGGCATAGAGATAGGGACGCCTTCTCAACCTCGTGTGTTTCCTCCGGGAACTCCGGTTCCTCCCACTGCTAAAGACCCCTACACGCAAGCGAATTGTTGAAATAAAATTAAACCATATTTTAGTCCCGAAATGACCTAGTTGTGTTGAGTGGACGTTGAACCACTCTCTCTCTCTTTCTATTTTTTCGACATATATGTTGTAATTATAGCTCATAATATAGTCTAGTTTCATCGACATAGTTTTGTGTGATTATAGCTCATATGACAAGTTCCAAGGCACGAACCATTAATAAAATAGGCATAGCTTTTCATTTATTCTAAAATTTGTATGACAATAAATCCGTGCATGGTTTCAATCGGAATCTAGGCCCCGGTTACTCCATGAGTGAAACCCACCCATCTCCGAAATAAATACACTTACCCATCAATGAGTGGAACTTCATTGAGGATTCTTTTAGCACGTGCAAGGTTTTCCTCGTCGGTGCTTCGTTTAGAAAGTGGGATTCCAACAGCTAATCCAATGACTATAGCGAATACAACGAACCCAATAACCCCTCCAATCAGTAAACGGTTCTTGTTGCAGCCTCCGCTACCAAACGTCAGGGGTTCCTTTCCACTCATCTTTGAATAAATAAAAAAAGGAAACACTAAGATTGTTTTAGATTCGTAAACAATTTCGTTTTAAACGTAATGTAAAAATAAAATAGTGCAGTCTGAAAACACATATATAACTAAAATGGCCAATTAGATACCGATTAAATAATTAAACATTGTATTTATAATAAATATTCTTCTCTTTGTTTCAGATTTCATAGATTCCCTTACTCAACCGGACTTCATTAGTGGCTCAGTAAATATGGCACTGGTTTGTACATCAATAAATTATACGCAGATGTTATGTTAAAATGGGAATAAAAATAAACACATTTGTAAATACTTGAGTGTGTTAGCTATTCTTTTTTACAAAATATACTATAACTCAAAACAATATTTAACAGGAGTTTCTAACGGTAACCAGTTAGCGCCTATATAAGCATCTATTTAAACTCCTGACGGAATCGTTGCGTCAGCGCGGCTGAGGTGGACGTTAAACCGTTGGACAAACTACTAGTAGAACGTACACCAAAAATGCAAACTTGTATATAAGAGTACAGCTTACCTCAAAATGTCGGCCTTTCTTTGCAGCAACATAGATCCTAGAATGAGCTTATTTACTGCCTTAAGCTAACTGACTTACATCTGGGAATCACCTGTGTCTTTGCACTCTTAGAAGCACTGTAAAATAATCCTTTCATTGAAGTACAGTTTAAAGAGACAAGACAGACGGCGCTAGTTTCAACATATAGAATTGTGTGTTATCTGCATCGCATCTGGCCACTTCTCGTTCGAGGGGGGCATGATGCAGTGGCGAACGTATAATATCTGGTATAGAATATTTAAAAGATACGACCGTCTTGATATTTCATAGATACAGCCGTCTTGATTTTTCATAGATTCAACCGCCTTGATATTTCATAGATACAGCCGCCTTGATATTTCATAGATACAGCCGCCTATATATTTTATAGATACAGTTGTCTTGATATTTTACAGTTTGATGACCTGCTAGCCCAATAAAAACAATTGGAGAATCAAGCCAATTCGGCGGTTTTAATACTCGTAACACTGCTTCAACATAATTATAAAGGGTCTTTGTTATTTCAAACGAATACAAAAATTTGTATCAGTGATTTAAACCGGGTCAACGATGGAATTCGTTTGACAAGATTTGTCACAATTAATATATTTTTAATCTTAATTGACAAACTTTAACCTTCCCTAATTGTTCTCGCAGTACTCAAATATCTTAAAACAAAAGGTCCGTGGACCTATGATGGACCGTTACATTAACAGCATTATGCTAAAAGCGATAACATTTTTACAGTTATTCTTTGATTTCGATTGCCGTAACAGATGAGAGGCAAATAAGACCTTATTGCTGATACATGAAGTTTCACCCCTAAAAAGAACATAGCCATAGGACACCAATAAATCTTTCATATTCTCTTCCTTTCCACTACGACTTCTAGTAGGACTACATTTGTTTCCATTCCGTAATGAACATTGTCAGAATTAAAGTGTTTCCTTGAATCAAAAGCATCAAGTCACAAATTGTAAAATCATTTCAAAATAACAATACAAGTATGTTATTGCTCCAAATTAATTAAAGGAAATCAAGGTCAATAACTCTAAAATTAATTACAGTACCGGAAATAGTTTATATTCCGCAGATTTCTCTGCCTCGCTAATGTTAACAATACACACCATTTGTTTTAAAATTAATGTGATATCTTAAACGTCCTCTAAATGCGTACGACGAGCAAACAGACAGGGTGGTGGCAATAAATCTCGAAAATTCCAGTCTGCAGTCTAATCATTGATTTGGGAACAGGTGGGCGATTTAAAATACATACACTCGGACTTGTTTTAGATAAAACTACTATCAGCATCGCAGTTTAGGTACGGATTATTCTTTGTGCGATTTAAATAGTATGGAATAACAATTACTTTTCTTTTATTACAGCGACGTTTAAAAGGAGAGAGAGAAATGGGGTTTAATGTCCACTCGACACAAACTAACATATCGTTTTAATTTTATTTCAATAATTCGCTTGCGCGTAGGGGTATTTAGCAGTGGGGGGCGGAGGACCCGGAGAAAACCCACGAGGCTGGACAGGCGACCCTAATCCTTGCCACGTACAACCGGGGATTCGAGACCACGCCGATTGACATAATGATTGGCTTTTTGATACAGCGCGCGCTTAAAATGCTTCTCTAAATAAGATATATTTTGTCAGATTTAGCTGACAAGGGGAGTGAGGTGGGGGGTTACAGTGGGGATGGGTCGAATGCGAATGCTTAGAGGCAGAAGAGAGCCTCTGGCAAAGCCCAGTCTAGGAATGGGCCTGAGGGGCCCAGGCGAAGGGCCCCGCGGTTCATGGCAAAAAGAGAAAAAAAAGCAAATCCCTCAACCTTCTCTGTGAAGTTCCACTCGGTGATCGATCTAAATGTCATTTAAGGTTATTCTGAAGTCTTGTTTAACTGAGTATGATATATTGACGTTATCTGTAGAATAGACTATTATTATACAGAGTATGTTTTATTTCCATTATTTATAACACTATAATATAAACTAAATGATTATACATAATTAATAACAATTAATACAACATTGTGTATATTACCCTATATAAATAACTAATTATAATTAATATATTAATAACCAACAAAATACACACATAAATCGTTTTAATATGGAAGTATAAATGAAGGGATTGAAAAGTCGTGACGACTCGACATACGAAAATTGTAATGAATAAAACACCTGAAAAGTGCTTGAAAAATATGTATAACATTATATTATAATCTTCTCCAACATCATTTCAAATTTTTCAAGCATCTTCAAGCATTATTATAATATTGATTTTGTTCCCCAATTTCCCATTTTGTTGACGCCTTTAGATTAACCGCCGTTCAAACAAAATTAAGGATCTTAAAGGGACAATAACACTCTTGCTGGCTTGACAGGTCAAGAAAAAAATAGCCTTATTCTAACAACTAGATGTTTAATAGTCCTATACCTGTTGTGTAAATTATCCATTACGTCCTATTTTACATGTCCAGACAGTTTATATCCATGTTGCATTTGAAAAGGTTTACGTAAAGCTTTTCAAACCATGTAGTTAAATTTTTCCAATTTTTTTAAATTCGGTGTGTTAAGATGAAATTTGTATCATTAATTAATTGGAATATTGTAAATTCAGTTACAACAAGAGTGGTATTGGGCCTTTAAGAATTGAGTTTCAACCCCTCATGTATGTTTCCAGTTTAAACTATGGATAAATATCATAATATATATATATATTTATACATTAACATAAATAATAAACAGATATGAATAAATAAAAACAAATAATCTAATAAAATAAAATTCAAAATGTAGGCTTAAGATGTCTCCAATAGAACTAAATGATCTCTTTAGAATAATGATCTTTAAATCATCTAAGCCCTTTCAATAGACTATCTCTAAATAATGAAAGTTATTTCATTAGAATAATCTAAATCATTTAAGCCATTTCTCAAAATCATGAAATTCATTCATTATAATTTATCAGAATCATTTCATTAGAGTATCTCGAAATCACGTAATCCCTTTCATTAAATATCTCAAAATCCAATAAACAACTTCATTAGAATCTCTGTAAAATATAATATATATAAACCGAGGTCCCTTGTGCTCTAGTGTAGCCCAGTGTGCAGAAAATTCCGGGTTTTAAGACTAATGGGCCATAACTCCTGTCGTACCTATACATATCCGAAACCTATAATATTTGTAATATTCCAATATTAATTAATTTGGAAGTTGAAACAAATTTAAAATCAGAATTACAAGGACCTGAAATTTACAATGCAACACAAAATTTATTTAATTGAATCACTTAGTCTTTTCTTAAAAATATATTTTGTAATTATTGAATTTGGTGAAAAATAGGTCTAACGAAGAATATATCGGTAATTGACAAAATACATTAAACTAAATCGTTCTTAAACTATGAATTAAAACAACAAATAAAATCTCCAACAAATATGCTGTTTACTTGACCATTATTCGACCCGTCAATGATATAAATGATATACAAGACTGGGGGAAATATAGACATGACAATCGAGCATTATATCTATTTACAATTTACTTGACAATTGTTTGACCAGTCAAGGATTCTACATGGTATACAAGACCAGGGAGAATATAGACATGGCAATCGAGCATTAGAATCTCAATATTTACAGTGAAAAGGAGAACTCGATGTTCTCATTATCAATTATACCCATTCTGAAATAAAATACTAGTTCTATTTAGCGTTTGACATTCTATGACATTTCTCTCGTAATTTATCTCATAGTGATAGAAGTAGCTACACGGTGCTTTTATATACTATAATTACAGAAGACGTTTCGACTTCAATTCTCTAATCATCATATTATAGCATCTTGTTACTAACTTGTAGTTATTTATGTTTACATTTGTATAATGTTTCGTCGTTTTTATAATTGCATACGTTGTTCGATAACGACTGGAAAATCCTAGTCGAAACGTCGATCAGTAATGAATATAGTGAAGGTTTTCATAGAGTGGCATCCTGGGTATTTTCTAATGCCATTTTTACTGCTGCTTTCGTTTTCCAGAAACAAGTCTTAGAGCATTATGAATATGTTATTTTTCTTGACCAATCACCAAGTTTAATTGCGTCACTTATACCACATCAGATTTCTGTGTTACTCGATCGAAATTTTGTCAATCGCCCTCTGATGTGTTACAGGCAGACTTGCTAACTTAACATACTATTCATCCCTCCTTCAGAAGTCGACCACGTATAGTGCTTAACCATAAAGTCCGACCCAACTATACACTCGCTAGTCTAAAGTAGCTTTATACTATTCCAGAATGTTGACATTTAGTTAAAATTAAAACAAATTCTACATAAAACAATTCGTTTGATCTTATGTCCTGTTTCAGAGTGTTTTATATTGCACCATGATTGGGTTCTTGACCCTCAAAGCCCTTGTAAACCCATTAACAGTTCACTGTTTATATTTGCATTTTCTATTCCCATTAAATCATTTTATTATGCCAGGATAAAGCACCCACGCATCAAATGCATTAAAATCTGTTTCCATATCTTTAGAACTTTTGATTCCATGTTGCCAATTCCCACAAATATTTCACACCGTCCCTAAGCTGATGACAAAATGTCCATGCCATGGGTACAGCAAACGATTTAGCTAAGTGCTGCCACGTTGAGATTATGCTAATCCAAAAGAGAGCCTCGCATTCCACCTTGGATGAACACAGATTAGTTCCTCGGTTAAGTAATAAGAGTTCCTGGGAAGTGTACATCAGTACGGTTAGAAAGCTAACCAGGCAAATATCAGAAGGAGCTTGAAGACGTTCACCAGCGATGTCCAGGCACAGCTCATCTCGCCGCATCATATACATAATAAATGCGGCTAAAAATGTGACGAAGATGCCGATGCACTGTGGAGCAAAGCTGGTGAGGATGATAGCGATTCTTGCCGATTCACTAGTGAAAAACAGCGAACATTTCCTTTCATCAACGGATGCAACCAGTTGCGGTATGATAATAATGACTGTCAGCACCCATGGAGCTATAGCTAGCGATAGAGCTATACCAATACGCTGAGTCTGCTCGCAGTAGAAATACGACGTCATTCTTAATATATAATTTATATTTATAAGAAAAATTGCCCAGGTGGTGACCGAGGGTATAATAATCGTACTTAAGGCTTGAAGGGACATCTGCGCACTGCAGCCGTGGACGAACTTTCTGTTAACTGCCAGGTCGGCGATCATTGGGCAGACAACAATACCCATGACTAAATCCGCAATAGCGGCACTGAAGATTAAAAGATGTTTTACAGAAGATCTAAGCTTCCAATAAGCCGGTATTAAAACTAGTAGAAAAATGTTAAAGATTATGATCAACAGCGCCCAAATAACCAACAGGGCTATCATGGCGCTGTCCTTCCCAACTGGTTCATTTTTAGAGGTCTGGATCTTCAAGGCTTCGGACATCCTGGTTGGGCCAAGTGACAGATAGAACTGAAATATAAAAACAAAAAAAAATGTTTAATTATTTTTTCTGGTTTGTTCACCGATTTCTTTTATGGCTTGTTTGCACTCACATGGCAGGCGTTTTAATGTCATCTAACGTCTTACGTACAGCACCGTTTGTTCGTGACACTGACATGTTAATAATCAAATTTCAAATGTGTAGATAACATCGCTAGTTCCATATAGGCGCGATTAGTCTTATCGTTATTGTCAGACAATTTAGAGGGGTTGGGATGGCCTAGTGGTCTAGAGTGCCGCGCTGGTATGAGCGTATTTGGCATGGAGATAGGGGTGCCTTCTTAACCTCGTGGGTTTCCTCTGAGTACTCCGGTTTCCTCCAACTGCTAAAGACTCCTACGCGCAAGCGAATTATTGAAATAAAATTAAACATATTATGTTAGTCCCGAAATGACCTAGTTCATCTCTCTCTCAAGTAAATTTAATTGGACCAGTGTACGTGTTGGTATGCAATAAGCGTTATATTGGTTTCTGTTTTACAATAACTAATATTTTGCCAGATCACAAGTAATGGAAATGAAATGGGCAAAACGGGGTCTGGAATGGACTTAACGAGAAAAAAACAATGGTATCTACAATAACGTTAATTAGTTTGGTTTCATTGAATATCGATAGTATCCAGTATATGTAATAAAAATGTATTGGAACTAAATAACTTTTAGCAGGCGCGGATCAGGGGGGTTGAGGCAAGGGGCCGTGCCTCGCCCACTCCCTCAGCCCCAGCGAGAATGGTCATCACTGTTCAGACCAGCACCTGTAGCCACCAATTGGAGTCCCATATTTCTGTGCGACGTAGACTCTGGGAACTACACCAAACCACTAATGCATGCGGAAATCTGATGATTACACTTTGCTCCGATGTATCCCCCCCCCCTCCCCTGGGACAAAATCCTGGATTCGGGTCTGTTTAGTCTTTTTAATTTACTGACAAACATAGAAGACGGGGTTGGTATTGAGTTCGCCAAATAAATACAGATCAAAGGCTCGTCCCACAAAACACATTATGAAAAGTTACTTATCCAAGCGGTCAATGGAGTTGTATTTTAAAATGTTTGATTTGCGTCGTTGACTACATGTGAGATCGCGATTTGACATAATAGATATGCTTCAATTAAGATCTGAGGGTCTGTTATTGGGTCAAAGAATCGAGATTTCGACCCAAAGTTTCTACGTGACAGGAGTACGCGCCTAACCCCGTGCATTATCTTCGGGTAATTTCGTTCCTTGCATCTCCAAAAGACCATGATGATGATAAAGCAGAGTAGGTGATTATAAGCGTCGTTCTTTTGATTTCGACCCTTTAAACTTCCGCATCTAGAAATTAGAACAATGGTGTACGTAAAACATTTCCGTTATACCAGAGTATAAGCACTATGAATGTCAGATCGCGTCGTCTCTCGGTCAAAGGTCATTATGTAGCTAGGTAACAATGGTAACAATTGAATCAAATGCCAGAATTCTACGTGATGTTCTTACAACGGTAATATATAAACCGTGTAAACAATTCATCTATAAAAATTTGACTGTGGTAGGCTCTTGAGATTTTTGATAAATCTTGTTTTGTTTTGTTGTTGTTGTTTTAAATTAAATTGGCGAAACCTGCCGATAAAATATTTGTAGAAGTTCCAACCGACTTCTCTTACTCGTGTGATATTTATAGCACGCGCTGGTATATATAAATAACTTGCACATGTTGATAAAAACAGTAGAAAACACATGAAATACATGACAATCCAAACCACTATACTCAACGTGTTTATTATTAGTATTAGCCTATGTGTAAGGTATTATATAGAATGTATTGGTGAATCTTATAGACCTTTTTATATTTATGTTCGGATGGGAAAAACTAGATCCCGAATATACCATTTTCTATATACCATTTTGACATTTTGTAAGGTATAATGCTCGTCCTAATTTTTGCGGTTGATGTAGAAAAGTAAGACGTTACAAACCACCTTATTTTTTCCAGGGGCTATACGATCATTAGCTTTATCAATCTTATAAATTTAATTGCAGTTTATAATAGTTATTTACCTATATGTAGCGTGCACCAAATAATGACTGACAATTAGACCTGTCTTAAAGGTGGTCATGGACTGAACATAAGGGTGTCAATATTTAAAATAAGGATATTTAATCTATCGTTTGAACTCAATATTAATCGACTCTTAAAGGGTCTTTAGCAGTTAGATTGTAAATTGTTGTCCAGTGTAAAGATTAAATTACTGTGTAAATAGCCGTTGCTAATGTGTTAACGAGATAAGGTAATCAAGTAGTACCTCTACTTAATGAACCGTACTTGATTAGTCTACCAGGCTACATGTACCCATAGTTCGCTCCCATTCTTATACCTTCTAATCAAATATTACAGCGACAAACATCAGACCTTAAGACAAACTTAGTATTTAGGCCGGAAAAAATCAGAGGTAGTCTTTCCATCAACATATTGGTTTAAACTTTATTCAAATAGATCGCCATTTAAAATTATTTAAATTAGTTTAGATTCTATTGACTTCAAGTACACTCAATCTTTTCAAATAACTGAATCAGCTAACATCAAGGCCTAGACACCTTTCATCCTTTTTAGTAATAAACACATTATTCCTTTCTTTTATTTTGCATGATTGAGAATTTGAACCATTTAGAAATTATACCCTTTAAAACTTGTTTAAGGTCCAGTTAGAAATTTGTAATGGAGTCAAAACTTTGAAATAACATTCAAAAAAATTATTTCAATATTTCAATGTTTTAGGGTGGTATAGGTAGGCCTATTAACGTCCCAAAAGTGTACAAATGAAATTTCAGTCTTCTAGGTTTGTCATAACTTTATATGTGTTTTAGTTTTATAGAATCTGCCCAATTAACAATAATTCCAAAGACACAGTGCATAAAGTTTAAACCAGTTAACCGACATATCGGCCATATTTATTTATATTCGCAAAAAGCACCCAAGTGTCAAAGTTGGTAAAGAGCCAAATATTGAAACACTAGCAAATATAAATAGTATTAAAAATTGTCGAAATTAAAACGTCAACGGTTAAATTCCTATGTTAAAAATATAAAGATCATTGGAACTTTTCTACAATTTATAAAACTACAGAAGCTGTGGGCAATTAAAGAACATTTGTTTATTTTGTTTAAACCCAGAATGGCATCGTCTTTCATCGTATACTGAAATGCCTTAGACCTCTATAACCTTGGAAACGATCAAGTTAAACGGTTTTAATAATTCATATAATATTTTATAAAGTTAGGACAATAGCCCACTCACCTGTGTGTAGGAAGATTCTTGGTTGCCCATGGTGATGTCTCAATATTCTAGTAGAAATGTGTTTAATATTGACAATTTATATGTACATAAAACGAAACGAAACCACCTAGCTAGAAAATAGTAAAACTGCAATGGCGTCCTAGTGCCAGCATTATAGTTCTATTAATATATACACGAGTGCGTCTATATACAGTTAGTTGTTTCTGCTCACAATTCATAGATTCTATCGTCTGCTAGTCACGTGCTCGCGTGCTAGAAGTAAACAGGGTTTATGGCAGGTTCCTGGTAGTCTTTGCGGTGCCAATATAGAAATAGTTTACCGCGTGTCAGCTATAAACTGAAGTGTTCTGTTTTCAACTCATCAGAACCCAACAACAGTTGATAATATCTGGGACTATAATTGGAGTGGATATAGAATCTTCAGATTAGAAGTGAAGAGAATGGAATCTGAAGTCACGCAAAAACAATACTTCGTCCATTTTGAGACTGACATTTTGAGGAGTGGGACCTACAAAATTTAATGTTTCTTAAATAAGAATATAAAACGCGTTCTGTAAGGTATGTGCAACTACCTGTCTACCAAAGACGCCACTGGCTAGATAAAAAAAAAACGTATCTTTTGATAAGAGGCGGCACTATAATTCCTTATGTCAAAATCCGCTGTTTGTGTATCTCGAAATTTCAGTGGCCAACCTCATGCTAGTTTTGGAGCAAAGGCGGGGCCATTTGTTGCTTTGACTGTAATGAAAAGAGTTCGGCTCAACGAACATCTAATTAAGAGAAAAGAGACCGGAAAAACATTGAAGTCAATAATATAGCAATTAAAAGTGGTCTGTCTCCATTTCTAAAACAGGAGTTACCTCCCATAAAATGTTTTTCTCCGCGTTTCTAAACCTTGGGTGAATTCACCCCAAAGGGGGGAATGGCCCGCGTCCAGGGGGTGAATGACCACACTCCCGGTAACTTCAAAAATAGTCATATAAGGGTTGTGGAGTCCTTTGAGGTGTGAAGTTGCATTTCAAGCTTTCAGCTGTCAACCTTTTTGCTTGCTATTTCCAATGTCATGCCGTTCGTTACAACATACCTTTTTGAATCTGGGTTTTGAACGCTGGTTGTGATAAAAACCAAATACTGGAACAGACTGAATGTCCGAATTGACATGAGATTAGCACTCTCAAACACTGCCCCGAGAATAAAAAAAAATCGTTTGTGACAATCACCAGTAGCAAATTAAGCACTGAACTGAAACAACGTTTTTGGTGATAATATTGGATCTCAACTTCGATCCGTACTCATTCCATATTATATTCAATGTCAATGTGGTCAGGGGGTGCAGGCCCGTGCAAGAATCCGCGTGTGGCTTCTATAGAAAAGGGCCATTTTCAAGTTACTCTGAAACGTCTGGAAGAGTGCCTGCGGAATGACTCGAAATCACGTTTCCGGGCTCCAATTTCTAAAAAATTTCTGGGGGAGAACCCCAGACCCTCCTCGATAGGCTTCGTGCCTACGTCGCTCGCGGTGACCGGCTTCGTCGGCCACGGCTCCGCGGTCAGTAACCTCCTGAAAACTCTGGGGGTAAATGGGTTGGTTGAGAATTCATTTAGGGGTGAGCTGTTGGAAAAGGTTGAGAAACGTGGAATGTGGTATGTCCCTTTCAATGGGTGGTCTGGGTAAGCAGGGGGGGGGGGGGCCGAGTGGTCTAGAGTGCCGCGTTTCAACCTCTAGCTGGCCAGCCATCTCTAGCTGGTGTGGGCGTATGTGGCATGGAGATAGGGGCGCCTTCTCAACCTCGTGAGTTTCCTCCGGGCATTCCGGTTTTCTCCCACTGCTAAAAGACTCCTACGCGCAGGCAAATTATTGAAATAAAATTAAACCATATGTTGGAGCCAGGTGTTATGACGTCATATGTTGATTGTGGGTTGGGATAAGGGTTAGGGTAAGGGTTGTGGCCTGCAGATTTCGTCAGAGTCTCGAGATTTAGACAGGGCTAACCCTAAGTCTGGGCCCAGCCTAACCCTTATCCTAGCCACAATCCACATATGACGTCATAACAACTGGCTCCAGTGGATGGAAAAAAATGATTACCCTTTCAATGCATGCAAAACGTGTTTATATCATTTTCAAAAGGAGAAATCATTCTTGTAGTATACGATTATTCTGTAGTTGCATGCATGGACCTAACGAACACCGTGTATGATTAACGTGAGATAGGCCTACTAGTGTATGACACAACCATGTTAATGTTTTGTTAGATGTAAACCCCACTGATATTATTTAATTTAATATCTTACAGAAATATCAGTAAAATATGAAAATAAATTTGCAGGTAATATTCCAATGATTTTCGTGACACTATTCACCGTGCATACGGGATTTTCATAAACTATCTTATGAACCTCAGATAGCTCTTCTCGTTTATGTTCGGAAATCTTCAAATTTTCATTGTAATTAAAGGAGGCAAGTCTCTAACTAAATTTCATCCACAGTCTTCGACATTGCAAACACGACTGATCAATTTAAGTCAACATTTATGCTGTTATCTTACCGTGAAAAGATGAGTTTCTAGTTTCCAATATTTAAGACAAAATTAACTTTTCAAAATTATCTAAACTTTTCCCACAGGAGAATTCTACCGATGTAGACTGGAATAACGAGACGCTAAAGCAGTGCTACTCAACCGGGGTCCATGTGCACCCCCAGGGGTGAATTCGGAATGCTCGGGGGTGAAATTTGGAAAAAGGGGGAATTGGGGATGAATTTTGTGAATAGGGGGAATTTGAATTGAGTTTTCAGACACCTGACCGGGAGCCATTACAGAATGTTATCAAACACAAACCCGGTTAGCCATTGGTTGGAAACTAAATGACTGACTAGCTGTAAGTCCATGGCATCTGTTCATTAAATATGTGTTTGAAAAGATACCTAATTAGCATGTTTCAGTTTTTAGTTTTTAGTACCGTAATTTGATGTTTTATAGTGGCAGGGGTGAATAGCGGAGAAAATATTTCTCAAGTGGGGAATTGTATCATAAAGGTTGAGACATTCAGTAACTGATTAGTTTGAATATTCCACTAGTTAAATTATATTTTAAAGTATAGTTTATGATAACATTTGAATGGATAAAGTAACATTACTCCAGCAAAAACATGAATATTTAATACATTGCATAATCCATATTTGTATTGTCTTAAATATAGTCAATACTTTCACTTCTATATTTAACGCTTTATTGTTTTATTGTCACAAACTTAATGATTGTTTTTTGATTGTTTTTATTTACATTTATCCTGTGGTGAGGTTTGAAAGCCAGATCCAGTGTTATGTTGGTGGGGATCCACGTGTAGAATTCTACACATCATGGAAATATTTATCGGTCTTGTTCTCGACACAAGTTTTCGGGGCTTACCTTTTTTGTTTCTATAATTGCGCAAGGGCTCTTCAGAAGCAGAAATTAACTGGAGAACCGGGTGAAATTTCGGCGTAAGACAGTCAATCCAACTCGTTGTGACGCACAAACTTTAATGTGGAATGGGAACTACGACTTGTGTCTAGATAACATGCCTTATTAACTAGATCACTGGGCCCCGCACATCTACTCAGATGGACTTGATTTCTGGATTGCAGTTCCGGGCGCTGCTCCGCCCTTGGCAGACAGCGTTCAGCCCAACAAAAAACTTTGGAAAAACGTAGATTCGGTTAAGAAAATAATAATTACATGAACGTTGAGATTGGTGGTGTTTATCCCTATACAAAATAGAGTGACCTCCCTTGGCCCTTTTTGCTGTCCATGCACGAACATCTCCATAAAATATCCAAAGTTCTATGGCTAAATGGTCCAACGTAATTTCTGATTTATAACAATATTATTTCCAGGGCTCAATACCTACCCTCTAGTCATTTTCCCCTAGTTTGACAAGATTTCCCGTTCTGGCTGTCTGGCTCTGCATGCAGTCCTTTTGGGTAGGCTATTCAGACCGAATCCTGTCGATGGATATAGTACTAGTTGTTTCGGGTAATTTTTATCCTTTTTTTTAAAGGTAGAAAGTGAATGGTTAGAAATGCGATTTTTTTAATAATGATTAACAGCCGCGAGCTTATCAAAACAGGTTACACTTGGGGACAACCGAAAACATTCATTACATGCAACTCTACCCAGGGCAGATAATCGACCATAACAAATTATCGTCGACCCCCATCTACAATGCGCTAATATTTGTAAATATGAATAACTCTAAAATACAAATCAACCTGTCGTTGCGTGACATATCAGTCAATGAAATCAGATAACTCATCTTCTGGAGGCTTTAGTTATAAAATGTAGGCCTACACTAATTACGCTATTTCTGTTCAAACCCAGTTACTCTATATCGTAATCCCAGTCTCGAGAAGTTGTAATATATTTTACGGAGACTTGCTATTACTGTCCAATATTTACTGCAGTTATTGTGTTGTAGACTTTCATTGACTGGTACACAGACACGGCAGATCATGCGCGATTAAAACAAATATATTGACTTGTGAATGCTTTTAGGTATAAAAACACTTTTATAATATTTACATTAAACACTTATTTGATCAAATTATTTATTGTTAATTTAAATTTAACCTATCGTTATTAATTGTTTATTTATATTTATCTCGTTTAAAAAATGATTAATTTCTGTAAATCAGGTTTGATACATATTTAATTTATATTAATCTGGTTTAATAAATTATTAATTTCTATAAATTATGTGATTTGAAAAATTGTTAATTTATATTAATCGTGTTTGATAAATTGGGTTGATTAATTGTTAATTTCTGGTTTGATTTGATATATTGTTAATTTATATTAAACTGGTTTCATAAATTTTGTATGTACATGTACCCTGTATATTAATTTGATAAATTGTTAATTTATACTAATCTTGTTGGATCAATTGTTAATTTATATTAATCTGGTTAGATAAATTGTTAATTTATATTAATCTGGTTTGATAAATTGTTAATTTATATTAATCTGGTTGGATAAATTGTTAATTTATATTAATCTGGTTGGATAAATTGTTAATTTATATTAATCTGGTTGGATAAATTGTTAATTCATATTAATCTGATTGGATAAATTGTTAATTTATATTAATCTGGTTGGATAAATTTTTTATTTATATTAATCTGGTTTGATAAATTGTTAATTTATATTATTCTGGTTTGATAAATTGTTAATTTATATTAATGTGATAAATTGATTATGTATTTAACATGGATTTGTTAATTAGATCTGATTATTTCTTGTTTAATAAATGTATGTAAATTAATCAGATCTATTATACTGAAATGGTACTATTGTTTACACATTTAAATACTTCTCGGTATCATCTATTTGCCTATACAGCTCCAATATCAGACGGCAAACATGCTTTCTTGTCCATTTATTAACATACAATCTAATCTAACTTTGTATGTAAACATTAAGACCCTATGTAAATGTGGCATTATTAGAAAATATAGGTGGTTACACTTTGGTGTCAGTATACATGTATATACAAATACACAGCTATGGCCTTAACATTATATCTAAGACATCAGTTCGTTTGAAGATTGTCATTTCAAATAACAGACTTCTAAAAGTTTTAAATGTTAACAAACCAAGCAATTTAAACAGCCATCTATAAAGAAATCGTTTTGAACATTCTTGTGAAAATAATCTTTTTGAGTAGATTGTTTGAACTGGTTAAGGTGAAGCTTTTTGAAGTATAATATCCAGTGGTTGTATGTGTTATATAATAATATAGGGAAACAACCCACAGCTAGAATGGACAATGTAACCATATTCATCTTCTTAGACTGCATAGATGCCTCAGCCCCGTGCACACTTGTGAATAATCGTCAGTTTTAGGCAACAGCATTTTGAAGGTTCTATAATTTTTTCGACGATAACTTACGAGATACGCCGAATGAACTAGTTGGCTGACCAAACAGATACAAACAACACATGGGTCGCGGACCCGGGTGTGTGTGTGTGTGTGGGGGGGGGGGGGTAAGAAACTCTATTAAATGATGGATGGGGCCCGTGGGGATATTTAAAGTAAACATACGGGTCTTATAAATACGAAATTCCAGATATCATGTTTCGTATCACTGAAAAGCACGTTTATTGCCCTTTACAAATATACAAATAATGTTCTGACAAATTCATATTTTCATAACTTGAAGAGAGAGAGAGGGGGGAGAGGGAGAGAGGGGGGAGTATTTAAAATGTCAAAATACGGGCGTTAAAATTCCAGTTATTGTATTATACAGTGTTAAACATCACTGGAAAGTATGTTTCTGTGCTTCTCTGAATCGTTGTTTTTGTCGAACGAAATGTGTCACTGTACATACCAATAACGAGATTTCGTTGCAGTCACGGTCGTCCATTGAATTTTTTATACTATTCGAGCTTAAATTCTGTATAGTATACTGGCTTCTAATGTTCCAGGTTGGTCTCGGTGACGTTTCCGTATATCTATAGACTATAGGTCACCCAAAATGCAATAAATCACATCAAAGTTTTCTGCGGCGCCTGTCCCTCAATTATCAGACCTCCCACTTCGGAAACCGCTCCGTGGCCTCTGCGACATTTTGGAAATTCTTCCTAACCTATTCGATACATTTATTTTTCAAACGATCAGTCAAAACCATACTTCCCATCAATATTTGACTATCGGGTATTCCTTGGGACAGGTTTCGTCAATGGACTGGTCTGGATGTTTGAGATTGGTATGCATGTATTCATTTTGTATCTAACCTCCAAGAAGGAGGGGCACCCTTGTTCTGTGAATACCATCTCCCACTTCCATTTAATTGAAGCGTTGAACATTATGAGACTATTTATTGGTGGTTAGGGTATGAATCCAGTGTAAAATATGTCCAAGCTAATAAATGTATTTGATAATTCGACATTTAGTAAGTCATGTTCTAAACATATGGATCTAAATTCAAACAATGGTTCACCGTTTAATCTAGTAACTAGTTTTAAAAGATACTACAAGACAGAAAATTCCCATATCTCAAAAGTAAAAAACAAAACATGCATTATTTGAAAGCAATGTAAACTTTAAAAGGTGCTAACTTGCAGTAAGAACTTACTATTTTTATTCATTAATTCAACTGTTGGTTTTTGTATCTTATTAAATTAAAATGTCTAACGCATTCTAGATTGAGCGGAGGAAAATGTCGTATTACAAAGGTTTACTCCATCGGGTTTTGTTAGAACTGGAAAAGTGGACATTTGAACCTTCCAAGGTTTGAATACGTGAAGTTTAAAGTATGGCGTAAATTTCAATTCTAGTTTCTACGAAGAACTTTGAAATAATGCGTGAGGGTGAATGGGTCATCCATACTTAAATCATCTTATGATAAGTGAATATGCCCAGTCTTTTAAGTGAACGTTTACTGTTTACGGTGGGCGTGGTGTAGTAATTTATTAGGATGCTTTTAAGACAGAGTAGGGTATTTAATAATCAATTTCAGTGTTTGTGGAAGTTCGTTTTGTCTTGGAAAATCATTAGAAATTGTTTTTCCACAAAACTCGCTGTTTTGATATCAGCCGAGGTAAAATCAATTATTCTCGTAATACATGAATCTTAATTGTAGATACAAATGTTCAATTATTCAAATAAAAGTTAAAGGGGGGGGGGCTGATACAAATTGTTTAATTTAATACTATTATAAGTCGTTAAACCCCATTTCATTTCAATACTATTAAAAGTGGTATGTCATAATTAATATGTAAACAAACGCTTCCCCAACAACAGGTTGTATATACAATAGACCGACTACCAATGACATCTCCATGTCAGGCTCCTCATACGTCAGCCATCTGCAACAATAGCGATCATTATTGGCTTACCATTGGCTTTATTTCATTCAAATTAACTTATATATTGCAGCTTTGGTTGAACCTAGAGTGAAGCGAAATGAATGAAACCTAAGATAGCTCCCGAACCCCTTTAAGAGAAAAAACCTGCCCGAGGCAATGCGACTACACAGCGTAAGATATGTTTATAAAACTGGCGCTGAGGTATTCACGTCGTGAACCATCAAAAAGGCGGTGACAAGGCGTGGATCTTACACTTTGTTTAGTTAGAGCCTTTTGAAGTTGCCCGCCCTAAGTCGATGAGCGCAACACATTAGCTAGTGGTCGAGTCTAACTCCCAAGAGAGGTAAAACGAGTTCCGAGCTACACGTTCTATTAGAGTTAAAAGCAATTAATAGGTTTGTTGAGCTGCCAGTATGTGCCACAAGGAGTGCATCTTGCACCCTTTTCTTTGTACCATCGTATAAATAACATTTTTTTAGATTTGGAAACGAGAACATGATACTTCTGTAACCTGTCTACCCTATATTCCCTGAGGGCTTAATTTAGGTTTCTTTGTAAAAGTTGTGTCTTTGATGTATAGGGACGTGAGGAGGCTCTAACTCCAGTCTTTAAGTTAAAAGGAATTAGTTAGTTCAAAGACAACTAATCATACGGGATTGCCAAATATCCATTGTACATTCTTCGGGTTACCTTTAACTAGAAACAGATATTGGCTGACACACAACAAGGATGGTTGTGAGACTTGTATAAGTTACATTGTATATTTTATTGACTGGTTGCCCACGGGGGTGAGTAAAAGAATGAGAGTAAGCTTCAGATTGGTCAGAAATATTTGAGAAGACATATGGATACAAAAGACAACACGATAACCTTTATAAGCTCGCTGACACAATCAGAGTAGCGATCGACGTTTTGTTAAGTATTGTAATACCTTTCAAATCCCAACATAAATTTTAGCCCCATAAATTCAAAATTCTTTGCGGAACCGAAACCGGGAAAGGGGTGCTCAAGGAATACGGTCTCTTGTTCGTCAAGTGAAGGATGAAAACCTTTTTTTCTATTTGAATAAACATACAATGGCAACGGGGATTTGAATATAACTTCGGGGATATGGGGAAAAATTAAAATACCATAACGGTACACAAATTATCTTTAACAATTAACATTTTATTATAGAGCATTAAGATAATGACTGGGATGAATTTAAAAGCCTCAAATAGATGCCTGGAAGATAATATCATTGAAATGACAAATTTTGAAAAATACAATCGTTTTAACTCGAGTGGTAATTAAGTCTAAAACGTTTATTGTGCGTCTTGACTCGTGCTAAAAGAATTATACATTTTTAAAAAAAAATTGTGGAAGAAAACAACATTTGAACATTAAACAGCTGAAAAGACGAACTTCAAACCTTCGGTACTCCTTTGAATTGAAGAGACTTTGAGGACTTCTCTCTGAAGTTGTGTAAAAAGAAAAGGTTTTAAGCTTGTGGTAATCTTTAGTGGAGATTTTCTACGGTTTGATAACATTCGACACATGTGTGAGGAGTTTAGCTGGAGAGTTTACCTCGTTTGAAGTTCTCGTTTCAACTAAACATAGAATTTGCCTTTTGGCGTTTCGACAAATTGAAGGGAAAATATTAAACAACCCGCCATGTTAAACGTCCTTCTGTTGTCACCATGACATAAGGTTCTGATGCAGTTAATTACATAATAAACGAGTTATAATATTTCATATCTACTTGCTGAAAAAACAGAACCCATAGGTATGGTGCACCACGCAGTCAAAATTTGCTCTATCATAAGAGGGTTCATGTGGCTAATTGGGTAAGGTGCTGGCTCGCTAGATTTTCCGGCGAGGTTTCTCCTTATGAGTGATGCAGACGGAGGGCCTGGCAAGGACAGCTGCCTAGTCGTTCGGATGAGACGAAAAACTGAGGTCTCGTGTACATATTGGCGTGTACGTAAAAGATCCCTTGGCAGTTGGAATTCAGTTGCTGCCCGGGCAAAAACTTCCCTCATAGCACACTGTATGGCTTATGCCCATCTTCAATTAGCCCAGGTAAGGTGCAGAAGCGTAGGACGTGATTACAGGGTAGACAAGGACCACGTGCATAATCTGGAGTATGTTCGTTAGGCTATAAATAACCATCGCACGTGAAATTTCTACACATCTATCAACTATTAGAGCGGTAAAAAAATATACTGTTCACGATTTTGAATAATTGTATTATTTACGTTTTTGGTTGTTACAGCCGCTTTAGAAAATTACCTTCGTTTTGTTTATTTAATTTGCTTTATTCGTTAGGCATTTTTGGGTTTAGTACAATTAATATCTCCAAAGCTTCCCGGTTAGGCAAGAAAATAATACTAGTAGTATTTTCCGTTTTGTTTTAAAGATTCTCAATAGAATTATTGAGATGCCCAACTTGCAAGTTTAGATTTCTTGATCTAGCTTTCTGTAATGTTTCGTAGAAAATAGTATTGATTATCCAGGCGGATAACGGTTTGTAAATGGATTTAACACAACTAATTCCAAACCAAAGACATGTAACTTATTTTACACACAAAAATTCCCAGATGTAGAGGCCTCTTGTCGTTTACCATTTGAGTCATTTTTTTTTTTTTTTTTTTTTTTGATGTTGAAGTGGTTAAACTTAATGGCCGTTTATTTAGTAACGACGGTGTATTATATATACAAATACTGTGGTTTAATTGTCTATATATTTGGAGATATTATTTATTTATGGTAGGACGCCCTACCATTAGATACTTTAAATAAAATTGCAAAAGTAGACTATCGAAATTAACAAAGGTCTGTTTTGAAAATTTGTTGCATTGCAACATACATGACACCATCTTGTATTAAAATATAGTTTTTGTCTGACTGACAATTATCTTACAGAACCATTTTGATGATAAAGATTACACGTTACTAAAATAGTATTGTAAGATGAGAGAGGCAAATTAACTGTGATATCTAGCTGCAAATAACTGAATGGTCACGTTTATAATATACGTACGTTGTTCACATACCGACCCACATTAAGGTTTTGTTCAATTGGAGAAAAAATGTAAGCAAGGCTATAGGTTGTTTTTTTCCATGTTAACTCAACTTTAAATATTTGCCAATTGGATACCCATTCTGGAAGCAGTTCTAATCTTCGGCAGTTTTGGTAACCTTACAAAATAGTCGGGCGTAAAATGAGTTCGACATATTTAGCCAGTTCGGGAAATAATGAAGAGAATTGGGGAGGCAGAGATATAGGGTAATGGGGTTTAATTGTCGACTCAACACAAACTAGATCACTTCGGGCATTAAGATATGGTTCAATTTTTTATTTCAATAATTCGCTTTCATAAAGGGGTCTTGAGCTGTTGGGCGAATCCAAGGACGGGGTTGGTCAAGCAGAGGATCGAAACTACGGCTTTGGACTCTATGGCATACCGTGTGACGTAAAGCGCACACAACATTGGACCATTGAGCCACCCAAGCCCACTGAGGTGTAATTGGTTATTATTTACTTGATTTGATATTTTGTTGTTTATTTCTTGCAGTGTCTATGTAGTTTGTCTTGTGCGCGGGTTTGTCCTGTCGGGGTCGTTTTGCGTGTAGAGTGGTCCTCCTGTACTTACTATTAGGAGTGATGGGGTAACATTGGATGGTATTGGGTGACATTGGATGGATGGTATTGGGTCATCATTGGATGGTATTGGGTCATCATTGGATGGTATTGGGTCATCATTGGATGGTATTGGGTCATCATTGGATGGTATTGGGTCATCATTGGATGGTATTGGGGTATAATTTTATGTAATTGAATAGAGACGTGACAATAATGAGGCAAAACTGGGTGATATTTACAAATATTGGGAATCATGTGGTTTAGTTTTAGGTGGTATTGGGCGTGAAATAATATCGTCTGTTCATCCTCGTGGGTTTTCTCCGGGATCTCCAGTTTCCCTCCACTTCTATAGGCACCCACGCGCAAGCTAATTAATTATTATTGCAATAAAATGAACCATTTGTTTGTCCCGAAATGATTGTTTGGTCGAGTGGGCGTGTAAACCCACCCTCTCTCTTTCTCCTGTCTCTCTCTATTTCTCTCTCCCCCTCTCTCTCTCTCTCTCTATCTCGGGTATGTTGCATTGCCTATTTAATGAAGCGTTGTTTAAAAATGTTGAAATAAAGTTTTCCTCAGACTGGCATTTTTTTCAAAAATAATGTTAATTTACTTGTTATTTAATCAGCTTGTTATCGCGTTTATTATCCTAAATATGTTCAACGTGTTTTCCTTTTGTTTTGGAACTAAGCAACCCTGCTTGCGGTAGATCGTTGGCGAATTGGATTAATCAGTCACGCCAGTAACTTCAAACACCGTAAACCAATTTGCGTCGTTTTCTCGGTAATTGTTTACAATCAGATGAAATTATTTATGTTTCCCTATCTTTTCTGTGCGGTAAAAATACATCAAGTAAATCCCATCACGCTAAGTTAACAACAGAAGCATCCAGTCCTTTTGTAAGTAACATTAGATAACCTGTCGTAATATATCTGAAGATCAAAGGGGCCGCCAGGTAAACAAAATTAGGTAACGCTACGGTAGACTACAGTTGTGTAACTTATATCACCCTTCTACAACTTAATTAGCACAACATACTGACAACAAGATTTGATAATTAGATTCGACCTAAGCCCTATTATAAAAGGCGGGACACCATTTAACGTGGAATGCTGTGATTAGATTGAAATGGGTGATAAATCATTTACACTCAAGAATTTAACAAGATCTTATCAAAGACAAGAGTAGAGGGTGTTAGATCATTTAACAACAAGATTCGGTGATAAAATTTGAAAAGATTGGATAATTTAAATTTGTAGTAAAACCCATTACTAAGATATAGAGGAAAGAAATTTAAAAAGGGATTTTTGTTTAAAAAGGCATTAGTCCATATGCTGATTACACTATTTTTCCTGATTACACTACTTTGTCTATACCGTTTTTTGTCTAATGGTTTGGGTTGTTCGTACTTGTTTTTTTTTTATTTTTATCATATTGGTACGTATTGAACTTGTAAGCCCTGGATAAGTTCGGAATAGATCAAACGTTGAAGTCACTCTTCTGCTTTCACCTTTAATTTTAACCTGAAAGGTTTGACATAGAAATATTTCCACAGGCCTGAAAACACGTTAGTTTACTTCACAATATCCGTGCCGCAAAACTTTATACTTCTAATTATGTGTGTGGGTATATTATACACGTTGCACCACACGGGCACCCGTATAATGTACACCCGAGGAACTGAAATATTTGTATTCTATATTAATCATTTGCACATCCATGTATACACAAATATAATAACGCTAGACTCAGAGCTTCACCTTGTCTTGGGGGGTTTGATGACCGAATGGTTAGCACGTGTGTGCTGTATCATAAAGCCTTTCATTGAGTCAACTGTCGTGGTTTCGGATCCCCGGTTGTACGTGACAAGACGTTGGGTTGCCTGTCTAACCACGTGGGTTTTCTCCGGCCTGCGGTTTCCTCCCACTGCTAAAGACCCCTACGCGCAAGCGAATTATTAAAATAAAACGAAACCATGTGGTTTGTGTCGAGTGGACGTTAAACCCAATTTCTCTCTCTCTCTCGCTCACCTGGTCTTATACCAAAAAATGTATTATTCAACACTAAAATATGAATGTAAAAGGCTGCTATGAATTTGGATTTATATATAAGCAGTAAAGTAACGAATTTCAATTTCTCTGAAAGAACTAAAATAATAAATAGTCTACATGTAAAATTTGAAAATTTCATTTGAAAACATGGCCATTTGAAATGTTAAAGGACCTAAGTCTCTAACTCAATATCATCCCAAATCTTCGACAATGAAAACACTAATTACTTGTCAATTTAAATCAACATTGATGTTGTGATCTTACTGGGAAAAGGTGGGTTTATGATATTTAATATTTAAGACAAAATAAATTTTTACCATAATGCGTTTCAGCCCCAGTTCTGGCAAGAGACTCGAGGAACGAGGTTAGACATAATGTACCAAACCAAGCGGCTTATCTAGACTGGAATAACCAGACGCTAGAAATATGCGCTCGATTGAGATTGTTGGCTTATTTAGTGAAACATAACTGATTTGAAATTAGAGTAATTGAATGTAAATCAGTTCATATACAATCAGATTACATTATTATATGCGTTGCGACCGATTTGGGTCAATTTCCAGGTCCAAAATATAAGCGATGTAGCTCCTTTAACATGCAAGCATAGAACAAGCATTTTGTGAATATAAACCCTCCCTTGCACACACAGCCGTTTGGTTTTCGAAACCGCAGACGTAATCCACATGTTTTAAAAATTGAAAATTGCACCGACACATGCAAGAGACGGGATATTTTCTCGCCTGGAGCCAAAGATTGATATTCCTGCAAATATTCCACGAATTTCTAAGATGTGTAGAAATAAAGGAGAAAGAAAACAAAGTAAAATGTTGATTCACCTGTTAGTGGAGAGAGAATTTGTCTTTGATTCAATGATTGTTGTAAGTATATGAAACCTCCGGGGCATTAGCACGTGTTCAACAATACGTTAACAAGTAATCAATGTAGGGAGGGTTGCGGCAATCAGTTGATGTTACAACTAGACCACATGTGGAGGTTGATACGGCTGCATGTGTACTACAAAATATTGGCATTAGCTTGTAAATTAAGTTGAAAAAAAACCCGAAAGAACTGTGCCAAGACAAGAAGGAGGGTTGCCTGTCCAACCTCGTAGGTTTTCTTCGGGTCCTCAGGTTTCCTCCCACAGCTAACGACCCCTACGCGCAAGCGAATTATTGAAATAAAATTAAACCATAATAATATGTTAGTCCCGAAATGATCTAGTTTTTGTCGAGTTGACGTTAAACCCAATCTCCCCACCCACCCCCATTGGAAGTCGCTTAAAATATCGGTTTCTTTTCTCAACATAGAAATTTTGGTTATTATTTGAGGACACAATTCATTTGTATGATTGCGTGTTGGGCATTTTCTGTGGGTCAAATCACAACTAGTTTCATTTATATTTAACTATGTAATCCAAGGGCTTGTAATAGCCTTTACCGCCCAACAATTTTACTGAACTTAGTCTGATTTAAATGAAAGACGGTGTGGCTTCATTTCCATCTTCAAAAGGCTGGATTGCTGTTAAGATTTTATGCATACTGTTTGGACAATTGCTGGCTTCATTTCCATCTTCAAAAGGCTGGATTGCTGTTAAGATTTTATGCATACTGTTTGGACAATTGCGCCAGGCGGGCCCCGTAGCCAGCTTTTTAAAAAAGTGAGGGGGGGGGGCTTACAAAATTTTTTGGCGAAATAATTGGGGGGCGGGGTAATTCTTAGTCTTTGTTTCGTCTACATTTGCTAATCTCTTTGTCACAACCCCAGGATAAAGATTCAAGGAATTAAAGTGTCTGTTTCCTTGAAATGATCGTGGTGTGTTTAGAAGGTGGGTATTATACCTTTTTAGGAGATTCAAAATGTCACTAAGAATTGAGCCCGTGGATTCAACATTTCTACTAACATGCTTTAGAGATTACAGGAAAGGTTGACGCCGAGAATCATTCCAAATTCGGCTACTATGACAATATGCTCCATAATGTATTTTATTAACTGAAAGTATACACTGGTCTTCAAAGACTTTACTGTTGAATTTCTCTTTGTGCGTTGCTTGAATTCAACCAATGTGTGGTATTTTATCAATGAACGTTCTATTGAAAGTTGAATAAAGTGACAATATGTAAGACTACGTGTTATCGGTTATTTCACACCCCTGACCCAATCTCTCAATGGACATTGTTTTGTTTTGGAATCTTATTACCAAAGGTCGTTTTATTTTTTCTTTCCGCTCTCGCCCCGCGGCTCGTCTCCTCTCATCCATTGTCAAGTTCACGTCGTCCTCGCTACGCCTTTATCACCTTCTCAAATAAAAATGAGCTAACCTCAAACTAAGCATGAAGAAAGTAGAAGAAAATAACAAACTTTTTACACACTAACAGTGCTTTGATTTACAACATTCACACGTCACATGACGACATCCACCAATCATTCTTCTCTCACCGGGTAGTCGGTGTCTTTGAAGTCTAAAATCCAATTATTTATGTATGCGGATTGATGAAGTTTGTGTGAAAAGCGATTAGCTGCCCTCCCTCGACTGCCTCTCTTACAACAAGAAATAATCTCCACCATTGTTAGTGTCAATATAGTAGAGCGTCGAACCATATGGATAGAAGGGATTTAATTTCCTTTTAACCCACCCGACTTGTGCTAATAATTGGCTGGCGGCGAACATCAAAGGAGAAAAATGACAAACTGATTGGTGGGCGGCGAACTTTAGAAGATAACGGGCGTGCTAGCGTGACGTCACCGTAGGGTTATTCAAGATTTTATTGGAGAGGAATTTAGCCTATTCACTAAGAATTTAGGCAACGTATACTCGCGTTTAATTTTCTTTCTTCAGTTGTTGACGACGTTTAGAAGCGAAGAGTTTATAACAGTTCGGCTCGTCGAGGAGAATCAGTCAAAACACTAACCACGTCTCAATAGTAACTACTCTCGCATGTAGTACAGTGGATACTCTACACAATTGCCACTAGAACATAATCGTGATACGGATCCAAGCTTATAAACATTGTGCACTGAGGGTATTCATATTGGAACTTATTACATAATAATGAGCTTATAAAAGTATACCTACTAAGAAATCCTTAAAGATGGCCGCAACAGTTGCATATCCACATGGATTTAGTATTTATCAGGTTGGTTAATTTTATTTTTTATTTATTATAATGAGGTTTGGAAAGAGGCAGCATAAACCCTACGATTACGTGTCATTTGGGACTCGCGTCATTTGGGACTTGCGTCATTTGTCTGCTGATCCACAAAGAGATTTGTTTAAATACTGAACTAGATGTATAATTTACCTCCGCGATGTGGTAATAATCCAGAATGTTATATCGTACAGAACATGCAGGATATTTAAGAAGATAGCCGACCCTCAAAATGGTAACCGCGGCATAACTGGCATTATATGCAGTGCCTGTCAGTTCAATATTATTGTTGTGTTTCTGCGATATCAATGTGAGGGCGAGAGAGAGAGGGGGGGAGAGGGGGAGAGAGAGATAGGGAGAGAGAGAGATCCCAGGAAAGTCATAAACTCCTTAATAGTCAGTATGACAACATCTTAAATGGTTTTAGACAGGTATCGATGAATCTGTTCGGAAAACCGTATATCGGCCCTTATAGTTTATCTATTTCTGCATCCGAAAGATATGTCCATAATTAGATTGGTTCTTCTTCGGGAAGATTAATTCTTTAATTTCATTTTATTGGCTCTTATATGATATGTGACAGTAAAGGATTACAAACACAAACGGTAGCATTTTATGAATGATAATATTCTTCGTTTTTATTCTATAAAGAAAGGTTTTTAATTTGAAATGTTATATAATTTAATTTAATAACTGATAATATTAGAACAATGTGTATTCAATGATTGTTATCACGTATCGAAGGATATCAAATGAAATATGCATCCTGTATAGATAAATATGTAGCATGTATGAAAATATTAATGTATGGTTTTTAAAATAAAATGTATCATTGATCGAATTATGTTAGGATTAAAATGCGTTATTACATTAATTTATACAAAACACATGGATGTAATACATGGTATTATATAATAATCACATATTTAACATTGCCTCAGTACGATAACATAATCTATCATGGATCGAATTATGTTAGGATAACAATGCGTTATTACATTAATTTATACATATGGATGTAATAATGGTACATGTATTATATAATAATCACATATTTAACATTGCCTCAGTACGATAACAAAATGTGACACAATTAGTACTGGTCTAGTATACATAATATAATTACATCATCGGACCAAAAACAAAACATACCATTTGGTTAATTTATGACAATTATTCAAATGTAAGTGTAAATAAACATGAACATAAAACAAATACATGTACATATAAACAGAAGAAATATAGTCACTCCCGGACTATAATTACCCGAACGTCTACGTTCATAATCAGTGATTAATGGTCGTTGTGAACTGAACAGTGAATTAATGAAATATATGTTTTCCTTGAAAATACAATTCATCAGATTTGACCTTTATTATTATACGACATAATGTTAACGTAGTGACATTATACATGTACATGGTTAATTGTAGATGGTTGCATTATACATATTATATACATAAATTAGCATTATACATAATTAATTGTGAATATTCGCAAAATACACAATTAATTGTGAATAAAAGCAGTATACATGTACATAACTAATTGTACATAGTAGCATTATAAATATGCATAATTCATTGTGGATAGTTGCAAGATGTACATGATTAATTGTACATAGTAGCATTATATATAATTCTATTGTGTAATGTTCATTATGGTATAAACCCATATTTACAGCCCTGTTAAAGTATATCGTTTTCTGTATTTGTGTTAGGTGAAGAATATAAAATAATTCTAATTAGATGTACTTCATTATATAATAACAGCACTCTTTGCATTACAATAGTACACTTTATTATTTGACCACCTCGCAAACAATCTGTGTGTGTTTTCTTTGAATATTTGAAGTTTAAATTTCGTTTTAAAGCACAGTTCATGTGGCCATACTCCTGTACAGTGAATGTAATACAATTGTGAATGATGCTAGTAGAAACATTATATAACATTGAAAAAAGGACGCTAATAACACATTATTGAAAAATGGAGGCTAAATCAAAAATATAGCAACTTAAATTTAATAAGAAAAAAATATTATGCTATGCAAACTATGGTGTATTTTATAAAAACGGAAATATATTTGATAAAATCTGAAGTTAATATCATTAGAATATGTTAATTGCAGTATATCATACAATTAAAAAATAATTAAACCCCAGTTATATAATATTTCATATGAAACAATTGGAAAACGATGATGTGCAATGAGACTAGAAATTCGATAGTTAATATTAAGGCGTGCAAAATAAAAAATATTACAATGAATGCCATTAACAAATTTGAAAAAATACATATAATTTTTTTTTTAAAAAGATGTTTAAAATGTGTAACATTATATTTTAATATGAAATAATCATGTACAATGCCATAAAATGAGAAACCTAATATATAATAAGAAGTTAGGATATATTACATAACAATGTGTTTCTATGTTTAAATGGTGTACATGTTAATACTTCTCAGCACAGGTGTAAGACACCTGAGAATTTAATCATATGTTAGGTGACCTAAGAGTCAGTGAAGTTCTATCTAAACTTACTAAAGGAAATAATTACACTATTTTCACACATGCAGTCGTCTTTAAACTTTTCTTTCAATTCGCATCTTCAAAGAAGATTTTTTTTCTACTGAAATATGTTGTTCATGTGTTGCTGGTCCCCTGTTTCAATTGTGTTTCTATTTCTCCTTTTATTTTTTTTAATTTTTACTTCTAGCAAAATCCGGATTGAAGTACTATGGTGTAGGCTAGGGAAAACAATTCTTAAATTTCATCTTTCTTAGATTGCATACACTCTATTTTTATGGGTAGAATTTTACCCCTTGTTGCCCCTTCAATGACCACAGTAAAAGAAATTGTATACAAATTACATGTACCTTGTACGAAATCCAAATAATATGTCGTCTGGAAAAGATCGCAATATTTGTTTAATAGAGTTATGTAACTCGTTTAAATAATATCATTGCTCACTTGAATTTTGATCGAGTGGATTGATGATCGTTTATCACAAGTTCAAAACAAACATCTTCGGGCATGTATTATCCATCTAAGGGTATTTCGCAAGTAATTAACCGTATTCGTTCATCAACATAGGTCTTAATCTCAATTGTATGTGATCGCTTTATTCAACGTCCGCTTTCACCGAAGTGATCTCGCCTACAATGTCTCCTTTGAAACGACTTTTATTTTTGTACAATGAGTATGACTTTAAAAAATAAAGTACGTATTCCAACGATTATCAAATGAAAGGATGTGTCATGTTTTATGCAGTTGCTACAATTAAAAATAAATTTGATATCGTCTTTATCCACAGTTAGCTTTTGCATGTGGGGTGTGGGAATCTGGGTATGTCGTGGTTATATATTTTGTTCGTACTATATGACAAAATTGTTTAATTATTCTTTCATTCTTTTAACAGATGATCTCTTTTTATTTTTCAGGAACCTATTGATATGATGCATCGATCTCCATTATCAATGCTGGCCTCCGGTTGTGGACGAGTTAACATTCAAGGTCCAGAAATCCAGAAACCGCTTCCGTTTTTACCTATGCATGGAAGTTGGCACGGCCACCCTCAACACCATCTAAGCCCATACCACGAGATGGTTAACCAGAAATCAACAATTCAGCACCCAATTGCTCTTCCCAGCAATAGCATGAATCTGCGAATACCTGCCCCAAGAACATCCCCTGCATTTAATTACGAGATGTACCAGAACAGAATGATTCAGCAGAACATTATCGCAGCAGGACAAGGTTTCCCACCAAATTCCATCCCCATGTCTGTTGGGCCTGCATCTCCTGGGTCAGGTATCATTTCTTCTATGACGCCACTGACCAAGCAGCTTTCACCACCGCCCACTTCAGAGGCAGATATACCTTGGTGGAGTGTCCATTCACCAACCCAGACCCAAGATAGATTTCCGCTTTCCCCAAATTTGGTCTTTAACCAGAACTCTCCTGGTGATCTTCATCTTGCAAGCGTTATTCACGGTTTAAAATCTACTATAGCTCCAACGAGACGGTGTCGTAGATGTCGTTGTCCGAATTGCCAAAACTCAACTAATTCTGGTAATCCGTCTAAACGGAAGCAACATATTTGTCATATTCCTGGCTGTGGCAAAGTTTATGGGAAAACGTCCCATCTAAAGGCTCACCTTCGCTGGCACAGTGGTGAACGGCCGTTTGTGTGCAACTGGTTATTCTGTGGTAAAAGTTTTACTCGTTCTGACGAACTTCAAAGGCATCTCCGGACACATACAGGAGAAAAACGATTTGCATGCCAAGAATGCGGTAAACGGTTTATGAGGAGTGACCATTTAAGTAAACATGTGAAAACACACGACGGAAAACGTGCTGCAAGTGTGAAATCGTCTGCGAGTGACGACGATTCCGGTCACATGACTGACGACGAAGATGTCGACGTTGATGTCGAATCAGATATTTCAGATGATATCGATTTAGAAAAATTGGACAACGAGGAAAATTAAATGGAATTCGAAACGTGAAAGTGACACTGATTTCTAACTTGTATTAAGTACTTTGTACAAGGAAGATGACTGAATTTTAAAGTGAAAGTAACTGTGAAAACGTGTTATTAAAATAAGATGGTATTTCCGTTTCATGTACATGTATTATGCATGTCTCGAACTGTGAATACGGCATAATTCTATGAGGATGAAACAGCCATTCAGATGTCAGATAACTAAAGCAGTTTCTATATTACGTGTTTTGATTGGTAGGTTAATTTGCAGTCGACCGGTTCTACATGGGACGCGTTATTTAAAGAACAACGGGAAAATACCGAAATGTTAATTTGTTAGTCTGATTTACATAACTATGAGAATAACTGAAATGGATGGATGGTTTAATAACCAGTAATTTGTAATAGACCCAGTGATGCGAATAGAAGAGAGACGGTTTGATTTCCTGGACAATTTTCACAAAGATTTTAATATTTTATTATCTTCGGTGAATAGATATCTCCAAAGTGCTGAATTTTGTTATGTTTTGCTTTTTGTTAAAAATGAAATATTTTAAAATGATATAAAATCTAGATATAAATTTGAATAGTTTGTTTTATATTTTTTTAACGGGATCTCTATTCATTTAAAGGGGCCATCCCGATAACATTTTGGGTGTTAAAACTGCTTAATTTTGTATGAAAAGCCCTTAATAGCCTCTAACTTAGATCCGAGCAACTTCTTCAAGCTATGTGATACGTTTTCAAACAACTTCCAATCGCCGGTACGGCTCGGTGGCCGAAGACTTGTGTTCTGTTTGCATTACACAGAAGTGTCTGGATAAAACGAGTCTATATTATGTGCAGCTTTCAATCTAACCATATTGACTCACTTTTAAAGCTCTCTTTTGATTAAGTTAAAATTGGTATCATAACAATTTAAAAGAAACAAGGTCAATACACTATTCCTCTATATTTTGGCGTTTCAATTTCATACTTTCATGAACGTGTAATTTTCAGATTCTTTAAAATTCTGGCTGGTCCCTTTAATGCACCTTAAGAGTACCAGTAAACAGCACTCTGTGGATTTGGGAGTTTGAAGCACTCCTTGGTCGGAACAATGGCTTAACAAGGGGGCAAATACACTTATGGTACTTACACACCGACGGTCATATAATCTCTGCCTATTTTACTAAGATAATTAAATGAATAATTAATGAACAATATTTAATAATATTACAGAATGAATATTTGAGCAGGAAAATTTGACCTTCTCTGCCACTAGTTCAGAGGCATCAAAATATATTATCCATGAATGCATCATTTCAGGAATAAAGTTACAATTTTATTTACAAGTACTTGGGATACCGTAAATATCTGCTGAGGGTGGTGGGGGATTTAAATTTTGTTTATATTTGCTATTCACTTGTATTATAAATATGCGGGAGGGAAACCTTGCCGACTTGGTTAGTGAGTCTGTTTTTTCTCACTGGACCACCATGACTTCAGTATTTCTTACAAGTAAGAGATTGTTATGTGACAGATGTCTCGTCATCACAATGCTTCGGCCATTTGAGACAAACAAGTTTTTTTATACGCCCACATTTTCATGAAATTCATGTTTATAACCCACAGATCCTGATTCATTTCAATATTTGCGTATATCGAATTGTAACTTCATGAATTATGGCCCTTGATTGTAGGAAAAATAAGTTTCTGTTTAGCTTGTCCTCTGCCCGTCTCTCGTATGTGGGCGTATCCTGCCTGGCAGTCGCTTGTTTTTTTTCTATGGTTAGGTGTGAAAGTAGAAGAATATCCCCGGACATAGGTGGTCCCTACTCTTCCTCCATTTCCAGTCTAGAATTATTTAACCTGCAAGGCCATGTGTTCACTAAGCTCACTTTTTGGTCAACCATAGTTTGCGTCGCCCCCGAAATGTGAAGACCGGGATTGACAAACACCCAAGGCTCTTATCGGTCAACGTTTAGATTCGAACCTCGACAGTCTGCTGCAACGAATGGTCGATTACGACGATATCGAAAGACCACATTCGCACTTAAAGAACATGGAAATATGGATAGGATAGGAATGAGTTTCGCTCCTCGCTCAATTTTTTCCCGAAAGTATCGAAAAGATACAAAGCGTCAACGATATTTTTCACCTAACCGCCAGTCTGGGGTTATAAATCGCTTCTGATATCCGACACGTTTAGAGATTTTGTGTTTAAATAAAGCGAAGTTAAAGTAAAGAGAGCGTTTATTTACATCAGTAATAAAGCTGGCTTATAATATAACTTTACTTCGTTTAGAGACTTGAAACTTCAAACAGTTTTCTTCAACATGTCGGTCGACTTAAATCAAGTTGAAAGAAGAACTTGAGTCTTTGATGTGCTTATTGTGAATGTAGTCGAATAGGATCTAATATAAACCGATATACAGCAGGCTGGGACAAGGTGGCGTTTTAACTGAAAGGTGGAACATCGAAACACAGATCAATATTTCTCTAGGTGGTGTACACTAAAAATACAGCAACATTTGTTAGGAGAAGGAGAGAGAGAGAGAGAGAGGGGGGGGAGATGGGGTTTAACGTCCAATCGACACAAAATAGGTCATTTCAGGAATGTTTAGTTTTATTTTAATAATTCGCAGGGGGTTTTAGCAGTGGGAGGAAACCGGAGGAGCCGGAGAAAACACACTCCTTGTCACGTACAAACGGGGATTCGAAACAACGCTAGTTGACTCAATGACATAAATGGGGTTTAACGTCCACTCGACACAAACTAGGTCATTTCGGGACTAACATATGGTTTAATTTTATTTCAATAAATCGCTTGTGCGTAGGGGTCTTTAGCAGTGGGAGGAAACCGGAGGACCCGTAGAAATTCCAAGAGGTTGGGAAGTTTGTTAGGGATATGAACATCTCCAATGAGAAGTGCTATCGGTAGATATAATGTAAGCATATCCTGCTTCGTACGCGACACCTATCTTTACAAATGGGCCTTTATTCATAATACTTATATGAACCGGACTCTCTGTCTATCTCGAATGATTGTCCTGTGTCGTGCAAGACGTAGGGTATACTAAATCTTGGTGTAACATCCAATCATTAAGTGATTGATTATCACCTGGGAAAACATTGGCGTGCACGTAAATGAACCCTTAGCTGTTTGATATTGAAGAAAAGAACGCTGTAACGGTGTTGTCAGGGGGTAATTCTCATACTTCGCATTGCACACGTACCAATAGACATATGTTTCAAGATGCCTTGAGTATTGTATATACATTAAACTCAATTCTATTCAAGTGATTCATTAGGGAATTTCGTATGGTTATAGTATATTTATTGTATATCGATATATTGGGATACGACTTGTTCGAGAAAACGTAGCTCATGGTCCAAATAGAAGTATTTGAAATTCAAAGGAATATGAGTGACAAATCACCTGTTAACCAATTTCTAAAGTTCCCATCCTCAATGAGATTTGATTCATTTTCATACCAGCGAAGGCTACCTAACCAATTTGTTTGTTGTACTTCCAGCAGATAGGTGACACATACGATTTACAACAAACGCTTCAGATAAATTGGATTTTAAAGGTTAACAAAGGAAAGTAAAAAGAAGATCGGTAATCCGATAAAGACATTGTTAAAAAGATGAAAGATATATTTTCAGCACAGGTAGATACGGTAAAATAAAGGTATGTGTAAAGTGGTATAAACATCCTCGCTTTCTTTGTCTTTGTTTTCGTTTTGTTTAAGATCTTATAGCAGAGGCCTTCATTGAAAACAAGGGTGGCGATTTCATACAGTCATCCATAGGGAGTGCACGAATATCGTTAGACTTTTCGCAAGTGTAGCGGTTTGATGCGGTATCCGGTTTGGCTTCGTGAAATGATTTATCTAGCTCCATTTCATCATTGATTCAAATCTTGGGTTTGGTGTATTTTTTATTATTTATTTGCATATTTCCACTTTTTCTTTTCTTAATATTAAGTGGGTCTATATTATTTTACTCGCGTCAATTTACCGCTTGTTAAAACGTTATTTCACTATAATCATAATAATATAGACACTTTATTTTAACGTTAAATTTCTGCAATCAAAAATTTGTGTAAGGAGAAAAAAAATATTTTTCGAAATTAACATCAAAGGCACTTTCAATATTCACGATCAAGTTTCCAGATAGCTTATGTCTACACCTAGTTCATTTTAACAGCTCACATGTTCACAATTTATCATATCAAAAGTATAAATATAACTGTTTACAACAAATTGTAACTTAACTTGGCGTTTTCTGACCATTAAATTAAACATATTTGACGGTGTAATTCGTGCATTGCCAGAAAGAAAGCCATGTTGACAACCTCCTGCATCATTGCTACAGAAACATATTCTCAATCTCGTTTGATTCCCACGAGAATTAGCTTATCCACTTTCTTCAAAAGAATTAATCTGCGACCAAGATACGTCCCAGTACCCACGTCATTTCATTTTTAAAAATGACAACCAAACCTAATTTAGTTCTCTGGTAATTTTCGGGTAAAATTAAAAAAAAGGTAATGAAATCAAGAAGGACGTGAAAATGTTAAAGTTACAAAACGTGTTACAGTTAATGATGTGAAATCATGTTTGATAGTGACAACCGCTTTGAGAAATTGCTGATTAATATTTGTGATTCCTTCACTTCAATCATCAACGTTTTTTTTTCAAATTTAACCATCGGGTGCACGTGTTCTGGAAGCACAGCACAAAAAACATTTTAAAAAAAGTGTCTGAATAAGAAACGTCAAAAACATTTATTTATGAATCGAGATATGGACAATATACGTCCTCGTGTGGATGAAACTTCTTTAATATGAAAATGCTAAATATGTCAACATTCATAAAAAAAGGGGGGGGGCGATCTATAGGCCTAATATACCCAAAATGCAAAATCTACTATTATATTATAAGTGAAACATGCAAAGTCTACTATTATATTATAAGTGAAACATGCAAAGTCTATTATATTATAAGTGAAACATGCAAAGTCTACTATTATATTATAAGTGAAACATGCTAAGTCTACTATTATATTATAAGTGTAACATGCAAAGTCTACTATTATATTATAAGTGAAACATGCAAAGTCTATTATATTATAAGTGAAACATGCAAAGTCTACTATTATATTATAAGTGAAACATGCAAACGTCTTCTATTATATTATAAGTGAAACATGCAAACGTCTTCTATTATATTAAAAGTGAAATATGCGGTCTCAGACTAATAATGTGACATTTCTTGGCCTACAACATTTTTTTGAAAATTTCCGAAAATCTTAATTTTTATTACCACATGTCACAACCCTCTGACGAAGATATTGAAGAGGTGAGACCAGCCCGATATTTGGTTCAAAGGAACAGATAGGCGTTGGAATCAATTTTCTAATAACATTTCAGTAATTTATGTCTCCTCCTCAAAATCATGACTATTCACCGCAACACCTGGCAGAAAATGTCGATTCAATCACCCTTATTCGATTCTAGACCTAAAAGTCAATGCAAAATGAGTGTAGAGGGAGACAGATAATTTTATAAATAAGCGCAACTACTAGTCATACAATTTCAGGTGCATCATTTCCCGGTTAGATCTATTTAATAAGGCCAACGTCAAGTTGGTCAAAGATAACGAGATGAAAAATCGGCTAGCGCTAATCCCAACCCCAACCCTAATCCTGGACATAGCCCTAACGCTTACCCTAACCTTAACCTACACTCTCGCCAACAATCCGCACCCTAACCTTATTAACATCTCAACGACCATAACGAAAATTGAGTTGACCTTAACAAATAGATCTAGCATTCATTCCCCCCTGGTATCGATTACTACCCAAAAGTAAGTATGGTTAATCCTACAGATACATCGTTAATGTTTTTAACCTACTTAAAAGAGCAAGCGAACACAGTAAACTGTCTTGATACAAGACTTACTTTAAGAATAATGAATATTTATGCTTCCAAAGGATGGCAAATAAAAATACTTGAAACGGCTTGGTCTTAGTGGGATGAAATCAAGCATTTAAAAACACCAGTGAACTTGTCTTTCACTCGGTTTATAAGATTTGTTTTAGTTGAAATACTCTCGATGTAGTGGAACGACATAACGTAAACCTCCAAATTGATTTGACATGATTGCAACACTTGGAGATTTCACGCTACAAGCTTGGATAAAAGTTATGAACTTAACCGGAACCGCCAACACGCCATTTAAATTTACACACGCTCACGTGACTTCGTAGCGACATGAGCCGTCACGGTTGAAATATGAAAGAGTACCGACAATAAAAGCGCTATTGGTGTGAAGGAAAGCGTGTGTTATGAGCGGATCAGAGCAGATTTATCTAATTTAAAGGGACAGGGTACAATTGAATGTGTCAAGGTGGGGAGGTTTAATGTATTAAAGAAGTAACAGATTTGTACCTAGTCACACCTTATAGATCTTAACAGGTAAAATATGGCGAATAAAACCGATCAATAACTCCTGACAGAATGAGATTAATGTGATCGCTTTTCTTTAATCCCCACTGACCCTATTAACACACCACCTAACATTGATCAAAACCAACATATCAATAGCTTTAAACTGATCAAATATCAATCATATATTGATCTTATAGACTTCAAACATATGATCTTTTAAACTTTAGTGAAACAGAATCGTAATATTTATTCCTGCTTGATGACTTTTGTTTTCATGATAATGTTTTATTGCACAAAATGAAAATTGCATAAAATGAAACATGCACTAAATGACATTTTCGTAAGTGATCTTGGGCGGTTCGTAAAAAATGTAATTTTCGATGGGCGTTATTTGACTGCATGTTATTAAATTGGATTGAATGCAGAATGTGAAACAAATAATAAGTCGGACATTGCTAATTTACAAGATGTAAACTTGTATAGCGATTTCCAATCAGAAACGTGTGTCGTTAAACACTATTTCATTTCATTACCGAAATTTCGAGAAAAAAAACGTAATCATGGCGAAGTATATTGTTATACACTGTTCACGGTTCAACGGAATACAATTACGTTTACTGCTTATTACTGCTGCGTCAATTCGACAAAATTATTTCTTGGTGATAGCAGATTTACAATACTAATTGTGCTGATATTATTTGGATGTTTAAAGCGGCTACGCGCCAGAAGACCCCATCATTGTCGGTATTTAGAGAAATAAGAGTTGAAAAATATGGATTATATACTAGGCACCAATACAAATTATTACCCCCCTCTTAAAAAAAACCTTGGTTAGATTCTATTTTGAGCTCGATGTTTATGGATAGATATAGGTTATACCACAGTCGTACCCAGGTAATACAAATTACGCCGTGATATTAATAGAAAATACGTAATGACCCCACTTACCGTAGGATGGATCAATTTCTCCACCAATATATATTTTAGGACTACTAATTTATTGTTCATAGCCTGAAAGTGTATTTTTACCTATTGGTCTAGAATATTTACCGTTGCCAATTTACATGCAGTTTGTGTAGTATTTACCAATAGTATAAAAGTAGCCCCATAATAATTGTTAGGTATACGAAGTGATATGAGATGTTCCAAAAGAGTAACACATCACTTCAGCTAAATAGCATTACCATTATTAATGACATTACAACATTATATTAATTTTTGATATTGTGCGAAATAATATTTTTTGAAAAAAATAAACCAGAAAATATTTTTATCACATTGCCAATTAAAATTCAGGTCGCATTTTAATTTCTTGGCGTTAAAATTTGTTATTTTATATACGTTAAATGACCACATTATGAGGAATATAATTAGTGTTATTGTCCATATTCAGTTACAATATTATATCTAATTAAATATTAATTAATATTCAAGAAGGGGGATCTATTAATACATAAATGAAAGGGACACTTTTAGTTCATTTTACATACATTCATATATATTTTAAAAAGTAAATACAATAGTGTGCAATTTGAATACCTACAACATTGAAAGTATATGCACGAGTGTCTGGTTACTTGTATTTAAATAAAGCAAATTCGGTGAATGTGTCGTCTTGGTAAGACCTTAATAAGAATGTAAACATTTTGTACAATAATAGAAATAACATGAAATAAAATAAAAATTGCAAGATTAGAAGGCCCCATTTATGAGGAACAAATGAAGAAATTAGAATATACATTGTCTTAGATAAGAAGTTACACGAATAGACGTTAGAATTTAGACGATAGCACGTTAGAATTTTGGCACTAATATACCGCCATATAATATCACCACGCCATGTTCTATTTTTATATAATTATTGTACATTTACCCAAATGGTAAATGTAAATTTCATATTTAAATTGCCTATAACTTGTAAACATGTTTTAATTAGCAAAACAATCAAAAAGGATAAGTATAATACCATCGGGTCATGTTGTATGTTTACATAATTATTACACATTTACCCAAATTGTAATAAATTTTTATATTTAATTGCATATAACTTTTAAACATGTTATAATTAACATAATAATCATATAAGGATAAGTATAATGTCATCGCATCATTATGTTATATTTTTACATAAATTGTACATAATTTAGTCATTTGTTCTATGAGTATGGGTCAATTTATAAAAGCGAGGCACTTTATTTACGTCATTGGCTATTTACGAGATAATGACTAATTTGCTACATTTTATAAAATAAAAATTGATATTTTTTTCAGTTAATAACTAATTTTTAACTATTTTTTTGGGTTAAAAAATGGGATATTTTATTCAGTATTACAAATGGAGAACTCCTTCCGTTTTATCAATGGCGGGTTATTGTTGTAATAAAATGGTAAAATTGTTTCGGTTGTTGGTTTATGCATAAGAAAATGAAACGATATTCGTTCCTTATTGCTATAATATTACAAAGTTGACAATATACACGGGAGTACAAACCGTAAGTAAAGTCTCTTGTGAGTATAATGTTACTCATAATTATATCATCCTTAGTTTGTATTTCTTTACGTATGCAATGATTAAAGTTTGTATCCTTTGTTTGTATTTCTTTACGTATGCAATTATTAAAGTTTTTATTTCTTTACGTATGAAAACTGACGAATGGTATATATGCAATGTTTAAGTATATACGCTTAGGCAATCAATATGTCATTATATTGTGCATTTGAATAACATATTTATAAATAAAGGTCTTTCAGTTTTCAGTTTTTTTATTATAACTGCCAGCGTTCATCCGGAAGTCATAAAAGATTTGAAAAAAAATTGAAATAAATCGTAAAGAATATAAAAATCATTTTGAGGTTGATTCTAAACTACATAAACAATGGTGGTGAAAATTTGAATATTTTCGCGTCTGTTAGATCCTGAGTTACCTTGGTGATAAATAATCAAATTTATTAATCTCTTACATTTTTAGTAGACGGCATATTTGAACTTAAATGCGCTTAACAGCCGTGAACTAGGAGAATAGGGCGGGATACCATAAGAGGCCTACAAGAACAGATTCTTAATATGAATAAAAAGATTTTCAGTCAATTAATTTTCAATACGCCGTCCGCTACTCGATTTATTAATCCGCTTTTGACGATGTGATAAAAGGGGCGGGGCACGAGGTACAAACCAATCTTCTTTTGATCGTTTGACTGACAGGTTCCGTTCGCGTGACCCCCAATAAATTCACCCTCCATATACTTTATTGAATAAAAATCTAACGAATTAAAGAGGAAATGATTTGATTTGAATTTATGACTTAGATAAGCGGGCTTGATATTATTAAACCAATATAAGATAAAAAAAGTTAAAGGAATATTTTTTATTGCTTTGCTGATTACGTTAAGGTGGGGAAATCCTTAAAGAGTTAAATACGAAAATAAATGTAATCCGTGCGTATTAGCAAAATCAAACTTTTAAAAAGTCTACAGATACATTACTTTTGTATCGCTGTGGGTTTTTTTTTTTAAATGCCTAGAGATCGTTTACGTGCATGCCAATGTGTACACGGGACTTCTGTTTTTCCGTCCCACCCGAACGACTAGTCAGCTGTGCTTGCCAGTCCCTGTATCCCGCACCACTGACAGTGACAAGGGGAAACCATGTCCGAAAATCCCAATAATCCTCGAAAAAAAAGCACACAGCTAACATATTTCTTGTACTGTTATGTTTAAATACAGAAATGAAAGGAAATAAGGTTTAACGTCCTACTGTTCTGCTCCGACTGGGTCAATGAAGACGGGTTCAACTACAAGACTAGATAGATATGCTGGTCCTGGTTAGTTATACGTAGAAACGGGTGTCGTGTACGAGACATGATATGCCGTGTCCATTTCTAATTTGAGGAGTTCATTTAACTATAAGTATAATATTGTATTTCTGTTTTTAGCCGAGCTTCCCAATCTGATTTAAAGCCCCAATACCACTCTTGTTGTAACTGAATAATATGTTCCAATCTTTATTCTGGTCAACAATTTGTACTTTTTTTACAATATTTCAATTAAAAAATGATACAAATTTCATCTTAACACACCTAATTTTAAAAATTTCAAATGCAACTTGGATTTAAACATATTTTCGAACCCTCTGGAGGAGTAAGATATGTTGTAATGGATAATTTACACAACAGGTAGGACACTTAAACATCTTGTAGTTAGAATAAGGCTATTTTTTGTTTTCTGGACCTGTCAAGCCAGCAAGAGTGTTATTGTCACAGATCCTATTTCGTTTCGTTTTTTATAATTTAAAATTCCGTTTTACTTGTCTTAACTACACTGGAAGAGTTGTACCACCGACGTGTTCTGGATGATGTGAGGGATTAGCCGATGAAACTGTCTGTTACGTCGAGCTTTTGGCGTGAGGTGCACGGAACTGTGGGTAATCCACTAGAAACATTATTGCTGATTGGTTAATCAAATGTCGACGGCTTAGGGTCAACAGCCGCTGACGCGACCTCCCAGTACAACTAGTCAGATCTTCATGTAGTGTAGGCCATCTAACGTATAGAAAAACGAAACGAAATTATGGATATGTATTTTAATCAGATTGCGAGCATCGGTCTAAGGCGTGTACTTTAGATGTAGCAAGGAGAGGGGCCCCTGTCTAAAGATTCATCTCTCTCTCTCTCTCTCTCTCCATTCCTGCCTAAGCAAGATATCAATTTGGCACAACGTCTTCACACCCCCTTTGTAGTTTTCCGACGTCGGTTGACAAACAATGAACCAACTGACAGAGGTCGACATTGTATTTAATAGCAGGAAATTATCAATATAATTACCGTTCTCACACTAGTTTGATGATCTGATATAAACGTGATTAGAGCAGGTTTTTCTTAATACGAGGTCTTGACAGCAGGAAATTGACGATCGTGAATAAATTTCAACTTTGAAAATCATCCTGGTTTTCTTTTTTCAAATTGCGTTGATTTTATTAGAAGAGAACAACACACCCTTTGTTGTGCGTGTTGACATCCAAACGAAATTTAATCAATTCAAGTGTTTCGATGATGAAAATGGTGAAGTTGAAGATGACGATGATGCGCACTGAACACATATTTGTTGTAGTTGTGCGGCCATCGGGTTTGTAAAAAACGTTTATTTATTTTCTGAATATCAAATGAAGCCCTCGGTTTCCTCGATACCCCCCCCCCCCCCCGATTTACAGAGAATCCAATTTTTTTTTTCAGTCAAAAGTTCGTCATTATTGGACTAACATATAATTTTACATCCACTAAATAGTGTTCTCTTATTGCAGCTATGACTGATGTCTAATAATAAATAATGTATCACTTTCCATGTATTACAGACTGCGACGTTTCGACAAGATTTCACAAGTCCTTATAAATATCAATATAAATATATTTTAATTAATAGTGTTTTATTTGATTATGCTCTAGCTACCAATTTTGACAAGACGTTCTTTTTATTGAAATATAGCGTGTGTAGGTCGCCAGTAAAACTTGTAATTAATCCGAATACGCAAAGAATCTTAGTCGCTGTGAAATTTTATCCAAAGGGAGAGAACTCCACTTAATGAAGCCTGGTGGAGGCAGACCTTCATTAATTTCCCCATTGACTTCAATGTTAATTCTGGCCTCTTTGCCCACCTCCAACTTTTCCCAAAATTTTCGTTGCACTTAAATTTGTATGAAGTTGACCACCAAAATTTTGAAATACACCGACTTGAAGAAGCACACCCAAAACATGTAACTAGTTGCCGTACAAACCGACCACCGTAGCCAACCTGATAACTCGTTTATCCTTCCGCCTCAAAATCATGAATATTTACCACAACCTGGCAGAAAATATTAATTCAAACCCTCTTCTTCCATTCTAGACCAAAAAATCAACAAAATGTACATGTAAGGGGGGGGGGAGAAGGAGAGAGAATTGCTATAAGTAGACGAACTACAACTACCGAGAGTGTGAAATTTAAAGGTGGTCTGCCTCCAGATCTGAAAGCTTCGATATTAACTTTTTCCGGTGGTATGTTATAAAATTAGATGTGTTTTAAGACCCCTTTTCTGATTTTCTGAAAAAATGTTGTTTTTGCAAGTTAACTGACGAAAACATTAGGGAATTTATGTATTTCGTTACACACAAAAAAGAAAAGTTGCGGCTCACGTAAGAATACCTTAGAATTTGAAATTTTAGAACTATCTGAATACCTGGGCTTTGGGTGGCCAAGAGGTTTAAGGTTTAACGTGTGTGCCTTATACTGTGAGTCACTGACAGTCTAGTGCCATTTCTCCCCTTTTTAAAAAAAAGACCCTTCAAAATGACCTAGTTTGTGTTTAAGGGACCGCCTCTCTCTCTCTCTCTCTCTCTCTCTCTCTCTCTCTCTCTCTCTCTCTATCTTTCTATCTATCTATTCTCTCTATCTATCTCTCTCTGGTTAGGGTGAGCCTTGATTAGGACCGGGGTTGGGATTATCGCTAGCCCCATTATCTTGTGAACTTGAAGTTATCAAATACATGTACATCTAACCATGGACGTACCCAGTTTATTTGCCATATTAATTATAATAAGTGTCATATTGTGTTTGTCCAAAAATAAACCAAAGAAGCAAATAAAATGTGTGCAGTATTCGTGAAATGAGATGCTAAGCTTTATTATTTTGTTTTTTTAAGATAAGGTACGAGTAAAATGTGAAAAGGCTGAGTTATGTAACTACCGGGAAAAGATGAAAGAAGTTTAAAAAAAGCTTATATGTTATTGTGCGTATTGTATTTCTCTTTAACCTGTTTTATCAGCCCCGAGAGTCAACAGTTTATACAATATGGAGTCCATATGTAAAGGAACCAAAAAAGATTGACGGTGGAAGTTTCTTAGACAGATGGACAACATGTGATTGACAAGCAAGGGCGAATACCGAAATATATAAAATAAGGGTTGTTGAGACCAACTTTAGGAATTTGAAAAATTCTGCAATGCCACAGTTGTGCAAAATTTTTCACTATATTAATGGATTAATTTTACAACCTAGCAGGACAAATATAGCAACCTTGCAGATCGCATTTAGATTCCCCCCCCCCCTCCCCTATGTTTTATAGATTTTCTATTATCTAACGTGTTCTTATGTCTTATTTCGATTAAAGGGGCCGGGTTTTATTTTTGAATAAATCAAAGATTTTCAGAAATAGTCATTTATAGCCTACCCGTTCTAAATAAAAAATTATACCGACTGTTGCATAAAAGTAGGATGTTAAACCCCATTTTGTTTTGATTTACGATACTTTTGAAAAGCACTCTATATATTATATGATCATACTGCGTATTTGTGTACGATTCCTGTTTTTTCGTCCTGCACCGATTGTATTTTATTGCGCATGCTCTCCAGATAAGAATATGGGGTCACCGTTTGACATTGATTGTGGAATATGTCTAACCTCGTTCTATGAGTCCGTTGTTGCAAATGGCACTGAAGCGCAGTATGGTACACAATTCGTGTACTTATGGTAAAATATTTATTTTGTCTTAAATATTGGGTATCAGAAGCCCTTTTTAAAGCGGTAAGATCACAGCATCAATGTTGATTTAAATTGACAAATAATTCGCGTTTTCAATGTCGAAGAATTTGGGTGACATTGAGTGAGTTAAGAGACTTAGTAGTTGCTGCCACGTTCACAATTATTTTGTAAAGGTTGGCATAACTGCGGAACAGAAAGGCGCATAATGGTTCATACGAAATTTGACCAAACATCTGATGCCCAATTGCGGTTTCGGGAAAGGGGCGGGGTGGGCTAATTCTGGTATACTGAGGTCGCTGTGCGTTGAATATTTATAAGATTCGTCCTCGTGTAACCAAAATCGTTCACACCAAAAACATCCTTTAAAAAAAGCGTGGCCTTTATCGCGTTAGAGGTTATTGCGGAAACATAGAGGGAAACCCTGGAACGGATGTCCGCGGGATGACAAATATCGAAAGGGATTGTCTACTCATAACCCAAAAAGAAAATTAGTTAAAACCTGTAGCCTCTATCGCGTTCGCAATGTTATAGGAAAAGTGGTTGGCAACTCTGGAACAGAAGGTCGCGGAATGCTCAATACCGATAGGGTATGTCCCCTCATTGCGCTACAACTTTCGTAACAGTCATTCTATTCTTCCTGAATGTGTTTTACTTACCAAGACCTGCCCAGACCTATTTAAAGATACATCATGTAAGAGATAAATCTGTCTGTTGCTACCCTTTCTATTGACGTCAAATGTTATATAATTTTTTAATCAGACCTTATTCACATGCCAAGCTTATAATCATCTCTCTTGAACATCGGATGGTTGTTATTTTGAATGGATTGAAATTTGATTTAAAAACGGATTATGGAGAGTTTTTTTATTATCGCAACAATGTTAACAATGAAAATCGAGACATACGCTGTTCTACACGGCTTATCTTAATGTTGCATAATACATCTTTAATGTTGCATTATATTGTACTGTTATAATATATGTTAACGATCTGGCTTGTATCGTTGTAAAATATTTAAGAGTAGGGAGTGGTTCTAACGCGCTAACTAGAGATCATTAGATATAATAAAGTCGCCTATCAAACACGGTGTCTTTTCTCCGGGTACCCTGGCTTCATTCCAAGAGCCACGGTGATAAAGTTCCCCGGGTCTTCCCCTTGTCAGTGTTAAACCGAAAGGGGGCTCTAGCACATATAACGTCCACGTACAAGAACTAAAGAAATAAATTTCACAATACGAACACAAAATCAATGGTGACCGTGTTTTAAATTATTATTTTGAGCTGTGTAGCACCTGGTGTTAAGAGTGTCAAATTAACAACAGATGGTGACTATAGCAGTCAACATCAACAAGACTTTCTAATATAAACGTAATATCAATACTTAATGTGTCTAGGGCGTGTTTATTAAATTGAAATCCACTTAAGGGTTAGCTGCATAACATGGAAAAATGTGTTAAATTATTACACATTTTGGTAGATATGGCAACCAATACAGGTATGTGTCCGATTGGTTTAGATCACCAGGTCTGTTTTAGATGGGTCACGTGTTTGTATGTGACAAGAAGCAAGTGACCCTAGTAGAAACCCTAACCCTACCTCCTAACCCAAACCTAACCCTAATTACCTCTGTTTCAGCTCACGAACGAATAATTGAATTCTCCACACATGCATACGCCCGCACGCAAACCTGTATCGTAGTTTATATTGATTGGCAGCTATACGATTCTTAAGTCAATACAGAGTTGTATCCGTAGCTTTTGATTAGAAACTACCGTCTCTATACACGAACCTTCCTGGACAATCATGTGCATCAGACCTCCCTGGACAAGAAAGACTACTAAAGTTTGTCAATTCTATTATTTATAGTTATTCGCCTGGATAGTTTAATATTTACGTGGATAAGTAATCTAAAATGGATTTTGCCACGATGTTCGTTATTTGATATCAAACCGAAGTAAGTGAGATGGTATATTTGATATTTTTTTTTATGCTAACAAATTAGGCTCTTTGTTAATAGGAATTTTGTTATAATTTCATAAATTTGTCCCTTCTTTTATATGTCCCTTCCTTTATATGTCCCTTCCTTTATAATTAGTGGTATATTTTAAGTGATGAAAATAACTCTCGGGTATTTCTCAGTAAGTAAACAAAATCGTTAATCGTTATTAAACTATTTTTTTTTATTACTGCATTGTCTAATAATTAATAAAAAAATCACTTGCTATTATTTAGAATAAACAATGTTCTAGTATTTTTTTCAAGAAGAAAGAATTAGCTTTTAAATGAACAATTTAGTCATTGCTGTAGATGAATCTACAGTCTTGATTGGGCAAAGGGACCCCAGACTACATAAATTAAAAAACTCTTAATGTCTATTTATCATTGAAAATCAAAAATATTCAAAATGGAGATAGTCAAAATTATAATTGAATCTATATTAGAACTACTCAACAATTACCTGATAAACATGTTTTGTCTAATCTCTATTCGATGTTATTAATCTTCTGTGTCAGTAATACCGAAATTGTATACTCTAACTATTTAAAGAAGACAATATGCATCAATAAATAAAAAATGCTTTTTATCAGGCCCTGAGTTCACAAAGCATTATAAGACCTAAATTAAGAATTTACTCAAAATTGTTTGCCCTATTTAAACTAAAATATAGCTCTTTAAAAAACCTTCGTTGTTTTAATGTATCAAATATATCAATAAGAAACTATGTGCAAGGTTTTGTATTTCTGGATTAAAGATGTTTCCTATAAACAGTGATTGAAAGTGGAGTAATTTCTCAACTGAAGTCTGAGAATGGTTTGTGAATTTTGGGGCAGATTTATAGTATAGCTTCAGTTATATGCATCGCATGGAAGGAGATGGGACATAGATATTCAACACGTGTTTAAAATAAAGGTATACGTCACTATGGCAAGGTTTTATAATTGAACCGAGACTGCATGTTGATGGCAATATAAGAAGTACGATCCATTCCATTTATAAATGAGTTAAACTATACCAGTCAGCTGTTACCATTATTGACATAAATGCTTGAGTTCTTTCGTATGTCTTCTACTTACAAGATTTGAACTGTAATGGGTTTCAGCCATTTGCATTTTACGGAAACATTTCCACAACATAATCCACGCTGATTATTTAATAAAAAGAACAAAATAAAATGTCAACGGAAAATAGTCCCCGGCATGAATTCAATCGGATTAGTATATCAACGAAGATTATGAATACCTTGGGCTTGTTTATACGGTTTATAGATTAAGCGGCCTTACACTAAATCGGATAAATTTTAATCAGAATCCAGTGTTGTTTTCAATTCGATTAAAACACAGATGCTTCGTTTCTTTTTTATAGTTCGAAATTTCGTTTTACTTGTCTTTACTTCAAAAGGATCTGGGAGAGTTACCGGCGTTCTGGTTGACGTGAGGGATTAGCCCATGAAACGGAACTGTGGGTAAACCACTAAAAAGGTCAACGCTAGTTGATAAATGGCTGACGTCATAGGGTCAAAGGTCGCTCCTACGGCCCCTGTCACGACCCTCCAGTACTATCGGCCAGATCTTCATAGAGGGGATGCTCAATTCACAGTCCAGAACGTCCCGAATTGACAGAATTGCAACCGAGTGACGCGGAATTCAGCCCTAACACAGTTCTGTCAGTCCCAGTTGAAGGGGGTGCGTAGAATTGTGGCGTTTTTCAAGTAACAAATATGTTTCAGCTGCCTAGTCTCGGTCACCCAGAACCCCATAGTCTTCAACGTACGGAGGGTCTGGGTCGGTTCTCAATTTTGGACGAAAATTTACTGGATAATCTACCCCATAAAAAACCAAACTCCCGGTTACGCATGGGCAATGAAACCTATTGGCTAAAGTCTCGGTAAGTGATAGATCTTATGAAGCCGGGCCGATTTTGCTAGAGTCTATTGGCTAATGGCTCGGTAATTGCTAGATCTTATGAAGCCGGGCCGAATTTGCTAGATTCTTTAAAGCGAGGTTGAAATATATCCCATCTATTATTAGAATCAACATGGAGACGTTGGAAAACGCATGAATTGCGATGAAGAATTAGGATGATTTTGAGAAGCCATACGTCTATTCATGACGAGAGAAAATTACCATTTCAATTAAAACATTTACAAACAAAAGTTTAAAGGTTGTCATTGTTGACAAGCGAGCTGTAGAATATTTGTTTGGATGATAGAAACTATCAGCTGCCATGATTGGTTGAGGAATTTTTATCAAGTCGATACGCATGTATTGATCTAATTTGGATGAAACTTAAAATATATGGGTTACGAATAGGGGAACGGCCAATACCCTTTATCTCAAAAGTGGATTGACCCCAAACAAATTGCAAAAGAAACCAAAGAAGTTTGGTTCAATCGTATCTATATTAGACAGCATTATATTCAAATTCGGCCGAAGTAATTAATATAATTCAATATGGCGGTCTTCAGTAAGTGTCTGCTAGTGATATCTCATGACGCGTTTCAGTGGTGGGACAATAAATATACCTTAATTAAAATCTTATAATACCAATTGGTAATATAGCCGAAATGTTTCGAATATAACAAATTTCACCAAACCAATTTTTCAAATATATTTGTTACGTTGTACCGGCATTGTCAACCATGACGGATACTATCTTTGTTATATGTTTTTCGATGTCTCGGAATTTAAAAATGAATTTTGAAAATCCAACATGACAGAAATACAATATGGAATGCAAAATGGCAGATTTTAAGTTAATCGTTATTTTTCCCTTTTGGATATCTTTCACGTTGTTTTAGATGTCACTTAGTTGAATTATCATCTCAAAAAACTATTTTCGAAATCCAGATTGGCGGAATGAGACGCAAATATGGTTGAATTTTATTTCAATAATTCGCTTGCGCGTAGGGGTCTTTTACAGTTGAAGGAAAACGGAAGTACCCAGAGAAAACCCACAAGGTTAGAAAGCGATCCCACTTCTGCCACGTACAACCGGGGAATCAAAACCATGCCAGTTGACTCAATGACAGACCGTATCATTGTGAAATTTGTACGATGGTTGTTGACCCTCTAGAAGCTACAATAATTGTTGTTCCGTTTCAGAGGAAACTTACGAATTTGAACGAATTACCTGTTTTATGCAGTAAGCTGCTTTACTATACTATTCAAGGGATGGTTGAGGTGGAAATGGCCCTCCATCGCCATTTTTAACTGATAACAAATCACAAATTGCTGATCCGCATTTCACATTGCGTGAATTACAGTCAGACACCAGATTACCATATTATGTGAATGGATGCTGTTGTTCCAGATTAATACTGGCTGTAATCATTGTAATTAATGTCCTTATACACTATTTTGCCTCTACCGTTTTTTTAGGAGTTCCAATTTTGTCTAAAGGTTTGGATTGTTCGTACTTGGATTCATTCTATTCCTAATTTGAAAAGCTAGGTGCTTCCATCTCTGTCGGTTATCTCCCGCTGTTTAGTTCTTTTATCTATTTCGGTATGTCCCATATATTAATTTAACTTGTTTACGAATTTGAAACCAATATTGCTACTATTGAAACGTCTATATATTTACTGAAAGTCTACGAACATCAATTGATAGCCAACGGATGAAATCGAAATCGGTTAACCCAGTGAAATATGGTGAAAGGTATTTCTGCTTTAATGCACTACAACAGAGCCATTTTATTTGTTCATATTCGCACTAAGTCATCAGTTATTAAATAAGACTCCATTAAAGATCCAACCTTTCCCGACAAACCTCTGGACATTTTGCCAAAGTGCTGCTATATTGGTATTTACTTTTATTTTATGATATCTGTCTATTACATATCTATTTGAGCAGCGTATATTGTGTGTGAAATAGCTTTATTTAACGTCCGCTTCCACCGAAGTGATATCGCAAACAAATGCGTACTTATAGCATACAAAATTTGAAGTAACCAATACAATAATGTTAATGGGGACATGGGTGGTCAAACTAACATTTGACGTAGAACAAATTGCAACAAAGGGTTTTTTGATTTCTATTGACTCATTATGATGTCCTAAGTAAGAAAAAACAAGTTTACCAAAATCGGAGTCCAAATAAGGACAGGGGGCCGTGTTCAAATCCAATATGGCGGCTGCCGATAAAAAAATTGCAAATATCTCAAAAACTATTGTATTTAGACACCATAAATGTATGCGTACAGATAGGAAGTCGGTTTTAGCGAGTCAATAAAATTGCTACGTTATGTCTCAACGACATATCGGACGTCGCATTTCTTCCAAAATTACTCCATTTACACATCTTAACAAGGGAAAGGAATGTTGATTCAGAAAAGAGTACATGCCCATTATGTTGGGTTGATAAAGAAGAACAATGTGTTACATTAACGGAGAAATTGCTACATTGCCGATAGGGGATACTATTAGAGTTGCTGCAGGAACACGGATTCAGTGCAATTGTTGAAGAAATGAAATGAGGTTATACATTGTATTGTTCTGTTCTAATTTGGCTCAATTAGTGTACTATGAGCAGGGGTGCAGATCGCCAAAAATAAGTGTTGGGACAGTCCATGCGCGGGCACAAAAGAATGTTTTTTTTAGCCCAATTTATTCGCTTACAACCATCATAACAGAGAGGGTTTGGGTGTTTATTGCGTCACTTGGCGTGATTTCGATTACCGGTTGTAAGTGGTAAGGAGTAGGGTTACCTGTTCAACCTCGTGGGTTTTCTTCGGTTTCCCCCCACAGCTAAAAACTCGACCCGCAATCGAACTATTGAAATATTTTTTAACCATATGTCAGCCCTGAAATTACATACTTTGTGCCGAGTGGACTTTAAGTCCAATTCTCCCTCTCTCTCTCTTTCTATATATCAGACAGAATTTAAAATATACGTGATTAATTTTTAAACACGTTTAAAATGTCTATGAAACACATGTTCAATTATTCTGGAAATTTAATATACATGTATATGCAAAAAAACAAATAAATAAATTGAAACTCTACATCCTTTGATCCTGCGTGTTATCTGTGTTTTTTTTTTTTTAGTCCATTAGACAGAATCATTTTTCCGATTTTGAGCTGCCTTTATTAAAGTTACATTACTCAAGATATAGATAAGAACTAGCCATTCTTGCTATACTAGTTCGAAAGGAGGTGATGTAAAATGAATAATTTGAAAATTTTATTCAAATTACTCTATTGCAAGCGAAGATATTGGCATTTGAAATTTGGCCGACGTTTATATTGCCTTTGTAATTCCCATACATATGAATCAGTCGATATAATTAATATTAATACTCATTTCATTTTTTTTTTAAATTTGATCAAATAGAAAACTGTCATTTGATACTTTGAGGTATTTCACAGCGCGGCTTTATTTCATTTATTTCACAGATGGCGCCAACGATAAAAATGATGTAATACTCAATAGTCAATAGTACATGTATATGTGTGTATTCTAGATACTTTTCATATCCGCCTCATCATTAATACATTTTTTTAGGAAACGATATTTATAAGCATCTTCATGCTTATTGCCGTATCCTATATACTGTAAAGCTGTATTTCCTTTAGTACGGCTCCGGTCCAGTTGCGGATACGGAAAAAATCACATTCATAGAATTTTAGTAAGAGTGTTTTCTTATGTGTGGGTAAAAGGAAACATGTGTGAGTGGGGATCACGTGGTTATGTGGGTAAGGTGCTGGCTCGCTAGCCTGGAGGTCGGGTGTTCGATCCCTGCACTTGCCGAGAAAGTTCATCTCGATTTCCCGGTGTGGTTTCCCCTTGTCAGTGATGCAGACGGAGGACCTGACAAAGACTGCCTAGTTGTTCGGATGGGACGAAAAACCGAGGTCCCATGGCAGTTGGAGTTCAGTTGTTGTCCGGGCAAAATGTCCCTCATAGCACACTGTTAGCGTATGCCCGTCTTCAATTAACCCAGGTTAGGTGCAGAAGCGTAGGGTGTTAAACCCCATTTCATTCATTCATTATATGTGGGTGCGGATACGGTTCTCTATGTGGCATGCGTTACGGTTTTACTAAATTGACCATGACGCGATCGATACTGAAACGCATGCGGAGCCATGTCTGTAAACGCACATAAGGAAACACGGTGTGGGTAGGCCGCACGCCAAAAAGCTCAAATAGGTAGGGTAATTCCAATTTTCGCCCTTTCTTGGAATAGAAAAGATGAAAATCGAAAGAAAGGACATAGAGAAACTGATGGAACTTGCACGTGGCCATCGACGCCTGTATGTATGCTGCAGCCAATATTATCAATGTTTTTTTTTCTACGAGCCTTGACAATGAATGGCGCCGTGTTGAAATACATAACCTGCCATGTGCAATGTCTGCTCCCGGACCTGAGCCGGACACTGCGGACAGGGTCCGTACTAAAGGAAATGCAGCTTAATTCGGCTATAAATATTGTAAACATTGCATATAAATATTGTTTAAACCAATTGTCAATAGTTTAACTTAGCCACACATAAAGAAAGCGAAAGTTAATCCCAGTATGAAAGATCGTCCCAAATCAATACTTTATATTTATCCAAAATCAAAGTGTTTTAGTTCCATTATAGTACGTGTTTTTAATTTATATATTTTCGACATAGATTTTGAAAGACGACCTCGTTTTTTTTACAAATTAAATTGTTGAATGGATCTATTCCGTAGGTAGACGAACTGACTTATCTTCATACCGTAACCAATTGACGATAAGTCACTTCATCTACCTACCGACGTTGTGCTGTGTTATCTCTATGCTAACTATATTATTGGAACTACAACGCGGGGGGGCTACGAAGGTTTTTTTATGAAGGGGCTGAGGATGTGGCCGGCTAAGAAATCATATTGTTGCCGAAATATTTGCCCCCCCCCCGTTTGGATCTAGACAATAAAGAATTCACAGATTATCTTATTTACAATAATGGAGAAAATTATGACGGATATATTATATTATTATTAAAAATATATAATTGTTAATATTTCAGGATTAAAGAACCAGGACAGATTACACGTGTATAAGAACCATAAAGACTGAAAATGCTTTGATATACATATTCATAAAACTAAAAAGACAAAAACATAAATAAAAAAACTGGAGTTATTACGTTGTTATATTCTTAAGAGGTTTACAGAGCTGAAAATCATCAATTTAGTGTCAACTGAATAACATTGGGCGTATTTGTGCATCTTGAATTAACTTAAATTTTTAAAAAAATGGCTTTGTGCTGTGTTTGTTAGAAAAATCGTGTTTCAGAGAATCAATATATTTCAGATAACATCTTCTAAACACTATGAGGTTGCGATTTATTAAATTGATTTTTAAATTAGGATTATTATTACCATTACTATGGTTTATATACTTAGCTATGACTTTGCTGTTCGGAGACCCAAGTGACCTTTTCCCAAATTTTAAAAATGACTTAAACGGAGAGAATAATTTGCACATTGGGAAAAAGATTAAAGAAAAAAATCTGATAAACTTAAAAAATAATAACGATTTACAGGAATTAGACTTTAAAAAATTAAAGGAACAGGAGCAGTTAGTTGCACATATTGAAAATCCGAATAAAGACATTGAAGAAAATGAACACGATATACATAAAGAGGAACACAAAGATAATGATTTAAAAGATTTGATTCAACCGGCTGACATATTGCAGAACAAAGTAAAGGACGGTGGAAATAATGACATCGAAAAGGCGCGGGAAAAGTTAATCCAAGACGGCGGTGGGGTTGTGAGGGAAAATGATAAAGTTGAGGAAGTAGTAGAGGTGTTTAAACAGGGTGACCTCATTCCAGAGGACGAGAAAAAATCACCCGGTGATCTAACTGGCCCTGGTAAGTGACACCAAAAACATTTTAATGATAAATATGAATTTTAAATATTTAGTACTTTGTGTCGATAACATATCAATTAGTGATTATCCAGAAGTTGTCTTCAACGAGAAACAAATTGAATAAACCTCATGATACAATATTACGATTTGGTAATATACCCACAAAACTGCAGTACACTATGCTGATTACACTATTGTGCCAGATTACATTATTTTGCCAGATTACACTATTTTGCCTATACCGTTTTTTAGGACTTCGAATTTTGTCTAATGGTTTGGATTGTTCTTTCATGGTTTTATTTTATTACTGTGAGGCCATTAAAGAAATTATTAGGGTTTTTTTAATTAAATAATTATATAACATCGACGATCACTATCCACAATAATGTTGGTAAGCTTGTACATGACAATCCAGGCACACGAAACGTGGAAATTGGAAACTTATAGTCCTTCACATCATGGCGGTTTATATTTCTGCGAAAAACTACCAGAGGTTTCAGATAGTTTTACAACACCGGGACACAGGTTTCTAAAAGCTATAGGTAACCCTTCTTCAATAGAAGGCTTGATCTCGCCTTAACTACATACATCTTATCAAGCCCTTCGAATAATGTATATTTCGGTACTAAGTTTGATTGAGTATAAGCTTAGCTTGTGATTCCTTCGTTAAAATTATCGTTAGATAATCAAGTCTCGCGCTTCTAGCTAAAATGACTACTTGTATGTGACAATCGAGTTGCAAACTTCAAGGTTCGATCAATGTTAAAGGACCAAAGTCCGTAACTCAAAATCCTCCAAAATCGTCGACATCGAAAACACGAATTATTGGTCAATTTAACCAACATTGCTGATGTAAACTTACCGGGAAAAGATGAGTTTCTCATATCCGATATTTAAGAAAAAATATTTTTTTAACATTGGTACACGAATCGTGTACCATAATGCGCTTCAGCTCCAGTTGTATTGAGAGACTCGAGGGACGAGGCTAGACACATTGCAATAAGTCAGACGGAGTTAGTAGACTGGAATAACTAGACGCTCGACTTTTGCACATGATTGACGTTGCTGGCTTATTTCGCCAAACATAACTGATTTGAAATTGGAGTAAACACGGAAACCATTGAATGTAAATCAGTTTATACACATTCATATTACAGTATTATATGCGTTGCGAACCACTTTTATGAATTTCTAGGCTCCAAATGTTAGCGATTTAGCTCCTTTAAGGTTATTAGAAATCATGGCTGTTCAACCAAGAGTTTCATTCTGCTTCAATTGCCTTTTTTGGTTTCCGTGAGTTTTTCAATTGAAAAAAAACTTTCAACGGCTGTAAACTTGTCTATATCTTTTTCTATGGAGGCTGCAATATTTGTTTACAGTCTGGTATGCGCCACGACCCCTGATTAAACAATGCTAATTAGTTCAGTGTAAACACAAGGAGCGCAAAAGTTCGGGAATTGCCCAGTATTGAAGCATTGGTTAGATGTTGCAAAACTCGCGGCTGTTGCTTCAGGAACATGTAGGTAATCGGTATTTATTTTCCTCTGTTAATAGGAGAGATGGGTAAAGCTGTTGTTATGAAGAGGGATGATTTAACCGACACAGAGAAACTTTTGTGGGATGAAGGTTGGAAACGCAACTCATTTAATCAATTTATAAGTGATAAGATATCTTTACGGCGAACACTTAATGATACCAGAATACAAGAGTAAGTAAATCTATTAAAAATTGTATTAAAGTCCATCCTTTCTACATGAAATGAAATGCGTTTTAACGTACTACCCTTCTGCACCTAACCTGGGCCAATTGAAGACGGACATACGCCATACAGTGTGCTTTGAGGGAAATTTTGCCCGGGCAGCAACTGAATTCCAACTACCAAGAGATTTTTTACGTGCACGCCAATGTGTACACGGGACTTCGGTTTTCGTCCCCTCCGAACTTTTTGGCCAATGCAGTAATCGAAAACACGACCTCCAGGCTAGCGAACTAGCACCTTACCCACTTAGCCACGTGATCAACACGAGACACATCTTGTAAATATAACAGGACTATAAAAATGTGTTACTCGTGTGAAATACTCAAATGGGATGTGGTATCATATGTTCTAGACAAAATAACCCCACTGCTTATAGCTAAATAGATTAATGGGCTCGACCTGGACTCAACCCGAACGCTAAAGGTAACCGATAAATGGACAGTCAACAAATTTGTTATGCTTTCTATCGTTAACCGTAAGGTTGGATTGGCACCAACTGAAAGTGATTTGGAATGCAGATTACGTCTTGGTACTATTGTACATTTTACACAGAGGTTGTAATCTGGAATATTCCATTTTGATGCTGTCACTTCTGTTGGTTACACCATCCAGTCAGGTAGTTCATCGTTCCATTCTTTCTTATTTCAGGTGTAAAGATAAACAATATCCACAAATCTTGCCAGATACTAGTGTTATTATTGTCTTTCATAACGAGGCTTGGTCCACGCTGCTTCGCGGAGTACATAGTGTTATAGATAGATCACCACCATCTTTGTTGAGAGAAATAATTTTAGTTGATGATTTCTCGGATATGGGTAAATAAAATAATAATTCTTTTATACGCCTACCTTAAGATGTCGTATATTGCCACCCCTTCCGTCCGTCCGTATATCATGAACAATTAAAGGCTATTTTTATGATTTTTCACCAAAATTTATAAGTGTTGTTGTAGATCAAATGTCAAATGAGTGAAATAATTTCCGTTACTTGCTTTAAGAAAGAGTCATTATCCTTGCTCACTTTCAGAACCCTGTGTTTATACCAGTGATAATTGTTATCATTAGATCTATCTGAAAAAAAATATAGTCATTGTTCTAATAAGAGATATTGAAATCCATCAACTTTATTTTGAACTTTTAAGACGATGTTTTTTCTAGTAACCAATACTGTCAGATAAAAACGTATAAAGGGTCGAGCAGATTACCCTATTATCATTAAAAATACTATAGACAATTTTTTATAAGAAGGAATTTTTTTCAGATCATTTGAAAAGACCACTAGAAAAGTATGTAGCTCAATTACCTAAAGTTCGGCTAATCCGCGCTTCTAAAAGAGAGGGCTTAACTCGTGCTAGAATCATTGGGTTTGAAGCCGCTAAAGCTCAGACTCTAACATTCCTTGATGCCCACTGCGAATGTTTTCCAGGTAAGGACGTGCTATTATGATCAATAATATTATACGTAATATGTTTTACAAAGACGACGAACCATAGATTTAAAATGAAATAAAAAATATATGCCTATTTAGAATATACAGTTTGAGAACATTTTAAGCCATTGGAATAGTTTGCCAATCTAGCTTTTAACTACAAACCTGGCATGTAATAGCTGACACGATAAACGTATCTACCACACTGCGACAAGACAATCGGGTGTATCCGCGGCGTTTGAAATGCTCTTTCATCCAAACCCTTCGAAACTTGAAGCCTATGCAGTAGAATATGTAAACTGGCGGAATGATGTTCACTGAGTTTCCGTGTGTTCATGGCACACAATATAAATTATTAAGGGTCTTTCACACAGCTCTTCTCTTAAAAATATATATATGTTACAGCCTTTTCAAAAGATATTTGATAATTAAGTAATATATATTTTTGCTTACTTAGATTGTATACAATAAACAAAAAAGACAATTGGACGAAAAACGCTGCAGTTCTGTAAATATGCATTGTGTAAGACCTAGATAAAGATCTAACGGTTCTCGTTATAATAAAAGGGAATATTGTCACGGTTTCGGTCAAATGACGCCATTCTTAGCACTGCTATCGTTGTTGGGATAATAAAGTAAGTTTCGAGCATCAATTTTTAAATTAAATTGTAAACAGGGAATCGTATTTAATCTGTTGAAAATCAAAACCATCCGAAGTTCTAGAGAGTTGATTATGGGACTGGCGTGTAAATAAATGTCCAATAAATGATTTATATAACATTTGAAACCAAACGAATATATTAGGCATTAGGCAAATTTAGCTCTTGAATAATGCATCTTTTAGTGGACAAAATTTAGAAATCATAATTTCAGAATGAACTTTAAAACTAAAAGCAAGATATTCCTGACTAGAATACAAATATCAACTTCCCGACCACATACAATAATAAGCAATATCACATTGGCCAAAATTATTCAATATTAATTAAACCTTTTGGAATTTATGACCATCTAAAATTGCCATTACTATATATTGATCTCATGCTGCCGTCTGAAAAATGTATATCTACATCGAGCTGACGATGACATTTAACCTGCGTTTTGTTAGTTTTAATCTGTTATATTTTGGGGGAAAATACCGTACCTATGGTGATGTATTTATGTCCCCTTGTTTAATTATTAGAAGTAGTCTGTATTGAGATAGAACCACTTTAGATATAAGTGACGGTGAAAGCAATAAAACTTTCAACTTTTGTTTTGTAATATACTTTTATACAGGTTGGTTGGAGCCACTTCTATCAGAAATTGCCTATAATAGATTTGCAGTGCCAATACCGGTATTACAAGTCATAAGTAGTTTTACATTTGCTTTGATTTGGCGCAAACAAAGATCTAGTATGATCGGCGGTTTCCAAATGGATACTTTGAATTTTGACTGGGCTTCTATTCCACAAAGAGAGCTCGACCGCCGCAGATCAGACGCCGATCCAATAAGGTCTCATTATGTAGTGACGTAATATGAAAGAACTTACCTGGGATTTTACGACTACCCCATCCCGCCCTATTTTATTTAATACCCGTGGCTATGGACATATATACTTTTACATCCTATATATTAACACCATATATTTGTTGCCGTGTCAGTATATTCATTATTATTTATTTAAGCATTATTCGTTTCTATAAAAAAAATAAACAATTAGAAATTGTTGTATATTTTTGGTAATCTACCTTTTTCTTGATCGGGTGGCAGTCTTTGAAAAAGTCTAACCTCCGCTAGTTCGAGTACGGTCGACATGAAACTTGTCATCGATTGAATTACTTTGATTTTCGATATGACGTCATAACTCCAAGATAGATGCTATGATGCTATGCTCAGGGCATATAGTTCATACAGCACTATCTTCCTTTTTATCGTAGTAATGGATTCTGATCACTCTGTTGATTATTAACTCAAAACGGATAAATTTAGTTGTTTAGATCGTGCAATGAACTGTACTTTAAAATTTCAAACATAAACCATTTCTATAAATAACGACGACTGGAGCAAGAGTGGAATAGATCGCGGAACTAAAGTACATGTGACGGTTCGTCACATAAAGGGGCACATCGAGTAAAATCTTTTACACATAAATATTATTAGTACTGGGTTGCATTTTGGTGACTTCTGACTCATATAAAATTGATGTTTTCACAAATTGAAAGTGTCACTTAAATTCTCTGATTACCGACGGGACAGTTGATCGAACAACAATCTATGTGTATAAATAGAAAGGGTTTTACAGGGCACGTGTTGATTCTAGGGCGTTAACGTTACATTTTTCGCAAAACGGCTTTTACTACTTTTATTAAAGTTCTGTCGGGTTGTTTTCTGTGGCTATCGTGATACACTACAATGTTTCAGTGTATGTTAATATGTAACAACCGTGAAGCGCTCAGAAATTTGCACTGGACCACTTGCTGCAATAAATTGCAGGGGTACATGTATATACATGGCTACTTAGACAACATGACATTTTTGGACCTCTGGATCACCGACCTTACGATAGCTGGTCGGATAGCCGTGGCGATAGAGATGCGGCTTCTCACCAATGCAACGAGGGTTCAATCCCAGCTCAAGGCAAGACATTTATCAGGCAGGTTTCCCCGAGTTCTTCGGTTTCTTCCTGCAGTAATGATCGAAATCATTCGCACGATCTGTGCTAAGGGCCAAATTGGAAAAAGGCATCATGCCTAATTTGCTACCCTTGTAAAATGACACGATTATTATTATTATTATTATTAGTTGCACAGGAGCAAGCTTTTCACCTTGAATTGTACTGTTTCATTGAGTGTTATATATCCGCCATATTCCCTAATAGCAAATGATAAATATAATTGTCAGTGATATGTTGAATCCCGTTTTTCTACCGGGTGAATGGGACCCAGGTCCGATGAGGCCGAAATTCGAGGGCCTAAAACATTTATATAGGTATATGTTCCATTAATGGGAATTGTTTAGAAAGATGTACGCACACGAAGCCCTCAATTTCGACCGAAACGAATCTACATACAAAAATAAAATAAAGATACAAAATTAAATCCTGAAGAGCAGCAGACGAGGTAAATGTTCAAACACTGGGCTAGGATCACTATTATCTGTTGGTGTTTTTATTGTTAAACCCGGAGATTATGATGCCTATAACAGGATTCAGCTTTACTATAATTGAACAGTCCATATGAAACTATCTTTCGAATTGACTGTCCATAAATAAATGTATGCTATATAATACTGGCCAAATCTAGCGATAATTGTATCAATAGTAAAACCATCAGCAAAACAATCTTATCTTAATACAGGTTGGTTGGAACCTCTTTTAGCAGCAATCGCAGAGAATAGATTCACGGTGCCAATACCTGTTATTCAAGTCACCTCTTCTAATAGTTTTGCTCTTTCAATGGGTAGTCAACGATATCGAATGATCGGTGGTTTTTTAATTGACAAAATGACCTTTTATTGGATTACAATACCACAAAGAGAGAAAGAACGTCGTAAATCGCCCGCCGAACCTATAAGGTCTTGTTTTAGTTCCTAGTTTTCTGGTTCTTTTTATTTTCCCAAATTATAAACTATAGCTGTACCCTAGTTGGCGTGGTGTTTTTACCCCTGTCCTTTTTTTTAAACCAACCGATGAATGAAACTAACAAAGATGTGCAAAGTTTAAAAACAAAGTTTGTGAGTGATGATGTTTCCATGCCCCATATAAAAATAAATGGTTAAAATGTCAAATCTGAAAACGAGAAACAGGATCGAAATAATGCTTGATTCTTAAACCCCAAATTTCTTATTAATTACTAATGAACAGTTATCCATGTTATACACACGACTCGTTTTGTTTAGGTTGGTTAGCACCTCTTTTAGCAGAAATTTCAAAGAGTAGATTCATTGTTCCTTTACCGGTCATACAAGTAATAGTTGCAAGAAACTTCGCCCTCAATATTCGTTCTAGAAGGTCGCGGATGGTCGGTGGTCTAACGATGAAAGATTTAAACTTTTACTGGAAGACTCAACCAATGGCGGAGAAAAAACGTCGAAAATCCGACACAGACCCTATCAGGTTAATCCATTAACTGCATTGTCACCTAGAACGAATAAATTGTTTGGGATACTGACTTTCTGTTTGTAGACGTGTGTTTTTACTTTTTTGCCTTAAAATTAATTTTATTCCCCGTTTCTCAGTGTGCTTCATATTAAAACTTTATGTAATGTTATGGTGTAAAGTGACCAACCAATTCGTGGCCGAGAAAAAATTTAGAAAATCATTCGGTCACTGGTTATTAAATAGCGTACGTTTTTAGTTTTAAAAATACACCCATATAATTGATCACAAGCCCGACATAATAAATGTATTTAAAATGTTACGGTCGTTAGCAGGAAAGGGTTTAGGTATACTTCTTTCGGGATTTTATGTTTTTTAAAAAAGTGTTTATTTTCAAAAGCTGGACAAAGCCCATAATTATGTGCAACAGCCTAGAGTTAAGTGGGTAAAATAAGGGAATAAAATTTCCCCATAGAGTATTTGGGGGAATATTTGTCGTAACTTCTGGATATTACTTTTTCTTGAAACCGTCCCTTTCGTTACTTGTGAACCCATAGAAATATGATTTACTACACAGATATTCACTTTGTTCCTGTTTTTCTATCTATTGTTTGTCAGCTAATTGGCCTACGTTGTCATTTCTGAACCCTCATATCAGATATTCATATTTTAGGTTGGTTAGAACCACTTCTAAGTCGTATAGCAGAAAATAGTCATAACGTTCCTTTCCCTGTAATAAATATCATTGAGGAAGGCACCTTCAAAGCAAGAGTAGCTAGGAAAGTTAGCCGAGGCGTTTTTACTATAAAAGATCTCGTCTTCCACTGGAAAGGTTTAACCCCAGAAGAAGAAGCCAAGAGAAAATCGAAGGCTGAACCGATCAAGTAGTACATGTACTAAATTTTAAATGTGAACAAACTGATTAATAGTTGTTAGAATTAGATCATGGGATTTTCAGTGGACATCCTATATGGCTAAATAAATAAAATGAAACATATTTTTATTATAAGAATTCGCAATTGAAAAATAAAACAGAAATTGCAGTATTATTAGAAACGTAGGTCATTTAAGCTTCAGATCGTTCTTGGGAACATAAAGGAACCATACATAATTTTTTGATATGCAAACTTAAAAATCTTCATCTATATTCTATTGAGTTTTAATCAGTTTGTCGACCCCCCGGGGGCTTCAGTTTTATGTCCGATGTTTAAAATAAGCTCCCCACCAATACCCATTCTGGCATGCTTTTATTTTAAATCCACATGATAGTAGCAACCCTTTGTTTTACCTTTCCCCGACTGAAATGGATGGTTGTTTAAATATAAAGTAAATAACACAGTGAACAATCAAGAATAAACCATGGGTTCACTTCTATACGGACACGAATTTACTTGTATCAAAGGCTCTATCTTATGTACACGACTGCGTACTTCTATATCTTAATCTATATTTTAGGCTGGCTAGAACCCCTTATGGACAGAATTGTTCGGGATAGGACAACTGCGGTTTTTCCAATTATAGAAATAATTAATGCAGACACGTTTGCTTGCGTTGCGGGTACTACGAATTCTATTGGTACGTTCAGTTTGAACGACCTGATATTTTCCTGGTCAGCAATTCCAGCACGAGAGAAACGGCGGCGTAAATTTGAAACGGATCCCATTAGGTTTGCATATTTAACAATAGCTAGTTTGGTGGCTTTGGTACTTAAAGGTACATTTTTCACATGGAATATTTTACCTATTTAGTTTATTGTATAGACACAGAATTATTAATACAAGGGTAAATAAAATACCCAAATAAATAGAAATTCTAAATTGACCTATTCGCTGAAATGTCTTAAATTCTAGGGTCTGACGAATGTATTTATTCTTTTTTGTTATGGTACTATCATTTAAATATTTAAAAAATGTTGTTTCAAAATTATTCCACTATAATTCACTGACATGCTGCAACTTATAAGGCTATAATATTATTGATATTTTCGTAAATTATAAAACCACATCTTAATTTTTAACGTGAACGTTACAGTGAACTACAGTGATATTTTTGTACTTACATTTTTTTAAAATTGTGGGGGTTTTATCTGTTCATTATTCACGTGACATTAAATCAAGAGTTGATTTCATTCGAACGTATTAGTACTGCTAGGGTAAACACTCCTATAACGATGTTATTAATATTACACATCGACAAAATATATAAATCGATCCTCCTACCTTTACCCACCCTAAATCCTGTCACACATCAAATATAATGGTCGTAACTTTTTGATGTTTCCCAGAAAATGAATATACCGGTCACTTTCAAATTAATCCCAAAATACACCCCTCCCCCCCCCACCCAACCGGCACCATATTTCACCCACTGTGTTTATTTCATCGTTCTTTTAGATTAATAAAATACAGATCGATGTATCGTTTTTATGCTCCAGATGATATCTGAGTATAGTAAAATTGAATCTTTGGAAAAGAATAAGATCTGTGTTTTATTCAAGGGTAATATTAATCAATTGCCATTAAGTTATCATTTTCGAATCTGTCCTTCATTTTACGTTCTGGTTTGGTTTTTTTTTTAATTTTTGAAGCAATTATACATTTAATTATACATCGTCTAAGTGTAAATTATACTGTTTAAAACATTTAATGGTCATTTTTTATGATTTTTTTTAAATTTATAATCAAATAAATCATTTATAAAGAAGCAGTTCAACAAAAACAATAGATATTTTAATAAAATATACTAGAAATATTTAAGCTACAGCCTTAATTAATCATCGTGTACTGAATTATATTAATCTGCTTACACTGTTTTGTCTTCTATTATCTGTGTTTAGGTCTCCAACTATGCCCGGTGGCTTGTTTAGTATCGATAAAGCATATTTTAGAAAGATTGGTGCGTATGACCCCGGTTTAGATTATTGGGGTGGTGAGAATATGGAACTATCTTTTAAGGTAAGTGATAGCTTAGATTTTTGCTGATTTCTTCTGTGCTGTGGAGGAGACAACTATTTCCACGCGGACGTCGCCCCTGTCAGTTTATATTCTCTTTGAGGACACGTACGGGTCACAAATTTTATTCGATTTTGACCAAACTTGAAATATTGGTTGACACGCATCTAGTCTTAATTTTGTTGATTCGGTACTGGCACGTATCTGGCCGTAACTTTGTGGATTAAGGCCCCCGATTTGTAGCCTGTGAACACTCTAGAGGTCTCACATGATTTCCCGGTGTTGATGACACCTAATATGTAAGTTTATATAACCAAACAATCTCGCGGTTCCTTTCAATACTAGTACATATCGGACCATAACTGCCTGGATGAGGGTCCTGATTGGTAACACAACCTTGTTTAATTCACACTGGATTATTTAGGAAATACACCTGTAGAACGGAAGAAACAAATTTATATTTCTGTTCATAATGATCACTATTATACGGAAGCCCATTAGGGTCAATCAAATGAAAAAAAAAATTCTGACTATCTTGTAATAATAAGATAGCTATCTTGATATTACAAGATAGGTTATCTTGTTATTACAAGATACGGGGAAGCCCATGCGTAACTTATTTTAAGGTCGCCATACACCGATTTATAGAATAGCTTGGTTAACTTTATACTCCCACCAACTTCATATTAATATCACGATTCGTCAATTTTAATGCCCTCCTTAAAGCCACAGAACGCTATTTATATTTTTCTGAAAACTTTAAATTTTGATTTTTTTTTTTTTTTTTTTGGGGGGGGGGGGAGTGCGCGCGCTGTATCATAAAGCCTGTCATTGAGTCAACTGTCGTGGTTTCGAATCCCCGGTTGTACATGACAAGGAGTAGGTTCGCCTCTCCAACCTGGGTGGGTTTTCTCCGGGTACTCCTGTTTCCTCCCACTGCTAAAGACCCCTACGCGCAAGCGAATTATTGAAATAAAATTAAACCAAATGTTAGTCCCGAAATGATCTAGTTTGTGTTGAGTGGACGTTAAACCCCATCTCTCTCTCTCTCTCTCTCTCTCTCTCTTGTTTTCCTTTGTTTTGACTGTACACCGTTTTTACTGTCTGCAGAAGGTACCGAGTTTAGCGATATTTTTCAACAGGAAATTAAAAACTGTGCGAAGTCAAATTTGATATATAAAAAGTATAGACACCAATGGGCGCAGATATACTGTGTCCCCACCACTTATTTCCGATGTTTTGCTGACGGTTTACTTTTTGAAATAGAAATGATTCCAGAGCTTTATTGACATTTCAGAAATTATTTAACAGAAAATTCGTGATAATTCATATTATAACAGTAAATAATTGAAATATTCCGTAGGGATTATAATAATATGTATATGATGTAGGTGTGCATATCTGACACGCTGAGTTTCGTATCAGCGGTTGTACGTGGAAAAGAGTAGGGTCAACTATTTTAAGTGTGGAATAAATTTCACACGCTATACCATTTGGACTTTTGACAAATGCATAACAAATTGCAGACCCATATGGTACGGTATGTGAAATGTTAAAGATATAGGTAGAGTACGGTTTTCTCCCACTGCTATAGACCCCTACGCGCAAGCCAATTATTGAAATAAAATTGGACCATGCTACTGCAATTACCTAGTCTATCGAGTGGACGTTAACCCCCCCCTCTCTCTCTCTCCCTCTCTCTCTCTCTTCCTCTCTCTATCTCCCTCTCTCTCTCTCACACATACACACACACACTCTCTTTCTCTCTCCCACTGAACTACCGAGGCTCCCCCCTTTTATGAACGTATATCTACATGACTATGACTCACTGTAAAATATATTAAATTAGGTTTTATGTTACGATTGATTACACATAGTTAACTATCTCCACGGTCGATTTCGTATGAAATACAATTTCCGTTATTATCTTCTTTCCGATCAAATTTTTTTGAGCAAACATACAAAATATTATAAGTTTTAATTGGCCCAAAAGTTATATATTATATAGGACGTGGACAATGTTTTTTAAAGAAATGTTTAGTGGGTGCCGAAGTAAGTATTCTCATGTACACTCACCACGTGGTAGGTTATTCCACTATGATGTCAGCAAATATGGCCGCCGACTTTATATCAGTTTTTTCCTACCTGCTCTAGTTTTCTGTCAATTTCTATGAAATAAAGGCCAGCAGGAAGCGGTTTCTGTTATCTTATTTTGGTAAAATTTGATTAATTTTCAAGAAAACACATTTTTAAGTTACAACATGGAAAAAGTTCAAAAATATAAAATGAAATGAGTTTAACGTCCTACTGTTCTGCTCCTAAACTAGGTAAATGAAGAACGGCACGAGGGAAATTTTGCCTGGGCAGCGGTGCTACGACCTACTCTTTTATCGAATTCCAATTGCCTTGGGACCTTTAACTTGCACACCAATGTGTACACGAAACCTCTGTTTTTCGACCCATCCGAACGACTAGACAGCTGTCCTTACCCGGTCCTCCGTCCTGCATCACTGACAATGTAAAACGACGCCGGAAAATCTAGATGAACTTTCACGGCCAATATACCCGACCTGCAGGCTAGGGAGCTTACCGACTTAGCCACCGTGACCCCCCTTTTACGATACTGATGATGGAACATAAATTGGTGTGTATTAATGAAGGCAGCTCAGAATCAGAAAAATGTTTCTGACTAATGGACTAAAAAAAAAACACATAACACGCAGGATCAAATGATGTAGAGTTTTAATTTATTTATTTCTTATTTTGCATATATATTAAAATTCCAGAATAATTTCACATGTGTTTCATAGACATTTTAAACGTGTTTAAAAATCAATCATGTCCATGTATATTTCAAATGTAGAAAGAGAGAGGGGGAGAATGGGATTTAACGTCCACTTGGCACAAAGTAGGTCATTTCAGGACTCACATATGGTTCAATTTTATTTTAATAATTCGATTGCGAGTCGGGGTTTTAGCTGTGGGAGGAAACCGGGGAAAACCTACGAGGTTGAACAGGTGACCTTACTACTTGTCACGTACAACCGGGTAATCGAAATCACGCCAACTGACGCAATATACATCTAAACCATCTTTGCTGTGTAGGATGTAAGCGAGTCAATTGAGCTAAAAAAAAAAAAAATTTGCGCCCGCGCATGGACTGTCCCCACCACTATTTTTTGCGATCTACGTCCCTGTAGACACCCAATCTTACTCGAAAAGTACTGGATTACCCGAAAAACACCAATTGGGCAAGCAATGGGCAAAAATTGCAGGGTATCACTACTGGCAACCCGACTGTTGTCTGCCAGCTTACTGTGTGCTAGCTTGACTGAGGGAGCGGTTGTTATTTCTTGGTCAAATGGTTAGGCGGTTTGGGAACATTTAGGGGTGTCAACTGAAAAATATTAAGAATTTACTTAGGTCTCAATAAGTACGATAAATGGGCAGTAAGTAACGAAAATACATTTGAAAAATTGACCCCAACCCCTCCATGAATTGAGCTGTCTGACACCGGAGATTACAAATTAATTAGTTTGAATATGTTTTAGTCCAAATGTATCATCATATCACATAGTTTGTTTGCGGGGATGTAACCTTTAAGGGGAACATGACATCAATGAGGGTATGATATTAATAGAAGCATGACCTGAAAAGTCCGATCTCCTAACGCAAAACAGAGAGAGAGAGAGAGAGAGAGAGAGAGAGAGAGAGAGAGAGAGAGAGAGTGAGAGAGAGAGAGAGAGAGAGAGAAATGGGGTTTAACGTCCACTCGGCACAAACTAGGTCATTTTGGGACTTACGTATGGTTTTCAATTTTTATTTCAATAATTCGCTTGCGCCTACGGGTCTTTAGCAGTGGGAAGAAACCGGAATGCCCGGAGGAAACCCACGAGGTTGAGAAGGCTCCCCTATCTCCATGCCACATACGCTCACACTAGGGCTCGAAACCACAGCCGCAAGCCAGAGGTGACCGGCCAGCTAGAGGTCGAAGCGCGGAACTCTCGACCACTAGGCCATCCCAACAACCCGTAATGCAAAAAAGTAATTCGCTTGCCCAGTTATCCGATAAATCAGTGTAGGGCGTCCTTGAAATAAACTGGTTAGAACACTTTTCTTTCATGTGATTGACCCTAATGGGCTACTTCGTATCTTGTAATTAAAAGAAAACTATCTTGTTATTACAAGATAGGCTATATTAGGCTATCTTGTAATAATAAGATAGGCTATCTTGTAATAACAAGATAGTGATATAAAATGCCTATCTTGTAATAACAAGATAGCCTAATATAGCCTATCTTGTAATAACAAGATAGCTATCTTGTAATTACAAGATAGTCAGAATATATTTTTTCTCATTTGATTGACCCTAATGGTCTTCCGTACTATTAAAACACTGTAACACGGGGTTATCACGTATATCGGCTGAAGACTATTAAGACCTTAAAACCATCCTTTTCCAGAGTGCTTTCAAGTGTGGATTTATATATTAAGTGTTTTATATGTCCTACAATCGCTTGTCTCTGTGTGTAAAATGTATTATGTTGTGTAGTTGATTATTTTTCGATTTTACGGTTGTGTTTGTAAAGCGTCACTGAGCAACACTCGTGTTGGATATTTGGCGCTATATAAATGATTAATTATTATAAATATTATTAAGACGTTATAATTTACATATAAAGTAATGTTTGCAATAGTCCTGATCAATCGGGGCACTATTGTTTAAAGTGAGCCTTTGTTATAAATAAGCGAAAAGTGGTTTAACCATGTCTTTCACTGTCTGTGAGTTGTTCCAATACCAGCACGTCCGGCCTCGACCAATCGCAATTTATAATTCCTACAGCTTATCTCAAAAACAAACGTATTTGTAAGATCATTAAAATTTAATTTATGCGTCTATTTTACAGGTGTGGATGTGTAACGGAACAATTGAAGTAGTCACTTGTTCAAATGTGGGTCACGTGTTTCGTAATAGAAATCCCATTCGATGGATCAGTACAAAAACAAATGTCGGCAAAAGGAATTCTGTGAGGGTAGCTGAAGTGTGGATGGATGAGTATAAAAAGTATTTTTACGAGAGAATCAACAATGATGTGGTAAAGTATTTTGTTTTCTCTCTATCGGACATTAAAAAAGTTAGGCAAAGATAATTTTGCGTCAATCGGTATTCCTCAATAAATTTCGATAATTTCAGGCGTATATTTAATTATACTCGAATATCATGCCAACTGAAGGGTTAGTCTATAATACCCCCTTCAGACTGGGGTTGGCGTCCCTACTGCGATGCTACGGACACGGAAAATGGCCGCAGAGCACGTCAAGATCGCCATAAGCGTGGTAAAATCGTGGTGGAAACGGCAGATACCGTGCTGTGGTCTCCATGGCCGTGAATAATCACCTAATTGAAGGGAAGCTACTAGTTTTCCAATAATTCACTACAATTCACTAATAAATATGTACATTTTGAATAGTCAAGAAATTCATGTGATCTGTGAATTGAGTGCAACATTAGGTCAAATGTGAATTGAGTGCAACATAAAATTGTAAATGACTGTTGATTTTAACTAAATGGTATTTGCTTTCTATAACAGGAGCACGGGTCTAACTTGTGGCACCATTAACTTTTTTATCGTAATACACACGGACTTTTTATCAACAGGGTGAATATGGCGATGTTTCCGAAAGGAAAAAACTACGAAAAGATCTTAACTGTAAATCATTTGATTGGTATGTTAAAAATGTCTACCCAGAACTGTATGTGCCAAAGGATGCTGTAAAATCAGGGGAGGTAAATATGTTTAACATTTTGATCAATAGTTTTTACTAGTTCGATTTCGTCAATGCCACCAACAATAGAGCAAAAGCCCAGGGGGTTGACCTAGCTGAAAAGTGTACAAATTTTTTTTCCGTAATGGTATCAAAGCAATGCATGCATATTTGGTATCATCAGAATGTAAGTCTGTCGGGTTTCTGGTGGTGGGTGTGGAAATTAGATAACTCTTGTCAAGGATACTCCACCACTGCAAATGTCTGCTAATTACATAGCTCTGTCAGAAGTACTCCACTACTAGAAATGTCTGTCAGATTGTTTTTGTGATACCTGAAGATGTATTGTACAATGATGTGCGAATTTCATGTAGTACACTTTTGGGCTAATCTAGAATAGTTGGGGGGGGGGGGGGGATGGCATTTTCAGTGTGGAATACCATATCCACCATCAGAAACCAGACAGACTGACATTTTGATGATACCAGATATACATGCTTTGATACCATATGGGAGAAACTTGGTACACTTTTCAGCTAGATTGAACCCCTGGGCTACCGGCTCATGATCGTAAAAGTCGGTACTTCACCGACATATTTTGCATAGTACAGACCTCTAAAAGCATTCAATCCAGAGGGCATATCTATTCCTTATTAAAAAAGTGCACTTCAAGGAACAAATTTCCTCAATAGCACACTGTATGGCGTATATCCATCGTCATTAGCCTAGTCGGTGCCAGACAGTAGAACGTTAAACCCAATTTCGTTTCCTTATTTAAATCCAACATTATAAGGTTTGAAAAAATGTAAACATGCTGTTAAGATAGCAAGTTAGAAATGCGTTATCGGTCAAATGCCAACTTGCCAGTATAAAAGCAAATATAATAGCTGCAAGAAATCCATAGAAAGTAATATTAACTTTAGATGACCATAACTTACTGTTACGGTTGATTGGACTTAATATTTTTGGTAGGAACATGGTCTGAAAGTCTATGGATTACCTTGTATTCTATAATATAACAGCTTCAACAAGACAAGAGGGTTTGAAAGGGTTAATCATGGTCAAAAGATTTCCTTTTATTCCAGCATATTCGTAACTTTTCTAAATGGATAATCTGCATTAGATCCCGTGTAATAGTATTCAATAAATCTGAAACAAATATATGCCGGTCCTCTGTGCTAAGCTTCAATTTCTGAGTCATAGTATTAAAATTCAACGTTTATTGAGCTAACATAAAAGCGACAGTTATTGAGCTAAAATAATAGTGATTTTTAATTAGAATGGACACAACCTTTTTACTTTGCGTGACTTTTCAAAAATCGACAGTTTACTTTAAAACTGAAATCGAAAATGATCATTTGCACTAATGCTAATCGAAAATATATTAGAGCTAGCTAATTCAATACTTATTCAACGTTTCGTTTTGCGACAAGGAGTGGCAGTGCCGGACTGGGCCCACTTGCCAATGGCAAGTGGGCCTAAGCCGGAAAAAAATGGGCCTAAGCCTCAAAGAAAAAAAGAAAAAAGAAAAAAGTAAAAAAAAAGAAAACGTAGTAAACGAGGAGAGGAGAGGAAACAGGGAAAGGAAAGGAAAGAAAAGCAGAAAGATAGATTTCGTTGGAAGAAACAATTCTACCACCTGGTGAAATTATGCATAAATTCATGAGTTTAACCTCAAGATGGTGACAACATTATAAACCGACAATCTTTCTTCAGTCACTCCCAGCTCTTGAGAAGTCATTAAAACCTGATAAATGGCCAAAAACTGGAATATTTTGTAAAAAAATAAAAAAAACTTCCGCGTTTCGATTTCACTTTCACTTTCGATTTTGATGACTGGAGACCAGGCAAATTGAATGAAAATTCAACTTTTTTCGTAAGAAATCCAGATTTATTTGGTCTGAGCTTATCAATAATGCGTCAAGATAATTTGATTTCTCTATTCGTATTCGAGGATGTGTGATTAAAGTGCTCGCAGGTCACCATATATCTCCATCCGCTGCTCTGGCCTGAGGTGCTTGGAAAATGGGTTTGCGGCTGTCTATTTTTCAAAATTTTCTGGGGGGAGAGCCCCCCGGCCCCAAACCCCCCTCGAGCGTTCGCGCCTACGGCGCTCGTAGGCGGGCTTCGCCCGCCATTTGCTCGTGGGTCTTGTCACAGGTATGGCAAGTGGGCCCGGCACTGAGGAGTGGATCGTTAATGCTTGTAGTCATATATATATATAGAGAGAGTAAAAGTATAGATTTAAGCTCTCAGTATTAAATATCCAAAAAACAATAACAGGTTATCGTTATTGTTAATATTGTTATGGGATGTCCTGATGATGCCCCTGTGGCGAAAATATGTAATTGTTAATATTTTATGTCATATCCTGATTATGCCCATGTGGCGGAAATATTAGACAGTGATTAAACAATTAATAATGATATAGTTGTTCAATTCATACTTTTTTTGATATATATTTTATCTATTCATCGTTTACCGTGAAACAAAGTAGTGCAGCTTTGCGGTTGTGCTAATAATTTTGGATATATATATCTATAGTTTAAATTATTATAATTTAGCTTGTGAATGAAGGAATGCCTAGATGTGTTGATTCTATGGGAGACAAAAGACAAGCAGCTTTATACCCCTGTCATCATCAAGGAAATAACCAGGTAAGTCCGAAAGGTATCAACATTTATTTAAAGAACTTTGCGATGGATGATGTGGTTTGAAATCTATGTAAGCTGCTAATTCGATGCCATCGAAGATTGTACCTCTCAGAAGCGAGATTATCGGTCATAGGCTTCTTTGATTGTCTTCTTCCTGTGCGTAGCCAACATAAAAAATGAAACGGAACATTAAATTAAAATGATACACAAATGAATTATTGTAATAATTACCATTGGATCCAGAAATGGTCACGTTGTCTTTTTCTTTAATTACGTGACTGACACTTACCAATGGCATTTGAAAGCCAGAAAGATAAGACTTTCTTGATTTTTCATTTTCATTCAGGTACTTATATTCTGATGGAGAGCTGATCCATTGATAAAATAAAACACTCTCTATCTCATTTTCTAAATGTTTCGACGTCATGCGATTTGGATAGGTGTTATTGATTTGGACACAATCCGTAAATCGATCCATGTATCATTTTTTAAGTGGTTCGTGATAAATTCGTAAAATCTCTGTATGCGTTTGTATTCTTGCAGTTTTGGCAGTTAACAGAACGTGGCCAGATACGACAGAAACAGCGTGTATATATATGTAGTGATAATAAACAGGGTGTAAGAATATCAGCAAGGTGTACAGGAAATCCAGAATGGGTGTATCAAGATGTAAGTCAGTTTATTTATATTTAAACAGAATAAACTTGTTTATACATTTTTAAAATACGGAGATTGTCATTACATTAAAAATAAAATGACAATATCCATATTTTAAAAAGGTATAACATAACTTTTTAAAATTTAAAAATTTTCATGTTTAATATCATATTGAAAGAGAATAAGGTGGAATGGGGAAAGTCAAATAAAATGTCTCTTATTTTTTCACACAGCTCAACTTGCCCATGGCTCTGCTTCGCCAAGATTAATTTTGGTCTTTTATATTCTCTGATAACTCCTATTAAATAGCGGTTTGGTTAATTATGCCCAATGACGTAAATTAATTTTGCCAAATATGGATTTGTCAACAAGACTGACTGATATCGTTTATGAATCTTAATACTAAATGACTCGCAAAAACAATATCTGTTAGTTTCAGATACAACTTCAAAAATTCTTGACCTAATTTTGTCAGCTAGATACATTGGGTGTACGTACCACTGTTTAGTTTCATAAACAAGAAAGGATAAAATGGTGTTTTTGATAAACCTAGTATACATGTATATGGGTAATTTAAATATATCAAAATATCATTTATTTCTGTAGTATTACATAATGTCTATTTAATAAAACTTGTTTATGAATTTAAAACCAATATGGGGGTTTGGATGGCTGAATGGTTAGCGTGCGCGCGCTGTATCATAAAGCCCGTCATTGAGTCAACTGGCGTGGTTTCGAATCCCCGGTTGTGCGTGGCAAGGAGTGGGCTCGCCTGTCCAAACTCGTGTGTTTTCTCCGAGTCATCCGGTTTCCTCCCACTGCTAGAGACCCCTACGCCCAAGCATGTTATTGAAATAAAATTAAATCATGTTAGTCACGAAATGACCTAGTTTGTGTCGAGTAGACATTAAACCCCATTTCTCTCTGAAAGCATTTTTGTCGAGGCTATAATATTGATACGTCGATCCATATCTGTAGGGTGATTGCATTCCACAAGAGTAAGCTGGCTAAATTTAGACGGAAATATTATCCTGCCGCAGCAGAACTTAGTATGAATAGTTATATTTATGCTTCACATTTAATTCATTTTTCAGAATCTGACGCTTATGAATCCTGCTAGTGGATTATGTCTTCGGGCGAAGATTGGTGGGAACCCTGACCTTGTACTGACTAAATGTGAAGAGAACAAGTGGCAAAGGTGGCGATTTTTAATGAAAGAATTGCCCTCTTGAATAAAATGCATTTTTTTTATATCCACCGTGTCCTTATTTTTGCCATTATATCACCTTCCATATTTGAGGCAGGCCACGTCTTACGTCCACTATATCTAGGAGTTTCTTCTGTTTATGGAATCAGCCTAGTAACTTAGTCTTAAAACCGTGACATTTCTTGGCCTATAACAATTTATTTAACATTCTGATATCTCGATGTTTATAACCACAAAGATTTGAGCGTACCACAAGTATCTGGTGAAAACATTGAAGCGGGTAGGGGTCGTTTCGATTTTTTGCTCGGTCTGGTGAAATAAAGCTATAGACTGTGACGTCATTTAAATAGGCGATCACCCTGATTCATGTCTGTAATATTCAGTAAAATCTGACAGAAAATAGATTTTCAAACACTCTTCTTCAATCCTGGACCCAAGAAAATCAACATACATTACAATGTAAACGTGGGGAAGAAGAAGAATGTGGGTCTGTCCACACAGATCCTATTTAGTTCAGATTCCCATAGTTTTAAAATTTCGTTTTACTTGACTTTACCACACTATATTAGTTTCGAAAATAGATAATGCGAAATGACTGTATGGAAAATGATACTCAAATTACTTTATTTTGAGCGGAGTCAAACAGATTGAAGTTTTGAAAAGATCTGGCATATATAGATTTCTTACTTATATAACAACAACGGTACCTTCTATTTGAGATATGCGTCGCTTCGCCAATTCTAAATTAAATCATTAATGGCGAACGTGGTTTAATCCATATGTTGGTAATAGTCTTATCATGTGAATAAATGTTGTCTCTCTAAATACAAATAGGGATACACATTCTGGTAAGGATAATAATATCAACAACAAACTTATTTACTAAATAACGTATACGTAGGTATATTTTATTAGCGCCATGGCTCGGTAATATATGATAAATGGGTTTACAAGCAATAACAAAAATTATTTACAAAAATACATTTACTGGCAAAAAATTATAAGGTTGTAACAGATAACATTTATTCAGGGCCGGCGGAAGCAATTCTTGATGGGGGGGGGGGACTTCCATCCAAGGCCCCTATAGGCGAGGGTCCAGGGGCCGCAATAACCTGGAGAAAAGAGTACTTGTCGCCAAATGACTGTATGGAAAATGATATTCAAATTACTTTATTTTGAGCGGAGTCGAACAGATTGAAGTTTTGAAAAGATCTGGCATATATAGATTGCTTACTCATATACCAACAACGGTACCTGTGATTGTAGACAATCTTCATTAAAGCAACTCTAGATCTGAAATATGGATGTGGACCCTTGTCAGAAACAAATCATTTGGATTCTGTTCTTCTGTTCTTGTGTATTTCAAATTTAGCTTCCGATATATTCTACATGGACAGGTTGATTTATTTAAGATTATTTACATATGAAGGACTGATAAAGAAAATGGTTAAAAAACATAAAAAAATGTTCTGGTATATAAAAATATTACGTTGTAAAGTGTATATATTCTAGAAGAGTCGTCTATATAAATGGTGGTGATAGTGGTACTTTTAGTAAACAGGTTATATTTTTAAATATAATAGTAAAACTCTTCCTGAAAAAGAAAATATATAAAAATAATTACACTGTTCGTGAAGCAAGTAAAATTGTTACAAACGTCTTATAATATTATTTTGTTCTCTTGCGTATTTTCAATTATAGACAGCTGATCCTGCCTCACTATATCTATTAAGTATTAAGGAAACACACATCACCGCCTGTACAAAAACAAAAACTCGACTGCGGACGGGGATTAAGAGGGGTTTCGTGGAGGCCAATTTTTATAGGGCCGACATATTATACACGTCATAATATGAGCACCGCGTTGGCTTTTCTTTTTTTGCTATTAAAGATACATTATGCAAGAGCTTAATCTGATTACTGCGAGTCTTAATTTAGGCTACAGATGTTATAGAGATTATAAATTCGATCTTTATTTAAACAACAAGCACAAAATCAACTCTGTAGACCCACGGATGGCTAGGCTACAGCCTGGATTTAAATAGGATTTCACTGATTAATTAAATCAAATATGGTGCACGGTGATGAGATAGTTAACTGTTATGTTTACGTCATCAGTTAGATCGAGGCTAAATGATAGAGTGTGCTAGCGAAGCCGCTGTTGAGCGATATTCCGATGGCATTGAAAAACTTTACTTGATAATCGAGATTATGTAGGTAGAGTTAACGCCTGTCAATCAAACGATAGGCCAAGGTGAAGACACATTTGGCCCCATTTCTAGTCAAATATTATAACGCTAATAAATGTGTACATAATAAAGTAATTTTACTGAGATTTTCAATATATTCTTCTTTCATCATCTACTTTTCAGCTGTTATAGCAAGAATGGCCAAATCTCTATAAATATCTCCCATAATGTATCTTTAATGATGCTAGTGTTGTGTGGCGACTTGATTAAACCCGTTCCCTCACTTATCTCGATCGTTCTGATAAATTGTGTCTTTTAACTCTCCAATTCTGATCGATTTGTCTCAAAACTTCTGCACTAAAAATTCAAGTTGGTATTAATCTTCGGTTATGCGGTTATGATGTTTTATAATGACATTTCGAAATCAAACTGAAATTACACTGGATACAATTCTATGAAATACAATTACTTGTTGATCACTTACGCAAACTTAAGGTTAAATAGAAACATATATTATGTAACAACCTTTCTTTCTTAATGTCATACAGAGATACAGTTGTATCAAAGTTCCGATCACCAAATATCATCTTGCTACCAGTTTTATATCAATTAAATCTGAGCAGCTTCATGTTAATGTATGGCATTTCTTTGATTCTTTTTTTATGAAACTAAATCATAAGCACAACTGTCTATCTTATTCAATGACCTTATCTGGATTTCAGCAGTTCAGATAGAAAAACTACGTTAAATGCAATATCTTCATTTTTTTAATAATGCAATTCAAAAGTAACATTGTTGATGAAGATAACGCAAAAATGCAAATATCATTGTGCTAAAATTGAGAGGTGGTTTCTTTTGAAAGTCAATATTTTGCTCATCATGTGTTAGCTTTAAAAGTTTGGTGTTTCTTTTCGGATAGTTCCGTAGCAGTATCTCTATGGTGCTACTTTTCGGATAGTTCTGTAGCAGTATCTCTTTGGTGCTACTTTTAGGATAGTTTAGTAGCAATATCTCTTAAAGTGTTCTAGAGCAAGCGCGGTAAAGAGACTACTAATTCAATAAACTCGCTTTATTTACCACATACCAAAGATGCATTGTTTTATTCTCGGCCATGAAAGGCCCACAACGAGTCCTTCATGATGTCACCATATAAATATATGTGTAGAAGATATAATCTACCAAAAACACACGTGAAAATAAATATTATATTATTTTAAATTCATATGTTAAAACATTAAACTGCTATTATAGTCTACAACAAATTTCCTCTAATGCGATAAATAAACCATGCATATAATTAAAGCCCTGCTTACATGTCAGCGAGTCATATATGTGTACTTCTTCTGAAGCACTGGTTGGAGTTTCTATAACACAGTTTTCACGAGGGGTATTCCCATTCTGCCTGTTGTACAGGACGGCATAAGGATGTTCAACCGATTGTCCTTCTACAGTACTGACCGCCATACCAGCAAAAGGTCTGGCATCTGAAATGTAAGATCCAACTCATTTTATTCCGCATGTTGCTAATAAAGTCCACAACATTTGACGCTCGACTGTCTATTTTAGGTGAGTTAGGTAAAACTGTATGATTATGGTGAGCTTGATAACCCATACTTGGTTCGGTTTTTTGTATATGGGTTTCGAGTCACAATTGGAAACTACAAAAACCAAAGGTCATTAAGTGTTAAGTAAATTTATCATAGATTGTACTTGTATGGAAATCTACACTAGGACAAGTATATGAGACAAAAATCGTTTGTTTATTAAAGACCGGCACGATGTTTCGATAAGTAACATGTTATCTTTGTCTAGCACAAAAAGTCTTAAAATTACATACCTGGGGCGTTTCGGAACCTGTGAAACACAAACAATTAACAGGTTAAATGTATAATTATTGATAAAAAAATTGTTAATCCATCTTTTTCGTGAAAATACACATTATGTTTTATACAGTGGTAAAATAAGAAAGAGAAGTGAGTTTATCCATCACGACGATAGCTGGGTTATTGCGAATCTTAACAATATTTAAAAGAATCAGGAAGTTCGATGAACGGTGGGTGTGCCACGTAAGTGTAGAAACAGTTGAAAACTGATCGATCGTCAGAAGAGTAGCCATAATCAACAGGAATAACAAGCAAGACAGAGAGACGCGTTTTAATATAGACTATGCGTGTTCCCTAATCTCTATTCAGATACAAATTTGAATAGAAATATCACTTTAAAAAAAGAAAAGACATTGGCTATAAACAGAACTAGTATAATCATCAGCGCAGTTGGAATATTATCGCAAAATGTCTACCTTCAAATAATGGCCACCCATACTATAAAAACCTACTCAGAAGAAAATGTTTTTTGTCATCACCCATCACAACCTACAAAATTAAGCTTATTGCACGATTTCTACCCGAAAAGCCGATGGATTTACATCAAGGGTCGGACTATGGGTCTAGAGTAGGACAGCATTATCAGTCTTACTGATTTGTACTGAAAACAAAACTTTTGCATCAATTTGAAATGAAAACAAAAAAAAATGTCCGTGCATGGCCCACCACTATCTTTAATAACTCTCTGCGTTCCTCGAAAGACGGTCCAAAAATGTGCCGTATTTTGTTGGAGCAATTTTTCTAAAAGCCATCGACATTCGGAATTTTGATTTTACGATCCCTCTTTTAATTCTATAAAGATGTGGTATTACTCACCTGTTTACTCCTGCTTTCTGACCTGTTAACGAAAACCAACAGATTGTTTAGAAATACAGGTAATATATATAATATTATACCGCCATATTGTTTATGAACATAAAAAGTCTTTTTTATATATATAAAAACACCCCAAGCTATAACATTGGATGCATATTTTACATTTCTACCCCCTCTCATGACCCACGGTTAAATCTTACCTTTATTGGATACATTGTTGATTTTTTAAAAGTTAGTTAAATTAATAAAAGGATATTAATTATAGGAGATAAGATCCATGGTTGACAGTTCTTGCTATAATACATGTAGCTTAAAAAAGATAACGTAAATAGAATATGCTGAAAATTTCAAATTGCTCCACTCTGAACCGAGATATTAGCTTTTGAATTATAGGCTAGCGTCGATCATCATTACTAAAGTAAGTTATAAAAAAACAAAGTCTCGGTTATCCATTTTACTTTTAATTATTTTTCAAAAAATGTATTCCAAACCGCTAAATATCGCGAGCTAGCGATGGTATCGAGAGTTGATTATGATCTTGATGAATTCATTTTTATCTAATTGATAATCTTAACAACATTTCTGGCATAAAAAAAGACCTACAATGGGGAGATTCAGCTCTTGCATAATTTATGTTTTAACAATTTACCTCCAACATGACGTTTTCTGTAACACACTGCTGCGATTACTATAACCACGATAACCACAAGAATGGCAGCTGATATCGCAACTCCCAATATAACGGTTTTCGTTTCATCCTGGGGTTCTCCTTGATCACCATGCCCTAAAGAAGCTATGAAAGACAATACAGTTGCGCTACTAGAATAGAGCCCCAGGGACGGCATAACCGTGATAATAAAATTATTCTCAAACCCAAGCATGTTTTAGTGGTACCTCGTATTATCAATCCCAATGGAAAATCATCACACAAAATGACATAACAGTTATAAACCCGTTTTACATCCTGTGTTGGTTGTAAACAATGGACAGCCTGATTATCTGTTATATCAACATTTCTAGCACAGTTCTTAATCCCTAAATTAAACACTGATTTATATAATTATTAATACAAGAATACATATAAATAATATATTAACGGTAAATGTTGAATTACTTACATGAAACATTCACAGTAAAGATTTTACTATGCGTTCTTGTAATTGGGTCTCCATTTGTTGGTGCGAGAATTACAACAGCTTCACACTTATAATCTCCCTCTTGGTTTTTACGGATATTTGACAATTCAAGATATTTCGTGACAGCTGCATAACTTCCATTGGGGTTATACCATTGGTAACTTGAAGGTTCTGGATTCGAGTCGACAGAACATGTTAACTTTAGATCAGTGTGTATCGTAACATTAATGGTTTCTTGTGAGGTTTCAGTACTTGGTCCATCTGGAAATTTGAAAACAAAAATATGTAGCGAAGCGAATGTTAATACGTAATTATCGTGGTACCTAAATACGAAATACGTTCCCGACAATTGACCTTGTGGGAACGTCCGTCCCTCTATCAATGATTTATCTATCAAACAACATTGACAATACAGCCCTGTTACTACAATAACATACAAATATACGAAAACGTAACGCCATGATAACCCGTGCGTAAAATTAACGTTTTCTCTACCAGCACTCAACATTAATGTTATGTTACTCTGTATGTACGTGATATCTATGTTCTACTTGTGTTAAATCTTTGCAACTTGGCGAATCAACGAATGAAGAAACTTAAGATAAAGAGTAATTTTAATGGGGTTGTTTCGGGGCACACTTACATAGAATGTGAACAGTTGTTATCTTTGATGATCTGGCAGTTATTGGATGAGAAGGAGCTGACGATTCTATTATGGTGTTGGAAGCAGTACATGAATATTCACCAGATCTGGTTCTGTCTGCATACGGCATGGTTAAGGTAGTATGCTGTGTTGCTTCAAATTCATATTTAGTTAGGTCTTGGCCATTGGGGCCAGTCCATTTAAAGCTAAGAATACTCGGGTTAGCTACTGCTGTACAAATTATAGACAATGTGGTACTCTCGATAACCTTCATTTCCGGTGGTACGGTTACATCCGGTGGATCTAGGAGGATTAGAATATACGTGATCATACATTACCCTTTCGAAACCTTTAATTTTGTAAACGATTAAACACATAAAATGTGAAAGTACTAAAAAGGTTACAAATATATCACCTCCAACGGCAATTAATGGCAAGATTCGTTTCACATGCTTGTTTCATATTTAGCTAGATCACAAACCTCAACTTTTTAATACATTGGGGTTTGTGGAGTTATATATAAAATCGACTTTATAGTTATCGGTAACCCAATAATTCGTTCTTCTACAGCCGTGTGGCTGACATATTTAATTGACGGGTATAGTATATCCCTGATAATATATGTCTACTACATCGTTAACATTGTTCATCACATGCATTTTGCATACCGATAGTTCATTGGCCAATCACGCTATTTTACTTAGATTTCGCCTAATAGATTGGATGCAGCTATGACGGGTGTGGCATACTAGCAGGGTAAGCTTACTCTTTCGGACACCTGTTACCACTGTTTGTCGTGTATTTTGTACACGGTGAAAAGTCCATATGCTGATTACACTATTTTGCCAGATTACACTATTTTGCCTATAAAGTTTTTTTAGGACATCGAATTTGTCTAATGGTTTGGATCGTTCGTACTTGGTTTTTATTTTATTTCACTAACCTGTAGATACAGAGTTCGATGCCCGTGTTAGCCGAGAATGATCTTTAGGATCTTCAGCCTGGCATAACGTCTAGTAGTGGGGATGGGACACTTGAATGAATGAAATAGGGTTTAACTTCCTAATTTTCTGGCCCAGCCGGGATAATGAAGCCGGGAATACGCCATGTGAAAGACTACCAGACACAAATTGTTCTTTTACGTGCACAATAACCAATTTCTTGGCGCCGTTTCTGCCTAAGCCCTCCGTGACGCCCCACTGATACGGGATACGGAGATACCACTCTGGAGAATCTCGAGGACCTGGGGAACTCTCACGACCAATACGGTTGCATCTTCTGTTTGGTGAGTTTTACAAACTGAGCCACCCAAAGAACGGAGTATTGGGGAATCGAAACCAAGACAATCTAGTCTACGATGTCTATTAAGAAACCAAGTCTGCCAATGTTTTGAATAAACGCCGTAGACTCTATTGCCTGAATTGTAAGAATTTCTTGATTCGATGACATCTTCAACTCAGTGAATCTGTTATGGGGCTTTTAGGGTTTGGTTTGACTGAATTATAATAATGAAACTAATGAAACCTACATAAAACATTAAGTATTATTGTAGCAATCGTTGTATTTCCTCTTATATCCACCGCGCAGGTATAATTTCCGTCGTCTGATCTCTGTAGACTCTGGAGTCTGTAAATTGATGAACTTTGACCTTGAATTCTAATTCCGTTCTTCCTCCAGGTATAACCACTTGATGGTATTGATGAGGTTGTGTTAAATTCACATTGTATCTCAAGTTGTCTCCCTTCTGCCACATTATGTGGAATTGTCAGAGGTTTGATTATTATTTTACTATTATCTGAAATGTATTATATATACTGAAATACTAAATTTAGCCACTTGACGTTTATTGGTCAAACGGCGCTGCGCTGAGCTTACAATTTTTATCGACTTGTCATTCTTTGGGTTTGATTTTTCTCATGGGCATATAATCGACACTGCAGCATCAATCTTGATCAAACTTGCTTTGTATGACAGACCTGATCTAGTTGTGCACATCGCCTGTAGCACGATGGTAACTCAGTTTCAGCGGTGCGTTGATCGATTCGAAATTTGTTCTGGAGCATCTAACCTGGTACTCAAAATTTTGGCAGAACGACTTTGACTTGACACTATTGAGATATTTTGGGGTGAAAAGTTGGAATTTCTCTAAGGTGTAGGTTTTTGGGTCGGGCGGTCATTTCAGTATCGAATATATCGAATTCCAAATGCAGAGGTATCTTTTACATGCACGCAAATGTGTACACGGGACCTTGGTATTTGGTATCAGTAGGTTATACCAACGCATAAATATTTCAATCTATTTAAATCAAATTTGCATTGACGAGGTCGAACTAATTCTTTACCAACTATCTGTTCTCTTTAATGTAGGAATCGATTTAAAGGTCTAGTCAGGTCCGTTGAAGACATACGTTTTTGTAGTGTTCACATATAAACGTTAAAAAGGTAGAAAAGCATGGCTTTAAAATCAATTAGACTATGTGGCAGTACCTTTATAATCTAGTTCAGTTTAGTTAAAAGTATCTTACTTAACTGGCAGCTGATTTTGTCACTGCTTAAAATATAACCATTTTTACATCCACAGGTATGTTGCCCTAGCTGTTTTGGTAAACATAGTTGTTGACAATTTGAATTCTCACACACACTGGAACCTAAATGTTAAATCAAGTCTGTGATAAGCATTCATTCCAATGAGCAAATAGGCATTACTTTGGACCCGTACTTCAGATTCAATAGATTGTAAATAAAATTAAATTATGTTCAAGTTACGTCCCTTTGTCCTCAAAGGACTAGTTTGTGCAGACAAGCAGACGGCCAGGCAGGGGGGGGGGGGGGCAGGGGGCCGGGGGCATAGTACTAACTCAACCGGGTTTCTGATAAAATTATTATTATATTAACATAATATGGTGTCCGTCGGAACGATAGCCAAAAAAACATACCCTGCTATTGTGGATCGAAGAATTGTGCGTTTTAAAGTCAAAACAGGCTCCTACCTACACAATGGGTTCAACACTATTTGCATAGGTTTTGTTCATTAGCACAACCCCGTCAACCTCCTGTATCTTATATCTAACCTCGTCTGTATGACGGATTTCGCCAGTGGAACTGCTTTCAGGTTCCCGGATTTAAAATGGCGGTCCCCATAAAGACGCCCGTAAAGAGTATTTTATCTCAAGAAATTGTATACATCATACAATGATTTCAATGTCTGAAGCTGTATTCTTTCAAGTTTAACCGATGCAAATTATACATTCTTTTCGAACGACGTTATTTTGAGAATTTCTTTCTAAACACGGTAATAATACTTGCCACATAACCGGTAGCCTTATCACAATTCGATGAGTGTAGCTACATATCACTTACAGGCATACAGCCGAGGTCAATTGTTTGGTACCGGTTACTGCCGAGGTTTTCCGAATGGGGTTTTGTTTTCATCGGTAAACAATAGTTTTTTATACCTTGTATAATCTCGCTGTAATTGTATGCGTACATTCCATACGATCTAGGTAACACTGTTGGTCCGAATGGTTCTAGAAAAGAACCCGCTTTCGTCATGCGACTAATGTGCCTGTGGAAAGTAAAGAAAAGAGACTCGTTTATTATTCTGGAATCCCGAGAGGCTCATCAAATTTTTACTCGAAATTTAACTCTTTGGGAGAATTAACTTTTGGAAATAGAGGCATTCTCATGAAAAGTTTTAGTCTGGAAAAGGGGAAATGAAATTTTGACACACTTGACACCGGTCGATGCGTGCTTGGATACAATTACATGTATTGTAAATCGACAAGGGATTGAAAATAAAAGTTTTAAAAAATTGTCTTTTACTGCATGCAGTTATTGAATTAAACTGGTTAAATATATGTGAGTCGGAGATCAGGTTATCTGGTAGCAATTACTTTCTGCCAGGAAAAACCTGTCTTTAAGTTAGGCACTTCCAGGCATACTTTCTTATTTGTTCTTATTGCGTAAACAATATGAAGAAGTTGCATGTGAAGACGGTCACTTTTAACCCATAACAACCTTTAAAGGGACAATAACACCTTTGTTGTAACTGAATAATATGTTCCAATCTTCATTCTGGTCAACACCTTGTACTATTTTACAATATTCCAATTAATTGGCGATACAAATTTCATCTTAACACACCTAATTTAAAAAATTGGAAAATTCAACTGTATATTTTCGAACCCTCTGAACAAGTAAAAATATGATGTAATCGATAATTTACACAACAGGTGGGACACTTGAACATCTAGTACTTAGAATAAGGCTATTATTTATTTTCTGGAGCTGCCAAGCCAGCAAGAGTGTTATTGTCCCTTTAACCAGTCAAATCAGTAGGTGTCGATCGGCGTAGCCTGCCCTGGTCTCTAGCCTTTATTTCTAAGAATTCCTGTCCTTTGACCCTTACTTTTAATCGTTTCCCATGCGTGATCATTACCGCCTTGCTTTTTGATTGGCCAGAACATGGTCTAGAATTTCTTCTTTTAGTATTTATATTTCCGTATTTTGTTGCATTTAAATCAGATCTTGGTGCAGTTTCAATATGGCTTCGAATAGCAGGTAACGTGGTGGAATATGGTAGGTGAGTCCCGAAAAGCTTTCAATGATTTCCCTCATTTTAAATGAATATCTACACACAATGAACAGGCCTGGGGGTCTAATCCCAGCTATAGATTAGTTTTAATAAATTTGAAAGTTTAACGAGAATTATGTAGCATTCATTACCATCTATCAAATATACACGAATACCTACCCGACTCTCCAGTCATTGTAATAAATGTAGTTTCCCATCAGAACAATACTAAAATAGTGAGCATTTGTTGATTGATAAATTACAGTTCTAGAACTTTTATCCATTGACATAGATTCAATTCTGTGTAGTTTTGCATCTGCCCAATAAACTATTTTAGCTGAAAATATTTTAATATGTATAATGTAAAGTGAATTTTCTGTCACATGTTGAAATTGGGATAACTTACAAACAGGAATTCACTAATTCAATAGTGGTTTGTTTTACTGATTGTGGCTAACACTGGGCGTGGGAGAGAGATTGTTTTTGTTTCTGGTGTGGGGGGGGGGGTACTACTAACCCCTAAGAGAAGCTTTTCCTTGATTTTTTGTTTACCAAATTGCAGATATCGCAATAATATCGCACACTTCGTGTCAAGCTATTATCCATGTATTCTACATGACAGGATCTGGCAGAACGGGAAGAAAAGATATCTCCTTTTCCCGAAAATAAAACATTCCTCGGGCTTGCCACAGGGCTCGGTTCTCGGAACATACCTTTTGCTGGTAATGATATTACTTCAAATATTAAATTCTTCGCTTATGATATAAAACCATTTATCTTACAATTTATAAAGCTACCCAATCCGCATAAAAAATTCTAAATAGTGACCTGGAAAATAGATTATGGTCTAAAACAGGCTCTACCAAAATGATTCACAAAAAAGACGAAACAAAAACAATGCGACCAATCTCGACAGTGGTCGTCTCTTGAATGGCGATAGTCTGCCAGTTGACGTGGGTGTAAGAACGTCAAACAATTTTAAAAACAAGGGCGATAATCCGTGAGAGTTATGAGAACTGTGTATGTAAAAGTAGAGAGTATAAGAAAACTTTAAAACGACAATTTAATGAGTTCCAAAAGACATTTGTTAGCAAATTGCGTAGTCTAAAGGTAAATGACCCTAAATTGTATTGGTCATTATTGAATAAAGGTTCTGATAAGGGTAAAAATGTGCAGCAAAAAGTTGCTCTTGATTTATTTTATAACCATTTCAAGAATTTAAATAATGTTGAAACTGATAATGATGTTGTTTTACCAGAAAATATCAGTGAGTACAATACTGTCATTAATCAGTCAATATGTGAACAGGAGGTTGTAAGTGCAATTAAGTCATTGAAAAATAACAAAGCATGTAGTGAGGACATGATACTTAATGAATTTTTGAAACATGCCGCTGATAAACTTATGCCTGTTTTTCTGAAATTATTCAATATTGTATTTGAAAGCGGTATTATACCCGACTCATGGTCAAAGGGTTTTATTTGCCCTATTTATAAAAAGAAAGGGGATCCTGCAAATGTAGATAATTATAGAGGCATAACAATATTAAGTTGTTTTGGTAAATAATAGGTTGTTCAGTTATTTGGAGAGTCTTGGGTTATTATGTGAGGAACAAGCCTTTTTCAGAAAAGGGTATGGCACTACTGATCATATTTTTAACTTGAAATGTCTCATCGATTTATATTTATTTAGACGGAAAAAAACTGTATTGTGCCTTTGTTGATTATCGAAAGGCCTTCGACTCAGTAAACAGAGTATTATTATGGCAAAAGCTGCTACGCAACGGTATAGATGGTAAATTACTGATTGTACTGCCAAATTTGTATAAAAAGGCCAAGTCTTGTGTAAGAGATGGTTCGAATTGTTCTGATTTCTTCGCATCTAATATCGGTGTGAGGCAGGGTGAAAACTTGTCGCCACTTTTATTTTCTATCTTTCTTAAGGATTTGACTGAATTTATGTCGCATGCTTATAATGGTTTAACCGATGTTTGTAATATATCACACTTGATATTTGACAATGGTGATATTGAAGTGAATTTCAAATTGTATCTGTTATTATATGCGGACGACACAGTTATTCTTGCAGAATCCGCAGCAGAGTTGCAATCTGCACTAAACGCAATGTATTTATATTGCGAAACATGGAAACTTAAAGTTAATGTTGCCAAAACAAATGTCGTTGTATTTTCAAAAAGCCGTCAGGCTGAAGACATTCATTTTATGTACAATAATGAACGATTATCTGTTATTGATGAATTCCAGTATTTGGGAATAGTATTTTCTAGAAAGGGCACTTTTCATGTTAATAAATCTAGACTTGTCCAACAAGCCAGAAAAGCTATGTTTTATGTATTACGTAAGGCTAGAAAACTGTATTTACCAATAGATATATTATTACAATTATTTGATGCTATGATTTCTCCTGTATTGCTGTATGGCGCAGAGATATGGGGTTATGAACATAATGATATAATTGAATCATTGCATTTAGAATTCTGTAAATATATAATGAAAGTTAAAAAAAAGTACACCTAATTGCATTGTCTATGGAGAACTTGCTAGAGTGCCTATGTGCGTTAGCATTAAGGCAAGAATGGTTGGTTTTTGGAAACGTCTTGTCACTGGTAAAGAGGAAAAAATATCTCGTACTTTATACGAAATATTGTATAGACTCGATTCGGGCAATGTTTATCACTCTAAATGGTTAAATTGTGTTAAAGATATATTAACTGAATGTGGCTTTGTAAATGCCTGGAATAATCAAAATGTAGATCCAAATTGTAACTTGTCTAAAAATGTTTACCATAATCTGTTTGTAAATGATTGGAAGGCTAAAATGTACAATTCAGCTAAATGTTTAAACTATAGAATGTATAAATCTGAGTTCAGCTTAGAAAATTACTTAACAGCATTGCCTTTTGATTTAAGACACAATCTATGTAAATTTAGATGTGGTAGTCATAGATTACCTATTGAATGTGGTAGATTCTATAGCATTGATAGATCAGAAAGAGTTTGTGATTTATGTAGCAACAAAGAGCATTATATATTTAACTGTACCTTCTTTAATTCTGAACGACAGAAGTTTTTACCTGCAGATATAATTAAAACTAAGAATACAATGAGTTTTTCTGCATTAATGAATAGTAAAGACAAGTTTGTTCTTATTGGTTTAGCTAAATTTTGTAAAATTGTTATGTCTGTTTTTAAAGAATGAGGTAAATTACCTTCCCACTTAATCACACATCTGTATATATTTATATATGTTTTGTCATATATGTTTTTTCATGCATTATATATTAATTGTTGAATTTTGTTAAATTATTGTACTATCATGCCTCATGTGAGGCCTTTAGTGAAATAAAATGTTTCAAAATGTTTCAAATGTTTCCTATATAGTCCCACATAAACACCCCACAATGTTATATAAAAATTACATCCTGGACATAAATTGTAAAATGTACCAAAATTCTACGATTGCGCGGATAGAAACGTTTAATAAGCCATTAGACCGTTATTAATTATATGGTTAGTAACACCATAGAGTCATCCGTAGGGCGATAGTTATATATTGACTTTTTCCAAGCCATATAAAATAATATAACAGTCTGTCCTCTACCTTTTGTGTCTATTGCTAGACCGTTCGGCCAGGTTCCATTTGGAAGCGAGAGAAGCAAATTTCTGTTCGAGCCATCCATGTCAGCCATTTCTATTTTACACTCGACACCCCAGTCAGTCCAAAACATCATTCTAGATAATTAAAATAAAGAAGATTTAGTTATATTTTAAACAGATAAAAAAATATACTCGTGTTTACGGTTAATTTAAAGGAGCTAAATCGCTAACATTGGGGACCTAGAAAATGACACAAATGGATCGCAACGCATATAATACTATAATAAGAATGTACATAAAACTGATTTACATATAATGGTTTATGTTTTTACTCTAATTTCAAATCAGTTATGTTCCGCGAAATAAGCCAACAGTTTCGATCGAGTGCAAATTTCTAGCGTCTGGTTATTCCAGTCTACAAACGCCGTTTGATTTGCTGCAATGTGTCTAGCCTCGTCGCTCGAGTCTCTTGTTATAACTGGGGATGGAGTGCATTATGTCACACGATTCGTATACCAAATGGTAAAATGTTTATTTAGTTATAAATATTGTATATCAAAAACCTTCATAATTCAAACCAAATGGTAAAATGTTTATTTAGTTATAAATATTGTATATCAAAAACCTTCATAATTCAAACGAAACGATTTAAATCGTGAGTCCCGCCTTACGTAATTCTTGTCCAGAATTAAACGATATTAAATGCCTACTGCCTGCTTTCCTCGACACTGATGACTACACCGCACCATCTTTTTTTTATTTTTGTTTATTTCTTTATGTATATCTTTGTATATTCTAAATATCTTTCATATCCGCTTCATCATTATTAATACATTTTTTTCCAGGAAGCGATATATATAAGCATCTTTGTGCTTGTTTTCGTATCCTATATACTGTAATTCAGCTATAATAATTGTAAACATTGCAAATAAATATTGTTTAAACCATATCAAAAGCCAATCTTTTTCCGGTAAGCTCACAACATCAATGTTGATTTAATTTGACAAATAATTCGTGTTTTCAATGTTGAAGATTTTGGATAATATAGAGTTAGAGACTTAGCTCCTTTAAGGTCGGTCTTAGAGATTATTTTTTCGTGGTATCGGAAAAACGAGTAGTCCTAGGATGCGATAGAGCAATCTGAACAAATAGTTTATTAAGCTTCATGCATCTAACAGTTCAAAATGTTAATAATAAAATTCTATCCAGTAGCTAAACTGTGAAAAGTGCTGTGAAAATTTCCATGCCATTTATGCACCTATTTCATTACAGAACGCCAAAATATATATCTAGAAATGATTATATTCTATTACTATATCAAGTTTATACCTGACAAGGAGCAGGGCCGCCTGTCCAACCTCGTGGGTTTACTCCGGGTCCTCCGGTTTCCTCCCACTGTTAAAGACCCCTACGCGCAAGCGAATTATTGAAATAAAATTAAACCATATGTTAGTCCCGAGTTGGCCTAATTTGTGTCGAGTGGACGTTAAACCCCTTTTATTTCTATATATATATCAAGTGTGATAAACTTTTTTAACCAAGCAAATCATCAATAATAATTATGTATGTCCTGAAGACATGTTCTTAATCAAGGGATACGTCCCTTGTTAACTGGAATTAAGTGCCCGTATCTTGTAAATATGTAAATTGTAAATAAACTATCACTCATGTTATGTCATATATATAATCTGATTTGTAAAAAATGTTCTGTTCTGATATGTTATAAATGTTCAAAGAAGTGGTTTCAAAGGGCTTTAATTGAAGTTTGAACAAAATATTATTATCTTGGTGGCCAATGATTGGGCGTCTGTGGTTATTTAGATTTAAATGAGAGCGAAAATGCCTTTTTAAACGAAGAAGAGCTATGTGATGTATTTTATATGTACATTAGCGGGTATTGTTCCACAACGAAAGTTCTTAATGTTTTTGTGTAAACGCATTTATTATCCAAGCACATTTGCTTCTGGTCAACACATACCTAGATTAAAGGGTGAGAGTCTCTAACTCAATATCATCTATGTATACGACAGCATTGATGTTGCTTCTGATATCCAATATTTAAGACCAAATGAAAATTTTAATGTTTTCGAGCGCCATTTGTAATGAAGTGACTCGATAAACAAATCCTACAAAGGGAATATTACCAATGTAGACTGACATAGCCAGAGGCCAAAGACTGCCATTCAATTTGGACCCTTCGCGTATTTAGCCGAACATAATTGATTAGAAATTACAGTAAACAGAAACCATCGAATGTAAATCAGTTTATATACATTCATATTCCATTATACTATTATATGCATTGCCACCCATTTCTATCCATTGTTAGGTGCCAAAGAATAGAGACTCAGCTCCTTTAATCTGTTAGTTTATATTCCCCTTATTTTCTGCAGAGCTTAGGTACCAAGAATGTATTTTCTACTATTGAAGTGTTATTCTTACCCATCATTTGGAAGGATAACAATGGCCCTCGGTTCATCTAACCCTGTGTCAATCAATGTTAATCTATAATCGTAATTATCTAGAGATAAAACATTGATAGTATCTGGTCCTGTATCTGTATAGTATAATAATCTGTTTATATAATCTACAGCCATACCATCTACAATAGATGCTGAAAAAAATCATATTGTCTCTGTTATCTACCTAATACGTGAATATATGACTTACGTAATTAATAATTGTAGTAAAATGGTGTGAAATATTCAAGAAATAATCCCAAAGGTGCGTTATGTGGGATTTGGATAAAAAGTTGGCCGTTCTTGTTATAATAGTTCAAAAAAGATAATGCAAAATGAATTGGTTGAAAATCCCATTCAAATTACTTTATTTTGAGCGAAACTATCACCGTTTGGGGTTTTAACAATATGTTAAATTCATTGTTTTTATCGTAAGAGCGGTACCTGTTATTCGAAACTTAGCCTTGTCTCTCCATTTTTTTAAATTAAATATATAATTGGGCGAGTATGAGCTTGTCATGTTAATAAATGTTTAAATAACAGTTTCATAACATTTGAAGCGAAAATTAAAACCTGCAATGGGACGATTTAAGTCTTCCATAATGCATCTGTAACTAAGATTTATGACCGATTTGAACGGCATATTTCTTCCTGCTTTTAAAAGAACAGGTTAAATGATTGTCTTGGGTAACAAAATGAGTTTGAGTTCAGCTAATTAAAACTCAAAACCAGAAAATAGCCCTTACTATCGATGTGAAAACCTTTCGTTATTAGTTAAATGAGCTACCGTGTCAGATGATTAAAGTGGCAAGGAGTAAGGTCGCCTGTCCAACCTCGTGGGTTTTCTCTGGGTCCTATGGGTCCTCTACTGCTAGAGACCCCTACGCGCAAGCGAATTATTGAAACCCCGAAATGACCTAGTTTGTGTCGACTGGACGCTAAACCCCATTCTCTCTATCTCAGATAATTACAATCTTCTCAGAGGCGTGGGTTTGGCATGGCCTAGTGGTCTAGAGTGACGCGCTTCGACCTCTAGCTGGCCGACCACCTCTGGCTTGCGACTGTGGTTTCGAGCCCTGGTGTGAGCGTATGTGACATGGAGATAGGGGCGCCTTCTCAACCCCGTGGGTTTATCTCCGGGCACTCCTGCTTCCTCCCAGTGCTAAAGACCCCTACGCGCAAGCGAATTATTGAAATAAAGAATAAAACCATGTTAGTCCCGAAATGACTTAGTTGTGTTGAGTGGACGCAGGCGCGGATCCAGAGGGGGGGGGGTCTTCCCCCCCCCCAATCCCCTGCTCAGCCACAAAAAAAAAAATTCAACACTTTTTATGAGAAAAAATTCACGGCCGCTCAGGCTTGAAAATATGAAGGGTGTGAGTTTGTATACATTGAGTTGTGTCATGGCCCTAATTCCATTGTGGACAAAAACAAATAGTCACATACAGCTCTGGGGTTGCTCAAAACTAAGTTATTTTAACGATCCGTTAAACTCTAACGGACCTATATCTTGGTAACGGGTTGTTTGTTAAATTTATACTACAGAAAACACTATAGAATAATTTATTTTTTCCTTTAGAAATATTAGCATAAACCTGTAATTTTTTGAGGCCTTTATTTCCAGCAACAATCTTTCTCTCTGTTAAAGTTAACGGACCGTTAAAAGATAACGGAGCTTTGAACAACCGTCCCCGGGCAATTATCCAAAATCGTCAACAGCATAAATTGCCGTCGGGACCAATTGACCCTACGGCGAATCGCCTATTGACGACGGCAATTTTTTTAATACCGTACAGTATGAAAATATAAGTTTATTGAAATTTAAAGAGTTTAAATAACGCTGTTCGACTGGTGACGTTGAATATTGTTGTGTTTGCTTTTAATTGCGTTGATAACTATAGCCTAATATTGTCGAATCCCCTTCCTTACGTTTCTTCCTTTTCTCGCACACCAAGTAACGCACCAAGTTTGGAATAAAACACATAATGACGTCAATAGGGTAAATCCGATCATTGATTTTTGCTCTTCATATGGTATCTGGAGATATTTTGTTCCTCACCTGTGAAGGGCGTATTCCCCATCAACATTTTATGGTCGATTTTTAGACCTGTAGTCTTGGAATTTAGCTACAGGAAATACGTCAGAATGCACCAAATTGAATCTATTTTACCAAATTTTTCTGGGGGAGGACCCCTGAAACCCCCATTACAACGTTTAGCGCATTCGGCAATTAGTTAAGCAGTTGTCCAGCCTACCCCCCCCCCCCCCCCTGCAAACAATCCTGGAACCGCCCCTGGGACGTTAAACCCCATTTCTCTCTCTCTCTCTCACAGACGGCGCTGTAGTTTAAACGTTAACATTATATCGAAATAGAAACGTATTTAGATTGAACAAATCTATTGCTCATCGGACTTAAACAAATCAGCTATTTTACGTGAATCAAAACATAAAAAGGTTAAATATATATTCGTACTTCCAGTTGATCCGACCACCACTTCCGCCTTGTTTCCCTCTAAATCTGTGGTTCTTATCAAATTATTGGTGTTATCACTCCAGTAGACTTTGTCTGTTGTTGGATCATAGGACAAGGCTATCGGACTAGCCTTTAGTGTTATGGGTAATGTTTTGATTTCTCTTGTTATGACATCTAATTCGAATATTGCAGTCTGTACTCCCTCGGCACCAAGAAGAAATTCTCTTTTAGCAACAACTGTAAATAGTGAAAAAAACAAAATACATGTTCCAGAGACATATACGAAGGCGTTAGTACTAAACAATTGGCATTTTGAGGAGTGGCATTTGCAAACAGTAGAATCCGTCTTAAAAGATAAATACTATGTGTCGGAAATTTTCCAGTTATCTACGCCGAACATAGCAGCCTGTGGTGTCTCTAAACCAAGAATAAATTCTGTTTTAGCAACAGCTGTAAAATAGGTAAACCCCTCTCAATAGTTGCTGAAACATCTGAAATTTCGCCACGACGAAGAGGGGCGTGGAATACAAATACTCTTTGTATCATACAATGATTCCTCAAATTGAATATTAGATACTTCGGTGTGTATGCCTATTCATTTATAAAGAAACTAGTAAAGGTCTTCACACGGCGTTTTATGTGCTTCTCGACTGTAATAAATTTTCCAACGCGTTCCATTGTCTATCCTGAACATTAACCGTGACCAACAATAATAATGAATTCCAGCTATAAATATCGGACAATTATTGCAGATGCCGACATGCTGAAAGATCAAAAGATTGTTCAGTATATTCACACCATAGACGTTCGGATTAAACTTGTGTAATGTGATAATTTCAAAGTGCGCTGCCGTTTTCATAATTTTCCTAGTTTTCATAATAATGTATATTTCCAACCGAAGACAAATTATCGGACGAGTAATAACAGAAATTGCAGGAAACCTGATAACACTGTTCATACTGCCTCTGGTTTTAATGTGTGTCAGCACAATAGAGGCCAGAGGTTTTGCCATGAGAGAACGAACCCTATCTATATTCAAATTCTATGTGAGCATGAGATACAAAACCTTGTGTACTTCTTCTCCGGAGTTTGTCTTGCTCTTTGCTATTATTGCTCTTGAGAATACATTCTACGTACACGTTAAAGCAATCATTGAAAGATTATTTGTATTCTTCTGCAAGTGCACCTGATTTTAATTTACATTTGAATTACATACAATTCCCATTAGATCTTAAACTATGGCATTGTTTGTTCTATGTATTCTTACCTCTTACATCGAAAACAATATTAAATCTTGTTCCAGCACATTTCCATGTACCGCCATCTCTTATTCTTGACACATTTCTTATATTAACTGATATTTTGTGTGCAGTTTGTTCAATCAAGGTGTAGTATGTACATGTAGAATTGGTGGTACAATCAGGTATTGGTAATTCATCTTTAGATACAGAAACAACAGTATCTACAGGATCAATACATGATATAACCCCAGAGTTACCTTCTACTAGAATAGATGGTGCTGCTGTTAGACGTGGTGCTCCTGAAACAAAAGTATATCTTTTATGCGGAGAATAGAATACGGATATGTAGATTTATTGTGTAAATGAAACAACAACAAAATAATAGTAGGGACGCTTATGTGCCGGCAATAGGATGAACACGTATGCTGAGTTTAAAATTACAGAAAGACGAATTGAGATGATTTAACAGCAAATGTTAAACTTAAGTTTTAATTTTGTAAATTAAGTTTTAATTTTGTAAATTAAGTTTTAATTTTGTAAATTAAGTTTTAATTTTGTAAATTAAGTTTTAATTTTGTAAATTAAGTTTTAATTTTGTAAATTGAGTTTTAATTTTGTAAATTAAGTTTTAATTTTGTAAATTAAGTTTTAATTTTGTAAATTAAGTTTTAATTTTGTAAATTAAGTTTTAATTTTGTAAATTAAGTTTTAATTTTGTAATTTACTTTTGTAAATTAAGTTTTACTTTTGTAAATTAAGTTTTAATTTTGTAAATTAAGTTTTAATTTTGTAAATTAAGTTTTAATTTTGTAAATTAAGTTTTAATTTTGTAAATTAAGTTTTAATTTTGTAAATTAAGTTTTAATTTTGTAAATTAAGTTTTAATTTTGTAAATTAAGTTTTAATTTTGTAAATTAAGTTTTAATTTTGTAAATTAAGTTTTAATTTTGTAAATTAAGTTTTAATTTTGTAAATTAAGTTTTAATTTTGTAAATTAAGTTTTAATTTTGTAAATTAAGTTTTAATTTTGTATATTAAGTTTTAATTTTGTAATTTACTTTTGTAAATTAAGTTTTAATTTTGTAAATTAAGTTTTAATTTTGTAAATTAAGTTTTAATTTTGTAAATTAAGTTTTAATTTTGTAAATTAAGTTTTAATTTTGTAAATTAAGTTTTAATTTTGTAAATTAAGTTTTAATTTTGTAAATTAAGTTTTAATTTTGTAAATTAAGTTTTAATTTTGTAAATTAAGTTTTAATTTTGTAAATTAAGTTTTAATTTTGTAAATTAAGTTTTAATTTTGTAAATTAAGTTTTAATTTTGTAAATTAAGTTTTAATTTTGTAAATTAAATTTTTGAATTTTGTAAATTAAATTTTTGAATTTTGTAAATTAAATTTTTGAATTTTGTAAATTAAATTTTTGAATTTTGTAAATTAAATTTTTGAATTTTGTAAATTAAATTTTTGAATTTTGTAAATTAAATTTTTGAATTTTGTAAATTAAATTTTTGAATTTTGTAAATTAAATTTTTGAATTTTGTAAATTAAATTTTTGAATTTTGTAAATTAAATTTTTGAATTTTGTAAATTAAATTTTTGAATTTTGTAAATTAAATTTTTGAATTTTGTAAATTAAATTTTTGAATTTTGTAAATTAAATTTTTGAATTTTGTAAATTAAAATTTGGAATTTTGTAAATTAAATTTTTGAATTTTGTAAATTAAATTTTTGAATTTTGTAAATTAAATTTTTGAATTTTGTAAATTAAATTTTTGAATTTTGTAAATTAAATTATTGAATTTTGTAAATTAAATTATTGAATTTTGTAAATTAAATTATTGAATTTTGTAAATTAAATTTTTGAATTTTGTAAATTAAATTTTTGAATTTTGTAAATTAAATTATTGAATTTTGTAAATTAAATTTTTGAATTTTGTAAATTAAAATTTGGAATTTTGGAAATTAAAATTTGGAATTTTGGAAATTAAAATTTGGAATTTTGGAAATTAAAATTTGGAATTTTGGAAATTAAAATTTGGAATTTTGTAAATTAAAATTTGGAATTTTGTAAATTAAAATTTGGAATTTTGTAAATTAAAATTTGGAATTTTGTAAATTAAAATTTGGAATTTTGTAAATTAAAATTTGGAATTTTGTAAATTAAAATTTGGAATTTTGTAAATTAAAATTTGGAATTTTGTAAATTAAAATTTGGAATTTTGTAAATTAAAATTTGGAATTTTGTAAATTAAAATTTGGAATTTTGTAAATTAAAATTTAGAATATTTTGTAATTTAAAATTTAGAATATTTTGTAATTTAAAATTTGGAATATTTTGTAAATTAAAATTTGGAATATTTCGTAATTCAAAAGTTGGAATATTTTGTAATTTAAAATTTGGAATATTTTGTAATTTAAATCTTTGACTATTTTGTAAATTAATTTAAATCTTTAACTATTTTGTTTTGAATTTTGTAAATTAAATTTTAGAATTTTGTAAATTAAATTTTAGAATTTTGTAAATTAAATTTTTGAATTTTGTAAATTAAATTTTTGAATTTTGTAAATTAAATTTTTGAATTTTGTAAATTAAATTTTTGAATTTTGTAAATTAAATTTATGAATTTTGTAAATTAAATTTATGAATTTTGTAAATTAAATTTATGAATTTTGTAAATTAAATTTTTGAGTTTTGTAAATTTAATTTTTGAATTTTGTAAATTTAATTTTTGAATTTTATAAATTAAATTTTTTAATTTTGTAAATTAATTAATTTTGTAAATTAATTAATTTTGTAAAAAAAAAATTTAATTTTGTAAATTATTTTTTTTAATTTTGTAAATTTAACATCCCACGCTTCTGCAACTTGGGCTAATTGAAGACGGACATGCGCCATACAGTGTGCTATGGGAGGAATTTAGCCCAAGGGATATTTTACGTGCACGCCAATGTCAAACCCGAACGACTAGACAGCTGTCCTTCACAGGCCCTCCGTCTGCATCACTGACAAGGGGAAACCACACCGGAAAATCGAGATGAACTTTCTGGGCCAATGCAGGGATCGAACACCCGACCTCTGCTAAACAAATAAAATAGCCTAATTGGTCTCTTTTTTTAACAAGTAGCTAACTGAATAGTGTGTATGTAGGCCTACATATTCATTTATTATTATATTTGTTTATTTAATCATCACTATTCATTCATTCATTTATTCATGCAATGTAATGTACCTCTATTGTGACGTCACAAGGGTAAACGTTATAAGATGATATTATATTGAAACATGTAGAAGCAAATCGGTGTTATTTTTATATTTCAAACTATAATAATATAATCCTTATAAGACATATAGAAATAGATTGCACTAAAAATAAACACACTTTATGGATATACTACTTCTGAATTTTATTAACATGCTACGTTTCAATACACATACAGGTATCGTTATCAAGCAAATAATATTGAAACGTAGCATGTTAATAAAATTTAGAAGTAGTATATCCATAAAGTGTGTTTATTTTTATAATAAGAGAGAGAGAGAGAGAGAAAGAGAGAGAGAGAGAGAGAGAGAAAATTTTTTTTTTTAAAAATGACAAAAGAAAACTTCATATTTTCCGCTAGCGCTTTCACAACTTACGTTGCTCTTCAGACGGCTTTTAATATTGCCACTAATTAGTTAATAATAGATACATATTATGACGTCTTGACGTCATGGTTACATTATGAACAATACATTAACATGCTACGTTTCAATACACATACAGGTATCGTTATCAAGCAAATAATATTGAAACGTAGCATGTTAATAAAATTTAGAAGTAGTATATCCATAAAGTTTGTTTATTTTTATAATAAGAGAGAGAGAGAGAAAGAGAGAGAGAGAGAGAGAGAGAAAAAATTTTTTTTTTAAAAATGACAAAAGAAAACTTCATATTTTCCGCTAGCGCTTTCACAACTTACGTTGCTCTTCAGACGGCTTTTAATATTGCCACTAATTAGTTAATAATAGATACATATTATGACGTCTTGACGTCATGGTTACATTATGAACAATACATTGTCATGCAAGGGTGATAACTCAGTACATTTAAAACCATTTATTAAAAACATAGCCTCTCACTTAGAGTAAAGTTTTGGATGGTATTTGTCAATAAAAAATTGTTCTTTGGTCTCTTAGAGGTCGTTATTCTTATTATTGAGCCTATATAATGGAAATATACTAAACTTGCCTACACCACACTCTGTTAGATGTTCACTTAGTGGAATCATTCTGTATTTGGGTTGCAGTTTGTGTTGTCTGTGAAGATTTACTCTCAGTCTAAGCATCATTTTAGTCTTCCCTATATAGGTACCCTTGCATCCCGGACATGTTATAAGGTATACAACAAAACTTGATTGACCATTCATTGACTGTTTTACATAAAATATAGTGTCACTATTAACTTTAATAGATGACCCTTCAATGATTACATCACAAGTTTTACATCTTGGATCATTACATTTTGAAACAACTGGTAATGAAGCGACCGATTCAAAATTAGACGGCTGTTTTAGACTATTAATCACGTTCATCTTTCTTAGGATTTTATCCATTGTTTGACTATTTTTAAGAATATGGGTGTAATTATCAATAATAGATTTTCCATATTCTTGGGTTGGATTAAACGTAGAAACTAAAGCAACGTCACGTTTATCAGAGATTGCAGGCATTTTTGGCTGTCTTAAAAGATCTTGGTCCAGATCCAATGCTCTTTGATTGGCATTGTCTATTAACTTTTCTGGATATTTTTGTTTTAGTAAAAATATCTTTAATTCCTGCAATCTCTGATTTTTCATGTCACAATTTGAAACAATTGTACAAATGCGTCTAGCTACTTGGTTATAATATTGGATATTTCTTTTTGTGTGAGACGGTTGACAAGAACTGAAATTCAGATATTGATGTGTATCTGTTGGCTTTTAAAAAATATCAGTTTCAATAGAGCCGTTAGGGTGAAGTATTAATTTCACATCGAGAAAATTTAGTGTTGTTTTACTCTGCTCAGTTGTGAACTGAATACTGTCATCTACATTGTTTAACATTTTATGGAGTTCAGAGATGATTTCTGAAGATACTTTTAGGACCACAAAACAATCATCTAAAAATCGTTTCCAAGATATCCTTATTAGGTCACTGAAAACATTTCCATAAGTTGCTGTCACTTTCTCATACCATATTTCCTCAAGATAACCTAAAGTTAGTGTAGCATAGGTGGAACCAAATTTAGTACCCATTGCGACTCATTTGATTTGTGATTAGAATAGGTTATTAAAGGAAAATATGTTATTAGATATATATAGGAAAATTTAGGGTATTCCCCTTATATAAACTCAACTGGTCGGATAATGATTTGCTAGAAAATAAAGAACAGCCTTTTTTTTAACAAGTATCACCCTAAATTAAATGCTGCATTATTTTTTATTGTAATTTGATATTGTAAAATATTTATATTTGATATTATTATTTTCATTTACTATATAGCTATGACGTCATGTAACTGTATACTATCTCATTATTAAAAGCCTGATGATCCCCGTAGTGGATGAAAGCGCTAGCTAAGATAAAATACCCTAAATTTTTCTATAATATATATATAGGAAAATTTAGGGTATTCCCCTTATATAAACTCAACTGGCAGGATAATAATTTGCTAGAAAACAAAGAACGGACTTTTTTTTAACAGGTATCACCCTAAATTAAATGCTGCATAATTTTATATTGCAATTCGATATTGTAAAATATTTATATTTGATATTATTATTGTCATGTAATCATGTATTAATATGACGTCATGTAATTGTATACTATCTTATTATTAATTAAAATTAGTTTTATATATCTAAAAACATAATAGTTCTAAATATTTTTACCTGATAGAAGAATCTTTTATTTATTTTATAATATATCTGAAGATTAAAGATGAAAGCGCTCATGCACAACCGTAAAGCTACACTACTTGTTTCACGGTAAACGATGAAAAGATAAAAGGTATGCCGACACAAACTGATCTCAACACTGGTTTAATAACATTTTAAAGTACTTTTCGTCCGTCTTGGGACTATTCATAAATAATGTCATCGTATAAAGATGGACAATATAGTATATTTATACATATCTACATGGTAACACTGTTGTTTAATTGGCTATAGTTACCATTATCTATGGTTACATAGTGTATCGTTAACTAATAGAAATCATGTACACACGTGTGTTAATCTGTAGTATATGGGTTCAATATATATATACCGGACAGTATATTTTTTTTTAAAATTTAAAAAATACGTCCAGGTAAGAAATTCTCCACTTTACTTAATTCTGAAACACATTAAAGCATATAATCTAGCTGTCTGCCCTCTATAGGCGTCTTCAGATATTTATAATTTATACATATATATTAATGTATATAAACTAGAAAGAATATGTCCCCATTTCAATGTACGTTTATATTGTTGACAAGGGCGGTATAAAGGATTAATTTAAATTTATTTGTATTTGTACAAAACACATTGTCAGAACTTATGCAAACGCAAACAAATATCAATAGATACAAAATATATTAAACTATTATTATTAAACTATTATTAATACTATCATAAAACGGAATATTAAAGCACACTTTATTGACAGGCTCAAACAAGATTTAAATGCATAATTTGCCCACTACCCACCGTGTTAATGTTCTTATAATATTTAAATACAATCTTGATATGTGTTTTTACACTTTTTAATTGAGGGGATTTTTAACCCTAGCGAATATTCACTGCTGATCAGTGTGATGACCACGTTGACTCGTTAACTTTGAAATCCCGTGTTCGATCCCTGTGTTGACCAAGAAAGGTCTACCATAGTTCATGTCATGTGTAGGCGTATGGTCTCCCATAGTTCATGCCATGTGTAGGCGTATGGTCTCCCATAGTTCATGCCATGTATAGGTGTGTGGTCTCCCATGGTTCATGCCACGTGTAGGCGTATTGCAATACATGTATAAGATAAAAACTTTCAATCACTTGTCTGTGTTCGAACTCCATGCATATTTAGTTAACCTACTTGACTTATTTCGGCTCATTCATTTACTAATGTGCTTTTGTAAATGAATGCAACGCCTAAATAGATACAGACATAGTTACATTACAATAAATATAGTATTGATTCATATTGATCTAGACCAACAATTTGTGTCTTACGATATCTACTTCTACTACTCTACTACTACTTTAGTTCTTTGACGTCTGCTCCTACAGAGGTTATAACACAGAAAAATTGAGACCATTAGAACTCCGCACATAACTCAAAGATCTTTTAAGCTGACAAAATGTACACAGCTCCTCCCCAAGCCGACTTTAGATTGTTGTGTGGGGAGGCGTCGTGTGCTCTAGAAAGAGTTGAGCAGAGGCGGATCCAGGAAATCCAGTTAGGCCCCCTGAGAATTTTTTTGAAAAATCGGGGTGTCAGTGGTGATTTGTCGCGCATATCTATTTTTTATACTGTTTTTTTAGGGATTTAGGGGGGCCCGGGCACCTAGCCCCCCCCCCCCCTGGATCCGCCTCTGGAGTTGAGGGGTGGGTTTTTTTGCAGGGTGCCTGTCCTTAGTCAAGAGTTGCAAATGGCAAACCGTTCTAATCGAGTTAAAATCTCGAGTATCCGATGCCATCGAGAGTTGATTATGTTCTTTTTTTGTTAATAAATGTCTAATTATTGGTTTATATAAAGAAAGGCCTGCAATAGGCTCTTGCATAATGTATGTTTAAGTAGAATGATACATATGGTGATTGTACAATGCCATGTTAAAAAATATAAATGTGAAATTATTTAACGTGTGTCATCTATTTATTTAGAGATAAAAGTCCGGGGACTTGTGTCGTGTAGGATATTACAAAGACGGTTAAGTCGATAATAAGATGTGACGTCACCATTAACTTCCATAGTTTCCTTTTTCGTGTCTTCGCCCAAATTCACCTTTTCATATTGTGTTTTTTATCAAAAGGAAAAGGACGAGATTTTACATTGGTACTATCAGCCACCATACCAGCAAGTATGAAGGTTCATTCAAAACAGTCTTGTTTATCAAACCACTGACCTTGTATAAACTAATTTACAACCATCATATTCACGAAACCTAACTTTATCATTTATGTTCGCGATTATATAAAGTTATAAACATTCTAAAATTTTAAAAGATTTGTTATTAAATTTGTTCCACAAAATACGCTAGACAAACAAAAATCGAATTGTACCTTTTAAATAAGTTTGTTTTAAATATGCATTAAGGATGTTGTTATAGTCTTAAAGTTTTTTTCAATAATAAAAATCTTACCTACGACAAGTGGCGGAATACAACTATATATTAATAATAAAAACATCATTGCATGCATTTCTGTTTCTACAAGTTCCATTAGGACCACAGTATCACTGTTTTAAAGGTGCCTCCGATCTAAATCTGTTTTTGTATCGCATAAGTATGTGAATGTAGCTTCCTGGTTGTATTTAATGAATATTTATATACATAATGAATATTTATATACATAATGAATATTTATATACATTTGAATAGAAGTGGGTTATATATCTCCTCGATATAATCACTGTGATCTAATGTGGTATGTTTAATATAGTATATACCAATAGGAAAAAACAAGATGGGGTGTATATAAACTAAAAAGAGTATACCATACCAAATGACGATATTGAGGGTTAATACTATTGTATCTTTATTTGTAAACAAGACTACTTGTCAGATTATATCCATACATAAACAAATATCCTTATGAATTTCAAAAGATTAAAAGTATCAAACTATATTAAGTAGATTAGAACGGTTCAGTCATATTTTTTTTTAAATTAAAAATTGGAGTAGCGAGCCTTAGCTTCGAGCAACCAGTAGGGTGGTTACAATTAATGTACACATCTTGCCAAACCTTCAAAGGATAATACCTATGCTCGCAATTAGAGTAATTTGGATACAATTTTCAATATACTAATTTACATTATCTTTTTTCGATCAATCATAGCAAAAAATGGCTAGGTCTTTATATAAATCTTGCATAACGTGTTATGAGGTTTAACGTCCTCCTGTTCTGCTCCAGCTAGGCTAATGAACACGGGCATACGCCATACCGTGTACTATGAGGGAAATTTCGCCCGGGCATCGTCAGTATGGCCTACACTTACATATCGAATTCCAACTGCCAAAGGACCAATGTGTACATGGGATATGGTTGCAAAATTCATAGGAATTAGGGGAATTTTCAATTTGGTGTCATGAATTGAAACCTGTGTCGCTATTAATGAGTTACAAGTGACAGTCATATTTTAATAACTAAAAGATACAAAAACATATTATCTGATATGTATGGAAGCCTATATTAACTACCATTCATAATTTCTATTTTTAGCCCCTTCAAAACACGGAAGTCGAAAATAAGAAATTAGGCAAAAATGTGAGGCGCCAAGACGGTATACAAGCCAAAATCAACTCGAAAATAGGAAATTAAGAAATACACACAGCATTTTGGCTTGTATACCGTCTTGTCGACTTTCGACTTAGTAATATTTTTGTAAAGTCGAAAGTCGAAGATTGGAAATTAGGAAAAACGAGTTATTTCTTAATTTCCTTTTTTCTACTATCGTCTCGGAAGTCCTTGTAGTCTCTGACTTCTTTGTCACATCTGAATGCGCACAATTCCCGTTAACAAAAAGATCTGTGTGATATGTCACTGGAACATGTATTTTGTTTTTTCACTGTTACAGTTGTTGCCAAAAGAGAATTTCTTCTTGGTGCCGAGGGACTACAGACTGTCATATTCGGATTAGATGTCATAACAAGAGAAATCGAAACATTACCCATAACACTAAAGGCTAGTCCGATAGCCTTGTCCAACAACTGACAAAGTTTACTGGGGTGATAACCCCAATAATTTGATAGGAACCGCAGACTTAGAGTGAGACCGCATGGCGGAAGTGGTGGTCGGATCAACTGGAAGTACGAATATATATCTAACCTTTTTATGTTTTGATTCACGTAAATTAGCTAATTTGTTTAAGTCCGATGGACAATAGATTTGTTCAATCTAAATACGTTACTATTTCTGAGAAGATTGTGTTTGAATTATCTGTGTGAGAAAGAAAGAGAGGTCATTTCGGGACAAACATATGGTTTAATTTTATTTCAATAATTCACTTGCGCGTAGGTGTCTTTAGCAGTGGGAGGGAACCGGAATACCCGGAGGAAACCCACGAGGTTGAGAAGGCGCCCCTATCTCCATGCCACATACGCTCACACCAGGCCTCGAAACCACAGCCGCAAACCAGAGGTGACCGGTCAGCTAGAGTTCGAAGCGTGGCACTCTAGACCGCTAGGCCATCCCAAACCCCGGTCAATTAGGGACGTCTGGCGGGGAAACCCCACCACTGAAAATGTCTGGCAGGGAAACCCCACCACTGAAAATGTCTGGCATCGGTGATTCTAGATAAATGTGGATATGCTGTATATTTTGCAACAAGTTTCATGTGGTTAGCACTAGCCTAGTTTTTGGCTACCTGATTTTTTTAAATCTAGCGGACACGCCCATCCGCCTAAAATGTCTGGCAGTGGCAATTCTTAATACATTTTAATATGCTTAACATTTTGCAACAAGTTTTACGTTTTTAATAAACAAGCTAGTCTAGCTTAGTTTTTAGATTCAATCCCTTGCTCCTCTTGACCATACGCGGCAGACGTTCATATCATGTGACAGTAACGCACGGAGAACCAGGCCCGAGGCTAGCCGGAGGCCTCTGGGGCCAAAGACCGTCCATTATCTTCAAATTTATTTACAGGTAAGCCCCGCCCATTCTGACCTCTGATTGGTCAATCTTTTTTTGGTCTTTTTCTCGAAAACAAGATATCTGATCGTCGTTTTGTTTGTTGTGAAATGTTTCTTGAGTCAAAGTCAACTCGCTGACATAACAAAAGTGGATCCTAAATGTAAAAATTTAAGTTTTCGTAAAGATCTATTTTTCTACGCGTGTGTATATTTTTAAGTGATTCGGTCATCCAGACGCTTAAAATAAATACATGTCACGTGACAGTCATGTGATTCGTCCTTTCCGTGAAAACGGCTACCCAGTGTCACCAGAGAAATTTCTTTCTCAAAAAATGTTCTGGTTCGAGATTGCCGAGAGATAGTAATGTCGGCTGGAAACTCTTAATTTTCCGACACATTCGCCACCTGCATGTCATAGAGGCCTAAATTCACTCTCTCAGCTTCTAATTTTCGTGCAGTCGGCGATGACCTTCGTTCATTGATTTTTTGTCGTCGGAAATTTATCTTCCTCGACCCCCTATGTCGGCTAAATTTTGGTTTCTGGCTTCGGGCCTGTAGGGAACCTAGTGACGCATATAGAAATTGGTTAGCTTTTCAGCTAGGTTGAGCCGCCGGTCTACTACTGAAGTTTTCATTTTACCTTTTTTCGATCTGTAGTGCCTACTTAGTCCAATCAAACTGGGATTTGACGTGGAATAAATTGCAACAGAAATGTTTTAACTGTTTTTGCACCCTTAATGACCTACCAAAATTTTACCACCATAGGCCTTGGCAAATTCCCAGAATACCATTGTTCCTTTAATGGGGTAAAGCCCTATATTTTGGTCAATTTAGGAATATTGGCTTTCTGATGAACCATTAATAAACGCTTTAATCATATTTTTCATTCATAAAAAGAAACTTTTTTTTTTCACCAGAAAAGTGGTCTTGAATATATTTAATGTAGATAAGGTTCTAATTTAAATCTATAATGGCTAACATTCATTTGAAATGGCTGCCAAATGACTTGAAATGCAAGGTCGAAATGGCTTTTAAAATATTTGCCAAAAACTGACATTATCGGGGGTCTGTAATACATCTACAGGCTATGTTAAAAAGTCAATGGTTGTTAAAATATTTGCAAAAACTGATTTATTATTATACTATTGACCCTTTGTTATATCTCATGTTGTAATTTTACATACATGAATCGCCGATTTGGAAAACAATGTGCATTGTGGGAGAGAGGTGGGAAATCTTACGAGGAGCGACCATTTCTTTGCATGGGATTTCTCTGACCAAATTTCGAAAAACGCCGATTTTACGTTAATTTTAGTGCATCAACTATCTGTGTCTCTATCACATCATATGAAATATAACCCATAACTAAAATTAAAGTAAAATCCCATGCAAAGCAATGGTCGCTCCTCGTAAGTTTTCCCATCTCTCTCCCACAATGCACATTGTTTTCCAAATAGGCGATTCATGTATTGTCCATATTAATTATGTGAATTTCTACACTTTTCTTTTTTACTACATCCACAAAAATAACACAGTTTATGTTTGCGAGTGCACGTCTTGGTGCCCATACATGATGTTGGGCATGGTTTGCGGTAGGTCATTATGTCTGGTACTGGCAGTATAACAGGTGTAATTCCATTTATCAGGCCTTTTTATAACCCAAGTCAGTAGGCCTACTAATTTAAAAGAATTGCGATGTAGATGTGCTGTATGATAGATTTTATCCGGGATTCTCGACAATATTTAAATAATTTCCTGGCACATTCATATTTACTAAACTTACAAAACGATCTAAGCTGGGTCGTACTAAACTTTATTACCGTGATTACGGGGGGGGGGGGGGGGTTTCATTGTCAAAATACGTGTCTAAATACCGAATTCCAGATATGATGTTGCATCACTGAAAAGCACGTGTATTGCCGTTTTAAAAATGTAAATAATTTACTGGCACATTCATATTTGCTTAGTTTACAGAACGACCAATTTTGGGAAGTCATGACCTATGACTGATTATTGACGGGGTAGGGGTATTCAATGTAAAATTACGTGTCTTAATACTAAATATGATGGTACATACTATTACTATGATTATGGAGGTATTCAGTGTCAAAATACTTGTCTTAATACCGAATTCCAGATATGATGTTACACATCTCTGAAAAGCATGTTCATTGCAGTTTTCAAATATGTAAATAATTTTCTGGCACATTCGTATTTACTTTGTTTACAGAACGATCTAATTTGAGTGGTCATAAACTCTATATTACCGGCATCGTCATTTTTTGGCAAATATCTTAAAAGCTATTGACTTTTAATGAATGAATGAAATGGGGTTTAACGTCCTACGCTTAAGCACCGTACCTGGGCTAATTGAAGACGGGCATACGCCACAGTGTGCAATGAGGGAAATTTTGCCCGGGCAGCGGCCTACTCTTATATCGAATTCCAACTGCCAAGGGATCTTTTACGTGCACTCCAATTTGTACACGGGACCTCGGTTTTTCGTACCATCCGAACGACTAGGCAGCTGTCCTTGTCAGGCCCTCCATCTGCCTCACTGACAAGGGGAAATCACGCCGGAAAATCGAGATGAACTTTCTCGGCCAATGCAGGGATCGAACACTCAACCTCCAGGCTAGCGAACCAGCGCCTTATCCACTTAGCCACCGTGATCCCTATCGACTTTTAAACATTTAAATGTATTACAGACCCCCTATAACGTGGCCATTCCGAGGGTTTTGAGTGGTCACACAACCTTCTGGGTCCATCGGTTCTAGAGATACAGTAATGACAGGGGGTGGTACTGCGCATAAAAAGGGGCGTTGCATTTTCACCTATTTCGGCCCCGGTGACAAATGTGTCACCAATCCAAAAATTGTTCAATGACCTTCAAATAGATAATTTTTGAAGAGTTTAGTTCTGGAGATATAAGTGCATACAAAAGTACCATGAGCTACTCTAGTATACATCTAACAAGCCTATTTCTGAAAATTGCCTTGTCCTATTAAAGTAAATTTTTAGCATGTTATTTCTGAATGTCTGGGGATGCTAAAACAGTGAAATAAATTATGTTGCAATTTATTCCAGGTTGACCAAAATAATGAGCCAGATTGGCTGGAGAAACTCATGTGCTTTCTGAGGTATTCTTTACCTGCATCACATCATATGAAATATCCACCATCACTAAAATTAACGTAAAATCGGCGTTTCGAAATTTGGTCTGAGAAATCCAATGCAAAGCAATGGTGGCCTTGTAAGTTTGCTCAGGGATCACCCGCAATACAACAGCTAGATGACATTTTTCGGAATGGGTGATTTATGTATTAACATTTTACTGCTACAAGAATGGGGTATTGAGAGTTTACGCAATTCTGATTGGCTTGCTCCTTTCGCAGCTGGCAAATAGAAACTGGTCGAACAGTGACCCCCGCCTAGTGGAAAACAGGCTTTAACTCGAACTCAAACCAATATATATATGCAGGTTTTCCATTCTATCAGAACCAAAAATATTTTTCTTTGCAATGCCCCTTGTCCTATCATACCCACTGACAACCCCAAAACAAGCAACCACCGCTGACTGAACCAGAGATATTGCATATAAATAGAAACAAGACAATACGTTTTGGTTTTTTTAGTTATTATTTAAACATATCTTCTATGTTCTGGGGCCTCCTCCTCCGCCCCCACCACTTGCACCTCCGGGGCCACCGCCGCCGCCCCCTCCTCCTTGGCCGCCACCTTGTTCATTTCTCTGGCCTCCGCCACCACCCTAGGAAAAAATAATTGAAATGTCATAAAAAATAAAGATAGGTTGCCAGGCAATGAAACATACGCCCACAGCAGCTAAATCGTCCGGGCAGTCAACAAGAGTTGTCGCATATTTTATATTTTTTCGATAATGAAACATTTATGATACACTAAAATCTGATTAAGAGTAACAACTCATTTTAATACTTAAAAAGTAATTATCAGAAAATCATTAGAATTTGTTTGGCTTTGATAAAGTTCTCCTCCATGCGAACCTTTAGTATACGAATAATTTAATATCATGGATGTATCTGTTCAAGTTATCAAAATTCATTGTTCTTCCAAGACCTTAAACTCTGTGTTTCAATCTAAAGTGAATCGGATGTAAACTTTAGCTTCTATAGTGTCCACAAGAATTTTTGAAGTGATCAAGGGCCATAACTCTGACAGTAATTATTGGAAATCGCTGAAAATCAACAGGGCTCTTCTTCTCGTGACTTTAAACACTGTGTATAAATTTAAAGTCAACCGGATATTAACTTTGGCCTCAAGAGCATCCACAAGATTTTTTTAAGTGATCAAGGGCCATAACTTTGGCAGTAATTATCAGAAATTGCTGAAAATCATTAGGATTCTTCTTCATGACCTTTAACACTGTGTATAAATTAAAAGTCAATCGGATATTAACTTTGGCCTCTATAGCATCCGCCAAAACTCTGGCAGTAATTATCAGAAATCACTAAAAATCTATAGGGTTCTTCTGCTTGTGACCTTAAACGCTGTGTATAAATTTAAAGTCAATCGGATATTAACTTTGGCCTCTAGTGCATCCTCAAGATTTTTTGAAGTGTTCAAGGGCCATAACTCCGGCGGTAATTACCGGATATTGCTGAAAATCAATAGGCTTCTTCGTCTCATGACCTTAAATACTGTGTATAAATTTAAAGTCAATCGCATATTAACTTTAGCCTCTAGAGCGTTCACAAGAAATTGTGGACGACAAACGGACGGACAGACGTACGTACGTACGCCCCGGGCGACGCCAATATACGACCACATTTCAATGTGGGCGTATAAAAATGACAGTGGAGCAAGGGTAGCGAAATCCAGGGGGTCCAAAAATAGGATATATCCTGTTCACGGGATATATATGAGAAGATTAGTGTGGGGTCTGCAGCAGCCCCCCCCCCCCTGTTTCCGACGGGCCTGCTTCATTATTAGATATTAATATAGCACAGAGTATTTCCAGTTGAATTAAATTCACTTTAAAAAACAATATAAACAGATTTACTTACTCTCATGGGTCGGAATCGGATTGGAGGGGTTCTATCTTTTCGTCCCTCTTTAGATCTGTTTCGTACTACTTTAGAGTGAATAGCACAGGAAACACAGTACAACAACTTTGCGTATAGTTTAGGCAAGGCATAAACTGAAAAAAAAAAAGGCAGATAACTTTATAAACTAAATCTCGCAGCATAGAAGCATAGAGTGAGTTACATATTTGCAATAATCAAGGATAGATTGCCAGGCAACGAAACATAAGCCCACGACAGCTAATGCTAAATCGTCCGGACAGTCAACAAGGGTTGCCGCATATTTATCTTTTGTCAGTAAGGAGAAGGTTAACACATAATTATATTATGAGTAATAGCCCATAAAGTAATTATCAGAATCGATTGTCCACAAGATGTTTCAAAGTGATAAAGGGCCATAACTCTTGCAGTAATTATTGGAAATTGTTGAAAATGACTAGTATCCTTCATCACATGACCTTAAACATTGTATAATTTAAAGTCATGTTATCGGATATACAATTTAGCCTCCAGAGCATCCACAAAATATATCAAAGTGATCAAGGGCCATAACTCTGGCAATAATTATCAGAAATTGTTGAAATGACTAGGATCCTTCCTATCATGACTTAACACTATAAATTTAAAGACAATCGGATATTTAAAGACCCAAGATTTTTCAAAGTGATCAAGGGTCATAACTCTGGCAGTAATTAACAGATATAGCTGAAAATCAATAGGCTTCGTCTCATTTTAATGTCAATCTGATATTAACTTTAGCCTTTAGAGTGTTCACAAGAAATTGTTGACGCCTTATAAAAATGCGTAGACAACTCTTAATCTCATTTGAAAATCTTACTTAAATGTCTTAAAGCCCCAATACCACTCTTGTAACTGAATAATATGTTCCAATCTTTATTCTGGTCAACAATTTGTACTATTTTACAGTATTTCAATTAAAAAAATGATACAAATTTCATCTTAACACACCTAATTTTAAAAATTGGAAAAATTCTACTTCATGCCGTAACATGGTTTGAAAAGCCTTACGTAAGCACTTTCAAATGCAACTTGGATTTAAACATATTTTCGAACCCTCTGGACAAGTAAGATAGGTTGTAATGGATAATTTACACAACAGGTAGGACACTTAAACATCTTGTAGTTAGAATAAGGCAAAACAAGCCAACAGTGAGGCTGATGTCCCCCGCGGAAATCCCAAAATAATAAGATGACACATTAATTAATCGAACATTTATTTTTTTCAAAATATTAGCTTTAGCTTAAAATATTAATTATTGACTTAGTTAAGACATTCGCCTAATGAGTTATGTTCTTAAGTCTTGACCAATAAAAGTGCTTATTGCTCCTTAGCCAAAGCAGAAAATTTGCAACATTAAACTTAGTCAAGATAAAGATAAAATGAATCTATACTCTGAGTTCTGAGTTACATTGCTATCACTTCATTACAACTAAAGTTATCGTGCCCCAAAGCATCAACCAATTAGATTTATCGTTCTGCTTACCCTCAGCAGAAAAAGTTGATTAACGAACTTGGTCAGTATATTGGTGTTATAAAGCTAAAGCTATACACCAAGTGTCCTCACTCTCACTTAATCAGAACCTAATAACACTAAGCAGAAAATGCTCACCTTCGAACCCCATCAAGGTATTCACCTAATAGACACCTATGCCAAGTGTGAACATTCTAACTCAATTAGAACGAGAGTTATTGTGTTCAAAAATCTCGACCAATCAAATTGCTTATCAGCCATCTTACCAAGAGCAGAACATGCTCATTATCAAACTCCGTCAAGGTATTGATGTAATGAAACTACACACCAAGTTTCTTTATTTCACCTAATTAGAATTAAAGTTATCGTGCCCCAAAGCATCAACCAATCAAATTGCTTGCCTCTGCTTAAACTAAGCAAAAAGTGCTCATCTTCAAATTCCATCAAGACATTGACCCAATAAACACTCGCACTAAGTTTGAACATTCTAACTCAATTGGAATGAGAGTTATTCAGTTCCAAAGTCTCGACCAATCAAATTGCTTATCGCTCTGCTTACCCTGAGCAGAAAATGCTCATTATCGAACTTAGTCAAGGTATTGATGTAATGAAACTATACACCAAGTTTCATCACTCTCACTTAATTAGAACTAAAGTTATCGTGTCCCAAAGCATCAACCAATCAAATTGCTTATCTCTGCTTACCCTAAGCGGAAAATGCTCATCTTCGAACGCCATCAAGGTATTGCCATAATAAACACCTACACCAAGTTTGAACATTCTAGCTCAATTAGAACGAGAGTTATTGTGTCCCAAAAAGTGTGACAGACGGACAGACGGACGGACGGACGGACCCATTTTAATAGTCCCCTGCTTTCTTCGAAAGGCGGGGGACAAAAAAATTTCTGGACCTGTCAAGCCAGCAAAAGTGTTATTGTCCCTTTAAGGACAGATTACTCCTGAACCATCACATGTCAACTTTTGATGCAAGCTTTACTGTGTACAGAGCAAACAATAAAGGCACAGAACAGTTTTGGAGTTTGGATGAAAAAAAATTTGACACGAAGTCAAATGTGCTTGAGATTACTGTTATCAGGGGTCTCCATAACCGGGTTTGCATCGCAGTTTGCGAATCAAATCTTGTTCGTTGCTAATCAATTTTCTAAAAAGAAGCTAACTTGATTCGCACAAATGCTAATCATAAATTTCCTTCTTTTATTTATTACACGGTTAATTTTATGTTCACTTTTTAACTGCAAAGATTTGTGAACAGTTTTTATAACGATTTCTCGGCATTACTTCGGCAGCTTACTCACGATCATCGAGTATCTAATAAAAGCAAAGTTTTAGCGCCCCCTATATTATGCGGAGTTACATCCCCCTGATTTATTTTAAGTGACCGGCGGCTTTTTGATAAAATAAAAATAATCCGTTGATTTTCTTCACAAAATGGGATATATATTATGGAATATATCACAAAGGTAGGCACTAGCATTAATGCAGGAAATATATGAGAAACTTATAACGGAGATTAGCAGCAGGGAATTTTCGATAGACGACAGCGATCTTCGTATCGTAGTTGTCGGCTAAAGACTGTCAAATTTACCGACGTATCATCGATGCAATTACAGAAACCGATGTTACTGTTAGCTCCCGATGCATCGACGAGTAAAATATTATTTGATTGATATCAACACAGGGTAGTGAATGGCTGTTACATTAACAAATGGCATGGACATGGTCGTGAATTTTGAATGTTCAAAAGACGAATGTACCCAGAAATGTCCTCGATATTATTTCAATAGGCCTACTACTAGCCTAGTCCTACGTTTTGACTGGTTTATAATATCAATTAATCAATATGTCATGAGAGAGGGATGATACACAGCAATGAGCAGACATTGAAATATTTTTGACCAAAATTTAAAAATAGTGTGACTGAAATAAAATTTTGCATAATATTGTAAAATTCAACAGATAGATTTTACCTCAATCACAGTTTTCCGAAATTGTAGTCAATGGATATTCACACACTGCTAATCAAGACTGGACATTGCTAATCAATTTGCCGGAATTTTTCTAACTTGATTAGCAGTTCTGCTAATCAAGTTTGAAAATTTATCGAGACCCCTGACTGTTATTAGTGTTTTATTCATTGTGGAAAGGTGAATAATATATTGGTGCTTGTTGCCAATATCTTTTATACACTGAAAATATTTCAATTTCAGAATTGTATCAGCGAGAAAATGTTTTTCGTTTTATTTGAACAATTACTGATAACTGACCTTCATAAACGCTGGCCTCAGAAATATCCCGAACAGCAGCGGCTTCTACAATGTTCCTGATTACAAACTTTTTTATAGCTTTGTCTTTAGGAACACAACGGGCACAGTTAGTACATCTGACATAGCAGACATGCCCTCGATTCTTCTTGCTGCGCCCGTTATTTCTTCGCTTGCGAGTCTGAAAATTAAGACATGATATATTAATCACAAAAAGTCAGCCTTCTATATTCTATTTCTACCAAAACTGGAGAACAGTGGCATTGTTGTATAGCATAGAACAAAAATATACCCTGGGACTACATTCATGTGTACAGATATTCTAAAAACTATTGTTATGGATGTTCCTGTAAATTCAGCAGGCTTAGACATCTATAACCATGAACAACTGATTTCAAACCATGTGCATGTGACCTATAAATGAACAGATGTAGTGTTCCCTTGTCATTTAGGATTTGTTTATTTTTATTGACCTTTAAATATTTATTACTCCCTAAATACAGAAATGAAATTGAGCTTAACATCCTGTTCTGCTCCTTAACTGCAGCTAATGGGTGAGAGAGAGAGAGAGAGAGAGAGAGAGATAAGAGTTTAATGTCCACTCCACACAAACTAGGTCATTTTGGGACAAACAACGTAACGTATGGTTTTTATTACAATATTTCACGTATGTGTAGGGGGCTTTAGCAGTCGGAGAAAACCGGAGTGCCAACCCACGAGGTTGAGAAGGTGCCCCTATCTCAATGTCACATACGCTCACACTAGGGCTCGAAACCACCGCCGCAAGCCAGAGGTGACCGACCAGCTAGAGGTCGAATAAATGAATGAATGAAATGGGGTTTAACGTCCTACTGTTATGCACTTAACCTGAGCTAATTGAAGACGGGCATACGCCATACAGTGTGCTATGAGGAAAATTTTGCCTGGGCAGCGGCGCTACGGCCTACTCTTATATCGAATTCCAACTGCCAAGGGATCTTTTACGTGCACCCCAATGTTAACATGGGTAGTGCTGATATCAAGTATCGATGCATCGCCGATGCATCGATTCGGCTGACACCGATGCGATTCTCGGCCCTTTTTTGTATTATCGATCCATCGGCAAAAAAAATCTAAGTTCCTTTTTTTGTCCGAGGATTCTGAGGGAGTTCACAAATTTGTCCACAAGAAAAGAACAAAACGTTTTTCTGTGTTTTTTTATAATTAAAAATAAAACAATAGACGTGTAATAGAACAAATCAATGAATCCCGCACGTTGTTACGCTATACGCTTCCATTATGTCGCCATTATCCAGTGACTACCAAAATTCTCATTGCTGGTTACTTCCCCTGTCCCTGGCAATCCTGTTCCTCAACTTCACGGTTCATTTAAATCCCAAATCTATGTCCCAAATCTATGGTCTTATGGCCAAACAAACGAACGATGTCCGGAGGATAATATTTTCTTGGTCGGGTTTTAACACTTGAATAGTATTAAAACGATTTCATCTTATTTTGTTTCACGGGCAATCGAGAAAGACTTCATAAATCCCGGCTATTTATACGGCCAACAGTCAACACGCCTCATTCAACGAGTGTCAATCGAAGGGTTCCAATCGGACAATATCAATGTCATAATTATAAATAAATAAAAGAAGAATATTGTCGAAATTCATTCATTTAAATGAATCGACATTTCTATAATATTGATAATATAGGGAAATCTGTTTCTTTCGGAAATACTAGATTATTTCTGTAATTATTGAATAACAAAATGGCGGCAAAAAATTCCCGATGCATCGATGCGAGTATCGATGTTTGCGCCCGATGCATCGATGCGTAAAATTTTACTTGATATCAGCACTAAACATGGGACCTCGGTTTTTCGTCCCATCCGAACGACTAGGCAGCTGTCCTTGTCAGGCCCTCCTTCTGCATCACTGACAAGGGGAAATCACGTCGGAAAATCGAGATAAACTTTCTCGGCCAATGCAGTAATCGAACACCTGATCTCCAGGCTAGCGAACCAGCGCCTTATCCATGGTGATCCCCGAGCTAGAGGTCGAAGTACTGCACCTGCGCTAATGAAGATGGTAATACGCCATGCAGTGCTATGAGGGAAATTTTGCCTAGACAGCTTTGCACCGGCCTCATATTGAATTCCAACTGCCAAGGGATCTTTAACGTGAAAGCCAAGGTGTATACTGGACCTCTGTTTTACTATCCCATCTAAACGACTAGACAGCTACCTTGTCAGGCCCTACATACTGCATCACTGACAAGGGCAAAATCGCGCCGGAAATCTTGATGAACTTTCTGACAATGCAGGGATCGAACACCCCACCTCCAGGCTAGAGAGCCAGCATCCTAACCACTGTGATCTAGTGCTCCTACAGCTAGTCGGATAGCGTAAACAGTTAGAACTGGACGGTTCAACAGTTCAAATTCAACTGTACGACTATATTCATAAAAAAACTTGTATTTGATGTTTGAAAATCTTAAAATGTAACCAACAGTCGTCCTATGATGTCGACTGCTAAAAAATACTATTAATATAGCACTCGTCGTAGTCATACCACAGTCAGCGGATCTGATTCTGACTTTAGCTATTGTTAATCCAATCTAAATAATTCTTGGCATTTCTAACTATATTCGCACCTCTGTTTTATATTTAAAATTGGTACCAAACGGTTAATAGCTACGGCTATTAGAATAACAAAAGTGCTAAACATACATGTAGGAGCACTACCGTGAACATCCGCTAAATACATTATGACCACTTGTTTAGCATCCTCCTCGCAGTGTTCCGTTTGATTAGAGCTAATCTGACTACTCCCTGCTGGACTGAGTGGGTATTATTGTCACTAATTATGACTGGCCAGTGGTCCTATTACTGACCAATCACTGAATTCGTTACAAAGGTATTACCTTTAAAACAAGACGTTTAATTAGGACAACTGTGTTTACGTAACATTACGTCATGGCTGCACGTTTTTTTATGCTATATTAACCAGCGAATAGCAGGATATTGCAGCAATACTAATTGCGTGACAAACGAGGCTATCGGTATTGACGTAAAGTAAACACTACGGTATGGTAACGAACAGACTTTTAACGTTTTTAATAACTTAAATCTTTGTCCAAAATATTAAGGAAGAACCAGGATTAAACGACGGAATGTCATGTTACTGTACGTAAGTAGTAGATTTGATTGAACGAGAAGAATAGACACATTTACTTAAATGTCAAGAATCCGAAGCGAATCCAGCAATGGCCAGAGAGGGATTTCTCGGCCGTTGCTTCAGGAATATGCTTGTTTAGTGACTATAGAGAAACTGTTAACGATACATTTGGAGATTTAGGGTAAATCAACAATTCGATGGTACAAAATGGCTGGTCATGACTATACATGATCATCGAGTTAGTGACTATAAATGTGAGTAACTTAGTCGAGGCTTGTTATGTATATTATAAATATTGTACCTTATAATACATTTATAAAGTCAATGATTTAGCGAATAAATATAGTAATTCATCTGCCAAATGCAGCCATGTTGCTGCAGCGAAAGGCGATCGGTCATATTCCTTGATATTGATATAAGCGGCCCAGTTATTCAGCCAGCGGTAACCTAAGAATTCCAAATGTATGGGCTGAATATATTATCATACTGTAATAAAATGAGGCCACATGATCGAGATTCAATTCAATGATTTCATTGTTTTTGATGGCTCCGATTCGAAAGGAGGGTGAATATGAACACATGACATTTAAGTGTGCGGTAGAGCGCAAGCTCGCACCTATAAAAAAGGCCTGGGAATATCAGTCTATTTTTGTAATTTAATTGTTATTTGGTTATGAATCGCATAGTGGATATATAGCCGTAAACGGTACTTAATTTACTAACGCTATTGTACCGTAAATCGCAATGACGTATATATACATTGTGTGTGATTGGTTAAATATTAACTTCCGTTCGACATGCGCAGAGAGTAAAGTGCCGTTTACGGTTGAATATCCACTGCCTATGAATCGCGATGCAGCCATTGCTTATATCGTGCATCTTGGATTTTTAAAACATCGCGGTTCATAGATGAATCATTATAGCCCCAATACTTTCACATAATATTTTTTTGTCATTTCAAACTTTGGTCTGAAACCCCCTTGTTGTGACACTCCTGTTGTGATGGTGATGTGGAGTTGAACTTTACTTACAATTGAATAGAAGTCATGTGAACGACAGAGATTGAAAGGATTGCGTTCAAAACTTATCGTATACCTAACCATGAACGCCAACGTCAAATATCGTTCAAATTCCTGCGCACTCTTTAATCGCCACATACAATATGCAAAAGTCTTTCGCCATTTTGAAGATTTTCATAAACACGTGTTTACCAAGGAACGAAAACATTTAGGTATAAAAATACCTCATCTTTCAGTAAAACCGTATTCCGAACCAAAGCTAATAGTGACAAAGGGTTCAGTAAACACATGAAGATGAAAATATAAGTTTAAGTTTATATTAGACGGCATAAAAAGCTTTATTTTTATGACAGATTTTCAGTTAGCATACCATTTTGGCTCACGGCTTATTGTAAAAAGGACTACTTCTATGTTCTTACGCCGGAACTTCCGCTTTCTGAAAGAAAAAAGTTCTTTATGTAGAGATCTTTTATTACTAGATACGATCATCAAATTTATTACTGAAATTGATTTTTGATAACATATGTAGAAAACTAGGAGGCTAAATTTGGAAGTGGATATTTACAAGTAATAAATATTTTGGAAAGTTTGTGATTTTTTTTTTAAAGAGTTACCTCCCTTATAAAACCTTGATAATAGGAATTAGACCACTGATTATGGTTGGGACAATAATGAACTAAATATCGTATGCCACGCTACAAGGCTGATTGGTAGACCAAATTGACTCAAAAATACAAACATTGTAGAATTGTTGGTATCCGCTCATTTTTTTCGGTTCGAATGGTGCACATTTTAAAATGGCAGCCAAAATGGGTCCAATAATGCCAATATCTTATTTTTACGTACCGTATTAGGCCTACCGGTACTTCTAATTATTGCAATTTATTTTCAACGGTTTTAATCTGGTAAAGACGTCACACGAAACATTTCTCTAGCTCCTGGAATTCAACACGACGGCCAAAATCCAAGATGGCGACCACAATCCAAGATGGCGACATTTATCGCAGGGATTACCGAATGTTTACAGAATAACGGTAAACATGTCGTGTAATATATCATTTTATAGGATTTTACTGATGCTCTTTCGATATAATTTAAGTCACTTTCTACTTTCCAACAGACCTTTCCCCATTAAATCCAAGAAGGCGGCCATATATTGCAGTGATTACCGGATATTTACAGTGTTACCATAAAATAAAAACCAAGTAGGCCTACGAACAATCCAAATCATAAGACAGAATTCGAAGTCCTAAAAACGTTATAGGCTAAATAGTGTATGCAAGCAAAATAGTGTAATCAGCAAATGGACTGCTCCTCGTGTACAAAAATACACGAGAAGCAGTGGTAAGAGGTGTCCGGAAGAGTAAGCTTACCCTGCCTGGCGCCACACCCGCCATAGCTGCATCCAATCTGTTAGGCGAAATGTCGGTCAAATAGCGTGATTGGCCAATGAAGTTAAAGTATGCAAAATGCACGTGACGAACTGTCATGTAGTATAACTAAGTTATTGAAGAAGTGATAGTGATTGGACTTCCATGTAGTTTACAGGTATCCAAAATATTTTGCATTTTAGAATATTTTCGCTGTTTCAATTTTTGTCTCTGCTTGAATACGAACTATTTGCTTATTTTGACAGTGTCCAAGACGTCAGCTTCTAATTTTTTCACACGGTTAACCTTGTCAATACGCCTTACCCATTTTCATTTATCTCAGCGCTATTTATCAATGGCCGCAGATCCCGGGGTGGGGGATTTTCACTGGGGGATTTCACATGCCTCGCCCCCCCCCCCGAAAAATGCATCGATAAAATTTCAAAAGTTTTATTTTCAGCCCTGGAAATGTTGCCTATAATTATTTCCGACGATGTACATGTCGAGGGTTTAGAACGAATGAAAAATGAATGAAATGGGGTTTAACGTCCTACTGTTATGCACTTGACCTGAGCTAATTGAAGACGGGCATGCGCCATACAGTGTGCTATGAGGGAAATTTTTGCCCGGGCAGCGGCACTACGGCCTACTCTTATATCGAATTCCAACTGCCAAGGGTTCTTTAACGTGCACTCCAATGTGTACACGGGACCTCGGGTTTTCGTCCCATCCGAACGACTAGGCGGCTGTCCTTGTCAGGCCCTCCTTCTGCATCACTGACAAGGGGGAATCACGTCGGAAAATCGAGATGAACTTTCTCGGCCAATGCAGGGATCGAACACTCGACCTCCAGGCTAGCGAACCAGCGCCTTATCCACTTAGCCACCACACTTGTGATAAGTCAAAATGCCTGATTTTGAGAAAATTGCAATTTAAACTTTTGATTCACTACCAAAAAGTCATTAATTAATATGTTTGATCGATATTTTCAGACATTTTGAAATGAGCGATGGTATTGATTTATATACCAATAGAAAGAGAATTACAAGCGCTTCATTTTAATAAAATAAAACAATTTTGGTTATTTTTGACTTATCACAATTATGTTCTAAACCCTCGATGTACAAAGTCTAGATAGCATTTTTTTTAAAAATTCTTCCGGGGGAGGCACTAAGACCCCGGCTTAATGCGCGCCTGTAGCGCACGTAGCGTATGCCTTCGCCCGCCGTAACGATCGAGTCATGTCTAGGCTACTGATGGACTTCCGTCAATATGAGGTAGGCTACAAACGAATAATAATTCAGAATTTAGATGTTTGAACTTTGAAATGATACAGTTTAAATTGAAACGAACGATTATAGAAATTTAAAATAATTTTAGACTTACACTGAACGAGTTTAAACCAATACATATTTTATTGATAATTATAGGCCTATTATAATAATATTATGCTGATATTTGATGACGGCCTGTCGGCTGAAATTATTCATTATGATGAAATAAAGAATATCCCTCATCCCTTAGTCATATTTGTGTAGTTATTGATTATTCTCGCTCAAAAACGGCATTTTATCCTCGGAAGGTTTACCTCTACAGAATGCTCAGAAATGGTCTCAGATAGCGTTTTCAGGCATCCTGCTTTCAAAATAAAGACAAAGTTTACTTGAACACAGCCTGAGTGTTGGGTATCATGCTACAAAGTAGTTGATTTTAATTACTTTAGCATATTCTGTACTCAGATAATACAATTTGATGAAGCCAGCAGGTTAACCATGTAAATCATAATGAACAAGGCATAATGAACAGTCCATTTACTATCTTGAAATCTGTTTGATCATTAGCTGAATTTAAAATTCAGTGTAAAACAACTTAATAGAATTTAGTACTAACAAAGAAACTGAAGATTTCATTATTTAAATAACTTCATTTAACTATTCTTTTGCCCTGGCAAATAAGAATTATTTGACTTAATGCTTTGGTACTTGCATTGACAGACCCCTTGGCCATGCTTGATATAAAGAAGGAAAAACATATTTTTTTATCCTTTTTTTTACATTTATTGCAGGTGTGATAAATAACTTTGCTACAAGGATGCAATTTAAAATAATTTCAAAAATGTTGTTTAAAAAACTGGTTGAATGGGGGAAAACAAAAACAACGGGAAGGGGAGAGGGAGATAGCTGCAGGAGAAGGAACAAGGGGAGAATGATATCTATATATAGACATTGATAATTTGTATGCCTTATTTATAAGGACCAGTGAATTCTTGTCGAAACGTCGTGTGTATATAATATTGTGACTGTAATTTTCCAAAGGACTGTGTTGTGTTATATGGATGAATAAAATTTATAATTGGGGATTTTGCTTTTGTTGTTAATGTATTCTGTTTGTGCTGCTTGCAAGATATTCTAAATTTCTACAATCATTTTAGGACTAACATATGATTCAACCATATTTCAATAATTCCCTTGTGTGTAGGGTTCTATAGCAGTGGGAGGAAAGGCCCCGGATAAAACCAACGAGGTTGTACAGGTGACCCTACTCCTTGTCACGTACAAGCAACCATTCGAAACCACACCAGTTGACTCAATGATAGACCTGATAACTTCAAGCGTAGGCTACAAGTTTAACGATTAGACCATCCAATCCCTCTCTTTATGAACGGATAGGACAGGGATTAACCGTATGTTTTCAGGTTGCCATCTTTGGCCTACATCTGGCGCGCATGGCATGTTTTTTTTATATGTGGGACATATTTGGGCCAGGTATTGGCCACTTGTGCCATCCATGACCGACATGTGGCAGGGCATACCTTTGTCAGCTGTCAGCAAGGGGGCGTGTGCATTAGCGAATGTGGACCAGATCTGGCTCGGACTGGGCCACGTCCGGCCCAGATATGCCAGACTTGGCCCAGGTGTGATATGCCATATCCGGCCCAATCATTTTGCCAGATATTGCCTAATATGGGCCGTGTCTGGGCCAAATATGGTGTGTTGTCTGGGAATAATGCATTTTTATTTAACTCCACTTGTCAAGGAGATATTTTACGTGCACACCAATATAAACATGGGACCTCGGTTTCGTCCCATCCGAACACCAACGTTATGCCTTGTCAGGCCCTCCGTCCCGCACCAATGTCAAGGAGAAATCACGCCGAAAAATTCCTGATGAACTTTCCTCGGTTAGGGAGTGAACACGGGACCTCAACGTTAGCGAGTCAACGTCTTATTCCCTGAGTCACCACACATACTAGTAAAGAATGACCCTAAAACGATAGTCAAAACAAATATCCGATATTTTGAAAAACAATCGGTGTTTTTTTTTTAGGGGGGGGGGGGGGGGTACTAAACCCATAATTGCTACTAAGGGACTATTATCGGATGAAAACGTAACTGAACTCCGTGATAATGAGCGCAGAAATAAATGGAAATTGAAAGCTGTCTTCTTGGCCATTGTCAAAATAAGCTAATAGTAAGCGTTAAAGCAGAAAGAAAAAGTGAAACGGCTAAAAAAAATTTAAAATGCAAAAACTTTTGGATAGCTGTATACTACATGTAATTCTAGTCACTATCTCTTCAATAACTCCATTGAAGAAACTAAATGAACGGCAGCTACAATCTGAAATTGGCTAATGAAGAAAAACTACAGCACCTTATATCCGTCAAAACGGTGTATCAAGTCTGAGAATTAAATATTCCGATTCCAAAATTGAACTTTAGTAAGAACTCAGAAAACTCAATAAAATATATTTTTAATCCAGAGTATAAGTAAGTCTGTGACATAAAAACCATGCTACTATGCTACCTGCTAAGCTTCGTTAGAATAATGAGATTATTGAAAGAGCATCAGTAAAAATCTATAAAACAATATACTACATGACGTGTCTATGTTTACACTGTAAATATCCGGTAATCCCTGCAATATATGGCCGCCATCTTGGATTTTATAGGGAAAGGTCTGCTGAAAAGTAAAATATAGTGACGTATATCGAAAGAACATCAGTAAAATCCTATAAAATTATATATTACACGACATGTTTACCGTTATTCTGTAAATATCCGGTAATCCCTGCACTATGGCCGTCATCTTGGATTTTGGCCGCCATATTGGATTCAAGGAACTAGTGAAATGCTTCATGTGACGTCTTACCAGATAAATGTCGTTGAAAATCCCATTAATGATGGCCTAGTGGTCTAGAGTGTCGCGGTTCGACCTCTAGTTGGCCGACCACCTCTGGCTTGCGGCTGTGGTTTCGAGCCCTGGTGTAAGCGTATGTGGCATGGAGATAGGGGCGCCTTCTCAACCTCGTTGGATTCCTCCGGGCATTCCGGTTTCCTCCAACTGCTAAAGACCCCTACGCGCAAGCGAATTATTGAAATAAAATTAAAACCATATGTTAGTCCCGAAATGGCCTAGTTGTGTTGAGTGGACGTTAACCCCCCCCCCCTCTCTCTCTCTCTGTCTCCAGATTTCGTTTAATAGTTTGGATGCAACTATGGCGGGTGTGGCGCGCCAGCAGGGTAAGCTTACTCTTCAGGACACCTGTTACCACTGTTTGTCGTGTATTGTGCACACGGTGAACAGTCCATGTGCTGATTACACTCTTTTGCCACATTACACTATTTTGCCTATACCGGTATTTTTTTTAGGACTATTTTTGTCTAATGGTTTGGATTGTTCGTACTCCGTTTTATTTTATTCTCTTAAAAATACGATTTTTGCATAATTGGTCGGCCATTTTGTAAATGTGCCCCAAAGTCTCCAATTTTCGTGCAATTTGACCTAAAAAACACCCCTGCAGATTGTTTTTTTTATATTGTCCTAATCCTACCTGTTTGGGAATGGTCTAATATTAATAATAGTAACTGGACAGTGGACACAACGGTCAAGTGACCACAGAGTAAGGTGACATGTCCGCTTGGAGATCGTTCAGAAAAGAATAACTATCTTTTGGTTGCAAAACCAGATAAACTAAGCTATAAATTATATGAAAACGCTCTCAAGTTACTGTACAGTTGGACTAGAATAGCAGGAAAACACATTTTGTGGTTGTCTAATTTTCAATAAAGTCCCGAGAATGCCCCCAACATACATCTCCCGAAGCAGCACTTTTTAGGGCGGCGACGCTACGGACTAATGCTATGTTCACACCTAATGCGCTTTCAAACCGCTTTCCGTAAAACGCCCTACGGAAGGCGCTTTCGTTACCACGGGTGGCGTCACACCTCAAATTAAACCGCTTTCGATTCGCATTAAAACACGTCACACTCAATGCGCATTAACAGCGTGCGACATCTATATCAATGGAACTATCAGATGGGGTAATTGTGATGCGCGTCAGTTATATCGCTTCAGACAATGCGCATTAGAGTGTGACGCGCATTAAAAGGCTAGTGTGAACACAGCATATGCCAATGATTCTCAACCAGTGTGTCGCAAGATTATCCGAAGTGTGCCGCAAAATTTTGAACGGCAAACTAAGAAAATGTGAAAACACATTTAATCCCAATTGAGTATTCATCTACCCCGTTTACATTACAAATTTTAAACGTACCAGGAACGGTACGCTTCGTTTTGTGGTGTAAACGGGACAAACGTAAGCGCGCCGTACCTGGTGCGGTGCCAATCTGGCCCACTGATGTGATGAGGTCTGAGCACCGCGCCAGGAACGGCTCTCTTTAAATTTTCGTAGTGTAAACGCTATCCAGTCTGAGCACGGTTCAGTACTGATAACTGTGCATGCGCGAAACAAACCTTGACCTTTTTACCCTCATACTTTGACAGTTCTGTCATCAGTTCAGTCAAAATGATTGCTCAAACTAAATCAACCTGGGTAATATATATAGGGACTGAAATTAACTTTTCTGTGAAGGGTTCCACATTTGGGGTGTTTGGCACGGTTCTGAGACCGGTTATTTTAGAGTAATGTAAACGGGTCAATTTCTCGAAATCTATCGCGGCCTGGTACGGTACCCAGTACGGTGCGCTTATCGCGACCAAGTCTAAACGTGACTGCTGGTTTCTTCTGCCAGTTTTAAGTTCATAGCTCACTGTGGGTTTCTTTATCTGGTTAGAGTCATTCTATCTAGTCTGTCTACGGTGGAATACCGTATGTGACTTGCCATGTTTTTATTTTGCAAAATTCAAATATATATATTGTTTTATGTGCTTTATGATGTGTCGTTGCCCCCTCTACTTTTGTTGCATTACACAGAATGTAACAACTTTTATGTCATCTGTCTTTATGCTTTACCATGCTATCACCATCTTCTAGTCGTAGGCCTGTAGCAAAAATGTCTAGCGTGAAGTTCCACTACATGGTCCTCCCTAATAAACAAACTATACATTTTTGGAAGGCTTATAACATCAGGAAGGCGAATAAATAGAGTTCCAAGTAAAAAGTCTGCACTAACTTGATTTAGGGCCAAATGAAAATTGTGATAACTGTGAAGTAAAAGCTATATTCATACATAACTGTGAAGTTGACATAAAATTAAATATTGGCGAGAACACCCAGACCTTCACCCTAATTAAAGAATATGCTGTTGGTTAAATTGTGATTAAAAGCAAAATGCAGAAAACAAGGGAAATATACAGAATTTCGGAAATCCATTGATGGTTATAAAAATGGAGTTATCTCCCTTCATGGAAAATATCAATAATTAGTAACAATAAATGCAAAATGCATATCATATCTTATTTTTTTTATTGCATTTATTTTTTTTTTAAAGATCAAATTTTGCATCTTTTTTTCATCAAAATATTTTATACATTATTGACTTTATTATATACAGGTATTTTTTTTTAATATATAAATACACGATTTTAATATTTTCAACATACTAACACAAATATGGAAATCCAGTGACATACATGTCTTACCAAAGTTGATTTAACATACCGGTACATAATAAATATGTATACCTTTTTAACATGAGTATGAGCCAGAAAACAATATTTTCTTATACTTTTTTCATTGTTAGTAAACTTTATACTAATTCTATCAAATGTATTATCTGACCTAAAATTAAAGAGATATTAGCACTTTCTAATTGGTATCAACTAACTATATCTAACATTGTATTGTGGGTGTGCAAATTTGATTGTATGCAAGTTTTTAAGCCACTTTTGCCAAATCATACAGTAATAAGCTACTTGCAAGTCTAACGTCAAAATTGATTACATTTATTTTCTTGAAATGTATATGAATCTATCTTTTTACCAATACAAAAATTGACACTTGTTAAAAGCAGATAAATCATCATATACAGAGACGCAATGAAAACCCTTCACTGATTTGACTAGAAGTGTTGTGGAAAAACAATGCAGATGATTTGTGATTTTTGGCATGCTTGAAGACTGAACATTTACCGACACAAGAAAATCAACAACCCACACAGGCAACTAGAGGTAAAATCAACAATCGGTGATGTGTGTGTCTTAGCAGCCGCGCATGTCATGCATTATTTTGCTATGTGGAAGAGATAAATCACATGGCTGCCTGTTGGATCATCTATGTGCTTGTATCATTTGTTTCGAGTTAATTAATGTGACATGATCTTGCATGTACATTTGCTATTTGAATTTTCTTTTATAATTTTAAATTGATCAATTAGTGAATTGATGATATATTACAATGCGGTTGTAAGCTATGATATACGATTATTTGGCTTAAATATACAATATACATTGTCATGTATTATGAGAGAAAATGTTAGGCACCAAATGAAACTTACATGTACAGACATTTCACAATCAAATCCAATCACAATATATGTAATATAAATAATTTTTGCATTGTAAAAAAAGTTTACATCTTGCTTTTCAAATCTGTAAAATCACAATGATTTAGCAACTTAACAATTTTTTCTTAGAAATAACACCTTAAAGATTTCTCATCCAACACTCCCCTTTTACCACTCCCCATGACCAATTTCAAAAATTATAGTTTATAAATGATTGTGTTTCACATAAGTCCTCATTTTAACGTCGCCTATGTTCACGTGATCTTTGTGGACTCTGTTCTTGTTCATTTCTTGAATTTTTAGAACGCTTTTTATATACACTTGCTGCTTCTTCATCAGAAGAGTTATCATACCGTCTTTTACGTGGGGAATAGTCCATATTTTCTTTATTGTGATTATAATAACTACGTTCTCGATCATATTGGTGGGATTTCTTTCTACGACTGTCTTCATAATATTCATCTTCATTTATTTCTCGCTTAATACGTTTATTATTACCATCACCATAGTGATCAATGTCAACACTGCGCTCTCGGCCATAATCGTCCTCGCGACTTCTTTTAGAATATTCAGCACTTCCTTGCCTATTTCTTTCGGAATTAGAATAATTTTCTCTATCTTGTCTTTTTCGATCTGAATCTGAATAATCATTTTGACTTTGTTTTTTTCGATCTGAATTTCGGTTATCAATGCTTTGTCTTTTTCGATCTGAATTTGAATAATCTGCACTATTTTGACTTTTACGATCTGAATTTGAATACTCTGAGCTATTTTGATGTTTATGTGATTTTCTTGATTTTTCACTATCTCTGTGCCCGTCACTATCCTGATCTCGTTCTTTTTCTCGGTATCTTTCACTACTTTTTTCACTCACTCTCTGATAATTATCCTCATATTCCTCATCGACTTCTCTATGACTTTTGTCTCGCTTATTTTTACTTTTGTGTGCCTTTTCAAGATCTCTTTCATTTTCTTGCTCTATCTCTCTACCACGTTCGCGTCTATGCTGATTTTTGCGATTACTCTGTCTTTCCCATGGATCTGTATAGGCATCCCCATTATTTCGAGCTGAAGCCGGTTTACGATGATTTTTTACAATGTCTTTATCTTTCACTCTCTCTCTTTCTGATTGTTTTTTACTTTCCTTTTCTTTCTTCTTTCGAATCTTTTTCTTCCTTTCTGCATCTGATTCATCTGACGAGGAACTCTCAGAATCTTAAAGTCAGAAAGAAAATAATTTTTAGCTATAAATTGGTCAATGAAAGATATAAGCTTACTGAACTTTCAAAAGATTCAAAATAAAAGTAAATGAAATGAGGTTCGGACTAATGAAGACTCGATTTCTGTCTGAACAGTGTGGCGTTTCCCCCTACTCTTTTATCGAATTCAAAAACAAACACACAGTCCTTCTACGTGCACACCAAGGAGTTTTCAGGTGGACGTCAAGGTTTTCAACCCATTGGAAAGTCCCGCCACTTTTCCTTGCCAGGGCGTATCTCCTGCATCACTGACAGACAAAAAAACACAATCTCTCCATTCCCCCTAAAAAAACATGATTTACCTGAGTCAACGCCACTTGAACTGGACGATGATGACGATGAATCAGAACTATCTGAACTATCTGAAGATTCATTGTCTTCTTTTTCTTGTTCAGCTTCTTTTTTCTCCATGATCTGTTTAGTGACTTCCTTCAGATGATTCCTCAAATCTTCACTAAAATCAACATAGAATAATCTTTACTTTATATTTTATTGCCAATTTTACAATTAGCTAATAATCATATAAAAATAAACTCACTTCAAATGGCCATAAATTGATCTGTTTGAATAATCATCTGACTGAAGCATAGATGCAGGAAATTTTGCATTCCCTGTACACTGACCTGTGAGGCAATTGGATTGATTTAACATTTTAACATTTGCCCTTCTAATTGACCTGATTTCAAGTAAATGATTTTTAATGTGTGAATAAAGCTGGAAGCTCGAAATAGGGGAGGGAGGTTGCGAGGGATTTGCCTACCTAGTCTTTGTATTATATATATTGCCTTAAAGGAAGATTTTAAAGGAAGATTTTTGCCTCTACTGATGACATTTAAAAAAAATCAACTTACGTTAGACCACCTAAACCTATTGTAGTGAAGAAATTTATAGCGAAGCGGGTATTTTTAGGATTATCACGTGGCATAATTCCTTCAAAATATGGCTGTAAAGTGCTGAAATTAGAAAGATAAATTATTAAACAACAAATAATAAAACCGAATTGTTCAAAGCATTCTTTAATTGTCTAACATAACTTCTAATTACATTTAACTTATAAATGAGCCAAGATTATATTTAATTGGAATGATTTCAGTTTCATTCACAGATTGAAATAAGTGACTCAAACTGGGTAAATTTATTTGAGTCATTTTTCAAATAAAAGTTATGTATGAGTTATCACTGCAAAACTCTACCTACATAATAAAGAAAAAGACACAAAAAACATTTTCTTACGAATCTTTAAATCTGTCGTTTAGCTTTGGAAGACCCATATATTCTGATAATTCTTGAAAGAGTAATTTGATAAAAATACGACTGGCTGAAGTCGTATCTTCTTCATTAATACTAATACAGCACAATACCTGAAAATACAAATGTTCTAATACATTACAGAGAAAATAAATAAATTCTACAGTGATAATATGAAATCTACGGTCAAGGCCTAAGAAAAATCAACGATTAAATCAATTAATGTGTTTCCAGCGTGAGGGGAATTTGCAACCATGCGGATCATCTTTGGCACAACTCTAACTGTTTCATAAACTTTGGGGTTTTAAAACTATGTACATAAGCTTCTATTAAATATAATAAAATCCAATAATATTAACACATTTACTTACCCCCCAGCTAATGGCATCTGTATAAAGCAGATGTGCAAAGAATTTGGCAACGTTTCGTAATTTGCTTGTCTCTAATCGATGTATTGTTTCATACTGTTCTTTGAAAATAATCTGAAATGGCTCCACATATTTTTTATCCATCTGACAAAATCTCTGTAAAAAAATATTTAATACATATTTAATAGTAAAAGGTAGGCAGTAGCCTTATAAACTCTGTCTAGATTAATTAATCATGGGTAGCAAGCAACAACTGGTTTCCAATGGATACGCAAAACTTTCGTTTTTTCTTTATTTATATATCTTAAAAAAGCATCAAAGTTCAAAATAAAAAACGGCTACATGTTCTTACCTGAGCTAAAAGTCCGAAGAATTTTTCGTATGTCCTGAGTTGGGAACAACAATCTAATATCATATTACAAAGCTCCACCTGGTAATGGAAGAAAAAAAATAAACATCATTATACAATTGGATATCATAGATGTAATATATTTAACCTTGATGACTTGGGAGGTAAAAGTATATCTATCAAAAAGATGAGGGGGGGGGGGCAGGAGTTGTAGTAGCAACCACTTCCCAAACACCTGTGTGTGTAATCTGATTGATAAGATGACAAATCGGACTTCAGGACAAGTCGTCCATGAACAAATCGTCCCCAGACAACTCCTCTTTAAGGCCAATTCATCCTCAGACAATTCGTCCCAGGAGTATTAGTTCCATCTGACTATTCATCCCCTAGGGTTATCTGACTCAATGGACAATTTGTCCCTGGACTATTTTCCCCTACGACAACACATCTTGATTAATCTTCACTTTTTATCCTATATCTCAGTTTTGATGCTAGTTTAACATCCAGTATTAAATCTAGGTCATGGTTTCTGAAGTTTTTACAACTAGTATTAAATCTAGGCCATGGTTTCTGAAGTTTTTGGGGGGCCAATTGAACACATGTAGTAATAAGCTATGATCAGTTATGAGTTAGAAGATAGTAAGCTGGCACTGCCAGGCAGGATACGCCCACATTTTCGAGAGATGGTTAGAGAACAAGCAAAATCGAAAGTGATTTTTCCTACAAGCAAAGGCTATAATTCATTAAATTACAATTTGATATGCGCAAATATCGAAAAGAATCAAGATCTTTAGGTTATAAACATGCATTTCAAGTTTCATCAAAATTGAATCAAAATTGTGACCTATACTGGGTTCACAACCTTGATATACCATTTTATAACAGTATAAGATCTTTGGGTTATAACCATGCATTTTAAGTTTCATCAAAATCGAATTAAAATTTTGACCTCTACAGGCTCCACAACCTTAATTTACCATTTTTTAACAGTATTTGCATACGAATGGCGGCCATTTTGTATGACAATTTTTGTTCAATTTTTCCAAAATTCGAACTCAATCTTCCTTAGGGTGTAATGACGATATAATCAACCGATTTTTTAAATCGGATAGTTATTGTAACCTCCAGAGGGACCACAAGCTAAACTAAGACGATTTTGCGTATAATCAGGGGCCATAATTCAGGAAGTTACGATCCCATATGCGCAAATATAGAAAGGAACCAAGATCTTTGGGTTATAACCATGCATTTCAAGTTTCATCGAATTAAAATTGTGATCTCTACAGGGTCCACAACCTTGATATACCATTTTTTAACAGTATTCGCGTACGAACGGCGGCCATTTTGTATGGTAATTTTGGTCCGATTTTTCCGAAATTTGAACTCAATCTTCCTTAGGGTGTAACGTTGATATAATCGAACGGTTTTTCAAATCGGATAATAATTGTTACCTCAAGAGGTACCACAAGCTAAAATAGGTGATTTTTCGGACAATCAGGGGCCATAATTCAGGAAATTATGTTCCGATAGGCGCAAATATCGAAAGGAACCAAGATCTTTGGGTTATAAACATGCATGTAAAGTTTCATCAAAATCAGTTTAAAATTGTGACCTCTATAGGGTCCACAAGCTAAAAACGTGAATTTTCGTACAATCAGGGGCCATAATCCATGAAGTTTCGATCCGATACATGCCAATATCGAAAGCAGCCGAGATATTTTGGTGATAAAGCTATATTTCAAGTTTCGTCAAAATCGAACTAGAATTGTGACCTGTAGAGGGTCCACAAACAATTGTGGACGGACGGACAGGGGCGACGACATAATACGTCCACATGAAAATGTGGGCGTATAAAAATCCATTTATCCCTTCACTATGGGTATTGTATACTGTCAATAATACACTTGACTTATAATCAATATGCATTATTGTGCATGATTTAAAAATGTTGACAAGACATCAGTTAGTTTCAACATCTTCAATTTCTGGGGTGGATTTATAATCGGATGAATAGTCCTTCGGGACAAATTGTCTAGGCATGAATTATTCAGGGATGAATAGTCCCTTGGAAAAATTGTCCGAGAACGATTTGTCAGGGGACAAATTGACCTGTACCCAATAAATCCAACTCAGTAAACTTTCTTAGCTATAAATATGTGTATACAAAAGACACAAAATTTACCAAAAACAAAGATTTAAAATCTACCTCTTGACCGGGTTTCAGATCCATTTTAAGCAGTTTATGAGCACATTCCTCATAATGTAAACTAGATTGTATAGTCAGATATATAGTACGTCGTAACACCACCATATTGGTTTCTGTTGTATCGATAATTGTCTGTTTAGCTTCGGCGTCTACAATGTACATAATATTACATGAAATAACACCAACAATCAAAATATACATGTGACTCAGTGAACACGACTGCATGGGAAACAATTATTGTATAGGCTGACTATGCCGATGGTAGCTAGCCTTTAGCCACAAGATTATTTGGATAATAAGAAACATGTACTGACCAAGAACTGACCATGCTGTTGGATGAAATTGAAAAATCTAATTCACCAAATCGATGCTAAAGTGTTCAAAGAAGAAGCAAGCCAATTTTCATGTTGATCAGACTTGAATTAACAGAGCCTTAGGCTTTTTCATAGAGCATAACCCCAACAAAAACAAGTGAGTAGTGGTTAGTGACCAGTTCCTAGTCAATAAAAAATGTTATTGTCAATTTAACCTTTCTATAACATTGAGACCGTTAGTCATATTACATACCTTCATTTTCGGAGTCACTGTCACTTGAACTATCTGATCCAGATTTATCTGCAGATCCATCATCAGAACTACTTTCTTCTAAAATACCTAGATAAAAAGAAATAATATTGTTGTTTAAATGTTTGGTTTTGAATCCGTCTAAGCAGCAGTTAAATAATTAGCAACCCAGGAATTAAGGATTACTTATATTAATATACAGTTCCATACTCGCATTCCATTTAATTATCACAAACATGGTAACTTGACCCTGATGTGTGCTGAAAATCAACATTTGGTGTAGACTAAACGTCTCCTCAACACAATACTAAAATATGCAATGCAAGGGGTGAATTTTGCAGCGAATAAATCGTTTTTAATGGCTACATGTTTTTTTATAATTTTACATTCACACCGATGTGTATACAGATAAGACTTTTTTTTACTGTCCCATCTAAATTTAGTTTCTCCTTTGTTCATACCATTATTCAATACCTTAATCAGCATCCCTGGACTGGATGATATTTCATTTTTTTGATCTAAAACTATCAGATATATAAAAAGCGTCCAAAATACCCCCTACAGAAAAAAATGAACATACTGCGATTTAGATTTCTCTGGATGACATTTAGCACAAATATTGAAAAACATTTTACTTTCCATGGTATCTACTATATTTTATAGGAATGAATAGCAATAAATTATGTTAGAAGCTAGTTCATTCCATGTAGTATGCAAACACCGTTAAGAGCTTTGATTACACCACATGACTTCTCAACTCTCTATTAATCAAACTGGTACTGTTGGAATCGTCACTGCTCCTGTTCAATTTTTAACATATCTTGACAAATTGTGTATACCGATACTTTGGTTTTTCAAATAATTGTTTAATAAGGCCGAAACTATAAATAATGCCTAACTGTACCGAGAGTATGTATAGACTGATTGTCTATGCTTGAATTAGAAAAACAAGTCTTTGTGGGTGTAATGAATTCATATCCTCCAGGCAAAGCTATCTATGAACATGCGCATGTACATACACGTGTACCCAATAGACAAACAAGAACTTTTTTTTATGTTTTTACTCATTTCATGCCTTTTTCAAACATTAATAGTCTGTTCGTTGTTCTGTTTGGCGGGGATTCTAAAATTTATTCAGTTTTAAAAATAAATCAATCAATTTGTTCATAATATCTAAAAATATCGCCCAGCTCTAAATTGGGCCTTACACTATTATTCCTTGCATCATTTTATATAGTGCCTAATATATCAATAACTATAGATTAATAACTACATTAAGATACATACCTCTTTTTAATGTCTTATATTTTTCTTCATTTTCTAAATAACTTTCATCTGCCTTGAAAACATCTACAAAGGAAGAAATACAACTTAAATTAAATTCTAGTTCTCGAACAGTCATGTGTTTATTAACGAAGTTTTAACTGATCTTCGTGTTACAAATTTAATCTTTACTGTTAAAGTCTGCTAAGCTGAATACATGTTGATTTACAAGTTTTAACTAATTGTTGTGTCAAGTGACAGATCACGAAGAGGGTAACAGAGGCAAACGCCTCAGGCCTGTTTGTAATCTGTTAATATTTTTTATAAAAAAAAATAAAACCAAGTACGAACAATCTAAACCATTAGACAAAATTCGAAGTTCTAAAATAACGGTATTAGCAAAATAGTGTAATCAGGCAAAATACACGAGAAACAGTGGTAACAGGTGTCTGGAAGAGTAAGCTTACCCTGCCTGGCGCACCGCACCAACCATAGCTGCATCCAAACTATTTGGCGAAATCTCGTTAAAATAGCGGGATTGGCCAAAGAACTATTAGTATGCAAAATGCACGTGATGAACAGTGTTAACAATGAAGTAGACAGATATTATCATGGACATACTATAGAGGTCAATGAAACTCCTCAAAAAGGAACACATAAATTCTTGTATTTGTAGTCTAACTACCACTTTTGTGAAGCAGTGGAAATTAACTAAAATGTATTTAATATTAACATTTTATACGTCTTTTTTATTAAACTTAATTCTTATCATATATCGAAAATCTTGAATGCAAAACTTATATTTCAGTCTGTTGTATACATTTACTTACTTAGAATATCTTCTGGATCACCGGCCTGTTCTAAACTCAGCAGATGCGTAAACTGTTCTTCTTCTTCTATAAGATCTAATGATTCTAACACAGAAGGAAAATCCTAGCGAAATAATAAGATTAAATCAACAATTTATCAAGGGAAGTAACTCTCACATAAAAAGGTTGACACATGATGGGTCACATTAATTTCTGTCTCATCCAAAAAAACACAGTACATTTTCCATATCACACCCAGAGCCATTACCTCATGAATAAAGTTGTCTACATCAGAATTAGAACCAGGACATTCTAGTCATGAATCAGAAAGAAAAAATAAACTCTTACCTTGAAATTATCTTTACGAACAGCAAACATAACCTCTGTCATATACTGAACACGCTTGTCTATCTGCCCTTCATGTAAAATATTACGTAATCTATCGAATATTGCTGAAATGAAAATTGAAGATTTGTTATCAAAGACGAGCAGTAGTCATACAAGTTTCTATTACATATTTTATTGAATTGTATGGTACAGGGCATCTGAACACATTTTGTGAAAGATAGCGCTTTATAAATGTTAATAATAAAAAATAAGAAATAAGAAATAAAACCAACATTATTCAAAGATTTTTAGGCAGAAAAACTCATTTCAATACTGGGCCAGCAAGATAACTGCTTTTGTTTTACTAGAAATAAGAAAACATTATTTCGCAAAGTGGTTCCTAAAGGAGATGTTCCAACTATTTCTATATTCTAACAAAAGATATATAATGACAACCACAACGCACTCAGATCAACATTCAAGAGCTATCCTTGTCTCACAATTATTGGGTTGTCTAAAATGATAGATATATTTGAGATTTTTAGTCAAGATTTGTTTATTTGGTGTGTTGAAAAAAATTAAATGGTGTTTAAAGGTCTTATTCTTATGCCACAACTGAGCAAATTTGTGTTGAAATTGACAAATAGATTTATTTTATACTCTATCTAATCGACAATTGCTAGTTCTGATGGTGCTATTGACTTCAAAAATACAACGGGGCTACAAACTTTTTAAAGCTAATTGAATCAGTTGTTATCATCAGTTATCTCATTTAAATCATTCATAGAAAATCTAATAGTTTTTTTATGTAAGATTTATACAGCAGTATATATGACAGAGATGACATAAATAGTAAATTAATAAATATTAGATAATATCTAAATTAGTTACCTGTTACACCACGAGGAGATAACTCTTGTAATTTCTGTCCACATTCTTTTAGAAAGCCAACAGCAATTTCTACAGAATCATCTGTTGGTGTGTATAATAGAAGTGTTAATATCTCTAAAGCCAAAACTTCATGAGCCTGAAAGACCGGGTAAGAAACTTAAAGTTACATTATTCAAGATAAAGATAAGAACTAGCCATTTTTGCTACACTAGTTCGAAAGTAGATGATGTAAAATGAATAATTTGAAAAATTCTTTCAAATTACTCTATTGCAAGCAAAGATATTGGCATTTGAAGATTTGTCCGACCTGTGCAATAATTTCAACCACGGTCCTGGTTGATCAAAGCTAAGACTCGAAGCGTCTGGGCGTGCCATATTTGATTTATCACTGAAACGTTTTAATCTGTTCAATATCGGAGCAATCTGATGCCATCCAAAGTTGATTAAGGCCTGGATCAGTTAATTAATGTCTAAATAATACTTTAGAAAACATTTCATGCCCAAATAAAGACCTCTACTAGGCAGATTTAGCTCTTAAATAATGCATGTTTAAGTAACCAAGTATGATCAGATTATGCTTTGCTAAAGACAAGCCCAGTCTTTTATTTCAGCACCAGTGTTTACACAAACTTTCATATGTGTTCACTAAAACACACGCCCATTCAATTCCTGGTTAGCTTTCAACCACTCAACTGAAACTATACCAAAGTTAAAGAAGAAAAGATATATATTAGACCAGAGGGAGGAGGGGGGCATTGTCACCCGAGTGGGGGCAAATTCTGAGTTAAAATTTCTAGAGGCATTTTTCGTCCGGAATCCGAATCGGGTAGGTTATAAGCCAGGCGAGGGGGCGTTTCCGAGATAATCGAGGTCAAAGGTCACTGAAGGCCAAATAACGAAAGAAACAAATATAATTCAAAATCTTTCCAGAATAGGGCCGAAAATCATTGATGACAACAATGAGACAATTATAAATAATATAGTAATATAATAATAACATTATATCTGGAATTTCGTACCGTACTAAGAACCGTATTTTGACATTGAATACCCCCCCCCCTTCATTATCATTATCATAGCAATTGAGTTTAATACCACACAACTTTGATCGCTATTTAAGGTAAGTAAATATGAATGTGCCATAATATTACTTACACAGTTAAAGAGGGTAATAAACAAGCTTTTCTGTGATATGTAACATTATATCTGGAATTTCGTACTAAAAACCGTATTTTGGCATTGAATACCCCTCCCCTTCATTATCATAGTAATAGAGCTTAATACCACCAAACTTTGATCGCTTTTTAAGGTAAGTAAATATGAATGTGCCATAAAATTATTTACATATTTGAAGAGAACAACCAACCAGCTTTTCTGTGATATGTAACAATATCTCTGGAATTTCGTTCTAAGACCCGTATTTTAGCATTGAATACCCCCCCCCCTCTTTATTATCATAGTAATAGATTTTTGTACCACCCAACATTGATCGTTTTGTAAGGTAAGTACATCTTTATGTGCCAGCAAATTATTTACATATTTGAAGAGAACAATCATCAAGCATTTCGCTGATATGTAACATAATATCTGGAATTTTGTTCCAAGACCCGTATTTTAGTATTGAACCCCCCCCCCCTTTATTATCATAGTAATAGAGTTTAATACCACCAAACTTTGATTGCTTTTTAAGGTAAGTAAATCTTAATGTGCTAGAAAATTATTTACATATTTGAAGAGAACAATTAACAAGCCTTTTGCTGATATGTAACATTATATCTGGAATTTCGTACTAAGACCCGTATTTTGGCATTGAATACCCCCCCCCCCCTTCATTATCATAGTAATAGAGCTTAATACCACTAAACCTTGATTGATTTTTAAGGTAATTAAATATGAAGGTGCCATAAGATTATTTACATATTTGAAAAGGGTAATAAATAAGCTTTTCTGTGATATGTAACATTATATTTGGAATTTCGTACTAAGACCCGTATTTTGGCATTGAATACCCCCCCCCCCCTTCATTATCATAGTAATAGAGCTTAATACCGCCAAACCTTGATTACTTTTTAAGGTAATTAAAATGAAGGTGCCATAAGTTTATTTACATATTTGATAAGGGTCATAAATAAGCTTTTCTGTGATATGTAACATTATATCTGGAATTTCGTACTAAGACCCGTATTTTGGCATTGAATATCCCCCCCCCCCTTCATTATCATAGTAATAGAGTTTAATATCACACAACGTTGATCGCTATTTAAGGTTAGTAAATATGAATGTGCCATAATATTACTTACATATTTGAAGAGGGTAATAAACAAGCTGATATGTAACATTGTATCTGGAATTTCGTACAAAGAACCGTATTATGGAATTGAATACCCCTCCCCCTTCATTATCATAGTAATAGAGCTTAATACAACCAAAGTTTGATCGCTTTTTAAGGTAAGTAAATATGAATGTGCCATAAAATGTTTTACATATTTGAGGAGAGCAAATAAATAGCTTTTCAGTGATATGTAACATTATATCTGGAATTTCGTACTAAGACCCATAATTTGGCATTGAATACCCCCTCCCCCTTCATTATCATAGTAATTGAGTTTAGTACCAACCAAACTTGACCGTTATGTAAGGTAAGTAAATCTCAATGTGCCAGACAATTGTTTACATATTTGCAGAGAGCAATCAACAAGCTTTTCTGTGATATGTAACATTATATCTGGAATTTCCTACTAAGACCCGTATTTTGGCATTGAATACTTGAATACCCCCCCCCCCCCCGTTTCATAATCATAGTAATAGAGCTTATACCACCAAACTTTGATCGCTTCTTAAGGTAAGTAAATATGAATGCACCATAAGAATTACATATTTGAAGAGAGCATTCAACAAGCTTTTCAGTGATATGTAACATTATATGGGAATTTTTCAAAATATGTCAAAATTCCTGTCCCTGGAAAACAATTGTTTGTATGGAAAACAATAACAGATTTTCAACTATTTTTCTTACTTTATTATAAATGTTGTGTAATAGATAAGTGAAAATAAATCATATTTGCCATTTATCATATTGTTTTTTGTGTAAAATCAATGAATCTGCATCATGGCACTGCCAAAATGCGATGTCCCAATTTTTATAGTAGCCTTTTGAAACAAACAAATAGACCCAAATTTCAATTAAATCTGTATGTTTCAAGTTATAATTACTTAATGTTGTTCTTCTGTTTGTGATTCTATAATTGTGTTCATCCAACTTTGATTGTAAAGGTGAAAAAAAATAATGAAAATGCTTGTCCCTAGAAGTAAGTTCCTTCCTGTTACCTTGTGGAAAATTCCACTCAAAATAATGAACCTTCCCTCTGAACCTAAAAGAGGCTGTGTCAAACAAAGGTCACTTTCCTAATCCTTAGCATAATGAAGAGTGAAAGAAGAAATTAGTGATTGGATTTTATATCCAATCAATCAAAGGTTAAATAAGGGAGTAGTACTTTTTAAGACCATCTATCCTGTTACTTATGTTTTTAGGATTTCTTATGTAGATTCATATTTTGAATTGACATCATTGTATATTTTGTGCGGGTGAGATTACTTTCGAATCAATTAGTTTAAAGAGTTGATTAACTATATCTCAATAATGATTGGCACAAGAGAAAAATTTCTGTCCTGTTACTTTCTCTCCTGTTAATGAGAATTTGGTAACAGGAAAGACAATTACGTAACAGGATAGAATTAGATGCTTACTTTGTTGTCTTTAAAACAGTTTCAAAGAAAACCAAAGAGAATAAATCTGATGAAATGACTTTTTAAGGCTGTCCTGAATAGAATTATCAACAAAAACTAATTACTCTAGTTATCTTACTAAAATTAAAAAACGGGTAACAGGAAAGAAACAACATGTAACAGGACAGAATTTGCAGCCAAGTTCTTTCTTTAAGAACATAAGTGTGTGAAAATGAACAGAGAGTGTGTGAAAATGAACAGAGAGTGTGTGAAAATCAACAGAGAGTGGGTGAAAATGAACAGAGAGTGGGTGAAAATGAACAGAGAGTGGGTGAAAATGAACAGAGAGTGGGTGAAGATGAACAGAGAGTAGGTGAAGATGAACAGAGATGGTGAAGATGAACAGAGAGTAGGTGAAGATGAACAGATGAACAGAGAGTAGGTGAAGATGAACAGAGATGGTGAAGATGAACAGAGAGTAGGTGAAGATGAACAGAGATGGTGAAGATGAACAGAGCTGGTAAAGATTAACAGAGAGTAGGTGAAGATGAACAGAGATGGTGAAGATAAACAGAGATGGTGAAGATGAACAGAGAGCAGATGAAGGAAACAAAGCTGGACAGCAAGCTGACAGACTTTGTCTGTATGTTCTGTTGTCTACGAATGGTGGCATAACAAACTTAACTAATTTGCTCAATCAATATGTGATTATTGAGTATGATGGTCATCCATATCCTGAATATGTGACAGATATCAATGAAAGTGCAGTATATTGCGAACGAATGCATGCATCATGTTGGCAAAAAAATATGATAGTACCATTGCCATTATTCCAAAGCCTGTGTAATGGATCAAACACCCACTTTGCTGTTGATAGCGGAATTTGGCAAACAGTCCTTGATTCAATGAAAACTGAAAATTATTCATGTTAAAATTGACATAAATAATACTTGTTGGTTTGTTGCATTAATTACTGTTTAACTTCCTGTTTCGAATTGTACAACAAATTTTACAGTTTCAATTATTACTTAATAGGTTTGTTGATGTTTTATAGTGTTTTCTTCAGTCAAGAACATTATGTCTGGCGGAATGTTTCTGAATATGGTGTCAATAGTACGTTTATTTTAGCTAGAACTCTTTCCTGTTACTATGTTTTCTTTCATGTTACTGAATTTCATTACAATACTCATGTTGTAAACAACTAAGAATGGTTTTAGATTTCTATGTTATTTCAATACTGACTAAGATATGCCAGTGCCTATCATTTCTCATATTTCATGTTTTCATATGTTAATGGTAAACAACTCAGTAGCATTGTTCTATACTGTTACTTTTTTTTTCTTTACTGTTACCACAAAATCTATCCTGTTACTGCTCATTAAAAGCTTAATTATAATTATAATACAGGAACAATCATTGTCATAATGCATTGGAATACATTATCAAGATACATCAAACATAAGAAGGATATTTTAATTCAAATTTCACCTTGATGAAATAATTAATTCAAATCAAAGCTAATTCCCACGGTAACTATATGACAATGCAGATAGTTTTCAACATGAAAATGTATTTTATTTCTTTATTTCCAAAGTAATTTTTGGATATATGAGAAGAACTATTACAGAATATCCCAATGAAAGTGAATTTTTTTTAGAAATAAATACTTTTTGGTTTTTTTTACACAGATGATTCGTTGGTAACAGGAAGGAATTATTTTAGCCTGAATGTTCAAAAATTATAGTAATTTTCATATTTGCACATGTCATTAAGCTTGCATATTTCTGTTTTGCAACCTTATGTATATTTCTGTTGTATTGAAGTATTAAAAATTGTATTTCGAGAAACTTATCTTCTTAGTTTTCGGTGCCTCGGAATTTTGACATTTTTTGAAAAAGTCCCATATCTGGAATTTCGTACTAAGACTTATATTTTGGCATTGAATACCCCCCCCCCTTCATTATCATAGTAATAGAGCTTAATACCACGGGTATGCAGGTGTCATCGCAGCTCATTGTTATTATTATACATGTATTACTGTATTATAATTGTCTCATTGCTGTTATCAATGATTTCCAGCCCTATTCTGAACAGATTTTGAATTATATACGTTTCTTTCGTTATTTGACCTTCCGTGACCTTTGACCTCGATTATCTCGGAAACGCCCCCTCACCTGGCTTATTACCTACCAGATTCGGATTCCTGGTGAAAAATGCCTCTAGAAAAGTTAACTCAGATTTTGCCCCCACTCGGGTGACAATGCCCCCCCTTCTCCCTCTGGTCTATATTGCGATACAATGAAAATGTATTTATAAACAGGTAACAAATAGGATCACAATGATAACATGACAGAACAGTGTTTTTATGATCACACAAATACAACCCAATTCCCTAAAACACAAAACATTGTTGAAAATCCGAATTTTTTGATGTAATGGGGATATAAAATTTAGGTCATAAAACACGATATGTGTAATATGCCACAATATGACAAGTATGACACACCCGGAGTCCTGAAAACAAGAGTACCAGCAGCATTTTAACAAGACTGGACTGGAGAAGGATCTCAAAGGAAGCAGTCATACTGCATAGTGTGTGTGGCTGATAAGAGGTGAACACACATGTTACTGACTTCTTACATTAATTCTTTGTGTCAAAAGTTTACTGAAATGTCAGGTTGTTATAGCTCTCGCTTTTCTCAGCTCTCCTGGAAATTGACAACACTATCTTATATTAACACCTTGACTGCCGACTACGAGTATACTCGTTGTCATGGTTACCACGCCTGCATTATTGACTTGGTATAGTAATATAAATCCTCGGAAATGGTAATAAACCGTATTATATGATGCGGCACTGGAAAAGAACATCCGGTAAAAATGGCCATTAGCCAAGGCTGTACTATAAGTCGTATGCTGGCATGTGAGTTAATACCGGAAATGGTCGGCATATGTCGCGCGCACTTCAAACTAAGGTCGGCAGTGAACGTGTTAATGAAAAAACAATTGTCCTACTCAACAAAAAAGATCTATAATTAATATTAACTTACAACTTGTTGATTGACGAGATGTGCTAGAAACCTAGTGGACGATAAACACAGTGTCTTATCATTTCTTCTAAAACCTTTACGGAACTGTATAACCAGTCTTTTCAATATAAGTTCACCATTCTGTGGAAACTGAAGAACAAAAATTAAATTAAATTCAAAACATGTCTGATATCTCACTGAAATTATTTACATTACACAATCTTTTATTTTTTTCATAAAATATGTTGAAAAGGGTAGAAGATGATAACCTACCTTTGTATTAATAATAGAAACAAGGGCTGCATAAACATGAGTAAAGGTTGGAGATGCAGACTGAGCTTGTATAATAGATCGGGCTAAAACACCTCTGAAATTTTAAATACCAAAATTACTTATTAATATCCAGAAACCAGTGTACTTTGACACTTCTGAGACCAGCAACAACAAACAGTAATATAATAAGAATAATTTTTAATGCGCTATATCCACAAACTAAGTTTATGCTCAAAGCGCAACACAATTACTATCCAAGTCTCTAGGATACAGGTAAGCCTGATTACCTCCCTTTACAACTCTTAGAAAGAGCTCCAACATTATGCTGCTTCAGGGAGCGTAACAGTTTTTTGTGTGATACATACACCATCCCTCTGATACCCATTTACAGCTGGGTAGACTGGAATACGGGGTTGAAGTGTCTTATTCAAGGACATAAAAACTCACTGCACAATTCAGGTATTGAACCTGCAACCCCTAGGTCACAAATCCTACTCTCTTACTGTTGCGCCAAATCCCTACCTTATACACTTATATACATTGTGAGTACGAAAACATGAGCGCGAATGTGGTATTTCTACACATTTATCTTCCAAGTCCAATGATCAACAGATATTTCAAATGAATTATGACCCGTCAATGAGCTGCTTGACCATGATTTCCATCCTAACAAAATGAGTAAACTCAAATTATTACATTAAGTGTCCACAGGTTTCTAATATTTTTAAAAGAATGAACAATAAAATGAATAACCAAATTAAAACAGTCTTTCATACATTCAAAATTTTGACCAAAAAAGGCTCTGAAAAAGCTGACTGGGTAACCCCCAAGTGTCCCAACCAATGGCTGTGTTATCTTAGTGCAAGATGGAGCGAATTGTATATCGAATAAATTACCAATGAGCGAATTGTATATCGATAAAACTACCAATGAGCGAATTGTATATAATCGATAAAATAACCAATGAGCGAATTATATATAATCGATAAAATTACCAATGAGCGAATTGTATATATCGATAAAATTACCAATGACTTACCTTCCTCTCACAATATTCTCTTGAAAAAGTTCTTGCACAATAAAATTAATATTTGCAATATTGACCTTGTTGATCAAACCATTAATACTTTTCTTAAGTGCTTCCCAGGCCATTCTCTGATATGGAACACTGTAATAAAATAATAATTTTTTGCACTGATTGCTTAGTTCTTGGCACTGTCTATTTCAAATTATTTTTAAATCTCCATCTATACTATTTGTTTCTATTAAAGGATAAGTCCAGACGTTGTCATTTGTTTATGTTTTATCTAATATAGATATAGTTTCACCGAAACTTTAGCTATCAATGTTTTAGAACTGCACATACATGTATTATTCGATTCAAAAACTTTTTTATTGTGTATTCACATTGCCATATGTTTACACAGTACAGAGAATAGGTACAATAACAAAAGCGGACCCTGATTAATTGGATAATTTGAATTATATTTTGGGATGTGCATTTTGATACTGTTGTAATATAACAAAATGTATAAAATATAAACATTTGGCAACAGCTGAAATTCCCCTTTAATAACTTAGTTAACAGTTAAAACTGCCAATCGCATTTAAAAAGTTCTGTATTTGCCACTAACCTGCTCTTATCTGTGATTTGTTGCTGCATCATACGTAGTCGAGCAGGTGGAATATACGCTCCTCCCGTCCGGGTCATAATATTCTGATCATCTTTTGGAGGTTTAGTAACTGGTACAACAGCTGAACTATCACTGCCCTCTTTAACTTGGCCATCTTTGTTTGTATTTTCCCTAAAATAAAATTCAAAATATTATTGCAGCTAGCTTACAGAAGAACAGGCCTGGGACAACATTTGTTAAGATGGAGACTGATGCTGTTTATTTTCCTTCTTGCATTCTATTTCTAACCCTGATATGCACATCAGTTACTGCAACACACACAACCAACTACAAATCTAGAACTAGAAGACAAATGATATGCAAATAAGACAAAAATCATGGACAATGTAAACAATAAAAGCCCCATACTGGCCATAACTGTAAATAGGGAGTGCTATTTCATGTAACACTTACTATAAGAAATAGCATGTAATAACATTTCGAAAACTAATCAACAATTTTTATTTACATGTTTTCCTGTTTGTTATTTTCTTCTTCTCTCCTTCCTTCTCTCCTATCTCTATCATTTCTCCTATCACTTCTCTTCTCATTATTTTCTTCTTCCCTCCTTCCTTCCCTCCTATCTCTATCATTTCTCCAATCACTTCGCTTCTCTCTTTCTTTGTCATTTCCATTGCTTTCATACCTTCTATCATTTCTCCTGTAACGATCATCATGATCTTGCCTTTCCTCTCTATTGTACCTCCCCCCATTCCTTTCATCTCTCCTTCTGTCCCGGTCATACCTCCCTTCGCTATCTCTGTCCCTGTGTCTATTTCTCCTGTCACCCCTCTCATTTCGATCATCTCTTCGTCCATCTCTAGAATAGGGAGCATCTCTATCTCTAAAACGTGACACATCAGGAGAGACTGAGCGATCATATCTATCTGTTTTCCGTCCCCCTGGTGATTCCTTACCAGAATCAATTTCTTGTTTAACTAAATGCACTTCTGAAATTCTTTGCTTTTCTCGGCTACTAGTTTGACGGCGACTTTGTTTTTCTTCATCAGAAGACCAATTCCTTTCTCTTTTCCACTCGGGTTCAGGTTCCATCTCAAAATTTTCTTCTTCCTCTTCTAATCTTTCAGCCTTGATATCTAACTTTTCACCTCTTTTACCCTTAACCTCTGACCTTATGCTTCTATCCTTGTGACCTGAATCCTGCTCGTCCGCACTGTCTTCTGAATCATGTCGCTTCTACAAAAAAAAAAAATAAGCAAAATTTTATAAAAGGAGAGATCCCAGATATAAACTAAGTTGGGGATCACGGTGGCTAAGTGGATAAGGCGCTGGTTCGCTAGCCTGGAGGTCGGGTGTTTGATCCCTGCATTTGCCGAGAAAGTTCATCTCGATTTTCCAGCGTGATTTCCCCTTGTCAGTGATGCAGAAGGAGGGCTGCCTAGTTGTTCGGATGGGACAAAAAACCAAGGTCCCGTGTACACATTGGCGTGCACGTAAAAGAACCCTTGGCAGTTGGAATTCAGTTGCTGCCCGGGCACACTGTATGGCGTATGCCCGTCTTCAATTAGCCCAGGTTAGGTGCTTAAGCGTAGGACGTTAAACCCCATTTCATTCATTCATAAACTAAGTTATGTCTGTGTGTAAGGCTATTATTAAATCCTCGCAGTGTTTTATTTGATTAAACCTAATCCTACCCACTCAAACAAGTGCTGTGGATTGAAACAAAATTACACTTTGTATTACATATTTTACATCTACATTTTTGATACTTTTACTGGAAGCAATAAAACACATTTCATACAAGACTTCGGATTGGCTATAATAACAAATATTGACTTTCAAACTCATAGCGATACTTTTCTCTTTACCTCCTGTCTAAGTGAAAGATTAATATGCCGTCAACCTTCAGTCGTCATTAGACTAAATACAGTATCAGTGACCTCTGACTAAGCTTATCCTATTTTTCTTACCTTTGTCTTTCTGGTGTTAGAAATTGAACTTTTAACCTTTCTTGGGTTTGAATCATCATCGCTGTCAGATATTTCACCACTCTCAGCACTCTTGGTGGCTCTTACCCTTTGTCGTTCTTTGGCCGGTGGTTCTGGAATATCTGGAGTACTGGAGCTACTACTGGAACTGCTAGAATCACTGCTGCTGCTGCTGTTGCTACCATCAGAGTCACTGGAACCAGATTCTTCCTCAGATGAAGAATCCTTGTTCTTTGATTTACTCGACATCTTTTTAGATTTTGTAGTTTTCTTTTTTTCTACTTCTTCACCAGAATCTGATGTTTTGTCTGTGTCATGGCGTCTGAAAGAAATGAATTAGAGATTCATTTAATTTTCAGTGAAATTTTTATCAGTGAACTTAAATACAATCCCATTAGACGAACGGTTTTGTTAATATTAGTAGCAAACTGTCAAAATAAGTTGTTAACATTTCCCCAATTTTTCACATGCTCACATTCATGGCACTCCAGAAAATAGTTTAACTGAATTTACTTTGCAATTCGTGCCTTAAATGTTCTGAAATGTTTACCAAATTCAAAAAAGGACTAGGATCAATTTAATCCAATTATGTTTCAGTCCAAAATCAAGTACAAGTCAGTCCAAAATAATTAACTCAGAAAATGCTGCACTTAATATGACTTTTAAAGGTCAACGGAAAAGCTTCAAATTTGTTTTTAAATCATGCATGTAATTATGTCAACATATCCCTTCCATAAGTCAGCTTATAACATGAACCCAAATGTCAATATTACCTGCAACAGGTAAATTTTAACGTTAGTAATTTCTGATGTTCTCTGTGAGAAGTCGTAACTTTCCATTAATAAACAATCTATGACGTCTTTATTGTCCTTCTGCTCATATTTTAGTCTATACTTTTATGAGCAGAAGGACTAAAATGTGTACGAGTCAACAACAGACACGTAACAAATACCTTGTGGACGAGTTAACCAATGCTTGTGCCTTGCGGGGTACTTAACTGTGGATGAGTTGACTACCTTCTATTTCAACTCATAATATTATATCAGAAAACCAAACAACACTCATTATAAATGTGTCAAAGATTAGTAACTTATGCTCGTGTACGATAGGCCGTCAAATAAATTTGCAACAAATGTGCGAACGCATCTATACTAATGGACTAATGATTTCCCTTTTGTACACAAGTTGGCTTTCCTTTTGTTCTATGAATGCAGTTCCTTCACAGTTCCGATCCGACCAAACATGTGAAGTGGCGCTGTGAAGGTGATCGTCAAATTTTTTTGCTGGCATCGTACATAACATGGTCAAAGAAAATTTGAAGAGCCTGTCGAAGAAGCTTGTTAAATTTTCTTTACTCGTGTACGACAGAGATCGGGGAAAAGCAAATAGTTTATAGAGCGAACCCCTCAAGTACCGCACGTAGCGCATTGCTTGAGCAAAGCTCTTCTCCGGTAACACAGGGGCATAAATGAAAATGTCAGCCACAGATTGTTGATTGAAAAAATTTCAGACCGGAACCGGATACACTGGGGAAAACTTGCAATGCGCATGCCAACTTACCAAATATCGTTGGCGAGATTACGTGTCTCTTAGAACTATTTCTATGACGCGATCAAAAAATGACGTCACATATCTTTTGCGCTTTTTTAAAACAAAATTATAACGTAGTGGATATATAGCCGTAAACGGTACCCTATTTACTAACGCTATTGTACCGTAAATCGCAATGACGTATATATACATCGTGTGTGATTGGTGATATATCAACATGCGCAGTTGTGCGACACTTTCGTTCGACATGCGCAGTTGTGCGATTCTTGATATATTCCACAAGAACGGTAACTTCGTCTTTCAAGTTTGGCGCAGAAGCACAGTTTTACAGAAAAAAACGTAAACCACTGACCGTCTTGGTACTTAAATTAAAAACCAAAATCCACAGAAATGAGCCCTTGACTAAAATAGAATAATATTCAGTCTAAATGCTTTTCTACAATTTACATTTATTATTTTATTTTATTTTAAAACTAATTCTCTTGGTTCTACCGTAGAAATCCAAGTATGGCTATTTCGTCCTATATAAGAAACGGAGAAAGTAGTAAGGTTAGACAAAGAACGATTGGGGGTTTAGTTAGGTAAGGGTTTGGGTTAGGTTTTGGGGTAGGGGTAGGGTCATGGGTTAGGCATCATTGCAAAAGCGAAAACTGCTGAAAACTGCTTAGTCCACGGATCAGAGAACTGCGCACGTCAAACGGAAGTTAAGGCGAAATAGTAAATAGAGTAAAGTGCCGTTTACGGTTGAATATCCACTGCCAAATTATAAAGGTTTGTTATCAGCTTCGTTCTACTCTGCCTCTGGCAATGCCTGTTACATATTAGTATGCAGCAGTTACAAAGTAACTAACTTAAATTATGCTTCCTCAGTTCCTGTGAGTGTGCAAAGATGCAAACACTTTAATTGAAATTGAAAAACATTTTTATTTTATTTTTAATTTTTTGTTGACTTGTTCTTGTTTGTTATGTTCAATTAAAGCCTGTCGATTTCCTGTCCCTGGCTTCTTATTGCCTATATATAATCATATTATATTTTACAAATATATATGGGCCTCTGTTGTGAGAAATTGATTAAACCTTGATATACGTACTTTCTTGGCATAATGTACAATTAATTAAAACAGCAAATATTGTACTAAAATATTTCACACGATGGTGGAACTAACCGGAAAGACGAACAGACGGATGTATATATGAATCGGAAGTCAGAAATCAACCAATCAACGCTTAAGGTTATTGATGTTCCCGCCAAGTTAACACACAGCTGAAAGAAGTGGAAACAGAAAAAAAGTTGAAACAAAACAAAAAAAGTCAATATTTAAGACTATAATTACTTTAAGGTATAATTCGGCAATTTTAGATTTCATCTTTAGTTAGATCTGTATGGATTTAGAAAGTTTCGAACAAATACTAGACCTATTTTAATAGAATATATAGGTTTTATAGAGGATTACATGTCATTTGCCATTTGGGACTCGCGTCATTTGGACATTTGGGACTCAAAAAAATATGACCTCGACGTTTGGGACTCCGGTATACGACGTTTGGGACTTTGGTATACGTCGTTTGGCTTAGTAATACTTCGTTGTTTTTTCTTTCTCAAATACTAAACGAGCTTGGTTGACCGATCACTAATAATGTTTTTTCGTGAAACGGGATAATTGCAATCAACACACGGCAGCCATTCTCGATGATTGATTGACAACTCACTTTTTTCCTCATCCACCAAAGAACCGCTAGATTAGATATCTTTGCACATACAATGTACTACAAACAATAACATCAGGATTATCGGTAATCGCCTTTAATTAATAATATCCTGCTTAAAAAGTCTCCAAAATGTTCGATATCGAAAACACGAATTATTGGTAAATTTAAATCAACATTGATGATGTAAATGTACCGGGAAAAGATGAGCTTCAGATATCCGATATTTAAGATAAAATATTTTTCCAAGTTGTATTGAGGGACGAGGCTAGACACATTGCATTGTATCACGCGGCATATGTAGACTGAATAACCAGGCGTTAAAAATTCACACTGGATTGAAACTAATTGGCTTATTTCGCCGAATATAACTGATTTGAAATTGGAGTAAAAAGGGAAACCATTTAATGTAAATCAGTTTATATACATTCATATTACTATTAAAAATAATATTACAGTATTATTATATGCGTTGCGACCCACTGTTATCAATTTATAGATTCCAAATGTTAGCGATTAAGCTCCTTTAAATTATCCCGCTGTGATCATTGCCATTTCTTATATTTTCCTGGAAAAAAAACCCTGCTTTGTACGCAGTCAAGACACGGTCGCCATTCTCGATGATTGTCAACTCACGTTTTGTCCTCTTCCACCAAAGAACGACTAGGTTTCTTTGCACATTCTACAATAACATCACAGATTATCGCTTAATCTGCTTTAATTATCCACCTGTGATCATGCATGTATTATGTCAACATATCCCTTCCATAAGTAAGCTTATAACATGAACCCAAATTTAGCTGCTGTGGGCATATGTTTCGTTGCCTTGCAACCTACCTTTAATTTTTTCATTAAATTTAGCTAATTTTTCCCCAAATTAATTGTATAATTCAACCACTGTTAATTTTTCACAATATTATCCTGTCACATAATCGGCAAAAATTACAAAAAATAGCATATATAGTGATTGATTTCTTTCTTTTCAGCTGACCCCAAAAGTAGGACTTGGCCACAACAATGGCTTCAACTATTCAAAGAAAATTGGAATTCAAAGTAAGGAAAAGCTCAAGATTGAGTGGAAAACCAGTTGAAACCAAAATTACAAGTGATTTAGAAAGATCTGAAAAAAGGTGCCCTCGAAGAAAAAACAAAAATCTATGTAATCTACCAACTTCTCCCAGAAAAAGGAGTGGATCAGGTACCATGTTATACATGTAGCTTACAACAAAGTCTATAATTAAGCAATTAATGCTCTTGATATAGCAAAAAGGAAAAAAAGATTTTATAGGTGTCTTGTGAATACTCAATGATCTTCAAAAAATAAAACATGAGGCATTCTTTGTGTCGATATCAGATGACATATCTACCTGCGGTGTACGTTTGTTTTGTTTCTTTGCCTGGCAAGCTATCTTTTTGAGTTGTGCAAACTCGGTTTCTGAAATCATTGATGAGAATAGGAGCAGAAACTTGTGAATGACTTGTTAAGTATGAGGTGAGAACATTCTCAGGATTTTCTAGGCAAGTTTTACAAATGTCAATGGTACAGGGGCCGGTTTCACAAAATTTTAACTAAGATAAAAATCCAAATTTTAGTAGAAATTTTAATTTTGATTGGCTAAGCACTAAAACCAATCTAACATATTTCAATCAAATTGCTAAAATATGGATTTTATCTTTGTTAAAATTTCGTGAAACAGGCCCCTGGAAGGAAGGCTATGTAATTAATTGTTTTAATACTCATTGTTTCTTAGAATCAGAACAAAACTCACCAGTTAAACTTCCACCCACCTGCTCGCCTAGTAAGAAGAAAAAAGATGTTCCACCATCCAGTCTATCTCGAGAAACACCTAGTAAATCATGTTTAATGGATAAATTCCCATGCTCAACTTTACCACTTTCACCTAGAAAAGAGAACAATAACATAGGCAAGTATACAAAAGGAGTGGTCTTTTGATCAAGCATATATGGCATAAAAGTGAGCATAATAAATCTTCACGTTTCAGGAAGGGAATAGATTTTGATCCCTATGGATTATCTTTCAAGAATGTTGATTAAAACAGATCCAATTTTGTTTTGTTTTTTATAGTTCAAAATTTCATTTTAACTTGTCTTTACAACTCTTGGATCTAGAAGACATGTTATTTAACTCTTGTTCTGCCTGAAATGAGGGGTCAGCCAATTAAATTTGTCGAATCGACCGTTTGACCTTTTCATGCGCAGAAAATGATGTCTATACTAACACCAGCTGATAGAAATCAAAACAAAAGTAAATTTTAGGTTAATTGAATGACTTAACATTATCGGGTCAAATGTTGCATGCTTTATACCGGACATTATAGAATGTGAGCCAGCGAAAGTATAAAAAAAGGAAATGAAATATAGATTGAAATGCTGTGATATTTTCGAGAAATGTATATTTTATATCCTTAAAAATATATTTTTTGAATATATCATCATCCACTCCAGGTTTCTTAATCCAATACAACTGATGTGAATTGTTTTACTGCATGTGTTTTGAAAATTATTTACAGTACATAACAATGTATGTAAAGTCTTTTATTTGTTTATTTTCTATTTTTGTAGATCATATTTCCAAAATAAAGCAAACATTATCGTCTCCTGTCAAAGATATGATTTATAGTGAGAAAAGGATGACACCAAAAAAGAAGAGAAATCTTCTGTTGAATTCTCCCATCAAAGAGAACTTGTGTATAATCCCCCTTGAAAACTCTCCAACAAAACGGCAATTAATTCTTGGCTCTCCAGCCAGAGAAAATTGTAGAGTTCTCTCCCCTCGTAAATGTGATAACTCCCCTATCAAAGGTAGGAGACTTGTGTTGGGTTCTCCAGTTAAAGATCATAAAAGTCAAGCATCACATTCCAGTACACCTGTAGTTGCCTCCCCTTCAATAAAATCCAACAGATCTTCATGTAAGTAATTGGAAATATTATAATCTTAGTGTCAAATTTAAAAGTTTTGTGCTGATAGGTTTTTTTTTAATCTTTAAAGAGGAACTCTAACTGAGCAATCTTTACAATATTTATTGATTTTGGTGTTCAGATTAAATGAGTGAAAATATTTGTAGCATACATGTTGAAATATTCTGTAAACAGCATGCCCTAAGCATTTCGAACTAAAACTGCTGAGAAAAATGTTCTATGTAGTAGGAGATCACAAGTGGGCAGGGTGCTGGCTCGCAACCTCGAAGGTCAGGTGTTAGTTTCCTGCATTGGCCAAGAAAGTTCATCTCTATTTTCCAGTGTGGTCTCCCCTTGTCAGTTGTGTAGTCGTATGGATGAGATGAAAAACTGAGACCCCGAGTACACATTGGCGTGCACGTAAATGATCCCTTGGCAGTTAGAATTCAGTTGCTGACCTGGCAAAAATTTCCATCATTGCACACTGTATGGCGTATGCCTGTCTTCGATTAGCCGAGGTTAGGTGCAGAAGCGTAGGATGTTCAACACCATTTCATTCATTCATTCTATGTAATAGATGAGTGTGCATTGGGGTGTTTCAGTCCTTCACGTTTATGAAATGAAGCAGGAGTCGTAAAAAAAATCCCCTGACAATTTAAAAATTGAGAAAAAGGATCCCGTTTTACCATGGAAACCAAAGAAAAACTAAAAGTATGGTAGTTTATGAATCGCAATATCTGAGAGAGCAATTTAGCTAATTTGCGAGCGTATTTAATGACTCCCCCTAAAGTCAATCCAAGGTGCGTCCGAAGGCACACAAGCTAAAGCGCACCTTCAACGTGAAGGACTGGGGTTTGAAACAATGTACAATATGGACTAGATGATCTGCGTCCGTGACTGATATAGTAAAATGAGAGTTATTTTGCTTGATAAGCTTTGACTGCACCTTAGAAGCTGTGAAAATGATATATAGATTTTGATAAAGTTCACACAATATTTTTTGCCCTTAAAAGATCAGTGGTTTATGAGTGATCAATCGTTTGTTTGTTCAATGCAGCTTATAACCAAGTAAAACAGTCCCTTCACACAGCCAAACCTGAGAGACTGGTTGGTAGAGAAAAGGAGGTAGGAGAGATTAACCAGTTTCTGGAAAAGAATTTAGCCAACCAATCAGCTGGAAGTTTATATATATCTGGAGCTCCTGGAACAGGAAAAACAGCAGCGCTACTTCATATTATAGATGATGTTAAGGTATTAATTTAAATAGTATTACAGGACAATATTGGTGTCGGTCATTATCACATGTGATAGAACTGGTTAAACACATTCCAAATATACTTTTAACACAGAGATCAATGCTACGATATATGAGTAATACAGGTGTCATAAAACGGAAGTGACAAACTTCAAACGATAACACGAGTTATCCCTCTATATAATTGACAAGTGATAACTGATACACAACCGAATTTTAGCTCAGTAATAATACCTCACAAAATTTCCCTCATAGCACACTGTATGGCGCAAGTCTGTCTTCATTATTCCCGTTTAGGGGCAGGACAGTAGGACGTTAAACTTGATTTCATTTGCAATATACCACCTAGGGTCTTTTGAAATAAATTTTTTTATTAATAACCATGTATGATCATTGACTTTTTTATTTTATGGTATCATCTGAACATTTTTGTTCTGCTCACATTATATGAAAACCATGATTTCCCCCCAAAATCAACCCTGGTAACTCGGCAGCAAGTTACATGTTCATCATTGGCTGTTTATAATGTTTATGCTTGTTTGTTTTCTGTATTTCAGACTGATTATAAATGTAAGATATGTTATTTAAACTGTATGATGGTAAAAGATTCTAGTTCAGTATTTAAAAAACTCTATCAAGAGATAACTGGCAAAGCTTTGACAGGAAAACGAGATCCATCGCGTAGCATGGAAAAATGTCTAACCACAAGTAAAACTAGTGTGTAAGTACATGTAGCTTTTAAATCCTAAAAATGTTATTATAAGATCTAGAAAATCATAAGGATATCTGCATGTGATTTAATCAAAGATTCACCATGACCAAAATAATTGGAGTTGAGAAAATATACATGGCAAATTTCCAAAATATCAAAACAAGAGAATTAATCCTTTATTTTTTGGCCAAACCTGGTTTCACATAATGTTAGTGAATTTGTTTTAATTTGTAGGCTTGTAAATTTCAAGTATATTTTCCTACATGCATATTATATAGTCTCTTTGAAGAAATTGTATTATCTTTTAAAGGGGCATTATGTAAGATATAGATAAAGAAGTAGCCATTCTTGCTATAATAGTTTAAAAGTAGATAATGTAAAATTAATAGTTTGATCCAAGTCTGGGTCTGCCATATTGATTAAATCAAAGTATCCCTGAACTATTTTAATCTGTTTGATATCGGAGAAATATGATTCCATCCAGAGTTGATTAAAGCCTGGATCAGTTTAAAATTTTCATACCCATAGAATTGAATTTTTTTTACGTTTGTTTATGTATATTTCAGTATATTAGTATTAGATGAAATCGATCAGTTAGATAGCAAAAGTCAAGAAGTTCTCTACACAATATTTGAATGGCCAACTTTACCACATTCTAAACTCATTTTAGTAGGTAAGATCACTCTTAAGTCACTCAAGTTTCATATTTGAACTTCCTAAGACGAGAGAAATATCATTGTTTACATTATCCCATTTATAAACTTGATTAACATAGATGACATAAAAAGTTATAGTAGACTAGAAATTTTGAATCATTTGGCATAGAAGGAAAAAACAAAACAAATTCAAACCTCTACCTTTCAATTTTATGTGCAATTGTTGCCCTTGAAATGTTATGTTCTTATTTCTGCTTGCAATAGACAGTAGTTTGCAGGTAATTTGTCAAATGTTATTGTGACTGTTACAGAAAGAAAATAATAAGACATATTCTCCCACATTTGAATTGTTGACTCTTACAGAGAATTTGTACTCACATAGTACAAATATTTTGAATCAGAAAATTTTAAGTTCTTGATAATATCAAATATTCAGTATCCATTAAAATTTTATATTGACAGGTATTGCCAATGCTTTAGATTTAACAGATCGCATATTACCTAGACTTCAAGCTCAACCAAAATGTCGGCCACAATTATTAAATTTTGCTCCCTATAGTAGAGAACAAATTGCAGCTGTTATACAAGATAGATTAAAAAAGGTAAAAAAAATTATGAAGACGTATTACCATTAAATGATACTGTGGCCATATTATTGATAACTTACATTAATTCAAATTTCTTGTAACTTTAAAATTTGGTTAAGATTATGAGTGGGCTTTCTAAAAGATTTTAATTCATTTATCAATTGTAAATATGACCCTTGGATTCGTGTTAATATATAATTCATTTAACATGTATTTGAGTATTATAGAGAAGACATGATTGAATAGTATGAAATACATAGCACAATTATTATTATTAGTTATACAGCCCCTTTAAGTTCCTTCTCAGAACTTGTCTAATAATCCAACCACATTTTAAAATCTCATAATCTCTTCACCCGCAGTGTCGATAGATTTGCGGACAGATGGGTAATATGTTGGGTATATGAAGCTTACATACAAGAAACAAAATAAAAGTAAATAGACTTATTTTCAAAAAGGATTGGGCATAGAATTTGCATTTGATTTTACAGTTAGAAAAAAATGGTGTTTGTGTTGTGGAAGCTAGTGCTATACAGTTTTGTGCTCGGAAAGTCTCAGCTGTGGCAGGTGATATGAGGAAGGCGCTAGATGTCTGTCGTCGAGCTGTGGAACTTGTAGAAGCTGAAATAAGAGGTCAACAAGTTTTAAAAGCATCAGGTAATTTAATTTTCTTGAAACGAAAGCTAGGAATGGGTGGGTTACTTAATCCATCCCCTAACAGTCATCCTGTGTCGGTCTCCAAATGACTTTAAGTAATATTTTGACAAGATATAATAGTTAAGATCATTGTGTTTCAGTTTGTAGCAGTCCGAAGAAAGGCAGTAATACTGACACACTAAAAAAAATTGGTGTGATGCAGATATCTCGAGTAATATCAGAAGTATATGGTACCGGTGTTAAAACATCGTCTACAAAAGAAGAAACCGTCCCATTGCAACAAAAACTAGTCACATGTTCCTTGTTATTGATGTTAAAGTCAGGAAAAAGTAAAGAAGTCAATTTAGGAAAGGTTGGTTACTTTTTTTTTAATGCATCTTCAATTATTAATGTTTGTGCAGATAATTCTAGTTCAAGATTTTTTAGAAATGTTTATTTTTGTTGCAGTTTATTGTTGTTACCCCTTTCTATTTGTCCACAAATCCATCTGTCCATCATTGATATTTATTATGATTATTTGATGAGTCCTCTTTAAAACTGAAAAGAAGCCAATAGTGAGTCTAATGTCCAAAAATAGATAGATGACTAATTAATTACATTCACATTTATATTTTTATAAAGCATCAAGCAAACAAATTGTTTACACCACTGCATAGAATGACCATAATCAATCTTAAATATTTTAATGTATTGAAACTACACACCAAGTTTCATCACTTCCTACTTATATTAGCAATCTAACTATTGGGTCCCCAAATTTTGACCTATTAAATTGCTTATCTCTGCTTACTGAAAGCATTAGACAGAGTAAAAGACTTGTCTTTGTTTCCTATTAATGTTTCCTTTCCTTTATAGTTACATGAAAGTTATGGAAAGCTGTGTAAAAAGCGTCAAATGGCACCAGTGGACCAATCAGAATTCTTCAGTTTATGTACATTATTAGAAGCTAGAGGTATTATGGGACTGAAAAAAGCTAAAGAATCGAGACTAGCTAAGGTATAATTGAATTTGTTTTCTATTGGATGCTTTAATTTGGTAGTCACAAGTCCTCAATTTCATTACATTATGGCATGGCTTTTAATTCCGGGTTGTACGTGGTAGGGTCGTCTGTCCAGCCTCGTTGGTGTTCTCCTGGTCCTCTGGTTTCCTCCTGCTATATACCCCTATGTGCAAGCAAATGTTTAAAAAAAAATTAAACAATATGTTAGTCCCAAATGACCTAGTTTGTGTCAAGTGGATGTTAACCTCATTTCTCTCTCGCACTTTCATTACATTATATAAAACAGTGAAGACTCGAGTGAAGTTGTCCAAGCATGGTGACTTCCTTCATTATTTTACTAAAAAGTCAGGAACTGTGAAATGGATTTATTTAATTTGTTTATTTTTCATTTTCAGATCAGTTTGAAACTTGATGAGAAGGAGATAGAACATGCTTTACAAGATAAAGTTTTAATTACCACCATTTTACAGGAGGGATTACAATGATTCATCTGAATTGTTAATCATTTAATTAAGAACTATAATATTGTGAAAGGAATTTCTGTTCAATAAGTTCAAAGATATGATGAACTGAAAACATTTCACCACATTCTACAGATAATCTAAACATGATGATTAAAACAACAGGGCGCCAGCTACATGTATAATCTTAGCGAAAAAACTTTTATGGCCTTGTTTAGACCAATTGAATCCATGCCAGCTGATTGATTATCTACCATTAATGTTTTGATTTGTTTTATTATTTAAATGATGAATTTGAGAACAAGTTAGTGCGGATTTAGTCATAAAAAATAATAATTAAGATATCTTCTGAAAAATCAAAATCACAGCGTGCTTGTGAGTAACCCTCTCATGACCTAAACTGCCTGATTCATATTTTGCTTTTACCAGAAAGACGAGACTTCAACTAACTACCTGTGTTTATTAGCTATAAAATGGCGCGTAACATTGACTAGTTTGCTATTGATGTTTATCGAGATATTGTGATTTTAAAGTCAGCGATCTTCGACATATATTTTTGACTAATGGCTGCCTATATTTCCGATGAATTTATTGAGGATTTTAGTCAAAGTGATAATTTCACAACTTATGATGAAGAATTTGATGGTTATATACATCAACAGATATTGAAAGTAATCAACCAGGTAGAAATAGTTCAAATGACAAAATGTGGAATCTGATATGGATATTTCTTCCGAAATGGATTTACTGGGGGACTTATTAATTTTTTTGATGTGTTGTAATATAACTTTCACTTTAATTTTCCACTTATTATTGAAAGACATCAAAATTTGCATATGGAGATTGGTATGTTATTTTTCTTCAAAATAAAAAAAACTTGTAATAGTAAATATTCAATTGTTTTCTAGTGACAAGTGTTTTTTATGAGACATACTAAAATATGACAGCCATTTTGTAATTGTCTGGTATTCCAAGACCGGCCAGAGCTTAGTGCATGTGGCCATGCGAGGGTTAAAAGTACCGGTAACAGTATTCAAAGTTTAATTCTTTACTACTAGTACTTTGTTGTACAATACTATGTTTCTGTAAATGAAATAAATTGATGGCCGACCAGTCAATATAATTCAAGTTTATTTTTCAAGACATGATTTGATGTTAAAGAAATCTGGGGCCGTATTTATAAAAATTCTAAGAGTTGAAACCAACTCTTAACTGTCCAAAATTACTCCAAACTTTGTAGATTTTCCTAAGACCTATTTACAAAACATTTTACTTTAAGAAATACTCCTAACTATGACCCATATTTAGGAGTCCTCCTGTAGCACTCCTAACTTGTTAAAAGTACGCTTATCTTGGTTAACATGGTCGTCCGTGTAGGCCTACGCCGTCTTAGAGAGTTTAAAACAAGAAAAGATTTCTTAGTGGAGTACAAAAATGACCAGTTGATAAGGAGATATCGAATGAACATGGGTGGGCTTCTTTTTGTGACAGATTTAGTTTGGTTAGTACCCAAGTCTTACATTTAGTTAAAAGTAACTCTAAGACCCTTTATAAATATTTCTAAAGAGTAACTTTTAACTAAATGTTGTTGTAGGGCGCGTCTTAGAGTAAAAGTTAAGAAAACTCTTAGAAATTTTATAAATACGGCCCCAGATCTACAGTTGACTCCCAGATTTCAATGCTCACCTGGAATAAATAGGACATAAATTTTGAATATGGCTATGCAGTGATTGAGTGAATGTGTAATACCATCAATAATTGTTGTATCTTCATTCCCTGCCTTGTATTTCAACATTTTATTCACCTGTATCTCATTAAAATTATTACTTTGACAATTTGGGTAATAATTATGTCACAATAATTTCAATAAATATACTGTACCTTTGTGTGGAAGTGAATAATTGTTAGTAATTGAGGAATGTTGTGTATTGATGAGATGATAGGAATGTCTGCTCCTCTTGTACAATAATATTGTCAGATATAGGGCAGAATAATTTGCCCGATTTTCTCAGAGGAACTTGTCTTTAACACGTTGGCTGCCGACCCTAGTTTGAAGTGTGTGTCACATATGCCGACCATTTCCGGTATTAACTCATATGCCAGCATACGACTTGTAGTGCGGGACTTGCTAATGGTTATTTTTACCGGATGTTCTTTTTCAGTGCCGCATCATAAACTACGGTCCATCACCATTGCCGTGAATTTATATTATTATACCAAGTCAATAATTTTTACTACGAGTATACTCGTAGCGGCACAGGTGCGATAACCATGACTACGAGTATACCCGTAGTCGGCAGTCAACGTGTTAAGTTGTTTGATGCTTGCATCTAATTTATCTATTTAAGTCAATTTATATTTTAAATTATTTCATGTATAGGTATTTAAAAATATTTATTTTTTAAACCCCTATTGTACAAACATATAACTGCTGTTTATTGTTATACTTGAACATCTATATACGATGTTAAAACTCTTTCCATTATATTATTTGAACCCACTGTTATTTCTATCTTTGGCAAGCCTTTTATTTCTGTGTCAGATTGAAATTGGTTAACACATGATTTAACAATCAATCAATAAAAACAAGATTAACCAGAACCACAAATTAATTAGTTTTTAATTTGTTAATTAGACACTTGGTAATAAAAATTAAACACTATGTTTTACACAAGTACAAGTTCAACACTATTAGCCGAAATTAAACTATAGTTATGAATAATTCAACACGGAAGAGAAATTAGGGCTATATCAACAAGTTAAACCCTACCAATTTTCCAGTGTTTACTCGCTGTGATAATGTATGGAAGGAATATGTCCCTTTACTGTAATGAGTGTTTACATAATACATATACCAAATCCTGCTATTGATGACTACATTTGATAAGATATTGGTAGATTGTTAACTTCACAATTACAGTTTTTTGTGACATAAAAAAAAATTGCTTTGGAATTTGGATTAATATTTGATCCGAAGCTAGATATTGGTTATATATAATTATATTGACAGATCCAATAATTTGTTTTTTTTAAAAAAGTTAATGCCATAGAAGAAATCCATTAACTATATTGCTCCAAAAAGATATCTTCATTGGACAAAAATGAATTATGTATAAACATAAGAAATGTGGTATTTGATCAATTTATGGACTTTGCTGCTGTGGATGTATGTTTCATAGACTGGCAATCTATCTTTATAAAAAAGCTTCTGTAACAGTGTACATAATAAATATCGAAATTCTGTTCTACTTACAGTATTTTCAGTAGCACCCATAACCTAATATCAAAATCTAAGTTCCTTATTGACTGGCCAACATTTAATAAGGTAATTAAAGTTTGTGGGAAATGTACATCTGGCTTGTTAGTCTTACTTGTAATTATGTGAAAAATGATTATTACAAATGATTATAAATAAAATGTTAAAAAAAAATATATATACTTTAAAAAATGCAAGAAATAATAGTGTAGATTTGTTAACTTTTTCATTTATTGTAAATTTTAAGATGTTTGAAATAAAATTGTTTTTTTATATTAAAAAAAGGTATAAAAATGTTTCATTCAGATCTATCAGTCACAAATATACCCAAATGAAAATTATTGACGGACATGGTACCGAAAGACAAATAGAAAAAGTTGGCCATGCCAGATATAGATACATGAACACACAGCAGCTATGTCTCTGAAAGTATTGACTGACAGCAACTTGGATATTGAGCCCCCAGTAAAGGGCTGCGGCCTTGACTAGTCACAGCTAACAACCCCTCTAGTGCACATTTGTAGCCGGTTCATACAAGTAAAAATATATCCTACAGGAGAGCACCATAAGCCCACATACACCCACGGTGGTGCTCAAAATTAGGTCATAAGTTACATGGCTGAAACTTTCCAGAAGCAAATGCATCCATAGCTGAAGTAAATATTTCAAGAATATAACCAAAATTTCTGGATTTTCCCCCAAGTCAGCCCACACCCAATATCTCCCCATGGTCAACGCTGGATTAACCATGGTGGGGGGCACCTGATCACAGACCGTGGAGCTGTGGCTAACTAAGCCCCGCAAAGGGGGTCAGAAATTGTAGTCCTACCTCCCCACCACCAAAAAAAAAATTGCTACAAATTTAGAGCATTTAGTGGACCAATCGTTGCGAGTACTATGAAATGATGACATTTCTAGAGGTGGGGGGCCCTGGGCCGGTCTCATATGCCTGTGTAAAGGGATTCTGCACGGGCGATTTTGGTGACCCGAAAGCATTGCTGATGCCTTGAGATGGTCCGAACATTGACCTGGAAGTGATTGGCAACGGCTTGGGCAGTGTGGCAAGCGCTGAGTCTTCCAAGCGCTTGGTTCCTCTGAGCGCGTGCAGCATTAAAATCATGTACAACGGCAGTCAACGAATTGTTCTCATTAATTTTGCATTTTTGAGAAGATTTCCTGTGTTCAATTCTGTGTTTTTGAAGTAGCCTTATTCCTAAGGTAAAGTTGGAGATGTGGTCACAAATACAATAAAAGCATTTGGCAAGTTTTATGCAATGCCTCGATTCAGAGTGACGTATTAACCTGATGTTTATTTTGCTGCTTGGTATATTTAGGGTTCTCGTAATACTACGCTTATACAACTAAGCTGGACTATCGGAATAGGCCTACTGTGACATTTTTCGGGATTGAGGATTTATTGTTACGATCCAAAAACGACACGGACGTGGGCCAATCATTTTGAAAATTAAATTTAACTTATGCTTTAAGAAATTTGTTTCTCGTGTATTTTTTCATTCTGACTGGACGTTTAGTTATCTCGTTTGCACCCCACCTTTCAAAATGTCTGTATATACCCCTGAATATTGACCTCATTTCATGATGTCATTTTCTGTCTGTCAGCTATTAAAGAAAAACTGGTTTCTGTCAAGCACAATAAGGTCATACATTAAAATTAAGGATGTTGGGAGTAGAAAAATACTCAAAACCTAATACGGATTTAATTCATTTTCCATCAGCAGCACTATTATTAAAAATAACTACATATCCGACAGATCAGATCCACTGTTTTCCAATTTGTATTTCTTAATTTGGTTAGGGTTGAAAATCACCAAGCTTTGTGAGGGAACAAACTAAACATCTTAGTACCAAAAATTAACTCTATTCACAATTGTTTTTTTTATAATTTTAATAATCATTAAAATACAATGATTCAATAACTTGAAATGAGGGTAATATGTACCTGTATTCCTTGACAAACAAAACAGATTGTAATTTTCTAATTCTTAACAAAACTATAGACTCAAATTGCAGTAAGCCAGCAATAAATAAAATAAGTTATTTCTTACAGAACATCAACCACTGATATCTTAACATGTGCAGTACTATACCGCATTCAACCTGTTCAAACTGTAATATGTAATGGTGGCTTTGTAGATTGTCCAAAAACTGTCTCCAAGGCCGGATTAACCATGGGGCACAGGCCCCAGTGCCCTGCACATTAGAGGGTCCCCACAAAAAAAGCTCAGTTGCATCCAGCTACCTCCTCTAGAAATGCCATCATTTCATAGCACTCGCATGGATTGGTTCACTGAAATAATGCCAGAATGCGCCGATTTGTGGCAGAATTTCATTTTTTTCCTGGGGAGGTACTTCTAAATGGTTTCACACAAGTGCCTGAAATGCCAGGAAATTATGTTTCCAGCCTCCAATTTCTGAAAAATTTCTAGGGCCCTCCTTGCGGGGCTTCGCGCTTTCGTTGCTCACAGTTGGTGATCAGGGGCCCCCCACATGTTCCAGACCCAAGGGCCCCCACCCCATGGTTAATCCGACATTGACTGTCTCTTGCAGTTATCTCCTAGGATATAGTTTTTAGGTAATAAATATCTTTCCTGACAGTTTGCATATGTTTTCCCACCAATGGTTACTGTTTTCCAACCAATGGTTACATATACATGTATTTAGAAACTAAAATGTCTGGGAAATATATCTTTAAATAAAGTAACAATTTGGAATGGCATTAAAATTTCTAATAATTGAATGCGATATAGGAATAGACCAAGCTTATAATTAAAAAAAACCTGATCGGATCTAAAACATGATGCAGTTTCTAAACAGTTTCAACCAAACCCAACAGTTGGAAAGTTAACTATGCATTTTCACCAAGCAATATTTCCAAAATAACAATTGAATAAATATTGTGACCTCTACATGAAAATATTCTGATGAAGTACCAATATAAATATTAAAGAGGCATTAGAAATTATATTGTCAAAGAGTGATGTAAATATGAAACAAATCTTCACCATTTGAGACTAGTAATACACATTGTAGATAGTGGTTTTAGCAGGCTAGTTCATGGCAATCAAATTAAATATGGTTTAAATTATAGTCCTACTTTTCTGCACCAAGCGGGCTAATAAGGACAGGAAAATAGGCTAAAGCCATGCAGAGTGCTATGAGGAAAATGTTGCTAACACAGGAACATTTCAACCTATTCTTTAAACGAAATCCAACCAAGGGTTGTTTTCTGTGTATACTAAGATGGTACAAGGACCACAAATGTTCCTTGCCAGGTCCTCCATCCTCCACCACTGGCAAGAGAAAGCCAAACTGGAAATTCACACACAACTGTCTCTTCCAGAATGTTACTTACTGAGCCACAGGGGCTCCACAATTTCTTGGGATTTTCGTTAATTAACTGAGCATGGATTATTCTGAATTTGATAATATATATAACAGTTGACATTCTTTTTCCTTGTTCAAAGTTCTATTCTCTAAAAAGCAGAAAAAAAATATCGCCCTCATTGAAAAGTTTTAGTTTATACATTTTTTTACAAAAATCCTAATTATTTTCTTTTTATAGACGACCTTCCAACAAACTACAACTGTCATTTTTAAATATAAAATACTATATTTTGTTCTGACTAAATATTAAATAAATTGAAAGCTCTCACGAAAACTATAGCACTGGTCTCTAAAACAAACAATTATGCATAAAGATTAAACATTATTCAGGTTATCTATTCATCCTTTTCAGTGGCTAAGATCTAAAATATGTATTGCTAAAAATATTATGATCAAAGTCCTTGCAGGCCCTTGTTTTCATTTTTCACTCAAGTCAATGTTTGTCTATTAGTCAAAATGTCCAGGTAATTTGCATTATATTATAAGATATTATTTGATTACAAGAATACTTGAAACAGCATACTAAGAAATCAAATTTTTTGTAATCCTCCTTAAAGAAATAACCAGATGGATTTCACAATCAGATTTTCTAATTTGAATGTAACAAGCATAAAGATGTCCTGCTGCCTAAAATTTCAACTAAGGGCCCTGAATCCTACTCATTTTGAAATTCAAAGCGAACAATTTGTAACACATATAGATTTAACTTTCAAATCTTTGATTTATTCAAATCAGCAGTTAATATGGAATCTGATAATGAAGTAAACTAAATCATTGTGGTATATTATTTATTTGGATTTCAACCATTCTTTTAACTTGTCTCCATCTCTATCCAACCAACGAGCATTAAGCCTTATATTTTCACAAGATTGTTGGATAGCTCTTTCAGCAGCAGGAGCAGGATTAGTTTTGAAGAATTCCTGGAGTGAGAAAAAATATATATTGTGTCAATCTTGTCTATTATTTAGATTATTCACACATAAAAATTTGTGGTATATTCCCCCTCCCTATTGTTGTCAGTTAGGAGATAAAAAAAAAGGGTTAAAGATGGCCTTGGTTCCACTTTACTTCTAAGGCATAATACAATATATAATGAGGTTTGTGTGTAGGTAAACTCATATGACAGTTTCCCTTGTTAAATCAAACACGAGGACTTACTAATACATCCACCAGTAGCTAAGTCGTCTGTGCTAGCTCTTAAATCTATTAAATTAAATCCTTCTGATTAAGAGTTTTTCCCTGTGCCCAACTGAACAGGTTTCTACAAATTCCATCAACTATTGCATTCATAATCTTTAAAAGTCAAAACATCTTCTGAAAACCTTGAAATTCTATATCGTTCTTCTGTACGTACACCCTAGTGCACATTACACTGGGTTTAAAATGCTGCCCAGCATCAAACTCACAAGATTTCATTTGTACAAATGTGAATTTGAGATGAGAATTTTTTTAATTTCTATAGAATTTTCTATAGGGTTGTTTCCATATGAATTATCCCTGCAAATTTTAAACACCTGAGTGTTTAAAAGAAATTGTGGATGGATGACAGATGGACACAGATGATGACAATATACATCCACATTAAACTCAGAGCTCAACATATCCATAAATAACATCTAGACCACCTACCTCAATCTCCTTTGCTAATTCTTCAGTGATAAAATCTTCTGTTGTTGCCTGAAAAAGATATACATAATAAAATTCAGTGTTCAGTGATTTTACATGCACACTATTCCAGCATACTAAAAGGCAAATATACATTAGAGAGAGAGAAATGGGGTTTAACGTCCGCTCGAAACAAACTAGGTCATTTCGTGACTAACATATAGTTTAATTTTATTTCAATAATTTACTTTCACGTAGGGGTCTTTAGCAGTGGGAGGAAACCAGAGGACCCGGAGAAAACCCACGAGGCTGGACAGGCGAAATATACATTAAAAAGACTCTTAAACATGCATTATGTAAGAGCTAAATCTAGCCTAAAATGTTAAAATTATTAAATGACGAAGCTGTTTGAATCCATTTAATATCTAAGCCATCTGATGCTTAGTGACGTGATATTATAATTTAGAAATTTATTTACATGACAAGCCCATAATCACGTCACTAAGCATCAGATGGCTTAGATATTAAATGGATTCAAACAGCTTCGTAATTTAATAATTTAATGATAAAATAATCTAGTATAGTGAGAGCGGCCAGCTGTTTATCTTATTCTTTTAAACCTATTTCAATTGGTTCATAACTTAGTCACATGTCCTAGTTATGGGAGGATCTACAATTTAAGAAATGGACATTTTCCCTACTAACTGGGGCAGAGAGAGAGAAATTTGGTTTAACATCCACTTGATACAAACTATGTAATTTTGGGACTAACATATGGTTTAATTTTATTTCAATAATTTGCTTGCGCGTAGGCGTCTTTAGCAGTGGGCGGAAACCGGAGAACCCAGATAAAACCCACGAGGTTGGACGGGCGACCCTACTCCTTGTCATGTATAGAGAGAGAGACAAATAGGATTTAACGTTCACTCGACATATGGTTTTTAAATTTATTTCAATAAATCGCTTGCGCGTAGGGGTCTTTAGCAGTGGGAGGAAACCGGAGTGCCCGGAGAAAATCCACGAGGTTGAGAAGGTGCCCCTATCTCCATGCCACATACGCTCACCCCAGGGCTCGAAACCACAGCCGCAAGCCAGAGGTGGCCGGTCAGCTAGAGGTCGAAGCGCGCCACTCTAGACCACTAGGCCATCACAACCCCCCATTGTCACGTACAACCAGGAATTCAAAACCACACCAGTTGACTTAACGACCGGCGTTATGATACAGCGTGCACATGCTAACCATTCGGCCATCCAACCCGCACCCCCTAACTGGGGGGATTGGAGACATGTAAGAAAGAAGTACAAAACAAATACATACCTTGATTAATCTGGCCAACAAGAAACCACCTCTGTATCTATCATATAATTTAGTCCAGTTATCTTTTACAAACTTCCAGGCTAGTTGTCTGCCTCTAACGGATCCCGTTACACCCGCAATAACAAACACTGAGTCTTGAGATCTCACCCTATCCTGTTAATTATCAATTAGATTATTTATATATTTATCTAAATAAAATCAAAGATGTCTGTGTGTATGTTCGCCCATCACGCTTCATTGCCGTGCTCCACCTCCACATATTCCACTCCCACATATCGTTATATCGTTGGTAGGCAGACGAATTGACTTATCTTCATACAGTAACCAGTTGACGATAAGTTACTTTGTCTACCGACGATATGTGATATCAGATTAACCAGCATGACCTTGTGAATGTTTTAGGACATCGAATTTGGGCCCTGGGCAAATTGGGTCTTGGCTCTGGCCCTGGGAGAATAACTCTTTGCTTACGTGCTCCAACCCCAAAAATGTAGTATTAAATTAACCAGCATTACCACGTGAATGTTCCAGGCCATCAAATTTGGGCTGCTGAAGAATTTGGGCGCTGGGCATCTTGCAAGTATAGAATATAATCATGGTCGTATCTCAATTGATCATATCTGTTAAAATAACCTCAGATAACATTTCATTATTTGTGTCAGCTTTATGATACGAGAGGACACAGATTCTTTATTCTTATTCCTTGCTTCAATATCCCCCTTTTGAAAATAAATATCATATACTTACCGATAAAGAGAAGTCTAATACTTTACTAATTAACCCTTCATCACGAACTGTTCCTAGTGACCGACTGATTCGAACTTTCTCTTCTTGCATATCAGCTTTATCATATAACTGGAAAATAAACATGAATTGTTCAAAAAAATGAAACAATGCACATGGAATGATCTCTTAAACGGATGGACCAAATTTGAAATCTTATTTCAAAACAATTTTTACATGAATAACTAATTACTATTCAATGACTTTCTGCACAGTTGAAATAGTATTTATTCGAAAAGAACACAAAGAAAGCTCTCTGTAGTAAAGTATAACCTTACCTCTAACATTTTAGTAAATACTTCTTCATTACCATCAGATAAAATACTGATATATACCTAAAAATATATATATCATTAAATACACATACATATCTAACATTACTATTTGTAAAATGGTGATAGATACATACAATTTGAGACATGCTAAAAAAATAAAATGTTTTTGTGTCATATAAGACATGCACACAAACAAACAGCTACATCTAAGTTTGAACATTCTACCTCAATAAGAAGCAAAGTGTTTATGTTCCAAAGATTGTACATATCCGATAGCTGCTTACCTTAAGCAGAAAATACTTATCACAAGAAATTCACCGTACTAATAACTGTATCAAGTTTGATCATTCTGCCACAATTAGAAGCAAAGTTTTTGTATTCTAAAAGGTGTAACAGACAGATTGACAGTTGCTTAGCTTTCAAACAGAATGCTAATCATTAAATTCAGAAAGGACATTCACCTAATGAACATCAACACCAAGTTAATATTTTACCCTATCTAGAAGCTGAGATATTGTATTTTGAAGTCCTAATGGGGTTTAACATCCACTTGACACATATATGTCATTTCAAGACTAACACATGGTACAAATATTCAACAATTCGCTTGTGCATAGGGGTCTTTCGCAGTGGGGGGAAAGTGGAGGACCCGGAGAAAAAAACGGGAAATCGATACCCCATCAGCTCACTCAATGACAGACCTTATTATACAGCGCACACTTGCTAACAATTCATCCATCCAACCTTCCAAAAATGAGTTCAAAAAGAAAATCTCACTTCTGTTGATTTAAGCCTAAAAAATATGTTTAACATAACATAAGAAAATAAACAGAGTATGCAAGCTTATTATTTGTTACAATATTTCAACTTACGGTTTTTCTAAGATCAGCTGGTAGTATTTTTGAGCCTGTAAAATGTTCTTCAAATCTTTTAGTAGCTTCTTTAATTACAGATTCATCACCATTTCTTCCTAGCTTGGTTAATACCAAATCTCGTAACATAGAAATTAAAGGACCTTTAGAAGCATAAAAAAATATCAAATTAGCTCAGAACATACAAAGTTATAACATCTTAATATTCTTTTATCATAAAACATATCACTTCCAAGGAATAAATATACAAATATTTAAAGGTTAACTTTCAAGTTTTGCTGTAACTACAGACATATTGAATTCAATACTAAACTTAAAGAGTTCAACAAAACATTTTGATCTCTTGTTTCGCAAAAACTGATCCACATAACCAAGACCATGCCACCTATAAAATTGGAGTTAAATATTGAGATGGGCAAATTTCCAGGGTTGGTATATGAGGCTTGGTTTGTAAAATAATCAATTTTAGTAAATTTTAGCGTAGATCGAATTAGCCATTAAACATTACATCGTTTTCCGATCATTATTTAATCTTATGTAAATGATACCGAGGTTACAGTGATCCGATATCGTTAGAAAATCTAAATGACTGGTTCAATTTCCTTCAATGTGAAATACTGCCTCAATCCATCAGTTCACAGCAGATACTGCATGCAAGACAACAATCTCTATATTTTGTCCAAAACAATATTTAAACTGATGAACCAATAAAAAGTTTTCTTACTTTCGTCATCTTTTTTATCCCAGCCGACTATCTGTGAAATAGGACGGAAAAGATTCCTGATAAATGACTGGAATTGTGGGTATGATTCTGTATACTGTAAGATGAGAGCGACTGATGATAAATTTGATGATAAATCATTCCATACAGTGTAGTTATCTTCATTGATAAAAGATTCAGCTACTTTTAATACATCAACAGACGACACCATTCCTGCTCTTGCCTACAAATACAAAGATAAAATCATTAATATGAACTGGCATCCAGCCCCCAAATTCCTGCATTTCATTTCGCTTTGATCTAGTTACATTGACAGACAACTGAGTAAAAGTGGGCTATGATTGGTCAAAATAGTAATGGTAATTTGGCAGCTAGTATTCTATATTGTTGTTTAGTATTAACATAACCCCCGTACAGGTGTCCACTCGACACAAACTAAGTCATTTGGGAACTAACATATGGTTCAATTTTATTTCAATAATTCGCATGCACGTAGGAGAAAAACCACAAGGTTGGACAGGCCACCGTACTCCTTGTCAAGTAACGCGAGGAATCAAAACCAAGGCAGTTGACTCAATGACAGGTCTTATGATACAACGTGTACACGTTGACCATCCAAATACAGTAGCCTCAGAGTAGATAACATAAAAGTAAACAGTCAAGATGAGTTTTGTGTTAATTTTAAATAGTGATGGGCCAAAATGGCACCTAAAGGTTTTACAGATATCAGATATTGACAGCCAAACAAATCGGCCGATACAGATAATTACCGATAGTGGTGGATTGGATATTAAAGTATTACGCATTGAAATACATCAAATGGCATGATAATCTATGTAGAAATATTTTATAGTTAGTCGGTACTATTACATGTACCTCGGGAATCAAACACGAACGTGCTGTTTTTTGAAGTAATAATTGGGTCACGTACGCTGTCTACATAATCACATTCCATATCTATTACAAAGTTAATTATTTGCTGTATAATAAAGTCAAGATAATCATATTTAAGTGTTGATTACGATATACTTTTCGGACTGTATTTCTCTATTCTATGATTTTGATCAACATGCAATTAGCTTATTCCCTATTCAAATCAAAAGTTTAATCGGGTGGAATTGTTGCACATTGAATGTCTCTCGGAACATTCTCAGAAATGGTATTCTAAAAATAATTCTTATTCTGTGCAGTGAATTAGGATCTAAATAAATAATGGAGACCAGTAAAGATTTTCTGTTTTCTGTCCTTTCATTACGGTCCTTGTCAGTCATGTATTACCCGTAAGTGTAAATAACAAAGCACGCAGCAACTAAACCAGTAAGGATTTTGTCCGGTTTATTCTTTCCCCTCTACGGCCTGGTTGTACCGCACCTCTAATCATAGCAATGTGCTTGGCTATTTTCATTTAAATGTACCGCAGGTCAAGCAAAATAATGATTTACCGAGTAGTTTTGAACAGATATCGGCAACTCCAATATCGGCAAAATTGGCGAATATCTATCGATATCGATTTCTTTTAATGGGCCACTTATCGACCAATCACCGATATTAAAACCGATTATCGACCCATCACTAATTTTAAAAGATTACTTACCAAAGCAAAGAGATCACTCTGTAGACCAAGTCGATCACTAGGCGATAATGATTTATCTTTTATAGCTGGTATAAGACGTTCTAATGATTCAGATGAATACTGAGCACGATAAACACCAACAGTACCAGAATTTACCTACATGAAATAAAAACAATATTACTAAAGGAGATTTCAAGTGTTAGAGGTAGGGCAGATAGAAATTACAATAATACCAAGGTATAGTATGTTCTTGTGACTGTCAGATTAATTGCAGAGAATTAATTGGAATCCATCAACTAATTTATAGATACATAGAGCAAAGCAATAAAACCCTGTAGGTCAATATTGCTGAAACAGGTTTTCTTTTATAAGTTTATGCTGTCAATGTGCAGAACAATTGAAATGCTTTACTTTACAAAATCCAAAAAATGTTGGTTGTATTGCATTACATTGAATGTTACCAATACAAAATATATATGAGAAACGGTTTTGGTTGTACCTTGATCCAATCATTGGCTTTGACATTCTCTAGAGTAATGGTTAAATTCTTGGAATCTAATACACCTGTTGTCGCTGGTTTATCTGGACTACTGGCTGTACATATAGTAATCGGCACCATCCACTGGGATTTATCACCTATAAAACAAGACATTGTCTTAACTCACAATCACTCATACTAATATTTATAATCAAATACCCTGATCCAATGCTTCCAATGCTCAACTTTATACAATAGTAGAAAGAAGAAATTCTCTACCTTCTGGAATAATGCCATCAGCACAGAATTTCCTCTGTGTAACCGTAACAACACGACTTTTACCATCCTGTTTCTCTTCAACCTGGAATAAAATTAATAAAAAATTTAAAAATTCATTGACTACTTTACTATGATCACACCACTGGACTAATTTATTCTGATCACATCAACTGGACTAATTTATTCTGATCACACCAACTGGACTATTTACTATCATCACACTAAAGGTCTAATTGACTATCATCACACTAAAGGACTAATTGACTATCATTACACTACAGGACTAATTTAATTTGAACACATCACTGGACTAATTTATTATGGTCACACCACACGACTGATTTACCATGGATGAATTCCCTATGGTCACACTATAAGAACTATTCTCTATGCTAACATTAGAGCATGTCAAGTTTCTCGTTAATTGTGCTGAAATTGGCGGAGCCTTAGGCTATTTTTGAAGCGTGTCACCTCGAAAAAAAGAAGAAACAAGACAAAAACATCATTAGCGTTTGGGTAGCAGGAACTGTCCCAAAAATGAAATTTAAAAAAACTAAGCTGTAGTACCATACCTGTAAAACAGGGAATCCCATCTGTTGTGTCCATGTTGACATTAGCTGACCAATCGGTTTCTTACTGGATTCTTCTAATGCAGCCCATAAATCTTCGGTAAAGGCGTTTTTATATTTGAACTTTGTTAAGTATAGGTTCATTCCTTTACGGAAATGCTGTAAGATTAAACAGATTATTTGAAAGAAAGAGATAATTCTTATAACACTCGACACAATGACAATACATCTACTTTGAACCGGGTTGAACGTCCTACTGTTCTGTTCCAGTGGGGTATTGAAGACAGGCATATAACATAGTGTGCTCTGTGGGAAATTTGCCCGAACGTACAGCGGCACCACAGCCTACTCTCTATTATATCAAATTTCAACGGCCAAGGGATCCTTAATGTGCACACCTGTGTATGGGGATCTTGATTTTTACTATACGTTATCCCTTGCAAGGCCCCCATGTCTGGCACAACTGACCAGGGGGAACCACGCCTGAAAATCCTGATGAACTTCCTCGACCAACACAGGGATCGAATACTGGACTTCCAGGTTAGCCAACCAATGTCACACCCACTGAGCCAATGTGACTCCCTTCTGCTTACGGGTATATATTATAATAACTTGCTGTTTGAAATACAAAACTATCCTCCCTGAAAGAGGCATGGGACAATAAAATGAATTCCATTCCTAGTGTGTTCCTTAGTTTTGTTTTATTTTTTTTATTTTGTTACCATAAGACTAATCACAATATTTTTATGGTGAAAGTTTGCTTACTTACAGGATATCTCTTGTTTTTTTACCATACATTGAAACAGTTTCCTAACAAATAGCAAAGGATTTAGTCAATCCATCTGAATAACTCTTTATAAACCAATTGACAATTACTATGCCTAAACATGCTTTATTTAAGTGTGAGGTGTGAAACGTCTTCAAACATCAAGAATACATTACAGCAGCAGGGTGTTTCCATTTTGCTTTGAAATACCGGTAGCACCCAAGGGAATTTACATTTTGATCGCTTAACAGGGGTGTAATCTCTTTTTGAAATATCAGCGTTTGTTATTTGCATCGGGAGGAAACATATTCGCATCGGTTAATTTGCTCGATGCCTAAACCATGGAGCTTATAATGCTAGAATTCGCTATTAGAAAAAATATTTCTGATATAAATTCTGCCTACTACCTTTATTATATATTTGATAATATTTATCATTTTTATGAAGAAAACCCATGAAAAGCACATTTTTTTTAGATTTTCACACTCAAACTCATGTTTATCAACAAAGTGGCAATGGAAAATAGATACTAGATGATCGTGACAAAACATGGATTAGCAGGTAAATTCAGTTTATTAATTACCCGGTAGTATCAAAAGATTTTTTGTTACGTGTGAAACCAATGATCAGGGATTTGTCATTTAATAAAACAATTAACAGATAATTCCTCATTTAATGTTATTTTCACAGTTCTTTATAAATGGTCTGTAGGAGGGTCAGATAACTGTTAATCACGGAATGCTTTCAACAATGGCTGTTCAAGGAGCAATGTTTTGTTAAATATAAGTAATAAAACAGTTTCCACTGAGTGTGTTAAAGAGGAGTGACCACTTATTAAAGAGATGACACCAAACAATTTCACCCAGTGGGGGGGGGGGGGGGGGTTTATTGCCACCGCTAACGAGGATGAATGGATGAAATGGGGTTTAACGTCCTACGCTTAAGCACCTAACCTGGGCCAATTGAAGACGGGCATACGCCAACAGTGTGCTATGAGGGAAATTATGCCCGGGCAGCGGCGCTACGGCCTACTCTTATATCGAATTCCAACTGCCAAGGGATCTTTTACGTACACTCCAATTTGTACACGGGACCTCGGTTTTTCGTCCCATCCAAACGACTAGGCAGCTGTCCTTGTCAGGCCCTCCTTCTGCATCACTGACAAGGGGAAATCACGCCGGAAAATCGAGATGAACTTTCTCGGCCAATGCAGGGATCGAACACTCAACCTCCAGGCTAGCGAACCAGCGCCTTATCCACTTAGCCACCATGATCCCCGCTAACGAGGAGATGTTGCTAAAAAAGAGGGGCTGCTCGTACAGATTCTATTGTATTTTTCTTTACAACAGTGATATCAAATTTTCACAATTAACCTGTTAAGCATAGCGTTTTATAACGCTAACTACTTCGTAATTTATTTAACGAAGAACATCATATTTGGACCTTTTTATTCCTGATTAGATGGTTCCCATACATGTTCAGGCAAAGATTTCCTCGACCAGGCGTAATATAACGTCCTACACACTCAGGAGGTAGAGCCATTATACACAAACTGCTATTGTGGGGGAATTCCCAAGGGATTCCCACAAGTTACAAACTATGTTCTAAGAATAGATTGGGGAAAATACCTCCAAGGCATTATATTACGCCTTACACACAGTGAGTGGCAGTTGTCCAGGACGTTATATAACGACCTACGCACCTAATGGGTTAAGAATACAATTTTAACATAAAAAGAATGGCGGCCAAATAAAATGAAACAATCCACCCTTATGATGAAAATTACTGACAAATTTAATGTGATAACCTACCTCATCACCAATATAATTATGCAACATTCTGATAACCGATGCTCCTTTACTGTATGAAATAGAATCAAATATTTCATCAACTTCTGATGGATGACCAACTGGTACCTAAAATCATAAAGATAATGTTGAAGGGCAAGACAAAGTTGTACTCTGGTTTTCAGATTTTGTGTAGTGAAATTAAAGCCTTGTCACACTTTAAAATATTAAAAAAACAATAAGTTGAGAATAATTCCCAGGGATTTTTATATTTAAGCGAATTATTTAGTTCTCCAAACAATTACTAAACAAATTAAATTCATTTAAGAATACAATAAAAAAAACAACACTTGAAATTGTACATGACCAGGCTAAAACAAAGATCTAACTCATGGAGAGTTTAATGTATGCTAATGAGAATACATCAAAAAATTGCTGATGACTCACCTCGATAGGATGACTGGTGTGCAGAGCATCGAGTTCAAGGGCACGTCCAAGATCATTATTAACAAATTGTGTCCAGATATCGTACTCAGGAAAACAATGATCAACACACAAATACTCAATCCATGATGCAAACCCTTCATTTAACCACAAATGTGTCCACCATTCCTGTAATGATCAAGAAAACCCAAATAATACATTTCAATTGACTATATCTCACTAGGTAATACCAGCATTCATTCAATCAAGTAAAGGTGGCTACGATTAAAATTGCAGAGGACATCCATAAGATATAATGCTGACATGTATTCTTTTCTGATAGTTTGTTTTTAAATCAACAGTTATGCAATTATGACGGCAACTGTCAAATAAATATATTGAAAACATTATTCGAAAACAAAACATTTGGAAAAAAGTATATACTGAAAGAAAATATGTGTTCAAATACCAGCATTTGAGAGATTTTCTACAGGGATACGTCAATGTGTTAAGGGGCCTTAGGTCTGCATACCAAGCAAATTGATGGACATACATTTTTGACAAGTATGAATCTGAAATGCAGTGTCTAAAGATGCCGTGATAAGGTTTATAAACAGCAAGTTTAGTATTAAAATTTCTCAATTTCAAAACTTCATCGTTGTTTATAAATATTTATCATCTTAGAATTGAAATATTTGATATGCAGTATTTATTTTAGTCTAGAAGTAATTATGTATTCCTATTGTTCGTTCTTTACTGGGGTTTAACGTACACTTCCACCTAGGATGATATCGTAGACAATATTTCTGTTCAATATTCATCTGAATACATACCATTGTTACCAAGTTACCAAACCACTGATGAGCAAGTTCATGGCCAACAACTAGCGCTACCCACTGTCGTACATGTGATGATGTGTTGTTAGGGTCAACCAATAACGCAGTCTCCCTATACGTTACTAATCCCCAATTTTCCATGGCTCCTAAAAATAAAATTAAACCCCAGAAAAATACATTAATGAAACAAATCACAGAATTTGAGAATTTAGCTGGATTAACAATTGATGCAGCTCAGAAAATGATAAGAAAAATGTCTTTACAAGAAATTGAAATTTAAGCTAGTTTATTGAAAACGGGACATTGAGTAGAACTAAAATGATCTAATTTTTAAAAATAAAGAGGTAATTAAAGCATTTAAATAAATATATATTTACTCATCCTAATTAAAACTTCAGCTTTACAAATAGGTGGTATTAGTAACTATACAAAGTTGAAAAATTGAACTATGACATTGTAAAACACAAAGTGAATAAAACCGATACAGTAAAGGGGAACAACTCTCTTAAACAGTGTCTTGTTACTCACCGGCGGAGAAATCTGCAATAGCTATAAGATCCATCTTAGGTAGAGGATAAGCAATACCAAAATAATTTTTATAGAATGGTAACGTCTTTATCGCAACCTGAAAACACAATAATATAATTCAATTTTTATAATTTGAATTATAAAACTGAGAACAACTTGATTCAGATGTACCAAAAAATTCAAGAAATAACATTTCACCAAAAATTTCTTCACCTGGGCATGTTCAATTTTACAGCCTGAGGCCAAACAAAACAGTTTTCAATCGCACCAACATGATCAGAACAAGTTGGAAGACAACTTGGAATAGGTTGCTGCAAATGAAACCATATAGAAATGCAGAAACAGAATTTTCTATTGGGATTACACAAACATGTTCATATTGAGGTTCCCACTGAACAATTTCTAACCGGAATCCGAATTATTAGTTTCTGAAGTTTAGTGTAGATGTTATTCCCAATGAAGACAACCTTAGAGACCAAAATATGCCAAATGCAGTATTATAACGAGAAGACACATGTAACTTTCTTTGTAAAAACCTTTTCATCCAATTATCACTTGATTCTTAACACATATTTTAAGTTTCATCTATAAAGCAGAGAGAGAGAGAGATAATTGGGGTTTAACATCCACTCGACACAAACTAGGTCATTTCAGGACTTACATTTAGTTTCATTTTATTTCAATAATTCGCGACCCTACTCCTTGCCATGTACAACCGTGAATTCGAAACCATACCAGTTGACTCAATGATATTCAAACTCAATCATGATTGAGTGGTAACGGTGATATATTTGAACCGATAGAGGACACACAAGTTGATCAGCTAATAGAAATTGTGTCCTGTAGAGGATCAACAAACAAAACCTGGCTGGGTGCCCGACATACCTCAAGAGCGAATAACCCTTGTTCTTTTTTACCAACAGGTGTGTACACACGCACAATGATGCCATCTTGATCTTTTCCTTCAACATAATCGTAATCACCAACGATAAATGCCAGAAGATATGTTGACATAATTGGTGTGGTCCCATATTTTAACTCTAATAAATCACCATCTAATTCCGTACTGGATATAACAGGCTACAAAGAAGTAGAAAAATACAAAACAGGGATAAAAGCAATGATTAAATTGAAAATATCTAAGAATTGACTTTTATGTTTCCATATATTTTGTACAGCAATGAGATACGGAGATATGTGACCCAATATACTAGGAAAGCTCAAAGGGTTCATTTATATTTACTGTACATTTGAAACATTTATCTATTTGAATAAACTTTTATTAGTTTCTGCTAAATATTTTTCTGAATGCCAAAAATGCTGTAAGAGGCATCTCAAAAGTAGCAGGATTTTGCTGACTTTTAACCATAAAGCTGATGTCAAAATGTCTCAGACATCACAAGTATATTGGATTTTAAACTCAAGTTCTAAATATGTCACCAACTACTGAACCAACGTACTGTAAATATGATATATATATGTCACTAACGTACTGTAAATATGATATATATGTCACTAACATACTGTAAATATGATATATGTGTCACTAACGTACTGTAAATATGATAAATATGTCACTAACGTACTGTAAATATGATACATGTATATGTCACCAACCTACTGTAAATATGATATATATGTCACTAACGTACTGTAAATATGATATATATGTCACTAACGTACTGTAAATATGATACATGTATATGTCACCAACCTACTGTAATTATGATATATATGTCACTAACGTACTGTAAATATGATATATATGTCACTAACGTACTGTAAATATGATACATGTATATGTCACCAACCTACTGTAAATATGATATATATGTCACTAACGTACTGTAAATATGATACATGTATATGTCACCAACCTACTGTAAATATGATATATATGTCACTAACGTACTGTAAATATGATATATATGTCACTAACTACTGTAAATATGATACATGTATATGTCACCAACGTACTGTAAATATGATATATATGTCACTGAATTGAACTCAAGATAAAAGCTATTCATTTTACATTAGAATTTTGTATTTAATGCATTTATACATGAGAATAGCATTGGGTTGCGGATATAGCTCAATTTTGTTCATTATTATGCCATATTTAAGCAATCATCTTCTATAAACCTGGGGCCTGTTTCACGAAATTTTAACTAAGATAAAATCCGATTTTAGTAATTCGATTGGATAGTATAAGATTGATTTTAGCGCTTTGTACTAAAATTTGGATTTTATCTTAAGTTAAAATTTCGTGAAACAGGCCCCAGTTGGTAAAGACTGAATAATATAACCAAACCAGAGAGAGAGAGAGAGAAATGGGGTTGTCCACAAACGAGGTCATTTCGGGACTAACATATCGTTTTAATCTTTTTTAATAATTCGCTTACGCGTAGGGGTCTTTAACAGTGGGAGGACTCAGAGAAAACCCATAAGGTTGGACAGGCGACCCTACTCCTTGCCAAGTACAACCAGAGATTTGAAACTACTCCAGTTAACTCAATGACAGGCTTTATGATACAGCACGCACATGCTAACCACTCAGCCATCCAACCCCCCATAACCAAAATAACAACTCACCATATTTGAGAGAGCAACTTTCTGTTTTGGTACAACAAGAGTGACATCAAATGTAGCTTTAACTGCAGGTTCATCCCAACATGGAAAGGCCCTTCGTGCATCTGTAGCCTGGAGAGATAAATCATAATAGGGATGAAATACAATGTAAACAACTTAAATTTAGAAAAAGATCAGTAAGGCCAAAACTATTATCATTAATCAACTTCTTAACTGAGTTAAAACACAAAACACCTGTCGACTACCTAATGCCTAGTCATTTTTCGGCCTTTTGATGTAAACTTTTATTGATTAAGAAATTATTAAAAAAGGTAAATTGGTTTCCCAAAAGAAGTTATCCAGTAAATATATAGTTTGACCCAATTACTGGAATCAAATTTTTTTTATGTCACATCAAAGATTTAGGGGTTATAAAGGTCCTAATAGGACATTTAAATGAGGAAAAAAATAGTTTGACTTTTTAATTTGTTTACTGTAGTAAATCATGTACATTTGATAGTCAATTAGACAAATGCCTACAGCAGCATGCTATGGTCTGTTTACAATAAAGAATAACTTTGTTGTTACTTTGTATTAGTGCTTAAAAGTTAGACCATATTGATGCCCAATTATATATCTTCATTTGAATACATGAACATTTTTAGACTGGAATAATAGTTTTGTGCCATTTTGTGTTCTCTGCAATATATGGGATTAATGGATAACAACTTTTATTAGCTCCAGGGACATAAACTTAATTGGCTAAGGGAGATACAGGATTGGTTAGTTGATTAAGTTTAGCGGTCAATGAGTTAAAGCTGTATTCCATGTTATTATAAAGGCTACTGGCTGTATTTCAGTCAGGCAGTTCTTAATTTTTTCGACTAACACAAAATTGAGTGATGGCAGCAACCTCAAACTGAGTGACTGCAGCAAACTGTTCCTTTCCATCTGGTGTGGTGTATTTACTTCTATAAAAACCTTTCATCTTATCATTAAGAATTCCAGTAAACTTGATCTTCAGCTCACCTTTTCCCACCTAAAAGATAAACAAGGATATAAAAACATTTTTAAAAATACGCCAAAAGTGACATAGATGTTCCCCACATTGATATGAAAATAAACAGATGACACTTATCAATTACTTCTATAAAGTAATTGGTTCACTCAATCTGCATAACCCTAACAGAAAACACACATTATCGAACTAAGTCATGGTATTGATGTATAGGTTATTTTTGGCTTATTTTTACTTATCTTACTTACACAATCTGATTTTAACACAGATTATATTTCATTTTGTTGTTAATACAGATTCTATTCCGGTTTGTTTTTATGGTTCAAAATTTCGTTTTACTTGTCTTTACTACGCTAGGATCTGGTAGAGTTGTTATTTAACTTCTGTTCTGATTGAAATGTGGGGTCAGCCAATCAAATGGTCTGTCGAATCGAGTTGTTGACCTTATTTGCGCAGAACTGTGGGTAGACATTTGCAGTGAAAGAAATCGAAACAAAGCATAGCCACTTGTTAGATCTACATGCATTGTAGGCCATTTAAGTATCAAAATAGACTGAAATATGGAGCTGTATTTTAATTAGATTGCTTTCTTAAACAGAAAATTACATTACTTACTTAAACAGAAAATGAACATTCCACCTTATTTAGAAGTTATTGTGTCACAAACCCTGTGACGGTCAGGACCATGTAGTGTCAAATGGGATTAATAAATAAAGAAGAGTAACTCTGGGAGTGATTTATGCAAACTGTTCAAAATCAACAGGATTCTGCCTTTCAATTTACAAGAAGCTATAAACTTGAGGAGTAATCGTTTAAATAGTTGAAATTATTGAAAACCTGAAAGCAATCAAAAAATGACTTACAGGTAAAGGTGCTGGAAATGTAAATGTAACTTTTTCATCTGCTTCATTAAAACTTATTTCACCAGTTGAAATATCAGATGATCCTGGAAAACCAAATATTCAATCAGTTTGAAATGAAATTATTTTATGTTTTATCAACACATACAAGTACTTCAGTTATGCTGAGAAAATAATTACAACATTGGAGCTTCAGTTTTATCATTCAGTTTGCAAATTAATGGGTGGTTTTCACTATGATTAAGACCAAATCATTTTATATATATATATATATTTAAATTGGTTAATCGTCACTATTAGGAAATCAGCTGATCCACATAAACTTCATATAATCTTAAATCCTCTGGCTGTTTTTCTCAGCGAATTATCTGGTGATAAAAAAATGGCTCGAATCTTGTAAATAAAGGCCTTGGATTGAAGTGTTATACATACATGCTGCAGTAAATGAACATTAAATTACCTAAAACTAAAGCAGAATCTCAATATTTAGATACATGTATGTAACTCAAGATAAGGGCTGCCGCCTTACTCTTTGCTTACCTTTATCAACCTGGAGACATAGTATCTACAGACATAGTAGTTATTTTAATAATTACACTGTGCATTATTTAGTTTGAAAACTTAAATGTATCAAAGAGCTTTGGATAGTTGCATGTAACAATCATAAAAGCTTCTAATAGACCTTTCAAATAATTGGGGAAAAAAATTATATTAAAAATATCTGTATGAACTTTATAATAAATCTCCTTAAAGCCTGTTAAAGATTTATGGCCTCGACAGGATGAGTTCATATAATACTATTAGTTGACTGTTTGAGTGTATAAAAGTTATTGATTATGACTTACCTTGAGCCTGGAATGTAGCAGATTGGATAGCAATTTCTACAGAATTGATCAGTATAGTATTAGTTGCTGATTTCACCTATAATAAAAATATACTGTATATAATTTTAAAATAAAACTAACTAGAACTGCATAAAAGCATTACTGACATGTTTCGGTAGGTCAGGTCATGTCAACAATAAAGTTACACAATGAACTATTGTGTATAGTAACATCCAATACCTATTAAAGTGGAAAAAAACTTTTATTTTGAAATCCTAATACAACTGGAAGTGGAAGTTACACTTCAAGACCAAACTTTTTGATAAAGCTGTAAGTAGACTTCAGGTTCATCAAATATGCCAGGGTCAAGGGTCACAGATCAGCTAGGTCACAAGATATACCGTTTTGAAGGCATCAGTGTGTTCCTTACAAGTTTCAACTTGAAATACTAACAGTGATACGCTATCCTGAATGTCGAAAAAATGTTTAAGAAATTTCCACAAATCTTTGAAGCTAAATTTAATCGAGAACAACTTCCTAATTTCTAAACCAGCGGCTGACAGGCAGGATACGCCCACATTTTCGAGAGATGGATAGAGAACAAGCAAAACCGAAAGTGATTTTTCCTACAATTAAAGGCCATAATTCACTAAGTTACAATTTGATATGCGCAAATATCGAAAAGGATCAAGATATTTAGGTTATAAACACGCAATTTAAGTTTCATCAAAATCGAAATTAAAATTGTGACCTCTACAGGGTACACAACCTTGAAATACCATTTTTTAACAGTATTCGCGTACAGACAGCAGCCATTTTGTATTGTAATTTTGGTCCTATTTTCCCGAAATTTGAACTCAACCTTCCTTAGCTTGAAACGGTGACATAATCAAACGATTCTTTAAATCGGATAATAATTGTGACCTCCAGAGAGACCACAAGCTAAACAAAGGGGATTTTGCATATAATCAGGGGCATTAATTCAGGAAGTTACAATCCGATATGCGCAAATATCAAAAGGACCCAAGATCTTAGATAATATCCACCCATTTCAAGTTTCGTCAAAATCGAATTAAAATTGGGACTTCTACAGGGTCGACGAGCTTGATATACCATTTTTCAACAGTATTCGCATACGAACGGCGGCCATTTTATATGGTAATTTTGGATCAATATTTCCGAAATTCCAACCACCCTTCCTTAGGGTGTAACGGTGATATAATCAAACGATTTTTTAAATCGGATAATAATTTTGACCTCTAGAGGAACCACAAGCTAAACAAAGGCGATTTTGCATATAATCAGGGGCCATAATTCAGGAAGTTACAATCCAATATGCGCAAATATCGAAAGGAACCAAGATCTTTGGGTTATATCCATGCATTTCAAGTTTCATCAAAATCAAATTAAAATTGTGACCTCTACAGGGTCCACAACATTGATATACCATTTTAAACAGTATTCGCGTACGATCGGCGGCCATTTTGTATGGCAATTTTGGTCCAGTTTTCCGAAATTCAAACTTCACCTTCTTTAGAGTGTAACGGTGATACAATCAAACGATTTTTTAAATCAGATAATAATTGTGACCTCCAGAGGGACCACAAGCTAAACAACGGCGATTTTGCGTATAATCAGGGGCCATAATTCAGGAAGTTAAGATCCGATATGCGCAAATATCGAAAGGAACCAAGATCTATGGGTTATAACCATGCATTTCAAGTTTCATCAAAATTGAATTAAAATTGTGACCTCTACAGGGTCCACAACCTTGATATACCATTTTTTAACAGTATTCGCGTACGAACGGCGGCCTTTTTGTATGGTAATTTTGGCCCGATTTTTCCGAAATTTGAACTCGACCTTCCTTAGGGTATAATGGTGATATATTTGAACGTTTTTTTAAATCGGATAATAATTGTGACCTCCAGTGGTACCACAAGCTAAAATAGGTGATTTTTCGGACAATCAGGGGCAATAATTCAGGAAATTACGTTCCGATAGGCGCAAATATCAAAAGGAACCAAGATCTTAGGGTTATAAACAGGAATGTAAAGTTTCATCAAAATCGGTTCAAAATTGTGACCTCTATAGGGTCCACAAGCTAAAAACATGATTTTTCGTACAATCAGGGGCCATAATCCATGAAGTTTTCATCCGATACATGCCAATATCGAAAGCAGTCGAGATCTTTGGGGGATAAACTAATATTTCAAGTTTCGTCAAAATCGGGTAAGAATTGTGACCTGTAGAGAGTCCACAAACAATTGTGGACGTCCGGACAGGGGCGACAACATAATATTTCCACATGAAAATGTGGGCGTATAAAAACGTCAGTCAGAGCCCATATATATGCGATTCATCCAAAGAATCAAAAAATGAAAACCTGACGACGATTCATTGAGAAAAAATCAAGATATGGGCAATCTAAGATTATTTTTTGTCCCATCCATAAAACAATTCCCGATTGCCAAAAACAGTGTGCTATGCATGCACAAAATTTCGCCATACAGGACCTCAGTTCATCCAAATCATGGGTTTCACGTCGGCCGTATAAGCCGGTCAAGACCTACGGCTATGGAAAATGACTGTACCTAGATCTGACCTAACGGTCATTTTGCACTTTCGTATCATCCTCATATTTTATTATACTACGTTTTGTTTCATATCTACCCAGTAGTCCAACATACCACGTAGAGCCCTTTTGAATAGGTTAGGTTACAATAACTTTTACACCGTATTTTAACCGACCGACTGAATTATATTTAAAACTTAAATGTCAATATGATCTATAAATAGTATAAAACATCAAAATTGATTATATAATTAATGTAATTTGCAAAATTGGCTGTTAATAGGGTAAAATCACCATAATTAAAAAGTATGTGGTACCAAAATCAGGTACCATGTTACATTTCTATAGAAGCAATAGGAACGAGTGTGGCAAAATGGACCATGGTATTCAGCCACTGCCTTGAAATTAAAGCTGTGAATTGATATGAAATTTCAATATCAATTATCGGCAAGAATTTGTCAGCGATTATCGATAATAATCAATTATAATTTTTTCGGAAAAATCCAAACTATACCGCCTGTTATTTCTGTTTGTTGACACAGACTACCACTATTTCGTTGTATTTATTCTTCAACAGACCAACAGACATGTTTAATAATAGTATTGTATTACTGTTTATTTAAACTCATTACATTTATCCTGTCAATACTCAATTGTAATAAAAGGGCAAACGAAAGTAAATTGAAGTTTTTTATCTTCATTACTAGAGTCCATGAAGGGAGATAACTCACATTGCGAAAAATATATTGATATCGTGTTTATCAAGAAATATAAATGTATGTCTATCCACATTTTCCGAAAACAGTTTTTCGAAATGTATTTACAATAAAGCAAACGAAAGTACCGTAAATTAAAGTTATTTATCCTCATTTGGGACAATTGTTAAATTTATATGCTAGGGCCTAGCGGAAAACGAACTTATCCCTCATTGCGAAAATATATTGATATCAATAGCTTATTAATTGCTGGTACTTTTGTAGTTTTTATAAAGAAATATAAGTATATCCCATTTTTTACCAATGCTACTTGAACTTGACGAGGATAATTTATCTGGGTGACTGGTGTTTATGTGTTTTATTAAATTTGTAGTGTTGCCGACGTACTTTATTTTTGTGAAGCACAGTTTACACACAGCATATGATTTGTCAATATTATGGTCGTCGGTTCCGTAAAAACCAAAACAATTCCATATTTCGCTATTTGCCTTTCCTGGGAAGTCAAAAACTTTTTTTGTATCTGACATGATTTATCATTTTTAAAGTTCAGCCACCACAATTAGTTTTATTATGAAAGCAGACGACTTCTCTACAAAAAAATCAAGAGAAAAGAAGGGAGATAATCTTAATTTTACTATAATACATGCGAATGATGCGATTGTCATAAAACAAAAATATTAAAATAATGTATGTAATCTTAAAGTTTTGCTTTTTACTAGTTTTACAATAATATATTATATATTTAAAATGTGCCAGTTTGTAAGCAGAGGGGTGAAATAGTTGTTGTGTTGACGGTCATTATGTATTGTATTCATTCATTTGTCTGCTTATGCCAGACTACAAACTACAACAAGTTCAGTCATGTGAAAGTGACCGTAATTTACCGTCAGAAGGCGAAGGTAAATATCAGATAATCGATATTTATTTTCATCATCGATTATCGTATCGCTAAATAATTTCTACCGCTTATCGATGTAATCATACACTGTAATCTGGAAGATTTTTTCAGAGAAGTGGGGTGTTTATACGATGGTAAAATTAGGGTATATGACATGCTCCCTTGACCACTGATGCATAGTGTAACAAATATTTGATTGTTAGTTTCTCAATTCTCCGAAAATGTACTACGCCTATTCTTTAAGTCATTTCAATTGAATTAATCAGCAAGATATTCTCAGAGAACTGGGGTGTAACTATGTCGTCAGCGATTCTTGCCGTGGTACATAACAATATTTTCAAAGAACCTATGATGAAATATCAAAAATACAGTCAGAAATATTTCGATAAAAAATATACTTTCTTTTCTTGCGACGTACAGATTCAGATCCAGATGTTCATATTACTTACATCAACTGTTATGGTTTGGTCGCCTTCAAATGTGAATGCTTGCAGATTTGGTTTCAGTTTAATGTTGTAGTTTGAAGGGATGACACTACCAGGGTAAACGTGCAAAGGCTTTCTTCTCTGGCATCTTGACAAATAAACAGTCAAGAAATTACTTTATGTTCAGAGAAAGCTTGCAAGAAAGAGACAAACCGGAGATCGAAGGTTTTTTAGATCTTTGCTTTCTCAACACAAAACAGAAACTCGTGGTTAACCGGAAGCCGGAAATATTACAAACCGGGTTTGTCTTGTTCAACCAGACACTAAATGTTCGCTAATCGCGTTGTTGAGTGGATTCAAAGGTTGTATTTCCCGATTCCTGTATTCGTGGCTGTAATTTGCATTGGTGCACACCATATACAGAAAAACTGATGGAATTTGGTTTAAAGCGGACGTATAGAAACCGATGTAGAATATCATATCATAAGGAAAATATTCGCACCCCCTTTCTTCCAGCAGAACACATCTTTATCTTACCTGCTTCCATGAAAATTAAAGAAAAAATACCCTACTTACTAGAAATCTCCAAGGGCAATTTTTCAGTTAATTTGAGGACACGTGGTTCAATAGATCGAAACACTCACAGAAATGATTAAAACCCCATATCAATTGTATCATTCATATCCAACTTTGATTTTCAAAGACAGGTGTACCATTTAAAATGAAATTGGGGATTAACATCCTATATACTGAGTGTTCTGCTCCACTGCAGTGCATGGGCATACTTTACGCAGTGTTCCGTTTGATTAGAGCTAATATCCCACTACTCACTGCTGGACTGAGTGGGTATTATTGTCACTAACTATGACTGGTCAGTGGTCCCATTATCAACCAATCGCTGACTACATTACAAAGGTATTACCTTTAAAACAGGAGGTTTAATTAGGGCAAAATCTGTGTTTGCATAACGTTACGTCATGGCTGCACGCTTTTTATGCTAAATTATCCAGCACATAGCAGGATATTGCATTAAAACTAATTGCGTGACAAACGAGGCTATCGATATTGACGTAAGTTAAAGTAAACACTACTGTATGGTAACGAACAGACTTTCAACGTTTTTAATAATACCTCAAATCTTTGTCCAAAATTTTGAGGAAAGACCTAAGATTAAACGAAGGACTGGACATCACGTTACTGTACGTAAGAGGTAGATTTGATTGAACGAGAAGAATAGACACACTTCCTCAAAAGTTCAAGAATCCGAAGCCGATCCAGCAATGGCCAGAGAGGGATTTCTCGGGCCGTTGCTTCAGGAATATGCTGCATGGTCTACATACGCCATGCCTACACCTCTATAGTATACGCTATCGTTTAGCTCCAGTGTTGTCGCTTTAAACTACGGAAGACACCAGTATTGGAATTATACTCTTATAAATATCGAATACAAACTGCCATTGGATCTTTTACACGCACGTCAATAGGCCTACACGGGGCCTCGGCTTTTCGTCCTATCCGAAAGAATATACATTATTCCTTACCAGACCCACCGTCCCACTGCCAAGGCTGAACCATGCCGGGAAATCCCGATAAACTTTCGTGATTAACGCACTGGGCCAGTTTATTATTTATATTAATAAGCGATTTTCATGCAAGATCCACCCACAATAGGCCTATGCAATAGATGGACGGAAAACAAGGAAAATCAAAAAGGCTCCTCGTTTCTTTGTCTCAACAACTTAACATCAAATTAGAAAAAAAACCAACATAAATCGGTTTAAAACTGTAGCTTTCGGGTTCTTAAGGTTTTCGGAAATAGAAGGTTATATTATAGATTCGAAATAAAATATCACTGATCGCTGAAGGGTTCGTCTCGTGACCCTAATGCTACAAACAAAATTTGAAATAAATGCACTATAAACTGTAGCCAATATCCTATCTGGAGATTTTTGACCAGGGGGTTTACCCCACAACGGAAGATTGGATAATGCTGAATTTCAATGGGTTTTGTTCTCTCATGAAACCATTGCTTCACACAAAACTTATCGCATCCATAAAGTTTTCGGCTTAGGGGGCATATAGGGTTCATCGTCTCATGACTAAACTGATCACACACATTCGAAATAAAAACCGGTCAAAATATATAGTCTTTATCGCGTTCATAAGTTTTTCGGAAATGCTGGAAATTGACATATGAAAATGAAAGTTAGATGCACACCGAAATCAAACTCATTGGATTGATGCTTATGTGAGATGCGCAACAAACGTATAAATAATTTCTCGGCTTGAATTCAATCGGATTTCAACGATAGGCCCATCAGGATTTTCCCGCTATATACCAATAATAAGTGTCCTCGTTGATCGATGAAATTTCAATTTATCATAACTTGTGGAAACGGAATAACGGAATTGAACTATTTTTGCGCTGATATTCCTATTATAGATTAAATTTTCAAACACTTTCCTATTTAAATGACGCATTGGGGCGTTATTGTTGTTTTCATATGCCCACAGCTCAGCTAAACTTATGGACTCGATAGAGGAAGCTACGCCACTTAACGAATAATTAGTGTAAAGCATTGTGGTCATGACCATGGGCGGGCGGACGAACCCTGGAACCTTTCATTACCAAACTAAAATAATAATTAGGCCTACGAACAGTTGAACGTACCAGTGTTGCCAGTGTTATTTCGATGAAAGCTGTAACTAGGGGTAATATGATGACGATATGGAAAAATTGATACTATCGTGAAGATCAATTACTATGAACAGACTCAGACAGAGAGAGAGAAATGGGGTTTTAACGTCTCACCCAACACAACTGGTCATACTTTCGGGACTAACATAATAATGGTTTAATTTTTTTCGATAATTCGCTTGGGCGTAGGGATCTTTAGCAGTGGAAGGAAACTGGAGTCCCCGGGGGAAACCCACGAATAGAGAAAGCTC